>CADWAE010000459.1:15256255-16570319 GCA_902982915.1 Phalloptychus januarius
CTCTTCTTTAGACGTTTCCGTTTCGGCCTCCTGCCTCACCAAGTCAGCTTCATATTTGGAGCGCAGCTCCTCGTAGGATTGCTGGAGTTTATCCAGTTCTTCTTGCAGACTCTTGCTTTTCTCCCACTGAGCCTGTATTTCCGCCACAAATGATTCCTGGGTGAGGAGGTAGGCCACCTTCAGGTCCACGAAGTCTTGCTGCAAGGACTTCTTCTCCTGGTATCTCACCTCATTGTGAACCTTGGCAGCAATGGCTGCAGCTTTAAGGACTTCTGGGTCGCTGAACCTCTGCAGTGTCTGAAGTTCCCTCTCTACGTCTTTGCTCTTATTAATAAACTCTTCTTTAAGAGCTTTCTGCCTTTTTAACTGGGTCTTCGTCTCATCCAGATCTAGGCGGTCTTCTAACCTTTCGGCTCTCTCCTTGTTCAGAAGGAACCTCAGTCTATCAACTTCCATGTATAAATCATCCGGGTGGGGAGGAGGGAACCGGGCTTGGGGGGGAAAGGCATTTGAAGGTGCAGGAGGGAACCGGGCTTCAGGGTTTTGTTGGACTCCCCTTCTCGCCTGGGGTCCCATCGTTCCACTGTGGTTTCTCGGTGTATGATGAGACATTTTCTCCGAAATTCAAACCTGAATACAATCACAAAAATCGTCGATTGTTGAATTACCTGAACGGTCGATTCCAAAGAGCTTTGCCAATGTCTGAACTAGTCAGTGATATTGCAAGCAATGAAAAATATGCAAGATTCTGTTGCATATATACAGTTGATGACATCACAGACTGCTTCGCCAGTGACATCACAGACTGCTTCGCCAGTGACATCACTGAATCTTCCTCTGCTGGTGGAGTAACATGATTCCTCCACCAAATATCTCACTTTTTATTCTTGTTTACATTCAAAATGATTCACTTGCTTTTATTCCATTTATCAGGGGCATCAAACTCATTTTCATTTTGGGCCAGATCACAAATCTGCCTGTTCAGCCCGATGTGCCGCACTTTTCAGACTTGAATGTATAAAAAAAATATTTAAAAAACATTTACCTTTTTCCACCCGCTTCACAATTATTCTCTACTTTGTCACGGCTTTGGAGGTTTGTAACATGCTAAAAGTTTTGCAAGGCTCCATTTTATTACATTGCTGCTCAGATCTTCCATATTCCAAGCACTGCATGATTCTAACAAACATAAATAACATGCATCCTCTGTGTAGTTTGGTGTTACTTTATGTATAGCTTCAGGTTTTCCAGATCACAGAACAAACTATGCAAAAGCTTTTACTTTACTGGTTACATAACAAATGGCACCAAAGGGCCTTTTGGTTGTTTTCCTTATGCCATTACTTTTTCACAGTCTGCTAATTTTCAAACACATTGGTTCATTATCTGTGAACTAGATTAAAAATAAAGGATTAAAATATTTCACTCTTTAATGAATCGATGATGAAATTCCCTTTCTGTTATAAGAAATATAAAAAACTTGTTCACATTTCTTTTTTTTGTCTTTTGCCGTACGGCTTCATTATATTCCATCGTACTAGGAATTTATTTGTATCATTTATTCATTCAAACTCCAATTTTTTCCAACCACAGTTTTTCCTTCTACTTAACTTTCTATGAATGTGATTTGATGCAGACTCTTTCTTTATCAATTACTTTTTGTGTTTTAAATTAATAAGCTGATTAAAGTGCAACACCAGGAGTTTTCAATAAATAACTTTTTTACAATATTGTGTTTTCTGAGACAAAATCTTGGATTTTAACTTTCTTTAAGCCAAAATCACCAAAATTACAAGGCATAAAGGCTTGAAATATTTCCTTCTGTGGGTGTAGAAAATAAACAAGTTTCATTTTGGAAACGAGTGAAATAATAAGATCAAAAGATAGTAAAGGCTAATATTTGCACTGCCTGCGGTGCACTGACCTTGGGGCAACAATAGAGGCTAATATTATGTGCACCGCCACAGGCGGTGCATTAATCTTAGAGGAATATTTAGGCTTTTATTTTGAAATTTTCAATGAGCTTTATTTTAAATGACCACACTAATTCAATGTGTAACAGTGGTTTGGTTAATACAGCTATATAACGGCCAAAAGAGCAAGTAATTCTAAATGCCAGCTCATCCCTCTGTAGGTATTGAGAGTTCGCCATGTTGTAGTTCTAAATGCCAGCTCATCCCTCTTCTGTAGTAACTGACAGTTCCGCCATGTTGTAGTTCTAACCTGTTTAAAGCAGTTAGTTTTTCTAACTGCTTCACACTAACCTTAGAGAAAAAGATAATAAAGGCCCGAGAGGAATATTCAAGCTTTTATTTTAATAACATTTTGTTATAAATGGCTACACTAATCTTATGAGTAACTCTGGTTGGGTTAAAACACTTATATGGTGCCCAAAACATTCTAGTTGTTACATTGTGATCAGCTGAGCTGTTTAGTAACAGACAGTTCTGACATTCTGCTCAGAACTAAAGTGATGACGTTTCTGTAGTTCAAACCAGCTGCTCTGCCTGCCTCTGTGTTCCGTTGTATGGTGATTAGTCCTCTGCCAACTCCCATGTGTGTCAGAGAGAAAGTGGAGAAAATTCTATCAACCTGAGCTTTGATGAAAAAATCAGCACAAAGAGATGCTTCCCTTTCAGGATCGGTAAAGCCGATCTGAAAACCGTTTGAGCCTGAGTAAACCTGTCATTTGTTTTTACTCTGAAGCACCTTGACAGAAAACCGTAAGACCTAGAGAAATTTTGAAGACATTTTACAGGAGCAGGCATTCGGTGCGATGTTTTGACCGACTTTCAGAGTAATTGAGCGAAATTTGTAGGCACGAGGGCGATTTCAAAATTATTTTGGGGTCAAAAATCCACACTTTTTCTCACTCTAAAAGAGCGGCAGTTGATGGCAATTACACTCTGCGTTTCGGCAGTTGGAAATTTCGCTCGTTGTAAGTCCGATTCCCAATAAAAGTAATAGCTCCCCTCCCGGGACCGAGTCGCACGTTTTGATACCACTTTTGTGGGGGTACTTGCAGCGGTACGTAAGAAAAATAAATAAAGATATAAATAAAGAGACATTCTATTCGGTGTAGAACAATAGGTGCCTGCCATGCATAAGGACTGCTCTCCTTATGCATTGCTATGGGCAGGCCCCAATTATTTAAGAAATAGAGAAAATGAGAGAGAAGAAAGTTGTATTTTTGATTGTTTTTTAACAATGAGCACCATGTGGAGCTCGTGAGGTGAATTGTATTTTAGTTTTCTAGGCTCTAGTGGCTGTTATTTAAAAGTGTTTGAACAGGAAACTGGGAGGAGAGAGAAGGGAGCGACATGCAGGAGATTCCCCAGGACTGGATCGCAGGTTGACATGCAAAACCTGTAGGCAACGTCCTAAATAAAACATAATTCCAGTCTTACTGAAAGAAATAACTGAATTAGGCCGTTAGCCTCTTTCCCTTCTCTTTTTTAGGCAGGCAACTCATAATCTCAACAACACATAAACTTAATTTCTACTGCAAAGTATCCAGAATTTAATTCTTCCTGTAATTTCAACATGTAACTTCAGTCACACACACATTCACACCGACATGCAGGTCGGTGGCGACTGAGCGCCTTGCCCAGCGGCAACATGTGGCTGAGGAAACTGAAATCGAACCTACAACCTTTTGGTCACAAGACGACCGCTCTACCCACAGAGCCACAGCCGCCCTAAAAAAACACTGCATGATCCTTTAGCTAATCCTTTTAAAATACGGATTTAAACAGAATAACAAGCTATAATTCAGTGAAATTTAGTATAAAATATCAGTAGAAAAGGTAAAAATGAAGGACAAACCATGAAAGCACAAGAAGAATTTAAATTCTCAGATCAATACGTTGCCATAAACCTTGATCCGGGTGTAGTTGCGACACTGGGCCATCCATCACTAATCCAGCGAAGGGAACAGGGCTAACGTCGGGCTAACGTAGAGCTAACATAGAGCTAATGCAGGGCTAACGTAGGGCTAAAATCGGGCTAGCATAGGGCTACCGTAGGGCTAGCATAGGGCTAAGATCGGGCTAACGTCAGGCTAGCATAGGGCTAACATTGGGCTAACGTCTGGCTAATTCAGTTCATTTAGTTTCTTAATTTCAGAACATTTGTGGCCATATCTAGCAGCAGATGCTAACGAGGCGCTCCCCAAAAGGAAAAAAGACAACTAAAGCACAGAAATATGGTTGAAAACCAGCAAACTTCCTCATAAAGAGATTTATGTGTGCACATATAAAGTTAATGAAGTTAATCTGCTGGATCTAACAAGCGTATGGACTATATATTTTCTACTTTAATGAGATTTTCTGGATGTTAGAGATGAGTATAGACCTTAAAACTCGAGCAAAGTTGCATTTCAGGGATGGTTGAACTGCTGCAGGATCCTGTGGGAGGGTTTATAATCCGACTGCTGAAAACAAAGCATGAGACTCCAGCTGATCTCCACGCTGTCATGTTAGACATGGAGGGCTTTTAATGCATCTTTTATGCAAACATCTAGTCTGGTTTGAAGCATTGTACATCACCTGCTGACAATATCAATCTGTCCTTCTCAAGAGTTGCATCAAACTGAGTAAAAATGGGCTTTCAGGGTTGAAATATTAATTCAAAGTTTTCTTTCTCCTTAAATATTTAATCTCGACTTGAAGATGCTTTTATGTGCGCTGCAGGAATCCGGTCTGGCTGGGTGACTTTTAGCCACACACTGAAGATCCCTGACATTTCGGATGATGTTAGTTTACTTTTGATGTCTTCTCTGTTTGAGTCATTAGGTTTCTTAATTAATGCGGATGGTAAACACTACCAGCTTCCCAGCTGATGTGTTAAGGGTGAAGATGAATATTGAAGCGAAAGCTGATCCGTCTCATCTGCTAGCTGTGTTTAAAGGGGTCCTTTCATGCAAAATTCACATTGGGCACATTTTTATACTTCCATTTTGGCTTCGACTGCTTCTAAATAAAATGACTGGTAATAGGTGGATGTTATTTGGTGTCTGGAAAATGAGGTGTTTCAAAAACCTTTCAAATGTAACGTTCCAAATGAAATGGCTTTGCCCCTTACCTAGCAACCCCAGGGAAGCCCAGCCCTGTTACCTAGCAACCCCAGGGAAGCCCAGCCCTGTTGCCTAGTAACCCAAGATGAGTTCCAGTACATTTGATCAGCTGGTTTTACCTCTACTAGAAAAGAGAAGTATTTTGTTGTTGACGTACCATCCAGAAACCATTTGCTGCCTTCTTCCTAGTTGTGCAGGAGGCACCACTTCTGCTTTTCAAAGATATAGGGTTGAATCATTGCGCAGCCGTTTTCACATGGTGTAAACATGAGTTGGTGAAGGGCGCGTGACCATCGGTAGCTTATTTGGATTTAAAGTGACAGAGGCCCTAAAACAAAACGGACATAACTGAGCAGACCAAAATCTCAGTATCTAAAAATAATTTTGTGAAAAAAAAATGTAGTGACTATGTTTCATATAGACCTATCATAACCTATTCAAGGAAGCGTAACAGGTCACTCTTAAAGTCTTTAATATTTTAAAGATTGAAAGAAATGTATTTCTTTTTGAGTAGTTTAATATTTTAATTTGTCGCATAAAATAAATTTAATCTGTTAAAAGCAGCCAGAAACTTGAAGCTGTGTGGAAACGCTGCTCAGACCAAACCCTCCGGCTTTTATAGAACAGACTGCAAAAGAGACACAAACTGGGTCGGATATTCAGGAACACAACTTTTAAATTTAAAAACATTTACAGCTGCATCACAAAAAGAGCCTCTAAATGCATTTATGCATGAAGTCAAAAGATGTAATTTTTAATTTGGTTTATAGTCAGGAGAAGGTCTGGGTGTTTTCTGAAACTTACAATTTAAAAATTTAATTAAATGAAACCTCAAATGTACAAAAAAGAATCTGATTCTACCAAATTATTGACTGTAAAAAACAAAATCTAAATTACGTCAGAGTTTAAGTCTCGATGTTTTCATATTCTGTTTCATTTAATAAATATAACAATGAGATTTGTTTTTTGTAAAAACCAAAAGTAAAGTCCTTGATAAAAATGTTTCTTTTATCATGAATATAAACGACTGGAGCAAGAAACAATCAGCCGAGTTTGGTAACATTACAACACCCACAAAGCCGCCAAACATTTAATTTTTATGAGCTACATCTTAACTTTTTAAAAGAAAACAACTCACACATGTTTGGTAATGTGAGGACTTTATAAAAATGAAATGGGAGCTGGATTACCATGGAGTTTTGGCTAAATTATGATTTAAAACAGCAATACTGCGTTGAGCTGAAGTTCCTGAATAAAAATGAGGAAGTGATGTTGCAAAGCCTTGCTGAGTTGTTTCAGATACTCAGGTGGTCACGGTTGACTGTTTCCATCCTGGATTGTTTTTTTCTTTTTGACCACATGGTGCAAATCTGAATTTTGCCGTTTGAACCACCTGCCTGATTTATTTTATAGTTCAGCAAGTCGATAACTGCAGGGCTCCGAATCTCTGCTTCCTCTGCGGCTTATTGGCCACACCCTGCTGGCACGGGACCATTAGTGTCTGTACTGCTGTCTCTGTCATCCAGTTGATGTTACATTTTCTGCAGATCTTTGTGTGCTGTTTTATTTTCACACCTGGTGGTCCGGTAGACTCGGTTTGATTCAGGAACAAAATTGAAACATTTGTTACATTTTGAGTTGGTGCGGTTCTCTTTCATTGTGTCAAACAAATCTGGGTTGGACCAAGAACATCAACAAATCTGGGTTGTTTCGGGTAAGTAGCGATGTGGCACAGTTCAGAGTGACCTTATATGTAAAACATGGGGCACTGGATAACCTGTTCCCATCCTCGCCTGTGGGGGCGCTGCACCAAGGACTACTGAAGAAAATGACACAAAAACCTCTTAAGAAGAAAAGAACACAATTTCCTTCTTCATAAAATGTAAACAATGGAGAGGCATCAGATTTCAGGGGTTGAAGGATTTCTATTTTGTTTTGCTTAAAGACAACAAGTCATTTCTCCTGCTATTGCTTGGTTAGCATGTTTGTTTTGTCTTTGTTCAATCTGTTTTATGCAGGAACTCAAACAGCTTCTTATTCTTCTTATTTTAGCATGCAGTTTCTGTTGATGCAGATAAAAGTCAGGAGTGTTTCTGCAGTGCTCTAAAGTGCTTCTCATGCAACCCGATTCAGCAGCAAAAAGAGCGCGACAGCAGATGACAAGACTCAGTCTGCGGACAGCTGAAGAGACGAGGCGAAGAGCTGAAACAAGAAAACTTATTGCATATTGCCACAGATTGCCTGGATGCAACATTTGGTTGGCTGGAGGATTTTAGGGTCCATATATTGATATTTTTATTAAGCTGTATGGACTTTGCATTCTGTGCAGAAAATGTTTGGCACACTTTAATATGCAATGTGGTATTTTCTTTTGTACATTTCTGTAGTAATACAGAGATAACATTTAATTTGTAACTGTCTTAAAAAGCCTTAAAATTGAGTTGGTGACAGAAACCCTGCAGGAAGTAATCATATTTCAAATTTCCAACTTCTACACTGTACATGAAAATGATAACCTTTATTTTCTGGGCATTTTTGAGAACTCTAATGTTCTGTTTTAACCCTGAAGAACTTTCTGATAATTTGCTTCACTTTAAGCAAAGTTCATTGACACGTTTGATCGTTTTTCTCTGATCCTGCTGAGATGAAATGAACACACCACGAGTCTTTTGATCTCATGACTTGGATTTGATCGATGGCTCTTAAAATCTGTTCCCTTTGCTGTATGATTAACACCTTCTGATAATAGTCTGCAAAGATGAGCTTTAAAACATGATAGTTGATGAAATGTTGGTTGGTTTAGTAACTAAGTTTAGATGGACTGTTGGTTGTTTTCCATGTGGGATCATTAGGATTGGTTATGCATGAATTCAATAAAAATATGGATGTTTATTTGAAATTTCATGCTGTTACATGCAAGTTAAAATCAATATTTTCATAAAGCAGTAAGTAAACATTCATTCTGTCATTAAGATTTTTACTTCAGTGCAAGGGCAAGTTTTTAAATGTAAACATATATAATGTTTTCAACCATTCTTACCGCCTATAAATGGTTTAAAGTGGTTAAAACTTTAAAAAAAGGGAAAAAGTCTATTTAAAGGCCAAAAGCTTAAAAATGACCAAAAGTATTTTGGCTATTTTGGCTTTGGTTGCTTAGCTGAAACCAACCAAAAACATCAAAGATGGGGAAATAGGAAGAATTTAAAATACTTGAACCATTTCCTGATTTACATCCTGATATCACAAACATCAGACCTGCTCAGGTTCAGTGACAACAGGACAAATTATACATTGACTTTAGTTTGTACTCCTGTTTTTTTAAGCAAAACATTTAATAAATTACCTTAACTTGCATATAGTGACAGCAAGCAGTTAATCTACTCAGTGAAAAACATGTGGAGCCATTCATCCTGCTGCTGTTTCAGACTAATAAATTAGTGATAAAAGCTTGTGGACATATGGAAAAAGCTCAGAGATGCTGGAGCGCCGGCGAAAAATGGGATTGTTTCTGAGAGAAAACCCCGGCCGTTACGTAAAGTACATTATTTACAGCTTTTACATGTTGGCTTCAGTTACAGGATGAAATCCGCTCTGTGAAATTGAAACGTGATGTCATGTACTGTACAAGATTATAACAGAAATACGGTAGAAAAATGAAGGCTTGTTATGAACATCATGATCAGAACAAACGCAGAACTTGATCCAGTTACTTTACAGTAAATACATAGTTCTCATGTGACCACAAATTTCTGTGAGCTTTGTAACAGGCAGCCATTTTGGTAGGCAGTGACTGAATGTTCAAACCTTCACAAAGCTCCTCCATGTTCTGCAGACTCTTCCTGTTCACTGAAGCAGCTTGTTCTCATCGTCTGACATGTTTCCATTCTCTGTCTCATACGGATCAATCCTGACGGCGGCCATTTTGTTCATGTGTCGTCGTCTTTTACTCAGCTAAGAGTTTCCTGACAATAATGCCTCGCCTGCTACAATTAAATCCCTGAAGCATTGAAGTGCATTGGAGTTAAAAAACATCCCTAAAACTTATGATTATGGCCAGAAGCCTTACAGTTTACTCCGGGGAAACTCAGAGTCTCAGAAAGCAAATAATAAAATTCCCAAACCCTCCATCTACCTTAAAGGAAAGTATTGATTTCAAATAATGCTCCAATTATGGTTTTGTTATTCTCTAAGATCAGAGATCGAACGATTTTCCACCTGTAGTTTTTGTCACCTAAACAAAATCAAATGTTTCTCAGAATCATTCAGCTGTAGTCACTAGTCCAACGTCGGGCTTTCGGATCTCTCTGTCGTCCGTTCAATGAGGCTTAACGCTTCAATAAGATCACACAGACTTGATTAAGAAAGCACCATCTTGCTGCTGATGAATTCTTAATGGCGTCTGAAGCCTTTGGGGAGCCTGCACATGTGTCTGCTGGCCTATAAGCAGAAAGAGCCGGCAGTAGCAGAGAAAATCGTTTCTGAAATGAGCTGCAAGAGCAGATGATTACGAGTCAGGTTGACTTATCAGATAATGCTGAAGTTATCAGCATTGAGACAAGAATGTGGAAAGAAGAGCTGAATTTGAGAGGTGGTGATGGTGTCTGCTACGTCTGATATTCAATTAGCAAACATCCTGAGAGGCTTTACAGCAGGGGTGTACAAACTTTTTGTCACGTGGGCCAAAATCACAAATAGAGGCCAAAAGAAAGACAGAAAATGTTATATCAACAAATAAAGCTGCTATATATATATATATATTTTTTTTTTATCTATGTAAAAAGTTTTTCATTTCCACCAAAGATTAACCTCTGAAATTTTCTAGAAAAAAAGGTCAAATTTTCAACTTTTGGAATTTATCTTCATCAGTATATTGCAGGGGTGTACAAACTTTTTGTCACATGGGCCAACAAAACTCGTGAGTTAAAAGTAGTTGCAGGCCTAAAAGTTAACAAAATGAAGCCTAAAATCAAGCAAAGTAGCTAAATTAAAAATATATATATATCTACAAAAAAGTTATACATTTTTGCCAAAAAACTCATAAATTGAATCTCAGAAATTTTCTAAAAAATAAAAAAAAATGTCAAAAATCACACAAAATCATCCCGAGGGCCACAAACGGCCCCAGTCCGCCCTTTGGGCTCCCGTCCTTCAGAGGAACCTCTGTGCCTGGAAAGTATTTTAGAAATCGATAAAAGTCCATGAAAGTCTTATCAGGCTGTAATCAGCGCGGCTCTGAGATTCTCCACAGCTGCACAAACCATTAAACACCAATTACCGTCAAATTACTTCACAATGGCTCCATAAAGGTGCGTGTGAGTCGCCATGGAAACGACGCGGTTACTCAGCTTCCAGCGAGGTGATGACGGTGATGCTGCAGGAAACTCCTGCATGTCTGCTGTGATATTTCTGTGTTTTTAGCTGAAACCGTAGCTTTGCTCTAATTGGACACATGAGGATCAACGCTCTAATTAAGGGTGAGGTGCTTTCATGACGTGGCATGTTAATGGCTTCTTTATTAGGCATGAAAGTTTAATTTAAACGGAAATGATCTTTACACTCTTCTCTCATCATTTCTTTATGCTTCTGAATCATGTTGTCTTACTTTTATTATGGTTTCTCTACTATGATGTTAAATTTCGTCAAGGTTGTGGATCGAAAACTCCGACATCATCAGGGTTTAAAGTAACATTCATAAATCTAATTTTGTTTCTCTCACTAATTATAAACTCTATTTCAATATCTTGGTATCAAAATAAAGCTAAAACCTGGGAGACTCCATCAAGTGTAAATATCAGAGAAAATTTGAATAATTAGAATTTTTTTTTTGCTGCCTCACCAAATTTTTTTGGATTGTGCAAAATATGAAGCATGTTTATTCAGAAACTTTTACTGAAATGATTCACTCAAATCAGATTTTATTTGATTTATTAAAGAAAGCGTTTTGAAAGAAAGTGATCCATAGTCAGTCCAGTCCAAAAGACACTTAAACGGGAGGATTTTTTTTTAAAACAGGAAACGTGAAAAATTACGATGGCATATTAGGACCGTTGAGGATGGAAAAAAAACATTTTCTACAAAAAGCGTGGAAATTTCTGAGCAACTTTTTTAAAGTAAAAAAAAAATTCAATTGTATTTAATTTAGCCACTTTATTTGGTTGATTTTATTGTATTTATTTTTTGGCCTGACTACTTTTGACTACAATTTTGGCTACGTCACACCTGTTCAATATATGAACCTTTTAGAAACATCATATATGATGCTACAAACATTTAGATCCACCTGTTTTATATTTTGATGCAGGCAAATGAAAGTAAATTTTCAGAAGTTTCATTTAAATAAATACCGAGGCGTTTTGCCTTTCTATCTACAACATCGGGCAATTCCTGTTTCCACTTCCTGAACTTATTTTTACATGTCTAAAATTGGTAGTTTTTAAAAATGTTTTATTACTTTTAAATTCAGTTGATAAACAGAACAAAGAAGAACCTGCAGATGTTTTTTCACCTTTATGTTTGTGTTTCATCAGCTCAGTGACCTGCAGACTGGAAGTTTCACTGATCCAATAGGTTTCTGGTTATTTCACTACAAAGACATGCGAAGCGGTAAATGTGTGTTTATTTATTATGTTCCAGGTTGTTTCTTCATGTCACACAGTTGCGGTTTTCCTGCGCAGTTTGTTCTCATCTTCCGGTTGAATTAATGATGAGAGTAAATCGTATTCATGACTTATTGTTTCTCTGAAAGCCTTTTATGGCTCATCCGAGTTCGACTCGGTCTTCCCCTGATGAGAAACCCAGAATTTCTTTTCCTTTTCATTTTGAAATATCCTCTTAGAACCAAGGTGTCCAAGCTTTTTGCAAAAAGTTCTTTAAAACAAATATTTTGTGCCTATTTTTTATGTTTATCTGCTCAACCATAAACTAAAGTAAAAATGTAAATTATTGTTGATGCAAAACATAAAAAACCATCAGACCGACCCTCAGTTTCTGACTGTTTGGTGTTGATTGTTTTCTTATTTGTGCTGAATCCAAGTAAATCCAAAACGAAGATGAAAAGTTTTGTTCCTCGTATTTTTAAAGATGCTTTTTATCTTCTTTCTTTGTAAAAATCAAGAAAATGATGGAAAAAAAACTAAACGTCCTCTTCATGAGACTGTCTTCAGTCAGAGGTTTCTTCAAATTTGCTGTAACAAAGACTGCTACAGGAGATCTTTTCACTATATACAATACCTGTTTGAAGAATTTTATTTATTTTTTTAATTGTATTCTTCAAATTCCCTTTGAATAATAAAGTATTTATTGCCTAAAATAAATACTGTTATTTATTTAAAAGAGTAAATAAAGTATTTCCTCAAATAAAGGGAAATAAAGTAATTCCTTTTGGATAAGTAAAGTATTTCCCCAAAGGGAATTACTTTATTTCTCATTGGGATCAATAAAGTATTTTTGAATTTGGGTGAATTGAGTTTGTGGGGCCATTCTGATTCCTTCAGGGGGCCATAAATGGCCCCTGTGCCACACTTTGGGCACCCTTATTATATAAAATAAAGGGGTGTAATGTGCTAAATAATGCGGTTTCTTCAGGAGGTTTAAATGTGAGCCTGCAGGTCTCTGTGTCCCTTTAACTCCAACTCGTTGTTTCCCTCTTTCTGCTCCGTCTTCCCTGATTTTCCTCCTCCTGTGATTCGCCATCATCATCCTCTCATCTCCTGCTGTTGTCTTCTTTCTACCTTTCGTTCGCCACTCTTTCATTCCTTCCACATTTATCACAGCCCGGGTCACTTCCTGAACTTAAACGGGAGTCAGAAACCCAACAAAGAGCAAGCAGGAGAGAATGATGCATTTTTTATACATCTGCTCTTTTCTTTTCTTCTATTCTGTTAGTTCTGCTTATAATCTCTGTATTCTTTGTGAGGCTTCAGCCTGTGCTCACTGAAATCCACCCACCTGCACCGCTGAGTCGAGGGTGAGCGCATTAAAATGATTGAAAGTAGTAAAATAGAGAGCGGTGTCTTCGGATGAGTGAATAATGGCGCTAATGACTGAATCTTTCTCATTACCACCTCTGTAGCTGCTGGTTTTGCTGTTTAGATAAGCATGCGGCGCGGCGCGCTGCGCTGGGTGCAGGCACACGTTAAATATTAAACAACTACCAGATGGCAGAAACCAAACTGGAAATGTGTGTTTTCTTAGGTACAGAGGATGTGCATCTTACCCCTGCTCTGCTGCTAAAACTAAAAAACAATAGTTTTCAAAAATATTTCTATTAGAAGTGAACCGATTGCAGTTTTTTGACAGATCACCGATTACCGATCTTTAAAAACCCGACCAGCTGATACCGATTTTGGTCGAGATCAAAATGTTTCTTTCTTCTGAAATGTTGCTAAATAGAGCAAGAAAACCACTGCGCTGGCAAAAGTAGGATGAATATTGTTATTTGCAAACTGGTGGCCAGTCTGTGAGTCAAACCTCCTTAAAAGCAGACCGCCTGATTTTTACACCTTTGTTGAGGCGCATAAGATTTTTAGATAAAATTGGCTTCACATGTACGTATCAGTCGATCACCGATCTCCAAAAGTTAAGGAAATTATAAATCATTTGTGTTAAATGGGTTTTAATAAGGAGCCACAACAAAAAGACAAAATCTTATATCTAGAAATAAAACAAGATATGGAAGTTTGTTGATTAAGTTATACATTCCTGACTATGTAAAAAGCACCACTGGCAGATTATTTAACTCAGAACAAGACATTTTCCCCCTGTGATAAGTCAAATAAAACAAATTAAATCAAGTTCCTATATCATTTTTGCTGATTTGCGGAACTCGAACTGGGTTGCTAGGTGACGGGCTGAGCTTGGCTGGCGTTGCTAGGTAACAGCGGCAGTGGAATTATAATTTTTTCCATCAATATTAAGGAATGATTTACTTTAAATTAGCTCCGATATCTTGCTAAAAAGTCACTTTTAAGTTAGTTTTATCTTATTTCAGGTGTATTAAGATATTTGTAATAGAAAATAGACAAAAATTACTTGGTAAGTTTTTGTGATTTTTACCGGGGAGTTAAATGGAACTTTAATAATTATTACAATTAATTGGTTAATTGTAAAGATTTATTTGTACTGAAATCACAATGCACAATCAGAAACCTCACTGTGCTTTTCTTGATACTGTGTGAAACTTAGGCACAGGTAGGAATAAGCTGAAAAAGAAAAGAGCAATCATTCCCAGTTACCCTCCAATCAGCCAGGGTTCAATAACTCTCTGTCTCATATCATATCAGCTCTGGGTCCAATCTGCTGGGAGAGAGCGGGCTCAACCTGCCGCACACACAAAAACCAACACATTCAGAGATAAAATTAAATATAGACATACACACCTCCATCAAAGAGGACAGATGAGCTTTCTGCATGGCACTGTGTCTTATTGAAGTGGGGAAATACCTGGAAACTATGGATACCTGAAGGTCAGACCAACAGTGGCGCTTTAATAGGAATTTATGGAGAATGAGCAAAAACTGAAAATGAAAAATGGCTCGAAAGAATCTAATTAAAGTCCAAAACAATAGAAAAGCACAGAAAATGAAGCAAAGACTGGAAGTATTCAGAGCTGAGACAATAAAATCTAAATTGGAAATGCAGGATTATGAATAAGTTATGTTTCCATTGACTGTGTAATTGCGCAATTCAACATTTAAAAGAAAAACAGAATTTTGAAAAACCTTATTTTTTTTATAAAACGTTTCACTACTAGGTGAAAGCGGGCTTTTTTTGGCCATATCGAAATGGGTTTATTTTACAAAACTGCAATGGATACAGTTTTATCGCATCATGAGTCGCATGATCAACAACCGGATGTTGCTACTGGCGGAAATGACAAAGAAGACGACAGGAAGTAGTTGGAGGATGATTGCGCTGCAACGAATCACGTAAAAAAACTTTCTTCATGAGTTATTTAAAGAGACACCACAATTACAAAACTGTGTTTTGACACATTACATAAAGAAAAACTAAAAATAACTAAGACAAGATAAAATCAATAATTGAAAATAAACATCATCTTAGTGCTACGTTTTCGGTTTGTTTTATTTTAGATTAGTCAAAACCCCTGACTCTTTGGAGGTGTTCATGTTGTTTCATCCACTTATTTTTGTTGCAGCGCCTCCACAGGCGGGGAGGGGAACAGATTTTCGAAGTGTCGGGTTTGTTTGACAGAGAACCGCAGCAGCTGAAAACGTAACAAATGTTGTGATTTTGGTCCTAAATTTAAACTGATTTTAGCGGATTATCAGTCAAATGGGCTCCAGCCGCCATGACGCACCCCAAGGCCTCAGGGTTCTCTTTGTAATATTTGTTAATTTATACTCCACTTTGACATTTACATTCCTCCTAAACTGTAGAAATAGTCAGTGTAGACATTTTAAAAGTGAATCATTTCCACTTTTGTCTCACATTTCTGTCTTTCCTTGCCATTTTCATAGTTTCCCAGCTCCTTTCCGTTTCTCCGGGTCCGACAGCTTCTACAATTCCCATCTCTCAGTCGGATCCGTAGTGGCAGGCTGTTCTGTGTTCAACTCCTCTCTTACCAGCTCTAATTGGAGTGTGGACAGGGCTATTAGCGTGTTAGCGCTCCCATCTGATAAAGGTCAAACCCCTTTTCCTGAACAGGCAGCCAAGGAAGGTGGATAAGGTGTGTGGGTGTGTGTGTGTGTCCGTTTATTAAGCTTCACCTTTAGGCTCCAGTGAAAGGGGAGTCAGCGCCTCTCTGATGGCTGCTAAATGTCCTGCCAGCCCGCTGTATTCTGGGAGTTGACCTGCTCCCCTGAGAGAGTCCATACAGTTCAGACACACACACAGAAACCTGCTGAAATACTTACACACACACACACACCCCCACACGCGCGGTGTGAGGGTGAGGTGTTGTGCAGATTCCTGGCTCCTGTCAGATTACCTTAATTTGCTCTCCATAATGAGTTAAAGCTCGCTGCACTCCTCCTCTACAGTCTAAAAAAACAAAAAGGTGATTTAGATGAATTTCAGAGGCACAATTTAATTAAAATAAAATCAATTGGAGTTTTAGGAAGTTTAGTAGAAGCAAATGTTGCTGCATAAATACTTAGAGTAGCTTTAGTCGAGTCAGAATGAGTTGGAGTTTCAGTTTGTCTTTAATGACAAAAAGACAATTTTACATTTAATCTGATTTTAAGGTGGATTTGTCATAGATCTGTCATATTCAGTCAACTTGTAAATTATTCTTTTTACTTTGTTTTTGCTTTTTTTCATCCATATTTTCTCCAAAACATTTTAATAATCTATATGTATTTTCCAGACATTTTTGCCACTCCTGACCCTCCATAGAAAACAGATAAATTCAATAAGTTGTTTTTTTCTGGTATTTTTGTTGCCTAAAATAATTGAAAATAACTATACATTTTAATTCCACTTTAAATTACGCACCACTAATCTATAAAATCCCATAAAAATTTATTAACATGACAATGTTATATGATTTTGTCAGTGTAGTTTATATGTTTCCATTTAAATTGATCCTTGACACTCATTTATTATGTGACCATTTTCAATATAAAACACAAAGTTCCAACTAAATTAAACCTGGTCTGATGTCACTTCTATATAGCAATTCATCACAGGTCTTTAGGCTTTTCTGCAGGCTAAAGTTTTGAAGTTTATGTCTCTATTCTTGCATCACCTGCAGCTCCTTTTTAGCTTTGAGACTGAAAATAGTCACACCTTTAATCGCGGCTTATTTTTTGACGCATTTCTGCACAGATTAGCGTTTCTACATTGTTCTCCTAACAACACATAACCAGACACATGCTGTCGACGCAGCTAGCGATGCTGTAAAGCTATCTGCGCTGATTTGAGAACACGGTTTTATCCCCACTCTTGACAGGAACCTTTAGAGTTATATTTCCCACCAGACGCCGGGAAGTCTCTGTAATGAGATCGGCGAGGAACGAGAGGACTTTAACCCGGTGACGGTCGTAGCGACAGGCAGGTGATGTAGTAACTGAGCGGCTTGACGCCTCAGGAGGGACGACAGAAATGCAACTGCCTAACTTTAAAGACGCAGCCTGGAGGTTTTTATTTTAAAGCAGATGGCACATAACCAAGAGAAACTAAAAATATACCCACATGCAGCCTTTCCAAGCTCAAGAACTAGAGTGCATTTAATAGAAATAAACAATTTATGCAAACTTCCAGAGTAAAAAACAACTGGTCAGAGTTGAGGGGCCACAAACTGCTATAGCTGCTGCTAATATAAAATATTTAGAAGTTGTACACTGTACTGTGTATGTTGCCTGCAGCAAGAATTTATTAATTTAGCTGCATATATAATTTACATTTAAGCTAATAAAATTAGCCAGACCACGTCACATCTGCTGCCGATGGGAGGTTTTATTTTTAGCACAGTATGCCTGGCACTGCTGCACTTTTTATTAGTTTAACATCTGCCTTTATAACCGCAGCTACATGGTCAATTTTTATTTCCATGCTTTTCAGAAGGGATTGTCATATATGAATTCAAACATGCAGAAAAATGTAAACAGAAAAAAACACAAAAGTCTCTGCAGTCCAAATGACTGGTAATTTTGACCAACATTGGTGTGTGTGTATATATGTAATTTTTTGTGTGCTTTTAATTGCATTTCTTATTAAAAGGAAACACCACAGTTGCAGATTTGCGTTTTTTCAACGTTAGTGGAGTCTGGAAAAAGTTTTGCCTTGTGAAATTTGGAAACATCTTTATGTCCGATGTGTGAGAAAAGATGATCTTAGCTTAATAAGAGTCTTAAGGGTTCAGAGTTGCTGCAGGAAGAAGCTCAGTATTTGTAGCAGCAAAGGTTTCCTGAACAATTGAACCACTGTTTTCAGTTTTGTTCCAGCTTTTCTATCTGCAAAAATAAATAATTGGGTAAACTCTTTAGTTAAGCGCTTTCTGTCATATTTCAAAGACCACTTGGATCAGTAAACTAGTATTCCTGCTCATGTAATAGAGGTGGGGTAAGCTGAGACCTTCCCAACACTTGCAATATTAAAGTGCAAAGTCAGCACTTTTGGCATGAGGTAATGCTGCTTTGCGCCGAGTTCACGATGCAGAGGATAGAGTGACTGCATTAAGTTTTTATATTTTAACTTCATTATTTAACACGATTTTTATAATTTTTTGCCATTGCATTATTGAAAAGACATCAGAGCGTCTAAAGTCTAACCTTATGTCAACAAAATAACCATTTTCAGCTAAAAACGCTTTTAAGTAGACATGAGCTTGTGCGTCAGAATTTACGGGTATACCAGAAACATGGATCAAAAGTTACTAAAATCTTTGTAATTAATTAATTGAAATTAACTTGTTAAAGTCGTAGCATTAGTTTAAAGATATCACTACTAAGCCGATTTTTTTTTACTGAGAAGGATAAAAAAAATTTTTGGACATAATTTAAAATTGTGTTTAAAAAGAGTTAAAAAACACAGTTTTAAATAAACTATCTGCCTTTTTTATTACTCTGTGTAAATGATCCATGTAAATCATCCTGATTTTTATTTTTAGAGGCAAAAATAATCAGTTCAGAGTAACAGAAACGTTTTTACAGTATTTAAACTCAGTGATGGGGGGCGGGGGGGCCTAATGAAATCAAGCCTAACTGGTGTCCAATCCATCACTGCAAAACGGCTTTTATTACAAAACCACGTCAGACTTGTTGAGTAGGACAAAATCGTTTATAGATAAGTTAAAAGATCGTCTCTGAAAGGGAAATTGATATAATTTGCTGCTGTGATTCATTGATGTCTGGAGAGCAACTCCATTATTCTGGCAGTCAGACAAAAGTTACATTTTGTACGGAGTCCCTAAAAAGGTCTGAGCCTTTTTACAAATGACTGAAACTGGAACCTTGTTCAAGATAGAGGAGACATTTTTATATATCAGGATTATTCTTGTTTTTGTCCCAGAGTCTGGAAAACGGAAGAAGGATCAGTTACACAGAAAACAGAGAGATGGACAAATCCTTCTTCCATGTTTTATTCAATCAGCCTGTGGTGGCTGGGGGCTCAAAGAAACACTGGAGTTAATAACATTTTCAGGGATCTGATTCTGTTTGCTGTTCCAATATTGTCCTTATGCTGCAAGACTGCAGGATACTACACATTGTTTTTGTCACTAAAAGGCCAGTGAGACACAAAATCCTTGTTTTTATAAACATGTAAATCCATATAAGAAATGCAAAATAGTAAATATGGTGAAATCTACTTGTAGCCACAGCAGTTGAATTTATTTCTATGACTAAAGTTCAGAAATATGTATAAAACTGAAGCATTGCTTTGAAGTCTTTGGGATAAAAGGTAAATCCTCTGATTTTTGCTCCAGTTCTGACCAGCATTATTACCCTGACACAAACTGGCTCAAACTCTCCCATTTCTTTATACAGATTTGTCACCAGATATATGAGGGAGTCGTGTAGTGTTTAGAAAAAGAACAAATACGTACGACAGTGAATGGAAGCAGCTTGAGATCCCAGTTATCTCAGTTATAATAACGAGAGTTTTACTGCACTGAAATGTAGCTGCCAAAACATTATTCTGCCTTTTGTCAGCGCTCAGCTTTAAAAGGTCTCTCCACTCACCACATGAAGCCAATTATGCATTTGGTGGATGGAAGGGTAGCCAAAGTAACGGTACACCATCCTTCATTTGGCTCAGACACTGAGGAATGTTCATTACTCTTTTTCCACAAAATAATTTTTAATTTGATCATTTCAGCTCCTTCCACACTGAGCTGTTATTACTGCCTTTTATCACTTTAAGTCCAAGTAAGCTGCTGCTTGCCACGGCCCCCGACTCAACGTTTGCTCTCACGTTAAAATTGGCAAACTGATGCGCAACTAGGCAACCATGTATCTTTGAAAAGCAGAAATGACGCCTCCTATGCAATCAATAAGAATGCAGCAAGTGGTTTCTGTGTTGTAAGTCAACAATAAAGCACTTGTCTTTTCCAGCAGCCATTGTACAGCAGTAAAACCATCTGACCAAACCTGCTGGAGCTCAGCTTGGGTTGCTAGGTAACCGAGAAGTGCCCTTTGAATGGGGCTTTGCAATAGGGGGATTTTTAAACGGCTAAAAACATTAACTTATTGGACTGTTTTTGGAAGCAGTAGAAGTACAAAATGTGAATTTTGCTCAATTGATCCTTTTTAACAAATATAAAGAAACACATTTTATCATCCGAGAAACTTTGTAAACATCCCCGGTGGTTTTCCCACTGGTCTTCCTGCTCACTACAACTCGATATGTCAATACTAATTTTGTTTCAATAAAAAATGACTCTAAAGGCTCCAAAGTGTTTTTTAAAATAAGTACTTTAGTTAAACAGAAAAATTAATATTAGGTTTCTTTTTTTTCATCCACAATTTTCTCTCATTCCTTTTAAAAAATGTATCGCATGCTGTGATCTATTGGGAAGTACCTTCGGCATTTAAAAGTATGAGAAGTCCAATTGATCATCTGAGCTCAGAGCCCATCCTGATAGTCACCTTTGAGTGCTTCGGTTCCCAGTATCTCTCTCTGCCAGCAGGCCCAGGACGGAGTCATTAAAGGCAGACAGAGCAGCTCTGAAATGACTGGTGTAAATCACCGGCTCACCTGGAGCATTTAATGATAAGCTGCAGGAGGGATGGAGCTGTCTGTGTGTGTGGGAGAGTCGAACAAAGAGAGGAAGAGAGCAAGGCTACATTTAGATAAATGGCAGTCGCTTCACTTTTTCTTACTTTTTTCTATTTTTATATATTTTTCCTTCCTTAAAAACCCCAAATATACCCCAAACTCTACAAATAAGTGGTAAAATTTTAAAACTTACATGGTTTACATGCATTTGTTTACTTATTATTATAACTATTTTAACTTGAGTAAAAGGTCTAAGAAGTTTCAATCTGTTAATTATTGAACTCTGTTTGTTTTATTTTACTTTAAGCCAGCAAATATTTCAGAATTTCATTTTCAATTCTCATAAGTAGAAGGAATGTGCACTTTCAGATAAATGCTAGGAATGCATAATATCGGCCCAATATATATTTAATTAACACATTGGAATCGGTCTGATGATTAAAACTGGGTTGATACTAATCGTTGCTGTAAGCTTAGCATGTTTCAAAACTGGTTGATTTTACAAGGTGCCAAAAGAATAAAAAAATATAAATATCATATCAGTAAATATCACTTATCGGAAGGTAAGAGCAACATTAGTACCAGTTATTGATGTTGGGTCTTTATAAGAACAAATGTCTCCAACACATTGTTTAAAAAAATAATATTGTGCACACAGGATTGGTTTGGAAAAGTTTTCATCAACATGAACCCGCAGAAATACGCCTCTTAATGGTGTTTTAAGTATGCCAGGCCCATAGGGGGCAGCAAAGAGTAAAGCTGAAACCCATCGGCCAATCAGAAAACATCCTGTTAGGCATGAAACATGGCACCTGGAGATTCATTTATGTGAATTTAAAGGTTTAGCAACTATTAAATAACGTTTTAGAATATAAAGTTATTAAAATTTTGGAAAACTGTCAAAGCATGTAGGTGGATATATAAGTGCATTATTTGTCAAAGACAAAATCTTATCAATAACTCACTTTCCATGTGGATAAGTAGTGAAAATGTCAGTGTGAATAGTGGCTTAGTGTTACTCCGATGTGCACAGATTTTATATTATTGTTGTAAGGATAGAAAATATTGATAACTTGGTCAAAATAGGCCTGTCTGGACTATAAAATATTATTGTAATAAATAATTAATTAAATAATGTAATAGTAGTTTAACTAGATTTAGTACAAAAAAGACAATGAATTTTGGGTTTTCATCTTTCAACTTACAATTGAAATATTTGATGAAAATTTCATTTTTTTAAGTTGCAGAATCTAAAACTTTTCCACAATATTCTGATATTTTTTAGATGTGCTTTTATTTTATGGTTTCCAAATGTCTGACTCATGTTTTGTTTTGTAGAGTTGAAGTTTTTAATTAAAAAAATGGACCATATTCAAAATAAAAGGCAGCAGAATGGAGCAGAAAACGTCTATTAAAAGGACTTTAGAGGAAAAGTTTTCTGGTTTGGAGAGGCAACCTCACAGAAAGAGTATTGAAACAAGTAAGTCTGGCACTGCAATTTTATTGACTACTGAAATATTGAAACTGATCATTTTCTCCTGAAAGGTTGAAATCTAAGAGGAGGTGAATTATTTGCACAATTTCAACATCTAGTGACCAAAACTTACATTTCGCCAGTTTACAGCAGTGAGATCCATTCAAAGTTTTGATCATAACTTGCACTAGAATATGAATAAAAGATTACCTATTTGACAAAATATACCAAAATATTCACAATAAACTTCAGCAGGTTTTAGCTAAATCTGGTTAAGAGTCCATTAAGTAATCCAAGACCTCAACAAGAACAGTAGGTTGTTTTATTCTTTCACACAGAGAAGGCGGTACAGAGGTTAATAAATGAGTTTTCTTCAGCTTTATTCGCTCTTATCATTGTGGTGGATAAGGCCACCATTAATACGCTTCGCTGGATTCAGCTGGTAATCAAAAACAGCCTTTTCAACAGAGTGGGTCTGAATTAAACTGCAACCTGCATGACTTCCACAGAAACAGCAACAAAAGAACAAGGCGCTCAGTTTATTCACTCAAGGTTATACAGAGAGCACATCTCTATGCGCCGAACATTAACTGGTAATCTTTCCTCATGACGCTGCAGCTCCGTTCTGCTGCAGAGGAGAACAGACAATGGCAAACACTCCAAAGCCCCAAACAGGTGATCCACTTTCCCACCAGTTCACTGCTTACTGTGCATCCAACTAGGCAGAGTATCAGCATTTAGGGGGAAACTATCAGCCCCTTTGTCTGATCATGTTTATTCCACGGTTGACCTCCATAAATATGAATAAAAATCAGCGTATCTTTAACAAACACCAGGATATTAACCATTGCTTTTATCTGTCACTAAATCAAACAAGATTCTGATGTGTAACGACGGCACTTTACAAAATGTAATGCTTCAATGTTGACTGTGCGTTCTATGACTTTGCATTTATGGGTTTTTATGATGCAAAGCACTTTGAACTGCCTGGTTGCTGAAATGTGTTAAATAAACTTGAAACTTGAAACCTGATAGTCCGGTAGAGTCGGTTTGATTGGGGATCAAAGTTGAAACATTTGCTACATTTTCAGCTGTCAAACGATCCAAACTAACTGAAAAACCTGTTCCCTCCTCACCTGTGGTGGCGCTGCACCAAGATCCACTGAGATGTTAGCGATTGCAAGATTTCTCTTTACCAAAAGACCACAAACCATTTCATCCGCTATTGCTAAAGTAGTGTGTTATTTTTTTTTTTTTGTATTTACCCAGAATGCCATGCACTATAGTCCGCTTCCTGTTTGTGGAGCGCTCTCCTGCCTGCTTGGCGTTCACACATGCATTCAAACTGCACCAGAGTTCACACCGACCTAGCAGATACTAACTGGACTTTACAGACAAACTAACTAGAGTTTGATTAAATCTAGAGCTATTGCGAATGCACTCTAAAAAGTTAGTTGTGCTAACCCTGAAGCTACGCTAATGCTAAACCACTAAGTCAAAAAGGGGCTTTAGCACAAGCTTGATACCAACTTCATCTGAAATTATTTCTTCCTCTGAAAGACCCTCGAGCACCAATTTAATTTTATGAGTTCTTTGTTACCCTTAAAGATTGTATTCATGTTTATATCTTGTGTGCAGAGCATTTTGGGTAAATGCATCCAGAACTAACGTGCTGGTGTAGCGGGAGACTTTCGTGGTTGGTGGTCTTTTGCCAAACACAAAAAAGAAATCCTACAACAGCTAAAACATGACCCCACTATTTGTTTACATTTCTTTAAGGAGGAAGTTGAGCTCCTGTCTTCTTCAGAGGTTTTCATGTCTTTTCCTTCAGTGGTTTTTGGTGCAGTGCCCCCAGAGGTGAGGAGGGGAACAGGTTTGATGTGAAATGTGAAAGTGAACCGCAGCAGCTAAAAATGTTACAAATGTTACAACTTTGGTCCCCAATCGAACCGAGTCTACCGGACTGTCAGGTATGAAAACAACTTAAGTGGCCATGTTGATTGTTTTATCATTTAACATTTTTTCATCTTAATGTTTTATTTGACGCTGAAAGTATTGAATTCAGATGTTAATTATACACAGGGTAGCTCTATGCAGAGTTTCTCCTCCCCATTTTCCTCCTCGCATCGACATTTCCAGCAGAAAATTGAGGCCTTGGAGGTGCAGGACTGCAGGAAGTGGGCAGCAGTGCCAGTCGTTATAAAGATGACTGATGTATGTAGCAGATGCTGAGTGTTTTACGACTTGTAGCAGCACTCCATTTAAGTGTGTGTAAAATTGATGGCTAACCATTATTGACCTCTATGAGCCACTACAGGACCACTGAAAGCTGGTCTTCTACTTTGAGAGAAAAGGGTAGTTCTTTTTCTCATTTTGACAAGGTGGGAGGGTTTGATTTATATAACTCTGCAGCAGGTTGGCGTTTCAGGATACAGGCCTGTGATGGATTACTCTGTGTAGGTAAGAAGAAAAGAAGATGGACAAGGAGTAGATGATGAAAGGCAGGGTGGGTGAGAAGGGGCAGGACAAGAAGAGAGCAATAACCAAAGCAGGAAGGAGTAAAAAATGGTCAGGATCAGTAGAAACCTGGGAAAGACTGAGGAATGTATACAACTATGAACTTCAATCTGTATCAACTATCAGCCTGTCTTCATGTAATAGAGGATTACATTGACCTGCTACCAAAGAGATTATCCCATAGTTGACAAAAATGTATTTATAATTCATAAGAGGCAAGAGGGTGCTTAGATTTAGGAGGTTTTTCCACTCACCGCATAAAGCTGATGATAGATTCGATGGTACACCATCCTTCATTTGGCTCAAACAATGAGGTAAAGAAAATTTAATTTAATAAAGCAATTTATGGACAACATTTAGTGTTCTACACTCGCAAAATTCTTAAAGGTGGACTATTACAGCTCGTTGAACAAGTCAGGATAGGTCTATACTCTATAAAAACATATTCATTAAATTTTTTTTGCACAAAATCAGCCTGAAATTATTCGATTTTAATCCTATTTTGATCATTTTATACAATGAGCTGTTTTATGGTGTCCTGCCTCTTTAAAATCCAAATAATCCACGCCTGGCCCCAACTCAACATTTACACTTGTGTGTTAAAATGGGTGCAAAAAGATGCACAACTTCAAAACCGTACATCATTGAAAAGCAGAAGTGGAGCCTCCTGCACAACTAACAAAAATGCAGCAAGTGGTTTCTGGATGGTAGGTCAACAACAAAACACTAAAACCAGATGACCAAAGGTGCTGGAGCTCTGCTTAGGTTGCTAGGTAACGACACACCAGTGGATTTGACTTAATTGGGAGGTTTCTGAAACTGCTCATTTTCCAGACACTAAAAAACACAAACAAATGCTTGTGGTCTTTCAGCGAATGGTCTGTTTTTAGAAGCAGCAAAAACCCAACTGGTATAAAAACATGCAAAATGTCAATTTTGCTCAACAATGTCTTCATGATTAGTGGAATGTGAAAAGCAAAGTAATAAAAAATCTGACAAAAACTGTGAAAAACCACTTGCAGGTCAGACTTTTCAGAAACTGCATGAACAGGTGAAAAACGTTTAATTTGATTTAGAAGACTGATGAATGCAGACAGTCTCTTCTTCCCCCTATAATCTGTCATCTCGCCTCTGCTGAAGTGATCTTTGTCATTTCAATGAGTCACAGAGTTCAAGCTTTTCCAAACCTAAAATTCAATCATTTTCAAATCAGATCAATTAATTCACCTCATATAATACCGACTGAAATAACTGATTATGCTTGCAGGGTTTTTAATTCCTTTCCCAGAATGTGTTTAAGTCATTTAAGAATTTATTGTTCTGATAATTACAGCAGAAAATGGCTTAAACTTCAAGCTGGTAATACGGCAGCAACTAAAACACATTGCTGGCTTAAGGCTAATTTATAATGAGAAAAAAACAGGTGGGACGCTGCACAGCAGGATGATGATTTGCTCCCACGTCTACATGCAGAAGTAAACCGGCTAATGTGGGTCAAGTTAAATGAAACTTTTATGAGAGGAAACTGCCTTGGTGCGATGTTTGTCTCACTTTAATTTTCCTGCAACATCTGCAGCTGTGATCAGAGACCTATTTAAGCCCAACCACAAATTTGTTTTAAAAGTTCGCAGAGTCGGCGTGAGGCTTCCCAACGTTACTTTTTATTGTTTTCAGCCTTACAGTTTGTAGCAGTTAAAATAATTTCCACGACTGAAAACAGGAAATATGTGAAAAGAATAAAAAGAAAGAAAGAAATCCAAAACAAAAGCAGATGAATGTTGCTGACGCACTTAACTCAGGAGCAACTGTCAGCCAAGAAAGTCTCCATCTTACCACAGAGTTTTAGGGACAAGCTGAGAAAAAAAACTAAACTAGCAGAAAAAAATCTAAATATTGCGAGAAAAAAAATCAGCAACAGGACTAATAATTCATAATAATACAAGAAGTCATAACATTACCAGAATAAAGTCGTAGGATTATGAAAAGTTGTACAAGTTTAAATAATAAGACAATAAAGTCTTAATACTAAAGTAAAGTGGTAATAAAGTCATACCAGAACAAATATATTACCAGAATGAAATCGTAATAATACAAGAAAACAGTGGTAATAAACCAGAATAAAGATATAATATGGAAATAAAGAACATGACGAGAATGAAGTTGCAATAATGAGAAGATAAAATCATAATATCACCAGAATAAAGTAGTAATTTTATAAGATTTCCTGCACAAACAAAAGATTAAAATCCAGTTTATGAAGTTGTGCTTTGGTATCCGACACGTTTCATCTTTTAACATATCCATATTTTACTTTACTGTAGTTATGTTACGACAGTATTACTCTAAAAATGGTGAGCTCATCAATAATTTATTTTATCACAATACTTCGTTTGGGTCCAAACAATGTTACACTTAAGTGCGTCATACTTCCTTTGGCTCAGACACAGAGAAAAAAAATGCATATTTTTCTCCGTTTAGTTTTATAACTAAATCACAAAACATTTTCTTTTCCAAGTAAATTTATTCCACTAGTTACTGTTTTAAGAGGCTCTTATTTTGTCAGAAACTATCTGCTATGGAAAGCAATAAAAAAGATTGAATGTGAATGGTTTATGGATCTTGTTTTCACGATTTTCTGCTCTGTGATGTCATTTCTTTTCCAAAACAAAGCTGCAGGGTGGAGGCGATCCAGGCAGGCACCTGCGTCGTCTTCAGGACTCGGTATTTGAACAGATGGCTGAAAGGTTGTTATCTTGGATGCTGTAGTTCATTCTTATCCTGAGCTGGACCAGCAAAGGAGGAAACGCTCTGCAGGGAGCTGTGGGTGTCGGGGAACTCTGAGTTTGAGTCCCTGATAAGATAAGCTAATTATAAAACCAACTTGAACAGCCTGATTCTTCAAACTTTCTAAGTCCAGTTCTTGCAGTACCTCTTGAATGAACTCATCCTTGCATTTCTTTACTCGTTATCTTTAATGGTCAGACATTTCCCACTGGAAAAACAGGAAAACTAAAACAAGTCAAAGCAAAACCAAAAGTCGAGCCTAAACATCTGCTGAGAGTCAGACTTGTTTCTTTGGATGGTATTTTGGTGAAAGATTTTTATTTTCTGTTGGAGAAAAACCTGAAAATTTGCAAAGCAACATCTAGAAACTGTTAAATGTTAAACATTTAGCAGTTTCTATTTCACCCACTGGTCTAAAAAAATGTTAAGTATCAGAAATGTGTCAAATCAAAACGACTTCACACATTTCAGAATCAGGTGAAAGTAGTGTACACAGTACGATGTAGTACCAATTAAAGACGCTAAATGAGGAAAAGCTTCTCCTCATTTACCGTCTTTAATTGGTAGATTAATCGCCAGTTAAATGAAGCAGAACCAGCTGACCAAGTGTCAGTTTGTCAGAGATCAACCATCAACCTCCATCTTAAGGTATCAGCCTCTCCAGATACATTATCTTCCACTTAATGGCAGCTATGTTGCTATGATACAGTGATGCAGACGTCTCAAGGCCGAGGCGCTGAACGCATCCGCTCTGCTGAAAGCTAAAACATCAAACGGTTTTTCTACCAAGTCCTCGTCGTAACCTCTGTGTTTCTGAAGCCTCCGGCGTCTCGTCCTGTTTACGTTTGCAGTCCTGCCCTTCCTGAAACCCCAGCACCATTTTATCACTTTATTATTGGTTATGATCACCTAGAGCTCAGATATTTGTTTGCTAGGCAACTCTTTCAAGCTATTTTTATAAAATATAAAGTTAGCAAAGTGCTAAAAGATACTCTGTTCATTATGTTATACTTTCAAAGAAAAAACTGAGACTAACATCTGTAACATTACAGCCAAAAACATGAAAAAATGTTCCAAATGATTTATTTTGCAGATAGAAGTTAGAAGCTCTTTCTCTAATCCAGATTGGCTTCATATCATCTTCTGAAGCTTTCCGTTCTTCTACTATAGCGACACAATGTCACCAAAGTGACCAAAGTGGAGCCTCGCCTGTTTACTTATGGATTTTTCTGTGGAACAAAACTTCAAATTATTCAGGAGAAACTAAATTATTCACATTTATTCTCTCCCATACAGGATATCTAAGATATGAAAGAAAATTCAGCTTGGGAAACGCAATGCTACTTGACACACTGTTGGTGGCCAATTGCAGTTTCTTTTCCTTGGAGCTGATTGGCTGAAGAGCGCAGAAAAAGTAGTGCTGCTCTTATCTCCACTATTAACGAATATTATGGTGTATTTTGTGTTTAAACTATTAAAATAGACGGCTACAAGCTTTATTCGACCGAGTCTCAGATTTTCTCACAGAATGGTCAATATAACATTAATGCAGCTTTAGGGACTCTAAATGTTTACACAAAGACTTTCATGCTGAGCAGCAGATATTTTCATAGCGGTCCAATGATAGATATGAAAATCTGAATATATGTAGTTTATGAGATTCCCAAGTGAATCCAGCGATAATGTTAGTATTGGGTCAAAAAATAATCTTGAATCAGACAAATCAGAACCCACGAAATGCCCCGGTTTTATTTTTACAGCTTTTTACTATGCAGTAAATAATAAAACCAGTAAATTTGAACATGTCTAATGAAGCTGAAAGTTTTTTTTTTTGTTTTATTTTGCTTCAAACTTTCAACATTCATATTTTTCACCTTTCTGGCCAATTCAAAATGTTTTCCTGGCAGGCGCATGCCAGCCTTTCCACCGCTTTCAACAAAATCCACCAGATGTGATGAGGGGATGTTATCTCAGTAACGCTGATTATTTCCAACAAACAGCGAATAAAACAGGTGGTGGATTGTTTGTCTAACACTTCCTGCCAAAAAAGTCTCCTTTAATGGCCAAATGCATGCTGTGCAGAAACATTAATAAGGATATAATACAAAAATCCTGGGATGCTCTGGTCTGCATATGTGAAAGTGAAGATAAATACCTTCTCTGCAGTCTTGTGTACAGAGCAGCTATGCAGTAGAATAAATGGTTAATAAAAAAACAATGCTTAGAGCCTTAAAAACAAAAAAATATTAAAGTGGTTACAGAATAAAAGCGGATCAGAAGCTGAGAGTTATGTCTTTGTGAAAAAATAATAATGTGTAATTTTATTTAAAGGGGACCTTTTCAAAACTCACATTTTGGGTGTTTTAATAATTTTGTTTGGGTCTCAGTTGCTTCTAAAAGATATTTCAATGCTTAAGAAACAAGAAAATAAAATAAGCACCAAACTTATTGCCAAACTTTTTGACAATAAGTTAATTTTTTTGTGTGCGTCTTGAAAATGAGCCGTTTCAAAAACCTCCCTGTAGTTAAATCAAAACAAATGGCACTGCACCATTACCTAGCAACCCAAACGGAATCCAGCCGCCCTTCACCTAGCAACCCAAACTGAATCCAGCCTGTCACCTAGCAACCCAAACGGAATCCAGCTCGTCACCTAGCAACCCGAACGGAATCCAGCTCGTCACCTAGCAACCCAGTCTATTTCCCTTCTTGTGAATGGTCTTTCTTGTCAGCAGTTGGGTAGTAACTACTTACATTTACTTGAGTAACTTTTTAGAAGGAAAAAAAGGTACTTTTAAGAGTATCTTTACTACGCTATACATGTTACTTTTGAGTACTTTTACTATACGGTGTTGTTACTTTTGAGTAAAAGTAGCAAAAGTAAGATCGTTGTCTTACTGTAAGTAACTTGACTGAATGAAGAACAAGTTTGTTTTAACTAAAAATTCTCTTACTTTTTTGTTAAAGATTCCTAAATTTTATATCAAAAGAAACTGAACTGGAAAAGTACTTCATTTGACTGATTTTTTTGGTATTTACATGAATTATTTTTGTTTTGGAAGTTGGGTTGTAAAGGTTTTAAAACTATAAAGTTGAAAACATTTACAGGCCAACTCAGAAGCACTGGAGGACACAAAGGGGCAGAGCATCTCAATTCAAATCCATTGGTACCAAAGGGGAACTAAACAATCATTAATTGTTTTACAAATTATTTTAATCTCAGTTTTGTCCATAAAACGCTTTAACAAAGTGTCAGACTTATATTGGAAGCTTCCTGTTCACGTTAGAGCAGGCTGTAAAGTACAGTAGTTTACTTATAAAACCTTAAACAGGAAGAGCAGCAGGACATTTAACTGACCCTGAGAGGCAATACATTCACACATGGCCACTGAGCATAAAAGGAAGTCCATCCCAATACATCTGAATAGTCGGTGTGAAGATAAAACGTGTTTGTCTTTCAGTCTGGATGAATTAAAGTTAACCAAGAGGTCATTTTAGGGAAGGATCTAGTAAACACTTTGTCTAATTCATCATAAAACTAAAAGCTAAATATTTATGAATGCTTGGAAGATAAAAAGCCGTTCAGATATTTCCTCTGCCCTTATATTCCGCTTTCTTCTTCGCTTTCTTTCTGTCTTTAAGGAACAAATTCTTTTATGACTCCTACGTATCTGAAGGTCAATTGGGATAATTTGCATGAAAGTCGTAATCAGGTTCTGAGAGCAAGTGGTTCTTAATTACAGGAAGCACACGCTGTAGCCTACAAAGGGAGAGCAGGCCAGTCAGAGATCAATGCTTACATTTGCATTCAATTCACAGATCTCCTTTAGAGAGCTGGGAGGGAAATCACAGACATCTTATCTGCTTAGGAGAGTTTCAGAACCTAATTTAGATCTACAACGTAAACAGTACCAACAAGCACTCTGAACAGCCTTGTTGCTGGAAATGTGCGATATAAATAAAATTACCTTTACCTTTGTATTTGAAAATAGGTGGTAACAGCGTATGCAGTGTCAACATTGTATTTTTTCTTGTGGCAAGTTGGTTCATACTGACTAAGTCTGATCTAAATGCATCAGCATGACGATCGGTTTGATGTTTTGGTTGATTTCATGCATTTTCTACTGGGAAAAGTTTGATTTATACAGTTTAACACCTGGGTAACCTAATTATAGACCAATATTCCCATAGGGCAAAGGTAACAAAATGCCATCATTGTTACCAGAATTAACAGGTGATTTGAAGACGTAACAAAATGGGGCACACATCTGCTACAGCGCTAATACCGGAGCTAACTAGTGGAGCTCTAACTAACTTGGCTGTTTTGTAAACCTTCAGTTGAAGTTTGGTTATTGACTGCTAAGAATTCCTCGTTTATGTTTATTTGAAGAGGGTAGAGACAGTTTATGGAGCAGATCCATTTCCTTTCCTCAAGTTCTTGCTCTTTTCCCTCAAAAACTATTTTAAAGAAGAAACGCACATGAGCAAATTAAAACTTAGACAGTAGAGAACAAGACATGAGCATCAATACAATATCTATTGTAAAACATGTCAATTATAATGTCATGATTAAATTGGTGTTCAAGGGAAATTATAATCTGAATTGAGATTAGTGATTAGAAATAGCATTAGCTTCTAGCCTGGGTGTCAAATGTTAAAGAAATCTTTGTTTATATCCAGTTCTGCTTCCTTGCCTCAGATTCTCCATCTTTTTTTCCTCTTTTAACTTTATTTCAAACAAGAAACATGCAGAAACTGGTCTTTAAAGGGAAGATATCATTTAAAGTGTTTTAGCATTAGCTTCTGCTAAATGCCATTTTGGTGAAGTGGTTTGTTAGCATTAGTGTAGCTAATGTTTATGATGAGTGATTTCGGGTTAGCACTGCAAACTTTTTAGCTAGTTGGTTCTCACCCAAAGTTGTAAAGACTCCAATACTTGCATCCAAAAGTCGGGGACAGATGTACTCAAACTCTGCACAGCTTGGCGAACAACACATTAGCCTTCCTGTGGTTAATACATGGTGCATGAATGTAGCATGTATTTGCTACAGTGAATGTAGCCTGCGGTCAACTGACCGCAGGGATTAGCTTTAAAATAATAACCCAGCTATTCTCACACATGGTTCCAGTCATGTGACCAGCGCATGTATTCTCAGAGGTAATAATCAGTTCAGCTCGTTTCAATCGTCTCTGGCCTGCATGCCTACCAAATCACATCCAAATTAAGCTGCTCTTTCTTTGTACTTAACTTTTTTCCTGAGTGGATAAATACGGCCAGCCCCCTCACAGCCTCAGCGAGTCTTTAATCAGTCACCAAGGAGACAAGGTGCCAATTTGTCCCCAACTGTGTTTTCCTGCTTAACTCCAGTTGTTCTTTAACTGATTTCTTAGGTTTTTTAAAGTAGTTCCACTTTGCAATCAAACATTAAATGTTATATCTGAGTAGATTTGAAATCTGAATGACCCAGATCTTAAATTTTACCTTCAAATTATCAGCCGCTCTCACCACTTAAAACACCTACACTCACCTTGTGTGCGAAAAAAGGAAGGAATACTCAAGGTAGCAAATCATCTTTTTGTATCTTTAGTTTAAAGTATCCTAAAACCTGTTTTAGGAAAACAGGAAAACCAGGTTTCTATGATCCAAGAGGTCATAGAAACCTCTTGGATCTGGACTGGGGGTAAGAAAAACCAGCCACCTCCTCTTGTACAAGAGGGATGCTTTGCATAAAGCAAATTTCCTCTCTAGGCTGACATTTTATTTCTGCTTAGTCTTTACAATCCAAGTTCAACAGCATCAGTTTTACAAAAGATTTGCACTTTGAGAATCACAGAGTTGGAGCTTTTTACAAATCTTTGCAAAGGTTGGCAGCAGTTTGTAGGAAGCTTGATGTGAATTGCTTGGAACAATAATAAAGTCTCATGTTTCCCATTTCAAGCAGCTATGAAACCTCTTTTCTCTTTGGATCACAGGTTTTTTTTGACAAAGTCGACAGTTAAATCCCTTGTATTCAATTAATGAACTGGTTCGTGTTTACTGTTGCTCTCTTTCACAACGTCTCTGACTTTTCAATGCATTTGTGTTCTAGCCTTTTGTATATAATCAACAAACCATTGTGCAAAAACTCCCCGAGGTTTTAAACACTGAAAGAGTTATTTTTAAGTGACTGAAGGTGCAGTTGTGCAGAGGACGAAAGAGTCGCGATGAGTCAAGTGGAGCAGATGTGAAAGCAATTGTGAATTTGATGTGGAGATAACAGGATGAGCTGCGACTCAAGCAACTGCTGCTGCTGACGGGGAGAGTGAGCAAATTTAATGAATAGAAGGAAGGAGTTTTATACTTGACTAGACTCCATTTTGTCAACACAATTGTTTCCTGCAAATACAGCTCGACTGTGAGGAAGGTGTCAGGGAGAAAGTGCAGATAAAAAAACTCAAGTCGAACCGCGGCGATGGTAAGATGGTGACAAAGAAACACTAAAGTAATAATCTGAACCTCTGCAAATTATGTTGCTGTCAGAGAGCTGCAGTAAGTAACTTGATAAGGAGCTCATTATTCTAGAGGTTAGAAAATAAATCAAAGATAAACTGACACAAACAACACATTCCTACATCTGTGGATATCCATCAATAAAAGTTCTCAAGGTTTGCTTTCACACCTTGTTGTCCAGTAGCTTTGATTCAGTTGGAGGCCAAAAGTGAAACGCTTGTCACATTTCCAGCTGCTGCGGTTCGATTTCATACAAACCAAAACAAACCAAACTTTAAAAAAACATGTTCCCCTCCTCGCCTGTGGGGGCGCTGCACCAAAATTCACTGCAGGAGACGACATAAAAACCTCAAGAAGACAAATGAGCGCAAATTCTTTCCTCAAGAAATGTAAACGAAAATGGACTAGTGATTTCTCTTGTTTTGCTACAAGATCATGAGACATTTCTCCCATTAGCGCTAAACTAACGTTTTTTCTGGTTGTATTTACCCAAAATCCCCTGCTCTGGAGTCTACTTCCTGTTTTTGGAGCGGTCTCTAATCCATTCGGCAATCATATCGGCATTCAAACCAAAGAGTTCACTTTGACCAAACTGAGATCTTTTTTGAACTATGGTTCACTTTTTTGGTTCGTATCAGATTTCGATTACGCATTCAGACTTACTAGACAAACCAGAGTTCAACTAACCAGGGCTGACGTGACTTTCAGCTTCCTCTAATTCACCTGGTAAAGTTCTCAACTGACTGATTTTTATGTAATCACTGATTATTTTTCTCACTTCTTGGCGTTTTCTTTGCATGGTTTGTTTCTGTCCCACCAGTTCTGGTGGAAAGGAATCATTTATCCTCAATACAACTCAAAGATGTCTCGATCTGACAGAAACCTTATCTAATAAACAGCAGATATGCCTTCAAAAACATCTGCCAGGAATCATAGTTTGATATTTTTAATGCATTATATTAATAAGCCTAGTATCTGATTGGATTTCTGGTTCAGTTTTTTCTTTCCTCTCTGTTTCCGTCTGCTTTAATGATTCCCTCCAAGTCTGACTCTGTGGTTGATCGCACATGCTTTGCCAACACTTGTTTGCATCGTTGACACAGTTTACAGCATGTACTCGTTACTAAAACATAAAGTGTGCTGCTTTAGAGCTCCCTGACAGCCCTGCATCACCTCCACTAAAGTTTGCTTGGGTTTGCATATCTTTTAGGTCCCAACCAAACAGCTCTTACATTTATCTGTGCTCTTTAGTTCAATCACATGAAACCAAAGTCTACTTCACCTCCAACTCCACAACACTTTTCCTTCATGTTTTCCATCAAAAAACTTGCTAAATGTTTTCTTGGAGCCAAAGTAAACAAAAGCATATTTATTGGTTATTGCAACACGCTTATGGAGAATTATGTTATGACCAAATAAACTCTGGATAAAAAGAAAGTAAATCTATCTACTCAAAATTAATTATATCTAAGACAATATGCCCTCATTGAAAAATGTTAGAACTATTCAGTACAGCACAGTAAAGTTTCTGCAAGTATTTTCTCCATATTTTCAATAATTGAAGTATCAACATGTATTTTCATCTCAGTATTTGCGGATGTTTCTCTAAATTAACACAGAATCTCCCTGTTCAAATTAAATGCTTAAACACAACTTACAAAGAAAGTTACAAAAAAATAAAATAAAAATCTAAAAAACATTTTCTCACTTAATTTTCTGACATTCAGCATCATGGAAGTAATTTTGGTAATTGCAACTAACATAAAACGAGAAGTTGAGTGTTTCCTCAGACACTGAGGAAGAAAATGTGCATTTTTTTATTTGGTGCATGAAAATAGAGCGCTGGAAAAAATTAAAAGACCTCAGCAAAATTATCAGTTTCTCCAATTTTACTCTTTATAGGTATATAAGTAAAATGAACATTATTTTATTCTATGAACTACTGACATTTATCTGCGATTCCAAGTAAAAATTTAGCATTAGCAGAAAATGAGAAATGGTCAAAATAATGAAAAAGATGGAGTGATTTCAGCTCTCAAATAATGCAAAAAAATAAAAAATAACAACAATAGTATTAATGTTTTAACTGAGGTTCAGATATCAATATTTTTGGAAAAACCAGGAGGTTTTCAATGGGCTCAGTGCAGAGGGCTCTTCATTTTATCCAGAGCTGGATTATGAATGATGATCTACATTAATTTTCTTTTTTTCTTTTTTCTAAATGTTATGGACTACATTTTGTCTTGAAATAAAAACTTATTTTATATTTTACAAGAAAATACCTCAGAATTCCCTGCAGTCAAAATGACTGCTCATTTTGACCAACATTGGTAGAAATGGTATATATGTTTATAAAATATGAACTCAGATTTTTTTATACAAAAATCAAACTTGTTCATGTGTGGTTTCTGTATTTTCAACATTAGCAGAGTATACACAAAGTTTTGTGTGATGTTAGGAAAAAAAAACTTTTGCTGTCCGATGTGAGAAAAGATGATCTTAGCTCAAAAAGAGTCATTAATGTTCAGAGTTGTTGCAGGAAGAAGCTTCAAATAACGCAAAAAAAAAAAAAACAAGTCCATAATGTTTTCACTCAAGAAGAGTTCAGAAGTCAATATTTAAAGGAATAACAATGAGGATTTCAATGAGGCTTAATGCAGTTTTCTCCTAATTTAATCATTTTCAAACACCTGTACAAACCCTAATAAAACCAATAAAGTTTGATTTTTTGTTTTTGGTGCATGAAAAAACACCAAAAGCATCAAAACTCCAAGTGCATGAAGAAGGAACGGTTGTTTTCCTCCAGAAAGCGTGTGCAGCCAGATCTATGGAGTTTTTGTTCCATAGCAAGCAGGGAAGCGCCATTGTTCACTGCAGCGCCTACAGGAGTGTTGTCATACACTGTACAGATCTGTTTGTTTGGCTTATCCTGACAGGAACCATTCATCACCGCTGGGCATGTTGGCTTAGCCCTCAGCGCCACCAGCGCAAGCACAGCAACTTGTCCAAGGCATGAGTGCTTTTTATGCTTCGCCCCATCTCCTCTGGCATGATGCCTCGCTTCCTTTCAAAGTGGCCTTCATCCGTTTTGTTCTCCCAGACTGCGCCGTCGCTTTAATTCTTCATTTCCGCAGGTCTTTTTCCATGTCGTTCAAAGCTGCATTGTGGAGCCGCAACAATAACAGGCTGTAATGCTTGATTTCTCTCTTTGTTAAGCACCCGCCGCTATTTGTTTATATTCAATTGTGGTTTTTTTGTTAGGATCTCTATTGAAGGGTCTAGAAATCTGTCTGATTAATGTAATCTAATTAGATACACTTCAACAATGACAATACAATTAGGGCTGCAGCTCATAACGATTGTTTTAGTAATCAATTACTCTGATGATTAATCGAATAAAAAAATTGCAGACTTTCAGATTTTCCATTTAAACACTTGAGTTAACAATTAATCAACCACTAAATTTGATAACAATTATTTAAATAATTGATTAATCACGATTAATTGTTTCAGTTCTCATATTTTTATGATTAAATAGATAATTAAAAATATTCTGACGACTTATTCACAAATGAAAATTAAAAGGTTTACCCTTAACAAGCCTTTTATCTATATTTTAAAAAAATATATATATAGTTTTTGCAAAGTAGGACATGCAGAAATTATACATAAACATAAAACAAATATACTAAACAGATTACAGGAAAAACACACTGATAGTTATATAGATAATTTTTGCATTTTGTTTATAGTCTTCTGTGTCAACTGCCTGTTTGCCACATGAAAGTGACTGAATCATGGTACATTCGATAGGCAAACATTAGCACACTAACAGCCTTTGCCAGGCTTTGTTTGCACATTTTAATTCAGCGTTTGACTCTAAGCCTCCTAATTGTTTATTGGAAGGTTAATTGAGAAGAATGTCAGTTCTTTCATAATTAAGTGGCTTTATTCATGCTAAACAAATGGGTTCAAGCGGGTTAAGGTCAATGGTTCTCTTCTAACTGCTTAACACTGTTGCACATTGGCACCATCAGAACGTGAGCTTACATGCAAATGCATCAGCTCCCCTTAAACTTTTCCACATTGTGTCACATTACCACAAACCTTAAATGTATTCTGAGATAAACAAACACAAACCTAAGAAAATAGACTTAGTCTTCAGCTACAAGTCTTTAAAGACATGACTGAGCTTCAAAACAAAGAAAGAAAAATCGGTCGGAGATACAAAACATATTTCAGTCAGATTAGGTCATTAGTAAACTAGAACGATTAATCGGATTAATCGTGAAACTAATTCCGTAATCTATTAATCATTAACTGAAGTATAAAGACTCAAATAAGGCAATTTGCTAAAAAGACAACAAGCACAGAGCAGTAATGAAGACAAAACTGAACAAAAACATGTATGTGTTGCACAAATAAGACAGCATCAATATTAAATGGTTTGATGACAGAAATAATTAGATCATTTGGAAACAACAGATGTAATCAAAGCAGGAATCACGTTGAAACCTGAAAGTATCCTAAAAACAAGGATGGCATAAACTAAAAAGAGAAAAGTTTTCTCCTAAAACAATCAGGACAGAAAAAGTTTTGCTCCGGCAGGAAACCAAATCTGCCCAGAACATTGACTGAAAAAAGACGAAAACCCAGCAGGAGAAAAACTGCTTAGAAAACTTCAAATAAAGCAACGCTCAACAGTTCCTGACAATGCTGCAGCCTTCAGGCCTGTGAACGGCAAACCAAAGGCTGTATTCACGGCACTGACCCGTCCACATTCAAGTGTTTTCATGTTGCATTTATTGTTTTGTAAAGAGCAGACCCGCCCTTTGAGTTGGGTCAGTTCTGCCGGCCCTGGACGCCATTAAACCGACATCGCAGCACATTGCTCATCAATCAGCCGGTTCACATGATGTCACCTCCTAAAACCATAAATACTGTTTATGATTAGAATGTTACTGGGTTTGTTCACCGATTCCCCACAGCAAAACATTTTCAAGGTAATTTTTCAAACAAAACTTTGGAGATAAAAAACATGCAAGTGAACAAAGAAAAAGACAAGTTTCAATTTATTTGTATGTGTTATAATTTATTACTGTTATCATTGACCTAAAACAAGAAATGTTTAGTCTGGTTTACTTCACAGATCAAAAATGTGTCGTTTCATTAAATGTATGCAAATAACTGGTTTAAATAGTAAATAACTTTTTCCTAATTTAGGCTTTTAATCAAACGGTGGCTTGCACTTCATTACTAAACTGGAGTTTAAATAAAAAGCACATTCCAAACCCGGATTTTCAAGGATTTTAAGCACCTTTATAAACCCTGGTCATATTTTCCAAATGCTGCAGAAAATAATTTTAATCTAATTTTCACATTTATCCACTTTTGAGGCGCAATTAGATTTTCCCCTATTAAAATCTTTATTATTTTTACATTTTAATAAGAACCAACATGTGTCATTTTTCCCTGGCTGTCCCTGGAGAGTTAAACTTTAACGTTACATCATTCGTTGGGTCGAGTTTTATTACAACAAAAAAATATGTATGTTTTTTTTATCTGCAACAACCTTTGAGGACTCTACGAAGCTCAGAATCATTTTTATGGTGCATCTTTTACTTATGGCTGACCCTGCTGCAAAGGGTGAAAAGTAACGTCTAAAAGATCCAGGAGAATATTTATTTTTCCAGCCTGTGGTGAAAAGACTCCTAGATGCACAAAAACAACTCAATTTTTCACAGGTCAGCAGTTCTGGCTTCATATTTTATTGCTATGTGGCAAACCACACTTGTTCCTGACCTGCTCTTAGTATTTTCTCTAAATGTGAATCTTAAAGCAATTTAGCATCAGAGCTTTTAATGGGCAAATAATTAAGCCGTTTTAATCCTAAATTCAATGACCCAGGTCTCTGCAACATGACCTGGCAGACAGTTTGTTGGAAAAAAAAAACTGCATGCAGTGTTTTCCCTCCATCTTAAGTAAGAAATTGATACTAATTTCACATCCAATTTAACAGCAGATCCAGCTGGGAGTTACAAACAGCAGAAATCTATAATTGCTACATTTAGTGATGAAGGAAAATAAAAAATAAATGTAGCAGAAGACGAAAATAATGTGCATGTCTGGCCAAAAACAAAAAATGGCCCCAGATTCTATTATATTGGACAAGTTGCACCAAGTAGTCGACTTGTAGACGAGTCAATTCTTTGCTCTGCATTGATTTTTTTAGGTTTCACGTCAGTTGCAAATTTTTCTAAGTTGAAAGATCAGGAACTGTGTTGTATAGTTTGTCAGATGATTTTCACTTTATAAAAATATAACGTATTATGCCAATATGGCTGAAAATCCTATCACAACAATAATTGATTAGTTTTTTTGTTTCAAATATCTGAAATACGGTCAAAATAGCGGCGTTAACTTTCCAGTTTCATCCAAAAGCGGAACTGACTAACCCACTCATTCTTTGGTTACCTAGCAACTCACTCGTTCTTTGGTTACCTAGCAACAACCTTTTGAGTAACTGGCGCAGCAGCGGTTTAAGGTTTGTGCCCATTACTGCTTTAAAAATAAATAATGGCATGGAGTAAAACAGGAAAAGTAACACTAAAGGTTTGGCAGTATTTCAGATATTTAAAACAAAAAAAAATCATTAATTGTCGATATTGACTGATATGAAACGCTTAAATCATGATACATTTTCCAGCCATTTCCTCCAGCCCTACTTGCATTAATTTGACATTACTTTTATATGACTTCAAAATGGTCTCAAAACAACAATATTGTTTAAATTTATCCATCCTGGTCTTATTTTTAAATCACAAGCTCTGGCTTCCTAATCGTTTTGTCTGCAAGAGAGATGGAAAAACAAGCCAAGAACTCTAGCAAATATGAAAAATGTAGTTTAAATGTTCATCTTAACATTTCATGCAGACATACTCCTAATTCATTCTTCATTTTAACATCTGATCATGAATTTCATCTTATTTTGTAAATGTTTGAGCTGTATGCCTCAAAGGTTTCTGTTACATCTTCTCCTGACATTCATTTTCTTCTCATACATCATCAGTTTGCTTGTTTTTCTTAGCTAACACAGCAGGTCAGCTTGACAAAAGAGACACCAAAATCTCCAGCAGTGCAACTGTGAGTGTGTTATAGGCTTATCTTCCCTCTTTTTCCATCTTTCTGTTCCTTTTTATCAAATCCCCAGGTTACAAAGAGCATCCTGGATGCTCTAATTGGTTGCTATATTAAAACTATTAATAGCCCAGGTTATTGTAACTTTGTTATGATAACCTGAGCTGGTTATTGTTCTGTGCTGGAGAAACATTTTCAGATTGTTTCGTTTTCTCCATTTCACAGCTAGGAGTTCCAGATCATACAGATTTTAATATAAAGGATGCGCTCAGTAAATATTAAAATTAGTTTTCAAATTATGACAAACCAAATATGATTGTCCCTCTTGCTAAATCATGAATAAATAAATAAACAAATTTTTGTTCAGTGTAGTTTCTCTTCAAACATTCAGGCCTGATTGCTGCCAGTCTAATCTGTAGTATTCAGGACATTAAAAAAAAACAAAAACAAATCAATAATTATTATTGATAGGAAATGACAAAGTAAGTTATTGATTAATAGGTTGATTGATGTTAATCGACTAAACTGATGAGCAGCTATTTTTACATGAAGAGGGTCGACCAGGTTTTCATGACATAAAGGCGTAAATTTTTCAGAACATGCTGAATTTAAAAAAAATAACTAAGGAGTTTGTCAAATATTTATATTTCAAAACAGAACCGCATAAGGTGCATTTTGTATCCCACACCGGACTCTGTTTGCACTGTTTCTCTTGCCCATTCTTGTGTGGTTCTGCCTTCTTTGTTTCTGTATCAACTGACTCCACTGACCAGTGGCGCCCTCTGCTGAATGGCAGCCAAACTACGACACTAAAAATGCTTATGATGTCATTTCAGCCATCTTGTCAAATTTCTTTAAGATTCACAAGGTTCTTGGAGACCAGTAGGCGGATTGGTGTGGCGTTCCCACTCATACATGGTCACAAACTCTGGATATTGACCAAAAGAACGAGACCAGTGGCAGAAATTAGTTTCCTTTACAGGGATTGTGTTTCTAGGCTAGATTAGAATTAGGGTTCTATATTGACTTTTTGTTTTTCTTTTGCAGCTAGCAGCTAAAGTAGCATCATTTAGCAAAGAAGCATTTCCCCTCTTTTGTTTTTGTGTTTTTTAATTTTACTAGGCTTGTCACAGTAATAAATTTTCCTGGACAATAAATTGTCCCAGTAATTATTGCGATAAACAGTGATATTTTGAGGCAATTTTCAAGTAATGCATTGATAATGGCTTAATAATGCAAGTTCGCCTTTTCAAAGACAAACTTTATTTTTACAAAGAACACTTCCCCAAGAACTGGAAGACATTTAACAATATTTAAAATGAAACACAACCAAAACCAATAACTGACATGAACAAAAAATAGATCAAATGGGCTACGATGTCTCCAAACAAAATCGCCCTTAAAAAAAAAATCTGAATGAAAATGATCAAATTCTTTTTAATTTATCATGTGATTGATTAATTGCTTATTTCGACAGGCTTTGGTCACCTTTGCTGGTTATTAAGTGCTATATTAATGAATAAAATCAATTGATCAAGCTGCTCACACCAATATGGAGATCTCTCCTTTTGCTGATAATATTTCCAACACCTTTATCCACTTCAACCAAGTCGCTCTGCATACTAAACACATCCGGTCTGAATCAACAAACGTCCAGAGACTGGAACGAAAAGACGGAAAGTGAGAAAGCAAATTAGAAAGAGGGGTGAGAGGATGATGAATGGAAGCCGCTAAAGTGGGTCCCAGGTGTACAGCGGTATGGCAGGTAAGGACAAAGCCTGGAACGATGATCTGTGATGATGGGGAAACAGATGATAGAGCACCAGGTGGAAGAAAAAAAAACACGGGAAGAGCTGAATCACTGCTGATACGTTGGTAAAATCCAGAGGCCACAGGCTGTCAGTGGAAGCAGAGACAATTAACCTGCCACAACAAATTAAGACCCTGTGGTAATAAGACTTCTCTTAATGAGGTCATTTTCACATTAACTGCAGAGACTAAAGACTAATCTCTATTGTTAAAGGTTTTCTAAACATATAAACTGATTTTATTGACTTGGCCCATAGACTTTGATGCCAAATGGAGTCTTGATTTAATAATCAGTCATATCGTTGGGATACCATATTCAGAAATCCTTGTAGAGCAGAAAATAAATTACTTCCATTATTAAGTTTATCTTCCTCTCCTCGAGAAATTTGATTATATTGGTAACAACCAAGAAACTGAACAGCCACCAACACATTTCACCTCTGTTTGAAGCAAAACTTGATTGAAATGGAAATAATCTGATGCAGAATCTTTAATAAAATCCTCAACTAGTTTTCAACTCCCTGCTCTTTGGTAATCACCTTGTTGGTGGTAAAATAATGTTTTCTGTCTGTTAAATTGTGTTTTCTTTGGTCAAATGTAATTTAGTTTGGAGATTTTGCCAATTTGCCTCATATTTACAGACATATTCGGAAAGCTTAAGAAAGTTTTTGTGACTAAAGGCTTATTCAATAAAAAAAAAATCTTGTTATTGAAAATAAATGAAAAAGCAGAAAAGGTCAACCTAATATGCTTTTTTAAAAACTGTTATGTTTATTAGTTATATTAAAACCCAAGTCATTCTGTGGCGGACCGAAACTGACATTAAAAATAAAAGCAGGCATTTATTAAGGCCCAATAATAAATCAGTACACTTAAAATACACCAAATCATTTTTAAAAAGAGAACTTTATCTCATGTTTTATCATTTAACTGACATTCACATTTTTTCAGTTTAGTTCCAATAAACTGAACTAAACTGAAAATCGTAACAGGGCTGGACAATAACTCAATAACAATATCCCAACAGACCCATGATAATGATTTTCTGAGATGCCGTTTTCATAATTTCAGGGCATTCTGGGAGTTGTAGGCAGAGGAAAGGCTTTAGCCGCTCAGTCTCTCACAATTAGATAACCAGAGTTATCAGCCTCAACTCATTCACTCTTTGGTTACCTAGCAACACCTAAATCACTCATTCTTTGGTTACCTAGCAACAACCTGTTGAGCAACCTGCGTCGTAGCAGTTTTATGTTTCGCCACAGTGCCTCAAGTGTTTAAAAATAGAAAACAATGGTATGGAGTGACAACTGTGACAAACAGGAATGTCACCAGTTTGGCAGGACTTCAGATATTTAAAACAAAAAACTAATCAATAAAGACAGACAGATATGAAACGTATATTGTGATACTTTTCCAGCTGTGTCATCCAACCCTAGTGCATTTTAAGTGTATTGATTTATTTACTCGGGCCATTTGTCAGTTTTGGTCCTCCATATAGTTTCACCAATAATTCATCTCAGCAAATCATTATCATTCTTATGTGGTACCAATGCTGCCTCACACACTTTACATCTCCACAATGCAAAAGAAAAAGACTGCAAACACAAAAATCAATACCACACGTTTAAACTGGCACAAAGTTTTCTATCTTTCATACACCAAGCAGGGTAAAAACACACCTATACAGGCAAGCAAATCCCAATAATTAAATATAGTTTGCTGATGAAACAACTTGTTAAAAGGCAGCAACGCACCATTATGAAAAATTTCACGATCAATCATTATTATAGCCAGAGCAGGATTGTACATTCAGATAGCATTTAAAGCCAGTGCATTCATCATTTTGTTTTGATCTTTACAATTAAATTTGATGTTGGTTGCAGTAAAGTTCCAGTTGTTCCTAACCTCTGTGGGTCATACCTTCCCTGATTTACAGGATGATTTAACCTCATAGAGGAAACAGAAATCTCCATCGTCACATTGAGCAAAGTGAAGACGGATCAGAAGTAAGTGAAGATGATGACGGGCTGCAGGAATACTTGGCAGGAGAAAAGAAAGATTGATGAAGATTGATGAAGTTGAGGCTAGAACAGCACAAGGCAGATGGGAAGAGTGATTTCAACACTCTTCTTCCTCAGACTGGTGCATAATGTGGCTGTGAATGGAGGGAAATCGTAGACCCTGGCCTCCAGAGGATAGAGTTAAGGACTAACTCTTCCCTTCTGAGATGACTGACTCTGCACATCTTCTTAAATAATTGACCTCAAAATCAATAGCATGAACTTTTACATCATAGCAACCAACTTTAAATAAGTCTGGCTAAAATGTACAGATTAGAAAATATATCTCTACAAATAGGCTATTCCAGTGATGTAATATTTAACCAGAGCTGGATAGAGAAGCCAAAAATTGTACTTAAGAGTTGCATGATAATATATTTTCACTAAAGTAGAAATAATTTACTATATTTTTATAGCAAAAGTGTTTGGTTAGCAGAAGAAAAGAAGGAGTACTGTTTGATTTATTTGGGAATTTGTAATTATAAAGACAAAATATGGAATTACATGCAGCTTCTTAAACTTAAAATAAAAAAATGCATAAAAATAAGACATTACAATATGAATACAGTTCAGTGGTATTTATCTAACACTAATTATAAATAGCTTGGTTTAATTTTTCACATCTCCTGAAATGCATGCAGTCCTGTTCTCACCACAAAAAAGGTCAAAATCCATCCAAGCTAAGAAAAACTTACAATATTTACAAATTATTTCCACTCCTTGCAGTTTTACCAAGCTTTCCTTCAGCTTGAAATTGTGCACAGTGCAGAAAATAAAAAGTACTATCTAAAACCCAACAGCTGTGCAAGCAAGAACTCATACAAATTAGTGGAAAAGGAAATCAAAAATAAAAATTAATGTTTGTTTGCAAGAGATATTGTATCTGTTGCAGGAATTGCCATTTTTAATCACACAGCCCAAGTAAACAACTGATTATTCGGCTGACAAATGAGTATCTGGATGAAATGTTTCCTTTTTAAGCAGCACAAGCCAGGCGCAGAGTAAACAGAAGTGTGAAATCCCTGAATTGAAATTTAATGGGAAATATTAAACTTGTTTAGACAACCAAACAGCAGGAGAAATTGTGTTTACACACTGTGCTAAAGTTTGATAGTGGGAGTGGATTTGTTCTCTGTTACAAAACAAAGAACAGTTGCACAAACATCCCTGTATTCATACAGTATATACATTGTGTTTAATGCACGCCTGATTCTGCTTTACAAATGGAGAAACCTGGCGAAGACGTACTGGAGCTGGGAGCAGAGATACCTGAGCTTTCTGAAAGTAATGCGTTTTCTCTGTGGCTGCTCATCCACAAAATTTAATCAAGAGGAGGTTTTGAAAGAGATTCTGCAGACAATCCTCTCTTACTTTCAATTATATCAAAATAAAAGCTCAGATTATTCTGAAACACATAAAAATCAACAAAGCAACTATGAAGGTTGCATTTTATACGCTGCTGAATCTGCATGGCGTGTATTTGCTGAGATAAAGCCCCAATTAATCAACAGAAGTGGCGAGAATATCACTTCCTGTCAGCCGTTACAGAAGCAACTGATGTCATATGGGTCAAAAAAATGATTTTCTACTCTTCAGCAACAAACTAAACATCTAAATAAGTAAAGACGTCAGTTTGTTTTCAGGAAGGGGAAGTTTAAATAATTATTGATCCAAAACCTAAACAGACATCCAGTTTTCAAATTCAGCGACTGTCTTTTAAAATGCTGGCCGTGTCAAGCAGATTGAATAAATAAAAGTAGATTTGGGTTCTCTAAAGTCTGCTTTAAGTAGAAGTCAGTGTATAAATTTGGTCAGATTTACCATAAAATTAAAGAGAAAACAAAAAGCACAGTCATTAAAAGACATACTTTCCTTGGACACCTAAGCATTACAGTGACTGGTTACCATAGATACTCTGGACACAAGCTAATGGAGACAAAATAACCAGTTTTCTCTTGGTTTTAGTTGCTTTTCTTCTCTAATATACCAGCTGAAAACACTACGCCACTTAAATATGTCATTTAATTTCCCTTTGGAATCAATAAAGGATTTTTGACTTTGAATCAGCAGGCATGACCCTTCACCTAGCAACCACAGAAAAGCCCAGCCCATTGCCTAGCAACCTCAGCAGAGTTCTGTCCGTCACCTAGCAACCAGAGTTAAGTTCCAGGACATTTGGTCAGCTGGTTTTACTGCTCTATGCGGTGTACAGTGGCTGCTGGAAAAGTGTTTTGTTGTGAACTTACCATTTAAAGTGACATGAGGCCCTAAAATAATTCATTCTGAAATAAGACTAAAATCTCATTATACAAGAATGATTTTGTATTGCCCATTCTGACCTGTTCAAGGAAGTGTACTAGGTCACCTTTAAAGCAAAAAAGGTGTTAATCAACCATTTTCATTGGTGCAGTCTCTCCTTTCTGTATTCTTAAATCAGTATCCCTTCACCAGGTGGTTTACAGTAAAAAAGTAAATTAATTCAGATCTGTTCTCTGCAGACGACACTTTTGTTTTGAATGTGTTGTGGATTACAGCAGGCTTCCTTAGAGAATGTCTGCTTCCTGCCAAACATCCAATTACCAGATGTTTTTACATCACCCATAAAACTCTCAGGGGACAAAAACACATGGTGCTACACGGACAATCATAACAATATCAATTTTGCTTCCCTGTCAACAATTACCACTTCAGAATCAAAATTAGCATTTTCTGGCAGTCAGAAAAGAATAGGGCCACAAACAAAAGATGAATACTCTCGATAATGTTTGGAATAATTGTCCCCCTCATGACCTGAACTGCTGTTCCTAATTGCAAACTCGCTGATCTGGATCAGTAAAAACCGAGTATCTGGCTCTGATTTTGATCGTTGTGAAATGGGCTACTCCTCCTGCCGTCATCTCCTCCATTATTGCTTTAAAGCAAATCAGTGGAGCAAAGTGACTTTTCAATTTGAATCATTCTCGAAGCAATTTTATGATTAAATAAGCTGGAAAAAATTGAGGAAGTGGTGGAATTTGCATAAATCAGAAGGGGAAGATTTTCTGTTTGGGAACATAAAGGTTACTTTTTCTCCTCTGTATTTTTTTTTAGTCTGAACAGCAGTTGCATGGAGCAAAACCGCAATAGGTGTTTGTGTTGATAGGAGGCTTCTTCAATGCACAGCAGCAACACCTGAATGAATTATTTAAGCCGACGGAGCAAACATGACGTGGGCTGCACTCGGATAGATGTACGCCAACTGTGAGCACATGTAGACTGCAAATAAACCCGAGTGCTGCTGGTCGTTATCCATGGAAGTAAACGTAAATTATGCAGCTGAATGGGGCCCGCCTGAACTCCTCCTCAATCTACAAGTGTGTCTGGTGATATTACGATTCCACACATGTTCAGGAAGCCTAATTGTCCCTGCAATGGCTCATTTGACAACATAATTGTGGTGTTTCCATAAAATTCTCAAGCTAAATGCAGAGATTCCCCCGTGATGGGATGCAAATGCAAAGACAGGATGGTAATTCTTGGTTACACTTCCCCTCCTTCTCCATAAGACTTAATTACAGTTATAGGAGAAATATCCTGCAGGTTTAAATAGTAGTTTGATAGTTAAAGGTTTTAATGGCAACTAACACACTATATCAACTACTAAAACCCAAAGTTGGGTAAGAATTAGCTACATTCACTTGAGTAACGTTTTGGAAAAATTTACTTAAGAGAATTTTTACTTTTTACCTTTACTCAAGTAATTTGTTACTAAGCTACTTTTTAGTAGTTAAATGTATGCATATGAAGAACAAGCTTGTGTAGCAAAAGCAGAAGGTCTGTCTGATGGGTTTTTGCTTTAAAGTTTCATAAATTTTAAACTGAAAGAAAATTATTTCGAAAAATAAAATGTAAAAGTATATGTTTTATCACCAGATGCTAAGGCGCTAACGCTCTGCTTTCATTACCGGTTATGGTTTAGCTCCAAGATGCGCCACAAAACCAAGTTATACAGATCAACATGCTGAGCTCTACTTTCACATGAAGACAATCCACTCCATTATAAAACTAACCGATAACTGAAATGAGCCACAATAATGGGAACAAGTAGTGTTGCTGTTCTGTTCTTAAAGCTGCAGCTAGCTAATGCTATTTAGCTTTAACCAGATAATAAATTGTTTAAAAAATTAATTTCAGTTCATTCCAATTAGATTTTGTCATAAAAAACTGATTCTAAACATTATATTCAGGTTACATTTTTACAGATGCTTCATTCTAAATGTCTTGCTTAAGTTCAGCTAATTAAGCCCCTAAAATTCAACGTGCCTCTTGCTTATTCTGACTTTAGATTTGTTTCTAATTTAGTTCATTCTTTTAATAAAGTTACCTTTAGCTAAGTAGCTCTGTGTTTAGCCGTCTCTGTAGCCGCTTACAGAACTATTACTGCCAATAACTTTGTCTGCTCTTTGTATTTTTTCTCCCTGAGGCAGGAGTCTTGGCTCGGTTATGAGTCATGTTCATTTCACGCACATCCTTTTTTCCACAAACATTTTTTTAACCTTCCGGCAAAACCCAACCTTATTTATGAAAATCTTTACCTGAAAACTAAATCACAAATACTCTTGAAAAAAACATTTCCACCAACATTTCTTCCTCTTTGAATCCAATTAAAAGCTAACACTCTGAAGGTGTTAGAGCTTTCATTAATCAAGTAGTTTCTCAGCATGAAAGATTCAGGCAGCTCACTGAATTTCAGATTTATGAGAGGAGACGAGAGATTTCTCCTCATACTGTAATATTTGGTAATAACTTCTAATGATTGTGGCTAATCTGGGATAACATCCTGACGGCAAATTTGAATAGTCGGGTAAAAATATGAGACATTCTGAGCACGTCTGCTGAGTGGATGGAGAACAAGCGGCACCCGCTCCGCTGTGGAGAAACATCAACCAGAACGTCAAAATGTGAAATGATTCACCAACCTTCAAAAAAGGTCATATTCATTTCACCAAATATAATATAAAAGGCTTGGAGGAAATTAAAGGACTTGAGGTAGAGATGGACTTGTTTGCTTTTACGTTAACCCTAAGCTCATGAGATCCTCTGGCTATCGCCCGTCATCTTCTGCAGCTCATCAAACTTTACTTTTAGTTTATTTTTCTCCTCACTCAAATGAATGTTGAAAGACCAGACTGCATCTTATGAAGTTAAATGTGCAGCAAATGGCATAAGAAACTTTTAGTTTCTCTACAAAATAGATTGTTAGACTAAAAAATAAAATGTCCACGTTGACACGGGGCGTTGATCTCCTGTTGCCACAACACTTCACCTCATCTGATCAAACCCAAGCACTCAGGTTGCCTAAAAGCTGTAGTCCATGACTCAGACCATTTTTTTTGTCCATTTCAGGGTGGCAAAGTCTATCGATACTTTTTGAAAAGATATATGTCTCCAGTTAATATTTTGGTAGCTGAGTCGCAGTTAGCCCATGAAGTAAACAACCCCTTTGAACAAATTCTTTTTTTGAGACTGGTGTATGTCTGGTTTAGGCTATTAAACATTCTGGATGCATTTTAGCAAAATTATCTCTAAAATCTGGAAAAACATTTACCTATTGGTACAAAATTTGTTTTCTGTTTGTTTAAAATGAACATAGTGCATTGGAGAGGTTAAGAGATGAATCTACGGAGGTTTAGTGCAGCTCAAAGGGATTTTTCTAGGAAACACATGCTTGTAAAAAGCTTGTGTCGCTCTGTGATCATGGAAAAGTAGCTGCTGAGATTCTTTGGCCAATCTGAGAAAATAAATTATTTTTTTGATTCCCTTGCCCAATTCTTTGTGTCTTGTGTATCCGGTACCATTCAAGCTGTCATTTCCCAGCATGCATTGTGTGGCTTAATGCGTTTCTTAATGTAAAATTAATAGATACGAATCGCTGTGCTGCCATCTTGTCTCGGTGTGGTTTCATTGAATGAGTCATAGCCAGGGTTGCATGCCAGTGCTTTGACTGATTCTGTTTCAAGTGTAAGCCCTCATCATCTCCAGCGCAGGGACAGGCATCATACTCTGAGCTCTTTAAATAGCTGTGAGAGTAAAGCAATGGCCCGAGGCCGCTCTACCTGTGCAAACCACCTATGAATGGCAAGCAGCGCCACAAGGACGTTCAGTACTTTAAAGTGTGTGAAGGGCAAAGTAATGAGGATGTCACATTAACACCTTAAAGATTATCAGCGACACAGACTCACTGCAAGCTGCAAGGAAAAGATTTGGGTTATTAAAGAGGACCTAAGGTGTAAAATTAAAGAAATTACAGTTTTCCAGTGTTTTTTTTGTTCTGTTTGTTTACTCCAGTAGCCAAACAATGACATTTAGTCGCCAAATTCACAGTTGTGTCTTTGTGAAATGATAATAAACTAACATTCAGATTTTGTATGTTTTTCAAATTCAAATTCTTTATTGATTCGAAAGGGAAATTAAATATTTCTACTTCCATTCAGTCAGGCCCGTTCAGTTTGAACTGCTTCTAAAAACAGCACTTCAGAGAAAAACATCAAATTGAATTTTTGTAGTCTGAAAAAGCAGGCAGTTTAAAAAGCCTCCCAATTATTAAATCTCATTCAAAAAGCCCAACCGCACTACCTAGCAACCCCAGCTAAGCCCAGCCCTGTTATCTAGCAACCTCAGCCAAGCCCAGCACTGTTACCTAGCAACCTCACCCAAGCCCAGCCCCGTTACCTGGCAACCCAGGCTGAGCTCCAGCATGTTTGGTCAGTTTGGTCAGGAGAGGTTTTACCTCTGTAAAACTCTTAGAAAACACAAGTGTTTTGTTATTGACTTGACATCCAAAAACCACTTCTTGTGTTCTTGATGGCTGTGAAGGAGGCTCTATTTCTGCTTTTCAAAGACGTATGATTGTTTAATTGCATATCTGTTTGTAGCTACATGTGTGCATTTATAGCATTCCATATCATTTTATAGTAATAAATTAGGCAGAAGTGACCAGACTAAAATCTCATCATCTAAGAATGATTTTGTGCAAAAAATTTAATAAACATGTTTTGTATAGTCCATAAAAATATCCTAGCGATAGTAGCTCACGTTTGAGATTCTTCCTTCTGTTCATGGCTCCAAATCCTCTCATCTATATTAAATTATTTGTTTATGTAAATGTAAAAAATAAAAATCCCTGGACTAAAGAGAAATGTTGGCCACAGGAAAATCGACCGATGCGAGGACATTCGGTCAGTCATTTTAAAATATTACTCGTCTCTGTAGCAGTTTAAATTATGGATTTTGTACTAGCTTGCCAGAAAGTTTTATTTTTCTGCTAAAGTTGCTTCCAACAGCAGAGCCTCAGGGCATTTCAGATCATGTTTTACCTGCCAGCTGGCTTGGTCTCTGGGAGTCTTTAATGCAGCTCGTTTTCCACCAGTCTTAAAAAATGCATTTGGACTGTAGGTTGACTTCACTTTAAAGTCTTTTGAGAGTTTTTGTTACTTCTGTCCCACAAGGTGGCTGAGACAGATTTTGTTGTGTACACATGGCCATTTGTTGGTAGTTTTGTGAGTAGAAAATGCCTGGAATGCTTTTAAAGTTCAGTAATTCAAAAAACCAAAAAAGCGAACACTCCGTCTCGGTTCAGCTGAAGTGAACTCTGGTTCGAATGCAAATGTGAGCACCAAGCAAACCAGAAAGCACTAAAAAAAGCAGGAAGTAAGCTACAGCAAAAGGGCATTCTGGGTGAATACAACCAAAACAAACATGTGATTCTAGTGCTGGTGGGAGAAGTGGCTTGTAGTCTTTTACCAAAGACAAAAGAGAAATCCTACAACCTCTAAAATCTGACTCAACTCGATTTTATACAACAGTTTCCATGTTGGTCTGAAAAGCTCCACAAAACACCTTCTAACATGTCTATCGTGTTACATCACACGTACCGAGGCCAAATGCTGCTGGACAATAAGTTGTCCCCAAAGTTATTGCCATAAACAATAATATTGTTGTTTTGAAACCGTTTTCAAGTAAATACAAGATCTGAAAGATCAATAACACTGAACTGGAAGACATTTTAAATATCCAAAGTAATGGAGCAAAATATCCAAAACAATAAAATTGCTCTTCAAAAAATGGATACGCTGAAACCAAAGCAGCCAGTCTTGTAAAGTATAAAATTTTTTCAATATTTTGAGTGTTTGGCAGGGAACAATTTGAAGGTCTGACATTGCATTTTTATATTGATATCATCTGATGCAGTATTGAACCTGTTGGCTGATCATCTCTGCCAAGCTCTTATTTCAGTGAAAGGGCTTTCAGCAATCTGCTGCCCATCACAGAACAGGGGGCCGCAGCACAGCTGAGACCCGCAGACAGTAAAACCCGAACCTGGCCAGGCGCCAGATGCAGCTCTGGTCTTGTGAGCGTGTGTCAGTGTGGGGGGTTAGGAAACCAGGAAGCCATCGATGGGGGGAGCCTCCAACTGCCAACACAGAGGGCCTCTCTTGTCTGCAGCCATCACACTTCACTTTGGGTATAATGTAATCTGTTTAATATCCCAGGTAGTCCTTTTGACCCCGGTAATGCTTAGGCAGACGTTTTTGCCGTAATTGGCTCATAGATCACAGTTGACTGCGTGTATGCAGGTGCAGAACATCAGCTGATCGCAGTTCGAGATAAAACCCAACCCTGCCTCTCCAGGTGAGTACATGCTATAATCCATGTTTTAAAAATGTAGCAGCAGGGAAACTTTACTTCCCAACAGCTGATCGGTCCAAGATACTTTTATTGTATTTTTACTTCTCTTTGCTTTTGTCATAGTTAATTAAAATGTTGACTGCCTTCAAACATTTAAGCACGTTATTTATGAAAACCTGGGATTGCAGTTTTCTGGTCATTCTTAAAAAGTTTGACCTGCTGGTTCCAATTTTGAGTTTTTGTCTGAAATGTTGCAAAATATAGCAAGAATGTTGTTGATTGGCAACAGGAGGGTGAATGTTGTTGACTGCAAACCTGGAGAGATGATCTGGTGTCAGTAAACCTCTCATTGCAGAGCAAAAGAGGACGTTGGTTGATTTTTAGACCTTTGCTGAGGTAGATAAGATTGGTGGACAAGATCAGCTTCACATTTAAGTTTCACCAATTTTCTAAAACTAAAGAAATCAAAGCCAGTTTTTCAGTGCAATGAAAATGTTTACAAATCACCATGTAAGGCTTTAAAAGGTTAATATTTGATTTTTTTTGTCAAAATCTAAAAGGGATAGCTTGGTAGTAACAGTTTGATTTTAAATGCCCTACCAGATTTAATCAATTTTAATTACCATTTTAACTGACAGGTTTGTAATTTTGTGTTCTCGCTTAAGCATTAATCCAAATATGAACCAATTTACCAAATTAATCGTGATTATGAAATTATTGTCAACTGATTTAGCAATTGACTAATCACTAATCGAGAATACAGACTCAAAAAAGAAAATGTTCAGACCAGTAACTACTCTGAAACTATCCCAAAAATATATGCATGCATATCCATTGTACAATGGCAGTTGGAAAAGACATCCAGAAACCACTTACTGCATTATTTTTAGTCTTTTTGTGACTCTACTGGCCTTTATTTCACAGTGATCTGACAAGAAAGTGGGTTATGAGAGAAGGGAAAGGTCAACAGGCCGGTACTAAAACATGTGATGACCACAACAAGAAATAAGGTCTCGATTGTTGGTTATGCAGGAAGCTCTACTTCTGCTTTTCTAAGATGTACAGCTGTATAATTAATGTGATTACCATGTTTCAGATCTATCCTAGCCTGTTTAAGGATGAAAAATAGGTGATCTTTAAATACAACGGAGCTAAGTAGTTACCAATTCCTCAACTCCAAATGGAAGGAAAAATTATAATTTTTTTCTCATCATGTTTTCTTTGACAGTCTTAAGTCAATCTGAATTTCTTTGGTTGTTTTCCTCCTCTCACTTTTCAGTCCTTGCTTTTATAAACCTGCATTGTAAAGGTTTAACTTTAGTCTCAGGTGAAGAGAAGGTCCCATGTGAACACACCCACTCTCCTTCACAAACGATCATAAAGATCATCCCTTGACAGCATGAATTAATTCTTCAAACTCATGAGATCTTCCCATTAAAATCCACTTCGACAAAGGCTTAAACAAGAGATGCTACATAGCGAGCATCACCTGATTGCTTTTACCCCCTCAGCAACCTTGAGAAAAGTAGTTGCTGAAACATCAAGGTGATGGGAGCCATTTTGTGATTCTCAATGAGGCCCAATCCCAGTCCCAGGAAAGACGAGCCAATCCGAATGGATTCGGCTGGATATTACAGCAAAGACAGAAACAAGACTGAAGAGCTCAATAGGTCAAACCCAAGGACGGCGTGCCTGGAATCGTCAAGAACTTCTCACCGTCAAGTAAGATCAATGCCTGTAAGCTGAGGCACGTCAGGTCAAAGGAGTTTTTATAAAAACAGCTTCACTTTAGCATTCATCAGCAAAAAGAGGTAGAACTTCAAGTCTGAGCAGTTAAGACTTTATGAAGTTAACAGCACCAAATTAAGAGTAATTTCTGTTGCAAATATCCTTACTCTGAATCATATTCCACCACTGGAATGTTCAACGTCGCATTTTAGGGATCCTTCATCACTTTAGGTCAAACAAATCAAGTTGGATGCCATCATGTGGGAAAGACATGTCAAAGTTTCCTTCTTGAATCTTCTGTCTCCTTTACTGGCTGGAGACAGAAAAGGAAAAGGAGCCTCTATTGTCTCCCCGATGGGAGACAATAGAGGCATACATGAATGATTTCTTTACAATCATTTAAAGACTAGGTAACAAACTTGGAAAGCTTCCTCTTTCCAAGTTTCCCTAACTTCATCCTGAAAAACTTTGGTGTTTCCAAGCGAGCCCCACCATTATGCTCCATTGTTTCTATATAAATCTGTCTAGAAACCCAATTTATTATCCTAACCACCTCAACTGATGATGGAAACAAGCCTTCATGACAAAAACTGACTTCAAACCACCCAGAGGACGTAACAAGTTTCAGACACTTGGACTCATGGTAGATGACTTACAGTCGCTACAGTCTTACCACCATCTATCTATCTTTAATAGGGATTTTTAGAAACGTTGTTGGAAAATAAAAATCAGACGATCATCTGTCATTTTGACAGATCAGACAGTTTAAATTTTACCCAGAGAGAACACAGCAGAGGTCACTAAATCCATCACTTTAGGAAAAATGTCCATCAGAATATCATCTCTGATTTGGATGCCATCTGAGATGAAGATCACTGATCACTGATGGACCACTGATGCAGGATTATTCTCCCAGTGGGGAAAGTGTTTGTAGGATCAGAGAGTCTTTCTGGCTTTTGGTGAAAAGTTCCCCGATTTCAAAACTATGTCACTGCAGAGGAAATGTTCAATGTATTCAGCTTGATGTTGACACAGTGTGGATTATCTGTTCAAAAATAGACAAAAACATCTACTGCGACTACTGTTATGAAAAGAAATGACAAGAACTCATGAGGAGAAAAAAAATAAAGGCGTCGATGGCTTTTCTCAATAACTGTATCCACGTTTGCATGTAATTTAATCCATCACTCTGACATTCATATCCATGAATGATAATAGAAATGTGGAGCAACCGGTAATAGGAGATGGTTGCCTTTTGGTTCTGCTCTTTTAACACCACAGAGCTGAGCAACGGCCAACTCTGTGCAAAGAATAGAGAGGATGGGCATAATGTTGTATGATTCTTTTGGTTTTCCTAGACAAAGATTGTTACAACTAATGCAAAATCTTCTGCTTCTGATTTTTATTTATTTTTTGCAAATCTTTCTCTAGTATCAAGGAATCCAAGCTATCGAAATTACAGTGAAGACAGTAAAGCTGAAGGTGTTTTATTTACACTGGGCTGAAATGATTAATCTGATCAATCTGATTAATCGTGATGAATTGATAACCCAAGTAATCATCAAAGAAGTAATTGATTAATCATTAACTGCAGTATATAGACTCAAAGAAACTACATATTCAGAGCAATACTTAAGTCAAAAATATTTTTTAAAATACATAAAATTTGCATTAAAATGGAAAACATTCTTTGTAAATATGTTCTAACCAGAACACATTTACAGTGTCATAGTTTTAGCACCTTCTCCTGTCCAATAATTGATCTGTTAATCAAAAAAATAAAATAATGAAAATGTGCTGTATTGATCAAGCAGAAATGTGAGCTTTTCACATTTATTGTTGCATTTTAGGCAATAAAATGTTTATTTTCTTAATTCAAATGAGGAATTTAATTACTTATTTGCATTTTTAAACATTTTTCTATGGCGACAATTTAATTTGTTCAACAAAATGCGACAATTCTTTTTACCAGATTAATCGTCAGAAACTAAGATCATCGTCACTTAATCTACCCTAAAACCTAAAAACTATTGACTTAGAATGATGCATAAAACAACCACATTACAAGCAGCTGCTTTGTGCAATTCATTCTCTGCTGCTTACGCCACCATGTTTAAACTCCAGCTAATACAATCCCGATAGCCAGAGGCGCTTAAAACCTGATTATCCTGTTCTGGCCTCCTGCAACACAGACTGCAAGTCCAATGCCAAGTAAGCAAAGTGATTTGCTGCTGAATTAATATAGATGCTGAATAATCTAATTAGAGTGCAGTTACAACGACTGTCAGACTCTGTTAGACTTCCCGCCCTCTGGGGACGGGACCAGGCCAGTTGCCAGAAGATGTAGAGGCTCAGGCAGTTTCATTTAATCCTTAGAGGAAATGATATCAATCTAAATATACTACATATTTACAGTTTAAAACTTATTATTAGTGAACCTCAAAGGGTTTAATAACATCACAACAACAGAGAAAAGGAATGAGGCAGCTACATTTGTCATATTTCTATGTGGGAAAATGGCACAACTGTAAGATAAACAATTATATATCAGTTAAGGGCAATTTAACTGCATAAAGACATTATTGCAACATAGAGTAGGAATGCATGACACTTTAAATATAAAATCAAACACCTAATTCAAGCCATAATTTTCAATTAAAACAATTAAGTTTGCAGAAAGGACCATTCATCCAGGGTTTGCTAGCATCTCTGCTGATCCCACACATCCTGGACACAAAGTGCTTAGATTTTTACCAAATTTCTTGGCTGATTTCTCCAAAGTAATATGGACATTTGGAGAGGTTCAGCTTGCAAATTTAAATCTGTGGAAGGAATTAATACTACGGTGCTAGCAAATGAGACCAACTTCAAAAATTTGAGTTTATCTCCAAGAAATAGTTAATAGTCTTAATAAAACTAAAGTTACTGTCACGCCATAGAGATTTTGCCACCATGTCAGAGTATTTGTCTCCGACTCGATATTCCCTTTACATTTTTTTATTTTTGTCTTTTTCAAAGATTTCATCAGTGGAGTCCTGTGCATTTAGCAGAAGGAGCAGCCAATGCAGGTTCAATTATTTAAAGTTTTATTGAAAAGAAAATGATATAAACACATCATTATACTTTTTTTTTTGCACAGCAATTTCAGGTAACTCAATGTTGCTTTTTTCTTTACGGATTGTTTGAGATCTCTGATGTGAAGTTCATCCTAACTGGAAATATTTACTGAGAAAAAGTTTTAATATTTTTCTCTCTGCTGCACCAAAACATAAATGTATCTTTTGTGCTTTATTTAGTTATTTTGTTCTCCAAATCGGATTTCTTTTTGATCTGAAACAAACCAAATGGACGTCAATCTTCCTTTCTATTCACAAAGATCTGAGACTCTTTTCTGACACAAAATACAAAAAACAAAAAAGCTATTCTTCTCATTGATGCAGCAAACTTTCTGCTTAAAAACATGCAAGGACACCTCTCAAGGTTAAGGGCTGGCCGTGACAAGAATTTCATTAAACCAGAAGAAAAGCCAATTACTCTGAGTGTAGGTAACACTACGTTTCCACAGCCCTGCCTCTCAGGTCGCGCTTCAACATGAAGACCATTGTGCTCATTAGTGTCCATCAGGGCAGTTTGTACAGTACCACATACAACCTTTTCTGTTGCTTAAAATGGAAAAAAGGGAAAAAGATGGAGTACTTTCTGGTGAGAAAGTAATATTTAAATGGCAGAGTTATAAAACTCATTCATATTAATTCAGTGTTTTGCAGTGGCAGCAGTCTAAATTTAAAATCTACTGTAGTTAAACCGGGACATGCGCTCAAAAGTAGCAGCAATTGCCCTGAATTTTGCTCAGCATTTTAGTTCAAATTATATAATTTTGCTGTATTTCAGAACTCCTTAGTCCAACTGCTGAATAACAATTGTTGGTATCAAAAGAGTACAAGAAATAAAAACATGTTACTGTCATTAAAAACTTCTTTAAGACCATTATGAATTAAATTTAAGATCAATATCGCGACAGAAATATACGATCTTCATCCAGCCAACTGGCAATTAATTTGCCCTTACTCATGACAGACGCATAAAAGGTAGCTATCCAGTTAGTAGCCTCAACCAATTCAAATTTAAGACTTTTTATGACCATTATGAAGGAAATTTAAGATCTATATGTTCAGCGAACTGTGATAAATTTGAACTTACATGATGGATGTAAAAACTTGCATGATAGAGGCAAAAACTAGTTAGCTAGCAAGGGTATGCTAGCAGCTATTTAGTGAATGCCACAGCAAACTCAAATTTAATACTTTTAAAGACCATTATGAATAAAATTTAAGACCTACCATCACAATAAATGTATGAACTTCTTCCAGCCAACTCGCCATAAACTTGCTTTTACTCATGGCAGACGTAAAAAAGCTAGCTTGCTAACATTGGCATGTTAGCAGTTAGCAGTAGCCTCCACCAACTAACATTTAAGACTTTTTAATACAATTATGAATGAAATTTAAGACCTATATCACGACAGAAATAAATGTATTTTTATCAGTTCTGACAATAAAGCCATCGAGTTGCCTGCCATTTTCCAGTAAATCGGACTAATTTGAGTTTTTGTGCCAAATTTTTCATATTTTCTGTGAAACTTTCTAAAACAGAAAACAAGCAAAGGTGATGTAAAAACAGAGCGAGGTAATTAATTTTATTGTAATAACTACAAAATATTAAAAATGGTGGTAATTTTCCACCAGAAAGTACTCATATGGCTTCACTTTTGTTTTGTTTTCTTGTTTTCTCATAAATCTACACCCCATAATGACATTAAAATGTTCTTGAAGGATTTGCAGCCTTTCCTTTGACACAAGCTTGGTTGTAGCTGATTTTCTTTCAAAAAGGAACCAAACTGGGTCAAGGAAATAATGAATATGTATTTTAGCAGCATCTTCCTCTTTGTCTGTCACAGAAAGCTGTTTGGATAAAGATCTTAACTCCAGAGGCAGATTTTAAAAAGTGAATTTAATTGAAGCTGATCCCATCCACAACACTAAAAGCAAATGTTTACTCAAAAAAACTCTAGTAAAGCTTTAAAACACTACACAGAGTTTACTTCTCTGAAATCCTATTATAATGAGTTATTTTGCAGCATCTTGGACTATTAATCTTCTGAGAGACTTGACTATAATTAATGTGCTGGTAGAAAGAGCCTGGCCAGCATTGTTTCTCTTTAAGTCCACATTAGTTGGCACTTTGAGAACCATTGGCTCAAAACTAATTATTTGCATTGGTTTGTACTTAATCTGGCGATTGTGGCGTTTTCCCCATGATCTGTTTCATCACACTGAGTCTCGCCTCGGGCATTTTCTCTCTCCAGTCAAGTGTACTTGAGACTCAAACAAGCGTTTTATTGGAGCTTGAGGATAGAGAGGAATAGCGGTTGATTTTTTTTTTTATTTAAAGAAAAAAATACATCTTTTTAGACCATAAAGGTCTCAATCCTCCCAAACTAGAGCTGGGAGATAAAACATTGGCTTTGGGGATTACATTTTTGGAAAATTAAATAAAAATTTTTTTATCCCAAAAAATTTTTTGATCCAAAAAAATACATATTTTTATCCAAAAAATTAAAACAACAATTAAACTTCTTTCACTAAAGCAATTTTAGTGAATCGTTTTTCACTAAGACACTTGCGTAATGTCAACACAACCAAAGACGCTTCCGTTTATTTAGACCTTGATTTCAGGTCAACTCTGACAAAATATTTAGACTTTGTTATTTAATTATATCAATAAATCAAGTAGTAATTTTATGAAAACTCCAACACAATAAATAACTAACATGAGAAATGTTGAGCATCTTGTGAAGTTATACTTTGGTATCACTTTTCTATACTACTGTATAGAAATTCTTAATTTCTGAATACATCTGCATCAAATTAGTTTTAATCGAATACAACATGGTACATATTTTGATTTAAAGCATTTATTTCCCAACTAGATGACCATCGATAAGCAAAATCGACAGCGGAAATGATAAACAAATGATAAACAACTTTGTATTTATAAAAACAGAACTATAATAACTGAACTGGTAATAAGTTAAGTACAGTTCAGTCATGTCAGATCCTGATAACTCAAACCTTTTTTTCATTAAAATAACTTTTTGTGTAATTTTAAGACATTTTTTCTAGTAAAATTGCATCTATTCTGCTAATATTTAGACTATATTCTCGTAATACAGAAGGGATGACCAAAAATAAAAGCCACTTTTTCTAAAGAAAATAATTTCTTCTTTAGAAAATAGAATATTTTAGAACGAGAATTGCATCTGGTACATACAAACAGATTTTTAATATGTTTTTCTCTATACTGTGACATTTGAAATGTTCACCTTATATTTCTGTCAACAGGGGAAACACATCCCACTGCCAGGACCGGTTTGTCTTCACCACAATCTGTTTTCATTTGTCCTCCCACCCAATTCTTCTCCGTCTTTTTTACCACAGTCATTACGTCTCAATGATCTCCTCTCAGTCCAGTCGCCCCCCATTTCTCCAGCCCTCTCTGCCAAAATGTCTCTCTCTGCAACAGTAATTCTCATTAATTATCATCGGAGGCATGTTGTGGAGCCAGAAAGACCCAGGTGGTGAGCCCCAGCTGAACCCCTCCGGTCCCTGTTGGTGAGCGGAGCAAACAGGAGGCGAAACGTCCTCGCCACCGAATAATCAGAGGCTACGGAAGGAAAACGTGATCAAAATTGGATTTGTTGTTTGACAACATGCAGCCCATTTCTGGCTTTTTTGCAGTACTCTGAATCCAATTACAATTTTTTCAGTAGGTTTGTATCAGAATTCCTGATGCTAAACCTCTACACTTGTGGTTTAGTATCACCCAATAACAATCCAATAGAATTGATTTAAAACCTTTTTGTAAAACTGCACTGAATTACAAACTTATTTGATAACTCTGCACCAGTACAGCACACTTAAATACACCGATAGCTTCACGAGATTTGTCAAACATGCAAAATCAAAAATAAGAGAATAACAATTTAAAGGAAATAATAATAAAAAAAACATGAACTGACAAAAACAATAGGTTGGTCACCTTGGTCAAAAATGTAAAAAGTAAACTACAACAAATATTCTTTCAAATGGTTCAGAAAGAGCAATCAGGAATTATAAATATAATATAAAATAAATAAATAAAGTTTACCCAGAGCACAAAGCATAGAATTAGACTGAGTAGATCTGCCCTTATGGATCAGGACATAATTCCTGATCTAGATTTTCAGTTTTCCCAAAATAGGATCAAAGTTGTTAAAGTAACTCTCCGACTCAGAGGTGTTGTGCAACCAACAATAATTTACCTCAAGGTTGATCTCTTTGCTAAAGCATAAGTTCATTTATTCTGTAAATAAATGTCTGGTTTTATTCATGTATACTCAAAGTACAAGTTAGTAAGAAAAGTGCTTCATTAGTCAGCATGCATTTAAAAGGTTCAACAGGGAGAAAGAAGCACTTCTCTGCAGAAAGCACCGCTTTACTCATCTTGCATCATCTATTCAACACTTATTATGTTTGCCTGTGTAACAAGTGCATCCTTCCAGACAAATGCACTTTAATGCAACCATATTAAACAAGTACACAGTCTCTCCACAGGCAAAACTCCAGAAATTATGCAAAGAAAATCCCCTACGGGAATAAAATGGAGGGAAAAAACTGCACTGGAGAAGCAGAAATGCATCCTTGCAATATTTCACTTTTTGGATACCCAACACGCTATGATGTTCTTACATCATTAAATCTCTTACTATAGCATGTCTTAGGACACCACATACGATGAAGAATTACCCAAAGGTCACCTGGGAACTTAACTTTAGCAGATCCTGTTGTACAAAATATAACCAAATGGCTCTACATAAATTTGGCGAGACCGTCTCTGTGTTTTAATAAAATTAATTGCATAAATTTAACCTCCAGAGTCTGACAGAAAAATTTGCCCTCTGCTATGGATAATAAAAATCAAAAAAATGTACGACCGGGAGGAGACGGTACTTTCTTGTAAAATGTTCTAGAGCTCGTCTGAAGGAGGAAATGTGTATTGAAGCAGCAAATGGAAATGCAGCTCAGCAGTGCAAATGTTCAATTATTACAAAGAGATGGAGAGAGCAGGAGCAAAACAAAAGACAAAATATTCAGGCAAAACCTGGAGTCCATGAAAAGAAAGTGAAAAAGCAGCCTTTTTCCTTTTTAATGGGGAAAATATAATTTTCTGCAGTAGCAAAAAAAAAAGCCAATTAACTAATAGAGCTTTAGAACCAACGTTACTGCGTATGACGTTTACGTCTTGCTCAGTCGCATGGCGCCATCTTTAAAGGCCACAAACCAAAACAAACAGCGTTTTCATTATGTTACTGCAGTGAAGTTGTTTTCAAGTTAGGTATTGAATATTCCCGCTCTGCAGAATAAGGACCGTTTAGCTCAAGGTTGATCCAATTTATAAATGCTACTTTCGGCCAGCCGTTCTCCATCGCTCCCTCCTATTAATATTTTAAGTCATACTCAATATTCTAAATAATTTTAATATTGAATATGTTTTCTGCAATAAAATCTATGAAATCTATAAAATGGGGCTCTAAATCGTGAGCCCCATTAACTCAAAATCAGTTAATGAAGCACACCATTAACACAAAATCAGTGTGAAACTATTCTACTAAACTGTACAGACGAGACACACTCATCTTTATTACATTTGAACACTTTTTAAATATTTTTTAGCTATTTCTGTAGTCAAAATTTTGTATTTTTCTTCAATAGCTGACCTATTAACTCAAAATCCGTGTGAAATGATTCTACTAAACTGTATAGATGAGCCACACATGTTTTCATTTACAGCAGTGAGAACATTAAAATATGAAAATTACATGGCATGGATGGATGGATAGTTTAATTAATCAGTTTGGCTCACATAATTATCAGTAGAATATTTAATTGCTCTAAAACTAAACCGTAGTAAAACTAAGCCAATGATCCCAAAAGACATGAACATTAAGAAGGAAAAATATGTTAAGCTTACCTCAGCTAAGGCGTTATGGAGGCTGTCACGTGACTCCAGATCCAGCGTAGTCATCAACTTTAGCTAGCCTTGTTAGCTAGCTAACCTAGCTAGCTGCTAAGTGAGCTTTAAGCTGTTGACGTTTTCCTCCGTTTCATGGCTTCAAATCATTCCTTCTTCTTCCGGAAAATCGAAGAAACTTCTTCAAGCATCGAATATTTCCCCTAAAAAGCCGCTACCTTACATTTTAGGGGATTTTTTTGTCAGATGCAATCGTAAAACTCCCGTTAGCCCTGCGCAACGACAGCCAGAATGCTAATTAACGTCTGTAACACCTGAGCTTCCAGGCCAGATGTCTGCGCCACTGTCCTCCACTGTGTCTTAATAACTTTGCTACAACCAAATAATTAAATACATTATCATTATAATAATATTTTATTATATGCGCATGTAAAATTAAATATGAAAAAACTGTATTTTAGTGTCTTAAAGAGAAAGGGAAAATAAAATTGACATTAATTAATGTCCTATAATATTATAAAAACAATTCATTTTTTTTGACAGTCATGTTTTTGTAGATTTTTATGTCAGGTTTTTTTTTTTTGTCCAATCTCTCAAAATTGAAAATTTGATTTTACATTTATTTATATAAGCCGTGTCTATCCATATAAAATTATCCTTACTTGCCTGAATTTAAAAATAAAACTCCTCTAATAGAGATGATCGGGCTGTAATTGTAGTATTTTTCCTGTTCACCTTATTCCTGGAAGGGAAACTATCATGGCTCTTACATCCGGTGCCCACCGGAAGTAGCTGTATTTCACTGTATTTCAAGATGATAATGCCTATTTGGCTCAGCACTGCCCCCTATCAGTGCAGCATGGGACTTCCTCACTTTCTAGATTTTCAGTGCACATTTATGGCAGATTAGAAAGTAAAAATGATCTGAACAGGTTACATGCAGCTAAAATAGGTTTGCCCTTAATAAAGAAATGACTTGGTTTCATAAGTATATATATCCAATATTTGACGACTGTATGAAGAAATCTTACTTCTAAAATATCAACTATTTTGAGGTATATCCAGATAATTATTTCTTTAATCTTGTCAGAGCCTTGATAAAATACCATAAAATATACGTCAACAGCAAGACAAGATAATTGTTGTCTTGTGCGAATCCTCTCGTTAGGAGATAATAGCATTGTTTATCTGCTCTGACAGAAACAGTTTGTTTTAATTTGTGATTACGCAGCATAACAACAGGGAAGTCGAGTGTGAGCATGGAAAGGAGATTAGATTAGGACCCAAGCTGGAGTAGAAATGTTTCAATTTATTTAGTATAGACAAATCCATCAAACTGCACCAAACAAAACAAACACCAAACCTCGCTATGTGTTTTTGTCTCGTTTCTACTAAACAGTGTCACTGTTCTTAAATTGTTTTCTATTGTTTTACACTTATGCATATGTATTAGTCAGTTTTATTTTGCAAACATGTTGCTGTGTATTGCAGATATCTGCCCAGGTCCCTCTTGAAAATGAGACCTGCATCTCAACGAGGTTTACCTGGTTAAATAAATAAAATAAAATCAATGTTAAGGAATTATTGACTTCAAACAAACTCCTGCATCTTGTTGACAAGTTACTTCTAAGTTTGTTAGTTTCATTTTATTTCAAGTGCACCAACATATTTGACATTGGAATTTGTGTGGGTCATAGAGGCAGGAAACTTTAAAATACCTAAATAAATTAGGACTATTGTTATGTCATCAAAAATAACAATTACATGTGTAACCAGGTAAAATCTGGCAGTAAAATGATGAATCTTCAGTTTGCTCTCTTTGGGTTGTATAAAGCCATATGAGCCACTGTTAAAAAGCTAAACGATTCATCACAATGTAATCAGTCTCAGCCTCAGGGGGTGTATTATAGCAAACGGTCATTACAGTGTTCAAGTGCAACAGTAACAGCTTCCCTCCTACAGTATGCTGATTGAAGCATTTTGGCCATAACCAGCCTCTGTCCAAGGAGTTTGTGGCTGATTTGTGTCAAACTGTGGACAGATTCTGGTTATTACTCATAAAAAATAGGTTAAAATAGGTTATTGTAATGAAAACACAGATGAGCTCCCAGCTGTTGCTTCTTGGGGGACAGAACAAGGAAAAAATGAGGAACAAATGAGGAACAAATGAGCGCGCTTAGACGCAAAAATGTTTCCTAGAGCTTAAATTGGACCTGAGCTCCTGTTTAATCACTTTCAGCCCAAACAGAGGAAATTCAACAGACTTCAAGAGTTTGGATTATATTACTTAAAATACAAAACGCCTCGAGTTGCAAAACATTTATTTTCTAATTATGTAGGGAAGTTAATAAGAATGCTTTATTATGAAAGCAAACAGAATTGTATTTATTCTGAGATTTTAAAAAAGATTTCTCTATTACAAAAAAATGTAAATGATGTGAAGCTTTTCTATAAATTTTGAAAATGAAAAAGATAGTTACTTTTAAAAACCTGTTGTAGATATTAATGGGGACCAATTTCACAAAATTCATATTTTGTATATATGATTTTACACCTTTAGGTAGCTCAGTTTTCCCAAACCCTCATTTGGGTTTCTCCTGTTTTTAAAAACATTTGTTGGTAATAATTTAATTTTTATTGGTGTCTAGAAAATGAGTCATTTCATAAACCTTCTAAATGTAATGTCACAAATCAGCAGGCAATAACCATTACCTAGCAACCACAGCCTAGGCTTGTTGCCTAGCAACCCTTACTCAGCCCCAATACATTTGACCTGCTGGTTTTACTGCTGCATAATGGCTGCTGGAAAAGACAGGTGTTTTATTGTATATTTACCATCCAGAAACCATTTCCTGCATTCTTGTTGGTTGTGCAGGAATCTCTACTTCTGCTTTTCAAATTTGAACAGCTGTATAATTGCGACCAGAATGATTTTGAACAAAAAATGTAATGAAAATGTTTTGTATAGGCCATAGATCTATCTTAACTTGTTCAATGGACATTATTCATCACCTTTAAAAGCAGATTTTGAACTAGAAAAGGTTCTGAAATTACAGTTTTGTTGCATGTATAATCAAAATCTTTTCCTTTTTGGTCTTTTAAAAGTTACAGGTTGCAAACCCCTGACCTACATTGATGATTATGCTTTGCTGCTGAATAGCAAACACCTTTTGAAATCTGAAATTGTTTAGAAAACTTTGCGCAAATTGAATTTGTGGACATCAGATAATCTGGATGTGAGGTAGGGTTACATGTTTTGTGCAAAGATCTCTTTTGCTTGCAAGGCAATGCAGTGCAGACAAGGTAGATTTTCACACTTCTTTACCAAGGACTGAACTTATTGTGGATTACGAAGTAATCAATACCATCAAATTATATTTCTCTATTACTTATTGATTTTTTTAAACAAAAACTGCTATTTCATTTTTAAAAATGCTCAATTTCTAGCCAAATAATAAAACACAAAGCATATTTGAGAGATTTTATTAGTTTTTGAGGATTAACATCCCTAATTCCAGCTGCTACTGCAGAATCAGCTGCTTTATAAAACCTCTTGGGGGGGATGTAGAATTTTTCGTGAGTTCATGCAGTTATATTTATGAATATCACACTAACTGTTTTTGTTTCAGCTTTCTTATCCTGAATACTAACAGCAGCTACGCAGCGTTTGTTAACAAACAACAGAAAGGAAACATTTCCAGTCCTGGACATTCGATGTTATGCAGAGAAAGTGAAGCGTGACGTTCCTGTGGGCAAGTGGTGGTTGGTTTTAGTTGCACTGCGATGCTGTTAAAGCAGCATAACTTCATTCTGCTTGTAAAGAAAACGCAGCGCGGCTTCATCTCCCCACAGTCAAAGAAAACTAATGAGGCTGTTCTGGGTCTGAAGACAGTTTGTGCGTCTTAGCCAGAAGCAAAGTCTGCCGTCCAGAAGAAGAAAGATGTCTCTGAACACCTGAAATTCTGACTCAAGGTGGTAAAAAATGTATACTTCAGTTTCTCTGTAAGTCTTAAATGATTTCTACAGTTTTGCTCAAAGCTAGATAAATTCTGCTGGATGATAAATTGTCCCAGAAATTATCCTGATCAATGATAATATTGTTGTTTTGACATCATTTTCAATTAATATAATGTTAATGTCATAATAATGTAAGAAGACATTCTCAAATATTCAAAATAAACAGAAACATCAAATAAAATGAATTATGAAACTCAGTAAACAAAACTGTCCTTCAAAAAAAGGTTACATATAATGAATATGTTTTGTATATACTCATCTCCTCGAAGAAAAAAGAGCCTCCAGCCTGTAAACAAGCCCTTTCCTCCTCAGGTCTGACTCTACATTACAAATCTGGGAAAGTGTCTGAGCTCAGAAACTCGGAGCTCAGAGCCGTGAATTGTGTTCAAATCCATTCTGTTGAGTAAATGGGGTTCAGGTAAACTGCTGGGGTTACATTGGAGGCCTGCATGGAGCTGATCCAGGTCAGCAGGAGGCCGGTGCCGACGAGGGAATAAAGAGACGCGGCACTCAGGAATTTAAAGTGATGTTAACTTCTATTACTTATTTAGAAGATCAGAGTGGTTAATTTAAGCTGAGTCACTCACACTCCACTCAGGACTCCTTTTAGACCTTCAGCCGATAATTCAACCTCTTATCCTTTTATTTACTCTTGTTTATTTCAGATGTCACCTCAATTTATTGCATTTTTTCACATCAGTGGCACCAGCTCAACTGGTTTGACTTGGACTGCAACTGACAATTAGTTTAGTTAAATCGATTATTCTGATGATTAATCAGAATAAGTGCAAAAAAAAAAAAAAAAAACTGCCACACTCTGAAGATTTTCTTTTAACCACTTATTTAAAATATAAGATTTAAGTGAGCATAAGTGGGAATAAATATGAATAAATACAATTCCTTTTATAAAAAAGAAAATAAACATTTTACTGGCAAAAATGCAGAAACATTTCATTCCATTAGTGAACTCTTGATGGTTTACAGATAAAGATTCAGATTAATAATTGGATGTAGAAGGTTTTTTTATAGGGAATTTAAAAAATATTTTTACAGAATTTGATCCAGGTGAAGCTACAATTATGCCAGCTGGGGAATTCTGGGTAGAAAATATTTACAGAGAAAGATTATTATTATTTTTTTAATTGCAAAATGTTTCTGTTTTTTGTACAGTGTTGACTTAGTTAATCCTCTAATTGTGATGTCCTTTCAGGAAATTTTGAGTTGCTTAATCAATTAGTAAATTAGCTGAAAATTATTTCAGTAATCAATTAATCATGATTAATCAGATTAATCATTCCAACCATAGCTTGAAACAAATAACAGGTTAAATTAAAAATATCTGATATATGTCAATTGCAAAATGTTTCTATCTTTGTACAGTCTTTGCTTTTTTCTGTTGTTCTTTCAGGAAATGCTTTTTTGAGTCTGTATAATGCTGTTAATGATTAATCGATTACTAAATTAGTTGACGATTATTTAAATAGTTGATTAATCATGATTAATTACGATTAATTGCTTCAACCACAGTTTTGACCCTGGTTTCATGATATAAATACAGTTTTTTATATGTTTATTTATACAAAACCCTAATTCAAGTATGAGATAAAAAGGAGACTTAATTTTTACAATCAAGTTCAATTTATTATTCAGATTGGTTAAAAAGTTTTCTCCATTCAGCATTCACTTCTTCTGCACAGTGGACGGTTGCCTGCATTCACTATGCAGAAAATCTTCATACTAAGCCTGCATGTTGCAACAATGGAGAGGAAAAACTCCACTGTAATAGGAAGAAACATCCAGCAGAACCAGAACCTGGCTCAGTACAAGCAGTCATCTGCCACAAAGGAGATTCTTCTCTCTTTTACTGAATCATTAACTAAAATACATTTGGTATTTAGTCAGGTAATATGTAGAATCTAAAATGTTTTAGGTGTGACAGAATAGAAAAAGCAGTGCTGCTGTGGTTTTATGTGGCATAATTAACATATTTGTTATATTTTAATCTGGTGCAACTGTGAAAGTAACAACAGCTACCTCTTTAGCCAAAGATTTAAACAAACTAGAGAGGAAAAGAAAACAAATTTGTATACAATGATGAATGATGCCAACTCGAATCTCATTTAATGGCTGAAAATGTTACAGCACTTGTTATGTTCAGGCTTGACAAGCACGATTACAGTTTCCCATTGTTATTCCCTCCCATTACCCTGGGAAACTGAACGGCGACGAAGGGCCCGGTGCACAGTGCAGATGAAGAAGTGCAAGCTAGTCTCTCAAAAAATACAAAAGCTACCTGGAGAGCCAGCAGCTGCACTGCTCCGCCGTGCTGAAAGCTCGGTGGAAACACTGCTGCACTTGACTACCAATCCATCAGCGTCTGGAAGAGATGTCGATGCTGAATGAGCCTGATATCCGCTGAATGAGAAATAAATGCCCCATCTTAAGTATATGTCAGCGATGTGAGCGGAACAGCAACTGCTTTGACTTTTTATGCAGCTCCAGATGCATCTGAAGGAAGAGGTCATTCAGAAGAAATTAAAACTTACCTGCTGAAAATGTAGCTGACGGCGTCAAAAAGGCAGAATGACCTTCAGTTGCAGATAAAGTGGCGATCATGATGTAATGATTAATTTTATTCTAGATCAGAGCTGTCAGAGTCATTTTCATTTTTGAGATTGTGAATGTTCTCAAAGGGCCCATTAACAAACTCTTAATAGATTAATAAATAGCCGACTCTGCATTTCATTAGTTCTTTTGTAAATTAAATAATATTAAACATCTTTTCACATTTATCAATTCTTCCAGCTTTTTGCTTTTTGTCACTTTTTGCAACCAAAATCACAGATTCTCCAGTGACAACTTATAAGCTTTGGCAATGAATTTTGCTTTATTTGCTGCGTTTCCATTACAAATGTACACAAAACTTTGTCAATATTCCTCTAATATAAAAAAATACATTTTCACAACTGTGGTGTTTTCATTAAATAAGCAACTGAATCAAAATCACACATGAGTATGTTTATTCGCGTATTTAAAAACATGCTGACCCATCATCATCCAGTTACTTCCTGTTGTCGTCTTCTTTGTGGTTTTTGCCAGTAGTAACATCCTGTTGTTGATCATGTGACTCGTCTTTCCATTGCTGTTTTGCAAGACAATAAAAACAATTTCAAGACTTTTTTTTTATTTGCGTGTTTCCATTGAGTCAATTTATTCTCAAAATCTCCTATTGCGCAATAACATATGGTAAACAGAAACACAGTTTGTGACAGAAAATGTGACTCATAGCTACTTGCTATTTTGATCACAGACATGAACTGAGGCTGAGGCAGCAGTGTAGTAGAAGTGCGAGACACTGCCACCTGCAGGTGGGAGTTAGCATCATTAAACCCACTGATTTATTTTATTTTATTTTTTACAATTTTTGCAGAAACTGACAGCAGCTGCATTTCCATTGGAATCACAAAAATAAATGTGCTTAACGGACCCACACCAATTCCTAAAAAACTCATGTCTTTTGATAAAAAGCTTTTGTGCCAGGAGTTTGTTTTGCCAAACTGCAAAGGATGAATGATTACATGTTGCTATTGGTAAAAACCACAAAGAAGAACAAAACAGGAAGTAGCTGGATGATGATGGTGCAGCATTTTTTAAATGACTTATTGTGTAAATAAACTGCTTAATATGTTAATTGTGCTAATGGAAACACCGCAGATGTGAAATTTTATTTTTGGGGGAGGATTAGCTGAATATCTGCATTTCAATTGACTTAAAAACTGCATAATTTGACAATATGTGGGCAAAAAGACAATAACAGTCTACTAAAGTTACCACCATTTTTGTTTTTTTTGTCAATTTTGTTGATTTAACAGTGAAAGGAGCAAAAAATAAAAGATAATTTGCATCAGATTTAGTTTAAGCTAGTTTTTTCTTTTTTCTTTATATTTTTTTACAAAACAGTTTCTATTGTTGTAATCAAATTACCACATCATTTTAACACAATAATGCGGTATGTATTGTTTCTGAGTTTTCAGCGATATGTACAACAGTTAGTCTTAGCTGTGAGTGTTTCAGCTGAGAAGCGTGTGTTTGTGTAGCGTGAACGCTTCCCCAGCAGCTGCAGCGTTTCTCTGAAAAGCGAGTGTCACTCAGCGTTCTTTATCATTTCTGTTTGCATCTTTGGCAGCTGTCTCCCCTTTGTGTAAAATTTCTGCCTCCTCTTGCTTCTGTTCAAGAAAAATCATCCTACTCGTCTTGTCCTCCTTCCTCTTCATCACCCTCTTTTCTTCTGCCCTTCATTTCTCCCCGCTTCTTTTCTCTTTCCCCATCCTTCAAACATCCTGGGAGCCCATATTCCTTCTCCTCCCCTTAATCAGCATTCATCATGGTGTCCTATCCACTCTAATGAAGTGCTGTTGCATTCAGAAATTTTCCAGCTTCGTCGATGTCATGATTCTGGTTCATTTTAGATTATTGTTCTGAAAAATCGGGAAGCCTCAGAATCTGACCCTGAGACATCTGTGTGAGCGAACGACAAAGTCTTTCTTCAGATGAAAGAAAGGAGTTGATGACTACAGGACAATTTGCGTTAATTGTGTTGCTTTTGCTCCAGAGGAACTATAATAATGGTAATCAGTTCACCTCATGACCAAAACAAGCTCACAACCTGCCAGCAACATGTTTATCATGAAATGGCTGAGCTGGGCATCGCTAACTGAAAAGCTAGCTAGGCTAACTTTGAAGCACTAATTATAAATAATACTTCTGCTAATGCTAACTGAAAAGTTAGTTGCACTAATCTTATAGCAACTAATCATGAACAATAGTTCTCCTGTTATACTAACATGATTTTTGGTTGGATGCTAATTTGCTAACTGAAAAGTAAGTTATGCTAGCATTAATGATAAACAATAAATCTGCTAAAGCACTACACCAACATGACATTTGGTTGGAGTTAATACTAGATTGCTATCAGAACATTTTGTTGCACTAACCTTATAGCACCATTTATGAACAGCTCTGCTAACGGTAACGCTAAAGCAATATACCAACATGATATCTGATTGGAAATAACAAAAACTTAATTGCACTAACTTTTTAGCACCATTTATGAACAACAGCTCTACTAAAACTGAAGCTAAAGCAATATACCAACATGACATTTGGTTGGAGATAATACTAACTGGCTAAGTGAAAGGTTTATGCTAGCCCTAGAGTGCTAATCATAAGCAGTAGTTCTGTTATCACAAAAAGACTATGCTAATACAATATTTGGTTAGAATTTATGCTAAACCACTAACTGAAAAGTTAGTTGCACTAACACTAAAGCACTAACCATAAAGCGCTAATGCACTATGCCAACACAATATTTGGTTGGAGCTACTGCTAAGTCACTAACTAAAAGGTTAAGCTTAAAACACTAATCATAAACATTAGTGTTGCTGTTGCTAAAGCAACAAAATGCAAACTGAAACCATGTTGATATCCAGCATGTGTCATTAACACAACGTCTGTCGTTTCCTTGCAATGTGAAAGCAAATCACTGTAAATGTAACGAGTGTTACAACTTTGGTCCCCAATCGAACCAAGTCTGTAGGACTTACAGGTGTGAAAACACTCTTAACACCACGAGTCCAAGTCAAGTCTCAAGTCTTTGGGGCAAAAGTCTCAGTTTTTTACTTTAGTTGCTTCATTTTTGTTCCTCACTAGTCAGTAAAAGTCCATACACACACTGATACACACACCTTATGTTAGTGCTGACTCAGCTTTTCAGTATTTTCACAGCTTGTTCATCGGTTTGCTGACTCTGCATCTTCCAGACAAAATTAAATAATCGTTCCAGAAAATATATAAACAGCAGTTTCATCCAAAATTTGTGCTTCAAAAGTCAAAAACACAAAAATGCTTGGATTTCCTACATCTGGGTTACATTGAATGAAGCATAATAAAGGATTATAGGTGGATAGAAATAAAAATGGACGCGGGAGCATTTCTCTTTTACTGAACTGATGTGATGTTTATTGTCTTACAAATTAAAACATTTCTAAACATTTTCGGTTATTATCATCTCTGTTGATAATCATTATTAACAGAGAACCAAAATAACATGCTGAAAAAGGAAAACAGGCAGAGCACTGCAAAAACAAATACTCTTACCAGGTATTTTTGTCAGGTTTTTACTGTAAATATCTTTGTTCACTTGAAATAAGACAAAACTAACTTACAAGTAAATTTTTAGGAAGAAGTAGGAGCCTGTTTGAAGTAAATCATTTCATAATATTGGCGACATAATGACTGAAGTTAATTTGCGTTTGGAACTAGCAATTCTTCATCAATATTGTTGAATTACTGACTTAAAACAAGCTGCTATATCTTGATGAAAAGTTACTTGTAAATTATTATTTTGGTCTTATTTCAAGTGCACTAGAAACCAAAAATTGTAATTATGTTTTTGCAGTGAAATTGTTGTTGTTTGGATCTGCTGTGTTTGTGATTCTCTTTAACGTTCCTGGTTCCTGTAATTAGTCCTGATCATCAAACCAGCTGCAGATTTCCACAGTTTTTCTTCTCGGCTACAGCCTGGTTCTAAAGTCCATCAAAATGCAGTAACTTCTCTTTTCTGTGTTTTTTTAGGTAAATCCTGCCTTGCTGCTGTGCAGACACAGCCCGGCCCGCTCTGCGGATTACTCCTTCATGCATTATTTATCTGATCCTGCAAATAAACATCCACCTAAGTGCTCCTCTCTCAGGCTGTATCTCCTGTTGGATCCACCCTTTATTTCCATCAGATTTAGGTGTTTGAACTCTTCCCTTTTCCTGCTGATGTCCAATAAAACTTTATTAACTTTTAAGGGTTGGTGTTTGTTTTTATAGGGACATGATCTGTCATTTTTCAGCCAAACTGTGCTCATTAATTCATGGTTTTGCTCGGTATAAATCTTAATAAAATCTCTTTCATTGTGGAAAATATATATTTTTTTACAGTTACCCAGTGAAGTGGAACCTATTTTTTCTCGGTTCTGGTTTGTAAATACTGATAAGCTTCCAGAACTCATCATTAGGAAGCAGACGATAACCAGAACTTATTTAAGACCTCCCGGCATTGGACTTTGGTCTTGACTGCCGAGATAAATCCCTCAGTCTCATTCTAATTATGATTTTACAACTGTTTGTCCGCAGTGCAAGTTATTAAGTTTACCTGAAATAGAATGCATTACTGATGCTGTTGATTTGTGCAGCTCCACTGCAGAAAAGTATATAAAAACCATCACAACGATTCAGAAAGTAACAACCAATAATGGAAAACAGCTTAAATATCGTTTGAAGGACATGAAAACAAATAGATTTACAGCAATAAATTTAGTTTAATTTTTAATTTAAAAAATATTTTTCTTTCCTTCCTGAAGTGAGGAACAGGGTCAAAATAGTTGGTTAGATTTTATTAAACAGTTTTAAAAGATTGACAACTGATTGAGAAACTTTATTGTTCAAAGCCTTAAAAGTTAAAATAAAGATTATAAAATAACTTCTCAAACTAAACAGTGGACAAACTATTAAACACGAATTTGAAGTCCTTCTGAATTAAGTCCTAATTTTGTTCAATTTGAAGGAGATTAAAAGATTTTTGTTGAGATTTTTAAACCATGCGTGAGCAGAATGTTAAAACTTCTATTTTCAGTTTTTTCCATGTTAAATGAATACATAAACATCCATTTTAACCCTGATAGCCCTGGTGTAATGTTTAACCCTTATAACGTATCAGGCGCGTCTAGTTCCTCTGTCCAGCTATCAGTGGATGAAACATTGGAGCAAAAAACATCTCAGATTTACAGTTTGGAACAACTGACTAAGGAAATCGATAAAGACACTAAGATAAAGCCCTGAGGGACTCCTCATCATAGCTTACTGTCACTGTTCTTAAATTGTCTTAGAAGTACCAGTGGTAACATTAGTAGTTCTCAGATCACATTTTGATATTAATAGTTTACAAAGTAATTGCAAATATGGCCATGTTGGATCTTAGGTGTCAACTTATGCTGCGGTTAATTTACTACCTTTTGTTCAAAGGTTTTATGTGTGAAGGATTTTAAACCAAACGTATCCCACAGTTCAACAGTGGGATACGTTCATTAACCAGGCTAACTGCAGTTAGCAATATAAGCTAACAGCTGTATTTCACTGTGACAGTCCGCTCATTGAAATGTGACGGGTGTAACTTTCAGAATGAGCTGTTTTAGGGCCTCTTGTTACTGACGAGATGTCCTGGAACTCAGCTTGGGTTGCTAGGTAACGGTCGGAACTCTGCTGGGGTTGCTTGGTAACGGGCTGGCTTCACTGGGGTTAGTAGGTGAGGGGTTGTGCCTGCTGGTTTCCAGAGGTTTTTGGAACAGGTCTCTTTCTAGACTCCAAACAACATGAACTTCCTGCCTAAAACAGCTGGGGGCTTATTTTTTTTAAACATTTAGAAATGGAAATTAATTTTAAATGTTTTCTTGACCTGCATTTCCTTCATTTTGGTCTCCTTGTTAAAAGAATTCCACATTCTACATGAACAATACCCAACAATAAAGGGATTTGTGAGTGAAAAGATAATAAAGACACAGCGTGGATTCGTCTCCCGTCTCCATTAAGTCCTCGACTCGTCAACCAGACACACTCTGTCAGTTTTCTGCTGAAGACGTCTTGTGCATCGTGTGTCGTCTGCCCTTTATTCCCAACGTGACATCCATCATTTTCATCAGTTAACTAAATGCGGGGTGGGCAGCCGAGTGTGGAGCGCTCTTCCTCTTAACTGAGCAACTTGTTGTCAGCTGATGACGGATGGCACGGTCCTGGAGGCCGAAAGTGGCTGGACAGCAGCTAATATTCCCTAAATGTAGCTTCATGCTAACAGAAGCAGAGGCTGTTAGAGAATGGATGGTGACATGAGCACATCCACTCTGGGCAGTAATAAGTATTTTCCATGAGGCTTGAGCATGCACAGCGTTGGTTGAAGTCCCTGAAGCTCAGAACAAGGCAAGAGTGTCTGATTTATGTAACATGAACTCAGATGACACAATCAAACAGACCAAAAACAAAAGATGTTGGAATTCTGGTTTTTATGATTAAAGATTAATAAAAAGCTTAAAGCTTTTGTCTGATTATTGATTATTTCTGTTCATTATTTCCCATGAAAAAGTGACTTTCTTGTTTTATTGTGGTTCTTTGACCCCGAATCCTGGTTGGATGGATGGTTGCACTTCCTCCGTACATCTCTTGACTTTTAGCTAAAATTCTATTATTCTCACAAAATAAACTCCAACTAATCTGACTATAAAGTATAGAATATCACATTATGTAAAAATGGATCTTCCATTTTTTACTTACATGTTGAATTTTGACATCTCTGCTCTTTGTTTTAAACATGTCAGTTTAAAATCAAAATTCTGTACTTGAATTAAAAATGTTTTAATTCATTCACTTAGTTTGGTTCCTAATCCTGTTCACATCATAACCCCGTCATGAATGATAGTATCTGAGCTGTTGAACAGAAGGTTTCCTCCTCCCTCCTGGTTTCCTGTCATCTTTAAGCTCCTGAGGTGGGAAGCTAATGGGAAATGATCCCCTGTTAGCTGAATGTGAGTCTGATAATCGCCTAATAATTGGAAGTGATGGCGGGAAAAGCTACGATGATGAATTACCGGCAGCGGCGCGTTGAGCGCAGCAGGTAGGCAGCAGATGTTGAGATGTTGACTGTTTAGTCTCCTGCTGTTAAGCAGTAAAATACAATAAGAACCTGAAATGCAAAGACAATCGGCTCCTGCTGGGCGTGAAGAGCTGCCATCTATCTGCTGGGTGATTGTGGTGCTGGAAGGTCTGAAAGGAGCAGCTCTCCATGCCAGGAGAGGCTTCTGCTCCCAGCTCTCTGAGCAAACAGCAGAAGAAAACTCGTCTCTTCCTCTGTCTTCATTTCTCTGTCAGAACCAGATTTTACACAGTAACTGAGTCACTTCTGCTGAGCTCTGAGGGGAAAGGACTGGGTCATTTGTTGTCTTTTCTCTGTTGTCTTCAAATCGTGGAGTTTTCCTCTTTCTTTCAGCAGATTCATGCTGATGAGGAAGACAGGAGAAGAAACCAGGCCTGGATTGGATAATCGGGACAATTCCCAGTGGGTCGGTCTGAAGTTTGGGCCGCAAAGGGCCAGTTACACATCTCTGTAGCAGATTAATATGGATGGATGGACGGACGGACGGACGGACGGACGGACGGATGGATGGATGCATGGATGGATGGATGGATGGATGGATGGATGGATGGATGGATGGATGATGGATGGATGGATGGATGGATGGATGGATGGATGGATGGATGGATGGATGGATGGATGGATGGTGATGATGGATGGATGGATGAATGGATGGATGGATGAATGGATGTCTCATCCGATTCCCCAGTGAATCCAGCTCTCTGATTGGTTGAGTTTTAGTTTAAATTAAATTTCATTTCTCTCCCTCACTGAAATGTTTTTCCCCATTAAACAAAAGCAGATCCACATTTCCAGGTCCAGATCTGCTGCTGAAGCAGCTGTTCTTATTTATGAAACAACATTTAATAAAGACATTTGAACTGGATGTGAATATGTGAAGGTAACGTGTGAACAACAATCCATGAAACATAAACTTTGTGTTGTGTTTATTATCATATGTGATGAATGAAGGAGGCAGGTTTACACTGAAACATATAAAGGGATTTATTTGTGCAAAAATGATCACATTTTGTGTTGAAGAGAGAATGAATGAATTTGCATGAAAAGTTCTGCGTATTACCCAGATGCCTCCCTGAGTCGGGATTATAATAGACGCTGTCAGACGCTGCTTGTGCTTCTGGACCTTCAACGTAACATCAGAATTATTTCTATTGATAGCTTCACTCTTTGGGCTTTGTGCTCTCTCTAAAAATGTTCTGTTTTATTTTCTTCTCTGCTCCCCCAGCAGTTACTTTTCTGGATGGGAGAGAAGACTTTGATCCATGCACCACATTTCCAAATTTAAATGGCTAAAAATAGCTGGTGAGCGCGCTGGAGAGGCTAGCAAACGAACAGGAGGAGGAGAGCAAATCTGCCTTAAAGTGACACAGTCACTTTACGGTTGTAACTTTTACATTTACTTTTAGGAGTATTTTTACTGCAGTGTACTTTTTCCCTTTTGGTTGAGTGATTTTATTGTGAAGTATTTCTTCTCTTATTAGAGTAAAATTCCTGGATTTTCTGCCCACTGAGTGAAAAACAAACTTGTTAAAGTTTCATAAGTTTTATAATAAAATAAACTGATTTGGAAACATTTTCCTTTGCCTGATTGTATTTTTTGTTACCTAGATGAATTATTGTAATTTTCAACTTTAAAATACCAAAATTTAAACTTAATTTTATATTTTGATCCATTTGATTATGTAATGTTTTAATTTTAAATGATTGATAATTTGATCAGCTACTCAGAGTTTTTTTTATAAAAATACCTTTTAACTTTTACTTGAGTACAATCTTTATGTTGTCTGTCCGCCTCTGATACTAATCAATTAAATTTTACTTAATTTTGCATTTCTGACTTATTTTGTCAGATTCCCTTAAAGAAAAATGAGGTTTTCATTGATTTAGGCATAACAAGACATTTTTCCCATTTTATAGGTGAAATAATCTGCCAGAGAAACTGGAATTTTTCTTCAATATTGATGAATTATTATTTAAAACAAGTTGCTGTGTCTTGCTTAAAAGTTACTTTCAAGTTAGTTTTGTCTCTTTGAAATTGTATTAAGATATTTTCTTAAACCAAAACTGCTTCTGCAGATGAAATATTAGATTTTTTTAAATGATTCTTGTTGTTATTCTCAGTGTTTGTCAGAGAATTAGGTAAAAGAATCATTAAAATCAATCAAACCGTTGCTCTATTTTTCTCTCTTCTCTCATTTCGAGTCAAACTAAAGTGCCAAAGGTGCCCACAGTAGCAGCTAAAGTTTCCATAAATCCCTTTTTCCTGGTGTTATTTTCTTTCTTCTTCCAGCTTCTTTGTAGAAATGGACATATTTTCCTTTCCCTTATTAAAGAATCTCAGAAATAATCTGATTTCTGTCAGGAACAAGTGGAAAGGACTGCGAGGGAGCTACAAGTCTCAACCCAATTAGTGACCTCATTCACTGAGCACATCCTGCTCTCTTCAACATGTTTCCTTCCCGGCTCTCTCATCCCTCCATCCTCTGGACTCCATCCTTTCTTCTCTGCTGGACCTTCTATTCTCAATCCGCTCTGCTTTGTTTCCTCTTCCTCTCCTCCTCTGTTTGCACAAATGAGTCCATTTCGCCGGGGGGATGAGACCGCGGTGGTTAAATCAGATCGGGGCGAGGTTATATTTGGAGAGTGAGAGGAGCAGAAGCATCAAACATCTGGGTGATCACTGCTTGGCCTATTTTACATCACTAAAATGCCTGACAGATAAATTTGAGGGCAAAATGATGAATAGTAGCCCAGATTATTACCAACACATACATGGACAGAAGAGATTCATCACTGACTTATGACCTTCACAAGATGGACGATTGAGCAGAATAATCAGTTTAATCAAGCAGCTGCAAGAAACACTTCTCTGAATCTCCTTTTCCTGATGTGAATCTTCAACATGTCTTTTAATTTGAAGGCAGGACACCAAGTGGTTTAATGATTCATTATAAACAGGAATCCCATTTAAGGTCAGAAATCCCAAATCTTGACCTCCAGGACCAACTGTCCTTCGTTTTTTAGCTGATTTCCTGCTGTCACGTCGGTAAAAGGTTGTTTTTGGACACATGATTGTCCAGTAGACTTGGTTTGATTTGAGAGCAAAGTTGCAACATTTGTTCCCCTGACCTTGACCCTTGACCTGTAAAGGTGCATTTACACCAACAATGTTTATTCCGCTTTAATCCAACTTGTTCATTTGCCTGTAAAACCCAGTTCGTTTGAGTTGGTGTGAATGCTAATCGAACTCTGAAGGGGACTAAAAGAGAACTCTGGTCCTCTTCAGAGGTTAACGTGAATTCTGGTTCGGTTTGAACACATATGTGAACGCCAAGTGGACTGGAGACCGCTCCAAAGACATAAAGTATGTAGTCCACTTCTGCAGGGCATTCTGGGTAAATACAACCTAAACAAACATGCTAATCTATCGCCAGCGGGAAAAATGACTCGTGGTTTTTTTTTACCAAAGACACAATATAAATCCTACAACCGCTAAATTGTGAAGCTACTAATTGCGCTCAGTGTCTTCCTCGTCGCTCTTCATGTTGCTTCCTTCAATGGTTTTCAGTGCAGCGCCTCCACAGGTGAGGAAGGGAACAGCTTTTTCAAACTGCTTGGTTCATTTGTCTCAGTGCAGTGTAAAAGCTAACCACAGCAGCTGAAAATGGAACAGATTTTGCAACTTTGGTTCCCAAACTACACCTGACAGGTTTGACCATGAGTCCAGGATGTAAGATACAGCAAGGATATGACACAGTTCATCTCTCCATCCAGATTCTGGTGGGATATTTTTATTTTCCAGAGAAGTAATTGTTTAAACCTGAAGCAGCAGCATGTTTAAGCAGCTCCACTCCTTCCCTGCAGCTGGATTTGCCTTTGTTGACTGAATGTTGCGCAATCATTTTCATGTTGTGAAAGGGAGAAATCAGGCTGGGGTGTTTTTATACATGCAAACTGTGACTGAAATTTGGTTAAACTTCTGTGATTCTAAAAAGTATTTTTCACTCGTTACATGTTACCCCAAACCTTGTTCAATCACCACCAAAAAAGACACTAGTCTAGTTTTAGCATTTGAACAAAGCAGTTTTTTCACCTTCTAACTGATGTTGATTTTGCTTTAAAAACAATTTTACTGTCCTTTTCTCTGCTTGCATTTCTACATCAAATAGAGGCAGGGAGACGTGTATTAGCTTTAGTATTGGTTGGCAGTTCTGAACCATGACATAATGCCTCTCTTGAGCAAATCAATTGTCCAGGACTTTGTTGTGTGAAATCAGGATAAAAGCAGGGGATCCATTAAATCTGACAGGTTGTGGCCTACATGGATCAAACTTGTTCCTCAGGCTGTAGGATTTGGCTTAAGGCTGGAGTTACGCAACAGAGTCAAACATTTCACCTGCAAACTGTTTCTCAAGCTTTTCCACAAATTTTTCTGTTCTTGACGCCTTGAGGAAACTGTCAGTGAATACATGTTAAAAAAAAATAAAATTCAAGTTCAAGTTTTTCTCTTGATGTTAAGAATCCAGGTTTTCTTTGTTTCGACCTTTAAAATGTTTTTCACCTGCTGTGTTTCCATTACAGACTTGCACAAAACTTGGTCAATATTCCACTAATGTCACAATTTTGCGACTTTGTTGTTTCTATTACATAAAAACGCAATTAAGATCACACATAAATATGTTTGTTCATGCCATAAGTCATTAAAACATAGAAAACCATCATCGGCCTTCCACTTCCTGTTGTCTTTTTTGTCATTTTCGCCAGTAGTAACATCTGGTTTTTGATCATGTGACTCGTCTGATTTGAAAAACTGTTTCTGTTTGTGAATTAAACAAGTTTTGATTATTTCATCTTAGCATCAAAATGTTTTATCAAAAAACTGTTTTTTTTTATTTGCCGTGTTTCCATTAAGCAAATTTATTTAACATGTAATCAAGAAACTTTCTGTATTTTTAGCAGTGAAATTATCAAGAAATAATAGAAGTTTGCTTTCTGTAAAGTGCAAAGTTTCTATATAAATACACTTTAACCTGGATGACCTGGTCAAACTTGTTTACAAGCTTCTCATAATGAATGCTGGGATTTTCCTCCTGACAGAACTTACTATTCAGGTTTAAAGGTCACCGAACCTTTCAGTTCTGCTCACAAACTTTCTTCAAGTTCAAGATTAAGACTTTGTAATGGTCACTGCAAGTCACGGCGTATCAGGGTCATTTCTGTCAAAAACTCTCCGAAACATTTGAAAAAAAACTCAGAAATCAAAAAGTTTCAACTTTTTAAACTCAGACATTTCAACCTTTTTCTAGAACATTTCAGAGATTAATCTCAAAATTTCTGAAATTTTCAACTCAGAAATGTTCTTGTTTTTTCTAGAAAATTTCAGAGGCCACTATACATAGAAGAAAGGAATAAATTTCCTTCAATAAACTGATATTTTGAGATTAAACTCAGAAATGTTCTAGAAAAACCGTGGAGATTTACAAGTTTCACAAGTTGAAAGGTTTACACTTTTGAAACTGCAGAAGTCGACAAGAATCAACTTTTACAACTTAAATATTTTCTAAACGTTGCAGGGATTTTTCTACCCAATCTTTGACTTCGCAAACCCAAAATATTCTTGTTTGTTCTAGAATATTTTGAGATTCATGTAAAAATTTCTGAGGTTTTTGTTGAAATTTACTTCCTTTTTTTTCTGTCCACATTGGCCTGAGTATGAATTGTATGAAATGCTGCAATTACAAAACTGTGTTTTTCAACATTAGCAGAATATCAACAAAGTTTTGCTCACATTTGTAATGGAAACACAGCCACAGATTCTCACCTGAGAGCGAATCAGAGCCAATTAATCTAACAGTCATGTATGTGGACATGACGGTGATATTTTATAATAATGTTTTTACATTTAAAGGGGAGTGCCTCATTGTGGAGCCAGCATAACAACAGAGAAGCCAGATTCTGGACAAACTGCTGCCTCAATAAAACAAACTATATTGAAATGCAACACAAACCAAATATCACAACAGTTCATGTGTTTATCTTCTCTGATCAGCCACATCAAAGAGGGCTTATGAATTTAAAATCAGACATACATTATGGATAGAACAAATTTCCCACTTTCTCCAAGCCGGGTTGCATTAGAGTGATGGATAATTTAGGTTTTTATTGCAGTGGACTGCTGACATCAGTAGATTTACTGTTTCCCTCCAGTGTTGGCGCAGTGTTGTAGTCGTTTATGGTTGGAAATGGGAAATATTGCACTCTACTAAAATGCTCTGTGTAGTAATTGTAATTGCTGTGTAGAGGCTGATGTGGGCAGTTTCTTATTAAATTGAGCAAAATCAAAAAGGTTGCAACTCCAAATTAAATCCCAGGGTTTTTTAGGATTTTTGCTTCAAGTCGTAACAACAAAAAAAATGAAACTTTCATGCAACGATGCAGGAAAACATGCCAGTCATTTCATCCCAGTGTTCATTTTCTGTTTGTTTCTCAGAAAGACAAGCCAATCACATGGACAAACATCATCACTTAGACAAGTTGTCATCCCAAAATTAGAGCGTCAGTGTGGCAGCTTGCATCTGTCACGCGTAGATTAGAGTTTCCATCTGTACGCTTCTCCTCCGCTGGTGGAGTTGAGGTGAGCCGCACGCCGTACGTGACAAAGCTTTTGGCTCCTACAGCTCTCCTTTCAGTGATTTCGCATTGGCACAACAAGCTATTTGCTTGACAAAATGTTTACTAGCCAACAAATAAGTTTGCATTCCAGTCACACAGTGGAGACGGATTCACAGGAGAGAAACCAGGAACACACGCCCATCAGTAATAACACGGCAAATCTTTGAGAGGCATTTGTTTCTCTCATTTGGCTGTCTTTTATCTAAATCTGTATTCAGCTTTAAACAGCATGCAAACTACCTGCTGTTTGCACAAGCTGTTATTGCTAAGATTGCAGATAATTTAAATGATGAAACGTTTATCTGTCAAACAAAGGTCACAGATTTCAGCTTTAATGTGTTCATCCATAAAACCACTTGAAACAATGTCAGGCTTTTATTGTTTTTAGAAGCGATGAAGGGGCAGTGTTATGTAAAAACTTCATGAAAAACAAACCTGGAGAGCTGCTTTAATTCATTCATACATGTTTGATAAATACTATAATCTCCATAGCAACCATTCAGCTGTGAAAACACCTGGATGGACCTAGCTCCGCCTTCAAGGTGCAGCTCCTCCCCCACTCAGCTCCTTCAGACTAGCCAGCACCAATTAGTAAACACCTGGTGGAACTGCCTAGCTCATTATAGGAGCTACATCTCAGTGAAACAATGGTAAAAACAAAGTTGTTAAAGGTTAATAGAACATTAACTCAGAACCAAGAATTAATGTCAGACACTGAAGCAAAGTCTGTGTATATGAATGAAAGTGTTTGTTTTCAGTTGAGTAATCAGTGGAATCTCAATAAAATTACGAAATACATGGAAATGTTTGTAGTCTATAGCTTTAGAAAAGTGCTATGTTTTTCTAAAGGATGCAAAATCTATCTTTTTGGTTAAGGTTACATAAATCTGACATTTATATATAAGAATATTTTGTTAGAAAAATTCAATAAACAGTTAACCTGAAGTTTCCCACATCTCTGTATAACGTTTTTGATGATTAACGATAAAAACTATAAATGAGAAGCAGCAAAAACTTCACATTTTTCTGCCAGATCTTCTTCTGTTAATGAGTAATGGGTCTGCAAAACAAAATCTCCTCATTCTTAAAGAATCACCATGTCATATGACAGAAAGCTGTAAGTCATATGACATGAGCAAAGGGCAAGTCAATAAACAATGCACCGTTGAGTGGAGAAATGTGTTTTTCTCATTCGTTTCCACCCAGTAATCAATGAGAGTTAGCATATTTCCTTTTGTTCTGTTATCTACTAACCCTATTGACGTGCGTGTCTTGTTATATCAATTGAAGTGTTTATCTGAACTTTCTGCAAATGGATGTGGATTAATCTGACTCTACTTTAGAACTTATGTAACCATTTACTTATCCTGGTGGGTCAATAGGAAGTAAACTGCAAAGGTTTGGGAGTCACATGATCCCCTTTGAGCTGCGTTCACAAAGTCCAATTGAGTTTTATTGAGTGTTTTCCCCAATAAGACATATTAGAAAGGTTGAATCAGCAGTATTTTGTGTCAGAGACTCATACACAACATGTTCAGCATTCCCGTGACCAAAAACAACAAGCAACAAACATTAAGCAGTCAGAAATGTTCTGCACAAACCATGCTGTGTGACTGAATTTCTGTCTCTGTCTGTCTTCCCTTATGATTCCTGAAATCAACAAACACAATATTTTAAAAATTATAAATAAATATGAAAAACAAGGTTGATTGTTTTCCCTATAAATTTAAACAGATTTTGTTTAATCTACATGTAGAATTATCAGAAAAATCTGTCAAAGAGCTCATGGGTCATGTGTTTGAATAAAGTTTTCAAACACAGTAGCAGAAACAAAGGAAATACATTCATGCCAAAAAAACTCAGAAATTCTTAGATTAATTTCACATATTTTCTACAAAAAAACAAGAGAATTTCTGAGCTACAAAGACTGAACATTTGTGAGAAAAAAATCTGCAAAAATCTAAAAATTTCTGAGTTAAAATTAAAAAATGTTCAACTTTATATGCTTTCTTAGGAAAATATATGAAATTCATATAAAAATTTTAGATTTTTGTTTTTTTCTCAAAATTTTTGACTTTTGTAGATTAGACATTTACAAGTATTTTTTTGGCAGAAATTTATTGTTTTTTTCTGTCTACAATAATGCGCCATTGTAGACATTATTAAAAATATAATTTGATCACAATTGTTAATAATTGAACCTCCATTTATTTTTCTTTAAAAATATTCCTTTATGTGGGAGTTTTTCATGCCCTGTTAAAAAACTGTGCTCAGATTAAAGTTAGAATTTTATCAAGTTTTTCAGATATTCTATAATTTGGGATTTTTTTTTCAAACTTAAATACATTTATTCAAATTAAAGGTTGAAGTTTTGTACATTTTTTAGATATTCCATAATTTGGGATTTTCCTTCTCTATTGAATAAGTTTACTCAGATTGAAGGTCCAATTTTTCCAAATTTTTTTCATTTAAGAATCCCCCACATGCTGCAGGCGACCATAGAATTTCTTCATTATGGTTCTCTTTCCAGCTGTTGTTAGCCACGCCCCGTTAGAACTCCCACCTCTGACGGGGCGCAATGTGATTGGATCCTCGCTGCTGTCAGTTAGGACTGTGGCCACGCCCACGCAGCGCTGCTTCCTGTGTGTGTGAGAGCGGTTGGAACTCCGTCTGTCTGCAGAGAGGCTTCGGCATGGACGGCGGCTTCTCTTCCACCAACTTTCCACCGGAGATTTTAAACCGTCCGCCTTTCGCTTTAATCCACTTATATGACTTGGAAATGGGTTTGTGAGCGGAGTAAGCCAAAGTTGAGTTGAACAGAGTGCTTAAAATCTTTTTGTTTTCTTCTTGGTTCGAGTTGTTTTAAAGGAAAAAAGGGCGAAAATGCCAGTTGCAACTCTTCTACCTTTCGCCGCTCCGCCAAGTAGGAAGTCTGCCAGCCCGACTTCTTTCAGGCTGACAGAGAAATTTATCCTGCTCCTGGTGTTCAGCGCCTTCATCACCCTGTGTTTCGGGGCTATCTTCTTCCTCCCGGACTCGTCGAAGCTACTCAGCGGAGTTTTCTTCCGCTCCCCCGCGGTGGAGACCAACACCCGCACCGGTCCGGAGAGCAGCTACTCCGGCTCGGCTGGAAGCGACGACCGGGTCCTGGCCAAGATCAAGAAGGACCACGAAAAGGCGCTGCTGGAGGCCAAGGACACGCTCCAAAAGCGACCCGAGGACATAAAACTGGACATAAAAAAGGACAAGGAGAACATTGCGGGTCAGGCTGGGAATGATGTGATTAAAATACCTCTTATTGAATATCACCGTCCGCCCGGAGCGACGGGGCGCGAACCGCTGGACCCCGAAACCAAGGAGAGACGGGCTAAAATCAGAGAGGTAAGGACATTACCTGGGGAAATAAATGATCTGACGTTTTATATGGATCCAGAAGCGCCTCCACAAAGTTTTCAAAAGAGTTAAACCACTGATAATGTGGAGGAGATGAACCAAAACTGTAGACAGTCCACTGAGCAAAATACTTAAAAATACATCTGGATCTGATTTAGAGATTAAAAATGCAATATTTGATTTGACCTATATATTTCAAGGGTGCACAATGTGAAAGAAACACTTACCTTGTTAGAAACAAGTTGGCAACCTCGTAATTCTACTTTAATTTTGTGGTTTAGATTCAGCAAATAATTCTTTGGAGATCCATGTTGACTTAGTTGCATCATATAGATGCAGCAGATTTTTAGCAGCATGTCCAGGATGACTATCGCCTCTTCCTCCATGTTTAAAGATGCTCAAATGCAGTTGTACTGCAAGATGTATGTACTAGTTTACTTTGAATTTCTTCGAACATTTCCACCTCAAACCTGTAGATTCATAACAACCATAGAGGCCCTGACTCCATTTTTTTTTTGACCAAATGGGTTGAGATCTGGTGATTGTATTGGATTCATTGTCAGGTTAAGATGATTTGAGCTTTGAAATATGGAGCATTATCCTACTGAAAGCACATGTTGGTCACCAGCAGCCTAAACTGTTGATATAAGGCGTATTTGTTGTTTACACCAAGGTTTGATACTACCAGGCAACATTTTTTTTTTGCAATTATTGCTGTTTGGTTGAGTTTGTGTGGATTGTAGCCTCAGTTTTCTATTCATACCTGACAGGAGTTGGGGTTAAGGTTACAATGTTTAAATTCACTTAAATAATAATTTTTCAACAAGTTGTCTTTGCCATATTTTGATGCATGAATGCATTGACTTACTGCCATGTGATTTGAGTTGATAACTATTGAACAAGTGTTCTTAACAGTATCATTTGCTGCAGAAACCATACAACAGCACCTAAAATCTCAATGATCTCAATGTGAAACTCAGTTTCATTTATTTTAGTTTGATTGAGCTAAAATAATAATTTTTTTCACTGGTGTCATTACACTAATATCAACATAAATGTTTGCTTTGAGAGCTAAAAATTGAGAGTGGAAAAGTGGAAAAATAGGTTAACATATTTCCATATTTGACTTTTACAGGCAAATGGCTAACGCATTGTTACCTAAAAGGTTTATAAATATTTAATACAAGTGTTTATTGATAATAATCTTATCTCAATATCTCTGGAGACTCTGGCAAGACCTTTACGATCGAGTTTCTCATGATGTAGATGACGCAGCTCTGAGATACAGTTACACATGATAATCCTGGACTTATCTATTATTTACAGTCTTGTGGCTTATCCAGTAAAGGTAATAAATGTTCTCTGGGAATTGGTATGTTAGCAATTTTTTGAAAGGTATTGATTTATTAAAATACCTGCATCTCAGTAAATTAGAACAAAAAATATTTCGGTAACTTAATTCATAAAGTGAAACCCATATAAAGTAGATTCATTAAGCACAGAGGGGTGCTAATTTATTAAGATTTTGATGACTTTGACCTACAGCTAATACAATCCTAAAATTCAGATTCTAGTAAAATCAATTGAAAGCAAATTTTGTAATACAGAAATATGACATTATGGTTTACGCATGAGACTCATGAAGACGCCATATTCATAGTTTTTTCCCTTGATTTGAAGGTCAAAATGTAGCTGTGTTTAGTACTTTTGACAACACGCTTTGTCGGATCAAACATCTGACGGAATCATCACTTCCCAACAGTGTTCACATCTTTTAGCTGTATATTTTCTTTCAAATATTCCCATATAGAAATGTCACTCTGTTTGAATGTGTACAGCTTGTAATTTTAGGGTGTTTTCACACAGGTTTGATTAGGGACCAAAACTGCAACATTTGTTGCACTTGCAGCTGCTGCGGTTCACTTTCACACTGCACTGAGTCAAACGGTCCAAACCCTTTGAAAAAGCTGCTCCCCTCCTCGCCTGTGGTGGTGCTGCACCAAGAATCACTGAGGGAAACAGAAACCTCAGAAGACACTGAGCACAACTTCCTTCTTTACAAAATTAAAGAAAAATAGTGGCATCAAATTTTAGCGGTTTTCTGATTTCTCTTTTGTTGTTGGTGGAAGACCACAAGACATTTTTCCTACTCTATTTATGTTTTGGTTGTATTTCCTCATAATCTGTGTTCAACAAACAGAATAAAAAACCCAGTTTGTTCGATGCAAATGAACCGGAGTTGGGTTAAAGTGGATCAATCAGGGGTGGTGTGGTTCCACCTTTAGTCACCATCATGTTGCGACGTTCTCTGAAACTCACTCAGCGTCTGGTCTTTGGGAAAGAATGCATGAAGAACCCCTACCAAGCTGCTCCGCCCGTTCTCCTGGTTTCCCTATACTGTGTAAAACCAGCTCAGGTTTCCTGCCATATACCGAAATTAAGTGACCCATATTGAAAAGCATCATGGCTGCCGAGCGTTCATGCAAGACGTAACCTACACCAACAGGTTTGAGATGTGTTGTGTTCCCTGTCATCTGGCATATTATCGTTCCTAAGAACCCTTTGAGTAAATCTTGTCGCCGCCTGCAGCGTGTCTGGTGTTGTGATGTCTCTGCAGAGTGTGTTCGGGGAAACAAGTGGAAAGCCCTGTGGTGGAGTCCCAGAGGTGGTGTCAGGTGGCAGCCCCACAGCATGCAGTCAGCCTGCTGCTCCAGCTGATGTTATGAGACGTTTGTTCAGAAATAGTGTTTAGATAAGCAGGGGCCATACTCTGGAGTGTTTTTAATTGGAAAACGTGATTTTTAGAGTGCAGCTCCACTAAATATTCTCCTTCACATGGGCAGCTGATAGAGGATTGCTGAGTGAGTCAAAGATAAGAAGTTAATGACCTAAAAGAGCTGCTGGTGGACATATTCCAACGGGTGTATTTATGGAAAAATTAAATCCACGTATCTGTTGAGCAAAATGTGACGGTTATGATTAAGATAGGACTTTTAGTAAGGACAGCAGCTAACAGTTATTTGAGTAATCATAGGCCTGTCACAATAAATCAATTAATTGCTTGATGAATTGGAAGGAGATCAATAATTTCTATTTCTGGTTTTTCTCTTTCTACCAAAAACTGGATGATAAAAGTCTTCAGTCTGGTTTAGTCTCAACTCTCCCATTTTTTTGAAGGCACAGTTTTGTTTAGAAACTTCAAAATTAATTGTACTTGTTGCTTTGTTTACTTGTTTTGGATATTTAAAATGTCTTACAGTTCCAGGTTTAAATGTTCTTTAGAATTTAAAGTTTATTGGTCTTTGAGAATCTGTTCTTACTTTATTATGCCATTACCGTTAAATTACTCTGACATATTCTCTAAACGATATTATCATTTATAGTAATAACTTATAGGACAATTTATCACCCAATAAATTTGTTATTGTGTCAGGCCTAATCATCAAGTATTATATCAGTTATTCTAGTGACTAATTGAGTAATTATATAAAAAAAACCATTTAAACACCTAAGCTTATTTTATAGAATATTAAAAATTCATGTAATTTTTAAATAAGAAAATTACATTTTATTGCCCAAAATGCAACTATGTATGCTTGATCATTTGTAGCAAAGGATTATTCTGCAGTTAAAAAAATACTTTTAACATCAACTATTGAGAACAGAGCATATTTTTTGTCTTGCATGCAAAATTTCTATAATGTTGTACTGTTTTAGTTTAATTCCTAAATATGTGGGGTTTTTTTTAGTCTCTTTCCTCTGTCTAACAATTATTTGCTTACTAAACTAGTTGATTAATCGATTATTCGTGATTAATCAAATTGTTCCAGCCCTACTTTCGATAAATAAAAAATGCTATTTCCTTCCTGCTTTGGGCTAAAAGCAAACATGGATGGCAGGTTTAGAAAAGAAAATCAACTGTGTGATTCACGGCTGGATGAGAGGATCAAGTGTGTGAAGAGGTCACCTTCGACGGCATTCGTTGCACGAGGCTTAATCTATGTTTGATCAAAGTAAACACTCCAGCAGATGGAGGAAGCTTTGGCAGGACTGTTGTCACTGAGAAGGAAACAAAACAGACAATATTATCACAGAAGAAGATGGCAAAACATTTGGTTAATGTCTTCTTTCTTTATTACAATCTACACAAAAATATGAATGTGACAATAATCCATAAGAGGAAAGAGTCTGACAAACCTGTTGAGCTTAGGAGGAGTATTGACACAACACCGCTGGTTACGCCTCGTGTTATTAAACACCAACATCAGTCATGAGAAATTTCAGCAGGGGTTGCTTTTCATTTGTCTCCATCAATATCCTTTAGTCATAGCTATTGATCAGAATCTCACAGCTGTGGCCGACAGTTGACTGGCACCGTGAAATAACCTGTAGCTACACATGTTCTGCCTGAATAGAGATAATTGGATGTGCTGGGTTTGGTTTCAAATATTCAGACGCTGTTTTTCCTCCAGAGAAGGTTAAACATGCTGTCCTGGGTTTCCTGCCGCTTGTCTTCAATTAATGACTCCAGTTTCCAAATCAGAAATGGGACGTTGCTTCAGCTTCACTGCCTTCTCAAATGATAACTTTCTTTTGTTAGTTATTTTTCTGTTATCATTTTGTCAAGAGTTTAGTAGCTCCAGCTCTTATATTTAACTACAATTTATATATACACAACTAGGACATGGATACATTAATATGTAGCTTCCGTTCTTTGAAAATCTAACATTTTGTCTTTGAAAATTACAATTAACACCAACAAAGTTAGACAAAATATAATGAATTGTCATCAATTAACTGTATTTCATGTAGGGGTGATGCGACACTGTGTGTGAAAGAGAGAAACAGTGTCTTCAATTAATTTAAAACAAACATGGAATAATTACAAACTTGATATTTTTTGCAGACTGTTTAGCTAATTTAATCAGTTAGCTAATAATGCTAAGTGCTTAAGCTAGCAGTTAGCATTATTAGCAATGTTAGTGTTGCTAACAGTAAACATCAGTGTCTGTGTGTATTCTGTAAAGAATGCAAGCCTCTTATTTTGACTGAAGTTTCCTAAAGGCCATCAATATTTCCAAACACAACAACGTCCCTAATGATTGTGTTTAAAGTTCAAAAATATTTAACAGATGGACTTTGTTGCCATATGTTCAACCGGGATAGCACCTACTGAAGTCAGCTGGTGATCAGCAAATAGTGCAATTATAATTTTATTATTACCAATCATTCATAAATAAATTTAATAAAAATAATATATATAAATGTACATCATGTACTAAAATGTATACTTATATAAATAAAGTAGTGATAGTGAACAGAAATTTCTTTAGTTTGGCCAAATGTTGTTCTATAAAATATATTTTTTAATTTTACTACTTTGTGGTGTCTTTTCATTAATTTTTAAACAATTTCTCATACTGAAAATTATGCAATTTTAGTTATCTTCCCTCGGCAACAGCATCCACACTGAAGAGTGTTGTTTTCAGTTTGCCTCTAGGAAGAAATAAAAATGCAGTTCATTTAACTGGAATTGATACTTTAAGTGTTTGATCCTTTTCTGCATACTGAAAGTCGTACATGAAACTTTTACCAGAGTCAAAAAGTTACTAACAAAAGTTAGACAATGTTAATTAAGCTTTAAAGATATTGTTAAAGATATTTCTGACTTTTATTTGGAATATTTTTAAGTACACATCCCTGTTAAATTGAAGTGTTCAGGCTCAGACTCGAACCTTTCCGCCTCTTGATTTCTCTGCCTTTTCTGTTTGCCAAACCAATAACCGTGTTGACCAAACACGGCTACACAAACCCACTCTCACATGCTCTCACTGATCTTTGCTGCCCTGCTGTCATTTAGAGATAAATTTTTATATATTTTTTTAGAAATATTTGTTGGTACAGCTAGCTTTGTATTACACCACACCATCACCATCTGACCCGGTTCCCAAGGGGATCTGCTCAGGGCTGTTCGACACTCTGGGTTTGTCATCATCGTGTTTGTTACCAGCGGAGGATATGAGGCGCCGTGTAAGGGATAAACAGCTGGTTGTGAGGGACCACCACAGTCCTAAAATCTGCTAAACATGTTTGTACCCTGAAAAATCAAAGACTCTCTGGAGGATCCTGCCTCCCCGCAGCGTGGCCCATGTTTGGACTCGCTCTCTCTGGAGGCAGCAGCAGTTGGGGGTAATAATGAAAACATTGGCTGATAAACAGAAGGAAAATGGAGATGGATGAGGCCAGTGCATTGTTGTTGAAACACCTGCACTATTTGAACTAACATGCTTTTCTGCCTGGCTGAAACATTTTGAGACCTGATGAGATTTTCACACCTGGTAGTCTGGTAGACTCAGTTCAATTAGGGTCCAAAATTGCAACTTTTGTGTCAAGCAATTCATACTAATTGAAAAAAACCCTGTTATTCTCCTCGCCTGTGGGGGCGCTGCACCAAGAACCACTGAAGGAAACGACAAAAAATTCCAAAGAAGACATGACTGCAAAAAACCCCACAAGACATTTCTCTTGCTAGCACCAGATTCTCACGCTTGTTTTGTTTGTATTTACCCAGAATTCCTTACTTTAGTCTACTTCCTCCTTCTTGAATGGTCTCTAGTCTGATTGGCGTTCACATATGCATTCAAACTGCGGCAGAGTTCACTTGAACTGAACTTTGACCTAATTGTTTGGCTGCATCGGAGTTCGATTACACATTCACAGAACTGGACTTTCTTGGCAAATGAACTGGAATTGGATTAAAGCAGACTGAAAAGGGCTGGTGTGAATTCACCCTTAAGGAAACTTCAATTAATTTTTAATGTTACATGGAAAAACCAGTCCTACTCACATACATTAAACATAATTAGGTTGAAAAGATGATCCCGTCGTGGTCGGTGTCTCTGGATTTTGTGGATAAACTGACAGAGTCTCAGAATATCAAGTCTGTCAGGCATATCTTTGCAAAAAGTACTTCCATCCACAGAATATTCACATACTGTTTAAAATAAACAGTAAACAGTCGTGTTGCCTCTTCCTCAACTGCAAGAAATCTCACAGTGCTTGTAGATTTAGATCAGGGGAAAAAAAGAGTGCTGAGTTTTAAAAATAACACAGCAAGAGATAAAAAGGATATTGGTTGAAAAAGTTTTGTCACATTGCTGTGGATTTGCATTTTATTTCCTTGGTTTAAGTCTAGTGCTCTGAAAAAGCATCGGCCCCTCTTACAGATTTATTCAGTGCTTTTTGAAAACTGCTGTTTTTGTCAAAAGGTTTTTAAATTATTTAATTTATTGCTGGAAAGCAGAAATCCAAACCATCATGGCTGGATGTAAAAATATAATTGCTCCCTTTTTGTTAAACCACCGTTTTTAGAGTGCTGAATTCAAGCAGGCCTGATTTCTGATTGAATTCTGGAGTAAAGAAATATTACCTAATACTTGTCTGACAGCATGAAGTAGGCAAGTTAAGTCAAACTGCCCCAAGTTTTGTTTGGATATTTACAAACACAATAGTTGCAACATAAAGATATCACACATTCTGAACATTTGGTCCTCTTAAACATATTTTGTCCAGCTTCTACTCTATCACTGGACTCACCATGACCCAGTATTAATCTCATGCTACGTCATGCAGACTCTCTGTCTGCACTGATCAGCTTTAACTCACATAGACACACTCTTTGGTTGCTCAGAGTTCCAGTCTGACCAATTTTCAGATAAATCCAGCTAATAATTATTAATAACTCTATGGCACTCAGACTGACCTATAGCAGGCGTGTCCAAACTGTGGCTCAGGGGCCATTTGAGGTCCTTTGAACAATTTTGTGTGGCCTCTGACTGCAGTGGTACAAATTTGGCCATCTAGTGGAAACCTTTGTAATTTCTGAGCATGATAATGTAAGTGACAAATTTTGCTGGACGATAAATTGTCCCAAAATGTATTGCAATATATGACCATTTTCATTTTCAAATAAAATAATGGTAATGGCATAATAATGCAAGAAAACACTCTCTGAAATCAATAAACTTTAAATACTAATGCGTATTTAACACTGGAACTGGAAGACATTTTAAATATCCAAAATAAATAAACAAAACAAAATAAATAAATAAAATCAATTATGAAATCTCTGTAAACAAAATTGTCCTTCAAAAAAAGACTAGTTGAGACTAAAGCACCAGACTGAAAACTTTATCATCCAGTATGTGATAGAAAAACAGAAAAAAGAAAACAATAAATCATTCAAATGGAAATTAAGTTATTTTTTTTACATTATGACATTGATAAGATGCTGTGCATTAATTGTCTGTTCAGCTTCATTTCTTGGCTCTATTAACAGTTAACTGAATTAATAAAACTGTCCACTGTTGTGACATTTGCATCGGACCACAGGACAGCTGCTGTCCTCTGTGACTCATCGTCCTGCTCAATGTTGGGCCTTTGATGAAAGATGAAGTTTGATGAGGTGGAGATTGTCGCTTTGCAAAACAGATGCAAATGAGCACTTGGCTTGCCGTAAGCAAAGTGTAAGTGGCGTTATGTATTTTGAAGGCTGTCAGCCGGTAAATTCCTGTGGCGCATATTTAGAATGCACATAGAGAAAACATGCATGGTTTCTTGTAAACATCCATCTTACGGTTTGGAGGCAAGATGCTTCAGATGTTGGTAAAACTGACTGAATGCTTCCCAGAGATGACAGCTGATGAAAGATGAAACACTTCAGCCTCCTCTGTGTTTTCTTTACTTATTTCTGCTCTTCTCTTCATGTGCGTTTTTTTTTTAGGTTCTACACTTGAGATTTATTTTTCCCCTTTCTCTTCTTTTTTACTAAATTCTGAATTCTTTTCAGTTTTGTAAATTTTCTTTTTTCTGCAGATTTGGTAGCCTCCAAGTCTTATTTCTGTTTTGCCTTTTGAACTAATTGTCTCGGTTTCCCTGGTGCTGCTCCTTTCCTTTAGCGTGGAAACAATACACATGCTTTTTGTTTGTCAGCTAGAGATACTGCCAGCCCTAGCTAGGTGCTCTCTTTAATTGCCTAAAAGGTATAATGGCTCTGGCTCGCAAGCAGCACCACTTATCCTTGCAGAGGTAAAGCTTTATATGCAGGATGTCTTTGTAGGGCCGAAGGTAGGCTGTAACCCTTTTTGTTTTATTGAAAACACAAAATAATAATAGCTGCATTTAACTTGAATCTTTTGACTCCAGACAAGTTGAACCCCAGTCAAAAATGCTCAAAAATCTGAACAATAACAAACGGAAACGTAAATTAACACTAGTGATCTGTAACCAAACTGTCCTCTAAAAGATTTCTTCCTACTTTTTATGGCCTTTTATATTAGTCTCTCTTGGCATGCGTGCCCAGAGTTAAATAATTAATGTCACATCTGCTTTGCTAGTAGCGTGAGATTTTTTTTTCCTACCTCCAGAGAAAAATCAAACTAACATCTGCTTTACTTGTTTTGTTCTACATGGAGACTGAAACAGACACAAATATGCACCTCTCTGCATAACAAACCATAATTACCCTACTTCCAATTCCTAATTTTAAAAAATGTAGAAATTTAAACAATGTACCAACATGGATAGCAATGTTGCTATGCTACATTGTGGCTTCCTATTATCTCATGAATGCCTTGCTGTCGCTCGCTTTCTCACAGCATGAATGAACCGCAGGCTTTGCTCAGCATGCTAAATAAGTTTCCTTTCAATTTTTTCCTACAACTTTATGGTTTATTTCTGCTAATAAAAACAGACTTCTTTCAGTAACAACTTTGACAACTTCTTTCAGTAACAACACTCTTCAGTGGATTGACACTGAAGAGTGTTGTTACCATGATGCCATAGTGTGTAAGCATGCTGCATTTGCTCATCAGAAAAACAGCAAATTAAAAAAGAAAAAATCATGCTTTTGTTGCATTCTGCCAAGTTTACAAACATTGCACTTCATATTAAAGTCATAAAGTCATGAGCTCATTTTTCATGTTTTTTTTGCATCATTACATAAAATGACACTCAAATACTTGGAAGTAAATATTTATTTCTTTCAGACCAACATCCATCAAGTCATACCTGCAAATATGCAGATCTACCTATTAAATAGCTATAAGTTGTATGAATAAAATATCTTTTTATGTTCATTTTGTCTGGAGCAGGGCACCAAAACAAACCTGGCTCCAGCCCAGGGCCCCTCACTCTCCTAAATCCGACCCTGATTATTGCTGTTACTGAATGTTTGAATTTACTGTTTGAATGTTCTGCTTAAATGTAAACATGTTAGACTTACTTGAAGTTGCTAGAGGTTTTCTAACATGACAGTTTTTAATGAATACATATTTTAACCAACATTTGTGAGAAGAATAAATCTAATTTAAACTGAGAACCTTGTGAAGTTGTGTTGTATTTTTTTTAAAAGTTGGATTTGGGTTGGAACATTTTGATTGGTGCATCTTCATTTAAAATGCAGTCCTAATGGACAGCCCTCTAGCTGTGGGTAATTTAAATCCATACATTGGTATGGATTTTTGTTGCAGGCCTCTCGCAACGCAAGTGCAGATTGATTAATTCATTGTCTTGCTTTCAGGCAATCTTCGAGTTCACGCTGCAGATAGGATAAAATCCTTCTCCTGGTTTTTATGTTGCCTGCTTGCTGTGAGATCTTTTTAGGTGTGACTGACTGATTTCTATTCCACACACACTCTGACGGCGTGTCTGCGTGTGTGTGTGTTTCAGCCTTTGTAATGTCCAACCAGAGCCCCAGGCGAGCCCCACAATCTCTCACACCACAAACCTAGATGGTATATTAAGCTTTATCTACTTGGACTAACCATCTCAGAGGCACATTTAACTCCTCGCTGCTGTCGCTGGATTTACTCTCCCAGCTTCATTACTGCTCTCACATAGTCATTGAGCATTGATTTGGAAAGCTTTAGGCAACACAAATACGATGGATTACTAATACTATCATCTAGTTTTTGCAATAAAGTTCAAACCATGAGGCAGCCTGCAGGGAGATAAATTGATAAGGCTGCACTCTGGTGTAGTCCACCAAGTGAAATGAGCTCACAACTGCAGTTAGATTTAATGTTTAAAACAAATAAATGTTTACATCTTATGGGGTATGCTTGGTAAAAATACTTTAACTAGTTTTGCTTAAACAGAATAGCAGTAGTTCATTCCTAAACATGATTATTACAGAAACATTTTAGCTAAAGGCACCAACTAAACTGAGAACACGTTTCTTTCTTAAGCCTGTCTTTTTAAACCTGTAACTTCTAAGCTTAGTGTTTATGCACGAAAAGGTTGAAATAGTTTGCATATTTCATTAGGACTCATAAAACAAGCTAATATTTTTGCATTAGCGATGCATTGGCCTCGTCTGACTCACACAACCTTTCACTTGTTGCTACTTCAGCATTTGCATTTGCTCATGCCAGAGGAGGCCGACGCATAGCTAATGCAAAAATATTACAACATCAACGGTACATTCAATGTTGATTTAAATAACGATTTACAAAAAAAACAAAAAAACATGGCATGTTGTACAGATGAAAACTACGTCAAACCAGAATTTATTTATTTTCACAAACATATCTGACCAGTAGCTTTAAGTTAGTTCTTCAGTTTTCCCAGAGACAAAGACTAAAAGCAGTGGCGTCTGGAAAAAAGTTTGCTAAACGAAATGTCAATAACAAGTCGTTGGCAACCTTTCTCGCTCCCTCAGCAAATCACTTTGTTGGACGCCTCAGTCGGCTTCACTCTCCTGCACTTAAAGCTCGTTGCCCGACCGTCACAGCCAGACATAAACAGGCAGACATGCATTTAATGCGACGAAGGGAAAAACTCCAGAGGAGGCCATTGTTCACCACCGGCCTCGTTGAATGAAAAAAAATATCTGACGTGGACATAAAGGTTGCACAAAAAGGAAGTGTTGTAGAGTTTCAATTTCTTCTCACTATCTCACACCACCTTTATGTATAGCCTGACCTTTTTTCAGCAAAAATAAGCTGTTACGTTTTTATCAATACACTTCAGGCTTTGACCTGCTGTAGAAACGGATCTGCTTCCCCTGTGGTTATATTTCTGTATTTGTACATGAAAGGAGGTAAAGCAGCCCCTTCAAGTCTTAAAAAATCTGCTTTGATTTGCTTTTCTATCTCTTTTTACATCTTTAAATAGAGAAGTTGCTGATTTTAGATGATATACTGTTCACAGTTATGATTCTAATAATGTAGATTAGTCCATTTGTTCTTCAAATTGAGTAAAAATGCAGAAGTTAAAAGCGTCTTGTATTCCATTTGTTTGCTTCTCTTTATAAATGTTACTGCTGAATTGGAGCTTTATGGAGAATGAAGAGTAAGCGAGTCGAACACGTTTTGCATTTAGTACTTTTGCAGCATGATTGTTTGCGTTCTCCCTGCTGTTATAAACACTGTGCAGCGCAGCCTGCAGTGGCTCTGGGGGAATGCACAAATCAACAAACCAGTAATGGCATTAACGGCTGTGTAAAATGGTTAAATTGTTGTAGCTCTTGGTTGTAGAGTGGTCAGTGTTCAGTTTGTCTGCTGTTTCATAAAGCTGCAACATTTACTAGAAGAACAGCCATATTGTAAATGTGGATTGATGCATAAATAATGACTTAAAGAAACAATTGATGGTTAGTTTCATATTTGGAAACATTGCAAAGATTAACTTGTAACTTGGAGGATTTTATTTCATTTCAAAAGATAAAATAGAATATATATTTTTAAATTGAGGTTGTTTAGTGAAAATAAATATTATCTTAAAGGCTTTAGTGGCCTTTTTTCATAATTAGCTTCACAGGTAAAGGAATGACGGAAAAGTCATAAATGGTTTCAACCGGCCTCTACTGCAGTGCAAACTGTGATTCCCGTTTTACCAAACAAATCGTGAATATAAAGAAAGTCTTTATATAATTACACAAATTTAACTGAACCTCTGTAGGGGTCAGAGGTTAGATTCTCTCAATAGTAAGTCCATCATAATCAGGATCCAACAATAGACATTAAACTATTAAAGATGATCTCAGTTCACAAATCAAAACAAAACACAGTTTAGAGTTCCTTTTTATTAATAACTGGAACACTGATAATTATATTTGCTTGATGATGGCGTTTAACACCATGTAATGTTTATTACTTGTTTCATTCATGTTTTTATGGTGTAAAGCACTTTGAAATCCCTTGTTGCTTAAATTTGCTTTACAAATAAACTTGACTTCTCAGTGTCTGTTCAGTTGTATTCAAAATGTTCGTTATATTCAGGTTGTTTACTGAAGACCGCAGCAGTTTTGAATTACTAGCGGATAATATGAAGGGTGTGGCACATGGATGCTCTAGGAAACAGGATGAGCGTCCTTTATTAGGCTGTAAAACTCCATGCAGTTTGGACCTTTGGGTTATTTGATACCAGCTCCCTGTGTAATATTAGCCAGTCACATTTCTCCAGGTTTGGGTTCTGTGCTGTTATCTTGTTTTATTTCTGCCATTTGCTTTGACACTGACCTATTTATGCATTTATTGGTTGATCAAGTTTATTTGTATAATGCATATAAGCAATAAGGCAGTGAGAAACCAGTAACAAACATGACATTTTGTCGAGTGCCGTCATTAAAATGATCAATATACATCAAATATATTATTATGATTCAATAGCAAATCTAAGCATTATTGATAATTAGAACATCTTCAGAGCAGAGCTAAAAAACTTGCCACAATATAATTGTTTCATATCAGTGGATATCGCTAATTGTCCATCAATAATTATTGATTTTTTATTGTAAATATCTGAAATACTGCCAGACTGGTGGCGTGACCTTTCCTGTTTTCATTCCACGCCGTAGTTTATTTTAAAAGAGGCGTGGTGCAAAACATGAAACTGCTGCAGAGCAAGTTACTCAACAGTTTGTTGCTAAGTAACCAAAGAATGAGTGAGTTGCTAGGTAACCAAAGAATGAGTGAGTTGGTTGATTCCACCAAACTAGCTTAGCTGCCTTAGCTTTAGCTAAGGCTTTAGCTTAGCTTTAGCAGCTAAAGCCTTTCCTATTCCTACATCTCCCAGAATGCTGTGCAGTTCAGTGACCTTATTGAATATTCTGTCAGATGTGTTATCTATTGATACTGATCATGTGTCTATCGTGATATATGTTATTGATTTATTGTCTGGCGCCTCTTCAGAGTGAAACCTTGGGGGAGTTGAGCTGCTTTTCTTCATGTTGAGATATTTACATCCAGTGTTGTCGCCTTTTGAAGGGGAATCCTCTTGGATATTCAATATTGGCGTGTCTCAAGTACTACAGGGGTTATGGTTGGCTGATTTTCTCTCCTCTAATCCAATTCAGTCTAATACCCAGAATCACAAGCTGTCACTCACATACTCCATTTATTTTTCAATCTCCCCATGCTTCCTTCTCGCCCCTTTTCCATGTGAGGGCTGGAATGTTAAAACTGAAACCTCTGCCATGCCGAATGTTTGATCAGCTTTTCTGTTTCTATCCGGACGGGAACTAAAGGCTCGGACGTTTCAGTGGCAGATTCCCCAGGTGTGCAGGAGCCTGAACACTTTCTAGTTCCTGTGAAGAACAGAGCTGTGGTTGCTGAAGCAGCTGCTGATGTCATGTTGTTGTGGTTGTTTTATTAGTTCCTGGTTTACATAATTCAAATAATGAGGCTTTTATGGTTTCATTTTACATGGAAACTGTATCAGGAAGCAGAGAAGTGAATGTCTAACTGCTGGAGAGTCCTGTGTCAGAAAAGCAGAAGTTCTTATTTAAAGCAGATGGTTGGTTGTCAGAAGCAGCTGAAGACGGGAAAATGTTTACAGGAAAATTCTGATTTTGTTTAATTCTTCCCTCCTCACTATTTTGTGTGATTCCTTCCTTCATCCTTTCTTCTTTCATTCTGTCAATACTACCTTGTGTGATTCCTTCCCTTCTTCCTTTCTTTCCCACCTTCATTCCTTCTTTTCTTCCTGTTCCTTTGTCCTTCCTTCTTTCTTTTTTATTCTTTCCTTGCTTGCTTTCTTCCCTCTTTTGTTGCTTCCTTGTGTGATTCATTCCTTCCATCTCTCCTTTTTACCTTTCTTCTTTCTCTCCTTTCTTCTTGTTTTATTCTTTGCCCATCCAGCCTCTCCAGTGTAGAAATATCTGACATCAATAAATAATAAACTTCAGTTTTTCAGATCTTTAAAAGAACATGCTAAATCTGTTCACAGATAAATATTTAGACACATAAGTAAGATGTATAGTCTCATCTTTGAGGAGACAAACTGAGCTAAAGATGAAGCATAACGAGAAATTTACATACTTGGAAGAAGAAAAACACATTATTTTTAATTGTGTTTGCAATTTTGTTTAATTAGCTTCTGATTTACTTAAGTTGTTGGTAATTACACATTAAGTAAATAGGATTGCCCTGTGGGCATGCACTGCAAGTGATTAGGAGCTGAAATGTTGCTTCACTGGGTTTGAGTCTGTGAGACAAACAAGCTCCGAAGTATTGTTCAAAAAAATGCATTCATGTTGAAATAGAAAGGTTGAAATATTTATGATCACAGTAAAAGAGAAAATGTTGGTCTTGCAGCAGCTTTTCTCTTCCTGACCGTCTGAAACTTGGTGAAGCCGTCCCAGAAATGTCTTTGAGCTGTTTCCATTTGTAACTTTTTTTCAGCAACTGAACCACACACTTCCTGTGAATCAGGAAATCTACACCACAATGGTTAGCGTTGCATCCTGCAGTGCGTAGCAGGGTATCCTGCTAAGGTTAGCAAAGCACCCTGCTAAGGTTTAACATAGCATTCTGCAATGTTTGCCTTAGCATCCTGCAAAGGTTAGAGTCCTGCGTCCTGCAAAGGTTAGCCTAGTGTCCTGCTAAGGTTACTGTAGGCTTCTGCAAAGATTAGCATAGCATCCTGCAAAGATTAGCATAGCATCCTGCAAAGGTTAGCGTAATATCCTGTGTAATGCAAACAAAAATGTGGATTCCCTTTCTTCCTCAGGCGACTCCTTGCTTCCTGCCTTCCTTCCTTGTCTCTTCTTGCTACCTTGGGTGAATCCTTCTTTCTTTTCTCCCTTCCTTTCTCTTTCTCTCCTTCGCTCTTCCACGTCTCAAACACTGAGCCTTCATGTTTCAATGTGACAGCTCTTGTTTGTATCCAAATGATGAAGCGCGTCCTTATCTGTTGTTGCTCTTGGTTCCTCCCTGTTATTATCTGCCCCATGTTTCTTCCCCAGTGGCTTCAGCTCTAGTTAGTTGTGGTTTGTTTCCATGTTTGCAGTGGTTCTCTGCAGCCTGCTTCAATTTGCCTTGTAGAGAAAGAAACCACGAACATCGGCTAAATAATTCAGCCGCCGCGCTGCAGCAACCCTTTCACTTCGCAGGAAGGTTTGTGATCGTCTGTGGTATAATACATGCTGACAATTAACTTGTACTCAGGATGTTTTGAATATATCTGATGGAAGTGCAGCTTATACAGCACAAATCCATATAATAGCCTGAGTTTGTTAATAGTGAGCCTGTTTAAGAATGGAAAAAGCATAGTTCCACACATTTGGCTTTTTTCAAACATGAACAAGTCGTCTTGGTTAATAAAAGGACTCCCTCTTAGTGAAACATGGTGGTGGCAGCATCACCTTCACCAGGGACAGAGAATCTTGTCAAAATAAATTTAGAAGGAGAATCTGTTAGAAGTTGAACCGTTCAGTGAAGCGATAACCCAAAACATAAACCCATTCCTACAGTGCAAGTGAGTTAGTGGCCTAGTCAAAGTTCAGACCTAATTTTAGATGTGAAAATGATAGGATGTTTCCATCCAGCATCAATGCAAGTCCAAACTCTGACGTGGACCAAAAAAGCACTTAAAAACCTAGGTTTCAGTTCAGCTAAAGTGAATTCTGGTTCAGTTCAAATGTGTATGTGCACCAAAAGCAGGAAGTGGATTAAAGCACAGGGCATTCTGGGTAAATTCAACCAAAACAAACACAAGAGTCTAGCACTAGTTAAAGAAATGGGTTGTAGTTTTTATATTAAAAATGACTTCCTCTCCATTTTTGTTAACATTTCATGAAAAGAAAATTGCACTCCTGTCTTCTTCAGAGGTTTTCATGTGGTTCTTGCTGCAGCGCCCCCACAGGCAAGGAGGAGAACAGGCTTTTCAAGTAGTTTGGTTTCACACAGTGCAGTGTGAAAGTGAACCACAGCAGTTGAAAATGTTACAAATTCCCCAATTGAACCGATTCTGGTTGCTACATCTCTGGATGTGCAATGTACACCACACCTTTCAGGTTTTGATTAGCAAAGAATATTATAGGATGTGTATTTCTTATTCACAGTTTTGTTTTGGACTATTTAATCAAATTCTGATAAAATAAATGCAGGATGAACATGAGAACAGAAGAGACAACCACAAGAGCAAATCGCTGTTATTGGTTTCCTTGTTTTTCATTTATGGTCTCTATCTGATGTTTAGCAACTCTTTAATAAGAGAAAATATTTTGTTTGTCTTTCGGCCGTGGCGTTCCAGAGGCTGCAGGAACTTCAAAGGCACATTAAGTTGTTCTGATGACATGTGGTGGGCGAACATCTAAGACTGAGTTAATTTATCACCCGTTTGTTCGCTCCTCTTTGCTGCTGCTTCACATGTATTCAGTGAATTTGTTAACATAAATGTGCAGTAAATCAAACTACGGCTGCAGTTGGTGATTAATTGATTATTCTGACGATTAATCAGTTTATCAGGTTAAAAACATTCCACATTCTTTATTTAACTGTGCATGCCTTTTTTTTTTTACAGAATATTAAAAAGGCATTAAAAGATGCAAATAAAAAATTTTTTGAAATAAGAAAATAAAGAACTTATTGGCTAAAGTGCAATAACGTAGCATTCCTTTAGAGAATATGTATAGGATGAAGCTGAAACTGCCACTTGAGGAGTTTTGGGTAAAACATATTTACAGACAAAGGTGTTTTTATTTTAAGTGCATTAGATAAATATTTTTCAAACAGTTTTGGCTGATTTTTAAAATTATTTTTTTTAGCAAATTGCCTTTTTTAGTCTCTATGCTCCAGTTAGCTGTTAATGACAATGATTGTTTCTGTAAGCGATTAATCACAATTAATCGTTTTGGCACTAAATCAAACCGCTTTGTTTTATGTCTGAAAGTTGTGTTTTTAAAGTTTGTCTTAAGTCAGTAAGCTGAGATGAATCTAAATTTTCTCAGTATCAGATGATCCAGGTGTGCAATTTTCAGATTTCCACCCATCGTCAGCCGTTTTCTTGGCCAGATCAGTTAAATTGAGCATGGCATGTATTATTTTGGCATTATCTGCTGTTTCATTTTGGCTGAAATACTGCACTGAATTAGTTATTTTTTTTTATCTGTATACTCCAGTTAACGATTAATCGATTACTGAATTAGTTGACAATTATTTCAATAATCGATTAATCACGAATAATCGTTTCACAAGCATATCAAACTACTTTGTTTTATCAATAAAAGTTGCGTTTTGAAGTTATTTTAATGTCAATAAGTGGAGATAAATCTTAATTTTATCACTGTCATGTGCAATTTTCTGATTTCCATCCAATTTTTATTTGTTTTCTTGGCCTGAATCATTTAAATGGAGCCTGGTGTGTATTTTCTGGCATTATCAGCTGTTCAGTCCTCATCCCTGCCAACCTGTTAAACAAATGAGTGATGAGCTCGGGTCCCGCCGCCGCCTGCCTGCCCGCCGCATCGAAGCGGGCGATGGATCACATGGAGGGAGGTGGAGAAAAATCAATTTGCCTTTCACAAAGTCTTCATTAGTTTGCCTTTTGTGAAGCGGCGAGGTCAAACCAAGTTTGGCTGCTTCTTACAACCACGAGAAAGGTCGAGTCAATAAATGCATGCGTATGAATTTTGATATAGCTAGAGAAAGCCAAGCACACAGCTGGGAGGTTTGAAAAACAGTGTTTTGGACTTCATTTTATGACATTAGAGCCACAATGGAAAAGGACACTGAAAAACCTCGTATGGATCTAAAAATGTCAGACTCTGTGTTTGCTCTGCAGAAGTCTTGCTGTCAGCTTATGATGGAGTAGAAAAAGTTATTTGGATTTTAAATGGATCCACACACTTAGCCTTTCATGGATTCTGACATGGTGCTTAAAATCCTTAAAAATGCTTGAATTTTCTTGCTTACTTGAATTAATAACAGCCTGTAGCCAGAAAACCCAGCAAAACAAAACAACGGTTGCTCTGGTTTTAACTTGTAGCATTTTTTAATGTGCTGTCCTTGATGAAATAATTTTGAATTGAATTTGAAAGTGCTTGATTTCTGTAGAAAGTCCTTGAAAGCCCTTGACATTCAAACTGCACAGCTTTGTAATAAAGCACAATCTAACATTTGTTAAAAAGCCTAAATTTGGAAAACCATTATTACAGCTCAAACCAGATATTATCATACAACTAATAAAAAGACAGACACATTATTGTCTTTCCATCTGAAGTTAAATCAGACTAGATTTGTCTTGTTTTCGGTCAGTTAGAGTTGCTGAAATTATTTTTGTTTGCTAAATTCTAGAAAACTCTTGAGATTTTTTTTTGTAACTTTATATATTGTGTTGAAGCGTTTCATTTGAGGAAGAAAGTCACTTAGCTTAATTTGTTTGGATTGTTTTAAGGTAATAAATATTTATTGTTCCCAATTTTTTAATGATTTTTTGATCTGTTTAATTGAAATGAAAAAAATTACAATTAAATATTTTTTTGTTAGATTAATGTTCTTTTCCCCAGACCAGTCAGGTGAATAGGACATGTATGAGACATTTAAAATCTTAAAATTTAGTTTATTCTAACAGTTTATCATATAATTGTGAATTGTGAAAATGTATATATTTTTTAGTACATTTGTATTGTTTTATGTCCAAAGTGTGCTGCTGCAAAAGTTTAAAAACTTGCCTTAAAAATCCTTGAAAAATTCCTTAAATATTACTGAGGGATGAACTCTGTTCCTAACAAGCTTGATACATTTTTTAATGTATTTTATTATATTTGTCAACCAGTCAATTATGCAGACTCTAAAGGTGTATTGATTAAATTATTCAATAAAATTTCATGAAAGGACAACATTTACATCGAAAATGACTTTTTTGTGCATTGTTGATCATTTTGCATCATGCCGGCTCATGTTCTCACCTCTCATTAGCCGGTCGTGTCCTTTGCGCTGCCTGCATGACGATGTGCCTGTTGTGGTGAGCAGCACAAATGGAGTAATAATGATTTACCCACTGTGGAAATAAATATTGTCAGGTCTTTATGAATCAAAGCTCGTGGTCTGAATCAGAGGCTGAAAGAAAATCTTTATTAAATGTCTCTTTCATTTGATGCAGCAGGAGAAATCTCTGCGCTCGCTGCGTCCTGAATGCATTATCCAGGCACAGGCAGACGACTTGCATACATTAGCACCCAGCGTTTTGTAAGGCTCGTGAGGTTTATTTTTACAAGCCAGCAGATTGTTTTCATTAAGGGCAAATCTTTACAGCTGATGCTAAAATACTAAGTGTGTATTTTTACAAACTGGCTTGTGTTGGAAGTTTAATTTCTGACCAGAAAAGTAGCTGTTTTTAGTGACTTTGGCTGAAAATAATAAACAATCTGCTAATATTTTTAAATCTACGTTTGTTGTGGTTTATCCAAAATCATCAAGCAAATACACATCCATTATGTTGATCAATGTTAAACTAATAAAAACCTATCAAATTTAATTGAATTTCCACAACAAATAGCATTAAAAGTACCATCATATATGTAATATTTAGATCTACTGTCATTTTTTCACAATTTTCAACAAAAATCAACATAGCAGAAAAACTATCCATCCCCTTTTAGCAAAGATTTATTTTTATGTTTTTCTTGATTTTAAAGCCTAAAAATAAAGATTAAAAGGTGGATCTTCTGAAATTATAACAAATTCTCTGAAGTAAATATTTTTTAAGCTTTAAATTCTCTTTTTCTAAAGGAAGTCAACTGTAAATAAATCTTATTTAGGTGGGCACAACCATAAATTTCAATACCGGAGATGAACAATCCCTTTAAAAAAATCGAATTTATTTTGTCACCAGAAACCGGAGTAGAGATGCAAACGCAGCAGAACGTTTATATTCTGAAGGATATTTAATCTTGGCTTCTTTTGTATCTTCTTGTCTGTTTGTTGCTGCTGTGTTTACATATGGAGTCTGGCTTTGGGAGATTTCCTACATATAGTTTGTGTTTCATTATGTTGGGTGATTAGACTGCAAGTCGTCAAAACGTGAATATGCTTTTCAAACTCAGATGGAGATCTCTGAACTTCATCCACTCTGCAGACACAGCTGTGCTGTTTATTACGACAAAATGCTTTCCAATATGTGATATTTTTCCACAAAAGCTTGGAGTCTCACAGCTGCAGCAGACCTGCCTACAAGAGTCAGTCGGAAACGACTTCTTTGTCTGCAGACAACAGGGTGAGGCCACATCCATCCACAGTTATGACAATGCTCAATACAATTGTAGCAAACATGAACGACCTGGGGAATGTAAACTATGCGGCGCTCCTGGTGACAGCATGTTGGAGCAGCTCTGCTCTGATTTGTTCTTTCTTGTTGACTTCGGTTCTATGTTGTTGTTGAGTTGCTGCACGTTTGGACAATTATTCCCGCTGGTTTTGTATGTTGTGCAGCTTGAAGGGTTTTTGCTCGTACTTTTAGTTTTAGACAGTTGTTAGAATGCGCAACCAAAGCAGCAATGTTATTTTTCTTGTTACATCTGGGAGTAGCTGATTAGCATATCAAATCCAAGAAGAGTTTGATGGATGCAGAGCAAATAAAGAACATAACCCGATCCCCTACTCCAACATCTCTCTGCCTGATTTTTCAACCAAACAGCCAGACGGAGACGAGGCAACTTATGTTGGCCATCCAGGATGTTTTAGTGTGGAATATAGTTTCTGCTGCCCAGATATTGAGCTGTTAGCATGTCATGACAATCGTCTTCAGTCAGAGGCTTCTTCAGATTCATTGCAACCCTGACTGCTACTGGATATCACCCACAGCAACTCTTGGATGATACTTGAATGAAATGAGTTACGACATCTGACTGTCTGTGCATGCTTAAAAAGTCTTAAAATCATGGATCTAAAATTCAGGTCTTAAAATTCATTAAAAATGTGTAAGCTGACCTTTAACCCATTAATCACAGGTCTTAAACTTAATCTTGGACATTCTATGTAGTTTATTATTCTCCTGTAAGGCAAAGATTTGAATCTCACGCAGACATTTTCATTGCGTTCTGTGATTAGAGGCTATTGAGGCTACCGCTAGCTAGCTGCTAAAATAGCCCAGCTTGCTAGATAGCTGGCTTTTTTGCACCTGTCACCAGGAAGTTTAAATTTATCACCAGTTGGTCTTCCCCGTTTACTCACTTCTGTTTCCAACCCAGAAGCTGCTTGGCATTACTGTATGTAATTTGTAATTTTCTTTTGCACATTTCTGTCGTAATGCGGGTCTTAAATTTCATTATTTCATTAAATTCATTCAAGGTTTAGTTGGTAGAAGTTACAGTCCTCCTCTTAGCATCAGGACCAGTTTTTATTCAGTTTGGTGTTGTCATCTGAAATGAGTTGCTGTGATAAAATCCGTTTCCTACAGAACCGAACAGCAGTCGGCCTTCAGGGGAATTATTCCTGCAGTGACGGTTTTATCTGGGTCACTGTCACAGCACACTTGTCATTTGGGCTAATTTCACAGGGATTCATATTGACCATTTCTAAACCAGAATGCTGAATTAATAAGACCAAAGTTAGTGTCTTTATTGTAAAACATGAATGAATTTAAGCTGCTGACCGTTTATCCGACATATTTTGGACGGCTGACATCAAGAATGTCCTGATGTGTCCGGAGTCTCCAATCAGGCTCATTTATTAACTCATTCATCGAATGATTCATGCTGACATTAAAGCATTTACAGTCATGCAAGCTAATGACTATAATTTATCACTGAACTGGCTGCATTAAAGTTGAGCCATTATTGATTAGAAATATTAAACAGAAAAGTTTGTCTATCACCAGGATAAATGAACATTTAGTGTCAGATCAGTTCAGATGGACCACATAGGTTTAATTATAAACCTATATCATTATATTTTATAATGATAAAATTATCATCATTTTATCACAAAAACCAAATAATGTTGATTTAAATAATAATCAACATTATTATTTAATTTTGATTAAATAATAATCAACTAATTCAGTTTGTTTCATGGCGCAGACAAACTGAATTTCCACTAGAAAATGTCACTAAAATCAAATGGTTGGAAACTGTGTGGTTTGGTTAACATTTCATAGAAGAAAGTTTTATATTTTTCTTAATAATGTAGGAGTTCTTTAAAAGTAAATCATCTCCTATTACAGATATTTATTAGAAAAAATTATAAGCTGTTTTTTTACAAAACATTTGCGACTCTAAATGAGTTTTATTGAGCTGGACTGAGATGTTCAGATGCTCTCCAATCGAGCCCCGAAGCAATATATTTGTTTGTTTGTTTAATAAATAAATCTAAAGTGAAAGGGATCCATGGACATGAAATTCATAAAAACTGGGTTCAGACTTTTTTCTGTCAATCCAAATAAAGACAAGTCTTTTATTTTTTTTTGCCCTGACTTCAAAAACACCAAAACACGTCAAGATTGATCAACATTGTTTTCTTTAGCTGCCGTCAGTTCCTGCTGATGAGAATCCAAGGTTACCTCCTAAACTAGAAGTCATTTCTTCATTTCGATCTTATTTACTTTATTGAGGGTGATGGTGTTGCAGATGGTTTCTCTAAAACAGGTGAAGTGCGTTTTGATCTCAGAGCTGCCAGTTCTCGTCTCCCGATTCGCCTAAATCATTTCAGATTTACCTCTTCGTTTCTGAGCTACAACCTTTTCTGTCCTTCCCAGTCTCAACTTTCCCGTTCCTTCCCATAAAAGGCCATGTGTGTGTCCGCCGCTGCACACGGCCTATTTAAAGTTGCAGCATTGGCTCTTTGAGATTTGGATGAGATCAAGATGCAGTAAAATTTTTACAGATGGTCTGTTTTTCTTTTCCTTCTCCACATGAAGGGAGTGAGGGAGGTTTATTAAATTCTGGAAACATAAACACGGACACGGATGGTAAACAATCCCCTTGGCAAGCATCAAGCTCCGGCTGAAAACGGAAAGTTATCATGCATGTTGTAAGAACATTGTGGCATCATTACGCCACCACTTTCCTTCTTCCTGGTTCTCACTGTTTCCAAGCGATGGTGATTAATCCTCCTGTTCTCGCTGAAAACGGCTCTGGATCTAGATGACATAATCTTTTGTAAATCTGACTGTTGCGCCGATGTGCTCTGAGCGATTCCGAGTTTGAAATCTCTACCACCAGACTAATAATCCCTGGAAATCCTGAACAGTTAATCCAATTAGAGTCAACACGTAGCTGCCCTGTGCGTTACATCTAATGCAGGTTAACACGAAAAAACACTGAAAACTTTCTCATCTGTGTCATCAGATTACCATGTTTATCATGAAGAATCGTATTCTGGTTGAGGGTTTCTGTAAAGCTACCTGCTGCTGAGAACAGTTTAAAGTAGCTGAGATGAAGTACATTTAGCAGGATTAAACCGTGTCGGCTCACTTGTTGGAGCTGCAGGGAATGCCCTCATGATGCAACTCTGCAGTGCATTTATCCTTCGGCAGCGACGCCGGGAGCCGCTGCAGCACAACCATGTAAACAGTTTGTTTCTCCTTCTGTCTGAACCCACATACACTGAAATCCCTCATTAAAAGTTAGTAGTGTTAAATGAATAGATGCGTACAGATGCATATATTCACAATATATTTTAGTTAGGATTACAGGTGTTCAAGTTTTGAAAAATGGACCATAATTAATCATTTTTAAACTTTTTCCACCCTTAGTGTGATTTGCATTTTAGAAAACACAAAGGTCTAAAAATATTTTAAAATACTTTGCGTAAATGTGAAACTTTTTATTTGAGGTCAAAATTCTGGCTTTTTGAGGTAATTAACTTATTATTTTTTATTCATTAAAAAAAGGCTAAAAAAATTTAAGTATTTTGTGTAGTTAATATTTATGTGAAAATCAGTGTTTTTAATTTTTTTTATTTTATTTTCCATTAAATATAAAAGCTAAAATAGCCAAACTGAAAGTATTTTTGAAATTAATTTAATTTATTAGAATAAAAAAATTCTAATAAATTAATTTTTTACTTAATTTTACTTAAGTATTTTGTGTAATATTTGATGAGATTCAGTATTTCTATGATTTTCTAAATGTATTTTCAATGACAAACACTAAAAACTGAAATCATGTCTGAAATGAGTCGTTTCTGGTAGGAAAATGAGTTTTTCCCTCCATGTTGCGGTGAAACGCATGTCGAAGCAGCTGCGGCTCGTCTTCCTCTCTCATGGTTGCCACTGCTGTTGCTTCACCAAAGTGTTTGCTTTTAACAAACCTGAGTGCCCAGCTGCAAACACAATGACACAAAAAAAATCTGTGTATTTATTCGACAATGATGGAGTTATTCATGATTTCCACAAATTTATGCTCTTTACTCATCTCTCGATGATTAAAGTGTCATGTTGTGATGACATAAATGCTGCTGAGGATTTTAACTTCAGTTTTGATTTTCACAGCTGCAGTGATCAAAATATATCACAGTTTGCCTGGACCTTAGCTTAAATGTGTAGGCATCCTGATGATTGATGGCTTTGGTCTCTGCAGCTCTAAAAATATCTTGAAAGGTCAAATAAGGTCTTTCATTTGATTTCCTGTCGGCTTTAAGCTTCTCCGTGTGTGTTTCGAGTTGGCGGCATAACGGTTCAGAGAGCGTATTTTTCTGCTTGAGTGACTTGCTAAATGGCTGTGCCGTTGTTTGACAGCTTTACTGGCTCACTGTTATAACTTTTTGTTTCCCAGGCAACAAGTGACGCCGAGTAGCAGACTCGTTGACCTACTGGCCCACTGCCTGCTGCGTCCATTTGTGCCAGTCATTACAAATAATTGCCTCTAATTATTGTTGTTCTCAGCATGTGTCGATGCTTCAAAGAGGAACTTAATACCGAGTCAGCAGCTGTAGCTGAATGCACATCATGCTCTCACACCTGGACTCACTGTAGCAGCGGCAACCAAGCGCAGCTTGTTTCTGTACGTCTATAGAACCGCGGTCGGGTTTCCCAAGATAACATTGGAGTCAGAAGTTCCACTTCCAGTAACGTGTGTTTATAAAAGCTGCAGCCGAGCGATGAACTGTGAGTGAACGGATCTGTCAGAAGGTGGAGGATAAAAGGATTTGGAGTCTAATCTGGATGCAGGTTCTAGAGGGCTTTGGGTCGATGTTGGCTTACCTAGATTTCCACGAGTTGACGGCTTCGCCTGAAACGAGTCGAGATTCTCTGTTAGAAAGTTGTGTTCACGTTGCAAAAGAGTTGCAACTAACGATTATTTTAGTTATTGATTATTCTGACGATTAATCGATTAATCAGGTAAACAACTAGCATATTCTGAAGATTTGTTTGTCTTTTTTATACAATATTGGGAATTGGGAAGGAAAATAAACATTTATTGCCAAATTACAATAAAAAGCATTCTTTTAGTTTAGTTGCAATGGAAGCATCTGCAGCTAAATAAATTCAAACATCAACAAGTGAAAAGCTCAGGCTTTTCTGGTTGATTTTACATATTGTAGGGATGACCTGTTGATTCATTCATGACTGATTAATAACTAGATAGCAAAGGTGCTTAATAGATTTTAGCATAATTTGAATCATGTGAAACTAAAACTGACACTTGAAGAATTCTGGGTAAAACATATTTACAGGCAAAGGTTTTTTTAATCTTAACTGGAAAATATTTGCATTTTGTACAATTTGGGCTTAATTAGTCTTCTGTTATTCTTCCAAAATCTGTAAATATTGTTGGGCATACTCCAGTTAACAATTAATCAATTACTAAAGTAGTTGACAGTTAATACAATAATTAATTAATTGTAACTAATCCATTTCAGCCTTAGTAGAAATATGAAGGCAGCATCGAACTAGAAGTTCAAACTTTGGGACAATTTTGTTTTCTAATAACACGAATTTGCTTTCAGAATATGATTTTCTTTTTTTTACAAAGTGCATGTAAATATATAGTTTCAACAGTATTTTAAAACATAAGTAGATTAGATTTCTGTTTGTAGTCAGGTTTTAATGTGATATGTAAGCTAAGCTTATGCTGATTCATTTGTTGGTGCTGCAGGCTTTTAGTTTGATAAAATACGTAATGTTTAGTGTTTATTCATTTGAAAAGAGGAATTCTCATGTTTCACCTGGAAAAAAGTAATGGAGTTTAGGAAAGCATAAATTGAAAGAGCACCCGCGTAGCTGGGTGAAGTCTGCATCTTTAAACATTTGATCTATTGTTAATAGAGATGTGAATCATGGATTTGTGGATGTGTTAGCACTTCGTATTAAAATGAATTGTTTGTTGCAGCTCAGTATTTCCTCTCCAGGTTAACGTTTCTCTCTTTTCCCCTCTCCCTCATTCTCCTCCTTTTCTCTCTCACCTGTCAGATGATGAAGCACGCCTGGGACAGCTACCGGCGCTACGCCTGGGGTTCCAATGAGCTCCGGCCGGTCTCCAAGCAGGGCCACTCCAGCAATCTATTCGGTGAGAAGCAAAGCCCAGGCTCACACACAGCACAGACACACACAGGATTGATCTTGTTTCCCCGCCGCCAGCAGCCTTGCCCTTTAGATTAGCAGCCAAATTGGCCGCTACTTAGACCCATCCGTCTATGCATGCCTCTAAATGTCAACTTTATCATATATTTATATTCTGTTTATGCATCTAACCAATTGTCAGCAACTATGGTGCTAATGAGTACAGCAGGGTTTGTAGCTGTCAGCTTTTACATGGTGAAACAGCTGAGGCAGAAACGATTAATCACGATTAATCAATCATAGAAATAATCGCCAACTAATTTAGTAATTGATTAATCTTTAACTGGAATATACAGACTCAAAAAATACTATTTGCTGAAAGAACAACACACTCACAGCAGTAATTAACACAAAACGGTGCAAAAAACATATACATTTTTAAAATTAGGGTAAAAAAATGATATCTCTATATAAGTAATTATATCTCATATGTGGTTTATGACCACCAAGTGGTTTATGAGGAATTAGGAAAGCTAAATATGAAGCTGTCTGATGTTGTTTACCTTTGTCTGCACATAAATAAAGACTGTTAGCAAGGACTGAAATGATTAATCGATTATTGAGGTAATGGTCAAATAGGTTAGTAGTCGATTAATCGTTAACTGGAGTAAATGATTAACTGGCAAAGTATTAGCTTCAACTGTTTCAAATTCAGTAAAAAAAAAAACTTTTTATTATCCAATTATTAATCAGTTAATCCCCCAACCCCCCAAAAAAACCAGATTGGGCCTACACTGTATTGATGTCAAGTCAAGCAGAAAGAGATTAAATGTTTAGCTGCGGATGTGTCCTTTACTCTGAATGATCAAATGTTCACTAAAGGAAAGATGTTTTTGCATTTTAGGCAATAAAATGTCTATCATTTCAAAAGGATTATTGTATATTTTAATGCATTTTTAATACTGCAAAAAAAGACTTGAGTGGTTTAATAAATAATCTGCAGAATGTGCCATTTTTTTAAATCAAGCCGATTAATCGTTAGTTGCATGCCTAGAAACAGACATCTTGCAGCAGATCTTTGTTGTGAATATTGCTAGAGAGCTGCTTGCAGCTTGGAGATCTATGCATCAAAGGTGTCAGTTAGTCTAGTGCCATTGCATTCTGCTGATAAAGTGCCATTCATGTGTGAAGAAGGTAGAATGGCCCCAACTGCTGATAAGGAAACATCAAAACACTCCGACAAGTTGGGTCTCACAGTTGTGGTGGTTGTTGTTGGTAATGTTGAGTCCTGGCAGCATTTTGAATTTTTTCGTCTGTAATATTGAGAAAATGGAGGGGTATCTGTGTTGAATGTTGAAGATATTGGTGGGTTTTGACCTGACAGCAGCTCTAAACACAGATATGGACATAAAGTTCAGCAACAGTTTACATTCAGATGGCAGCTGAGTTTTACTGGTTGAATACAGTGATTAACCATTTTTTAAACCTGAAATCTTTAAATTTCTCTTGTTGTATTGCAGTTGTTGAATGAAAATGTCTGCAAGCATTTCCTTTTGTTGTCTGGGTGTTATGTAAAGGTGTTAAACCACAACATGGCCGATCGCAGCCTGCAGGTAAATCCTCCGGGACGTGGCCTCATTCTTCTCCATCCCATTGAAGAGATACTTACCTGTCAAAACATCTTTTATCACCTGCTTATGAAACGTAAACATCCCAAAAACCTTTAAGACTGAAGGAAAACAAGTGGACTATTATAAAAATCACCCATTTTATTCCCTTCTTAACCAGGATGATCTCACTGCTTTCCTCAGACAGAAACAGCCATTTTCCAACTTTATGAACATAAACATGGACTTTACTTCTCCTTTACTTCCAATAGACAATATAAATAATAATTAAAAAAAAAAAAATATATATATATATATATGGTTTTTTGTTTTTATTGATTAGTCAAAGTTTTGGTTTTTGAAGATTTAATGTTTGGAAAATCTTTTTTTGGGGGGCCTACCCAATTTTGACCATTTTGTTAAACAAGCGTGTTTCACACCTTCTATTTATTTGGACATATAGGTTAACTCTATGATGGAATATTAGGGCCAGGCTAAGCTTTTTAAATGCTTAATTACTAAAATAAAGTCAGAATTTACAGTAATACAGTCATAGTAATACGAGAATAAAGTCGTATGACAATGAAGCCACAATAATGTGAGAATAAAGCCTTAATATTACCAGAATAAGGTCTTAATATTAGGGGAAAGAAGTAGCAATTTTATGAGAAATCCACAAAAAATAGCAAATTAAATGAGGAATGTTGAGAATCTTGTGAAGTTATACTTTGGTATTGGTTTTACAGGTGAGAAAATATTTAATCCTTTAGCGCATCAGAGCAGGACTTTGAGTCTATTTCAAAGAGCTACACGGACTGAGCTGTTGCATCAGATATTTATGACTCCATTAACTTTTTTCTTATAATTTTTAGACATTTTCTGGTAAAATTGCACCTTTATTCCACTAATATTATCACTATAATCTCATAATTAAGCAAACATTTGTGTAACTTGGCTCTAATACGTCATCGCTCAACTCTCAGAAGGAATTATTGAAATAAAAGCCACTTTAAAAATATGTATTCTGTCATTTATTATTCCATTTTTAGAGAAGAAAGTGAGAATTCACACCTCCCCAAACAAACCAGAGTTCACTTAAAGCAGACTAAACAGCAGTGGTGTGAATGCAGCCCATATCTTATAATCCTTTATTATTTCAGCATTGCAGACTTGCTCACAGTGCAGATTCTGGCTGTAAATGCTGCTCCAGTTTTTTCATACTGAACACTGTTTTAGTGCTGCACCTCTTCCATTTAATGAGGAAATTCAATCAGCTTTGTGTAAATTCCTCCCCCACCCGTTCCTAGTCGTGTGTAAATGTAGGAAGAGAGAGAACAATCCAGGTCTATGAATACTAATTATTAGATTAGCCTGTTCAATCCTGTGTTTGCCTTTCTCTTTACATTCCCCTCCTGGTGTCTGAGAAGTAAATAGACTCTTCTCCTGTTCCTCCAGACTCAACCCCATCAGTAAACAGGACGCCTCGCCATCACAACCTTCTCTGGCTCCTGCACAACACACAACATTATCATCAGCATACACTTTAACATTAAACCCGACAATCAAACTCAAAACTTCATTTATAGCTCAGACGTAACAGTGAGTTATTGTCTGTTTTGGGTAAACATGCTTAAAGATGCACTATGTGACATTTTAAAATGCAGCTCTCCTTATAGATGGCTAATAAATGCTAAACACTTTATAAATCATTATAGCTGTTTATTATGCATTTATTAAAGGTAAGAAGGAGCCTAAATCTACCCGTTTCTTGTCAAATAGTGAGACATATTTGTTCACATATTTATCTAGATAAAGATAGATGCGCTTCGCTGCAGCTTCATATGATAATAAAATAAACTTATTTAGGTTTCTGGTCTTCTGCTGCTGTTGAATTTCCAGATTCAGGCATTCGCTGGTTGAAATGTAAAGAATGGAAAGCTGGAAAATCTGGCATCAATGTTCAAAAGATGATTAAATATTAGATTTTATCTAGACGTTGGCTTATTTGTGAAGGTTTCCGTTTTTAAAATGATTGGATTCTTTGTGGATTTTGGCTGGCTGCCATCTTGGATCGGTGTTTTTCTCGTGCATCCTCATCAGATGGCCGTCCGGAGGGCTTGCAGTCCCACTCAGCGCCTCATGCTGGCTACTTTCTGGCATGAGTTCATGGATTTTCCCAACAGGATGCATTCAAAGAAATGGGTTGGGAACATCAATATGACTTCTCCAGCAGAACATTGGAAGTTGTTGAGATGATAAGTTATTCTAATGTTTTCAATGTGTTTCCAGTGGAGATGGGATCGACTGACGGGTGGATGCGTCTCCTCTGTGGAGAGAAACTCCTTGGTCTCAGGAGCCAGCTGTTCCATCAGCTGTTTCCACTTTAAGTGTGTTTAGCTGGATTTGGCTCATGTCAGGGACTTCTTTATCCTGCATCGGACATATGTTCTGCTTTCCGGACATCTCCGGTTTCCTGCTGCGACAAAACTAAAAGTTTTTTAGTTTTCATCATTTGATTCATACAAAAAAAAAGATTAAATACATTCGTTGTCGACTTTCTGAGAGTTAAAATGGTTTGAGGTGGAGTCCAGAAATGGGAAAATCTTATTTGTCTGGATAAAACAAATATAAATTTTACTTGGAGCTGATTGATTGAATCCCCAAAAATGGCAAGAAGGATAAAGACTGTAGATGTTTGCTTCTGTGACAATGCTAACACAGCTTTCATTAATGCATATTTGGTGTTTGAGCCATTAAAATAGGCAATTGGAAGCATTTTTAGATGAATCATCTCAAGTATTTGCAGATTTCAGCTGTTTAGAGGCTGTAGTTCTTAAACCCCGTGAATACCAGGGGTCCACGGCTCAACAAAAAATCGGAAAACTTGGATGCATTAACTTATCGCCTCTTGGCTTTAGCTAAACAGTAGACCAATAAGACACTTGCTGTGTTTTTATAAATTAGTAGAGCTTGAATAATCTACAACAAACTCCCAGAAAACTGAAAAACAGCTGAAAAACTGATTTCCTTTAAATCAAGGCTTGAGACCCATCTATTCAGCATTTTGGTCAACATATTTGATGCGCATTTGCTTGAGGATTTTGATCATGGCATTTGACAAAATATAATGTTTGTTTTATAATAGATGATTATATGATGTTTTATGAAGTAAAGCACTTTGAAATGTGCTATGCAAATAACCCTGATGCCAATAAGCAAACAGAGTTTTACCACTTCAACACGAGTATTCAGAGTTGATCCTCTTGTTGTCCCAGTGCAGACTAACTGTTCTTTTCCTGCCTTTTATTAAAAGTCTTAAACACAGTTTGGTGACTGAAGGCTTTTGCCAAACTTGTATTTATAAACAAATATCCTGAAAAGCTGACGAGGCTGTTTCAGATCCTGTGCCTTAGGACTGTGTAGATTCATTGGCTCTGCTAAAATTAAATCCAGCCAGAGGCGAGGATGGCATCCATCTCTCCGCCTGTCGCCTCGGCTGCTTCTCTTCCTGACTGAAACACTTCTGACACAGAGCAGGTACATCTCTGGTTTTGAATTGCTGGCTTGTAACTTTTCAAGGTAGTTTAAATCAATAGTTTTTCCTGCTTTCTTAAAGTCTTTTTTGTTGTTGTTTTTGTTGGACATTTGGACTCGACTATTAATCATTCAGAGGCTTTTCTGCATCCTTAAAAAGTCTGAAAAAGTCTTAAATTCCTGTGTCTAAAATTAAGACCTTAAAGTGTCTTACATTTATTTATAAATATATAAATCACAGATCCTAAATATCTTTATGGCAGGATTATTTACTTTCATATGCAGGCTGGACGAAGTGGACTTATAGTTTTATTGCAATATTTCTTAAAATACCAATAAAAGTGACGATAATAACTATGTATTACTAACTGAATGTCTGACATCACAATAATAGCCACATAAACACAGATAATGTACTTGGAAAACATTTGTTACACATTTGTTACACATTTCCATAAAGAAGTGTGATTAATGTCACTAAACTGCTCATGGTGCCTGTATTTAATCATAGACTTATTGATATTCTCTTTGAACAAACAGAAAATAGAAAAACTAACAGTTTTAGGGGAAATTATTGTGTCAAGACAAGAAATTTATCAAGATAAACAATACAATAACATAGACTTCTTCTTTACATTCTGTAACTTGAAATGTTTGAGGCTATCGCTAACTAGCTGCTAATATGCCTTTGCTAGCAGATTCATATTCATCTCTGCGACTTTCTCACTTCTCTTGCTAATCCATGCAAGGCACTGCTACTATATAAAACATGTATAAAATATTTCTGCTGCAATATAGGTATTAAATTTTATTCATTATGGTCTTAAAAAGCCTTAAATTTTAGTTGGTGAAACCTGCAGAAACTGTTTTGTGTGTAAAAGTTGTTTAACTGCTGAGCTATCAATGGTAATACTTCACATTTTCCCTTATTTACAGATAATGCATTCAACAGTATTTCCCGTTTTATGAATCGGGTGCCTCTTGCTCGAGTTTGACATTGACCTGAAAGTGTGGTTATTTTCCCGGACAGTCGGGTGGAGCTGTAGCTGCAGGCGATGTGAAGAAGTGAAGAGCTTCAGCTCCTCCTGAGACACAGCGGCTTTGCAGTGCAGGTTTTCTTTCTGGCCCCGTGTGCAGTGCTTTAAAAAGGCCCCGGGATGAATGGCAGGTTTTGCCACAGTTGCTGCAAGGCTTTTTGTGAGACTTGCTTTTCTTTGTCGCTTTGTTTTTCTCCCTGCGGTCTTTCCTCCATGCCCGTGTCGGAGCACTGTGACAGCTAATGCAGAGCTGGAACAATCAGGTTCAATAATCACCTAATGTGTCTTTTTTTCTTGCATTTTCATTTGGTATTTTCTTCATTGATCTGTGTACAGTTTTGATAAAATCAAGCAAACATATTAGCCCAATATTTATTGTAGATCCAAATCTTGAAAGGGATTTTTACAACATCTTATAAGGGCCATTGTAGAAAGGGGGGAGAAAAGGAGCAAAGTTTGGCCAGAAACTCTGAAATCTTCTAATTAATCCCAGAAAGTTTCTAGAAAACTTGGAACTTTTCTCTAAATATTTCAAATTCAGAAATTTCCAACTTTTTTATTGAAAATTTCTGACATTAATGTCAAAATTTCAATGTTTTTCTATTTCTTGCAAATATTTGACGTTTGGAGCTGAGAAATGTCCTTTTTTCTAGAATATTTCTGAGATTACGCTTAAAATGTCAGTTAAATTTTTTGACAGTAATGTAGTACTTTGCACCTTTGCTGTAGTGAAAGAAACACATTTCGTTTTAATTTTCTTTGTGCCTTAGTTGAATTTATATTTTTTCAGTAATAAGAACAGGGTTTTGGGTAACTTTATTTCAAAGTGTTGCGATATTTAGCCACGTTTAGGAAAGAATAAAAGCTGTTCTGGGTGCAGCAAAATTTTGATAAAGTAAAACTTGTTTATAAAAACACAAATACTTTACATTTTTCTGTATAAGAGAACTATGTTGGTGATCATTTTTACCTTCATTACACATAAAGCCGCCCTCTGCATCTCCAGGCCAAATTTGTATTATTTTTTAATTGCAGTTGGGGGCCGCTCCACATTAGTCCAAGGGCCACAAATGGTCCCTCTGCCGCCCTGGCTTAAAGTCCTGCCTTCCTGTTCCTGCAAAGGAGATAAACAGAAGCGGTGAAAAATAATCATCTTCTGCTTCAGACTCTAGATGATGATAAATCAGCTTTTAGATGAGCTGAGGGTTTTTTGTTTTTTGCCTAAAACTGATTCAGCGCAGATGTTTATTTCACTCTGATCCAATTTAGCAGTAAATCTGCCCAGCTGCCTATTAGCTGTCCTATTTGTACTTTGTCCTTCAAACTTGGGTTTATCAATCAATACCATCAGAAATAAAAAGATAGAAGATAAAACTTGAAAGTTTGATCTTTGGACAGGATCACACTGTCTTTCAGCTTAAAGGTTGAGAAAGTCTAATCTCTGAAATTTATTGCTGGACACTTTCTGACCAAACAAAAAAGCCAAAGTAGTTAGAATAACTTCTCTTTTAACTATTTCTGTTTGAATGTTGCTCAGTTTTAAGTGAGTTAGAGAGATATTTATGATTATGAACAGTGTGATATTTAAATATCTTAAATGAGTTATTGAGGTTTAATTAGTGGGTTTCACCAGGAGATGTTTGGAAAAAATGGACTTTTATATTGTTATAAGCATTTGTTTTGGTGTTTGAAGTCAATGTCAGTTAATTATAAAGTCCAACCCAGCAGTTTGTGTGGATTTTTCCAACATCTTTTAATTTGTCTACATTTATTTTCTTCTAAATGCATCAATCCAGACTTTTAGAGTTTGAAGACTTTCATCAATTTGTCAACCACATTGTCCAAAGATTATTGTTCAACCACTGAATCTTTGTTAATCCATCCATCAACAATTTAGACAGTTGTCCAACCATCAGTTTGTCTTTTGATCAATCCATCAACTGTTGGTCCAATCTTCAATTGGACCAAAGATGCACCCAATTGGAGGTTGCAGGTTGAAGTGCACAGATGTGCACATCTGTGGCACATCTGCCATTGATCTGCACTTTCATCCATCTGTCCATCCATCCACAAAGGTTTTGCCATCCAGTCAATGTTTGGTTTTCAAAGTTTCCAAAGTCAGACCTCTGTAGAAATACCTGCCATAAATTCATAGAGAATGTTTAATTTTAAAGATTGAGGAAATTTGAGTATGGAGATGTGTGTAGTTTGGACATTTCCACCTGAATGAATGTAATTCCCAATGCGGAGCAGCAAAAGAGACCTAAAGGCCGAGAAGCAGACACACCTTCAGTTAGATGGTAGAGCTGATGATGTGGAGGCATCAGGGGCTTGCAGGGTTGAGTTGTGTAAACTGGTTGGCTGCTTGTGCTTCTTGGCCACATTCCTTTCATTATGTCATCCCACATTTGATTCTGCTGCTTCCTGCTCGCACACGGCCTCAGAGCCCCGCTGCTGTCGCGAGCAAGGCTAAAAATAATATTATCCACCAGTCAAGAGGACTGATGTTTCTGGTGTCTTTCTATTCCTACAAGTCATTTAGCTGGTTATATAATTTGACATTGAGTCCCGGGCTGCAGCCTCGGCTCCCACGCAGCATTCAGTGTGCCTGTGAATCAGATATTCAATCTTTGTAATTGAAATGGATGGAGTAATTCTGCTGTGGCCTTCCCTCAGGTTTTTCTGCTCTGTGTTTGTCAGCATGATGAGGCGAAGGGAGTTGAATTTGGTTGAGTCTGGAGTGATGTACATCTCCTGCAGCACGGCGGTGGATGGGACTCGGATAAGAGGGGAGCTAAAATGTTGCTGTCGTAACATGAGTGAAATACGCTGGAAATCCCTGAGATGCTAAAACTTTCCTCCTGGGTTTTTGTTGTGAAACTTAAACCTGTCGACTGCTTCAATTAATCACCTTCCAGGGTTTGTAAAACACTTCAGCACCATGCATCCTCTCATTAGCTCCACTAAAGACACAAACTTTCACTCAAACTGCTAATGACTCTTATATTGCCTTATAAAAGTATTCACAACCCTTCGAAATGTTAAAAACAGCCCATTTTATTTAGATTTTTTTAACACCAGCATGAACTACTGCATTAAAACTATATATGTTCATCAGAAAAATATCAAACTATCAGAATTTATGAAAAGCAATCAGGAAATTATTAGCGATTATCTTAAATTTATCAGGAATTTTCATTGAACTTTTGAAAACATCTAAAAATTAAGTCAAATAACGTTTCCAATCAAAAATGTGTCTTTGAAGTCATCCAATCAGCCACAAGCTCACCTTTTCTGTTTGATTTTTATATTTATATGATAATTGTAAAGTTTTGGCTTATTTCTTTCACTGAGTTCTTTAAGTGAATAGCCTGTTAACGATTAATCGATTACTAAATTAGCTGATGATTATTTTAATAATCGATTAAACTGATTAATAGTTTTAAACTTAATACATTTTTTGTAGAGTTTTGGCGTAATTAATTCTCTGAATATAAAAATCTTTGAACAATTGTCCGTTTTGAGTCTGTGAACAATTAATCGATTACTAAAGTAGTTGATGATTCTTTCAATAATCGATTAGTTTTGATTAGTCCAATTAATTGTTTCAGCCCCAGTATATTTTTTGTACACAGTTTGTGTACGCAAGTTAACAATTAATCGATTATTAAATGAGATGACAGTTATCTCAATAACAGATTAATCGCGATTAATCGTTTCAGCTCTGATTTCAGTGTAAATGGTAACCACTCCAGGAGGCTAGATGTAAAGGTAATAACATTTAGAAAATCGTTTATCACTTTTGTCCTGACCTATAAACCATAAAATCCTGAGAATATCCTGAAAGATGATATGGATGCTTTAAATTTGCCCGTCTTACCCGGCTTCACTTTAACTCCCTCCCAATATCTGTGTCAGCATCACATTTTCAGCACAGAGTAGAAAAAGAAAGGAGTCTGCCTAATGCCTTTCGCTGTAACCTTGACAAAAAACAGTTGACGCTTGAATATGTGGCAGCCAAAGCCAAGAGGTTAACACGCTCTGGGATGTGTGTGTGTGTGTGTGTGTTTGCTTCCTGCCCACAGTAACACGATTACCCAAAGCCTTAGCCATCACTTTTCCTCTCCAACCCCTTTTGACCTCCTGTAATAAAGAATGGAACTAAAATGAGGCAAGTGTTTGGATCGCTGGCGGCTGAATGTGTTGACATCTGGATGATATTGTGGGATTAGAAATTAATCGACTAGTGTTAGACCGCTTGGTTAGAAAGACAGTGAGCTGAAAGGATTTTTATTTAAAAAACCCTTCAGCGCTGTGTTTTTTTAATACCAGTCACTCTTTGGCTTCTTCCAGACTTCTGAAGGCTGAGGCTGCCGTTTCTATTTTTGCAGAGTCAGCGCATCTCTCCCCCATCCATTTAACTTCCCTTGGAAAGCTGGCGAGAGGTTGAGTTTGCAGCCTTGTCTGTTTTTGGGTGACGGCGTATTTCATAAAGTCAAGGGAATTTTCCAGCCGCTGTCAGCTCACCTGGGTTTAGTTTTTGACAAGGAACAATGATTTCTCTAGATATTTTTATTGGTGAGTCCGAGGTGGAGCGACACCGGGCAATTTCTCTTTACTGGGAAGAGGGAAAACAAGATGATGTGTAGCAAAACGTCAAAGAAGATCTACGATGTTTTGTGTTTGTGTTTTTCTTTGTTTTTAATCAACTTTGCCCTCTGCAGGGTTTCATTTATATTCTGTATGGCTGCAGCCAAATGTCTGCATATGAGAACGCCAAACGGATGAAAGAAGAATCAAGGTAGACATGAATAGTGGAACAAAGATCTGCAGAATTTTAAAGAAAACAAAGTTTGACTTTCAACCTCAAACATCCAGTAAAAACCAGCAGAACTGCTGAATCACCCAAAGATTATTTACAATATTTCATTCTGTAAACCAGTAGCTGGGGCTGAACACATTTACTTTCCAAATATATACATTTGATAATAGTTTGTAAATTTAAATTGCCTTTTCTTCTGACAAATCTAACCCTTCATACTGACTTAAATCTTAAGGGATTGTTAAATTTTAGCTCCACCTGTGACACAAAATGCTCTTCGAAAGAAAAAATGTAGGATCAACATATTTTCCCCTTTTAATTTAGAATATTTTAAACTTTTGTCCTCCTTGTTTATTATAAAGTTTATTGTAAAGTTTATTATAAATAATGAAATCAGATTAAATATTATTAATCGGATTAATTGTGATTAATCAGATTAGTCGTGATTAATCAATTACTAAAACAACTAATCTAATAATTGATTAGTCATTAACTGGAGTAAACAGACTCAAAAATTTCTATAAAAACACCAAACATATTTAGCGCAGTAATGAAGCCGACCCTTCCCAAAAAAATACCTAGATTTTGCATTAAAGATGAAAAAAAAAACATTTATATGAATATGTATTTTGTTAGCCAGATTCTTAAATGGTAAATTTTTAGTTTCAAAGTTGCTAGACATATATCTGGACTTTGTGTGACATTGTGTCTTAATAATGGATTTAATTATTAAGGTTAATGCTGGTAATTTTTCCATGAAGGACAAGAAGTTGGCTAAAATATTGATATCTCTGTCATTAGAAGAGAAGTGGGTTTTGGAAGAGGAGTGAGTGGATGGATTGTGTTTCACAGGAAAAGAAGAATAATGTTGGTTAATGACTTTTGACCCCTTTCCTCTCATTTTTCTGCCTCCCTTTGCTGCAATCTATCCTAGTGTCCTACCTCAGAACAGAGCCGTAATGATTCTTGTCTTCTGGGGACACTGGCTTTCCCATTTTTCATCTGTCTGTCAATTTCTTCCTTCCTTCAGCTTCCGTGGCTTCAGTTGGGGTAAAACAAGCTCAGCCAGGTTAGATAAAGAACATCAATCTTAATGTTTTGCCAATTGAATTCAAGTCAGGACATTGACTAGGCCATTTTAACAAATTAATATGCTTTAATGTAGGGCAGGGTGAAAACTTGATTTGGTTTTTGAAGATTTATTTTGGATTTTATTTTTTTCACCAAAGCACTCCTTGGTGATGTCAGCATGGCCAAGGCCGACATCTTGTTTGGCAAACTTCTATTTATTTGAACTTTGAATTCAGGTTAATTCTATAACAATAATTCTGCATTTTGAGTACTTTCAATAATAGTAATGGCATAATAATGCAAGAACACATTCTCAAAGATCAATAAATGTTAAATTGAAATCTGGTAAGAAAAAATAAGATTTTATTTTTAAGCCTGAGTATCAAATTTTACTTCCAATTTGGATATGTGCTACATTATCTGTGTTTCTGTTACAAATGTGTGCAAAACTTTACCAGTATTCTTCTAATTTTGCAATTGTGGTATTTCCATAAAATAAGAAACACAATTAAAATCACACATGAATACGTATATTCACACGATAAGTCATTAAAAACATGATTCTCCGACGATTTCCCGTTGTCGTCTTCTTTGTCGTTTCCGCCAGTAGCAGCATCCTGTTGTTGATCATGTGACTCCTGTCATGCAAGAAAACTTGTTTCAATTGCAATTTTGATTCCATTAAGCAAATTTACTTTCAAAATATCCAATTAAGCAATCATATGATCAATGGAAATGCAGCTGTTGTTGTTTGATCATATAAAATCCACCAGTTTGGGATTGTAACACGACAAAATGTGGTAAAACTTGAAAGAATACAATTGGCACTGTTGGCTTTGGTGTTGCATTTTAAGTTGAGCTAAAACCATGAAAAACATTTTTTAAACAGGAAATCTGTAGAAAAAAGAGTTGGTGGGCTAAATATACCATTTGTTGCTGTTGGCAGAAGCACTTCCTGTTTGTTAACTTCTGCAAAAACAAAAATATAAAGTAAAATTTTTGCACACAAACAAGCTAAGTATCCACACAAATTCTTCCCTCTCACTCGGTGCCTGTAGAGTCGTCTCTTCCTCTGCTACTCATGTTTATGGAGAGGCTACACTGATTCCTCCCTCTGCTGAACCATCTGCCGCCTCACCCCACACACACACACACACACACACACACACCTCTGACGAAACCCGGCCGTCACACAACCTCAGACCTTTCCATCTGGACCAACTCACAGATCCTTGATCTGATTTTAGAAGCTGCTTCACGAGGCTTGAAATCCTGGAAAGTTTTTCAATTTCAACTTGGTGTTTTCAAGGTTTGGAAACTCCTTGAAAGAGCTTGATCTTCAAACTGCTCTGTTTTGAAACAAAGTGCAATCTAAATTTGGAGAACATTATTTACAGTTGAAAGGTTTCATACAAAGTTGTTTTCTTTCCCTGTTTCAAAATAAATGAGACAAAACTTTTCTTGTTTTAGGAAAGTCAGAAATACTAAAATTAATTATATTTATTAAATGGAAGAAAACTTGGCAAGAACATTTAAAAACATATTTCTTATTTGATATTGTGTTTATTTAATTTGCTCACCTTAACAGTTTATTTGGATTGTTTCAGTTTGCTTTATTTCTTATTCCTAATGGTTCAATAATTTATTAAACTGTGTAACTGCAATAAAGACTTTATTTAAGTTAGTGTTTTAGTTTGTGACAGACTTTTCAAAACTTCAGATTTTGTTGTTTTATTCATCTTGAATACTCCCACAAAACATTATTTAAACAGTAATAATTAATATTTAATAGAGAATTTTTTGAAGTTAATTAGTATAGTTTTTACCTCCAAAGTGGTTGAAAACTTACCTTAAAAATGCTTAAAAAGTGTTTGAATTTTAGTTTAGGAAAACTGTACAAACTGTTCTTGCTAACCTTTGACCCTTCTGAAAATATTGTTTTTTCCCCCTCAAAATATTCTTTAATTAAAGTATTAAAAACAATAACCTGAAAGATAACTCTACTCCCACTGTGAAACTATTTAAGCTGTCAAACTAACCTGACAGTTTAGTTCAAAGGAGACAAATCAAAGCAGAAAACATGATTGACACCACAGTTTTACCTTTTCTGTGTTTTAATTGGTGTTTTAATAATTTTTCCCTTTTTAAAGTCGGTAAGAAAAGCTTTTGCTTTAATAAAACACTGAAATACTTGGAGCGTTTATACATTCAAAGGGTTATTTAATGCAGATTTGAGTGGCAGCTCCATTGCTTTTTCCTGCAGACAGGCCATTAAGATGAAAGCTCCTTTAGTGTTACAGAAAAATCTGTATGACAACATTAATGCGTATTCAGACATTTAGATTGATTTTCCTCCTTAACCAGCATTTCTTCATTTCTGTATCAGTTTAATGCCCAAATATCTCAGAATATGTTTAATTTGATGTTTTGTCACTTGTTGCATCAAGCAGACGGCGTTCCTCTGTAATTTGCAGGTTTTAAGAAGCAACAAATTTTGGTGTGAAAAGTTTAAATCTATGAATTTTTGAAATCTCATTTAAAATGCTTCTAACTGCTGATTTTAATGGGTCAGACACCAAATATTCATTAGTATTCATTAATATGCTCAGTGGAAAGTGTCAGCGTGACAGCAGATCTGCAGTCTTTATCATCTCGTTGCTGATTGGCTGCAGCCCAAAGAGAAGGAAAATGATTGGTGTTCCTGGATTGGCTGCTTTCAAAATGCTAACCAAGCTCCTTCATTTCTTCCTTCCTTGTACATTCTTTCTTTTCCCTTGCTTCTTCCTTCTTTCCAGTCATTTTCTTTCTTCTTTTTCTTTCCCTCCTTACTTACTTCCTTTGTCCCTTCCTTTTTTGAGGTTCCTTGTTCTTCCTGCCTTGTACTTTTTGTCTTTATTCCTTCTTCCCTTTCCTTCTTCCTTCCTTCTTTCCTTCCTTCCTTCCTTCTTTTCCCTTTCTTCCTTTCTTTTGCCTCCTTCTTTCCTTTCATGTAATTTCTTATGCTTGTATTCCTTCCTTCTTTCCTCCCTTCCTTCCTTGTCATCTGTATCCTCCCAGTGAACGTTAATTTCTAAATTGTGAACCAAACATGGATTAACAGGAAATCTTGGATCGTTGCAGAACTTGTTTCTCTCTAAAAATCTGTTGAAATCCAGTTCTTACTTCAATATTCAGAGTGGAGCATTGCTGTTCATGAAGGATAATAAATCTTATGAATCCGCATTGTGTCTAATAAAGCATCCTTTTAAATTACTTATTAAACTTTTTAATCTAAATATCTCAGTTTCTTTTCTTCTTCCTTTGTTCTCTGCAGCTCCACGTCCTGTTGTACGTCTTTCTTTGCTTCCATTTTCTCCCTGTAATTGGTCAGATGGTTTCTCCATGTTGGGTTTTATGTTCAGAACTAAAAGCTCTGCATGTTTCATGGCTTATTGAGCTGCTTGGCGCCGACCCAGACCCACATTTGTTTCTGGTTTTGGATGTAATGAGTGCATTGAAATGATGATCTATATGTCCTGCCTCCTGCTATATTAATCACTGCAGATGAACAGAAGTTTTTACGTTTCATCGGATCGTCGGTATGGCTCACCATCTGCCTGCTTAATAATTTACTCTACCTCCATAACTTTAATGGCTTTTTCAGAACTTTGCTGTAAATTTGAGGCCAACAGCTGGACTCGGATAAAGCTTTCAACAGCTCAGAAATCTTTTTATGCCTTTGTTAAATCTACTTCTGATGCTGCTGAATAGACAGCAAATTAAATATATATTTATGACACAAAAACCTGTAAAAAAGGTTCATTTAATTGAGGCCTGCAAATAAAGATTATTTTTATCGATTAATCAAATATTCTGACAATTATTTGATTAATCAGATACAGAAATGACACATTTTGCAGATTTTTATACATTACAGATACATCAAAAGATGCAAATAATTCAATTTCTTTAACATTTTATTTCCTAAAATGCAACAACATAGCATTCCATGAGTTTCCACTTCATCATTTGTACAAATTACGCTATTTTATTTACATTATATAAAAAATGTATATATTTTTGTAGTTTTATCTGAATTACTGCTCTGATTGTGTTGTTCTCTCAGTAAATATTCCTTTTTTTTAGTCTGTTTACTCCAGTTAATGATTAATCAAAAACTAAATTAGTTGAGTTATTTCAGCAATCGATTAATCATGATTTTTGTGATTAATCGTTTAAGCTCTAATTTAAATATATTTTTCTTCTGTTTCTTCCAGGGAGTATTAAAGGTGCAACAATAGTGGACGCTCTGGATACGCTCTACATCATGGAAATGTTTGAGGAGTTTGAAGCTGCCACAGGTTGGGTGGAGAAAAACCTGGACTTCAATGTGGTAAGTTAATAAAATAACATGCATCAATTAATCAACAATAAAAAGTTCATATTTACTTTCAAAAATATAAAAAAGTGAGACTCTTTGGCTTAAAGGCGTCATATGTACTTACAGATAGTAATTAAAAAAATATTGTGAGAAAAAAGAAAGACGAGAGCAAAAAAATCTAAATCTGCAAAAAATCATTGCATTAAAAATATTATAAGAATACAGAGAAACACCTTTGCACACTGCTCCACTGTGCACAAATATAGCAGAATTATATTAGTGTGATTGCAAATAAATAGGAAAAATAAGTAAAAAAAATAGTTAAATAAATATGAAAATAAATAAACGTGTGAAAGGGCAGGGATTTATTTATATTAAGATTTAAAAACTGTCAGCTTGAAAGTTGATCCCTTGCAACGCCCTCTTGGTTTTGCCGCCCTGAGCCATATCACCCATATCAACAAGTTAATTTATAAAAGATGCAGATTTAAGAGTTTTTATTAAAACCGCCTCAGTGTGCAGCATGACAGTGCTGATTTTTAATATAAAAAGATGGATAAGTAAATATATTCCTGTTTTTATCAAAGTAATTTACCAATTATATAAAAAGATCTGATTTATGTTCATAAATATGATGAAAACAGAGCTAAGTACCTTTGCCTTGAGTTAATAAAATACTGTTTTATTAACTGAAAGACTTTAGTTGCTAGTGTATAAAGACTAAAGCTATGAAAGCTACAAATAAAAAAACAAAAACATAAATCTAGTTCTCCTTTTTCATTAGTTTTGTTAATAAAATCATAATCAAATCATCATGAGAGAAGCTTTAAAAGTGAAGACCTCCAGCAATAAACCTGAGTTTTCTTTATGCTATAAAAATGGAGTTAGTTAAAGTTTCTTTAGGTGAAGTAGGACTGTATATTCTTTACTTTGCGTTGACTAATGAGCTCAGCGGCTTGTGTTCCTGAAGATATGAACGTCGGTGCAGCGCAGACAATTTGCCCTCTTCTCCTTTGATGTTTCCCTTTATTCTCGAGCCATCCTCATTATGATTAAGAGCCTCTCATTAAGAGGAGGCAGAAAACCATTTTAGCTTTGCGTAGTCATGACTGTGTCTGCGGATCGGTGTCGTAACCAGACTCATCTAAACCAACCAAGTATAACTGAAAAATCAGCTGTAACAGCCACAACTGACAGGAAATCAGTCTGACTTTGTTTAGTCGTCTATCTAAAGAAAAAGGGTTCATGCTGTGAACACGAGACGGTTTTCTTCATGTGCTTGTAAAATGAAGCCACGTCTCTTCTTTTATTAATTTTTTTTTTATGCAGTTGCTGCTTTTTTACATAATCCTTCCTGATTCCAGTGTGTGGCAGTTGTTGGCCTGTCAGTCAAACTGGATTATATCAGCAGAGAGCCAATTGTTTCCTGGCGTAAACTTCTTATTTCCTGCAGGAGTAGAAAAACCCAGGGAAGTATGGCTCACGACACAGTTTGTAGAGACAATTTAGAGGATTTCAACTGGGAAGGCTCCAGCATGCTACTAGTTCCTGGAGGATAGAAAGGATTTAGAATTTGAGAACTGGGATATGACAATGTTGTTAATGACTTAGTTATGCCATGTCTACACTACTAGATACTTTAGAAACACTCTTATTTAGAGCTGAATGTAACAATTATTGCCGTCATTAAAGCGATTAATCAAGTAATCATACGATTAATCGAGTAATTGTACGATTAAACTTGAGTTTTCTTTATGCTATGAAACATATGGAACATTTGCATATTCCACTTAAGCTTAGTTCAATATTAGGAATACATTAAAAATACAAATAAATAATTCAATTTATTTTTTTAAACAAGAAAATAATTGAGTAAAATGCAATAACGTCGCATTACTTTAGTAAATCTGAACTGGGTGAAGTTAAAACTATCCTACTTAAGATTTAGCTAAAACATATTTTACAGACAAATATGTTTTTATCTTGTTTGCAAAATGAATCTATTTTGTAAAGGGTTGGGTTAATTACTGCTCTGCATATGTTTTGTAATCGATTATTCGGACAATGAATCGATTAATCAGATGAAAAAATTTGCTCATGCTGCAGATTTTTCATTTAGATACTTAAGATTATTTAGCTCTGCTAATCCACTTCATTTGCTTTTGCTGCTCTTCTTCTTACCACCAACAAGCGTATTTTGATTATTTCTCCAGTGGCAGCCTCTCAAAATGCTCTCAACTTTCACTTTTTGCCATTTTAAGAGAGCAGATGCCTGGTGATGATGGGCATTCCTTCTGATCTTAACTCATTTGCTTTTGCTGAAGTCCCTCTAATCGTTCTCAGCTTGGAAATGGCCATGCTTAGTCAGTTTCCTGCATGCTCTGAAATGGCCTAAATGTTGCAACATCAGGAGACTTGACTCTGAGCTTGCCAACCGTTTTTTCAGGAGAGAGATAGTGTCATACAAATGCTGACTCACAGGGTCATTGCCCAACAGTTTAAAGCTGTAATAGCTGCTGAAGTCCAGCACATGAATAAGTCACTGCTGTAAATGGGAGGAAATAATCATCCTGAATTGGCAAAATTAAAGAATCCAAAAGTAGTTATTCAGTTTTAGCTTTGAATAAATTAAAGAGAAAGAAGTAGAATGAGTATGAGAAAGTTTGAATACATTTTTCTTTCTAAATCAGACCACCAAACTTCTCTTGTTTTTGATCAGTTAGAATTACCAAAATTATTTCTATTTGCTAAACAACAATAATAAGAGAAAAACAATGTCAGATTTATTTATTAATGTGGTCAAAATCATAAGTTTAAATACATTTCCTCAGTCTTTGGTACATGCTTCTAATAATTTGCTGGAGTTCTGGTCCCATTCCTCTTAAAGATGTACAAGTTCTTTACTAGATTGATATTATGCCCAAATATTAATTTTGTTTTCTGTAAACCGTTTTATAACCACGTTAGCTGTTAGGTTTGGAGTAAAACCACCCGGAGCCCGGTTGATGCCTTCAGATGTTGCTGCAATATTTCTCCATGTTCTTTCTTAGTGATGCCATCTAGTTTATAAAGTGCACCACTTCCTCCTGAAGCAAAAAAACTCCCCAAAACATGATGCTACCACCTCCATAATTTAGTTAGGATGGTACAAGAGTCCCAGTTTGTCCTCCAGATGCAATGATGGTCATTATGTCCAAACAGTTACCCTTCAGTTTCATCCAATCAAATGACATGTCTCCAAAAATGAAGGTATTTGTCATTGAGTGCAAACTGCAATCTGGCTTTTCGGGTTTCTTTTGGAGTAATGGCTTCTTCCTCGCTGAGCGAGTTGTATAGAACACGTCTCTTTCAGTCTTACCATCTTCAGCAGCATCTTTTAGGTCAGTTTGGACATTTTGCACCAGATTCCCAACATTATGATGGCTGGACATTCCCATTATGTCTGTATTTGTCGAAAAAATTACATTTCGTAATTGCAGTGTTTCCACAAAATAAGAAACATAATTAAGATCACAAGTGGATACATTTGTTCATGCAATAAGTCATTAAAAACATGCCACACCGTCGTCCTCCAACTAGTTCCTGTTGTCCTCTTCAATGTGTTTTGCAGTGGCAACATCCTGTTGTTGATAATGTGACCCGCGTGATGCAAAAAAAGGGTTTCCATTGCAGTTTTGCTAAATAAACCAATTTGGCCAAAAAACTCCTCATCCTAGCACCTAAACATTTTATCAGCAAAACAGTTTTTTTTTTTTTTTCAAAATTGCTATTTTTCCATAAAGCAAATTTATTGTCGTAATGTCAAATTGGGCTGTTATATGGTGAATAAAAACAGCTGCAGATCAATCTCCGACATATTCTTGCTCTAATTATTGCAGAATTTAGTAAACAGAAATAATGTTGGTAATTCTAATTGTGTTAAAACAAGAGATGTTTTGTTTGATTTAACTTCAGGTATTGAGGAAAAAAGATGTGTAAAGTATGCAAACTTCTGGCTCAGCTGTGAGTTTAAATCAGCAGAAATTAACCAAGCTGTCAGCCTCGTCATTCAGCGGTTCCAGCTTTCAGAAAAATGACTGCAGATATTTTCTATTTGTTTTTCCCACAGGAAAACCTATTGTCGTGTCTCAGTTTGGCAGCAGCGGCTTATGAGAGCTGTCAGTTAAGCTCAAAATCTTCATCTGACTCGGGAATCTGTTCAGAAAAATGACATTTTCTGCCCCAGTGACAAATACTATGACAACTGTTATTTTGGGATGCGCTGTTATTGCTGTCTCGAAAGATGGCCATTGTTATTTTGTAGATATTGTTCACTTAATCTCTGTCATATTGAGCAGCTGAAGAGTCTGAGGATGAGTTAGTGCTGTTTAACACATGACAATAAATTTACCAGGGTACAAACTCTTTTTCTTAAAAATAATCTGCAGATTATGATAGGAAAAAAAGCATTATTGTTTATGCTTATTAAACTGAGTTTTTACTCACTTGAAACAGACAGACATAATGGAGTTGGCATTTTAAACTATCTTTAGCATCTTATTTTATCAGCTAGCCTACCACTCTGACTAGTTGCAGAGTAAAGTGCTTTGGAGTCCTCTGAACTTGATGAAGTGCTACACAAGTACAGGCTCTTACCATTTAATGTACATCACATTTTAGTCTAGTTCTGAAACAGTTAGTTGGATTATTCATGATTAATTGATTTATAAAGCAATTTAATAATCAATTAATGGCTAACTGAAGTATTGAGACTCAAAAAGGCCATTTGCTGAAAGAATAACATGCTCAGAGCAAAAATAAATTCAAAACTGTTCAAAAAGTATATATTTTTCATTTAAGATGAAAAATCATATTTTTGTCTGTAAATATGTTCTATCCAGAACTCGTCAGCTGGCATTTTTAATTTCACCTGCTTCAAATTATATATAAAAACAATATTAGCAAGAACGTTTTGATGTCCAGATATTAATCCAAAAAATAATCAACAATTATTTTTTTTTAGTATTTTTTTAGCTGCAGATGCATCATTTCCTACAAGTAATCAGTCTCACACTAAAGAAATCCTGTTATTGCATTTCAGGCAATAAGAGATTTATTTTAATTTAAAAAGGAGTTGAATAGGCTAACTCCTAGCAGCCAGAAATAATAAACATTTCCCAGAATCCCATGTCCATCAGAGAGTCAGAAGTCGTCTCCTCCGCTGTGACGGGACGGCCCTGGGAGCGATGTTCACAAACTAACAGTGTCGGTTGTGGCAGCAACAAATCAGCTGTCTTGTTTAATTTGTGTCTGCTTTTAAAAATCAACAGACCTGTGATTTATTGTTGCGTTTAAGACGCTTCAGAAGCAGCAGCCAAGCCAGCGGCTCTGTAAAGTCAGTCAGTGCAACAACATAAACCAAACCTCTCTCTGTCAGAGCTGGACCTGCCTTTCGTTTGGGTTCAGGTGATGAAACAAGGTTGGGGGATATATTATGGCCTTTAGATCTGGGCTAACATGTTTACATGACAAACAGGACGTTTTCTGACTCATATGTGTTTGTTTTTCTTTTCTTGCAGAATGCAGAAGTTTCTGTGTTTGAGGTGAACATCAGGTTTGTTGGAGGTTTGCTGTCTGCCTACTACCTGTCTGGGAAAGAGGTAAGGAGTTTCATTCTGCTGTTCTTCATGCTGCTTCTGCGTTGCAAAAACACTAAATCTGATCAGGTGTTTTTGGTCTAATTTCTAGCGCAAATATCTTAGTTCTATCTTATTTCAAATGTACTAACTTACAAATAATGTTTCAGCAAGATGTAGCAGCTTGTGCTAAGTAAATAATTCTTTAATATTGAGTTAAAAAACAATTACTTTCATTGACAGATTATTTAACGTATAACAAGACGAGTTTTCTCATGTAATAAGTGAAATAATCTGCCAGTGGAATTCAAACTGGGTTGCTAGGTGACAGGCTGGGCATGGCTGGCGTTGCTAGGTAACGGCGCCAGTGGAACTCAAACTTTTTCATCAATTTTAAAGAATTACTTAAAGCAAGCTCCTTTATCTTGCTGAATTGTTGCTTGTGAGTTATTTTGTCTTATTCTAGGCGTGGTAAGATGTTTGCAGTAGAAATTGGATCACAAATACTCGGTATGTTTTGGAAGTTGGGATGTTCGTTTGGTCTTTCGAGGTAAAACATTTCCTGAAATGTAAGATTGCTGATGGAATATTTCACCAGAGTTGCTTCATATCCAAACTAATTCAGGTTTTGGGTTTGGAGAGAGATTTTTTCAGTGACTTTAATGTGAAAGACTTTACTAAGTTACTATGAGATTTGTACCTGCAGTGCTGAGTCAGTGGGAATTAGGTGGTAATTCTTCATCATCTCAGTAATTATATGATTCAACAGACTCCGCAACTGCCTGGGAACCTCTGTGGGGAAAAGTCTCCAAATTTCACTTTAGAACAAGGTCATTTGATGGAGTTTCTCCTTGATTTCCTCATTAAGGTTCAGACACTGGAAAACTGTGGAAGTTTGGAAAATTATAAAAAATTAAACCATAGAAAAACAGTTACATTTTCAGACTTTTCTGTCCTTTTCGAACCATCCGTCCGTCCATCCTACCATTTGTACTCCCGTTCATCCATCCACCCACTTCTAGAGGTCAAAGTCTAAATAAAATATAATTTTATTGCTCTGGATCTCAAACCGCCCTCCATGTTTGCATTCCTCTTGAAATCCAATCTCACTCCAGATAAATTTGCCCATTCACCACTGCACACAAACCATTTTCTTTTAAATAATTGAGTGTCTGCTAAGGACTTTGATGAGCTCTGTATAATTAAACGGGATGAATAATTTATATTAGCTGTTGTTTTGGAATATTTTGTATGTTACGACCCTGCGCCTTGTGGGCTGGATTGCAGGTGTTTTGGTCTGTCTTTGTGCTCCTCCCCTTTGCAGGTGTTCCTGATCCAGTTCATTTGGAGCACTAAGTATTTAAGCCTGGCTGTCTCAATCTTCCGGGTCGCCTTTGGCGTCCACTCTGCCGCTTGACGCTAGTGGTTATTTGTGGCCAGGCCTCAGCTTCCTGCCCGTTGCACATTTGAGTTTGTCTTTGTTTTTGCACCTCAACACTTCCATATGCACTCATACAACACATCCAAGCATTGGCATTACACCACTGATACTGACATTCACAATACGTTGTTGTTGTTGTTAATAAATATATCTTTTTCCGCACTTTAATCCCTGCATAGTCTCCCGTTTTTGTTATGACCTTGAGCCAGTCGTAACAATTGGGGGCTCGTTCAAACGGTTCTGTTATGTTTGGTTCGGTAAGTTTGTCATCCTTTTGGCTGGGTTATATTGTTTGTGAGCGCTTGTTTCGCACTGGATTTCTGGCTCGTTAGCTTTACGCTGCTAACGACGCTACTTCCGTGCGTTTAATTGGTGACGGGGGAAGCCCGTGATGTAATTGTCCTTATTTGGACTTGTGCTCTTGGGAGATATGCAGGTGGTTTGCATTAGGTGCGGTGCATTTTTGTGGTGTTGAAGCGGGATGCTGTTCCATGGATTTGATTTTTAGCGATAGCTAAGTGTCATTTTATCTTGTTGTGTTTCAATTATGTATTGTTAATGATGGGCTAAAAAACGATTTATGACCTTGTATCAGAGAAGCAAGTTGCTTTGGATTAGACTGAATAGGTCCGAGAAAACAACTACAAATCATCAGCTACATGACTTCGATATCATCAGTAAAGTTTTTGATTAATATGTAGTTGAAACAAACCAGGGAAATCTCCTGGAAAGGATTGGTTGCTGTTGATTAGCCAGAAACTTATCAAGATGTTAAAGTTTGACGAACTTGATTTAAAAACGAACGAGTCTTAATATTTGGCAGCAGTTTTTTTTTTGTTCCCTGAGTGAGATTCATTCATTTCAGGTCCGTTGTACTTTTCATCCCCCTCCTGCAGCTGCAGGTTGGGGTTCCCTGAAGGTCGGTGAAGGTATATAAACGGCTGAAGGGCAGCCTTGGAGCTAAGGGGGTTTTGATTGAGAAGATGATGGACTGCTGCTGGATTTTCTGGCACTGAATGAAAGACGATGCGGTTCTGAAGAACCGCTGGGTTTTGCTGCAGGGGGTAAAAATACATCAGTGTCAGTTGAGTTCAGTAAAAAGTTGTTTGGAGATGTTAAAGGAGTGAAATTATCTCAGGCTAGTAAAAAGAAAAAATAAATTTAAAGCCAATACTGAAGATTATTACAGTCACAAGTCTGGGAAGATTGATAAATTTGGAGCAGCAGGTAACAATTATTTTAGTTATTGATTAATCTGTAGATTGTTCTGACGATTAATCACATAAAAATATTGGCACTCTGCTGATTTTTCATTTAAAATTTTTTTATGCAATATTAGAAATACATTGAAAGATGCAAATAAACATTTTTCTTTGTTCATGAGAAAATACACATTGTGTTACCTGAAATTTAATAAAACAGAATTTCTTTAATTTTAGTTTTACAACAAAAAAAATCTTCAAACCAACATGTGAAACTTTATTTCTGTTTATTTTTTGATTAATTGGTTAATAATTAGATAGAAGAAGTTTTTTTTTCTACCCCAAAAATGTCTGACGTTTTGTCATCAATGCAAAATGTTTATATTTTTGTACAGTTTTTTCTCAATTACTTCTGAGTGTTTTGTTCTTGCAGAAAATGCCCATATTTTGAGTCTAACTACCAATTAATAAATTACTAGATTAGTTGACGATTATCTCAATAATCGATTAATCACGAATAATCTGATTAATCGGTTCAGCCCTGGATAAGCAGTGGAGACTTATAGCTACTTTAAGCTAATCTTTGTTCAAAAATGGTTGTGATCAACTTTTTAAATATGAAGTTCTCATTTTTAGGACTTATTTGGACTTTCCTGTTCTTCTTTGTACTCAAGTTGTTGTTTTTTTAACTACCACCTGAGGAATTAGTGGATTGTATTAACAGTTGATGATTTGTCTCTTTGCTATGAGACTAGCTGACTGTTTGAGAAGCTGCTTAAACTAAAATACCCAGAGAGAAAGGAGACAAACAGCCTGAATGTGGAGAATCAGTCTGTGACCTTAGCGAATATTGAGCCTCTTGACTTTGTCTGCATGTTGTTCAGAATTTAAATCATATTCATTAGAGATGGGGAGACTTCGTCAACATTAGAGCCACTCAACATGCTCGATAATGACGGGGAGAAATAGAAAGTATCGACATTCACATTCTGTTTTATTACATCCCGTATATTATACAAATCAAACATAAACGGAGCAGGAGGTCTGCGCTTTGAGTGGAGAGTTGAGTAATTTAATTATGAGTGGTTTAAAAGGACGGGTGTGGCGATGCGGACGCTTGTTTTAGTGGATTTCAAAAGGTTTGCTGCTGAAAATGTGCTTTTATGTTTGACTTAAAGTCCTGGTCAGTTTCATCATCAAAGCTGAAAACTGTCAGACTGTCTTCTGATGGTTTTAGAGGTTATTAAAAAACTCTAAGCCAGATTTGTGATTTCATTTTAATAGATTTAAATCTAAAACAAAGTCTGTTTTCCCATTTTAAATGGAGAAGGACAGCATTTTTGATCTTGTATATTTAAGGAAATGACATTTGCCGTGAAGACCAATCAGATTTTGCAGGTCGTTCTGTTCATCCGAACAGAATCAGATGTTCATAAAATCAAGAACATTGCAAACAACCCTGAGCGTCTTCTTCAGAAGATAGAAAAACAGATTGTCTTCAGTCAGAGGCTTTGGACAAAACATGCACCATTTTTAACTGTTTGATTCTGTATTTATCAACTTTTCCAAATCAAAAATTCAACAAGTGATAAATCTAGCAACTTTTTGTGTCTGAAGCGTTTTTAAAAAATATAAAAATTCAACAGTTTAGGCTCTGGTTCAGAAGGCTTTAGGCAAAATAATCTGTAACTAAGCAAATTTACTCAAAAAAGTCACAATTCACAGAAAGATAAAGATGGAACCCTTAATAACCTATTTGGAGAATTTATCAGCAAAAAAGTTGATTTGCAGGTTAGTTACACTTTAAATAAATGTTTCGTGAATCATTGGCGTTATTTAAAATCATGCATCGTCTCTATGATTTTTAGATTCGCTTTATTTTCCTCCATCTAAAACCTCAAATCAAGTCGGGCTGTTTTTGTAAAGCAAGACGTTGAATGGGAAGACGAGTGACTCAGTCAGTCGTTGGTTGTTTCAGACTCAAAAAGTGAGAGAGAAAAAAAACGTGTTGGCTTTGATGAAAATTTGATCAGTAAGAGCAGAGCTGGTAGCGGCTGCTTGCGCCCTACTGGCAGGCTTTTAGCGTCCGTCCAGATCCCAGCGTGCATCCTCCTCCTGCACAGAAATGAAGAATGGTAGGGAGCAGGTAAAGCATGCACGGGATGATGAACTAACTGAAAGGCTTCCAGTCATTCTGCTAATCAAAGCTAAGTGCTGGAAGGCTGCAAGGACGGAGAAAGGACAGAGAGGATGAAAGCTAGGGAGCGCAACAGGAAAGGAAAGGAAGCGGAGCATGAAGGAAGAGATTGTACGGGAGAATGAGGGGAGACACCTGAAAGAAGTGGTGATGGATGGAGGCAATAAATTGATGGGAGGAATCGGTGAGGGAAAAAGCTGCAGAAGGAGGGAAGAGTAGAAATCAGACGCAGAAAGCAGGAAGGCCTGGAAAAGTCTGGAATCGTTTTCCAGGTTTAGAGGAACATGCAGAAAGAAAATAGATTTTAGAGAAACATTCTGATTTCTCTCATTCCTTCCTATTTTCCTTCCTTCTTTGCCTCCTTGTTCTGGTTCTACCTTCCTTCTGTTTGTCCTTCCTTTCCTTGTGTCCTTGTAATTCTGACCTTTCATTTATTCTTTTTTCTTTCCTCATTTTCTTCTATTTTTACAATACACCTTTCTCTGTTTGTCGTCTTCTTTTCTTCTTATCTTCCTTCAAGCCTTCCTCCCGTCTACCTTTCCATCCTTATTTTTCTTGTTTCTGTCCTTTTTCTTTCCTTCCTTCCTTTAATTCTTCCATCCTTAGTTCCTTCCTTTCTTCTTTCTTTCGTTGCTTCCTTCCGACACTCCTGCCTTCCTTCTTTCCTTAACATCCTTCCCTGTGAACTTTCATGTTTCCTTCCATCTTCCCTCTTTCCATCCTTCCTACATTCATTTCTTGCGCTTCCATTTTTTTTCCTTCCTACCTCTTTCCTACTCAAATCATTGCTTGTCTCCTTCCTTTCTTTCTTCCTTTTTACCTTGGTACCTTGTTTTATTTGTTCTATTCTTCACTTCAATATTTTACATGAAAAGGAGTCTAAGTGACAGAATGTCTCAATGAAAAAATGTGCAGAGAATATACCGTGTTTATTTGAGCTGAAAAATCTGTTTTAATGCTCAACAATATTCAATATAAGAGATCTGTTTTCCTTCCAAGCCGTTTCCTCCACAACGATTAAAACGTAGAGATGATTATGCTCAGCTGAGATGACGGCTAATCCTCGTCTCAGTCATATCTGCTGTTGTAATCTGTTGAATGTTTTTCTCAAACCCTTAGATCCAACCTGATTAAATCAAAACCACCATCACCGTTAAAGCCAAACAAAGCCTTGATTCCCACATGACCTCATTTATAGGCAGAAAAAAGCACTGAAAAGAGTCAAGTGGTGCATGCAGGAGCATCACCTAAACGTTCCTCGTAAACAGGCGTATCTACAGCAGCATGCAGATGTATTCATGTAATCTCATCTCAGTATAAATGTAGCTGTTCTGTCACTCAGTGTAAAAATACTTCACTTATACCAGAGAGAAATTACACTTTGTTGTAACTCCAAGCATCTTCAAAGGGTCATTTTGGATGGGATGGAATAATTGGCAATAATTGTAGCAGTCAGTATCGCAGAAGATGCCTCTGACTGAAGACAGTAGCTGTCATTGCATGCTAATAGCTAAATGTGAAGTCAGCAGAAACGATATTCCATAGTAAAATGCCCAGGATTCAGCAGTGCAATCTACCTCATTTTATTTTTCCTACGCTTCTTCAAATCTATGTTTAGCCTTATGGCTAGAAAGATGTTGGAGTAGAGGATATCATCCTTGCAGAGAGAAAATAAATGTTGTCGTAACTCAAATAATCTAAGTATCCTCACCGAGTTATTTTGAATGGCGACCCTGCGGGATGAAATGATCTATGCTAGGAGTAAGTCTTCTTAAAATATCTATTTAGCCAGATGGTTAGAGAGATGCTGAAGTAGGGGATATGATCTTTCCCCTTTATTATGAATGGAAAACATGGTTTGAACTTCCATGAAGCCTCTGTCTTCATGGATGCAGGAGACTTGTCTTCAAGTCTTCTGGGATTTAGGATTCAGAAATTATAAATCCCAGCTAGGTAACTAGCTGATGGTAATACTAATCAGCTGCTACCAGTTGTAAAAAAAAATAAAATAATAATACGTTGTTGCCACATTGCTCCAAAACCAAGAAACTGAGAGCAAAGATCTCAGTTTCCAGAGGGAATAATTGTCTGAAAGTAGCTAGAGTTGCAATAAAATAGCTTAGATCAAAGCATACAGGTGTTGAATGGTCTAGTCAAAGTCTAGTCTTAATTCTAATCAATAATCAGTGACTTTGAAGGTTAAAACATAACTTCCAGTCTCTATCCATCCAGTTAGCGCTGTAATTCCCTAAGATAACTTTGTCTTCTTTTGAACCATTAAATGATCCAACCTATTAAATTAATTCAACTTTCCTTTCCATGGCAATTTAAGCCGAGCAATCTTCTCCTTCTTTTCTTAAAATCAACATGAATAAACCCTCTGATAGTGAGGACCCAGACACTTATCTGATTTTTCTTCCTCCTGTGCGGGTAGCTTCAGAAATTAGCTGAATGATGGTGGTTCTTGCCAGGCTTTTAGTCATTTCCTGAAAGCCTCTATTATTTGCGATTGATCCGATTGCTCAACAAGCCGGGCGGTCTGGCCCAGGATAGCGCTGCACGCCGCTGCCAATCCCTCCACTACTTTATTAGAATCCATTAAGGTAACTTTTCCAGAGTACGCTCACAAATCTCAGCAACACTTTGCAGTCAGGGATGCTTGTTCGCTCTTCAGACCGGCCCTTTATGAGCCGGACACAGGAGTACTGATTACCAATACTAGTTCTAATAGGCTGAGTGGACCGCTTTCACTGCAAAAGCACAAAATCTTATCAAGTAATAAGTCTAATTTATAGAGTGCAAATATCTTATTGCATTGAAATGAGATAAAACTAACTGGTGCATAACTTTTCAGCAGGTATAGGAGATTTTTTAATTCAATAATTCCCTAATATTGATGAAAAAGCTCCTGATTATTTCACTTATGATATTTTTCTCATTTTATAAGTGACATTTTCTGCCAACAAGTACCTTCACATTGATATTAATGAATAATTTGCTTAAAACAGGCTCCTATATCTGCTGAAAAGTTACTTGCAAGTTATTTTCGTCTTATTTAAAGTGCACTAAGATTTGTGCACTAGAAATGAAACCAAAAATACTTGGATATATTTTGTGTTGTTGCAGTGTTGAGTGTGAAGCTTTCAGAACCAATTCTGGATTCATAATTTAGTGACTCTTAAAAGATAATATGGTGAACATTTTTAGCTTTGGGTGTGAAAAGTTTATTTTATTTTGCTCCATTTACACCTGTCACCATAACAAACTTGATAAATTGTCCTAGTAATTATTGCAATGAACAAAACTTAAACTGCTGCTGCGCAAGTCACTCAACAGCTTGTTGCTAGGTAACCAAAGAGTAGTGAGTTGCTAGGTAACCAGAGAGTGAGTTGATTCCACTAACCTAGTTTAGCTTAGATTGAGTGGCTAAAGTCTTTTCCTCTGTCTACATCCCCCAAAATGTTATGCAGTTCTTTATCTGATTTCAGGGAATATTTTATATATAGAATATTATATGAAATGTGTTGTCTATTAATATTGATCACGTGTCTATCACAATATATATTATCATTGATCTATTGTGTCCTCCCAGACATACTCAAAGTTACATCTTCTCTACCAGACCATCATTTTTTTTTTTCTTAAGGTTTTATTGGCTCTAGTGGCCTTTATTTAATAGTTAGTGGACAGGAATGAGGGAAATGAGAGAGGAGGAAGACATGCGGCAAAGGTCGCCAGGCCGGGATTCGAACCTGGGACGGCTGCGCCAAGGACTAAGGCTAAACCCCTGCGCCACCAAAGCACCCCCAGACCATCTTTGGTTTATTGTCTTTTCCTGTATAATTCAGGGTCGACATAAAGTCAGTTGTTTGGGCGTCTAAACAAAAGCTAAAGTCTTACTCAACTGCAGGGAAACTTTGTCTATTGTTATTATCTTATCCCAGTAGCACTACAGGGAAATCGTTTTCGGATCTGTAGTCTGTTTAATTTAACACGTGTCACAGCTCAATTAGGAAAACACATTAAGTTTTAATTAAAATAGGCCCAAAACAAAACCAAACACACGTCTCAGAGGGATGGAAAAGTTAAATTACAGCACTGAGAATAATATTAGGACTGAGGAATGTTGTCCAGCTGTTCAGATAATGGAAAACACTGGATAATGTGCCAAAAAGTGCGAGTCTGGCATGAAAAACGGCTTTATATTGATGAGTGAAAAATGGTGATAATGAGAAAAGAACCGCTGGAGATTGGAAGCAGCAGGACAGAGACATGCTGCCGTTCTCCATCCTGCTTCTACTTCACTTTTTCACTTATTCTTCTCATCTAAAAGCTGAGATTAAACATGAGGGGCATGCAGACTACATGTTAAACTTGTAGATACTAGAAATGATTGAACATATGCCCCTCCAGCTTTAAAATGAAAAGAGAAAAATGGATTTTACTATTTTATTTCTTACCAAACCTTTTTTATTCAGTCTTCTTGATGAAAACTTGAGGTATCTGCAGCTTTGTCCTTTATTCACTCATTCTCAGGTGGTCTCCATGTTTATGTTGACACAGCCAGTGAAATGTGTGATTATTCAATCTACAGCACAGCTGGACTGATCTTGTCTCAGCAGCTGAGAAGCAGCAACAATATAAAAGGTTTCGATTCTGTAAAATAACATTTCTCACATGGGTGTAAATTTTCCTCCAGATAAACAATAACTGAAGTTATTCTTTCAATAAAAAATCTCACAATTACTGAGTGAAATGTTTTATAAGATGGAAGATAGGAATGTTAACATGGTGTTATGGTTGAATTTAAGGCATTACTTTTCCTGAAAAGATCTATGTTGGATTAAACCTGCTCTTTATTCACACATTTTTTACTGTATTAGCAACTAAGAAAGTTTAATAAGTTAAAAGAATAACTTTAAACCCATAAATAAAAGTTAACAATTGCTCCACATATTTCCTTGTATTTATTGCAATTTTCTAGTCTTATTTTTATGTTTTTGTGCTAAAATTAACATATTTTCAGGACAAAAAGTGTTTTTTGCTACAACATAAAAGGTAGTGGCTTGTTTCACTTTGTCTTTAGCTGCTAAAAAGCAACAGAAATTAAAAATAAAATCTTAGCAGTGGCGATATGAAATAATGCCCTAATTCTACCATCTTGTTGACAAGTAAACTGCTCATTTTGACTTTCAGGGGCCACACAAAGTCAGTCCAAGGGCCAAGAAATGGCCCCTGAGCAGTAATCACAGTAATCAATTATTCTATTAATCATTTTGATGATTAGTTTATTAATAGTATCTTTAAAAAATGGTACCTTTTGCATCAACCACTTAAACGTTTTAAAACAATATTTGAAATACACTGAAGTATGCAAATTAAATTACATGCATTTTATTAAATACTTTTTTTTCTGGAAGAAAACAATGCATTTGTAGCTAAAATAAAATACTTTTTCTTTTCTTTCCTCAGCTAATAAATGACCAGCAAGAGGTGGTAAATCTTTAGGGTTTTTTGTAGTATTTGACCCAGGCGAGGCTAAAAATGCCACTTTAGGAGTTTTGGGTAGAAAATACATGCAGATAAAAAATGTTTCTCATAAATGCAAAATATGTTTATTTTTGGTACAGTTTTAGCTTAATTACTACTCTGAGTATGTTCATTCAGCAAATTGCCTTTTTAGAGTCTGTTAACAATTAACTGATTAATAAATTAGTTGACGATTATTTCAATAATTGATTAATTGATTAATCGTTTCAGCCTTAGAAGATATATTTGCCGTTTATTGTACAGCTGTAATTATCAGTTAACTTGTACACCATTTTTTTGACGTCTCTATAGACCGAAACACTGAGCTTTGTAAAAGTTAAGACTTTGAGTCACAGAAAGGGACCGGTTCTGTTTCACAGAGCCACCCACGGTGTAATCCCATCACTGACCTCATGCTGTATAGGTCATCTTGACAACCTGCACTATTGATCAGTGACATATGAGACGCACACACACAGAGTGATGCGTTGTGTTTGCTGGAGCCAGCGGACAGCTTCTACCTGCTGTCCTCAGGAAATCCATTTCACTCGGTGAGAAAATTGGCTTTGCTTGAGGGAAGGAGGGAGGAAAACAGCCACGCCAACCCATTCCCCTCATGGCCTTCTCTGCTTTTCCCTCCCGCTGCGTCCAAGCAAAGCCCCTTACGAATCCGCTTAGATTCACACGCACACACTCAAGAAAAGGTTATTTACCAACCGTGGAGAATGAATTTTTCTGGATATCTATCTTAATCCCTTTTTAGACCGGTCTAATCTGTTTTGAGGAAATCGAGCGGGCCTACAGATGGAAAAAGGCTGTTTGAGGACATAGAGAAAGTAAGAAGAAGCATCTGACAAATGTAATGCACTGCTTGGTATCCGTTTTATAAGCTGTTCAAATCCGCAGATTGGGTCTTTATTCATATTCTTATCTCTCTCTTGATGAGGAACCTGGAAGATGAGTTTGGTTCTTGGCTTAGTAAATGTATGGCATAGAATTTATAACCAAAGTAGTTTCAGAACCTTCTACAATGTGAAGGGCTTCTTACTCAAACTTAAACACTATCTGCAAAAAATACCAGACTTCCAAGACAATTTGGTTTATTAACCTGTTTTCTATCCCCTTTGATCCGATTCTTGCAGTACAATATTAGTTCACACTCTTTAGTCCGTTAGCTTGGAACAACCCACACAGCTCCACAGCAGCAGGCTGCTCGACACCAAGAAAATTGGTTTGGTCTGCAGGGTCACACATCGGTGGTGTCTTCTCTTCCTTCCTGTGGCTTACCAAAACCTTTATCAGCTCTCCCTGCATGTCCACCTAAAGCTCGCTCCCTAATTCAGACAGCTGTGAGGCGAGACTCTGTAGGATCCTAACAGCTCCACACATGTTCGCTGTCAGAAAAGGATCCAAGCCTTTCCTCTCGCCATGCTTTGACACATCGAGTAATTGCTCCACCACACAGCTTCATTTTCCCCCTTCACTCCCTTTTTTTCTTGTGTGGGTATATACACACTGAGCGGGAGGGTGAAGTGGCGTCTGTACATCATTCACAGCAAGAAACTGAAACTTTGTTCATGAAATAAATGCTAAGTTTCTGCACTTGATACGTCAATAAAATGACGGAAGCATATCTCAAAACGCTGCAATAATGATCTCATCTCTGCATGAGAGAGAAAATACTCTTTATTTTATCGTTTTTAAGAAGGGATTAAAACTATGAGCTTTTTCAGAATAGGGCATGTTTAGCATGGCTAGAAATGGTTAAAGGTTTTCATTTTACTGATTAATCTAATAGTTTCAGCCCTTGGATTAGCCAAGAGCACTGTAGTTTGTGACTAATAAATATAATCCTCCAAAATAACATGTAGAATTAAACCTGGCAACTAGGGCTGAAATGATTAATTGGATTGATCTTGATTAATCGGACTAATCCTGATTAATGGGATTAATCTTGATTAATCGATAATTGAAATAATTGTCAACTGATTTAGTAATTGATTTATTGCTATCTGGAATATACAGGCTCAAAAGAAGCCCATCACTGTAACCCAAACTGTACTATATATAGAAATGTTTGCCTTTACCTAATCTCATGCTAAATTAGGAAATGTTAGAGGCGGTCCACTCCAACATTTCCCAGGAAATGTTAGTGGAACTGTATATATCCTAGGATATAGATTGACACTTTATCTTAATATCCTGAGAGCAGCAGTTCAAAATAGTCATATTAATAATAAAACTGATGTGTTGACATTAAGACTCACATAAAATACTGAATTATTGGTCAGCATAAAAGTAGTGAAAGTTTCTTGCCAAGATTACATTAAATCTGTGCATCTGTACATTTCCTTTTTATATTATTGCTTATGCATGATTCAACACATACAGAATAAATCTCCATCATGCCTTCTATAATCCCATTTCAGCATCACAGTAGCAATAAAACACATTCTGCAGCAGAGTGGGATGGCGCAAAGGAAAAAGAGTCAGAAGAGTCATGAACCCAACTCAAATAAAAAATAAAGTTATCATCCCCAGAAAATGAGCTTCGTTGGCTGCAACAATTTTACTAATTGATTAATCGATTATTGTGATGATTAATCAAATAATCAGACAAAGAGATGGACAGATGTTTTTGTCTAACTATTTAAACCTTTGTATGCAATATTAGAAGTACTTTAAAATATGAAAGTAAAGAATTCACTTCCTTTTTAAAAAATGGAACCGCAATATGTTGTTCTTTAAATTTATTCTCCAGTTAACAATTAATCGATTACTAAATTAATTGACGATTATTGAAATAATTGATTAATCATGATTAATTGGATTAATTGTTTCATCCCTAGTTTCATTTATTCTTTTATTTATTCTGATAAAAGACAGGAAGTTCTATTTTAAAATCCCAGATATCCTATCAGAGGACTCCTGTCATCCAAACAGCAGGAGGATTTTTTTTTTTTTTTTGCAATATTATCAAACGGTGTGTGGTAAAGGATTTGGGCAGAGGGAGTCATCCTCATTAATTCTGTTCAATATTAACGCTGCTGCAGGTGATAAAGCAGAGCATTAACATCACTGTAAACCTTAATATCAGAATGATTTAACTGAAACCCATGTATTGGTGCTGAACTCACTATGGATCCAACTCGGTCAATAGCCACCATACTTGATAGTGACGTTTTGTGGCTTTCCTTCCTACTTATAGGTGTAAACAACTGTCTGATGGACAACTGTGAAATCACCATTCATTGATTATCTGTGACTTTTTCAATTTTTCATATGTTTTTTTTAAATTATGCTTAGAAATTAGGATTTTCTTTTGCTACAGCCCTAATTAGCCTAATTAGAATATTATCAGTCGTTATGCAGATGACACACAGCTCTACATTACAATTTCATCAGGTGATGATGAACCCTTTCAATCACTGATGGATAGATCATAATCAATACATGGAGGTGCCATAACTTTTTTTTCAACGGAAACAAAACTGAAGTTTTTATCTTCTTATCTAAAGAGGAATGATCCAGAGTCAACACACAGCTTCAATTACTACAGGTAAAAACTAGATCAGAAATTTGGGTGTAGTGATGCAGACCTCAACCTATAGGGACACATAAAGACGGTTACAAAGGCAGGCTTTCATCAGCTTGACAAATGTTCAAACATCTGGAACAATAAGTGTTTGTCTTTAGTTGCATTGATGACTGCAACAGTTCTAACTGAAACGGTGCAGCTGACCCAGAACGCTGTTGCTTCAACACTTTAGATCTGATGTTGGGTCCAGTTTTTAACATTTGCATCACACCAATCCTACTACCTAAAACATTAAAAATGAAATAATCAGAATTACATTTAATGCTTGTTCTTAAACATCAAATCAAAGGATCGATTCTTGTAAAATCTGTTTTATTCCTGAGTTTAATTTGAAGCATTCTGCTGAAATTATCTTAATGTGGGGGTACTAATTGAAAGGCTGATTACCAGGAGAAATTATTTGGTGGAAAATTCCCTGCTTGGTTTCCCGAGATCTCCATATTAACATCATCAAAGGCTGCTTTCTGTTTTATGTCCTAAATCCCCCGAGTGTTTATGCTAAATAGTTATTGTTGCTCCAGAAAAACACCAGCTTCCACTCAACCTACAAACAACATCATTATGTCAGGATGCCTGAACTAGAACCACAAATAGTAAAAAGAGCTAACAATGCTTTCTGTTATGTAATTAAACATCCATATTTGCACATGTAGGATGTAGCTTTAATCCTCGGTGTTGCTGACTGGCACATCTGCAGTCGGTTATTGTTAGAAAGCCTGAAATATCCCCAGAGTTCATGTCTGCTGCTTTGTTTCTTATTCCTGTCATCTGGCCTGAAGGGAGCCAAGCTGCTTTCCACTCCTGCCCTCATTGGACCTTATCTCTTCCCCTTGCAAGGAAGATGAGGGAAGGGAGCCATTTGTCTAGTTAATATACTAACACACACACACACTGTCTTTGAGTGACAGAGGAAACTGAGAGAGTTTCCCTCTTTGCTCTCACATTGGAGTATTATCAAACTGAGGCGCTATCTAATCACAGATTAGCCGCTGACTCTGACATGTCTATTGTTCAGCTTTTTTCTCACCACTCGTATCGCCACCTTGTTCGCCTGTCACTCATTCTGGTGCCTTTTTTTTGTCCTCTTTTACTTCCCCTCGTTTTTTTCCTCTTTTGTGAGTGTGAGATGCATGTTAAAGAGAAGATTTAGTCTCAAATCAGTCATTTTTACCCACCTGAGCTGTGAAGGTTTAGGCATGAGGGTCTTTTCCAGTAGTGCCCTTAAAGTCTTATTCTCAGATACATGAATTTAAGACTTTTTAAGGCCTTAAATATCTTAAATTGAGCTGCAACTAACAATTATTTTAGTTATTAGTTGTTATATATTTATATATATTGTATTCTGTGATTCAAGACAGTTGAGGCTGCTGGCAACTAGCTGCTAATATGCACTTGCTTGCTAGCTGGCTAACCAAACAGCGACAGGTAAAAGTTGTCTCCATTGGAGGCAAAACCTGACAAATGTCGTTGACATTTTTCAACTTTACTGTCACATTGCAAACATGCCTGTACGTGTTTGAGTGCAAAACTTCTCATGCTTGAATATCATTGGTTGCTTGGCTAGATTTCCATTTTCATAGGAAATGAATGGAGAGAGTAATGTCATCTTCCTCAAATTTATCACCAGTTGGTCGTATGATGTTCATTTTTGCCATAACCCAAATCAAGGTAGGTGCTTTCTGTGGAGTTTAAGCATGTCAGCAGCCACAAAGCTGCTGAAAAGACACAAATAGGCTCCATAAATATCACAATTTTAGCTATTCTTTAATATAACACAGCAGGATTACCCGGTGTAGTATTTTTCTGTCTTAAATTTAATTCAAGGTGACATTAAAAAGTCTTAGATTTGACTTGCTGAAACATGTCTCCAGTGTAGGCCCCTGCATGGCCTCCTCAGCCTGGCTGTAAGACAATTTTAAGCCAATGTCATTAACAAACTCAGTCCCACGGTGCAGGCGAGCTTGTTGCAGAACAATATTTCAGGCCTGGCCTCCAGGCCTTTGCACCCATTTTCTAAACAGTTCCAGCGAATGCTCTGATTAAAAAGCTATTGACCCGGCGCATACTGCGAAATACCACCTCGGCATAGTGTGCTCATATTTTTTAATTACAGCTCAGGCGAGTCTCGAGTACCTAAATGTGCTATTAGGATGCAGCAGGCTCTTGTGCTGCTCAGTGGTGTGAAAAGAGCAAGAGTTTCCCTGGGCTGGACTGCAGGGCAGCAACTCACTGGTCTTTCTGCATCTCTGAGTGGAGCGAGGAGCAGCCAGCTCACCAGAAACATGAATGACTTCAATATGAATGAGTTTAACATGAAGGAACCATGCAGAAAGGCACGATTAATGGATTATTCTGACCATTAAGCAGAAAGATGTGAGTAAACAATTTTAATTATTTTTTAAATAAGAAAATAAACATTTTATTGCATTAAATGTCCTAACATTTAGCATGCACTTTATCATTTGTAGCAAAGCAGAGCTAAAAAATTGCGAAATTGTAAAATGTCATAATATTTGTGAAAATTCTGAAATTGTAAAAGGTTCCGCCTTTTCTGCTTGATTTAACATCAATACAGAGTAGAACTGATCTGTTGAGTAATAATTAGAGAGCAAAGCTGCTTAATGGGAGATTTTACAGAATTTTAACTACAGGAAGCTAAAACTACGCCCTACATGCAAAAAGTTTTTTGTTTTTTGAGTCTATATTCTCCAGTTAACGGTTACTAAATTTGTTAACTATTATTTCAGTATTCAGTTGATCCCAATTAATCCAATTAATCATTTTTGCCCGACTTGTATTCATTTACAGGAGTTATGACTCACTAGTTTTCCTTTATCTCTGAACCTAAATCCAAATGATATGTATATTTTACACAGTTTTGGCTCAGTTACTGCTATGGGTGTTTTGTTTCAGCAAATGGTCTTTTTCCAAGTCTATATACTCTAGTTAGCGATTAATCAAATAGTAACGATTAATCGTTTCAGACCCATGTTTAATTCTACTTCTTATTTTTGGGGATTATCTTCATTAAATACCAACTATAGTTCTCTGGTTAATCCAAACTGTTAATAAACCTCACACATGAAATTTAGAGACTGTAACAGTGCGATTAGTAAATATCCAAACTCTTCACCAGGCAGCGCTCTCCTCTGTGGGACTTACAGTCCAATTACATCAGCTGTCTCCCTGGCTTTGTTTCCTGCTGTCTGGATCTTTACGTCTGAGCAGCAGCCAAAGTTACTACTGATGTTTTTTTGATGATTTACTGCTGCTTTCAAGAACCTATATGTGGATTTTGGTATTCATGTTGTTGAAGATCTGAGGCTTTGATGTTTTGTTTTGTTTTTTTGACACGTAGCTTTGGTTACCATTCAAGCAACATTACATTTAAAATATGTTTTGTTTTCTCTGCTGAGCTTCTCTTCATAATGCCCAAGTTGTTAAAATTACCAAACTGTCCTTTGCTTGTCCTTTTTTCCCACTTATTTTTTTAACAGTTACCGTAGAACCTGCAGATTAATTATTACATTTTTCTCTTCTCCATGGCAGATTTTAAGCCCCTTTCGGCTTGTGTTTTTATTCACAACACAAAAAATCTCAAGTTTATCTCCAAATTATTTTTATACTCCTTGGGATTGTGCTGCCTTTCTTTTATAGCTTGTTTTGCAAAGCAACAGCCGACATAGAATGTGCTTCCCATGATCTGTAATGTTGTTTTAAATTCAGTTAAGTTTGTCAGTTGAGTTAAATTGCACTAAAAAAACATAATGGAAGTATTCATCTTGGTCATCGTTGTTTTTACCTTTAATTATACCCAAGGAAGGTTATAATTTATAGTTTTAGTCTGTTTGTTTTATGAGATTTCTGGTTTTTTGCTAATATAAACAAAATGTATGCCTCCAAATAAACCATTTGTACTATTATCAGTTTGTCTCAACAGCTAAATAATTAAATTACATAAAAGTGTTAAAAACTTTTTATATTTTAATCTAATGTTGTATTTTGGATCTGATCCCTATTTTTTTTAAAGGTTGTTTTATAAAACAATATATATATATAAAATTAACCAAACTATGAAATTAGTTTCTTTATTTCCAGCTTGGAAATAAAAACTATAAGTAAGTCATAGAATATTACCTTGAATATAGTTTTAAAAAAAATACATATTTAATATTTATATTATGTATTGATGTACTGATATAATATAATCTGCCACATGTATTGTTAAACTTCTGTACCAGTTTTGTCTTGTTTTTTCTATTTTGTAGATAGTATCAAAGGTTAAAAATGACCAAAAATAAATAACATTTCAATAATTATATGTATATATTGAAGATTAATGTAAAAGTGTGGAAATTAAAAACTGTGGTGTCTTTTCAGACAAGCTAAAATTACCGATTCTTAAGTTGAAAAGCATTATTTTCTCGTGTTTAAATGTATGTGTATGCATTCTTGTTTTTGATTTAATTGGTTTCTTAAAAATAAAGAATTAAATTTAATCTAAATCATTTGCTATTAAAACATTCCCAAAGTGGCAGATGGTTTCTTTACATGCCTGGAAAAAAATAACCAAAATAGCAAAAATATGAAATGGTGAAAGGAAAAATAGAAACAAGCCGATACACTGATAGAAAAGTGTTTGACTTTTCTGCATGTTTAGGAGTTTATTACCATAAATAGTCGTATTTTTCCTTCCTGGCTGGTTGGTTGACCTCCAGGACGCAGTGGAAGTCCCTCTGTCGCTGGGTTAAGCAGCTGCTTGCTTTGCCAGGAGGGGAACTTCAGGGCCTGGATGCTCTTTAGCCTTCTTGAACTGTTTGAAGGAATCGTTGACATTTTCTTTCAGATGAAAGCTGTCAGGGTTACAGCTCAGCGACGGGGCAAATCCTCCACTGGGACGCCTAAACGGCGCTTTACTGGCTCCTTCTCACACATATGCACTCTCTGGGAATTTCATCTCTGCTTTTAGTTTGTTTTTCAGGAAGCACAGTGTTGTGAAATATTTATCATCATTAGCATCAGATCATTTACTGTGGCCTACATTTGTCCGGCTGGTAATTCCCATAGAAGCTGCTGACGTGAATGAATGGACCTCCAGTAAATGAGGTCTGTTGGTTTCCAGTAAACTCTTTGCTAAGCATAAAGCACTGGTGTGTGTTTTTATTTTGCAAAAGCAAATAAATGATTGGTTTCAGTCATAAACTTTAAATGTAGTTCAAGCTACAAAATAATTGTCAGAACTTCTGTACGGTTTGGGATCAGTGTGGATTTGATTTAAGCATTTTCTGTTCATAATAAGTGTAAAAACAAAAAATAAAATATGGGATGTTTTTCTAGAGTTAATGTTTTGACCTGATGTTGTACCCATCCATCCAGAGTCAAAGTTTGTACAGTAGCTCAATAGTAGCTAAAATGTACTGGGATAGAGAAACCAAAGTCTGGAAAAATCTGACAGTTTGATCTAAAAACATACAGAAAAGCTAAAACTTCTTACAAGAAGTGCAGTTGGGTGAAACAATTAAAATTGGTGACGTATTGATCTTGCAGTTTAATTGATATTTACACTGACGTACCAACAGTTTCATCCATTATTCAGATTTCTAGTAAGGATGCACCGATCCACGTTTTTCACTTCAGAAAAACGTGGATCTATCGGAGGTTTGGTATCAGCCGATACGATCCGATACAGAAAAACTTTTCCTTCTTACACGCAGACGCAGAAATACAAATTTATTTTATAACTTTGCACCAGTACAGCCTCACAAGTTTGGCCAAACGTAAAAAAAATAAACTGCAACAAACCTTTAAAATGGTTAAGAAGGTGCATTTAGGATTTCTAAATATAATGTAAAATAAATAATAAAGCATGATGTTACGCAGAGCACAAAGCATAGAGCTAGTCTGAATAGATCTGACCTTATGGTCACTGATACAGACCTTATTATCTGATTGGTGCGTCTCTAATTCCTCCCACTTCCACTTTTCTCTCAGTAGATAGAAATGTAACATTTTTCAAACATCGAATTGTAGCTTCCCACCAGAATATAGTTTCTATTCTTACTAATCAGATTCAGCTCCAGTGTTTCAGTCATAAACACTGATTTATCGTGAAAATGCCTTTTAGTTTATATCTATTCTGACAGCTGATACAGCAGCAAACCTTTAAACCTTGACATTTTCATCTGGTTGCTCACGTTGCAGTTTCCATCCGTCCTTCTCTCACATTCAGGCCCATTTATGCAACTTTCTTTCAGAGGCGGCAATTTTCTATGTAAATTCACCTTCCCAGCTCTTCCTTATTTCCGTAGCGCCGCTGTCAAAAAAGCTGACTGTCAAAGGTCTGCAGAGTCAGCAGAGATCGTGCCACAGGACACAAGGGAGCGTCTTATCAGTGGTTGATTTGCTTTCCGTATCGTATGTGGATGCATGTTGATGGTTTGGGTTGAGAGACACTAAAAACATCAGATTCCATCATTCGCTGCTGGTTTTAGATGGTTTCTTTGCAAGTCGTGTGACATTTGTTCAAAACAGGAGTCATTAATTCAACTCAAATTCAAAAATAGTTTTCTGGTCCCAAAGGGAGGTTAAATGTGATTATAACTCAAATTGATTCAAATATTTCAAAGCTGTTGTAGAGGTTGTTGGCAGGAAATCGCTCCAGTAGCAGTCTGTATTACAGCACATTTCACTCTGACTGAAGACAGTCTCAGGAAGAGGATGCTGAATGTTTTTAATCATCTTGATTTTTGTGAAGAATGAAGTTTTGGTTTTGTTTTTTTGCAGATTAACACCTGCGATTTCCATTTATTAACAACTTTTCTGCATTCGTCTTTGTTTTTATTAACTACTTTTACTCAAACGCATTCAGCAAAAATATGAAAACAATGAACCCCAAAAATTCAGTCATAATTTAAACTTTTACTGTAGTTCATTATTGGCACTAAATGTTTGCTTTAAATTGTTTTTTGCAGCCTGATTTTGGCCCTCATGGAAAAACGTTTGGACAGTCCTGATTTAAGAGCTGCTCACTGAATCAAAGAGCTAATTTATTACAGCTAAGCCTGTTGCAATAATCAATAATCGAAAGATAAATTAAAATATCTTAATAATTTCCATTTGCATGATTTCATTGTTTTTCTCTTTATTTCTTCCAAAACCTGGATGATAAAAGTTTTCAGTTTGGTGTTTTAGTCCCAACTAATACATTTTTTGAAGAACAATTTTGTTTACAGACACTTCATAATAATTTTGTTTGTTGTTTTTTTTATTTATTTTGGATATTTAAAATGTCTTCCAGCTCCACTGTTAAATTTCCATGAGAATTTTAAGTTTATTGATCTTTGAGAATCTGTTCTTGCATCTTTATTCCATTATATTACTTTAAAATGGTCTCAAAAAAACAATATTATCGTTTATCGCAATAACTTCTGGCACAATTTATCGTCCAGCAAACTTTATCATGGCAGGTCTAATTACAGCTCACGTTTGAAATTTGTGAAATTTACAGTGAGTTTAATTATCCTGAAACTGTGACGGGCTGCAGCTTGAAAGGCTAATTACAAAGTAAAGAGCAGCGCGTTCCCAGCTGCTGAACTGGACCCACAGGGCTGACGTCTGGCCTGCGTTGTGTTAAATCAAGCTAATAGATTAGCTGGCACTCTCCAGTAGCTGTTTTACCCTCTAACTACACAGAACTGCATTCAGCTTGGTCCAAATAACTTTAAACAGTCAGGCAGAGTTTTCTGCTGAGAGGCACGTGTTAGATCCATATCTGAGCCAACTGCATAAATTTCATAGATTTTAAGATGGAAGGTTTGATTTCCTTGTTTTGGCCAACAGGAAATCTAAATCTAAGTTTCTATTTCTAATATAAAAGAAACTAAACAGGTTATTTTTATATCAGTGTTTTTGCATTTGAGAACTGCCCTGCCTGTGCTGTACCCACAATTCATATCACTAAATTATTGTATATATGAAAAGACAACTTTAAAAAATCGTTCACATCATAACCATTTCTGACCATTTGTGTGTCTTTTAGAAACTCCTAATCTTTCCAACACTTTACCTTCAGTAACTTTTCTTGGCGACGTGGTAAATTGGTAAATTGGCGACGCTTTGTATGACTAAGTGCTTAGGTTCCCTCGAATGACAGAAACAGGAGAATGAGGGCTTTCACAAACAAGCATTAAAGAGTCAAAGCAACACTCCAGGTTTGTTTTAGATGTGGGAATAAAATTATAAGTTGATGTAAGAACTCAAAAAAGTCAATTTTGCTAACATATTCCACCGCCCTTTTTAAAATTAGTCTTTAAAGGTTTGGAATTTCAAATTTGAAGTTTGGGAAATTTACAGTTTTGTAGACATTGAAAGGGGATATTCTTGTTTTTTAATCACAATGGGCAGTTGGAGCAGAGAGTTAAGCCAATGCTTTGAAATGGAAATGCTTTCTGACTCCCAGGTCATTCAGACGTAAATAGCAGAGAGCAACTTGTCACTTTAAATCCAAATAAACTGCTGGCCACAGCCCCCCAGCTGAACGTTTACACTCGCACATGAAAATGGCTGCATACAGACGTGCAATGATACAACAACACATCTTTGACAAGCAGGAGTGGAGCCTTCTGCACAACCAACAAAAATGCAGCAAGTGGTTTCTGTATGGAAGGACAGCAACAAAAACTTGTCTAAAACCAGCTGACCAAAGGTGCTGGAGCTCCACTTGGGTTGCTAGGTGACGAGCTGGGCTCACCGTTGCTAGGTAACAAGGCAGAGTGCCTTAACATTCGGGAGGTTTTTGAAACGATTTGTTTTCCAGACACCAAAATATTATTATTGTCAGAAAATGGCTGAATGTTTGTTTTTAAGTGCTTGGGCTTGATAAAAACCCAAATCAAAGCACAAAAATGTGAATTTTGCATAATAGATCCCCTTTAAATATGAATATTTCACCTCCTGCTGAGAAATGTTTTACATCGGCGATATTAGCATTCCCCCCTTTGTGAGAGAAAACCTCTCTTCTGCTTAACTGCCATTCTGTTATCTGCATATCGGATTAATAATTAAACAAAGTTAAAAGTTAATAATTAGATATTTTCCCCCATTTCCTTTCTTTTACTGCTCCTTCATCGATTACAGATCCCGGTGTTTCTACTCCCCGCTGCCTGTCCTTGTGGGGTTTTTTCCCCTCGTCTTAAGCAATGAATTAAACCCAGAAAGAGGCTGAGGACAGGCTCTGACAGAGAGCAGAGTGGAGTGGAGGACAAGAGCAACCATTCACACAACAGCAGGCTTCTTAACTACTGAAAGCTGTCGCCTCCTCAGAGCGCTGTGTGTGTGTTGGATAAGCCTCTCCAGTGCAGCTGCAGCCTCCAGAACGACCTCCTTCAGCTGACGCTAAGACTTCCCCGCATTTTTTCTTCCTCCTCAGTCGCTTTGCATGGACTGAGTTTAACAGCCCTGAAGCCTCTGCATGCAGCTACAAGAAAACGAGAAGCGATTTGCTCGCTGTTTACTGTAAGTTTGTGAAGTGTCTGAGTCGAGATGTGGATTTTATGAAACGGTAATCAACGTAAAAAATATTTGGAAAACTATTGAGTGCTTTTCAAATACACACAAAAAGGCAAAGCATTTTGATTTAATTATTTTATCACAATCAAGGAAAGCTAAGATTTATTCAACAAGATATTCTTAAAAATAAAACTGACTGAAAAACAGAAATGCTGAGCAACATTAACTTTATATTGGAAGAAAATTTTAGAAATAGCTACATAACTGAATGACTGATTCATTTTAAATGGCTTTACAAGTAAAAGTTGTTTTCTTTTAAAAGAAAACTACAGAAACAGCAGATGTGTTGAGAAAAACATCCTGAAATACGACATTAACAAGTAAAACAACAATTAAATCAGTGATTAAAATCTAAGCATGAACAATAGTTTTGAAAAATAAAACAGTAGATAAGATTTTCAATTTGCTTTATTGAGCAAAATGTTTTATTTATTAATGTTTTCACAATCAATCAGCTAAATAGATGCATTCAAAACAGGATATTTTATACCAAAGATGTATAACTACCTCAATGTGATTTTACTTGTAAAATAAAAGGAAAAAAAAATCTAAATTCATTCATTTTAAATAGCTTCACAACTATAAGTGTGTTTTTCTCAGAGTTAAAGAAAACTACTCAACTTATTTTTACTTTCTGTGCCTAAAGTCCGATCTTCTAAATAAATCTTTTTCTGTTTTCTGCTCCTTTTTCTTGGAACGAGTTGCAGAAACACATCAATCTAAAGTTTCTGCTCTTATTGACTTTGAGAAGGAATCATCAGGCTGTAAATGCTTTCGATGACGAACCTTATAACCAATTTATTTGTTTTATTTGGCCTGGATTCTCTTGCAAAAGAGGTTTTTGATCTCTAGCATTTTCCTGGAGAAAAGGCTTAATGAAATAAAAGAGAGAATACTACATTAATAGTTTAAAATGGAAGAAAATCACTGATTAAAATCTAAGCACGAATGGCAGATAAGATTTTCACTTTTGTGTCTGAGGACGGGAAGACGGCTCATTAATAGGAGATAAAATAAAAAATAACTGGCCCGAGTTTCATAATTGAACAAATAAAAGTGAAGAACAACAGACAGAATGAGACAAAGGAGAGTTGACACAGTAAATCCTGAGTAATAGGTGAACATCAGAGGAAAGATGAGGAAGGAGATGACAGAGGCTGGAGGGGAGCGATGGGTCCCACTTCATCCAGCGACGCTGCTGTAATCTGGGCCACATGCCCCGCTGGGTCTGCCGGTCGCACAGCGTCCAGGCGGAGTGATTCATCTTGGTTAGGAAGCTGTCCGCTCCGCTCTGTGTGGACTGCAACACGTAATCATACCAACACAAAACCTGATGAACACGCAAACCTTACAGGTTTCTGATGCCTCGTTTCTGGATTGCATCCCAACCGCTCGCTGTACATAGCCCTAACCCAGATCAAAGATTTATTTATCACTGCGAAGCTCGTTCTTCGATTTAAAGAAGAAACGGGGAGGTCAGCGATGTCGAGAGGAAGGCTATGGCTCTAATTCAGTGTTTCTCAGTTCAGTCCTGCATGTTTTCCCTTCTGCCACACACCTGGACTGAATCTTTGGGCGATTAACTGTCTTCTGCAGCACTTGGTGGCTGCAGAAGACGTCATGCAATCATTTAAGAGCAAATATATGCTGTGTGATTGCCTTTAGTTGGTTTTTGATATGGATAACTGAGAAGTTATCCATATCGATTAATCGAATCAGTTGTGATTAATCGATTACTAATACAATCGCCAGCTAATTTGGTAATCAATTAATTAACTGGAGATGCAAGTAAAGACTGTCTGCTGAAAGAATAACATGTTCAGAAAAGGAATTAAGTCAAAGCTGTACAAAAAATTATACATTTAGCTTTTAAGATGAAAAAAAAATACCTTAGTAAAATTGCTTCTTCCCAAAACTCCTGAAATGTCAGTTTTAGCTTCACCTGGTTCAAATATGAAGCAGCTGTTGCTTTCACATTATTAATCTGTTAAGTGAAAATGTATTGATGTTTTGTGATCCTTTCAGATGCTAAAAGTATTTTTGCATCCTTTGCTGCAAATGATCAGCCGTTCACTAAAGGAATGCTGTTGTTCCATTTTAGTTAACATTTTCTTATTTAAAAAGAGAATTGAATTGTCTATTTGCATATTTAAATGTATTTCTCATCTTGTAGAAAAAAGACTTAAGTGATTAAATGAAAAATATAATGAAAAATGTTTGATTAATCGATAGAATACTTGATTTGTCAGACGCTGCGGTGACAGATAGATGCATGATTTTATTACCAAAACAATCCATCCCTGCAGCAGAATTTCTTTCATTTGTAAACTGGAGACCATTACACATTAATATTGTTCCGACATCCATTTTACAGTTAATGTCTAATGTTCCTAATTTGAAATAGATGTTAAAAGGAGTGATGTAACGCCAAGTAAATCTTGCTTTTGGGCCAGCTCTTTGAAATATATTGCCTCCAGCAAATTCTTCCTTTTAAGATCTGATGTCTCTTTTTTTTTTTAACTGTTTTCCAAATCATTGCATTCTGTGTTCAGTTTGTACGCTGTCCCCGTCGTAAACGCTTGTGGTGCGTCTGAAGCATCCAGCTGATGTCTTCGGGGACTGAATTGTCACATACTGTTAACTAATTTATCTATTAACCAGGATTAACTCTGAGAAACAAACACACTGTAGTGCAGCAGTAAATCTTCTTGATGGATATTTTGTCGCAGGCACTGAGGTGTGAAATGTGATTATCAACATTAGCCTTTCCTAACGGCATGAGCCGCCGGTTTTGAGCGTGTTCCTCAGGTTCTGTATGATTCACTCGCTTATTAAAGCTTGTTGTCAGCTTGCTTGATGGCCTCGGACTCGGGCTGTGTGTAATTCATTCGTCTGTGCGTCGCTGGGATTTTCCTTTCTTCTGTGTGCTCCCAGCATTATTAAAGACATTAATCTCTGGCATCTGATGCCTTGTTACGACATGACGCAGCTCCCATTTGTGCAACATAAAGCAGAGATGTATTCGCACATCATCCTGAACTTACTCTGCCTTGGAAGTCCGGAGATAAAGGAGGAAAATTGGATTTAGGCTCCGTGTTCAATATTTTCATTTATTGTTTGGCGTTTGTTGATCTGATTCCAGAGTCCTTTGGGCTCCTTCGTTCTGCTGTGGACGTGATGACGTGCTTGCAAATGTATTTAATGAGAGCCGGTGGGCTTTTTCTTGGTAAACACACTCGAGAAGATGCACTCTGACTACCCTTGAAGTCTAGCAGGCGTGCTTAATGCAGTTCCTTTAAAGAAAGAAAAGTTTAACAGCTTTTTTTATCTGAGAGTTTTAAATTCTGCAATCTGTTGACTACTTTCGTGTTTCCTTGCTTGCAGGTATATTGTAGCAGTTATTGGCATTCTCCCTTCAGATTATGCTATGTGTGTTTCAGAGTGTTACTCTGGGTGGCTGAAAGTTTTATCCATCTAATAAACCCAGCTTTGTTTTTTTATTTTCTGCCTGTGCCGCAAAGCACCGTCTGCTCTCTGGTGCTTCAGCAGATGGTGGTTCTTGACAGCGTTGCTCTGAAATTAACCCTTTGGTTCACGTCATTCTGTTGGTGACGGCAAAACTCAAATTCAAATGTTTGGTTCTGACATAAAACCTGCTAGTGGTGTAAATCATTATTGTTATAAATTACGGCACAGATGTCACTCTTTGGGTTGAGTCTACAATGTTTTGGTAGATTTAATGTAAGACAGAAAAGCACTCCACACCAAAGTAATGCTGGAATAATGAATAAAGCCATTTACAAATTTAAAGAACCTCCTTCGTGTTGCTTTGATATCTATCAATAAAGAGCAGGGAATATAGCTGTACCCATTTGGCAAGCCAAGTGAACAGATAATATCTTGAGTATGGAAAGCTGTTTGGGTATTTATTGTATGTTCTGGAAATTTGATTACAGTGTTTAGGCCACCTTAATCAAACTTTAGTTCATTTGTCTAGAAAGTCCATGTGAATGCTAATCAAACCAAACAAAGCGAACTCTGGTCCGTCTATAAACCTTGGTCTTAGTTTGGTTAAAGTGAGTTTTTGGTGCAGTTTGAATGCATATGTGAACCCCAAGCAGATCAGAGGCTGCTCCAGAAGCAGGAAGTGAACTGTAGCGCAGGGGATTCTGGGTAAATACAACCAAAACAAACATCCAAGTCTCGCGCTAACAGGAAAAATTACTTGTGGTTTTTTTGTCAAAGACAAAAGAGAAATCCTGCAACCGCTAAAATTTGGTGCTAATCCGTTTTTCTTTTGTGTTTTTTTCCCCCCACATTTTATGAAGAAGGAAGTTGCGCTCAGTGTCTTCTTCAGAGGTTTTCATGTTGTTTCCTTCAGTGGTTTGTGGTGCAGCGCCCCCTACCACTAAAGAGCTCCCTCTGCATTGGACCCCTAGTATTCACTGGGGTCAGGGGTCACAACTGCTGATAAATACTTAAATATATTCTCAAAAAATGCTTATATCTGCCTATTCTTATTGTCCAAATACCAAATATACATTAATATTTTCTGTTAGATTCCATCTTCCATCTAATTTAGGTGAAACTGAAAGTATTTAATGTGAATTTTGTTTTCATTTTGAAATTATAGCGTTGTTTTAAATTACTACTCGAAAGCAGAAACACTGAGCTGTAACTAAGGTGTACAGTTAGCCTACAGGTTGTCAGTTTATGTTTCCTGCCTCAGGATGTTATCCATTTTAATTATGTAGGTCCCACAGAGTTCCCTCAGTAAAGTTTTCCACCTAGTTTGAGTAAGGTTAATGATTAAAAGAGAAGCTACTAAAAGCCTAGAACCCAAACAGTGGGCATTTCTTCACACAAAATGACCAACTAGAGTGGTAATTTTGACCACTCAGAAATGAAAGATGAATTGGATGTTTCAGAGTGCATTTGGCTGAAAATGAAAGAAATTCTGTGATTTGTGAATTTTTCAAAGAAATAGTGTTATGCACTTGGGTAATGTTTCACCAGTGTGACTTTTTTTCATGCTCCACTGGAAGGAAAAAACATTTAAGTGCCTCTCAATTAGACTCTGAGTCCAGAATATAAAAAAATAACTTTCATCATATCTTGTTCTAACTGATTCTCTGGAGAGCATTTAGAAATGTTGTTTATATGAAAGTTCACAAAGCAAAGCCTGAAGCCACCCAAAATAACCAACAAAGACAAAAACTCTAATCTGTTCATCTTAATAAATATATTAGGACTGAAACAATTAATTGGATAATTGTGAATAATCAATAATTGAAATAATTGCCATTTTTGGCAATGACAGTTTTATTTTCTTATGCTAAGTATAATTAGCAATAATATAAAAAAACATTAAGAGGTTAAGTGAAATAAATGTGCCATTTGAAAAAAAAATCAGATTAATCAATTAATCGTCCAAACAATAAATTCCTAAAATAATCGTTAGTTGCAGCCCTTGAATATATATAACATATATGACTATTGTAAGGATTTTATTTTTTTGCTGCTTTCTGTTCAGAAGACAGCCACAAATCTTTGCTGAATGTTTTTCTGCGGTTCATGTCCATCATGTTGCTTCAACCTCTTTAGGCTTTTTTTGGTGCTTTTAGTCTGTGATTATTGTCAGGGTTGTTTCACTTTCTCATTAACCAGCAGCCAGTTCGTTTTAAAACTGCATTTGTTCAAAGACATGTTTGAACCTAAAATATAAACGCACGCTTTTGCTTGTGGATTCTGTACAGTGCTGTTGTGTTCGAAGTATTCTTTCCCCTGCCGTGCGGTTTCAAAGAAACGCTGTAAAGTTGCCTCATTGTTTTGACGTGCAGCCCCTCTAGAGCTTTTATTTTTCAAAAAATGAAAAAACGTGTCCTCCAATCTGCCCCGGTCTTGCAGACTTTGCTGAGTGGTTCGTCCCTGGGGTGGATAGCTGCCAGTTTAGTCTCCACTACTTCACACCTCTGAGTGTATTTGTGTGAAAGACGGAGAACAGAGAGACACAGGTCACAGAGCTTCATGTTTGTTTTTTCTCTCCTTCAAATCTGAAAAATTCAATCTCAAAGCTGGGATCTGGTAGCTTCTTTTGCAGGCTGGAGTTATAAATAAGCAGCTTTGCTGATTTAAAATTGATTTAAAAAGTCAAACATGGCAGCAGGAGTTAATAAAAGAAGTGTCATTTTACCTCATGGCAGTGGTCAGCTACAGCAGCTCAAATAAAGCTGCTGAATTGCCAGCAGCTGTGTCAAACTGTCGGCTGCATGTTAGGGCAGAACTCACAATATCCTGACATTTCTATTGGACCTGTGCCTGGAGCTAAATATAAAACGTCTCTCTAAGAAAGAGACACTGAGACCCCTCACCTAACACTGCTCCGAAGTCTGCAGAGCAGGTTCTTCTCTGAGAGAGAAGTCTGGTTTGATTGCAGCTGACAGTACAGAGGCCTCCACTCTTATCGCTGCCCCTGGAAAAAAGCCTTAAGATAACACTACAGTCACACTGAAAACATTTGGAAAATCAAGGCCTTACATTTAGAGGTTGAAAAATATGAGTAAATTATATATATATAAGATTAATCGGATTAATTGTGATTAATCAAATGCATTAGCCTCCACACTTTTCAACATCCTGGAACAAAAGCCTGAAGATAACTCTATAATCTCACAGAAAAAGTTTGGAAAATCAAGTGCATATATTTAGAAGTTGAAATAAAAATAGATATAAATGATTAATTGGATTAATCTTAATTAATCACTTGCAGCTGACAGTAGAGAGACCTCCAAACTTATAGTTGCCCCTGGACAAAAAGCCCTAAGATAACATTACAATCTCACTGAAAATATCTGAAAATCAGGAATATCCATTTAGAGGCAGAAAAAAAACACAAAGAAATTATACATGCATAAATGATTAATTGCATAAATCGTGATTAATCAATTATCAAAATAAGCAACTGTTTTAGTAAGCGATTAATCGTTAACTGGATTATACTGAAAAGGGCAATTTTCTGAAAATACAACATATTCAGAGCTGTATTTAAGTTAAAATTACACAAGTATATACATATTTTGCATTTAAGATAAAAAAAAACTTTCTTTGTCTGTAGATATTTTCTATTTTCTACTTCTCAAGTGGCAGTTTTAGCTTCACTTGGTTCAAATTCTGTAAAAAGAATCTCCTGTTAGGAGATTCTTTTTCCCCATTAAGTAAATGTACTGAAAATGAAAGTTACATTTCTCTTATAACAATAAACAGACCCAATAAATGTGAAGGATTGTATGGATTTTATGGATCGATGTTTAGTGTAGAAAAGAGTCCAGTTGATTATAAGCATGTTCTCTTTAGTAGGACATGATCACCCAGTTTTGTGCAGATCCAGGTGCATTTGGTCTCCTTTCCAATTGTTTAATATTCATGAAGTTATTTAAAGCAGCGCAGCGTCCCTGCAGTCGGCTCTGAATCGGAGACGAAGGTTACGCTGCATGGAAATGTAACTTTATGGCTTCAAAACTGTGCAGAGATATCAGTGCAGGTAAAAACTGCATCATGGAATGTCTCATTAAAAAAACAAAAACATTTTGTTTCGCTAGCGCTAGACTAGCATGTATTTACCCAGAATGCCCTGTGGTGTAGTTCACTTCCTGCTTTTGGAGCGGTCTTCAGTCCGCTTAGTGCATTCAAGTTGCACCAGAGTTTATTTAATCTGATTGAGGTTTCCAGGCGGACCAGAGTTTGTATTTTGGGTTTGTTTAGCATTCACACCTCCGCAAACAAACTGGACTTTCTAGGCAAGTAGGCAAACACACTAGAGTTTATCTCAACAAAACACAAAAACTATTTCTCTGGCTAACGAGACAGAGCTTCCCTTCACTAAACTTCTGTACCTGTGGAGGCTCTTTTCTCTTTGCTGTTTTGTATTTAGTTATTTTTAAAGCTGTGCAGGAGAAAATACAAATTTGTCTCCTGGTGCAGCCCTTAGATAATCAAACGTTTTTTTTTTCTCAGGTGTTTCGCAGGAAGGCGGTGGAGCTGGGTGAAAAGCTGCTGCCAGCCTTCAAAACGCCCACAGGCATCCCCTGGGCTCTGCTCAACCTCAAGAGGTAAAACACTCACTCAGCCCCGGCGGTCCACTCCGGCGGCGCTCCACACAGCCGCTCCGTTTTGATGGTCTGCTGCTTTAAAGCGCCGTGTGGTCTGCGGCTCGCCGCTCTCACTCACCGACATGTTTTGGTTTAACATGACAGCGCCGCCCCATCACACACGCGTTGTTTTCCCCTCGCGGTCTCTGAAGGTTATAAACCTGAAGGAGGTTTTATTAATACACCGTGAAATGCTGACACACAGCTTCCCCCGGTTTCACACACCACAAATAAAGATGGAGAATCGTTTTGTTGGTCGTCTTCCATCACTTAGATGTTTCCATCTGACTGGTGTCACCATGTTTTTCTTCCCTTAAATAATAGATTAAACGCAGGAACTCTTCTCTCAATCTCTACAAACATGAATTTGCTTATGAAGTAGCAGGAAATGCAGTGCACTGCAAAAGCACAAACTAGTTTCTAGTGCAAATATCGTTATTTTAAATGTACTAACTTACAAGTTACTTTTCAGGAAGAAATGAGTTTAATGCTGATGAAAAGTTCTAGATCCAATAGCAGATTATTTAACTTATGACAAGAGATTTTTCCCATCTTATAGTGAAATAATCTGCCAATTAAAATAGCATTTTTTCACCAAGTACTATTGACTTTAAATCAATCATTTCTAGTGAGATTTATCTGGCATCTTATTGCTTCTTGGAGAAAATATGAAACTAAATTGTTTCTGATATTTGTGGAAAATTCCATCGTCATATTTTAACAGAAGTATCATTTTGTTAAAGCGTCTTTGATGCAACATCTAAAATAAAATTTTATTAAATTACAAGTTTAAGGACCCATAAATGATCTATAGCAGTGTATTTCTAAGCTACCACCAGGGGGCGACAGAGAGATAAGGAAAAAAACATGGAAACATTAAAAAAAATTTAATTCCACAATTTTTATCCTAAACTTTGTATAATATTTTTCTGTTTTTCAGTCATTAAAAAAATAAAATAAAATCTAAGTTTATGTTTTATTTCCGATGCTCATTTTCTGCCAGTCAAATTCGTATTGCTCCTGACGTTAGCTTAGCAAACAGGAAATAGAAAAGTTTCCGACAAAAAAAAGATCAAATAACCAATTAAAATCTTTTTCTCACGACTTTGTTTTAAATAAACTAAATTCTCGTGTTTGACGGAGGTCATTCTTCGTCCTGCAGACTCAAGTCCTCCGGTTTTCTCCTTTTCTGTCGAAAAAGACGCAACGCTCTGCTGTGTGTTGGCTTTTAATTAAAAGGCAGGTTGTCATGACGATAAATGTGCTGTAACAAATTAATTTCCATTGTGTCTGAACGGGTGAATGGACCCTAACGCCCCCCACGTCCTCCTTCCTGGAGAGAGGAACGCCCTGGGGGAGCGACGTGTGTTTCTGCAGGTGTGTGTGTGTTTCTGCAGGTGTGTGCTGTTTCTGCAGGTGTGTGTGTGTTTCTGCAGGTGTGTGTGTTTCTGCAGGTGTGTGTGTGTTTCTGCAGGTGTGTGTGTGTTTCTGCAGGTGTGTGTGTTTCTGCAGGTGTGTGCGTGTTTCTGCAGGTGTGTGTGTTTTAATGTTCGTGGGATTCGGCTCAGATCTGTGATTTTCCCCCCTGAGGTTGCAGCAGATTGTTGTAGATGATGACTTTACCTGCATGACTTGAGCTGTGATATCCTGCATGCACACACACACATGAGCGCGCGCACACACACCCATGCAGCGGTCACAGTAACATCAGAGTTGGGTAGTAACTAGTTATGTTTACTCAATTAGATTTACTTGAGTAACTTGCTTTAATTAATTACTTTTAGTAGTACTTCTACTATTCTGCACTTTTTACTTTTACTTGAGTAATTTTACTATGAAGTATTTCTACTGTTAAGTAAAATGTCTGGATTTTCTACCCACTGAATGAAGAACAAACATGTTTGAACCAAAAATTCATCAGACTCAGACACACAACTGCAGTTTTTGTTAAAGTTTCATAAGTTTTTTTATTGAAAAAAACTGATTAGAAAAAAAATTATTTTCTGATTTTATCTTTTTGTTACTTGTATGAATTATTGTCCAAAATTTCCACTTAACTTTATATTTTCTGATTATGTAATTTTTAAGTATGAAATGATAATTTGATCAGCTACATTTTACCAAATACTTTTTTACTTTTTGTTATAAGTGAAACAATCTGGCAATGAAAGCAGCATTTTTTGTCAATGTTAGGGAATTATTTACTCAAAATAATTTCCTGTATCTTGTTAAAATACGTGAAAGTTAGTTTTATCTTCTTTCAAGCGTAATAAGTTATTTGCATTAGAAACTAGACAAAATTAAATAATTAGGTTGAAGGTTTGTTTTGTTGATTTAAAATGTTTATTCAGATCTCAGACTGAGCCACAGAATGATTCCTGCAGTTTGCTGGAGAATATTTAGAGTTTAAGTCTAAAATAATTCTAAATTCATGGTTTAAAGGTGAAACATCTTGTGTGTAACCTTCATTTATTCCCCCCTGCACAAGTTACAGTTTATTCTCACTTTCCTGTTCGCCCTTTTGTCCTTGCTCGCCTCCTCTACTTGACCTGATTTCTTTCTTTCATCCTTCGGTAAAGTTTGTCTTTTTGTCCTGCAGAGGACGAACAGCAGCTCCACTTCTCAGAGGTCAAACCTCAAACTTTCTCTGTTATTTTAACTCCTGGAATCAGTGTTTATTACCGGCTGTAATGCTTGGTTTTGTTGTTCGTAGAAATCAAACAGTCCCTGTGATTGTCATCTTACATGTTCTGTGCAGACGCTGATTACAGGTTTCACCTCTGAGCAGGTTCTGCCTCTGTGATTGGTGCCGTGAGTCGAGCTCTGCAATAAGAAACTTGTTCTTATTGCTTCCTGAGATGCGGAGACATGAAGAAAGTATTCAGCCCCCTTACAGAGTTCCTCTGTTTTTGTTTTTATCACACTTTAATGTCTTTTGTATATTTGTATATTAGAAGTTTTATTGGTTGTGACAAATGTTTTAAAAATCTCAAGTTGCATTTTTTATGGTGAAAAAAACTTTCACTGATGCCAAACTAGCCGAATTGTCAAGTCATTATTTAGCTGGAATTAACTAAATAGTTTTTGTTTACACATCGTTAGACCTTTAAACGGTCCAATATGGCTAAAATAAAACAATTCTGCCAAAATGTCCAATTGCCACTATTTTATATATTTATATTTTTCTTTTTAGTTGTTGTTCTCCACTCTATGTTGATCGCATATGTAAGCATAAACATGGAAAATAAACTTTCTAAAGGTCAGTTTATTTAATTCAGAGATGAAACTGATGTGATGACCCGTGTTTTGTTGCTGTGAAACATTCCAGCTATTTTATCTTATGAAAGGACTCTAAATTAGTTATAGAAGTTTTAAAAAAATAAGGTTAGGGAGTTATTTTTAGAGATTAGAGACCTGAACTCTGTGTCCAGTTGATTTATCTGCTGGATTCACCAAAAACGAGTTCTAGTTGGCCCCTTGGAGAGGAGCGATAAATCAAGGTTACGTCGTAAAGGGTCATAAAGCCGCCCCATGTTCCCACATCCAACACACTTTTACTTTCATTTCTCTCCAACTTCCTCGCCTCCTTTCATTGGTATGTGAGCTCATTGATTCCTGCTGGCGGAGTGGAAAATGCTGCTAAGATCCACTGGATTTGTCCCAGTTGATCTGCCCTGAACTCATGGCTCATTAGAGCAGATCTAGACGCACTAAAGCCAGACGGACAGAGCAGAAAGCCTCACAGCGTTCACAGGAGAGACCAGACGGCTGCAGCCAGGGTGAAGAAAATCCTACACATGTTTAGTTTAATCTTTAGTCCTTAAAAGTGGCCCATTAGGCTTCCTGCAACAGGCTGGGATCGGTCTGGATGGTACAGTGGGGTATGTGGGACGTAGACAGAAAAGAAAAAAAAAGTGGCTGTAATATGCCATTGTACTATGGGATATTCAAAACCTGTTCACAGATTTCTGCCTATTTTTAGCTGTTTTTGTCCCTCTTGCCACTTTAAGTCCAAATAAGCTGCTGCCTGCCATGTCTTACAATTCAAAGTTTGCACATGAAGATGGTTGCAAACAGAAAACATTAAAACGGTACATCTTTGAAAAGCAGAAGTGGAGTCTCCTGCACAACCAAAAAGATTACAGCAAGTGGTTTCTGAATGACCATCAGAACACTTGTCTTTTCCAGCAGCCATTGTACAGTGCATGAAACCAACTGACCAAACGTGCTGGAGCTCTGCTTGTGTTGCTAAGCAACGGGGCAGTGCCTACTGGTTTTACATTCAGAAGGTTTTTGAAACGGCTCATTTTCCAGACGCCAAATAACATGAACTTATTGCCAAATAATGGCTGGGTGGGATTTTTTAAAGCGTTGGGTTGCTTTTGGAACAAGTAGAAACTCAAATGGAAATATAAAAATGTGAACATTGTGAAGTAACAGCTTTAATTCAAACATTTTTCATAAAGTTATCTTTAAGGATTTGTTTCAGGTCGCTACTCTAATTTAGAGTTCTGCAGCATCAGTAAGCTGTTTGTCTTTATAAATAACTAGATTCTCTGTTGTTTTATGGCTTTTATATACTTTAAACCTGGAACAGAAACCTTTTCCCCCCTGTCACTTTGTCTTTCAGGCACACAGCAGCTCCACGGTTGCTATCAGATCTGGCCACTATGTCCCACTGCTCTTCTTATTAACATCCAGACTGATAAAGCCTTTGCAAATCACTCCCACCGCACTGCATACTGACTGGTCTTAATGAGCTGGGCTATTGTATCTCTGTGTGTATACAAGGCAGCAGGCTTTGTTGGCTTTTGTTCAGGTGTTTGGATCCTAAAATTAGCTTCTCCGTCCTCTCAGCAGACACCGAGCCGATGATTGCATCAAACACCAACATGTACACCTCCAACTCATTGCATTCAGATATATTAAAGCACTTTTTTTTCTTTGAATCATTAGATTTTAACATGAAAAACATTTGAAATTTTTTTTTAGCATCTGCAGCCCTTTGCACATATCTTACTAGAACCACATCATAAATGTATTTTATTGTTTGTATATTATAAAACTAAAAAATTAGTACATAATCCTGCAGTTAAAAGTAAACATTTCAGCATATTATGAAGTGTAGGAGAGTAGTTATGTTGATTTTTGACCATTTGTGAGGTTAGACACTAATGTTGGACACAAACATCTGGCTCACAGTCTGCCAGGTTAAAGCAGTGGTTCTCAATTATTTTCTCTCAGGTTAAATTTTGGTTTTACACACCTCCCTGTAAACTCTTAGCCCCCTTCAAAATAAGAGCATGAATATAAACGTCATTACTACTTGGAAGCCAAGTGAGCTACGTGTTAGCAAAACAGTTAGCAGAAATGCTAAAGAAAAATTAGCTCCGTTATTAGTGAATTAGAGGAAACGTCCTAATAGATTTGATAGTAGAGTGTAGATTTTAGATGTAGCCTCACATCATGATGCTTGCAATGAAGTTGTTAGTTTTATGCCACACTTTATTTATTAAGGGACGTTACAATTTCAGATTAGTCTGTAAAAATTATTTTTCTTCCACGTTACAGGATTATTTTCCGCAAGTTTTGAACATCAAATAAAGTTAAATTATGGTAAAATGTGAAAACATTCACCTTGTTTAGGTTCAGAATATCTTCCATCATTGTTTCTTTTCTCTCGTGTTCTTGCATCAACAGCTGTCACAAATGGCAGTAATTTAAGGAAAAAGATCAACTTTGTCACCGAACTGGAGCAAAAAAACCAGTCATGTTTCTGATAACAGTGGGAGAGTTGAACCGTCTCTTTCTCTCTGTGTTTTTATTCCATTTTGGGGCAAATTTGCATCTGTGATTAATACGTCTGGACTGGGAATGGATGTGTTTGGCAGCTGACAGATGCTTTCTTTCCAGCTGACCTCATGTTGGCCCACTCTGTCATGGAGCATTTTCTTCTTGATGTTAGAGGAAAATTAAGTTAATTCATGCAGTTTGGCTCAGCAGAGGCAGATAACTGTGAAAACTGTTTATCTGAGTTGGTATTTAGTGTTTTAGTTAAGATGTGTTCATGTGTGGGGATCAGGATCAAGTTTAGGAAGACGTTACACGTTTGGTTTCCAGCTTCAGTTGAAACATTTCACAGAATATTCCATCAGATTTTTAGAGTCAGACATTTGATTTCAACAAAAGCAGCTGTTAAAAATACTACTTTATAGTCGCATTAGCCTAGCATGTAGCGGCCATTTTTAGACCGTAGACATTTTGGGGTTATTAAATTTTTAATCTTTTTTTTGTAATAAAACAGAAATTCCAAATGGTTTTAAAAATTGGCTTTTATTCCAGCCATCCTTTCTGTATTAAAGCCAGAATAAAAAGATTTTAGTGTAATTACAAAAATATAATAATCAGAAGTAGAAAAGTTATGCAATTTTACCAGAAACAACCTATTAAAATTACCATGAAAAAAGTTGTTTTATTGAGAAAGAAAAACTGTTTTTGCAAGTATTGATTTAAGAATTAAGATTTAAATATTCCTATTCAACATAAAGTAATATCTTTAAAAGTTATAGCAAAGTGTAACTTCACAACAAACTCAACATTCCTTATTTAGATTTTTTTGTTCATTTTTGTTTTGGGGTTTTTGTAATGTTGCCACTTTATTCTGGTAGTTGAAAGAAAAGAAACCTATCTTGGCTTTATTAATCCACTGTCCAAAAAATCCAGATTTTTTGCAAATTAAATCTTCAAAAAAACAAAATTTTAGTAATTGCTCAAATCAATTTATCACCCAGTCCTAGTTGATGTGGTTCTGACGCCATTTCTGGGCATTTTCTTGATAATCAAGGTGTTGAATATTTAAGCAATCACTTATGTACATATTCTTATTTAATTGACATTATTTAATTGTTTTTTTGTCAAATATTTTGTTGTTTCTGATTATAAAATCAATAAAAGGGCAAAGCCTTCAAGTACTTAGCACATATGCTGTGGTTCGTAGTCACAGCACCATATCACAGCCCCACATCATTTTATCTTACCATAAAATAAATTCGTGGTTTCAAGTTGTTTTAGGGAACAAGTTGCCCAAATGTTCGCTCTGACTCTCAGAGCAGCTCTCCTCGGCAGCAGCCTCCGGCGCTCTGAGGCAGCCGTGATTAAAGGTCTCTAATTAAGTCACCCAAACTTTGACATTATCGCAATCCATATTTTCCTCGCAGCCGCAGGAGGAGAGGTGCAATAGATTTTACGGCGGGAGCAAAGAAAATGAGGTGGAAAAAGAAGTGGAGGCTTCCTGTTGAGGCTGAGGACAGTGAAAGTGTGAAAATATTTTTTCTCTCCAGCTACAAAGTGCACTTCTAATGTTTCTTGATTAATTCATGACCCTGGGAGGGAAACTTGATTATTAATATATGAAGTTGGAAAGGAGGAGTGTGCCAAAAAACCGATTCACATTAAGACTGAAACAATTAATCGTGATTAATCGATTATTGAAGTTATAGAATAATTCAAATATCAAAGATTTGCTACATTGATTGCGAGACGTCTTATACTTTTGAGGTGGAAACTGGAGGCCCGTTCTACACATGAACGGTGGCTTGCAGAGCTCATGAGGTTTTTGCATTTAGAAAAGATGAGATGCACTTTGGCAGGTTCTAAATTTGGCAATGCATGGCAGCCATTTTTACAATACCTGGAAACATTCAGGATGAGTATCCCATTGCAACCAAACCACTGCTATATTCTCATGGCATTCCTTTAGTAAATTTGAGCCGGATGAAGCTAAAACTACGTTAGTTGAGGAGTTTTAGTTAAAAAATATTTACAGACAAAAGTATTTTTATATTAAATGTAAAATGTACATATATATTTTGTAAAGTTTTGGCTTATTACTTCAAATGGCCTTTTTGTGAGTCTATATACTCCAGTTAGCAATTAATCGGTTACTAAGTTAGTTAAGAATAATTTAAATTAATGATTAATCGCCATGAATTTGATTAATCATTTTAGCTCAAAGCAGATTGGAGTAGATCAAGAGGATACATTGAACACCAATAGATTAAGAAATCATTCTGAACAATTGTTTTGATTCAAAAATGTATTTTTAAATTGAATCATGGCACCAAAAATCGGAAAAATCCCCACCCATATTTGGAAGTCATTCTTTGTCTCGGCTGAGTACAAAGGCTGAAAAATACGTGATTTTGTGATATTCAGCTGATTTGAGTGAAATGAAACCTCACCAGGAGCGACTCAAAGCAGCATCAATGTGTTATTCAACACCTTGACCCCTTGACCCCTCTGGGTTTGCAAATACATAACAGATAAACAATGTTTACCCAAAATGTGGGACAAGGAGATAAATCCATACCATTTTAAGCAAACAGCATCATATCGCTTCAATCAGAGTTGGATAATTTATGTTGATCTCTGGGTTCATAATAAAAGTTTCGTATCAGCCTTGGTGCATTAGTGAAGGTGTTTCCATAATCTCCTGATAAAGCTGCAGCTCTGGGTCGCCGTAGCGTTTCATAAACATTTCCTGTGCGCCTCAAAGAGAATGACTGAGTACATTTTCATCTTGGTGGATTTTAAAAAGATAAAGGCTCCTTTACAACAGCTGTATTCAACATCTCAAGGCTTTTACTAATAGCTAAATGAGAAGAGGCATAAAAGAAACTCGCAGGTGAAGTTTGTTTTGATTTATTTAGTTCCCTGATGGTCTATTAAAAAGCTGAAATCAAAGCCATGTTTGCACTTCATCGTATTATTTGAATAAGATCGCTCCACTTTCAGCAATGCAACAGGACATTAACCAAATAATTTACCTTAATAAGTGTCTCCCCAGTCTGTGGCGCATTGGGTTGTTGAAGGAGCTTTGCTAACTGGGTCAGTGGGCCATGTGCCTCAGTAGTCAAACACAACAGTGGACCCAGGTGGGCCAGACGAAGCTCCATTGTTCGGTATTACGATGGATTATTGCCATTTTCCAGTCCCAGAACAGGAGCAAATGGGACTGGAAACAAAGAAACTGGTTTAACTTTTTAAAACTGATTCATTTGGTCCAAAGTGGAACAGAAATGAGGAAGATAAAGTTTAGGGTTTTTGACTCGTTGTCTAAACTTTATACCTTCTGTTCATTATCACAGATCAATACATCAAGAGACCCATTCATCCATCCATCTATCCATTCCTTTAGCAATTAATCCATCCATCCACTAATCCATTGGTTCCCAAAGTCGGTCCTGGAGGCCCGGCATCCTGCATGTTTTATTCTCTTCCTGGTGGAGGTAACAACCTTTTCAGCAGGTCAATGTTCTTCTTAGGCCTCTACTGAGCCGTCATTTGATCAGGTGCTCCAGAAGAATTGGAAGAAGTGAACACTTATCTCAATTTCATGAAATATATCACTTATCAAATCAATAATTAACCAAAATCTGTAATTAGAACCGTGTTCTAACATTCATTTCTGTTTAATGTACTGCGCTAAAGAGCCAAGAAATAAATGATATTATATAAACAAACCAACTCATGAAAAGACTGGAAAATCTACAGTTACATAATAATAATGACAATAGTAAATAACAAATGTGTCCTCTTATATAATAATAAATACATTTTAAAAAAGAACTAATGATAGTAAGATAATAATAGCTGATAATGGTGATAGGAACCCAGAACAAAGTGAGGAAGGAGGACTGTAAACGTCCATTCAAGTGGATTCAGGTGTGAAGGGGTTAAACTGGTCTTCAGACTGAATCATCGATGAACCCGGGTCTCCGCTGATGGGTTTGTCTCTCACCGGTGACCCTGCCGCTTCTCTCCGCCTGCTGCTCCCCTGGTCCTCCCTCTGTTTGGCTGACTTGATTAAATCCAGGGTGTAATGGGAAACAAATTACGCCTTGTGCAGCAGGATGACTTGAAAGGGGGGGATAATTAGTATGTTCATCCACGTCCTTAAAGAGATCGGTACGAGTGTGGCTCTTCTCCCAATTCACAGATCTCTTCTTCTTCTTCTTCTTCCTCTCATTTGCTGGATCTCTTCCCTGAATGCGGTGGTTGTTTTGTGCGCTTCGTGTTGCACTGACAGTGAAGTAAATAGCCAATATGTATTCATGAGTACTCACTTGAGGCGTTGCCATCAGAGTCATCAGTCCTTGGCCTGAAATTGTCTCATCAGTGGCTTTAATGATCTTGCAGACACTGTGTTGCAGAGTCTTTTGTACTTGTCAAGGAAGCAGGTTGCTCTCCAGAAAGGAAAGATGTGCTGCTTTTTGTGATGTCAATCTGCCTCCCTCCTGGTTTATTTTAGGAATCTGTTTGTTAAAATAATAATAAGAAAAAAAGAAGAAGAAGAATGCAAATGTAGTGCTAAGACGCCTCCTAGATCAAAGGAGCTGCTCAGTTTTAAACAGCTGCTGGTTTAATGTTCCCATCCAGGATCCAGCTGATAAATGCCTCCATGTTTGGGTTTGACCCTTAACTCCTGCTTTACCGTCTCATCTCTTCATCGCCTCTTTTTCACATTAATGGAAGTTTTTTTATTTTTATGACACTTCCTAGAGAAACTGGAAGTCTAGAAAATAGTTTGAATTGTTTTTAGATCTAGAAAATTCTGTAAAAGTGAAGCATGGAAATAATTTCTGTTTCCATTAGTTTGAAATTAGACTTTTTGTTGAGTTTTCCTCTATTGATTCGTCTGTTTAAATCTATAGAATAATGATAATAATCCATGCAATAATGCCTCTAAAAACATCCACCCATTCACCAACTCATCCATTCATTCAACCAACCAACCAACCAACAATTCATCCATCCAACCACTAGTTCATCCGACAACCCCGTTCATCCACTCATCCATTCGTCTAACCACCAATTTATCCATAAATACGTTTATCCATCCATTTATCCGTTATTCATCCATCCATTCACTCCTCCGTCCATCCATCCTTTGGTCCGTCCTTCCATTCATCCAACCAATCATCCATCCGTTCGTCCAACCAGCCACTTATCTATGATTTATCCAACCATAATAGTTCTTCCATCCATCATTTATCCATAACTTATCCGTCCACTCATTCCTTCAACCAGCAATCCATCCATTCATCCATTTACTCATCCAATCACCAACAGTCCCTGCGTCTCTGAGCGTCCCTCTGTCTGTGTCCCAGTGGTGTCGGTAGGAACTGGCCCTGGGCTTCAGGCGGCAGCAGCATCCTGGCGGAGTACGGCACCCTCCACCTGGAGTTCATGCACCTCAGCAAACTCTCCGGAAACCCAGAGTTTGCTCAAAAGGTAACCGAGACAAAACCCTGGAAATCTGGTCAAAACAACCATTTCACTGAATGTGGCTTCTGCATCTGTAGGTAATGAACATCAGGAAAGTGCTGAACCGTTTGGACAAACCTCAGGGACTTTATCCGAACTACCTGAACCCGAACAGCGGCCAGTGGGGCCAACGTAAGTAACTCAGTCATCTGGTTACACCAGAACCTGAACAGTGGCTGGAAGAAGCAGGACATGATGATCTAAACAATTTAAAATGTTAATAAAGGTACCAATAAATTCAAACATAATTCATTTAAACTAACAAGTGTTTACCATTATTCCTTCCAAAACAGAACAGCTCCAATGAATTGATTTAGATGTCTCTGGGGCTTTTAGGACGTTAATTTGATATTAATAAACTCTTATTGTTCTTGGCGCACATATTTAAACTTCTACGAACAGAAAAATATGCAGAAACTTAAAGCTTCCCATATAGAAGAAAGGCTGTAGTTAACATAAAATCCACCGTCTGAATTCATTATGTAAACCGACAATAGAAATCTGAATTCATTACATTATGAATGTCGCCCAGGTTTGAACTAATTCATGCAAATTGCTGCTGTTCTGCAGCTCATTATGTCCGTCTTTCACCTGGAATCGTACCGATTTAAATCAGGATTTATTCTCCTGCTGTAAACTGTCTGAATCAGACTGAGATTATTTATCATTGTTTATAAATGATGCACAATTGTAATATTTAATTCTAATCTGTTTTTGCACAATGTTAACTTTGTTGCTGATCTTTATGTAGAAATAAGCTTTTCCAACAAGAAAATTAAATAAAGGATTATTTTATTAATTTTTCTTGCCGTGCGCTCAAAAGCATGCTAACAGCATGCTAACGTCAGATAAAGTCGCGCTCCGTTTCCCAAAGCTGTTGGATGACTTCACGGTTTGGTTGCCCACTCTTCACCCGTCAAGCATTTTCGTTCTCGGTCCGTTCAGACGCCTTTCTGTTCCTGATCGGGTGTCATTTCAAACCCATTAGCTGAGTCTTAAAACCACGGAGCTAAACAGGTAATGATGATGATGATGATGGAGGCGTAGGACGTGAAGGACGAGCGGAGAAAGAAGAGTAACGGAGAGCGAAGATAAAGCTGGGAAAGAAAGTTTTCTATCAGTCAGATTTAGCCTCACTAAATAAAAAAGCGCAGTTTTTAAATAATTACTTATTTTATTAAAGGAAAGAGTTGATCTGTGGAGAAATTTGGACCCACTCCTCTTTGCAGAATTTATTTTATTCAGCCATGAATAAAACATGTTAATTACATTTTAGTCCAGACTTTGACTAGACCTCTGTAACACTGCAATATCTAATAATGTTTTAAAATCTGGCTTCAAGCTGTAATAAAACATAATTAAAACCAAGGCGGGCAGAAATTATACACCATATTTTTACTCAAGTGAGAGTAAAAAAGTATTTTAAAAGTTTACTGAAGTACTGAGTAACTCATCAAATTATCAATCATTTAATGTTTACAAATTACATCATCAGACGGACAAAAATATAAAGTTCAGTGGAAATTTTGGGCTTTTAAGAACCAAAATGACAACAATTCATATCAGCAACAATAAATAACAAATTAAATGTTTCCAAATCAGTTTCTTTATAAAACGTTAACAATGGCTGCAGGTCTGTGGTGAATCTTTGGTTAAAACATGTTTGTTGTTTTCATCCAAGTATCCAAGTAAGAGTAGAAATACTTCATAATAAAATGACTCAAGTAAAAGTAAAAATACTCCTAAAAGTTATTTTTTTCTAAAAGGTTTCTTTGTAATTGGATAAATGTAACACTGATTAAAACATTATTTAGCTTTTGACACCTGTAAGCAACTGAACTAAATCTACAAAAGCTTAATAAAAACCATTATTAAATAAATATTCAGAAAGTGCAGCAGCTGCAGCCTCTCATCTGCAGATAAAGTGGTAGAAAGATGCTTTCAGACAAGCTCAAATTGACCTCCTTAAGCCCTCCTTCTACTTTTTAGTGTTTTACATTTAACAGCCATAAAAAGTTCTACATTCTTGATCCAATTTCACCTTTTATTCACATCATTTTGCTGTTAACTTTTACTGTTGTCTGTAAAAAAAGAAGAGAGAAACTTGCGCTTCTCACCGAATAGGAATGTGACATTAAAGTAAAAATCCTTTTGCCTGGTTTTATTATTTTGTTTTTATATCCAGTGATATGCTCTCAGCTTTTATTGAAGCGCTGTCAGGTAAAGTTTTACTGCACGGCTTTTTATTAAAGGCCTGCGACTGTCTGAGTCGGATAAATATGGGTCTGTTTCCGCAGACTGCTCCGAAATGCTCGGTAAAACAACCATTTAAACACATGAGCGATTATAATTGTTCATATTTATGTGACACAAAGCTGATAACGGTGTTTGCAGGCAAGTATTTCATTAAGCGACGCATAAAAGTAGAATCTCTGTTTAGATAACATAAAGGAAAGAGGACTGAATGCATAAAAGGCTGATGGTATATGATGGCTGTTGCTTTGCTTCATAAATTGTAAACTATGAATTTTGGCAGGAGAGACACTATAAACTCATATTCTACCTCGCGGTTTGAGTCGTGTTCAGAAATGAATTGATTTAATTACATTTTTTAAGATTTAGCTCATGTTTCCAAATACATCTTGTTTTATAAATGGGTTTTATTTGGATTATATCTCGTTATAGGTCAACTCTATAACGAGATATAAAGGTCAGGCTAAGATATTTACTTTTAATTAGGAGAATAAAGTTATAATAATGCAAGAATGTTGTATGAAATAACATGACAATAAATATTAAAGGACCAGAGCAAAGTGGTAATTTTATGAACGCCAACAAATAAAAAAATTATTTTCTCATAAAACTAGTTTTATCTTGTAATTTTAAAATATTCTTTTGATAAAATTTGATCTTTTTCTGGACTTAATACGCCGTTGACCAACTCACAGAAGGAATAACAAGAAATTTCTTAGTAAGTCACATTTCTGTCTTGTAATTTTGGGACATCCTGTTGGTAAAATTTAGGTTTTTTTCTGCTAATATTGGGACTATATTCTCATAATTAAAGAAACGTTCTCATAGCCTGGCATTAGGAATACATTGCCCAATTCACAGAAGGGATCATTGAAATTAAAGCAACTTTTTTTTTACAAACAAATATGTAATATAACCAAAATAAAGTGATAAAATTACCATAATAAAGCCATAATTTTGTAATAATTCGGCAAAAATTTTGTGTTATAAGTGGAATTATTTGAACCTTTTCATCAATATAAATATATTCGTCCATCCATCCATTTTCCTGCACCCTTGTCCCTTACTGGGGTCGGGAGGGTTGCTGCCTCTCCAGCTATCGTTCCGGGCGAGAGGCGGGGTCACCTGGACAGGTCTCCAGTCTGTCGCAGGGCAACACAGAGACACACAGGCAAACAAACATGCACACACACACTCACACCTAGGGACAATTTAGAGAGACCAATTAACCTGACAGTCATGTTTTTGGACTGTGGGAGGAAGCCGGAGTACCCGGAGAGAACCCACGCATGCACAGGGAGAACATGCAAACTCCCTGCAAAAAGACCGGGGCCGGGAATCGAACCCAGAACCTTCTTGCTGCAAGGCAACAGCTCTACCAGCTGCGCCACTGGGCAGCCCAATATGAATATAAATAAGCTATTATTTCTTGCTGGAAAGTTACTTTTAAGTTAGTTTTCTTATTTCAAGTGTACTAAGATATTTACATTAGAAATGAAACCAAAACTACTGGGTCAGACTTCTTACAGTGCACAAAATGCATAAAACTGAGGTTTCTGTTCATCTCTGATTCTTTATTTTTAAGTGTTTCTCCTTCTTTAAACCAAACGCTCCTCCTCTCTTTTCGCCTCAAGATGATCACAGCTGACATTTAATCTGTGCGCTTCACAACGCGGCCCGACTGCGTTAATGACGCATGCATATGGATGAGCCTTCGCCGACTATCAGCAGGACAAAAACTAGAAAACTACTCGATCCGCCTGCCACAGAATAATGTAGCGGTGTTTGTGCAGCAGCTTCGCTGGAGCTGCGCGCCGCTGATTTATGTTCCTCGGCTAATCTTTGCTGCAGATCACGTGTCTGTGGGTGGCCTTGGCGACAGCTTCTATGAGTATCTGCTCAAGGCCTGGCTTATGTCCGACAAGACTGACGAGGAAGGGAAGAAGATGTACTACGATGCCCTGCAGGTGAGGCGCGCACACACACACACACATGCTGGGAGGGTCTTTGTTGGATTAACTGCTCAAGTTAAATAAAGGGCAGGGACTTAAATAAAGCTTCAGAGGTTGGTCAGAAATACTAAATATGTCTTTAGCCACAACTTTGGCTTCACTTTAAGATGTCAAAGTTAATAGAAGGTGATTTTTCTGATGTGTATTTCTGTGAATCTGATCTGCTGCCTTAGTTATTATGCTTCCTTGAACAGGTTAGGTCAGCTCTATGGGCGATACAAGACATGTTTGTTACATTTTTAGCTCAAAATTATTGTTAGTCACTTCGATTCTGAGCTGTTTTAGGGCCTCTTGTCACTTTAAATCCAAATAAGCTGCTTATTGGCAGAGGCCACGCCCCTTCAACTCAATGTTTACATTCACACGTGAAAATGGCTGCAAACAAATTCGCAATTACACAAACGTACATCTTTTAAAAGCAGAAGTGAAGCCAGCAAGTGGTTTTGGATGGTAAGTCAACAACAAAACACTTGTCTTTCCCAGCAGCCATTGAACAGCTCATGCAGTGGGAAACCAGCTGATCAAACTTGCTGGAGATCTGCTTGGGTTGCTAGGTAACCCAAGCTAGGTAACCTAGCAACCTAACTTTGCTAAGATTGCTAGGTAACGAGCTGGGCTTAGGTAGTTTGCAACTTCTGCTTCTTGCTGTTTTACTGCCAACATATGAGGAAAACTAAACTTTGTGTAGCCTGGTTGTTTTGCTCCAAACCAGTAGAGGGGACGTGTCTAATTCACATTTTCATTATTTCTGTTTTTTTGTGACATTTTAAATGTTTGCTCAAAATCCACGAGAGTTGGACCTGACAAATGGATCCAATCAATTTTATTGGATCCTTTTACATCATAAAAACACAAAAATAAGTCATAAAAACAACATAAAGTCTCCAATTGACATCCTACTTTGTCAGGTGCCTTCAGAAAAACCATCAATACGTGTCAAATATGTTGGTCAATGCTCCAGTGAGCTGAAAGCAACATTATGTGTATTCATGCATATTGAGGTATATTGGGTGTTTGAACAATTAGGCAGTTATTAGCAGATGTTAGCTTAATATTAGGATCTACTGTAGTAACTTTTCTTTTTGTTGCAAAAAGACAAAAAAAATGGGGAAATTAACTAAGAACCATAGTGGTCAAAGTTCTTCAGTTGAAATTAGAGACGACATATCCCCAGTCTGTGATCCAACCAAATGAAATTTTTAGAACTTGGTGGTATTACATAAACCTCACAGCGAGTGGACGTCTAATTTCCACTTGTTCCCTGTAAGCAGACAGCGTGGTGTTTGTTTACAGCTGGTGAAGTGTTGCCGTTTACTCCACAGGGTTTAAATCCCTCATGCAGCATCTGAGTCATTATAACTGGTGCTGGATAATGGCGGACAACAACAGCAAGGTCAGCTGTGGATAATAAAAAGCAGTCATGCTGTGGTATCTACTTTCATCTGCAGACATTACAAAAGTCCGGTTATTTAAATAACCTCACGAAGCGGCTCATACAGAGTCGAAGATGTTGAACAGATGATCCACGGGAAGGAAAAAAATCCTCCTGAATACAGAAGATTATTTATTCCCTCCATAATAATAAATCATCGAGTTAAGTTGTGGTGACAAGCGGCAGGTCTCAGCTGGAGAAACCTGCTGGATGTCCTTCTGTTTGATAGAATTTTAGATAAACTAACTCATTGGTAACTTGCATCCTTTTTATAAACATTCTTGGATTTTTTTTGTCAAAAAGAGGCAATCAAAGCAAAGTTTTTTAAAAATGGCTGCTTATCAATTAATCGTTAGTCGATCGATAAGATCAATCAACTTTCGATTAACTAAATAATCATGGAAACAACATTGGATTCATGTTTTTTGGTTCTCGCCGGCCTGTTTCTTTCCTCCAGGCGATAGAAACCAACCTGATGAGGAAGTCGAGCAGCGGGCTGACCTACATAGCCGAGTGGAAGGGGGGGCTGCTGGAGCACAAGATGGGCCACCTGACGTGTTTCGCCGGCGGCATGATCGCTCTGGGCGCCGATGGGGCCCCCGGCGACAAGACGGGCCACCAGATGGAGCAGGCGGCGGAGATCGCTCGCACCTGCCATGAGTCGTACGCCAGGACAGGTAACTCCATGACGAACCTTTGAGTCATCTGAAAATGTTCACAATGAACTAGAAATAGATTCGAGTCTTGGTAAAGATTTTATTTATGATTTAAAGCATGTTGTACCTTTTTTGAGTAAATTGATCATTAAATTCTCGTGGATTCAAATATTTTGAAATTCCTTCATCGAGGATTTTATTTTATTTTTTTACAACAAAAGCAAAAAATGGAACGCCTCCTTTATTTTGTGAAGTTTAATGAGTGGATAAACCAAAGTCTGCTTTTTAATAAAAACATTGTTTTGTCCTGTTTATTCCACATCTTCAGTTTCAAATAAAAGCAGGAAGCCTTATATAAAAAAGACAAATGCTTTCCACTGACCTTCATGAAACAAATCCATTGAAACAATTAGTCAAGTTAATTGATTATTAAGATAATCAACTTATTTAACCGATTAATCGCTACCTGGAGAATTGTTTTCCTGCATTTTTAATGTATTTCCAATATTGTATCAAAAGGATAAAGTGGTTAAATTAAAAAAATCTTTTATTTGATTGTCAAATTGTTTGTCAAATTTCTACTGCTTATGCTATTATCATTAAAATAGTCTTATTTGCTGTATTAAATCATAATTAAATTAACACCAACTATTTTATTGTTTTTATTTTATTAAACATTGGAGAAGGATTATAATGATAAGGATTATCTTTTGTTAGATATTTCAATAAGTTTCTGGAGGATTATGACCATGAGGAAAATGAAAACAGTTTCATGATGGTGTTGCGTAAACTAAATTATAAATGATAGATCTTTACTGCAGCTATCATATAAACCTAAAGTCTACTACCACCGGCTGTCAGGTGATATAAATCCTTCACATAAAGTAAATAAAACCTGCGATCTGAGTCTTAAATTGTGTTGCTTCCTTTCTCCGAAGCGCTGAAGCTCGGTCCGGAGGCGTTCCGCTTCGACGGCGGAGTCGAGGCCATCGCGACCCGACAGAACGAGAAATATTTCATCCTGCGCCCCGAGGTCATCGAGACCTACATGTACATGTGGAGATTCACCCACGACCCCAAGTACAGGGAGTGGGGCTGGGAGGCTGTGCAGGTGAAGTAACTTCAGAGTTCAGATCAATTTGTTATAGTTTTATCTACAGGAGCAGTTTGAGCTTTACATCATTTTTATAAAGTTATTCCCTCATCAGACACATTCCTCGAGTGTTGCTTTGATTCTTTTATGCATACTTGAGGAGTCCTTTAATCTCCATGGTAACCAAGTTTCCTCCACTACTGGGCTCCTTCAGACTAGCCATCAGCAATTAGCAAACCCCTGGTGGAATTGAGCAACTGCTGAGCTCGTTATCGGAGCTGCTTCTCAGTGAAACTTTGCTAAAGGGTTAATGGAAGAGCAATAAACAATAAATTAATTAATCACAGAATAAATTAAAACAAAGTGAATCATTTTCATTTGCATGATTTTTGTCTTTTCTCTCTTTCTACCAAAAACTGGATGATAAGAGCCTAAATTAGCCCTTTTTTTAGGACAATTTTGTGTACAGTGACTTCATAATCAATTTTATTTATGTTGATTTGTTTTGGATATTTAAAATGTCTTCCAGATCCAGCGTTAAATGTTCTTCAGGATTCAATTCATCTTTGAGAATGTGCTGTTGCATCATTATGCAGCCTTATTAATTGAAACTCAAAACAATAATATTGTTCATCACAATAACTGACAAAATTAGTTACCAAAACAGACTTATGGAGGAGCCATGATTTCCTGTAGGCGGAGTTTCAGGAAGAGCAGGAGCTTCTTAAAGAGACAGAGGCCATTTTTAAAATCTTATTTGATAAATGCAGCATTTTTATAACGGAAATTAAAACAGTTACTTGATTGTGCTATAGAATGATGCTGCAACACATAATGCTGCCCCCTTAAGATAAAACAAGAACTCAATTAGCTCCTTTTCTGTATGAAGCTCATGAGCTGAAGACTTGATGGATATTTAAAGAGCCTGTTTGTTTCCCATCCAGGCCTTGGAGAAGCACTGCCGGCTAGAAGGAGGCTACAGCGGCGTCAGGGACGTCTACGCCTCGTCTCCGAACCACGACGACGTGCAGCAGAGCTTCTACCTGGCAGAGACGCTAAAGTAAGTCCAAACCGAGTAGCGGCCCTGCAGGCCCTGCAGGCCTGAGCTGACACAAACTGAAGCTGCCTTTCACTACAGCTCAGCTTCAGAAAGAGGCTCCAGGTTATTCCATTCACACACACTCTAAGGGACACGTGTCTAACCATGTATTCGAACCAGTAACAGACATTAATCAATACATTTGGTTTAAGTCATGCTGACGCCCTCCTATAGGGGGCAGTATTTCTTTCTTTTACTCCACTGCTGCCTCAGCTTTACTTTGTCAAGTTAATGATTAATGTAGCAGGTATCAAAATGTCATATTAACGTCGTATATAAGAGCAGATATTTCCAAATCTGCTCCACAAAGTCAGTACACAAGAAATAACAAAATTCTAAATGATTTAATTTAAAGAAATACTCATTGAATGAATTAATATTTTAACAGTTTAATTTGCTTTATCATTACATTCTGTCACAAACGGCCCTTTGAAAACATTCAGAATTTTAATGGAACTAAGGATTAGTATGAGTTTGACGCTTCTGCTTCCTTCTTTAATTTAATGGATCCAACGTTTCATTAAAATCCTCAAGTTGGAAAAATACAATTGAAATCAAACTAATTCATTCATCTAATAAAAAGATGGTTCTGATCGACTCACGGAGCTCCAGAGACACAAACCTAGAACCTGGAGAAAGTGCCAGGAATAACAGCAAAACAAAGCTTCTAAATTAGCTTCAGTAATTACAGATATGTCAACCAGACGATGTTCGTTACATAAAACTAAAAAAATTAATTAAAAAACGCTCCAAATAGTAGAGATAGAAACTGTGAAAAACACCAAATGTCTGAAGTCTCCCTGCCAGCCGCAGCGTCACGTTTCGATTCCTGTTGTCTTTGTTTTTCTGATCATGTCGGCAGGTTTTGTTTGGACACAAACGGGACAATTTTTGCATGATTTCACACAGGAAATAACATTTAATTTAAGTTGAGGAGAAAAAAAATGGTTGTTTCCCTGAAGTTTCATGATGCAACACAGGAGCTCATATCACTTAAACATTCTTCAAAATAGGAAAGACAAGAGAAAGTAGCAGGTGTGCCTAGGCTAACTGTGTCGCAGCAATAATCAAACAGAAACAAACCAACTAATGTTCTGCTAACACTAGCGCGATATTTAGCGGATGCTAATGCTAAAGCGCTAAGTTTAAAAGTTTTTTCTGCTGTTTTCGTTTTTACTTTAACTATAACAGCACATCGCCCTCAGCTGGATCAAATATGCTATTACATGGTTTACGTTCCATGCACTGAATATTTTCTAAGCTAGCTACAGTGCTAACTCGATTAGCGAACGTTAGCCCAGCAGCCCGTTGGAAATGATCTGTCTGTGTCTGTGTTTTCCTGCAGGTATCTGTACCTGCTGTTCTCTGACGACGACCACCTGCCCTTCGAACACTGGGTCTTCAACACCGAGGCTCACCCTCTGCCCGTCATCAGGAAGGACAAAACAGACACGCCCAACCAAGTGGAGTAGCCTCCCAGTGACCTCTGACCCTGTATATCTGAGCCTCCTGTTGGTGACAGGTTCCCCCTTGTCGGATTTTGATTTTTTTGTTATTTTTACGAACTGGATCTGTTCTGGTTTTATCTGATTTGTTTTTGGTTTTATTTTGAATCTTTTTGCAAACACTGATCTCCGGTTGGGTCGGATCCGGAGCGGCTTATTCAGAACCGGAATCATGAGAACTTCCTGTTTGGATTGGAAACGGCAGAGATAATCAGCTGCTCTTCGTCCGTCACGTTATTTATCAGGACGTTTGTTTGGTTTAGTTTTTTTCTCTGTGAGGGTGAAACCAGGCGGCTCTGTGAATTAAAGACGTTTGGGCACAATAAGCCCTCAGCTCTGACTGACAGGGGCGACGAAGTGACACGGTGAGTGGGAAGACTCCTGGCTCACTTTCTGTTTCCTCTTCGCTGCTTGAGGATCCATTTGGAGAAACACTGGGATTTCCTTTTTTTATGTTTTCCTCTATCTAAATCATGCCTCGTTCATATCTGCCAGTAAATTCAACAGGTTTTCTTTGACCAGCTTCTTGGTTTATTCGTCTGTCTCACATTTCCATCCGAGGTCGACCAGGACAGGGATTTGAAAACGGATATTTCTTGCTAACTTGATTGTTTTTGCCTTTTTTTCCTGTAAAAATTGGTTTGATTTTAGGTTTAATGCCCTCAGACTTGAATATTTTTTTAAACCGGTGAACTAAAATTTGTTTTGAGGGATTTTGTAGCAGTTTAAATTGTCAGGGATGCACAAAATATCGGAATTGGCCCGATATTAATAACCGATGTGATGGTGGATTCTGGGATATTAGCTGTCTTTCAATGAAATGTGGGAAAATATCCATTATTCTGATATCGATTATCAATATCGGCCCAAATTTTGAAATCAGTGCCTCCATTGAGACCCTGAACATTTCCGCTGCTGTTCCAGAGTTTACATCCACTCATCTGAACGAGCTTCATGTGATCATTTTAGTTCCTTAAGACTCATTTAAAGAGTCGAGACATTTTTCACAATAAATTATGAAAACAAAAGACCGGCCCTCTGGGAACTGTCCCAGTAAACCCGATTAGCCTGTTCAGGATCTTGTAACTGGGATCTAAATAAACAGCCACTTCTCGCCTCGGAGGTGTATGTATATATTTGAGCCTGTGATTAGAGGTCTTACTGCTAGAATATCCTTGAAGTTGGATGGTTTTGAATCATTTTGTTCTGCATGTTGGTGTTGATGGGTGGATGTAACCTTCCTCTCCTCCTCTTCTGTTTTCCGTCAGGCAGGATCTTCTCTCCTCTGTGAGGAAATGCAGGAACTCAACTTTGCTCTAAAAGCTCCACCTTCAGTCTCATTCAAGCCATACTGACGTAACGCAGCTTTTATCATTTACATCGTCGTTTACATCGCGATTAATTTATCGTTTCTCCCCGGAGCCACGCAGACGAAGCCAGATTTCATCCAGTTTAGTCTTTAATCTAGTGCCTTTGCTGGTAAAAACAGAGGAGTTGCAGCTCACATGAATACAAAGAAGGGATTTTTTTAGCAAAGACTCTCAGCTTTAAGTACGTTCCCGTCCTTCAGATGAAGATTTAACCAAAAGTGGATACGAATAAAAGGATTACCACTCCTTTCTGAGGAAAATCCATCTGAAGTAGGAGATCAGATGAGTTATTCCCTCTCCAGTCAAAAGTCTGGTTTCCTGGGCTGCAGTGACACCTAGTGGTGGCAGGTCGCCACTGCGCTTCCTGAATCTTGGCCCAAATGACTGCAGACTGTGAAATTAGCTGCATTATAAAGTAATTACCAATCACAATGTGCAAGGCTCGCAGATCTTTCTCTCATCTTGCCAGATGATGATGTTGGAGGCGGCGGATCAAATTCATCAGCCGAGTTTTAAAGCAGGCAGACGGCAGATGGCAAGTCGTTAAAAAAAGAGATTATTTATCTGCGGTTTAAAAAACATCTGTCTGACCTTTTGATTTGGGCCAAAATGCAGAAAATGTTTAAAAATGCAGGCTGGTGTTTCTGGAAGATTAGGAAAAACTGTTGGTTTTATTCTCTGAAAAAGAACCAAAACGGTCAAATTAAACTGAACTCAAGTAGTCAGACTCACTGTTTTTAAGGTTTTTATGAGATTTAACTCTGACCAAAACATTTTGACTAAAAAGTGAGAAAAGCAGAGAAAACATTTTAAAGATTTTTGAGGTTAATAGAGGAAGAAAATAAAACATTTGGTTTTATTCTCTGAAAAGTTGAAAAAAAAAACAGAAAAATGTAACTGAAAACAACAAATTAATTTATTTTTATTCCTCATAGCATTGTATCACTTTAAGTTACTGAAACCAATTTGATTCAATCTGAGCTTTTAATTTGAACCAAAACACAATAAAAAATTAACAAATGGAGACAAAAAGTTTTTTTTTTAAGATTATAGAGGAATAATGTTGGTTTTATTCTCTGAAAAAGTTGAAAAAACAATCAAACTGAAAACAAAACATTTTCTGATTGTTTTTAAAGCATATGTGAGATTACTTCACTTTACCTTTTTGAAAGTGATTAAATTAAATTCATGTTTTAATTGAATAGAAATATGAAACATCAGTTTATTGTAATTTTCATTTCAGTGTCAAAAAGGGGAATATATTTATTTTTCCAAAGTTTGGAGATCAAATCTCAGTAAAAAGCTTTAATTTTCTCCAACAGGGAAATAATTTTAATTAATGAAATTTATCTCAAATTAAATATTTTACTCCTGTTAACAAAACGTTTGCCTTTTTCAATTATGTTTCCTCTAAATAGCTTTTCTGTCTGAAACTGTAGCAGCTGATTGTGATCATTTATTTCTGGTAGATTGTAGGAGCTGCTGGTGCTGGGAGCCGACTCCAGGGGGCGCTGCAGGTTAATCAGTAAACAAACTGCAGAAACAGCTGCTTTATAATCTGCCAAAAAAAAAGACTAAAGTCGGTTATTTTTAAATATTTTTCAAGTGACAGAAAGACGACAAAACAAAGGATCAGATGAAGCCGAATGAATGTACCATCAAATGTGAAATTCTTTTGCTTTATTTCACTCGTTCTTTGTCTTAAAAAGCACAAAAAGCTGCAGGAGAATGAATTTACCGAGAGGTAGAAACACAAACAGGAAACTAAAAATCAGAGAAAGAAAAAAATCTAAAACTTGAATCATTTTGCTTCATAAAGAAACATTTTGCTCACTTGTGTTGATTTTAGTTTTTGGTGAATTATTGGATGTAATTAAACTCAGAATCAGTGGATTTTTATTTGTGTGTTAATCAGTTACTCTCATAAAACAGAATTTTTTACAGCTTTAACATGAAGAATTTACATTAAATACACAAAATCAAGCCAAAATTTTTAGTTTGAATTATTTTTTTACTGCTTTCTCAATTCATTTGTGGTGAAATTAAGTAGTTAAAAAGATGAGATGCTGCTTGTAGGTTTGATTTTATCTTTTAAGTGAGAAGTTTTACATCTTTTTATTTGCAGGAAATGAGATTAATGTTGAGATTTGTGAGATTATTTGGTTTTAGACCTTTAAAGGGCTGATCTGCAGCTTTTTTTATTTTTGTCTCCCGCAGCGTTAATCTGGTCGAATCTTCACCTTCAGATTTAAATAATTTCCATAAAAATGTTTTAATTTTTTCTGATCATTTTGTGTTCCATTGTTTTTCTGTGACTGACCCAATTGCCCAAACAGTCGACGTTTTAGAGCTTCAAATGTGTGAAAACAGCCTCAGAAATGTAGAAGAAGTGGCTGAGAATCATTCCATTGCACATAGATTATTTTACATTTGTATGCAGTGTTTTAATTCTGTGGGGAAATTTGATTTATTGTGTTAAATATGATTATTGTTGATAATGAAATGTAAATATTGCATTGCGGCAGACGAGCCGTTTGGCATTTATATAAAGATTCTTCTGAAGATATGGAATAAAATGATAATATTGAGCAGCAGACTTTTTAATAAACTATATTTGTTACACTTCTATTGTGAATAAAACATCTTCTAATAATTGTTGTTTCTCTTGCCATGTTTTTATCAAACAACCAAAGTCCAAAGAAAACCTTCAGAAATCTGAAAAAAAAAAAGTTTTGAACATTTTTAACAAATTTCTATGTTTTTATCAGCAAACAGAATTTGGATTTCTCAGATGATGATGTCATTGCTTCTGACTGGGTAATTATCTCTACACCTGTGGGTCTATTTTAACAAACTCCATTTTATGTGACATAAAAAAAATTGAGCAAAGATGTGGGTAAGAAAATTGGTCTGTTTTCTGGACTTTAAAACTTTAAAAACAAGATTTGTGCTGACATGAGCTGAAAGGCTGTTCAGCAAGGAAGAAGCCATAAAAAACAGACAAATGCATAACATGTTCTGTGGTCTGATGAAACTATATTTATAAAGGAAGCTTGCAACTCATCCTGTCTAGCGGCAGGAGGGACTGGTGCACTTCATGAATTAGTTTTCTGAGCTGGAAATGAGGCCTGCAAGCCTGATCTAGTTTCTGTCAGGAGAAATAAGACAGAATTCCAGCAAATTATTGACAAACTTGTTAAACCCAAAACATTTAACAGAAATAGAACTTTTAACAATTCTATGAAATTCTGATGAAATGAAAGGAAGCTTAAATTTAAATGTTGCTAATCGGCTACATTTTCTCTCTAGAATAAGTGTAGTGCTACCTAATTGCTACATTTCATTGTCCTTTAACCAGTGTTCAATTATTGTTGACTACATGCTTCCAGCATCCCCTGGCACATGTGGTGTGCTGGCTAATGCTATAGCTAACATTACGGTATCTACAAATCAATATTCAGGGTGCGTTAGCTAAATGCTACAGCTAACTTTCTGAATCCTGTTTCCAGTTTCAGGGAATGTTGGCTGAATATTCGATCCAGTACCATTAGCTGAGTTTGTAGAGTTCTTTGCAGTGGCTGACTGGGTTAAGGTTCTGGCACAAGGACAGTTTATTTCTAAGCACAGTTTGCACAGTTTGTGTTTGGGATCATTGATATGTGATGGACCAAAGTTCTTTCCTCCAGGTCCAGTTTAATTGTTTGTTCTAGGTTGTGTGATTTATTTCAACTAAATTAATTGAGAAGTTGGGGCGCATCTGAAGAATTTCTAGATCAAAATGTCTTCATTTGATACCAATTTGCTCAAAATAAAACCTTCATGGTTTTAATGTACATGCAGGTGTTCATAAAACGTGCCACCAGATGGCAGCAAAGGACAATATATGCGCTCCAGATGATTCCCACTGCTGCAGTTATTACCTTTAAATCCTAACGCCTCTCTCTTTTATATATTTTATATATTATTCTTTGCTTAAATCACCACACAGGAGTCTTCAGGCAACCCATCCTCACCTCAGCACCATTACCACGGAAACCACAAGAGTAAAGGAGTCCAAGAAACGTCACACGGCGTCACTGGGACAGATTAAAATGATATCATTTCATTTGTTTCCCCAGGTTTTAACTTGTGGGTGTCAGATGTTTCCCCCTGTCTCTCCTCTGCCACCATCATGGCTGGTTTGTTGTTGCTCTGAAACCAGGAAATCCCACAGGAGTTTGCAGCTCCACTTCCTGTTTTCAGTCCCACTGGGAACCGGGAAGTCTGACCCACATTCTGGACAGATGTTCCTGCCGCCTGGTTGGATCCTGCAGAGAGTTATTTATGTCTCTGCACAGCGATAGATTTGATGTAAAACACTGACACCAACATGAAATGGTTGCTAAAACTTCTGCTACTGGAAGTAGATTCATTTCAGGACCACGGACAGAGACAGAGGTCCTGCTGGTTTTCTGCAGTTTTCTTCCATTTTTAACTCGTTTTTGAGTTACTTTTATCTCGGCTTTGGGACACGGTGTTCAAACACCGTTTTGTATACGGCTGAGTCCAGTTTTGTCTTCTTTCTACCAGATTTTGAACAGTTTGGAATCATTTTGGAGGCAAAAGGTTGATTTTTCAGGAGTCAAAGGATGAATCAGCTTCGTCTAAAACGAGTTTTCAAAGTTTGCATAAAATTTGAGGAAACTTTTAAAAAACAAAAATGTGAATTAATTAAGGTTTCCATCTACTAGTTTGGTGCGAATCAACCAAACTGTGATTTAGTGAGATGTTGACGCTACGCATGTCTGTAATAAACTGAAGAGTTTCATGCCTCTGGTAAGGCACAGATACACCAGCAGTCGGGATCTTTGACTACATCTGAACTTATTCAGCAGATCTGTTTCCAATTTAGTGTATAAACTTTTTATTCTTTTGAAAACAATCCAGCGTAACAATGTTTATTGTGAAATTGAGGAAATTGTTTAAAATGTTATAGTTTCCATCAACTTTTTCAAACGTGATCAAGAACATCGATGGAAACGCAGCTTCTGTATCTTTACTCAAAATAAACATTTCTACAATGTTTATTTTACATTTTTATTATAATATAAACAATAAAAATTTTATTTTACTCAATATAAACATTTTTATTTTGATTCTGTTTGAGTTTATTTTGTTTACTGAAAATAAACATTTTTATTTTGCGTAAATAAATAGATTTGATCCCATTTTTCTGTTTTAATGAATGAAATCACCAAACATAATTCAGTTTGACAGACAAAACTTTGTGATGTGATTCCCAAAGAGTTGCTCTCAGTCAAAGGCCTCCTGATAGTGGATCTCTGCTCCTGTTTTCAGGTGATAAATGGGTTTTTACAGTTCCTAAAAGACACAATGTTCATTTGTTGTTATTTTTCTTCTAACAGTCTGCGGTTCCAAATGTTTCTACTTCAGTGTGAAGAGTTGTCGGGATTGGACGTGAAAATGTGTCGGTGCCTCGCTCAGGTGATTGTTCTTCTTATCTGAACGTTTTTCTGCAGTATTTGTTGTTGTCATGGAAACCAGTAAAGCAAAGCTGCGTTCCTCACTGCAAGTTTTCTAAAGTCTGCTTTCATTTTTCTGCCTCAGTCGACCTTCAGCAGCTGTGATTTGGTCAAAACTCGTTTCTTTTGCTCGAGTTCCTACCAGAAACGGCAAAACAAGATGCTGCTGTTGTATTAAGCACTTTATTAATACAACAGGTCGTTCTTGGTCTGTGCATGCAGTAAACGATGAATAATCCTGTTTGCCTTTGTGTCTCCAGTTGATGAGTTAATTCATTGTTTCAGATTAGTTTAATTGGTGCCAGAAAGTGCAGAGAGCAACGTGTAATTAATCCACACAATGTTGATAGCTGCTAATTTGGATCAACCAGCGGAGAGATGATGCACAACAGAGTAAATAAAGCAGAACCAGGCAGCAGTTGGTCTGTGGTCGGCTTGCAGTGGGAAGCTGAAGGAAGATGTGAAGTTATTTGTTATTTTTCCATTTTCTGATAGAGATTTTTCTATTTCTGTTTAGTCGACACCAGCAGTTTGTCACAGAGACGCTGTTCTTTCTCCATTTGTTTGGTAAAAAGAATTTAGGAAAAAAAACTAAAACAGTTTAACTAACACAAAATGGTATTTTAACACCAGCAAGGTAATCTCCAATAAATTATATACTGATTTGGATGTTTTTAATTGGTTTCTTCTTTCTCCTAAAGTCTCCCTGCCTCAAGCTTTTACCACCTCGTCTTCAAAATATACATTTGTTGGAAATAAAACAAAAAAATGAATTCATTCAAGCCTGTAATATTTCTTTTAGCCTTGCTTTTCTGTTCTCTCTAGTGAACATTACATTGCCATAAGGATTCTTCAGCGTTAGCTGCACCGGTTAGCTAACATCCTCTGGACACGGTTTAAAGGCGGAATAGTAAATATTTCTCTCTCTGCTGCAGCAGAAACAGGAGAAAACTGAACCGCAGCATCTGAAAATCCCTCCATTCATGTCTGTGTGTTGGGAGTAAATCTGCAGAAACTGCTCTGGTCTCATTCAGACTTTTAAACATTTTCATGGATGTTTTTGTCCAATATCTCATCCGTCCATCGCTGAACCTCAACTGCACGTTTTGCATCAATCAATGAACTTCAGTCAGTCTGGAAATTTGACCCCAACTTCTGGCACAATGTTTAATTCACATCGACTGGCTTCCTGGCGTTCATTAGGTTTTAGTAAACTTGTGATATTTCTGCTCCAAAACCAATTTTAATTTATTTTTTTAGAATCAGCATCTTTTTGAAATGCCAAATAATCTCTATAATTTCTGAATTTGTGTCTTGTGCAAAATAAGACAAAACTTATTACATGTAACTTCTCATCAGTAGTAAATAGCAAATATTTCTCTCTCTGCTGAGGCACATTGCAGAAACGGGGAGAAGACTCAACACATTTTATTATTGGTTTTATTCCTTAATAAAATCAATAATTAGATTACTGATTTTATTAAATCAATAATAAGATTATTGCTTTTATTAAGGAAAAATAGATAATTCCTTAATATTGATTTTTTTATTATTTAAATTATAACAAGACATTTTTCCCATTGTATAAGTAAAATAATCTGCCAATAAAACAAGAATTTTTCATCTATCTTAAGAAGTGATTGGCTCTTGTTTCTTGCTCAGAGGTCACGTCTACATTAGTTTTGTACTAAGATGTTTGCAGTAAATACTTGGTAAGATTTAGTGTTTCCGGCTGAACGATGTTTTTCCTGGAGATCAGCTGCAGCAGCCAAACAGAAACCTTTTACATTGATCAGGGTGCTTTCTGAGTCTCTGGAGATTATGATCTAAACTGAGATTATTCGTTATGTAACTATTATCATCATCTCTGGTAGACAGTGAAGCTTAGAGATTAAAAAACTGATATGATGTACGTTTAGCATCTGCTAATACATGCAGCTAATAAATATAACTTTTGAATGATATCGTCTTATTTCTCAGTCAGATTTAGATTGAAATCGTTTCATAAATAGTATCTTTATGGAAAACTACATTTTGTCAGTCTTTGAAAATACAAAACTCTTTACACACTGATTATTATATATACATATATACATATAAGCAAAATTAGTATTTAATTTTTATAGACTTAATAGATTATCAATATAATTTTAATTACTTTAATTACTTTAAATTAAATTACATATATATATTTTTACTGGAGTTAATTACCTAACGTTTTTACAGGAATACTTTGGTAACGTCGGCTGTCAGAGTTTTCCTGTAAAAACAATTTTTTAAAAATAATTTTTACAGTGTAGCAGTTTTGAGAGGCATGAGATTATTAGAACGTCATTTTTTATCTTTAAATTAAATAAAAACACTCAGGCACGGTATAAATGACTGGAATAGTATAAAAATAGTCCTTAATTTGAAATATGTGCTGTGATATTTCTTGGCCCATTTCTTGGAAAGCTCAAAGACTTCACCAGAGAATATCTTTGTACAAAAAAGAAAAAGCAGAGACAAATGTAGCCCTGAGGTGTGCAGGGATGTCGGCACAAGAGGAACGTATTCAAGTTTAACTAGTGAGACAAAGTGCTGGCCTGGAGGAAGGACAAGTCCAGATTAGACTGGATTTGTCCTTCAAATTACATCAAATCCGGCTCCGTTTCCACATCCTAAACGTCACTTTCCTGACTTCACATGGAGGCTGTCAGAGTATCAGATAAATACTTCAGACTATATAAAACGAGCCGTAAAGGGTAGGAAGCCTTCACCCAGAGGTTTTATAGCCTTGACAGCCCGTATATTGTTCATTTTATGGTTTCTTGGGCCACTTAAGTCAAGTTATTGTTTCAGTCAGAATGATGAGATTCACGTATTTGGACCAGTAAAAGCACAGTTTGTCCTTTATCAGAGGTTATTTAGCTAAAGAAGCGTCATGAATTTTTCTTCCCCAGCTTATTGTGTTTGACAGCCGTCCCTGGAGATTCCCATTTCACTGCTGCTAATAATATTCAATTCTAAACCTGGAAAAACACCTGCTCCTCTGCAGATACATCACTTTTTCTCATACTTAGATGTTTCAAGTCATCAAATGTTCATATCAGACAAAAGTGATGGGGAAATTACTTTTCACATCAAGCTAGCTGAGCTTGGTTAGCATTTTTCCTCTCCTATTTTATGACTGTCACATTGAAAACTACATTTTCGTATTTTTTGTATTATAAAATATCTTACTCTAAATATTTAAAGTAAATGTTTTAGTCATTCGGCATTATTTAACTCGCTAAATACATTACTTTAGCAGTGTTTGCATTGCAAATGTGAGCAAAAATGAGCCGTTTCAAAGTTACATTCCACAAGCCGTTACCTAGCAACCTCAGCCCAGCCCACCCCCGTTACCTAGCAACTCAAACTGAGTTCCAGCACGTTCAGTCACCTGTAAAATGGCTGCTTGGAAAGTAAGTGTCTTGTTGTTTTGACCTACCGTCCAGAAAACACTTGTTGTCATCTGTTTGCAGCCATTTTCACCTGTGAGTGTAAACATTGAGTTAGGGGGCGTGGCCAGCAGCAGCTTACCTGACCTGGATTTAAAGTGACAGGAACCCCTAAAGCGGCTCAAAACGGGCAGAAGTGACCAGACTAGAATATAATGACCTAAAAATTATTCTGTGCAAAAAAATGTAACAAACATGTTTTGTATAGACCATAGATGTATCTAACCTGTTAGCTTCAATTAATTTGGGGTTTATCTGTGTCTCTTCACTAATCTGCCAATATTTATCATGACTACTTTTGCAATTTAGCTAAATTAATTCTGATTATTGTTTTCTTATTTCAAGAAGTTCTGCTGATTGATTTAGTTGTCTGGTGAACATTAACTCTTAACTCAAAAAAGCATGCCTTGTTCCATGTTTTTCTACTTCCTGTCTCACACCTGATGGACGCTTATTGGGCCTGGTGCTTCCTCTCTACTGTCACTGCATACTTGCGCAGGAATAGGAAATGCTGCTGAAATTAACTTTTTTTTTCAACTTCCATTATAGCAAAAGAACCCCATAGTTAAAGCAGTAATTAAATCAAAACTGTACAAAAATATATGCATTTTGCATTTAAGGTAAATATATATATATATATATATATATATATATATATATATATATATATATATATTTGTTTATAAATGAAATTAGTTAAAATGAACTTTGCAGTGGCTTAAGGGTGGATTTTCATCCTAACATTCTCCATCAGTTGGCAGGTGAGCAGAGGGATGACAACGCAGTGACACGGTGCCTTTGAGTACGTTTCCATACACACACAGCAGGGACAAAAACACCAGCTGAATCCCTAAACAACCTGTACATGCATATGTATTCTTGTTTAGCATTTCCTGTCATGGGGGAACTGTCAGGGAAGTTTCTCCTGAGGGGTGAAGGGTGGAAAAAACCTGCTAACTCTGCTTATTCTGTCAATTATACAGAAACAATGCTGGAAATTCAAGGTGTGAGCATCCGTCCGTCCTTCTTTCCTTCCTTCCGTCGCCCATTCTTCCTTCCTTACTTCTTTCCTTCTTTCCTTCCTTCTTTACTTCCTTCATTCCTTCCTCCCTTCCTTTCTTTCTTGCCTTCCTGCCTCCAAATCATCAGAACTGCAAAAAATAATAACTCAAAATATTTCAATCTGCATAATCCATTACCACTGATGCAATTAATCATGATTAATCAATTATTAAAATAACCGTCTAGTAATTTAGTAATTGATTAATCGTTCACCAGCGGATACAAACTCTAAAAAACAATATATTCAGAGTAGTAATTAAGCCAAACTGTGCAAAATATTTTTGCATTTAAGGTCAAATTTCCTTTTTCTGTAAATGTGTTTCACTCAAAACTCCTCAAGTCACATTTTTAGTTTCACCTGATTCAAATTCACTAATTAAAAGCTGTTTTATTGGATTTTGGGCAATAATGTGTTTATTTTCTTATTTAAAAAAGGAACCAAATTGCCAATTTACCTCTTTTAATGTATTTGTAGTATTGTGTAGAAATTAAATGAAAATCAGCAGAATGTGCCAATTTTTTATCCAATTATCCAATTCATAATCGATTAATCATCATAATAACCGATGAATCGTCAGAATAATTGATAGAATAATCACTTCCTTAAATAATACTAAGTGGTAGCCCTTTATTAGTTTTTCATGAAATGAACTTTTTCATGACATTAAAAGTGTCAAAGCTGTTGTCGTAATGATTAAAGCTCCGGTCCATGTCACGTCGCAGGCTTGTTTCCAGCCGAGGATCCATGTTGCATGTCACCCATCTTTCTTTAATCCCTCGTTCACCGTCTGCACCTTCCCGATCAGCAGCCTAACGACACGCACAGGAGAGGAAATGTTTGCCACGTTTCCATCTCATCAGTCTACAGCTGTGTCAGTTCTGCTGACTGATGAATCCAGAGGCGCTCATGTTGGATTTAAAGTTTCGTTGCTGCTGAGCAAATTAAAATACACACTTTGATTTTGGCTTGTAGTTATATTTGGAAGTGGTGACATGGTTGTTGTTGATTTTTATTATCTTTGTTGATGTGGAGGCAGAACCGTCTCACTGTGAAGAGTTTTGAGGATTTGCTTCTCGTCGGCTGAATTTTAAAGTTTGCTATTTGAAGTTTGCATTTTTATGCAAGGCGTTATTTGATGGACCATGCTAGTAAACACCGAAGGCAAGAATTGGATTGAACTGTATGTTTGCTTTTTAATATGCTGTGTATTTCTGCAGTGTATTGATCAAATCCAACCTCCTGACAAAAATCAGACACTTCCAGGTTTCAGAAAGGCCTCTGGCAGAACATCGGGCTTCATTAACTTCTGGTTTTATTGGACGATACGATCAGGATCGGTGCTCATCTGTCCTCCTGCTCACCCTGCTGCATCTGGCTGAATATTAATGATAAACTAGAAAATTCCTGCAGAAATTTAAATGGGGCCTGCCAAAGTGTGCCCGTCGGTTTCTGATGCTAAAAGTTAGCATCAATGATAATCTTAGCTACAGTATAGCCAATAGCATGTGCACAAGCAAAAGCATGTTTACTAACATGGACTTGTGCAAATCTGTATGTTGAAATTGGTGTATAAGCTAAAATTAGCCAAATGCTAATGTTAGCATAAATGCTGTCACTGGCATGTGTGGTATCACTAGCATGATGTGTCTATTTGACTTACTCGAGTCAGTATACTAAACACGCCTAATAAGCAAGAAAATCAGGGGAAAGCTTTTTACGGGATAAGGCTAATGCTAATGCACTGTCTTGCTGCGCAAGACAGTGCACTAACCTGAGATCAAACGATAGTAAGGGCTAATATTATTTGCACCGCCTGCGGCGGTGCTCTGACCTTAATGCACCGCCTGTGGCGGTGCATTAATCTCAGAGGGATATTTAGGCTTTTATTTTGAAATGTTCATTTAGCTTCGTATGAAGTGGCCACACTAATCCAATATCTAACAATGGTTGGGCTAAACCAGTTGTAATAAGTTCAAAAGAGCAATTACTTGATGTGAAAAATGTAAAGGCTTTTATTTTGAAATGTCCAATGACCTTTATTTTAAATAACCAAACTAATCCCATCTGTAACAGTGATTTTGTTAATCCAGCTATATAATGCAAACATCAGCAAGTAGTTCTAAATGCGAGCTCAGTCCTCCTCTGTAGTAACAGAAAGTTCCGCCATGTTTTAGTTCAAACCTTCATTCATTGTAGTTCTAAAGAGCAGCTCAACCTTCATGTGAGCCAGACACAGAGGGAGAGACAGAAATCTAAGTGCTTGAAGCAGTTAGTTTTGTTATAAATGGTGACACTAATCCTATGAGTAGCTGTGGTTCAGCCGTCATTTTAGTTCTTAACTTCCAGCTCATCTCTCCTCTGTAGTAAAAGAGTTCTGCCATTAATGTAGGTCTAACTCACTCTTCTTTAGTCTAGCCTTCCCTGTTTATTCTAGCAGCTCATCCTCTAGTATACAGTTCCGCCATGTTGTAGTTCTAAATGCCAGCTCATCCCTCTTCTGTAGTAACTGACAGTTCCGCCATGTTGTAGTTCTAACCTGTTTAAAGCCAAATTCCCCTTTTAACCTGTTTAAAGCAGTTTTATTTTTTCTAACTGCTTCACACTAACCTGAGAGAAAAAGATAATAAAGGCCCGAGAGGGATAGTCAAGCTTTTATTTTAATAACATTTTGTTATAAATGGCTACACTAATCTTATGAGTAACTCTGGTTGGGTTAAAACACTTATATGGTGCCCAAAACATTCTAGTTGTTACATTGTGATCAGCTGTGCTGTTAGTAAGAGACAGTTCTGACATTCTGCTCAGAACTAAAGTGATGACGTTTCTGTAGCTCAAACCAGCTGCTCTGCCGGCCTCTGTGTTCCGTTGCTATGGTGATTAGTCCTCTGTCAACTGTCAGAGAGAAAGTGGAGAAAATTCTATCAACCTGAGCTTTGATGAAAAAATCAGCACAAAGAGATGCTTCTGTTTCAGGATCGGTAAAGCCGATCTGAAAACCGTTTGAAGCGTGTGGGAGATCGATTTCTGTTCTCCGATACTACCGCGATTCATATCTGTTGCACAAACACAGAAATTACAGCGACGAGAGAAAAATGGCTGCGCTGACCTCTGAAACTTTTCAGAAAAGTCTCAAAATGAATGGCTCAGAGCCTGAGTAAACCTGTCACTTGTTTTGGCTCTGAAGCACCTTGACGGAAAACCGTAAGACCTAGAAAATTTTGAAGACATTTTACCGGAGCAGGCATTCGGTGCGATGTTTTGACCGACTTTCAGAGCAATCGGCGATATTTGTAGGCATGAGGCGATTTCAAATAATTTTTGTCAAAAATCCACTGTTTTTCTCACTCTAAAAAAGCGGCAGTTAATTTCAGTTACACTCTGTTTCGTTTTTCGTTTCGGCAGTTGGTAATTTTGCACTTTGGACGCTTTTTACGTCGCCGTTTTAACTCCGATTGCCAATAAAAATAATAGCTCCCCTCCCGGGATCGAGCCGCACGTTTTGATACCACTTTTGTGGGTGGGCTCGCAGCGGTACGAGCCGCATTCCGGTTGACGTAAGAAAAATAAATAAATAAAGAAATAAAGAGACATTCTATTCGGTGTAGAACAATAGGTGCCTGCCATGCAATGCATGGAGGCAGTGTCTGGCTTGCTTCGCAAGCCAGACACTGCTCTCCTTATGCATTGCTATGGGCAGGCCCCAAATATAATCCTATACTAATCAAATCTGGACATGGAGGGCACTTGAGTCTTTAACCTTTTTTTTTTGCAACCAAACCTAATCTATCTTCTATTATAACCTCAAGGCTTTTAAATTCAAGATGGATTCTTTTCTGTGGTCTTTTTCACTGGAGCCGACCATTAAATTGCATATTTGTCGAGTTCAATGCTAATTTAACTCTGGGCGGCTTCAACTCACTGGGGGAACGTAATCATTCGGGGCCGTTAGTTCAGCTGTAACTCGTGTGCTGATGGGTGAATGTGACTGGTAAGTTTAAAAGCTCTTCAGTAAGACCAGAACATGGAGCCCATTCACAGTCAGACTGAATAAATTAGAGGATTATTGAAAGGTTTGCTTATTTCAGTAACTCAGTTCATGAAGAAAAGCAAAGTATGCCTTAATTACACACCGATAGATGTTTCCAAGCCTTATTTTTATTAATTTAAGAATGAAACGTTACATCAGACCAATAAATAAACTATTTTAATACAGAAATGAGGGCCTGTAATGCCATATTTGAAACTTCATTGTTTCTAGTTTTTCCTGGAATTAAAAAATATATATACATGTATATAATCTTCAATTTATTAAGTTCTGATTTAATGAGAATTCTATTAAATGAGAATTAAATTTAACTTTCACTTTAATCAACAACCTGTTCAGAAAAGATTAAAATGTCGCCAATAGTTTTATTATTTTATTTTCTGTCTGTCATATTAAATAAACAAGCAGTTATTAAACAAAAGGCCATTTCTGCTGGGATTTTAACTTGAAACAAATTATACCGCACTTTTCAGCAACTGTAAATCTCATGAGATGCTGGAGTAGGGGATTTGATTCGTTCTCTTTATGATGTCTCTGATTCACATCCATGGGATTTACAGTCATGTTTCAGATATTATTTGAGTTTTAGAAATTTTAATCAGCAGCTAATTGGAAAAACAACATATTGTTGCCACGGTTACTCCTAGCAAGTGCCTGAAAGTAAAAATGTAAAAGTTGCTGACATTTGATTTGCTTTACAGAAAGAATTCAGATAAAAAGGTAAAATTCTGACTTCTGATCTGAATTCTGAGTTCAAAGTCAGAGTTCTGCAATTAATTTCACATTTTCCTGGAAAATTCAAAAAAATTTTGAATTTCTAAAGTTGAAAATTTGCAAGAAAACTCTTTAATTTTTAAATTAATCTCAGAGTTTTTCTAAACACCAACAACAAAAAACCTTGAAAATTTCAAAAATAGTCTAGAAAAACTCCACCATTTTGAAAATAGTTTCAGAAATTCACTGGTAAAAAACTTGGAAATTTCTGAGTTTAAAAAGATGAAAATTTTTCTAGAAAAAACTCCTAAATTAATCTCAGAAATTTTCAGAAAAACATGGAATATTTCCAAAAGTTGAACATTTTTTACTTTTGAGACTCAGTCCTTTCCAAATATTAGAGGGGAATAAATATTACATTAAATAATACATTTTCTGATGGTAATAATTTCTCTGTTTCTGGCACTAGCATGTTGATTATAATAATTTTAAAATAGGTCACATCCTCATTCACGCTGCTCTCAGTGAATAATGAACTCGTTCCATCGGCTGACAGAAGCAGCGTCTTTCACAACAGAGCAAAACCAAACAAAGATTTGTCCGTTCTGACCAACAGGATGACAGAGGTGCTGAGGAGTGTAAGAAACCTTTAAGAAGGAGAAGTCTGGAGAAATATGAATTGCGTTTGTTGCGATAAAGTGATGATTATCTGTTGCTGTTCTTGGCATAAACACCACAGTGATGCATCCGTTTCTACTTTTAGAGTGAATACAATCAACCAGGCCTTCATCTCTTCTTTTCCCAGCTTAATAATTTGTATATTTTGTACATTTGCGTTTCCTCCTGCTGAGCACAATCCAATTAGAAGAACCCGATGGCGCAAGCAAAACATGATGAAGTTGACAACACAATAACGGCCACAGTCTAATCTCTGCTCTCAGAAATAAGCAAAGGATATTGTTAACACTAGAGGCCAAGCAATCAAACTGGGAGATAATTGGATAACTCCAGAGGTTATTACACTAAAAATGCTTTTGTTTTATTTTAACCGAAACAGCACAGCATGGGACCGGTGCAAAAACACGTTTTACATCGTAAATGCTAATATATGGAGTTCCTACAGATCTGAAGCTGCTGCTGCTGAACAACTAGCATCCAAAACCATTCAGTTACTGGAAACACTGGGATCACTGTGATCTGACCCATCACAACATGAACCTGGTGATTCATTAACCTGGAGGTCTCCTGCTACAGGACAAAGAAATGTTCTCAACTGCAAGACAAAAGGAAGAACAATCACCACGAAGAGTACAGAAGAGGATTGGGATCACTGAAATAAAATAATTTAGTTTTGTTCACAGATTAAAATCAGAATCCTGAAAAAAAAAATCTGAATTCAGATTAAAAAGTAGAATTTTGACTTTGAACTCAGACTTTTCTAACTCAGAAAAATTCCAAAAATCAAAACTTTTTGACTTTGGAAGTGTAGAAATGTCCAAGTTTTTCTAGAAAATTTCTGAGATGAATCTCAGAATTCTCAACTTTTGAAAGTCAGATTTTTTTTAATCTCTTTTTGGTGAAATTACTTCTAATAATAAGCAGAATCATGTTTATCCATAGATTTTTACAGACTTTGCTGCACACAAATCCGCTTTTATTTAATTTACTGAATCTAAATGTACCAGGAGTTATATTTAGATTGACCTCAAATCCTTTTCTTATAACTGAGAATGAATTAAATAAATCAGCCCAAAATATTAAAAACTAGATATGTTTCTTTTAACGCAGCAAAAGTAGAAAATCCTTTTTACTTTGACACAACAAAGTGTTTCTCTGGGCTTGTTTCTTTGAATTCCTTCACAATAAAGCGCACATAAACACTTTTTTTTGTGTGAAAATAAATAAAAATCCATTTGGAACCATAAATAGGACGCAGAAGACAAACCGTTTGCGTCACGGCTGTGATTATGACGATGAGAGACCGCCTGCAGCTGCCGTTCCAGTCAGCTTGAATTTTTTATTTTTTTTTCTCCTCTCCTTCTTTCTGCTTTGATGGATGAAATGACGTCACTGAAATGCAGCTAGGTGCATTTCTTTTGCAGATCTTAATATTCAGACATAAAAACAGACAAACACAGATTGTAGTTTTTTATTATTTTACTGAAAATGCCTCCAGTCATTCCACCTGTGAAGTGAGGTGAGAATCGGCTCATTTCACACATTTTTAGGTGCGAAAACAGAACAAACCAGCAATGCATTCATTACGTTTTGGACATTATTGAGAAATCTTGGTGAACTGCTTCATCAAAACAAATACAAGCAGTGAGAATTCAATTAAATGTCATATTTGTTTGCTGCATTCGTTTTTAATTCCATGTTACAACAGTCGTTTTCTGGCTAAATAGTAAATAATTAATAGGAGCTTATTATGGGGTGGAAGTGGATGTTATTGACTCCAGCTGATTAACTTGACCTCAGTGTTTTATGACATCATTTATTCTGATTTTATTGGTTTCTTGGTCTGGAAAAGTCTGGAATTTAATTCAGGTATTTTCCAGGTGTGGAGAGGTTTGAGTAAAGAAAATTTACAAAGAAGAATATTTCTATTTCCAGGTTTTCCATCTATCTTAAAGTGCCTCCCTTCTTTGCTTCTCTTCTTTATTGGTGCCATTCATTCATTCTTTCTTTATTTTCTTCCTTATTTATCCTCTTCTCTTTCCTTCCTTCGTTTCCTTCTTTGTGTCCTTACGTCTTTCTGTCATTGTATGTCTTTGCTTTCTTTTGCCTTTCCTTCCTTTTGTCCTCTTTTCCTTCCTGTACTCTAGCCTTAAATCCTACTTTGTTTTGTGTTGCTACCTTCTGTCATTCCTTCTTCCTTATAATCTTTTCATTTATTGCTGTTTGTGTTCTTCCTTCCTTGCCTTCTTTTATTCGGAGTGCTATTTCATCCTCTCTTTTATTTCTTGTGTATTTTTCAAGGTTTGGTTTATGAAACCCTGTAGAAACGTGTCAGAAATGTATAATGAGCTTCAGTATTTATATTAGAATGTAAAGAACTGCGAACTCTGGAGAGTTGACTCTGTAATTTTGCATAAAACATCTGTAGGAGTCCTTTATTTAGTATTATCCCTACAGAACAGCTTCCTCTGTAGGTATGTGGTTTTATCTTTGAGCTATCACTGTATTGTAAAAGATTTAAAATGCTTTTTGTTGTTGAGAAAGTCTTTATTGCAGTTCCTGCTAAAAAAAATATGGATTCAATTCTCCAAAGAAAAACATGGAGCAGCTGAATATTCAGGCTTTGGAAAGAATGCATCTAAAAATGTAAGTATGTAGCAACTTAATGGTGGATTTTTTACCCTTTTCGCCTAACTATACTCAAACTGTAGCGCAGTTCGAAGACGCGTGAATGAAGGCGGACTATAACGCAAGGCATTCTGGGTAAATACAACCAAAACAAACAAGAGTCGAATGCTAGCGGGAGAGCTAGCTGGTGGTCTTTTACCGAAGATTTAAAAAGAAATCCAACAATGACGCTACTCCATTTTACTTTAATTTCACTTAGAAGGAAGTTTCACTCAGTATCTCCTAAAGACCTGAAAATCTGGGTCTAGTGGCGGTAATACATACCGGAACTCAAGTGTTAGCTTATTGCTCCAACGTGAACGCAGCGTTTCGTGAATACAGTAGAATTTAAAACCTACAACACAACATACATGTACTAAAAACACTGAAAATAAATGAAAGTGATTGGCAACTGAAGTGAACCAATGGTAAAAACGAACATCATCCATCCATCTAGCAGTAAGTTTGCACTTAACGCAACGGGAGTAAAAAAGATGCTAACATTTGGCTAGCAATGCTATATTGACCTCTAGTAAGTGATACCTGCAACCACTTCAATTGACAGAACTATAAGGGGTATTAAAGCCATTGCAGGTAGAAAAATTAGTGAATTTCTCAGAAATTTAAAGAGAATTTTCTCAGATTCTTTTTTTAAGAAAAAACAAGTACATTTGCAATCTCCAAAAGTTTACAATTTTGAGAAACTCAAGTTTCAAGTCAGTTTTTCTTTCTTTTTTTCTAGAAGATTTCTGAGATTAATGTCAAAATTAATTTTTTTCTAGAAAATTTTCGACTTTTCAGACGCAGAAATATCCATGGTTTTTTGTGGATATTTCCACGAATTAATTTCTGAGATTAATCAATAAAGTCCAAGGATGGGAAAAAAAACTAAATAGAATATACGAGATTAAACAGGCTTTCACAACTAAATTTAAGACTTGTGATTAACACGTTTAATCACAACTTATTAATTTAAATGAATTTAAGAAAAATTGGTCTCGAACCGCCACTGTTTGCTGGGGCAGAAAGCGTGAGCTCATCTCTCCGACGCTACGTGAACGCAGCGCTGCTCCCATCCTTCGTGAATGCAGCATAAACTGTTGAGGTGATCCATGGCAACAAGAGGAGCAGCAACCAACCGCCGAGCCCATCTTTTCGCTCTCTCTCCAACTCTCTCCCATTATCCCCTCCGGTCTCCGCTCCGCTCTGTCCGGTAAATGTAGTCGGAATGCTTCGGGGAGGAATTACTCCTAACGGCTGCCGCTGAGAAACGGTACCAAGGTGACCGCCTGGGAGGGAGGCAGCCCGCCCGGAGAACCGGAGCTCCACATCAGCGCCAGGTGCCCGCACTACGACCCGCTGATAACGGAGGGAAATTATGCTAGTAGCTGGTATCTTCTGGCGTTGAATCAGTCAATTTTGACCCTTTAGTGTATTATTAACGGGAAGCGGGCAAAATGAAAGCGGTTCGTGTGTCAGAAAGGCTTGATATTTTTGATTAACTCTTACCGTGCCTCGCTGAAACACGCTGTCCCAGCTCTGTTCGCTTCTGCACGGTCTAGTCCCCGGTCCAGTTAACCATCGCTGCCCTTATCTCACTCAAGCATCATCGTGAAGATGGCGACTGGGTCGGGCTGGCAGCAGTACTACTGCCCTACCGGTCAGGGGAAATTTACTCCATCATCATCCACCGCCTCCTTCCAGTCCGGCGTCGCCATGGAATATACCCAGGACCTGCACCTGAGGATGAGCAAGAAGATCGCACAGCTAACCAAGGTAAGCGGAATTCTTCCACCGGACTCCATTATAATTTCCTCACATTTAACAGAAAATATTTAAATATTGAACCAAACAAATAGATGCAAGAACATTATGACTTCCCACTGGATTTAAGGTATGTTCTAGCACATTCGGGGTCTGTTATGATTAAATATAACTTGGCAAGTAAATTTGTATGAAATCAAATCTGAAAGTTTCTAATTTAAGACTAACTTCCCAAAAAAATTTAAAGGGAAACACTTAAATGTGCCTCATTAATTTAAAAGTTTTAATCTATTAAAACATATCCTGGATTATTATTTATTATGACCAGAGTTGGTAGTCAATTGCATTTACTTAAGTAACTTAAAAAAACGTTCCGAAGTATTTTGCTATGATGTACTTTTACTTGCGTAAATTTATTTTGAAGTATTGCTATGCTTGAGTGAAATTTCTGGATTCTGAATGGAAAAGAAAACATGTTTTAACTCAGACACACACCTGCAGTTTGTGTTAAAGTTTCATAAGTTTCTTATTGAAAGAAACTGATTTGGAAACATTTCTTTTGCCTGATTGTTGTTGTTTTTTTTTATATAAATTGTCATTTTGGTCCTCTTAAAATTCCAAAATGTTCACTTTTATGTATATTTTGGTCCATCTGATGTAACTTAAAAATCAAATGATTTATAATTCAATCAGTTACTCTGTACTTTCTACCCAATACTTTTTTTTACTCTTACTTGAGTAATTTCCTAGATGGTGACTTTTTACTTTAGCTTGAGTAAAACTATGTTGAAGTAGTCCTACTCTTACTTGAGTACAGTTTTGAGCACTCTACCCACCTCTGATTATGGTCTGATTAATTTTGGTTTGACTTCTACAAGCTTTAAATAATAAATGTGCCTATTTAAAATTCCTGCCTTGTTTAGCTGCTTCTGCACACCTGAACCCAATGAATGGGCCATTAGAAAAGCCTCTGAAGTTAATGAACTCATTTGACTCAGGCGTGCTGAGGCTGTTGCACGATGAGGACAAACACATCTACAGGAGCAGCATATTAGTTTTCATTATCACAAAGTTAATTTAGTTCAGTAACTCTAGATTCATTACGGGTGGACTGATACATTTAAAATGTTTTTTAGAGTTACCGCTTATGATTGAGACTTACAGCTATGAAAATCATAATTTTAGTTCACCTGAATATAATTTAATACAGAAGTGTATAGTTAATGGTACTGCTTTATCATTGTTGCATTGATATTCTGATGAATCTGAGATGTTTCCACCAAACAGAGTGATGCTGTGGTCATTAAACCAGATATTTATACTTTTGATAGTGTGGCACTTTTTCCTTCCGTATAACTTTCCATTAATCAGCTTGGATATTGTAGTTTAGGTTTAGCAAGAGTCTTTAGCTTAGTGGCTTAGTGGAGGCTGAGCAGCCTTCTTCATCATTGTGGAGGCAAATCAGTAAAGAAATATTTTCTAATTAGTCTTATTATTTAAGCTTTCTAAATAACATCATTTTGTGTTTTCCTTAGCTGAAAGCTATAATCATCAAAATGAGTAAAAATTAACACTTGGAACATAACTCTGTTTCTAATTAGTATGTTTTCACGTTTTGCGCTAAGTTACTGAAATAAACCACGTTTTTGTCGATATTCTAATTTATTCCGACTCACTTAGAGATGGACTGACTAGACATAATCACAAGTTTCTAATTTTTATCCTTTTGTAGTCAAACATTTCATTTTGTCACAGTTTTTCCATTTGTGATAGTTCAAACTACTGTAGAGTTGCTATTTATTGATGTATATGTCTAAAATTCAAAATAAATAGAATATCCAGAGCAACGTTGCATGGAAAGCTGCAGATATTGTTTGTGTATTAGATTTCGGAGCTTGTTCTGAGGGATTTGTTTTTAGCCAGATGGCTGGGATGATCTACTCGTGGGCTTTCACTGGCATTTCAAATGGATATGAAACAATCTTTTGCCCTGAGGATCACAGCTTTCATCCGACTCTTACCAAAATGAAAACGTCTAACCAAGTGTAGCGATCGCTCTGGAAGATTCACTCCTGCTAAGGCTCGTTTGGGCCCCCGTCTGTCATTATGGAGCCTTAAATGTTTGTCAGGTGGCTTTTCTGTGATCTAAAGTGTGTGTTAGGGAGGATCAAACGCTGACAATGATAACATAAAATCTGTGCTTTTTGCAGCGTTTGCAAGAGCTAGCATGTTGCAGTAGCTCCGTGTTAACTTTGATTTATTTTAGTTGCGGTGTTGCATGTTTGGATGATTACTCCAAACATGCAAAAGTGCTGTGCAATTTTTGTTCTCACTTTGCTTTTATACAGTTGCTATGATGAACTGTGATAACAAGGTATCGTTTTTAGAACCGGAGTTACTAATTAGCATCTTTAAAACTCAGTTAACACCTGAACTATGAGGAGTTAAAAAGGAGCTTTAGGGATGCAAAGCAGAGAAAAAAAGAGGAAGTTCAAACCATCTTCTACATTGATTATAATGGGCAAGTGTGATTTCCCCTACTCTAACATCCTTCTGACTGTACAGACAGACAGATATTTAAAGAGGAGAGCTTTCAAATGACTGATAATACAGACTGTTAGCATGTCATAGCTTTCATGAGTCTCTGCAAGACTGACTGCTGCAAAGCATCATTTTCACAACGACTCTTTGGAGACACTTGGATGATATGAGTTCCCTTTGAGATAAGTAAAATGTTTTTGAATTTAATTGTATATAAAAATATATTTTCAATTGTGTAATTATTATAGCATTGTGTCTTGAACAGATTTTCCTATTTTGTTAATTTCCAGTTTCCTCTTCTTTTTTTTTACCACAATTTATTCCTTCATAACTTTTATTGATTTTATTCCACTCATATACATGAAATGTTTGAAGTGCATGAGAAAGCCTGCAGATATTTTAGAAAGATTTGATAACAATAAGTCATAGATGTGAAGGACAGCATTTAAATTGCCACATTTCCAGTCAAAACAAGGGGAAAAAGTGTGGAATAAAGTCATTAGTTGGCAGTCAGAGAGAAAATCAGTTGAGTAAGCTTCAGTAAGCATACAGTTTCACTCTACTGGCAACTCACTGAACTACTGAAGGTGATGCAAGCAGAATATCATATTTACTCATTTTTAGATGGTAAATATACGCAGAAACAAACCAGATGGCAAAGTTTTGGACCAGTTAACGTTTTAAAAAGGACTATTGTTATCCACAACAGTTTCCATCATCATTTGGAGGTCAAACATTAGAGCTGAAATTAAGGCTGCAGTATGCAGAGACTACGGAAAGTATTCACCCCTTGGATGTTTTACCATTTTTATTGGCTTTACAAATCAATGATGATTAACAAAATTTGGTTTTTTGATTAAAAAAAAATGCCTGAAGTGAAAACTCATTTCTATTTAAATAAAAAAATATAACATAAAGAAGGGTTTGTACAAATGTTCTCCCACTTTAAAGTGACAGACATAATATAACAGAAGTCCAGTCAGGTGGTGCTGCATGTATCAATGAGATGATCAAGAAGGAAAATGGCACATGCGTAAAGTTTCTTTATGTTGTGGAATATGGCCGTCTTGGATTCATGTTTTGGTTCAGAAATAACAACCCAAACCTTCAAAAATCATCTAGCTCATCTTTGTCGGCCATTTTGTGTTTTTCTTTTAATTTTTCAAGAATAGAGGAGTGAAGATCTGTGCATCAAACTTTTTCTGGAGGCATTTCCATAGTAGGTGGTCCAGAGTTTGAGTTCTCATTCACATTTCATCAAACAAACCAGACTTTCTAGAAGAACAAGCTAGAGTTTGATTAAAGCCGACCAAACGCATCCATAGCATCCAGGACGCTATGGATGCGTTCACTGGTGTGAACGCATCCATAGGTCCCAACTTATTGGGACCTATGGCTCCTCTGATTGAAAGGAGTCAAAATTACCATCTTTTGAAAGAAATTGGTAGTTTAAAAATGGCTGATAAGAGAAAACTGAATCAGATAAAGTTTGTATGAAGTTGTTGTTTCTGGGAACTGAAACAACCGAAGGTGGTATTTTCATGAGGCCTGCCGCACACATTCCCACCGGCGGCACGTGTGAGCCTCGCCTCTCTGCAGCGCCGTGTTGAGTGAAGCCACGACAACAGAGCTGGGGAATGGGCCGGCGGCGTTCAGGCCATCTGCTGCTCACACTGACCACTGATCTCCGCTGAGCAGGAGAGGCGTTCAGGAATAAATATCAACCTTGAAACCTCCCCGATCCGCCTTCCACCCCTCTGACATCCCAAGCCCAGAGATTTCCAGCTGTTGAGGAAAAACCCACAGGGACTGAACATGTTTGGGAAAGAGCTGCAACTTTAGTAATCGATTTATTCTAACGATTAATTGACTAATGGGCAAAAAAAATTGGCAAATTCTGTCAATTTTTAATTTAAGCTTATTTTAAACAATATTAGAAATGCAATAAAAATACAAATAAAGATGTAATTATTTTTTAAAATGAGAAAATAAACATTTTATTACCTAAAATGCAACAATAGCATTCCTTTAGCTAAAACTAGGCCACTTGAAGAGGGCTGGGTAGAACATATTTGCAAACAAAGATTTTCTTTTTTGATTTTCATCACAATATTTTGTAGTATCATTATAACAGTAAAGATTTTGATAAAGTAACTATTCATTACTCATTTTTGGGGTAATAAATAATTTCATCATGGGCTGCCCAGTGGTGCAGCTGGTAGAGCTGTTGCCTTGCAGCTAAAAGGTTCTGGGTTCGATTCCCGGCCCCGGTCTTTCTGCATGGAGTTTGCATGTTCTCCCTGTGCATGGTGGGTTCTCTCCGGGTACTCCGACTTCCTCCCACAGTCCAAAAAACATGACTGTCAGGTTAATTGGCCTCTCTAAATTGTCCCTAGGTGTGAGTGTGTGTGTGCATGGTTGTTTGTCCTGTCTGTCTCTGTGTTGCCCTGCGACAGACTGGCGACCTGTCCAGGGTGACCCCGCCTCTCGCCCGGAACGATAGCTGGAGATAGGCACCAGCAACCCTCCCGACCCCAGTAAGGGACAAGGGTGTAGGAAAATGGATGGATGGATGGTACATCATTCATGGCCCCACAAACACAAATATTGCTTGTTCATTCTCATCTGGAATGGGTTTCTTCATTAAAAAAAGTGATTTATATCACTGAAGTACACACTGTCGCTGCACTTAGTCATATTTTTGAGTTTATTGATATTTATTGATGCAAAAAGTGGAGAAAATTTCAAATAATTGACATTTCTGATCATACAATTGTAACATCAGTAACAATAAATCAAAATTCTTACTGTGAGAATTTTTTATGACAAATGAGTTGACATCTACCTGAATGTATTATTTTTTCAGCAGATGGCTATTTTTGTACACTCAAGTTAACGATTAATCGGGTTCTTAATTAGTTGAAGATTATTTCAGTAATTGATTCATCATGATTAATCCAATTATTAATCCAATTATCCTTTACGTTTGATATTTTAACCGATCAACCTCCTCATTTAATGTTTCTATGAACCATTTTCTGCCTTTCTTATTATCTTTTTGTCATAATTTTAAACCTTACAAACCCACAGGAAGACGATGTGCTCCTGACATATCGTCTCTATAGGCGTTTCTTGCATAGGGAGTGAGTGGGTCATTGATTGCAGCTCTCCAGTGGCTCTGAACCTCATGATTTGTGATGAAGGACCTGTTAGCCACCGCCTTTATTTAAGACTCCTCGCAATAATCTTTAATCCCACAAAGCAGTTCTCTTCGCCTTCTTGTTCAGCCTCTGTTCAGTTTTTTTTCCCTTCCTTTTGAAAGCTTTATTTTCTGAGTTTTTATTTCTGTTCGAAAAGGTTGGATTTATTGTTAAGGAGGCAGCGCAGAGGCTTTGCTGCCATGGCAACGCGTTTTATATAAATTATAGTTCAGAGCTCTTGCATGTACTTTAAGAGGCGGGTTGATGGGTTTCAGAAAAGAATGAGCTTGTCAGACCTGAGGTTTGGGAAGCCCAATGCAAGATGCCTGCTTACTCCATCAAGACAATGATGGAGAAAATAATGTGTGTGTGTGTGCATGTAGTAAGTCCTGACACGCGGGACCTGTAACTCTGAGATGGCGGTTATTTGTGAAAACTGGAGCAGAGGCACCAGCAGCATCAGTGTGATTGGTCCTGGCTCTGTGGCCGTTTAAATGCATCAACTATAAACCATCTTTAAGGAATAACTCTGCTTTGCCAGTGGAACGCTCAACGCAACAGAGACGCGTGTAGTCCCGCTTATTTAATATGATTTGTTTTTATTTATTTATTATATTGATATTATATATTAGTATAATTTTTCTAAAAATAATAATAAAATTGCGGTGAAGAGAGAGCTGAGCCAAAAAGCGAAGCTCTCGATTTACCGGTCGATCTACGTTCCTACCCTCATCTATGGTCATGAGCTTTGGGTCTGAAAGATCGAGGTCCCGGATACAAGAAGCCGGAATGGGTTTCCTCTGTAGGGTGGCTGGGCTCTCCCTTAGAGAGAGAAGCTCAGTCATCCAAGAGGGACTCAGAGTAGAGCCACTCCTCCGTGTTGAGAGGAGCCAGTTGAGGGCATCTGGTCAGGATGGATTCCTCCCTGGTGAGGAGTTCAGGTCCCACCGGGAGGAGGGGAAGACCCAGAACACGCTGGAGGGACTATGTCTCTCTGCTGGCCTGGGAACACCTCAGGTTTCCCCCGGAGTAGCTGGAACAAGTGGCTGGGAAGAGGGAAGTCTGAACCTCTCTTCTTAAGCTGCTGCCCCCGCGACCCGACCCCGGATCAGAGGAAGAAAATGGATGGATGGATGGATAGAAAATAAGCAAAGCTTAGCCTGGTGGAGTTGAGTGAAGTAAAGCCTGGCAGGTTGCCAGGCTTATAACACTCTGGGGGAAACCCTGCATACATGTTTATACATGAATGACTCCCGGATGGCGGGGTTTCTCACCCTGTCTCTAAGGGGCCCAGACACCCTACGGAGAAAACTCCCCCAGCAGAACGACAGTCCCCAGGAGAGGTACTCTCCAGGACCTTCTCCAAGGACTTCAAATAGGGTGGGTAATCTGAACAGGTGTCAGAACCAGACCCAGACCCGTAGGCAGAGGGAAAAGGCTTTCCTCTTGTTCGCCCCAACATAAAGGCACCAAGATGGGAGGCAACAAGTCGGCCCACTCCTGCCCAGCGCCTCCCACCAGGGGCGACTCCAGAGTGGGAGAACATGCAACCCCTTTCAAGGAGACCAGAACCAGATCGCTGAGGTGAGTCAGACTATTTTTAGCCTCTGAGTCTCACACCCAGGCAGTGACCCGTTGGCTCTCTTTGGGCTGAGCCCAGCTGGGCTTCATGGGTTAAAGCCCGGCCACCAGGCACCAACGTGCCCCACCTCCAGGCCTGGCTCCAGGGTGGGGCCCCATGTTCGGGCGAGTACCACCACTGTTTCCACTGGTCGTCTTCATCATCAGGGATCTTTGGGCTGCACTTGGTCTGGTTCTTCACCTAGGACCCGACTGCATTGGGGGCCCAACCAGAGGCCCCTGCATCACTGCTAGGATCACTGGGACACTCAAACCCTCCACCACGATAAGGTGGCAGCCATGGAGGGATGTGTGTGTGTGTGTTTCATCAGCAATGCCTGACTTTCGTCTTAGAGTGAGTGAGTCAGAAATAGACCTCTGAGCTCTCATGTTTTTCCTGACGAAGGGATTCAAAGAGACAGAGAGTCAAATACAGTTGTGTTAACTCTCTTTCTGTGTGTGTGTGTGTGTGTGTCATTGTTTTCCTCATAAAGAGACCAATACTGAAGCAAATATTAAAATACTTTTGCTGACATCTCAAAAATAAATAAATATTCGGATGTCAACATTTTACTTTACATCAAGGCAACACTTAGTGACTGTATTGTTATTGATATTTAGATCTGAAATTTGATTCCCAACCACTGATTTTTAACCAAATATTATATGCATTAAAAACCAGACATTATAAATAAGGAACAAACATATAGCTGATATGTTGAATATTCATTATTTCAACTTTTATTTATCAAGGCCGACAGGAAGACAGTTATGCATCGACTTTAATTTGGGAAAATTGTTTGTCTTTTTTTCCTTTTACCAGGGCCTGTCTGGGTGCTTGAAATCCTTGAATTTCAGTTGGGTGTTTTCAAGGTTGATTTATGTGTAAACTCCTTGCAAGTGCTTAATATTTAAACTGACCAGCTTTGTAATAAAGTGCAATCCAACGTTTGATTAAAAGCCTAAATTTGGAAATAATCAAAACATTTTCTCACTGTGAGGAGTTGAATTAGACCAAATTTCTCTTGTTTTAGATTCATTTGAATCACCAAAATTAATTATATTCACTAAATGCCAGACAACTTGGTGAGAAAATATTTGGAGACTTTTTTTTTTTTGTAACTTTCTCAAACCACTAGGGTATGTATATATGCTGTGTTTGAGACAACATATCATTTTGTTTGTTTTTACATGATCCCTGGTAGAATACTGTCCATCTTTCCATCCATTTTCCCTTACTGGGGTCAGGAGGGTTGCTGGTGCCTATCTCCAGCTATCGTTCCGGGCGAGAGGCGGGGTCACCTGGACAGGTCGCCAGTCTGTCGCAGGGCAGCACAAAGACACACAGGACACACAACCATGCACACACACACACACACCTAGGGACAATTTGGATAGACCAATTAACCTGACAGTCATGTTTTTGGACTGTGGGAGGAAGCCGGAGTACCCGGAGAGAACCCACCATGCACAGGGAGAACATGCAAACTCCATGCAGAAAGACCCGGACTGGGAATCGAACCCAGAACCTTCTTGCTGCAAGGCAACAGCTCTACTAGCTGTGCCTCTAGAATACTGTCACAATACATTATTAATATCATGAATAAATAATATCATATAATGTAAGAGTTCAAGGAAGCACAGGAGGACACCTGTAATGCAGTACTTCCTTTTTACATTTGTATCCATTAAATTTTCTCTTAAATTATCTAAGCTAAGTTTACACAAATCTAAAATCAAAAACAATAACTAGATATCTAATTTATAAAACTGAAGTTGACGGCATGAGATGGGAATCTGGTTCTTGGCTTTTTTGCTAAAGCGCCGAATCTACCGTCCTCAGTTGGCAGAAAAATGTGTTGCTGATGCCATGATTCAGGGGTGGCAGTGCAGTGATCCATGCAGCGAGGGGCGGGCAGGATTAGAAAGCAGATGGTCAGATCCACACTGAGACCAGATATCAAAGACAGCGACTTTAATCTCTCTGCTATTTCTTCAACATCATGAACAAATTATCCTTTTAAACGCTGCCAAAGCTGCTAAATGACCTGTTAAATGAAGGAAAAATTTTTACCACCATTTTCCTTAAATTGGTGAATTGAAAATGTGTTTCAGGTCTAAATGAGAGGAAATTAAACAGATTTTGTCTCTCATGATCCATTATGAATATGTTTTATCACGATATTCTGTGGTACTGTTATGATAAAAGTGACGATTTATTACTTTTTCTTTTAGGTAATTGAATTTCTGTAGTCCCAAAAACACAAATACTTCTTTTGAAAAACATTCCTATTTGTAATGCGCTTCTTTAGTCAGATAAAATATGGAGTTAAGCGATCCAAATGACTCTTTATTTTAACTGCATTTAATCATATTTTCAAATATATTGGTATTGATTGACGCTCTCATTGAATCAACAGTGAAGAAAATACTAAAACTTAATACGGACAGTTTGGGAAGCTTTCAAACATCGTTAATTGGAATTTATCACAACAAATCAAACTTATTACCATGTTAAATGATACAATAAATGCCCACTTTTGTTTCATGGTAAGAAGCCTGCTGTGTCTTCAGATGTTTTTATTTATTTTATGCCACTATATATTTATATATATATATTAAATTTGATAATTTTTTTTCTTTTGGTTTTTTTTGGTGAAATGATGTCAGACTAGAGCCGTCCCGTATACAATATGTGCATCAGTCCAGTCAGCCACAGAAGTTCAAACTGAATGCAGCTTTTGTTTTGTTTTTCTGTTCAAATTGTCAACCCGCCACTGTTGAAGATGCGTTGCTCCAATTTACACGCCACTTCATACTTTTACCTGCATTTGGCCAGTGGCTGGCGCTGATTTCCACCCCGGTTCAGATCGGTTATGAAGAGCCAAACTGGACCAAACGCAGAGAATCATTTACAGTAGAAAAAAATAAAAAGGTGGAAACGGAAACAAACAAAAGATGATTAAAGATAGTTATAGAAATGAAGATGTATAAAAATATGTAAATGTTTTTCCAGAAGCCAAGAAGGACAAGCAATACCAGCTGTACTTTTGGCAGATAATCACAACAAACTAAAACTGTTCAAGTACTTCTTCAACAACTGTTGAATATATTTTGCTTGTATTAATGGTTGTTACATTGATTACAGCAATCAATAGCTCTCCAGAGTGATTGCAGTGATTATGTTTCTGCACAGTCAGAAAAAGTCTGGGATTTAAGTTTCTTCAGGTGTGGAGAAATAAGTTGATTTCCTCTTCGCTCTACCTAAAAGTTGGTTCCATTTATTTGTCAAACCATCCATCTTTGCACTGGCTCCCTATAATCATGTATTCCCCAAGCACAGAGTACCATTTAATACCACAATCAAGTAACTGTTTCCTTCAGTTGTTATAAAAATGCTTTATATACCAAAAATAACTTTGACTTTGCATCATATCCATATCTGACACTTTGAAATGGGCATCTGTCTCTTTAAGAACCTCCACCTCTTTCCAACACTCGTACTTCAACATGTCATCACAGCAAAACTTATCCATGTTGTGTTTTGATGCATGAATGAGTCAAAACAACTCTGATTATATTTTTTATGAGAGATTAACATGATAAAGCCCAAAACAGTTGGTTTTCACATAATACTTCCTCCTGAGAAATACTTTTGTTAGTTTATAAATCACTGAATGGCCTTTCAGACCAATCAGGTCTTCAACTTCTTCTCGCTGCTCTTCTTCCTGTCCAGCTACTATTGAAAAAAGGCCATTAGTGCCATAAACACCTTTAAAATAAAGAAAAACACAACAATTAGAATATTACATCATAGCAATAAAGCAGCAAATGTTCAGTACAGAAATGTGGGATACATCTAAAATATGTTTAATACCTCCTTAAAGAATGTTATTATGATTTTAATCTGACAAATAAGCCTCATGCAGTGTTTGCATGTTCTTAAAATGTCTTAAATGCATATGCTTTCAGGCCTTAAAATGTCTTAAATTAAGTTTTGTAAATGCAGGTCTTTAATTTTCTTGTATTGTATATTCAGTGTAGTTTTCTATTTTTTATCACTGGACTTTTTGGTCAGACAAAAGTCATTTGCAGGCATCTTCATTGCATTCTGGGAGTTGAGGTGGTTGAGGCTACCAGTAGCTTCTTGCTAACATGCCTTTGCTAGCTTAGCTAGATTTTTTTGCACCTATTATGGATGGATGCAGATTTGATGCTACGTTCATTCTGTCCCAAAAAGCAGCACTACAGGAGGTTAAGACTGTAAAGAGCATCGCAAAGTATGCAAGTTTCTTCTGTACATTTCTATCATGTTAGAGGTCTTAAATTTCATTCATACTGGTCTTAAACAGTCGTAAATTTGATTTGGTGAAACCTGCAGAAACTCTGTCATAGGAATACATATTCTAGTTTATTGAATTTGACAGTTTTAGCAGCACATTACTACAAAATTCATACTGAATGTGATCACTTGATCTCATATATTTACATTTACAAATTTGAAACCGGTTAGAAATTTGTAGCTGAAAAATTGGCTAGTTTTAGTTTGGTAGAGAGTAGAATGATAGAAAATGTCTTTGGTTCCTTTTATGTGCTGCTGTTATGAACTGTTTTGGTTGCGATAGTTCCCAGAGTTTAGAGATGTGACAGATTGCGCCGCGAAATGCTCTCCAACTCATTCAGCTTTTTAATTTCTAAATATAGTTTTTCTGGGAATGAAAGCACACGAGAGAGGGGTGTGTGTGTGTGTGGGTGGGGGTGTGTGTGTGTGTGTGGTGGCCTACTGCTACTGCTGTGAGACGTACAGCTTATTAACCTCTGCAGGAAGCTTAATCACTTATTGTCACAATTCACTGTCAGGTTGCATTTAGATTCACCCAAACACACATGCAGGGAGTCGGGGACCAGCCTGGAGCTGGAGCTTTGTCCACAGATATAAAAACACAGTGGGAGCGTGGATTTGATGAGTCACTGTTAACGTTGACCTTCACGGTTTCCTCCGCCGTTGGACAGCTGTGAACCATATTGCTTCCTCCTTCTTCTGGCCTGTTTAATTGGCTGATGCTGCAGTATTTCATGTGGGTGTTGCAGGCGGGACGGGGCGCTGCTCCGATGCACAGCTGGCTGAAATACGTACCTGATTTGTCAGGCAGATCCTCCTAAGAGGCTGTCGGCGACCTCCACCTGCCTCCGTGTCGGTAAACGCCGACTCTGTGCTTCTTATTGTTTGTGTCTGACATGAGAGCTCACTCCAGCATGCAGTGGGGATTTTTACTCAACGTAGCGGAAAAGCAGAAATGAAACCCGCCTCAGTGATGATTTTGTGAAGGTGTATTGATGGTGTCTGTTTCGGAAATCTACGAACTTAATCAGGCTGAATGAAATGCACAGAAATAGAAGAAGATGACTGAAAACAGGGGTGGGCATTTATCCTGTTATCATTTGTTGTGATAAATAAAATCAATAATTGGAAATTATATTTTTACTATTTTCTCCACTGTTCCACGAGAACATCAATAAATATCAAAATATAATTACATGCAGTTACTGTGTGCAGCTTCACTCTTCTGAAGAAATGGGAAAGTTTTTATTAATCCCTTATTAAAAAGCTGCATTTTTACCTTCATGAGCTATTAAGGTCTGTTGTATTGGAGAACTTTGAGCATTAATTCAAATTCAAAAATACTTTATTGATCCCACAGGAAAATTAAATTGGAATGTCCTTTCCTGTTTAATCAGCAGTTTTCACTCCAATAGTTTTTATTTAACTGCTGTTCTGATATGGGTTCCCTCACTGCCTTTACTGCTTTTATCTGTGTTTTAGGAATCACCAATAACACTGGGTTACAAAAAATATATTTTAGAAGTTGTCAATTTGCCATTTTGTGCCGCTCAATCAGGTCAGGTTTTTATTCTAATTTCATTTAGAGAAATCCAATCTTCTGACTAAAATGATTACATTTTTGTGACATTATCAGTTAATTTCTGTTAATTTCTCATCCAAAAAAATGAGTGTGTAGATTAAATGTTGGTTTAAACTTGGTTTTCTGTAGATTGAGTAATAAACACTGATAATGGTAAGTACATGTGAATTGAACATTACATCTTCATCTCTTTTCTGTCCTGATGGATTCGCTCCTGCTGCTCATTGATCCCAGATCCTCAGGAAACCAATCCAGATGTGAGAACAAGTCATGCATTTTGATGCTCGTGTTGCTCCATAGTTCAGAAAGTTGATCTGATTGAGCAAAACCAATGTGATTTTTGGATTCAGCTCATCAAAGTTACTCTGCAGCAGTTGAAAAGCCCCAGACAATGTTTTGGCTGCTGACCAGTGTGATAACAGAATTGGACATTTTTGTTGTTACAGTTCAACCAAGTATCTGACCCAAGTTATCACCTTTAGATGAAATAAAATATTCTGGCTGAAGTCAAAGATTTTCTTTGACATTATGAAATAAGTCGGTGAAGTGAATTCCATCACAATCCCAACAATGTTGGTCAGGACCGAAGTGGTTTTTATTCAAGGCTGGATCCCTTTTTAAGATAAGCTCATCTGACATCCAACATCCAAACGAACGTTACCTACTGACGTTTTGGTCAATGCTTCATTAAAGCTCAGAGCTTTCTTTTTCTCAGCTTTCTTCATCATATGACAATACTTTCAAATCCCATTACTGAACAACTTCAGCCATGGCAGTTGCATTTTAGTTGCATTTCATTGGTGGTACGAACGACCACAAAAAAATGTAATAAAAAATCTGTTTTCAGCAAAAAATCATAATTAAGCATGAAGACCTGCTGTGTGAACGTAGCCTAAGATTGTTCAAACTTTGGCACAGTGAGGTGTTTAGTGTGTTACAACTGGTTTTGGATGCAATGATTATGTTGGTTAAAATAAAATTTCTGCAATGGGCCCAATATTTATGATCAGAAACTCTGGGTTCAAAGTAACTTTACCCATCCTGTTGGATGCATCTCTCCGGTTATTAGAGAACACAGAAGCATCAGGAAGCTGATTTCATCTTTTTTCCTCCAGTAGGAAGAAAAACGCAGGAGTTTCACCCTCTTTGTTCTCTGAATGTCTTGCTATCTGCTTCCTTTGTTATAAATTGCTTGTCTGTGTTCATGGTCGTCCAGCTGTGAAGGAGGAATCTGTCTGAGCTCACTCACGTTTTTGTCTGACTTGTTCAATGTCAGGAGATACGGTGCAGTTAAAAAGAACAAAACATTCTCAACCTTTGAGTCAGGAACGGCGTAGAAAGCGTCATGGCGTCTCACCGATCGGTTAAGACTCAGGTGATGTCACTGACTTTCTGCAGTTTGTCCCCGTCACAATACAAAATTTAAAATTTTTGAACTGAACAATAATGCTGTCATTTTGAGGCCATTTCAACTAACATAGTAATGGCATAATAATGTGTACTCTCTCTCAGAGATCAAAAACTTTAATGTTTAGCCAACATTTAACAATTGTGATTCTCTGTAGAATAGATTTTTTTTCTTCTGCAAATTTTTTCAGCGTGTTTTGAAATGCCGGCTCTTAAATGGAAATAATTGTAATTAATCATGCGATTAATTGATTTATTACTTACTCCTGCCTTGACGGTTGAGGAGCTTCACTGCTTAAGTTGGTTGTTAAATTTCCACCAAAGTATTGATCAGAACAGCTATTCCTACAAACCTTAAACCAAACTGTTATTAATTTATTAATTAGACGAGAAAATATACTAATATGATAAAGCAGCCTTTGATAAAGTGGCCTTCTTTGTGTTCTCACTGGTTTTGTAAGTCCGGCTTCAGATGATGGATCTGCTTTTTATTCTTTTCTTCTTCACATGACACATAAATCACAATAACAAGGCTGCAAATAGATTTAATCATTTGCAGATGGGAGCATCAGGGTGCCTGGAAACCAGGCAATCTGTCATTCATGACACATGTTGACACCCATTTCTTTTCTCTCCAAACTTCTCCTTTCAGCCTCCACCTGTTCCTGAAGGTCTCTTTATTGATCTTATCTCGCATAACAAGAAATGAAAATGATCAACAAGCTAAAAATATTTAGAAATTTGAAAAAAATGAAGCAAATTTCAGTGTTAACAGAAACTCTAGACCTCCTTCCTGCTCCATAAACCAGGCAGTGAACTATTTAGCAGCTTCTGTCAGCTCTGAGCGACAGCCTGAATTTTCCTCAAGGCTTGAAGCTACTTCGACTTTCTGCTCTTTCTTGGCTGGCAAGTATTTGGCCACCAGGGAGCCATCTTTACTTACTAGGCTCTGTTTTTCTGACGGTGCAGGCTCACCAAGCTTGTGTTAACACTCTTCTTAACAAGTGCATCATAGAAATGAGATGGCTCCAGGAGAGATTTATGAATTCATATTCACCTTTATGCAACATCTTAAATCAAATTTATGGAGTGCCTGTGAGGCCAGTCTACTCCTACAAACCTAAATGTTCCTTTCTCTCTCACCGCTCTGAAATTAGCTCCAGCCAGATCAAATCTGTCCTCTCTTCTCTTCACGTCGATACCATGATTTATTTCCTGAAGTCAGTGAGATTCAGATAAGATTATGTCTCTGCATTTCACAACAAACCAACCAGACAACATTAAACCTTGCAGTGCTGCAGCAACCGAGGTAGAGAATAATATTGCAGTTTGGACTGGTGATTTTTAGATTCATGATGTCATTGGCTTACAATCAAACCAGTCATCTTTATTTGTAAAGTGATTGTTGGCACATGTCAATCAATTTACTGTTTCAATAGCTTTAAACAGTATTAACAGTAACACTTAGGTTGCGGAAGTTGATTTGATTTTTTTGTATTTATAAGAAATCTAAAGTTCTTTGCAAAAATATGAGAGTTTTAATAATAAAACACTTTTAGTGTCAGATTTTCTTTGGAAGGTTCTAATATACTGTCATTGATTCACTACTAAAACCCAATCTTACCAAGTATTTATGATCTAGTTTTTAATGCAAATCATTTGAAATAAGACAAAATTAACTTTTTAGCAACTTCTAGGAGATTCCTCATCAGTTTACTAATCAAGAAATCATGCATTTGAAGTTGAACTGTTAATAAAAATGTAAAAGATTTTTTTTGGTGCCTTTCTATTTTTGTCAGAGACAAATTATGTACGTCCACATAAAATTCTGTTACTGTGTTTATTTAGACCTGTTACCATAAAAATTGTCCCAGTGATAATTGCAATAAATAATAAAACTGTTTTCATTTAGATTTCCAAAATAAAACACAACCAAAAGCAATAAATAAAATTTAAATACAACCCAAACGATTAGTAAAATGGCCTTGCAAACAGAATAATTGTCAGAATGGAAATTATTGTCTCATATTAGTTTATCATTCGTTTAATTGCGACAGGCAGACATTTACCCTGATAACTCCTTGTTTGTTTTTTTGTACATTTTTCTGAAAATTAGGCCCCATTTCACTCTTATTGAAGCTGGCAGACATGTTTGCTTGGCTCCCCCTCTGATCCACTCCTCCTCCCTGTTTATCAGTCTGTCCTTTCCTCCAGCTAAAGGGCATCCAAACAGCAGCAGGCCTCGCCGTGACATCACCCATCCCAGGCTGTCTTCCCATTAAGATCAGATCAAACTGATCCCTGCTGCCTCAGGAGGAACTCTCCAACAATGGGAAGTGACAGCACAAACAAAATTAATGAAGAGTAATTTGAGAACAATTAGTGAATGAAATGCATTGCCTAAACTTGCAGAATCTCAAATTTTCATTAAGTTAATCAGAAAAATGTAGGATTATTGGGTTGATTGGATTTCTTACTTGTTCTACACATTTACATCTTTGTGTTGCTGTGACCGATCAATAAGGCCCATTTTTCACCAGATTCTTGCCGTTTTTCTCTTTGTGTCTCACAGTGATGTAAATGTTTCGTTAATGAACTGTTTTGCATTGCAGACTGCAGGCGTTACGTTAAAGCAGGGGTCACCAACTCCAGTCCTCAAGGGCTAACATCCTACAACTTTTAGATGCACCTCTGCTCCAAAATGTCTGAATTCCCTCACCAGCATTCATTCCTCTCTGCAATAGGCTGGAAACGAGCAGTTTATTTGATCCAGGTGTGTTTGAGCAGAGACGCTTCTAAAAGTTGCAGGATGGTAGCCCTTGAGGACTGGAGTTGGTGACCCCTGCGTTAAAGCATCACAGAAAATACAGCATGTGGTTATTCATGTAAAAACAACACCTTGGAAGCTGTAATTAAGCAGCTCTAGGCAAGAGTTGTGCTTATTCATGCCCGTCTTATGATCACAATCAGAAATAAAAGCTGTAAACAAGAAACGGCGCCGGATTTATAACCAGGGAGCCATTTGTTAAAGTTTCGGCTGATGTCTGCCTCTCTTGCCTGGAGCGTCGTACATAATAAAAGCTGAATCAAAGAATGAATTTCTTCTTCTTCGCTGGTCTCTGAGTTTAAAAACATTTCAACATTATGCTTCACTTCCTAAGTGAAGCAGCTGCTGACGGCGCCTAAAGAGCGCCATTTAATCTGCACAAAGACATTCGCAGTAGAAAACCTTTAATTTACAGTCATTCAGTGAAGCACTGAGGTGACTGAAGATGGTGGAAGGAAATATATCTTATCCATTTGAAACAATAAAAGCACTCAATTCCTTTTTCAAAAACTCATGCATCACTTTTATTTTATTACACAATTACCAAAGATCTTGCTGCAAGGCAGCAGTGCTACCAACCGTGCAGCCAGGACAGAAAGTTTAGACAGAAAAAAAGACGCAACATCATAAGTACGGAAATGAAAACATCAAGGCAAGACCTAACCAAGGATTTATTTTCTGCTTTGGACGCTTAGCACTACCTGGAGGCCCCACTGGTTCTGGACTTGTTCCATTTTGTGCACGCACAGAGGAAACAGTCGAAGCGCTTAAAACAAAAACAAAAATCCCAGCCATTTTAATAAGTTAATGTTTTTTGGTATCTGGAAAATTAGCCATTTCAAAATTGTCACATTCGATGGTCACTGCGCCGTTACCTAGCAAGCCGTGCCCAGCCCCGTTACCTAGCAACCCAAGTTTAGGTCCACCATGTTTGGTCAGCTGGTTTTACCACTGACTGCTGGAAAAGACAAGTGTTGTTGACTTATCATCCAGAAACCACTTGCTCCATTCTTGTTGGTTTTGCAGGAGGCTCCACTTCTGATTTTCAAAGATGCATGGTTATTATTGAGTTGGGGGGGCGTGACTAGTAGCAGCTGATTAGGGTCCTTAAGAGTTGAACTGTTACAGAAAGGGAAATCTTAAAGACCTGAGATGATCTGATCAGTTTTTCTAACTTCTGCCTTAATAAACATCTGAATCTCTCTCTAATATTCAGATTTTCTAATATTCATACTGGAGGCTAGCATGCAAAGTATTATTTTTGAATAACTCAAGTACTTTTGTGTTTGTCTTTCATTTCTCACAGCCAAATATAGACTGCAAACACTTTCACACAGTTGAAAGTTATCAGTGATCAATAAAGACAAATGCTAAGGCAAACTCAGTTCATCCCTAGCTTTGGGGCGCTATAGATTCTTTTTGCCAAGTTATTTAACAGAAATGCTCTCCAGTCAGAAGGAAACATTCATTTCAGTCTCTGTGAAATGGGTATTGCTTTCAGAAAAGTGACTCAATACAAATTCAGTTACGCTATGGATAAATTAAGTAAATAAAGCCACTTGTACGTGCATGTGGTCCTCAAATGCTACTGTGCTGAAACTTTTAAAGTCCCTTTTTGTTTTAAAAATAGTTTTTTTTATTAAGCTGATGCAATACTTTAATCTTAAATGTTTTAATTAGCTGTGCCCTGAAAATCACAATTTAGGCATGAAAGCATCAAGCCATCATCATTAATCGATATAACATGTTTGTGGAAATAAATTTCAACCTCAACCTCTAATTTCAATAATATTCTGATTTATTTATTTGGTGAGATTGGTGCACAAAGTACATGACATTTCCATGCACTTATAAATTAATATGGTGTGGTATGTGTTTTGACTATTTAACAGTTTTGTAATCGGGGCCATTTTCAAATTCAGTTGATGTTTTTTTTTTTTCTCTCCAAAAGAATCAATTAATGCCTTTAATTTAGCAGCATCATTCTGACATGATTCCTCCTGTCAGATGTTACTCAGTTCCAGAACTGGGAAATCTTTGCTAATAAAAATAGTAAAAAGAAAAGGTAAATAAAAATCTATGTCTTTGACCACTGTAACAAACAATTACTTTAATAATCAATTATTTTTTTAAATTGATACATTCTGCAGATTTTTCATCTAACTGCTTCAGCCTTCTTTGTACAATATTAAAAATACACTAAACAATACAAACAACAAATATTTCAATCACTTTTTAAATAAAAAAATAACAATTGTATTACCTAAAATACAACAATATAGCATTTCTTTAGCGTGCACATGAACGTTTGCAGTAATGGATGAATCATCAGCTAAAAAAATCTCTACAAAGTTTCCTTTTATCTCAAACCAGAACACATTACTCATTGTTCTGAGCATGTTGTTCCTTCAGCACATGTACTGTTTGAGTCTGTATGCTCCAGTTAACGATTAATCGATTGCTTAACTAGTTGACGATTATTTCAATCAGGAATACATCACAATTAATCTGATTAATTGTTTCAGCCCTACTTCACTTCAGCTGCTGTGTTTGTGGCTGATGAGACGACACAGAAAACTAGTGTGAATAACTCCTGTTGTGTTTAAATCTTCCTGTTGTTATTTGCTTTTTTTAATCCAGTGCAGTTGCAAAAGAATGGAGGAAATTCCTCTGTTTCATGGATTTATTGCCTCGCTGGCTGCTTTTGCTTATGTATGATTGATGTTTTATGATGTGGGTTTGTGTCTGAAACCTTGTAAAAATAATGTAGTAGGAGGGAAAAAATCATCTTGACCGCCAATCTGAACATTGTGGGAAGTGTCTTGTGTGTTGAGGCTGCTGGCTTTTCTGTGAATGCAACATCCAGGCAGTCATTTGTGGATTCACAGCTCATTACCACTTCAGCAGAATGTTCGACTGGCTGGTGCGAATGGGATTCTGCTGCTTGTTGATTTCTTTTTTTTCTGCCTGACAGCTTCGTAGGAAAGCTATGACATATTGACCTTGTCTTTTTTTGCCGCCCCATTACACAGATGTGCATAAAACACCTGAACATTGCATGTTTTACAGTACCTGCAGTCCTTTTTCATCTAAAATTTCACAAATGATGAGATCACAGATTGTGCACAAATATGGCAGAAGATGGCGAGAAGCTGCAGGCTCCAAGTGTTACAGACTCTGAAGCCGGCACTAATGGAATTCTGCATGTTGCGACTGTGTGAGCAAAACAGAGACTGTAAGAGAAAGATGAGAATAGTGAGACGGAACGAGCCAAGCCGCTCCCACAGGAGCCCTGCGCTGTGCTATTCTTAACACCCGCTCCATAATAACCGTCCCATTCATACATCACTTCTGATGCGCCACGCGTCCAACACTGAATCCTGAATCAGACATCAAAGAAATGCATTCAAGGTAAACATTAAACATCAGATTTGTGCAGAATGACCTCCAGTTTTGTAGTCATGATCCTTGGTGTAGATCAAGGGAATCTGGTCGCATCTCAAACGGGTTTCATGCTTCAGCGGTTGACCTGATGACGCTGTAACTCAGGTAACACAGCATGGGAGAAAAGTGTTCATTTTTTTCCATTTACTGCACTGCTTTCTGGTTTCTTTTTTTGACTAATGGAGTAAAAGCTATTTGTCAAACTTTAGGGTAACCATGGAAGCACCTGGCAGAAAATAATTAACTGGTCTTCTGGATAAAAAAATCTTCTACCTTTGTGTCTGAGGCTGTTTTCACTCTTAATAGCCCAATAGAATCTGATGGATTTGGGACCAAAATTTCAGCATTTGTAACATTTTCAGCGGCTGCAGTTTGCTTTCACACTGCACTGTATCAAACCAACCAAACCCTTTGAAAAACCTGTTCCCCTCCTCGCCGGTGGTGGCATTGCACCAAGAACATCTGAAGAAAACAAAGAGCGCAACTCACTTTGTCATAAAATGTAAGCAATTACAACACTTTTTGTTGTAGGATTTCTGTTTTGTCATCTCTCCCGCCAGTGCTACTCACATTTACCCAGAATGCCGTGCACTATAGTTCCGACCAGAGTTCACTTCATCCAATCTGAGACCAACGAACCTAACCAGCAAACGCACCCCAAATAACCTAACTAACTAGCCCTACCAATCCAACCAACCAATCAACCCAACATAACCAAACCAGATCAACATAATGATTAGATGCTTTAGATCTGACTAACAGAGGATCCTGGTGTTGATCCTCCATGTTTAAATAACTGCGGGTGTGCGTGAGCGGGAGTGTGTGTGGGGGTGTGCGTGTGTGTGTGGGGGTGTGTGTGTGCAGGCGTGTGTGTGGGTGTGTGTGTGAATAGACTTGGAGTTGCTGGAGCCTCACAGTCAATCTGCTGACTCTGCACTCCTTGCAGACACTGACAAATGTAAAGAGGCCACAGAAGGAGAAGGATTAGCGTGGGACTGAGGTGAGATAATCAGAGGCTTGAGTCTGCTTGTCTCACCGTGGGAATCTTTGCAGCACACCGATTTTAAAACGAGAACATTGCTTAAAGGTTACGAGCTGGTTGTATAAGTTTAAAACGGAGAGAGTAAATGCATCTGTCCTCACAAAGACAGGAATAAGTCCAGCTGTGTTTCCCTTCAGAGGACATTCATCCTGTGTTTCACAGGAGGCTGACTAGGAGGCAGGTGATGGAGTGCACCTCATCAGTCAGCAGCTGTGGCACACACCCCACACACACCTTGAACCAGGCATCCAATGCTGGGGTCAGATTAGATCAAGCTGTCAGTGCCATAACCAACCACTGTGCATCTGTCGCCGGGCGCGTTTGAACCCGCCGCGCTGTGTGCTTAGCCTCTGGGCCGGGTCCATGTCAGTCAGGGTTAGCCGATACAGTGAGGGAGACAGCTGGAGAGGCATGGTCGGCTGAACAAGGCGGCCACCACCTGGACACACACACACCCAAAACAACAAAACACTGAAAAACAAGATGGCGACAAGACAACACACCAGATCAGGGCTGGAACGTTTATCAGTTTAATCGTAATGGTTAGCGATTCTAACTGACCTAAAACAGGAGAAGTTTCCTCTGCTTTAACTCCAGATAGTGAGACAAAATGTTTCTTTTTTCCAAACTTTATAAAAAGATCTGTCTTATTATTACAACAGAACTGCAATAATACAGGCTGAAAAAGTACATTTCAATGTTTTTAATAAATGCCTTAAACTGCCGGGTGTGTACTAACAGGCTTCCTGTTTGCTTCTCCTTCTTCTTGGCAAAAAAGCAATACCTCAGAAGGAACAACTGTACATAGAGGCGGGGAGGCATCAGCAAAGCAAACTGAATGAGATCACATTATCACATCAGGATGACGGTGGATTAGAGAGCGAGAGATTGTGGCTGTGGGCCTGCGCTGCTGGTGACTCATCTGACCTGATTCTCAGCAGCAGCAGCCAGCGAGAGGAAAGCTCCTCATCCATCACATACCTGACTCTACGTGTGAAACGGTTTAGTTTTCACGGATGCTTTCTATTGATAAAGTGCTGATTTAGGATCTTGCTTCACAGTTATTTGTTCCACGCAGCTGCAATATTACGGCTGGGTTGAGATTGGTGGAAAGCAACGTGACGTGTTGTAAATCACTGTTGGTACAGTACTTATGTAGGCCACAGCTGTTGTGGAAGATGAAGAAAAAACAAAAAAAGTCATTTAGAATTGCTTGCTTTTCATTTGGTTTAAGGGAAGAAGTCTCCTGTTCAGTTCTTGGCTGGTTAATGGAGCGGATTGCAGAGGATTTTCTCCAGCCGATGTCCAGATTGAGGTATATTTAATTTATGGTGTTGATTTGCTGGATGGGATTTTATGACTGCAGCACCTTCAGAAGAACATGCAGCCTCAACAGTTCTTAAAAATCACGGCTGAACTTCGTGCACACAGCTTACAAAGCTGAATCATTTCATTAATCTAATGAATGTGAGTTTTTTTCAACTTTTACGACTTCTGATTCCAATTTTTGCCCGATTTTCTTTCTAAGGACTACAACACACACATACACCCATTCTAATTTCAAAAAATGTAATAATAAACCTAACATTGACCCTAAAAGAAACATTAAAAACAAGCTAATCGATGTTGATTTGTATTTCTTTTAGTTTTTGATAATGAATCATAACGTATGACTCGCCAACAAGTTGGAAATAAACAGCTGCTGTTCATATTGATCCATTTCCATTGTTTTGAGCTGCACCAAAAAATCCCACTAATAAGCAGTGAGTGTTTTGGCTGCTAACCGACAAAATTTGAAATAGCTAAAGTTGGAAAACTTTGCAGACGCTCATGTTTTTAAAGCTGCAGCTTGTCGCAATCTCAGCAGTTAAGTGACTGAGGGAGCACTTGATTTGCTTTTGCTGCGAGTCATTTTGGCACAGCATGCATTTTTAACTTTGGATCAGATTCATTCATTTGTGGAAGCCAAATTTGTAATCCAGATTAAAATTCAATTATTGTGCAGCTCGTGTGTGTTGTAAACAGTGCTGCTGTGTTCTGTGTTTATTAGCCAGCTCTCATGCACATGAGTCAGTTCACATTCTGCTGTTTGGTTAAGCAAACCTGCAGATTTTACTCCACTCAATAAATGATGACCCTGGGTCCAAAAGTGTCTCTCACAGCGAGATGCAACCACATTCCTTCGTTATTTACTGCTGGCTTTGTTCAGGGCCAGTCCACTTTTCCCACAGGAAAATTCAAGCAATTTTCAAGGTAAGTTTTCAGCACCACAGATAAAACAATACAAATAAACTAAAAAAGACTGTTTCAATTCACTATTACATGATACTATTTAATAACCTAAAATATAACAAAAGCTTATGCTCTTACAAACCCTGTATACCTGACTGGTCGGAGAACAAAACATTCATTTAACAAAAAATAAATAAAAATTAAAATGAAATGTCTCTTTTTATTAGATGTATAGAAAAACTCTCTATTACAAAACTGTGCAGTTTGGAACGCAAACACTCTCCAGGTCTTGAAAACACCAAATTGAAATTCAAGGACTCCTCTCCCCCTGTACAAACCCTGTCGTTAAGGTGAAACTGACATTTACATTTTACCCTTTGAAAAAATTATTCAATTGTTCAATCGAGTTTATTCCAGCATCGAGGCAGTTCAAAGTGCCTTGCATCATAAAAACACAAAAATGTCATAAAACCATCATACTATCGTCAATTGAGGAAACCAGTAACAAACAGTTTTCACCACAGATGCACATCAAATATGCTGGTCAGTGTGCAAAAGCAACTCATTAACTCATTAAAAATGAATTACTTTGAAGGTATTCCACCAAAAGACTAAATAAAACTTCCATGTTTGTCTCCTGTTCAGAACATGAATTATTAAAAAGTCACATTTTCATGTTTGTGTCTCAAAGCCAACCTACTCATGACTCACTGTAGCCACAAAGCAAAGCTCAAAGGTTGTTTTAATCTGCAGAGTTTTACCACTTTATTTCCATTTCCAGTCTCGATGTGGGCGGGATGTCGACCTTCCATATGCACTGCAAGCATTACCTCACATTAATCCAGAAATGTGCCTTCCCAACCAAATCCATGTGGTTGGGAAGGCAACAACAACGAAGCCTGAACAAATTTGAATTTATTAATGAGTTATTTACTTTTATCATAATTTCTTGGCGATAGCTTCCCCATCCACAGGGTTGCTGAAGAATTACTTTAATTAGCGTCAGCCTTAATTGGTCATAATCACTCAGGGTAGTTCAATTATCTCCTGACTGCAGCGCGTTCTGTTAGATTACACCTGACTGTCAACCTTAACTCAATCACTGCTTTCAGGATGTGCGTCAGCCGCTTAGGGAAAATTACACGCTTTGAATCGCAAACATTGTCACCCACTTATCCGCCGCTGACATTTCTTTTCGTTGTTCGCTCACCTGTTCCTCTGCGCACCTTTTCTAGCCCTCCGTGACTCGGCCCCGTTTCCGTGGTAACCGCCTGCGAAAAGCCTTGCCAATCAGGCGGGTTTTGTTTGTGCGCTCTGGGGGGAAAAAGGAAAAAAAATGTGTGTAAAAGTTTTTTTCTCTCTCTCATGTTTTAACCTGCCCTCCTTCATCACCTGTCTCAGCAGTGTGCAATTACCACCTTCCCACTCGTTTCTAAATATATTCCCAGAGTCAACATCCACCTGTGGAAGCCTCAGCTCCCGCAGTCTGAGGACGAAGTTACAGGTTTGAAATTTCACGTCTCCCCTCGCTACGTGACGCGTAGCTGGAGGGAACAGACACTGGCCGACTTCTAATGGCAAGAAAAACGCCTCAAGTCAACTCTGCGGCCGTCTCCAGATGAGCAACTGCTGCTGTAGCTTTTTCTTTTTATCTTTCAGCTGCTCTTGCTTCTCCTTGGTCATCCTCTGAAACATGTAATGATTGCGACAGAAGCCAAAACTGCAGCATGGTTTATTAATCTCCCAATCTCTTTTATGAGGTAGAGATGCTCCAGTTTTTGAAACAATGACGTTTTGAATTCCCAATACACTGTGTGGAATTTCTTTAGGTATAAATGCGTGCCGTACATTTCAGATTTCTCTGAAAATATTTTGAAATGGAGTTACTGTTTAAGCTTGGCTTATCCTCATGAATTTGAGTCTCTGTCCAATAGTCTAGGAGAAAACTACACCACATGTTAAAAGTAAAAAACAGTTACTAGTAGCAACAATATTTTCAACTTTTTTTTACTGGCTCATAATTTCCAAGAGTAACAGCTATTTCTTTTCACAAATCGTACACAATTTGTTGATTGCAGTGATTTTTATGGACCAAATCATAAATGTTTGTATTTTTGTTTTTCCAACGAAGGGGTTCCTTGCTCACCTATCTGTCCATGTCCTATGTTCTTTGTTTTTTGTTTCTTTGGAAACATTCATCCAGTCATCATTCATTCACAAACTTCTGCCAGGAGCAACTCTTGCTTGTTCATAGTTACACAATCAGCAAAATGCAATGCTGATTGTATTTTGCTAATGCGTCAAGCATGTACCAAGCTTTACTGTTGGCCCATCGCATGAAATCCCAATTAAATACATCTACGTTTTTGGTTGTTATGTGTTTGAAGTCCAAAAGACGGACAAAAACTGGCAAACAACTCTAAGTATTAGACAGTCTAGTCAGTTTTTTACAGTTCATAAATTCACATAAAATCAACACATCCCTGCACTTTTTGTTTTGCGCTATTTCAATTCTTTAAAGAATAACAATGTTTTTTTCTCATCTATTTTCTTCTATATCTAGATTTTATTTAATGAGGAACAAATATTGCAAAGTTCTTTACTAATATTTCTGAAGTAGCACCACAAAAATCTGATTTTGATTGCAAAAAAAAAAAATTCACAAAAGAATCACAAAATCCTGGAGCAACTGATTATCCATAGACTCTAGAAAATTTAAAAAAAAAATCATATTTTTAAAAAATATGCCTTACATTAAAGATTCATGGACGAGGAATTTTAACCCGCAGGCAGACTAAATATTGGAATAATTGAGATTAATTAAGATTCAGACGCAGTTTGAACAGTTTGAGTTGCAGCCTGTCTTTCCTTGGGTTTACTTTTTAAATATATTCACCCATTGACGTCGTTGTAGCTCCAGTGTTAGCATGACATTGCTTATGCATATTTGTTGGCTGAAGGGGATTTAGCTCCTGCTGCAGTCCTGTATTTTAATGGCAAGCATTGACAGCAAATGTTGGAGCATATTTTTCCTTCTGCCACTGTGGCTCACAATCAGAGTTTTGGAAATTTTGAACTGCTGATCTGTTGAATCACACGCTCACACACACACAGATCTCTTTTCCTTGCTGTCTTGGTGTAGAGAGTTTGCAGAGCTGTGAGAAAATGATCTGTCCTCACCCTCACAGGTTTCAGAAGGATCTGCTGTCTGGGATACCGATCAGCTCCATCTGCCTGCGCTCATCTGATATTAAATACAAATTCCTCTGCCTTTGAATTATATTCATGCTTTTCCATGCCCCAGTTCTTCAAGAAAATGTGGATGGACAGCATAATAATGGATAGTTGGACTTGTTTAACCATTAACAAACAGGCAGCTGCAGTTATATCTGCATTAGATTCCCAAGGTATAGCATGCTATAAAATCCTAATCTTTATTTCTAAATGTCAGTTGAGTGTCTCGATCGCTAAAAGTTTTACAAGTCACAGAGTTATACCCTGCATAGGTGTAATATTGAATTTTATTTTCTCTTAAAATTTGAAACGGTGCAGAACCTGTTAAAGTGAATTTGTGCGGCACATTTCATTGACAAGGCAGTTCAAAGGAACTTGCATCATGAAAACGTTAAACAATCATTACATTTTGTCAAATGTCATCAAGTAATCATGTCAAAGATGTTGATCAGTATTCAACTCACTACTGATCAAAAGCCACTCTAAACAAATGGGTTTGCAGTTTTTGGAAGTTTTGTTTCAGATTTGTGTTCATAGAAGCTAAAATCTGCTTCTGGATCAAATGAAGCTGTGATTTGTTCTTTTTTAAATTATTTAGGCAGACCTGTGATGACACTGTTGTAACTTACTCATATAAGTAAGCACATATATGAGTTTCTATAAATCTTGCTGGAACAATAGTCCTTTAATCCTGGAAATGTTCTTCAGCTGACAGGAGGCTGACTTTGCGACCGTCTTTATGTGTCTCTGAAGGTTCAGGTCTGAGTTTTGGTTTCCAGCTGCAGTAGCTGAAGCCATGTGCTGACCTGGAATTGTCCTCTTTTGGTCCAAAGATAAAAACTTCAGTTTTGTTGTTATCAGGAAATATTTGTAGAACTCTGATCCTTGCACTGACGTCCAATAATACGAGTTTTTCTCATATTACAGAGTTTTTCAATCTCATGTTGAGTGAATCCATCTTTTATCTTTACATACTCAAAGTGTCCCACCATTATGTTTCACTACAGGTGTATTTTTTTTCCTTCTCCTTTGGAGTGAAAGGTTTGTTCTGTTACTCCACAGAACAGACTCACAAAAACCTCTTTGTCATATTCATGTAGTTGTGAGCAAATTGGAGCCGACTTCTCTTGTGCTTTTGGGTCAGTAGTGGTCAGTGTCTTGGAGTCCTTTACTGTGGGAAACTCAGTGGCTGCTGCCACCACGTCTTCCTGCAGTTCTGCTGCAGTCAGTCACAGGTTTCCTAACTTTTTATTTGCTTTTCCTTATTTCTGAAAAGCAACATGTTTTCAGACCTATGTGGACTTTTAAAACATTAGTTGATTCTGTATTATTAAAAGGCCAAAAGAGACGCCGGTTGGATCAAGTTAGCCTCAGACTAATACTCTAGAAACTGTTGAATAAATTTTAGGTGGCAGTTCTCATTAAGTATGGGATTTAGTTTTGGATTTGTAAAATAAACCTTATTTTTGCTGGAGTTAGTTGCTAACAGGCAATCAACTTTAAATTTTGTCTGTAAATCTAATTTGCAGAAGTAAGTTTAACTGTAGATATTTTAATAGTCACTAATAATTCAGATCACTACTTGATTGATTAGTGAATTTTTATCTGTCTAAAAATCACTAATCTGTAATAAACATTTTATCTTTTTCCCCGTTTCCCATAAAAGAAAAAACTTTCCACGCTTCATTACAGTAACGCTTTCCTGCAGTTTTAAACTCAATTTACTTTGGGAAAACTGAATATGCAAACAAAATGTTTTAAATGTTACTAAACATTCCCTCTATTACTATGCATACATGAATCATGTCTAAAGGCATTTCTTGGAGGAATTTTAGAGGGTATTATTTAGATATTTGCGCATATGCCTTTATTTATAAAAAAGTCTCTCTTATTGTAATTTAAAATGTCAAATAATGCCTCAGAAATTAAGATTTATACTGTAAAGATTGAGAATTCAGTTTCCTATTCAAACACTTAAAAAGCAAAACACCCAAGTGATTAGTCATTAAAAGAAGCATCAAGAGGATCTGAATTTAGATCTTCTTTGGACTTTGCATTTTGCCATCTGCTGCAGACAGGCAGCAAAGGAAAACATCATTAGCTACGTCTTCTGCATGCAAACACACACAAGACGGCAGAATATGTTTGTGTGTGATGCGCCGTCCTCCGTCCCAGCAGATCACCGTCAAATGTTGTCAGCCGTGTTTTGCCTCTGAACTGAGCACATGGGGCCGCGATGGCGCAAGTTGCCAAGGAAACCAGTCCACTGGAGCACAGACACATCTCACACCACAGAATAAACGCAGTGCTAAACACCATTCACCATTTGTTACCATGCAAACTTTATTTTTCTACGAGTTCTCTGCATAAAAAAAACACAGTAAAATAAAAAACAGATATTAGAGCTGCGACCACAGCTGTAATGATTCATTGAATGATTAGAAAATTGCCATTTTTAAAATTCCTCGAGGCAAATTATCTGCCTTGAGGTTTTGTAAAATAATGTTTTTAGCCGGATGATTATTTGTGTTGCGCTGCTGAGATATTGACAAATGCCAGTAATAATAAAATACATTTTATTTACAATGCCCTTTGCATTTTTGGATCTTAGAGGGCAGAAAACGGGAACAAACAAGCAATTGTAAAGGATAACGATAATTAAATACATGAATAGATGCATAAATAAGTGATTAAAACCAATTATCTAAAAAATGTAACCAAACATTTTGCAAAAATGTCCCAAAAGCTGGGAGCCAATAGCAGCTCTGGAGGGAGACGGCAAAGAACAGAAACAAAAAGGTTGAAAGCGTCGGATCACTTTAAACTAAATACGTAGTTCTCATGTGACGCCACACTTCCGTAGACTTTGCAAGTGACGGCCATCTTGGCAAGGTGTTGCTATGACAACAACAAACAAGCCACAAGCCTAGAACTAGCTCTCACCTTGCTCCTAACTTATAAACAGGATATCGATTACAATGTTTGACCACTTTACCCAAGATACCAAGATAAATATCAGTGATATTTACTGTAGTACTTGCTGCTGAACTAACAAATTTGGCTTAGCTAATGTAGCTTTTATCTGCTAGCTAAGTGTTTACTGCCACCAGAACTTTATTCACATGAAGAGTTGAAAACATTCCCATTTGTAATGTGTTTCTATAGGAAACCTAAGAATGATCAAGTGATCAGTACCACTTAGCCGCACATGTTAACTGTATTTTCAGATTTATTTGTATCTATTGATGCTTTTATTGAACAAACAGTGGAGAAAAAAGTAAAAACATTGATCCTGACGGTATGGAGGGTTTTAAACATTGTTCATTCGGATTTATTGTGATGACAATAAATCTAAATTCTTATCATTTATCTAGATGATAAATGATCCATAAATTCCCACCCCTTTCCTGCACCATTAAAAGCTAATATTTAACATTCAAGACTATAAATTTATTATTGGAACCGTAGATTAATCCAGTCTATGTCTAACTTTATTTGTTAACTACTTTCCATATTCCCCTGTCCCACTGTGGGTTTTTTAAAGTCCATACTCTGCACCGAATTGCAGAGATTTGTATTGCTGAATAATTTGTATGTATGACCTTCGCCTTCACTCGAGAGAGAACAAAACGTACAGATTGACATAGACAGTTTCAGGTTCTCTCAATCCTCACCGAAGCGACGCGCGGCCAACTGCAGAACGCAGGCAGGACTGTGGGGAAAACATAAAAGGCCAACCAGCAGACCAAAGAGATTACAATGCTGGGCTGTGTGTGGGGGTGCGCGTGTGGGTCGGCCTTTGTGAGGGGAATTAAATCCAGAAGAGGTGGTTGAAACAAAGTTCCCTTCATTTTCTACCCTGTCAGACCTCCAGACGCTTTTCTCCACATGGAGATGCAGAGAAAATGCATTTTTTTCCCACGTTCTTCTGAACTCTGATTAGCAGGAATGTTCCCACCACCGATACAGCAGGACCAGTGACAGAACCATTGTTTTGGATTCAGGAACAGCTAAGCATAAATTTGATGACCACTTGTAGACGGACACTGCAGCCCTCTAAAAACAATGCTTTGAGTGCTAATCAACAGGATTTTAATCCACAATCAGCCACACATTTCTGATCGTTTCACCAGTAAAACAGAATGTCTTAATAAAGAATGTCAGATATATTTGTCGCTTAGGCTGCGTTCCTACTGCAGGCCTTACTTTTCAATTCCAGTTTTGTTTTGTGTAGTTGTTCACATTTCCAACTTTATGGTAACGTCATGGTTTGAATAGTGAAGTTTGTGGAGTATTGGTGATGTTCAGGTCAGATGGATGTACAGACTCAGGTGACATCTGAAAAGATCAGATAAGAATCAGATGTCAAAGTGGCCTTGGTCCGATCTGTGTTCAGACCGACATGAAAAGATCAGTTCCAGGTCACTCCAGGCTGTGAGCGTAACCTTAGACCCACATTAACTATTTTAGTATCCAAATATCATCCATCCCTCTCATTATTATAACACTGATCTGATTTTAAGCCAAGCATCAGAGCAGCTGTCAGCACTTTGAACAAAAAGCAACTTATCCTCATCATATGCTGCTGTACATGCTGTTTGTTCTCCTGGCCAAGTTTCGAATTCAGTCCAAAGCCATTAAACCCAGTGATGAGCTGTCATGTTTGATTAAGAGACCTGCAGTACTTATCTAGCGATAAATCATCTGAACAAACAACAGGCTGTAATCATCAGGACATAATTTGTAGAAAAGCATCATATTGATCTAGTTTCAGCACATTGTTCGCATGCTGTCCTCCTGCTCTTGCTGGGCAGATCCTGTCGACTCGCTCTGTGGCAGCAGCTCCAGAGGGAAGAGCCAGACGTCAGCACATTTGTGAAAATAAACCGAGGAAAATGTAAAGAGCTCAAGGATTATGAGGAATATGTGGCCTAAAAACAGAATAGGATTTCTGCTGGTGAACGTCTCCCTGAGCACAAAGTCGCTTTGGTTCAGCATCAATCAATCTAATAATCAGTATGTTCATCGATCCCTAAAGGTGACATGTTCTGCCTCCTTGAACAAGGTAGGATAGCTATATGGCTTTACAAAATATTATTACACTTTTTATGCAAAATCAACCATAATTATAGTCCTAGAGAAAGCTTTGGATATTGTCATCTAACCCAACACTGCTTTACATTTCTCCATAACTTTATCTTTCACTTTGCTGTGTATTAAAACAAACACACTCCATAATTTATCATAGAAAAATAGAAAAACATGTAAACTTCCTCTCTACAATATTAATCACATCATGGAGAATGCTATAAAAACACCCTGATGTTTCTCATTGGTGTTTATAATCTGCTCTCTGCATGTGTTTCTGCATCTCTTTGGTTCTTTTCCTCCTCTGAAAGTTGCATTTGAGATGTTTGAGAATCAAAGAAAAACTGGTGATTCTTTAAACGATGTCATGTCAGTTCAGAAGACTTTATTTAAAACGCTCTACACATGCAGGTTAACCGCATCCCACCTGCCAGATCCTGCTTTAAATTTTTATTTCCAGTTGGCACATGGCAATAATTAAACCCAATGTATTATTTAAGCTTTTTCACTCGTCTCTCCTCCCGTTCTGTTTGACTAACGTAATGCAGTGTTTCTAAAATACAAAAATATGCATTATTTTTGGTGTTTAAACATGTTCATGTGGTTTTACTCTACATAGCATTGCTGATCCTCTTTGCTTCTATGAGTTAACCGACATCCAAACACTTTTTAACACTTATTTAGTGGAACAAAAGCAGCCTGATGTGCTTCAGGTTTAATTAAAAGTGACTCAGATTTGCTGGAATCCAGAGTTTTCCAGGCTTCAAACAAACTCCTCATTCACATCACAGCGCCTGTCACACTCCCATCCCAACCCTAGAATTAATATTCCTCAGCATACAAAGCTTTCACTGCCAGATAAATGATCTGCAGCCATGAAGGATGATTCTGAAGGAATTTTAAAGAGACAGCAGAAATACCACACACTGTCACATGCTGTCTACTTACCACAGCTTATGGCTTATTGTTATCAGTTCACCATTGTGGCGACACGATCTCTGGCTTTACCGTGAGGATAATAGTTCTGGTGCCAGTTTTAGCTTTGTGCCTGAGCTCCTGGATACCTTTTATTCTCTGCAGGCTTGAAGCACTAATCTGGCGTTTGCTTGGCTGTAAGACAGAGTCGTGAGATGAAGACCAGATGTAATTTGTCTGGGTGAAGCTTTGAATGAGCCGCAGACTGGAAACCCAGCAGGTTTTTACGGCAGAGATGCTCGTTTACTGCAGCTGCTGAACACGAAGCAGAACAGTTTCCATAAACCTGACTGAAGACTGAAGGTCTTCACAATGATTACAAAGCCAACAGCAGCCTGTGCAGGTGATATAACAAGTAATGTAAAGTATACCGAATTTAAATTAAGGGGAGTTAAATGTTTAAAAAATTGTCAGTTAAAACTTCTAGGAAGGAGAACAAATCAGGACTTTGGGAAAGCCTGGAATTGCTTCGGTTATCCCTGATGTTCCCCACATTTCACCCAGAGATGGAGATGGGCAGCAGGATGAAATCACTTGGAGATTTAAAAACGGAGGATGGGTTCTGTCTGTCTGCCTCTCACTTTACTCACTGATGCCTCTGATTTTTACTTTGTGCATCCTTTACTTACATTACTTACTTTAATTACTCAATTACTTACTTTACAAGCTTCACTTAATTTGCATTTTCTTTACTTCCTTTACTTGCTTTAGTTATTAACTGTAATCAGGATACTCACTTGCTTTACCTTACTCAGTTCACTTACTTTATTTATATACTTATTGTACACTTCTTTTTTTTTTTTACTTCCTTTTTTCTTTATTACTTTACTAGCTTTTGTTCCTTTACTTAATATCTTTAATTACTTTACTCAACATACTTCCTTTATTTGCTTTACTTACTGACAGATTTTGGTTCATCAGACACTGATAACCAGTCTACCCAACCGGTTATAGTGTCATGTCCATAAACATCTCAGTCCAGTAAAAAACAATATGAAGGGAGCTAAAGGAAATGAGAGAGAACCCAGGACTTTTAACCTGACAGAAAACCTAATCTCCATTCTAGTTTGGCTCTTTGATTTGATGGCAGCTAGACGCCATAATTCAACAATAAAAGCTTCTTTTTTTTTCTCATTTTGAAAAAACAAACCACTTTGTAGCTCTGTGCAAAAGCAGGAAAGCTCTGAAGGAAAACTCTTATATTTTCTTTAGATCAGGGCCACAGCAGTAGCAGGAGGTTTGGACTTTCACACACGGTGCCGCTTGCAGCTTCATTTTGATGGATTAAACACACCATGTACCTTTTTCACCCTTCGCCCAGGAGCGTCCCTCTTGTCGTCGTTTTCCTCGGTGATTAAACCACACAGAGGATAGTGGGTGAAGAGTTTCTTTCTTGTGCTAAAACACCTGAGAATGAAGATAAAAGGAGTGAAAGAAATCCATTAGACTTAAAGGAGGAACACATTGGAGGCAGACCGTGTGTGGGCCTGGAGTTCAGGTTTTAATAGACCTGCTTTGTGCTGGTTTTATTTGGGAGCTTTTATGAGTGATATGTCCTGCTGTTCTTGTTGGAGTTTGTAGAGAACATTAAAAATCCTTCCTATTAGCTTCCTACTTCAATCTGTCACTAACACTTGAAGGTTTCTCACACTTGTTCCACTTTCTGCAGATTTTCTGCAGGTTCATTTTGTAATTCATTTTCCCCCCATTGGAATTGAAGCCTTTTTCAAAAGCGGACATGTTTTTTATTATGGCAACATGCATGCTTAATGACTGAACATTTTCTATGTTTCTTGAAGGTGGTGCACATAATAAAAATATTTATCTACTTTTAATAAAAGGAGTTCCTAATTAAGTGGAAAATGTCTTATCAGAACTTCATACAGGAGCTTAGAGATTTAGCTTATTGAGAGTTTTAGCCAACAGCACACTGAGAAAAGCTTAAACAGTTTTTTTTAGACGGTAAAAATATATTTAAAATAGTATTTTTGCACCAGCAAATAGTCCATAACATTACTTTGTAGACATAGGTCAATAAGTAGTAGCTTGCCAGCTATTATATGTAACATAAATTACAACTGAAGGTACTTTTTATTGGACACTTGAGTTAAACTTAAATTTTTCAACCAACAGATGAGAAACCTGTAAAATGGTTCGGGCTCGAGAGACGAAAAAGTAACTAAGATCCACAAGATCTTTAACAATTAAGCAGCCAAGCAGTTATTAAGCCAAAATTATACTATTTCTATTTTGCATCTGTTTTATATACATATAAAAATCTTTTTTTTCCTGTTAATAGTTTCTATCCAGAGATCCTGAAGTGCCATAGTTTTAGCTTCACCTGGCTCAGATTCTGAAAAATAAATAAAAAATCTGCTGTTAAGCACCTTTTGCTCTCCAGTCATAAATAATCAATAGATTAGCCCTACATCATTGATATTAAGTCAAGCAGAAAGGGCTGAGCTTTTCACATGTTGATGTCAGACGTATTTTTAGCTGCAAATGCATCTTTTGCTACAGTTATTCACTAAAGAGATGCTGTTAGCACATTTTAGGTAATGACAAGTTTAATTTCTTACTTAAAAAAGGAATGGAGTCATTTATTTGCATCTTTTATGGATTCCTAATGTGCAAAAAAGGCTTATATAAAAAATTCTGCAGAAAGTGCTGATTAATCTTCAGAATATTGTTAGTTACAGCTAACACTGACAGGTCTGGCTTGTTAAAAACAAACTAAAAGAATCAGAGTTAAATCAGATCAAGTTAAAATTTGAATGGTAAAATGGCAGAAGGTCACAGTTCGTCTGTCTGTCTCGCTGCCTTATGAAGGATTTAAAGCTCTTCACCACGTTGTGTGTTTCTACCACGCGGTCATGTTGGCTGTGTTTCTCACACACACGTTTCTGTCTCCTCTGAAGCTCACGCGTTCACAGACATAATGAGATCAGAGTGTTTTCCTCTGAGGCCACGGGTGACACCAGAGAAATGGGAGTGGATAGATGGAGGGATAAATGATAAACTGCTTCCACTTATTTAATCCTCCAATGCCACACGTCTCATTTGGCTCCTTCCTCGGGAACAGAGTCGGTTTGAAATGAGCTGCACCTGCTGGAGGAACTGTTGGTAGGATCTCAGGGAAGTTGGTGTCCTCGTTTATTTCAGTTTCATTAAAATACCGTTAAAAAAGCTCTCAGATACCTGCTGCCTTGTTGCTGCCTGGTCTTATTTCAGTTAGCTTGTGTTTGGGCTGTGCAATCAATACATAGCCTTCATATTCCGTCAACTTTGTAACTGACGGCCATCTTGGTAGGTATTCATAACCATGATGACCATTGCTAAGCCACAAGCTTAGAACTGGCTCTTGTCTCTTTCAAATCTAACCTATAAACAGTATAAGTACATTACAGCGACTACTTATTAAAATTTTTGAGTTCTCTACCCACCTCTGTGTAATACTAAGATGAATATCAGTGATGTACACTGTATTACTTACTACCAGACTAGCAAAATTAGCTTAGCTGATGCAGATTTTATCTGCAAGCTACACATAGGTCTCATGTTATGTCACACTTTCCTGAACTTTGTAACTGACAGACATCTTGGCAGGCAGTTGCTATGGAGTTGCTATGGCAACAGTATCCAAGCCACAAGTTTAGAACTAGATCTGGTTCCTATCAACTTATAAACATGTATAAGTACGCTACAACTTTTACTTGGTAGGTTTTTTAGTTCTCTCCCCACATCTGTGTTATACCAAGATAAATATCAGTGATATTTACTGACTGCTGAACTAGCAAAATTAGCCTAGCTAATGTAGCTTTTCTCTGCTAGCTAAGGCGGACATGTAGCCTCGGTGTTTACCACATGTATTTACTCAGCCTGTCACCAGAACCTTCTTATTCACCTGAAGAGTTTATACATCCTTCATAAATCTGCTGAAACGCTAATTGTTTGGATCCCCATTAGCCATTGCCGTGACAACAGCTTTTCTTCCCAGCGTTCACATCATAAAATTTAGCTGGTGAAGGAAGTGAGTTTCATCTTTTTTCCTGGATACCTGTTGCCTGGTGGAAGAGTAAGGCAAGCATGACTTGTATTAAAATTGTGTAAAATTTGGCTAAATAAAAGTTGAATTGGTATCGGTTGTATGTCAGTGAAGTTCTTCCTAGTGTACGCACTCTTTGTGTTCACTAAGAAGTGAACTATGTCTTAGTAGATCGAAGGAAGCTGGTCCACATTGTCTGACATCCCGACAGCAGCCATTTTGTTGGTAGGTCTCTCTCTTGCATGTTGATCCAGGGTGTCCATGTATTTTCTTTTTGTTGGCCTGGAAACCATGGTTTATCTATGCTTTGAACTTTGCTCGCCTACCAAGATGGCGCGGATCCCTTCCGATCCAGACTTGTGGGACCTTTGTATCAGAATCGGTCGTAATGATCCCTGACAGTTTGTTGAGCAAAGCAAACTCTGGATAAAAGCTGCTGGGATCCGAGTCCGGACAGAATCCAAGTTCATTCATAAGAAACAGCCTGATGTGGACGTGATCCAGCGGATCAGATGAATTCCAGGATCACCGGATGGAAAATAATATCAGGACTAATAAAGTTGGTGCATCTTTGGCTGCACGCTATTGGCTCAGCAGTGAATCTGCTCCGTACTGCAGAAAGAACAGAGTCAGAGCTAATTCTTTCATTTCTAGTGGCAGCTATGCTGATGCTGAGCATTTTATAACACTTTATTTTCTTAGTTGAGAGGATAGAACACAAAGGTTAATAATGCAGTGAATTTTGGCAGATAGAGGCGACAGAAATATCTGTTTGGTCCTTGGCATTCTCCTTCCATTAAGTTTTCCGAAGGTCACGAAGCTTAAAACACTGATGCCAAGATTCAACTGGTATCTTAGTGACAAAACAATATATACAGTACATATAAAAAATATTCACTCCCCTTCTCATCACTTTTACAAATGTAAATTGAGCTAATTTATCATGCGATTAATTGATTTATTGCTTATTATACAGGCCTTAATGTTAGCATTGAGTGTAAAAATCTGCACTAATACTTTTTAACCACACTGTACATCAAGATAGGTTTTCCTTAAGCATTCTTAGTCCTGATGAGTTTTATTTTTTTTATATTAAATCTGAATTGTGAACACAGTTATTTCCCCTCTGGCATAAAAAACTCATCCAGTTGGAATGTAATTTTGCAGATTCTGAGCTTTTTTCTTCTGCTGCTGTTACAGGAAACACGGTGAGGAAATAAAACCTACCGTAGACGATAGTTTTTCTGCTGCCTTGAAGAGAAAAAGAAAATCGGTCCTCCGTCAGTGCAGCTCAATTAAAACTGAAGCAAAGAGCCGCTGCAACAGTCTGACAGTGAGGCAGCCTGTGGAGAGATGAAAGGAGGGAAAGATGGGCTCTAATCAAATTAATTTTTTCTATAGCATCCATACAGAGACTCAGGGCCACCAAGAGCAGCACGCTGCATTCAGATTGGACCGCTGAGCTCTGAAAAAGGCCCAGAAGCGACCTTAGTGTGTGGCCCAGAGCTCCTGGTGTGATCTCTTTCTGTGCCTGGGCTGCCAGAAGTGACAAATAGTGCATTACTCCGTTTGATATCTCTGTAGACCCCCTACATGTTATTGTTTACATCCAGAAATGTTGTGCATGCACACAGCGCTGGAAGGCAAAAAGACTTTTCTTTCACATGCCATCCATAGCAGTCATCGCAATCCAGCCAGATGACTAAATGAAACCTGGAGATGTAGGTATTACTAATTTAGTTCTATGCGCCACAGGAAAGGGAAAAATAATGCAGAAAAACCAACATAGGGCAACTCAAAACTACTTTTTGTTCTCCTTGCTCTCTGTGTGGGCTATGCTAAACACGGACTCGTTACCATAGCAACCAACAGCAACACCACTCTGTTTCACATACGCAAACATTTCAGGCCATTACAGTTTTATGTTTTTAGGCTTGATGCTAATTTCCAGTGATCGCTGAGGTAGACTAGCCACCGCTGCTAATAGCTAACATGCCTGTCATGGTAAATTAGCCACCGCTGCTATTAGCTAACCTACCTGTCGTGGTAGATTAGCTAATTTAAACCCCTGCTCTACTGATGATTTGTCAGTAGAGAAACATAATAAATTCCACATCAGATCTACATGTTGCAGTTTTCAAAGTCAAGCTAGCATAGCTAACCTGCTTCCCTCACTATATTTTTTCTTAATGAAATCCTTTTCCTGACCTTGTTATCTAGTTGTAGTGTTTACAATTGGTAGCAAAGTACCATATCCATTTTTCCTTTATTTATCATGAGTACATTTAAGATTTTGCGCATTACATAGACAGCTTAACAGCTAAAACCAGCTAGTCATCGTCAGTGAGCAGCTTTTTGCCCTCCAGTCGGGAGATGGAGGCGGGATCTTGCTCTGTAACGTTACGCTGCAGCGAGTCTGCAGTATGATTCTCCCAATCTTCTTTTGCTCAGTTTGTTGTGCAACTTTCTGCCTCTCTATTTCTGTTTTCCTCTGAACTCCAGCTAATCTAGCTCATTCTGTGCAGGGAAGTTAGAACCAGATGCTTTACTTGTTACTTGGAAACTTAGAGAAAAAAAAGAAAACAGTATTTAGTCAATAAGAGGAAAACATCTGGGGCTCAGAATGTGTTTTCTAGCTTCAGGATTAGTTTGAGATTCAAATATGACTCAAAAATGAGTAACATCTGTCATAGTTAAACTGGGCTTAATGCAAAATATACAGAAGGCTCATTAATTTATCCCTCCATCGACCGCAGATACAGTGTGTGACTGTGCTTTTTGGGGATATTATGACTCAGATCTATTTGCGAACCAGCATTTTGATATACTGGATTTCCTCCTTCATCATTTAATTCCCATGATAAAAGCAGAAACTTATGAAACACAAGCAGATGGTTTTTCTTCTTTTCTTCTGTGTCAACAAGGATGAAACATGTAAAACACCTCAGACATGCAGGGTAATGCCATCCAGATGGCATTTTATCTGTGTAGCTAATATGATGCAGTGACCGCATGCATGCTACAGACAGCCAACAAATCAAAATAATTACACGACATTTCAGTTAAAGCTCTTGAACTTTTCTGCATTTTCTCCTATTGTAATAATAAACTTTACTCCACCTTTCTCCTTTCTTTCTTCCCCAAGAATATGTTTGTGTTGCATCTCAGAGTCTAGGCATAAATCCAGAAGATAAATTATTCTGACACTCTGAATTCAAGTTGCAAATATGAATGAAGCAAAACATTCATATTATCTCCAAAAGCTTTGTGACTCCAGGGTGGACAGAACAAATGACTGCCACACATTTCTGATTTAATTTGTGCATTTTGCATCTTTAGTTGTGAAAAAAAGAAGAGACGCGCTCTTTTTCAAGACTCTGCATGTGTGAAGAAGCAAAATGCCCACAAACCTTTTGTAACCATTAATAAACTGATCTGATCTCAGAGAGCAGCCTTCTAATAAAACAGAGGTCTCCGCTTGTCTGTTTCACTGTTCGCTCATTCAGTCATGCTTCACTGCAAGTTAAGCTATTAGAGTCAGAATCTGAGAACTGATGGCATTTATTTAGTCCTTTAATGGTAACATTTCATTTTGAATATACCTGTGCTGCCTGCACAGATGAGGCAGAAAGTATAGAAATTCAATATTCAGGAATCACATTTTAAAATAGTTTTGATGTTTTGCTTTTGACAGACGACATTGTAAAGGCTGTAGACTATAAAGGTTTATTAGTTTACCTTGTTATTTCAGCCTATATTAAGACTGAACTGGGAATATGTGGATAAGATTGCATTGACATTTATGTTGCACCTTCTGTTTTTCTGGTCTTATCTCTCCATTTATCTCAAATTGGAAAATAATTTTCTATTTTGTAAAAATATAACAAAAAGCACGACTTTCTGAATGTCCTCTCAGGTCAGACAGTGCGGCCCACAATTTGTTCTGCTTTTGTCTCTTTGCCTTGCACTGCATTCTTAAGGTTCATCTAATTTACCCATGCCTGTCATCATTATATCAAACATTCAAGTTGAGATGTGAAGCTGCTACCACCATGGCTTCTCTCCAACCCTCTCTTTCTAAAACACAAACTACAAGATGGAAATAAACATCAGTTCTAAAAATATGCTAAAAATACACCTGAAGTAGTCTGATACTGATATAAATAGAGCTTTATTGTGCATCGCTTTGGTTCATTTTCCCACAAATCAAGCAGTGAAACGGTTTCACTGGAAAAAAGTCATGTATTCCTGAAGTCATGTATTATCCAGATCCGCTCTGTTCAACTTAAAGTGACGCGCCGTCTGCTGCAGCCTCAGTCTGTCTTCTTTTCCTCCTGTGTGATCAGGACAGGTTTTACCAGGCTTGTCACGACTTCACTTTCCCGGGATTCTTCATTTAGAAGCCATTACTGATGCACTTCAATTGGCGGATCCTTAAATGAGCCAATGCACTCATCAGAGACTCTGCATTAAATTAAAGGACAGACTTTTAGCATTTTACAGCAACACTACTTATAGCAGCACAGAACATCCCATAATTAGCTAGCGGAATAAGGTGCACCTTACAGTTTAGCAGATCACAGCCTTGCATTCTAATTAAAGTAATTAGCCACCTATCTCTCTCCATGCTTTGGTAAATTCTTGCTCAAAAATGCATAAAATTGAAGCCGTGGAAATGAAATGGAAGACTGCCTCCATGTGCATGTTTTAGTTAGTTTTTTTTATGTAAAAAAACAAACATTAAATGTTTAAAACTGCTGCAGCAGGAGAACAGAAATGAAGTGAGTCCTTAAAAAATATTTCCAAAGTAAAGAGGCGTTTCACCAGCAGGTGGTGGCATTGAGTCCTGCTGGTTTCTGTGTTGCTTTTGCTCATTTTAATCAATAATCTAACATGATCTGGGTTTAGAAGAAATGAATAAGGAAATATTAAGCTTTCAGGATGGACAACCTGAATCTTTTGACTTTTTTTGGGCTGTTCTTTCAGTCGTCCAAATGGAATTAGCTTTAGCAATTTAATTTAATTTTAAAACTGTCGTCCAATTTTCAAAGCCTAAGATGATAAAACATTCTATTTATGACCAACTTATTTCATTCAGTTCATTTTCAACGGACGGATGTTAAATTGGAAATCTCGCAAAACCAAACGTGATTTCAGAGAAGCAAACATGGCCGACTGAGGAGGAGCAGTGGTGATGGTTTGTGGACTTTAACAAAGAAAAAACAAGAAAAGGTCGTCTGAGATGTTGACTGGACTTTTACCATAGCAGTTATTTTGTATTAATCTCTGATGTGGACCAAAACAGAGAACTTAGTCTTCCAAAAACATTGGTCTTGGTTCACTTTAAGTGAACTCTAGAGTGAATATGTGTACGGCAGTGCACGGCATTATGGGAAAATCCAAACAAATCAAACTCCAGAGTCTAGCGCTAGAAATCCTTCAATCACTGAAATCGGACACCACTCAATGTTTGTTTACGCTTATGAAGAAGGAAGTTGCGCAGTGTCTTCTTCAGACATGTTTCCGTGTTGTTTCCTTCAGTAGTTTGCGGTGCAGCGCCACCACAGGCGGTGAAGGGAACAGGTTTTTCAATGGGTTTGGATCGTTTGAGACACTGCAGTGCGAAAAGAATCACAGCTGCTGAAAATGTAACAAATGTTGCAATTTTGGTCCCCAGTGGAACCAAATCTACACCCTAAGATTCTCCTGTGTTTCCGTCATCTTCTGGTCACACTCAACAGGCTGCCTCTTGTTTATCCTCAGGCAACACCCCACACTTCAGGATGTGGGATACCAACATGTTTTTATGCCGTTTTTACTTTTCTGAGCTGTCTAGATCACTCTTGCACTCCACACATGATAGGAATATCTTTTAAGATTGTTTTCAGGGCCATCATGATGTTCGGGACATCTGTAAGTTTGGGACAAAAGTGGGATAAGAATCTTGCTTAGGCAGAACAAGGATTACTACTGAAAAACATTCTGGAAGTCTCAATCAATCTGTTGTTGAGCTCAGAGTGAAAGGCCACTCTTGTTAAATTTACCTTTAGTTCCAGTTTGTCTGATGGCTGCTCAGACTCTGCACTCTTTGATGATTTGACAAAGAAACTGAACTCTTCTACCAGCGACAGACAGGCTGGGTTATCCCAACGTTGAGTTGCTAAAGAAAAATAGGAAAGAAAAGAGGAAAACAAGGCGTCCAACTGAACAATGGCTTGGTATGCAGCAGTAATTATGAAGATAATTGCTTGCTAAACTAGTTTTCCACTAAACCAACTGTGCAATTGCCTCATCTCTGAAGACTCTGCCTGCGAAATGACACATCGAAAGTTGTTCCAGCAATTAAGCGCCGCGTCCCCCTCTGACCTTTTTCCGCACAGTTAATGATTTTATCCCCAAGTGTGCAGAAATCAATACCCAGCAATGCAAAGACACCCGGTCATATCCAGGGGGCTTTTCTTTGGGAATCATTTTCTGTCTTGGCTTCATTTTAAAAACCAAAGCGATTGCAGAAGGATAAGTTTGGAGCCGTTAAAAGTTGTGATGTTTTTATTGAGGTTTTATAGCTGAAACTGCAAATCTAATAACGTTTAATTCAACAAAAATCTACAAGATGCAGCTTACAGTTTTTAGTGAGCTGTAAAAGATCAGAGCTTTAATAATGGCCCTAATTATTTATTTCTGGCTCCATACTGTTGTGACCATGTATCCAAATATGAATATAGACGGTATTTAATGGAGCTCCTGGAACCTTTACAAAGATTATTACTTTACAGATTCAAATGGAGCTGCAACTATGAATTATCTTACTAATTCATTTTTCCGTGATGAATTAATTAATTGAATAAAAAAATTCACATTTTGCAGATTTTCCATAAACCTTTTTTTTTAAAACTAGAAATGCATTAAAAGATGCAAATAAACAAAATACATTTTTAAATAAGAGAATACAACATTTTATTCCTCAAAATGCAATAGTAGCTTTTCTTCAGTGAATGCCTGATCATTTAGAGAATAATTCACTGAATAATAGTAGATAGCAAAAGTTGTTTTGAGATTCATTTTTGCAGTATTTGAGTTTTGGGAACAACATATTTACAGATCTTAAATGCAAAATCTATATATTTTTTGTACAATTATTTCAGCAGCTGATTAATCATGAGTAATCCCATTTATAGTTTTAGCTCTAGATACAAGAAATGTAATAAATTCATGTATGTTCAGTCCTCAGTTTTTGCACCCCCCCTCCCATCTGCAGTGTGGAGTCTAACCTCCTTTTTGCACAAGGTGGGAAATGGCTGCAGGCTAGCATTGAGGTGGAGAAATGACGGTCATTACACATAATCATTATCATCAAAGTCTCATTAGCTGACCTGGATGATAGACTTTGTAGGAGTGTGTGTCTGTGTGGAGCTGACTGTTGGGAAAGTAACAAGAGACAGCCAGCCGTTTCTATTCATTTATTCCTTTGATAAGTTTCAAGAGGAGCTGTGTCTTTTCTTTTCTGATGATTTGGATCTCTTTGAACATTTGTAAAGCCAGCAGAACAAAAAGTGAACTCTCTTAGGTCGATGACCGCCACAGTTTGCTTCGGTTTTTCATTAGAGCTGCACAATATATTGAATCTCAGGCGTCAAAACGACTTCACAGTGTGAAACATCCTGGGTACTCTACCCTCAAAGGGAAGGTAGAGTACCCAGAAAGTACTCAAGTAACAGTAGCCGTCCAAGAAATTACTCAAGGAAGAGTAAAAAAAGTATTTGGTGTAAAGTCTACTCAAGTACTGAGTAACAGATCAAATGATCAATCATTTAATATTTAAAAATTATGTCATCGCATGGACCGAAATATAAAGTTAAATGACAATTATTCATATAAATAACAAACAAAAGAAAGCAAAATCAGGCAAAAACTTTTTTTTTTTTTAATTTCTTTCAATAAAAAATGTATGAAACTTTAACAAAAGCTGCAGGTGTCTGTATCTACTGGATTTTTGGTTTGTTTTTCATTTAGTGGATAGAAAATCCAGCAAGAGTAGAAATACTTCATAATAAAATTACTCAAATAATAGTAAAAAGCAGATTTTTGCAAAGAAGTAAATGTAACTGGGAAAAGGTAATTACTATAATTACTTTGAAAACGTGACAATCACAAAGTACTGTTTGGACCCGGTCTGTGTTTGGCAAATCTTTCCCAGTTGGAGCGGCCTAGTCAAAGTCCAGTCATAAATCAAGTTAGGAAATCCTCTGATATGGCTAAATTTTGTGCCCAAATTCCTCCACAGAGACGTTAAGACTCATAGATATTTTAAAAATCCAAAACAATAAATAAAACAAAAATAAAAACCGCTTACCGCCGCAAACATAAATAAAATTGTGATCTGTCTGCAAAAAAAATGTCCTTCAAAAATATTAATCATCAGAATGGAAAAGATCAAATTCTAATTTATCTTCTGGTTAACTGATTATTATTGCGACAGGCTAATCAGCGTCTAAAGCTGGGCTTTTTATCTTTTGTATTCTAATAAATCTTCTCTGGTTCTTGGAAATATTTATATGGATGCAGACTCTTAATGGAGCCCTTTCTACTAATTTAGGTTGACTTGGATTTGAGTGAGCTGAACTTAAAAGAGCATTTTTGTCTTTGATTACAGCAGAACACAATTAAAAAGTCATGGCTTTACTTCTATTGTTCAGATGAAAGCTTCTTTATTTTCAATTGGAAAACTTTCTTTAGTTTTTACACTTTGGCTCTTCCCTGTCATCACTTTGATCTTTTCAGTTTTTTCCCTTAACTCTCATATTTCTGGAAATGTATCCATATCTATTGTATTTCAAATATTGTAAAAAAAACAAAAACAAAAAAAAAACATGAAGAGCTTCAAATTTCTGTTTTTTTTTTCCTGCTTTCCCAGTTTTTGGCTGCAGAAGGCTCCAGAGTTTCCACACACATGCAGACATTGTGCTGCATTTTTCTGTCGCCTTATTGATCCGCTGCCTTCTGTCATTTAAGCAAACCGCTGCTAGAACACGAAGTGATCGCTTGTCATTTGTGTCAAATGATGCTTCTTCAAATAAAACTATAATTCTCACATCAACATGTTAAACATGTCTTTCTAATCAACGTAACATCAGTGCAGTGTAATGTGTTGATGAATTTTTGGATTAACTGATTAATAATTGGACAGCATTTTTTTTATTATTTTGCAGAATTTGATTCAGGTGAAGTTTTGAGTTTGTATTTACAGACATTGTTTTTTTGTTTGGTTAAATAAGAAATTTCTGAATTTCTTTGGCTCAGTTTTGATTTAATTTTTGTTTTAGTTAATTCTTTAAAGAAATGGCCTTTAATTGAGTCTGTATACTACAGTTAACGATTAATCAATTACTAAACTAGTGGATTGTTATTTCAATTAATCATAATTAATCCGATTAATCGTTTCAGTGGTAGACTGACCAGACTGAGTTGCAGAACATTTCAGCCAAAGTAAACAATAAATAAATTAAAATAAGCTGCTCCAAGGGGAGGACAGGCTCCTCCTGATTGGTAGTTGATGTGGTGCTGAGGAGATGATATTCAAGCTGACCTGGACTTGTTTTTAATTCTGTTTCCAGCCTCTCAAAGCTGAATTCATGCAGCTAATCAAATAACAAGGCTTTCAGTGGTGCAACCACAAACCGTAAGCGGTCCGCCTCACATGGACCGCTCTCGTCTCATTAGGATCATTGTTTGTTTGTAATAGTTTCATGTCCAGCGCCTTTCTGACTCACTGCTAGATGCTCCGTCCCCTGCTTTTACCACCTATGTGGTCTCAAACTTCTTTTTTCTTATAAACTTCTGACTTTTTAATGTCAGAGAAGATCTTAGTTTAGATATTTTAAACTTAAATCTATAAAAGTGTAATGTAAAATAGGCTTTTTTTTTTAGGTTTACATCATGTCATAAAGTTATTCCCTCGTCAAAGTGAACCTGGAGTGTTGCCTTGATTGTTTCATGCCTGTTTGAGAAATTATTTAATCTCCATGGCAACCATTCAGCTGTGAAAAACGCATGGGTGGACCTAACCCCGCCTTCAAGATGCAGCTCCTCCTCAGAGCCTCACAGAGCAGCCCTCCTCCACTCAGCTCCTTCAAACTAGCCAGCAGCAATTAGCAAACACCTGGTGGAACTGCTGAGCTCGTTATAGGAGCTACTTCTCAGTGAAATGCTGGTAAAAACGTTAATAAAGGAGCCATGTTGTGATGACTTCCTGGAGGCAGAGTTTCAAAAACAGCAGGCCCAATCTTAAAGGCCCAATTTCAAGAGTGCGAAGTCAAACGTCTTTGAAATCATATTTGATACATCCTGCATTTTTATAACAACTGAAGGTAACATAATTTGATTGTGCTATAAAGTGGCACTACGTGCCTGGATAACACATAATACTGCCACTTTAATCATAAAACATATTTTTTCTCACAACTTTAACACTTTTTGATAGAGGATTTCAAATCTTTTTATTGTAAATCTAGAAGATTCACTGGAATTTTTTTTGGTAGAAATTTTTTCCTCTGTGCAAAATTATTATTTTTCTTTCATGTACAATGATCCTAAAACTAAATAAGAAATAAGTAGATTCAATTTTCTCCCAGGCAAATATAATCTCCGTAGCCTACTTAATTTAATTTACTGTTAGCATCGGTTTAAAAATGTCCGCTCATCAAACTGCGTTTGACTCGCGTGTCCCTTCGGGGTGACCATAAAATGCCTTGACATGGAGTTAAATTCGCCCTCTGAGCAGGACGTTTTTTAAAGCCGCGTGTCGTCTTAATAATCAGAGCGAAGGCGACTGAGAAACCAGCCTGACTACAGCCTCTCTGCTGGCTCTCAGTCCCATAAACCCAGTCGTGCTCACACTCCCCCAGCAGCAGGGTGTGTCCTTGAGTCTGGCAAAATTTACCTCAATGTTTTAAACAAACTGCTGGTATTTTTTGGATGGCAGAGCCAGAAAAAGCAGACTTTATCTCTTTATTGCACAATGGTTTGTGCCGCCTGGTGGCCATTAGTCAGGCCAATCACACTGATGCGTTTGGACCCGGGTTCACTGGTTCACCAGGATCTTGGCAGCCTGTGCTGGTGGTGTGTGTGTGTGTTTGTTCCTCTGCAGCATTCTGATTAGTGTATTTCATCTGCAGAAGTGTCTCGTGATTTTTAGCTTCTCTAAGAGCTTCTTCGTCTTAAGCTGATGAGAGTCTGAATAATTCAGCCGCTCTGAGGAAAAGATGCTTTATTTTACTGCAAACCAAATATTCTCAGTCGCTGCTTGTCTCTGATCTCGGGCAATTCATTGCTCATTTATGAACACAAGGCTCCACATAAAAGCCACGTTGTGAATTTGAACCTTTATATATACTGTTGAGTTAAACTGACAGGGAAGGCAAAGAAAAGTGTTTCTACCTTTTTAAAAGCTTCTATTTTCAGCAGGAAAAGCTTCACTTTGCGCAGGATTTGAGTGCCGACCTGCTGTTTACTGACTGAAATGTTTTAGCTGCTCATAATTAGAATATGCAGCATTATTTTTAACCAGTCAAGGAAAAGCACAAAGTAAATACACCCCATGAGTTCACTGCAAAAACACTACATTTTACCAAGTGCATTTGGTCGAGTTTCACTTCAGCTAAAATAAATGATAATGTTATTTTGACACCATTTTCAAAGAACATAATGACATAATAACTGAAGAACCCATTCTCAAAGATCAACAAACTTTAAATACTAATGAACATTTAGCACTGAAAGACATTTTAAATATCTAAAATAAAGAAACAAAACAGCAAATAAAATCAGTTATGAACAAAATTGTGCTTTAGAGAAAAGGGCTGATTACGATTTTCATCATCCAGTTTTTCTTAGAAAAAGGGAGAAAAGAGTAAAATTAGCAAATGAAACTTGAGTTTCCATTGATGGTCTTATATTTTTTGTATATTTTGTAGAAAACATCAGAAAAACAAAGTTTGTGTAAAAACAAGAAGTCTCACTTTGCCGTAAATTCTTCATTTCAGTGACGCTTCACAAGTAAAAGATTCAGTAAAACTGCTCATAGACGTAAATCTTTTCAAAAAGTTATACGACTAGATACATCATTTCTCTGTGATTTGCTATTCCTTTAACACATTTGTAGAGCAGATCTACCCTGACACCACCAGGCAACCCGTCCCACCCAGATGCTGAAAAACTCAATAAACATAAAAATTAAAGAAAGAAAAAGTTGCAGGTCTCATTGGCTCCTGTGGCTCAGAGTTCACGCATTACGTATGCAGTCAGTGCACAGAACAGAGTTTTGAAAACATCCACAGTGATAAATAAATCAGGAAAGTGCCAAAGTTTGTTTTAATTTTAAAGCAGCACCAGTTTAAGAGTTTGTAGAGTTCACACAAGCAGCAGCGATTTGCTCGTTTAAATGTGGCGCTCTGCTGTAAACGGCATCAACCTGAAGCCGGGTTTAAAGAGGAATATATAAACACACAGAGCTGTTCAATTACAACGTGCAACAGATAAAAACAAGCTAGGATGGTCAAGCTGAGTTCAAAGGTCATCTGCATCAGAGGAGGAAAACAAGTCGTTGTTTATGATGAGTCGACAGTTTGCAGCTCTGCGGCTGTCAGCGAAAACAAAAAACAAATACTTGTTTAAGAAACACAACTGCTTCTTGTCTTCGTATTAAAAGGCCCGGATGTGGATGTGAACGCTGCCTCCTTCTCCTCTCTGCGCTGGTTTTCTTCTTCTCCTGCTCTTTTCATCCTTCTTTCTCTGTCATGTAGGCTTGGGGGATCAGGAATGATCTTTTTTGAAGCCGATAAATTTCAGAGCTGGTTTTGTGTGGAAATCTGCCCCTGTTTGTGTTGGCAGCGCGCGCTGCAGCCAGGGAGGCGGAGACGATCACTTTCACAGAGCTTGTGATAAATCTAGCAGTAAAACGACTCAGATAATCAGGACCAGGTTGTAACCGTCAGTTTAATCAACAGCTGCTGTTAAAATAACTAAATAAACCTGGTCTTGTGTGAGGATCTTCTTACACAGTTTTCTGTTTCGTTTACTTAGTTTTTCTCTTTTTATCACAAAGAGTTGGTGTTTTATTGCTGATATAACACCAACTGTTGGAAAAAGTCTGCGACAGACTGGCGACCTGTTCACGGTGACCCCGCCTCTCGCCCGAAATGACAGCTGGAGATCGGCACCAGCAACCCTCCCGACCCCAGTAAGGGAAAAAGGGTGCAGGAAAATGGATGGATGGATGGATGTTGGAAAAAGTTGGTGTTTGAATTAATCTGTTCCCCCTTCATAACATGGGAACTAATTAATTAACCAGCAAGTCTATAACTGTATGCATTCCTCTCACGATGGACGACAAATCCTGCAGATTTGGGAACATTTGGTCTTTATTTGTCAAAGTTACCTGGGGGGGAACCAAATATTTCAGCTGTGTGAAATAATTTTTCCCACTCAGTGACATGGGAACTAATTCCATTAAAGAGCAAATGTTTCCAAATATACAGAGGAATGAAAACAATTAGATTTTGAAAACATAATTAGTTCCCATGTCACAGGGAGGGAACCAAATATTTCAGACAACTGAAATATTTGGTGAATAAAGAGCAAATGTTCCCAAATCTAGAAAATTTGTTGTTCATTGTGAGAAGAATAAACATAGTTAATTGTGTCGATTCCTAACTAACTTGGGAACGTTAGTTCCCAAGTTGTGGAGGGGAACAGATAATTATTATTTCAAACAGGTTTTCACATACTCAGAGATGGTGGTGTGACTGATTGGTTCATCCTGTCTCCCATGTTTCTCCCATGTTCTCATGCATCTCAGAAAAACATAGAAACGTTTTCAGGTATTTAACATAAATGCCAGAACTTGTTAACTTCAACCAAAATCAACATTAACCATCACAAATTGGGGATCAATAAATGCATTCTGATTCTGACACGTGGTCAATAATCTCTGAGTATCTTCAGCAGCTTTGTGCAGCTCAGTGTCCTGAATTATTGACCTGCTTCTCCAGCAGCAGCAGCACGTCTCTCAGTTTCTGAGAAACAGAAATGTGTCTCTGCTTCCTCATGTGAAACCTCGTTCCCGTCCCGCTCTTTGTGCCCCGGATTACCGCGCTGTCAGATTACGGCTCTCCGGACGGCCCCGTGTATTTTGGGGATGGGATTTAAAGGTCAGAGGTCGGTCCCGTGTGCGGCGGTTTGCTTGTGTTATTTTTAACCCCAGTGATGCACAGCAGCAGCCCATTTCTAATTCATGACCATGGGGCGTCGCTGAGCTGATAGCGGGATCATAGAGGCTCATTTACATCCTGAAACTGCAGAATATTTCCAGGCCTGTTGCTACAGCGACTTAATCCACTCGTTTGATTAGGAAGATCTGATTTTAATGTTTTTATTCTATATTCTTTGGAGTCTGCAGGTGCCATTAGAACCATCAAAGTTCTGATTTCTGATGGAAACAAAAAGAGAGATTGATCATCTGTAATAGTCAGAGGATGAAAAGAGCAGCGTTTGTTTTTAAATATTCCAGCTGAATCGACGTTTTGATCATTTCTGATACTCCAGCTGCTCTTCATGAATAAATGCAAAGCTTTTCTGTCTTGCAAACTGAAATCGTTGTAACGGCTTCGCTTTTATCCAGTTACACTTCATCCTGAAACGATGCTCTGCTGCTCATGTCTGCATCAAATATTCAGCAACATGTATGCAACGAGTCGTAAAGTCGAGTATTAACACTGCATTAAACACTGATAGTGATCATCAGTATTTAATGCAGGGTTAAATGCAGGGACGTTTAATGGCCCTGCATTTAACATCTAATGCAGAGCCAAATGTTTTGTCACGTGGGCCAAAAAAACTAAGATACAGTAGCCAGATATATCTTTTTTTTATTTTAAATATTCACCTTAGAATATTTCTCTAGGATTTTGCACATTTTCTATCTCATAACATCTAGTTAAGTTATAAAACAGGATTTCTCATAGCTTTGTGGAGTTTAATAAATAAAATAAAAGCTGATTTGGGTGCAGCAAAGTCTCTGGATAGATGTAATTCTACTTATAATTAAAAATATACTTTGTTTTTTTTTTTTGGCTTTTCTATTGCAAGAAAGCCACATCAGTGATAATTTTACCCAGATTTAAAATAAAAGGTTTGCCTTATTCTGTGTCTGTCCCCCGTGTTGCAGGTTATCTATGCACTGAACACGAAAAACGACGAACATGAGGCGGCCATCGCCACGCTGAAGGAGGCGCATGAAGAGGAGGTGCAGCAGATTCTGTCTGAGACCAGAGAAAAGATCCTGCAGGTGAGTCTTCACTCACACTGCAAAAACACAAAACTGTAACCCGGCGTCTATGTTCTAGCGCAAATATCTAAGACAATAATAAACTAGAAGTTATTTTCCAACAAAATATAAAAAAAAGTTCCACTGGCAGATTATTTTAGTTATAATACATTTTCCCATTTTCTAAATGAAACAATCTGCCAGATGATCTAGCAATTTTGTTCATCAATATTAAGGAATTATTCACTTAAAACAAACTCTTAGGTGTTGCTGAAAAATAAATTGTAGGTTAGTTTTGTCTCATTTCAAGTGTAATGGGAATTAGACCAGAAATACTTGGTAAGATTTAGTGTTTTTACAGGTTTTCATCGTAAACGTTTAGTGAACATTTGAACTGCAGCTTGGCTTCTTTAACTTTTATCAAAGTGAAGATAAAAGGTTTAAACATGGTGTGTTGATCTCATATGTAATTACATGAGCGTTATGCTAATTTTGGGCTTTTTCTGTAAATATTATGTACAGAAGTTTGAATTTATGGTTATAAAGCCATACAAGCCCAGTCAGGTTTCAACAGCTGGTAGTTATCTTCTTCTTCTTGGTCAGAAATGCTTCATTTTTGATTTTCTCCTTGAAAACGTGACTTTAGAGAATCTTAGGAGTGAAACTTTGTACCTTTTTGCCCCTGCCAGGTCTCCATTCCCTCCTTTTTAACTCCAGATCAAACACATGATTTCATCACATCAAAGCGCCGCTACAGAAACTCACCACTGTAAAATATGATCAGATTAGCCAGGGTCTCACAGCCAGCGCTCAGAATGAAATCATCAATATTTTATCCGCAGAATATTCGTCTTTCTGCCCGTGAATGGAATGAAAAAGATCTTATGTTTGGGAGAAATGTGTCTTACGCTGATTATGGTAGAAATGTGGCTCTGTTAAAAATAAAACAAAATAACTTAATAAAATCTACTAATTTTCACTGTTATGTAAAAAAATGAATGAGAATAATCTATTAAATTGGAATTATATTTAATAGGGCTGCAACTTACGATTATTTCAATAATAAGTCAATCGATTAATCTGAGGAAAAATTGTCACATTCTGCAGATTTTTATTTAATCATTCAAGCCTTTTTTATACAGCATCAGAAATATATAATTCAATTTTTTTTAAATCAGATTATACACATTTTTTCCTAAAATGTAATAAAATAGCATTCCTAAAGCATATGCTGCATAAATATGAAAAATCAATCGATATAGTGTAGTTCTGAGTATTGTTTTTTATTAATCGATTGATAATTGAATTGCAAAAGTTACTTAATAGAAAATGTTTTACAAGATTCTTTACTGAATTTGAGCAAAGTGAAACTGAAGCTGCCACTTGATGAATTCTGGGTAAAATATATTTTCAGACAAACGTTTCTTTTTATCTTAAATGCAAAATATAAATGTGCTTTTCTTGAGTCTTTATACTCAAGTTAATGAGTAATCGATTACAAAATCAGTTGATCATTGTGTCAATAATCAATGATTAATCAGATTTTCAGCGAAGTGTCTCTCTTCCCCTGCTGCTCGGTTCATTGTAGAAATTTGGCTTATAAATTAAATTAATCAACATAAACAAATTAAATCACTGCAAAATTAGGAGAATATAATCCAACTAACTGAGTGGTGAGAGCACATTTTGACGATAAATTGTCCCAGTGATTATTGTGAATAATGATAATATTGTTTTGACACCATCTTCAAGTAATATATTGATAATATAAATGTATTCTCTCTGAGACCAATAAAATTTATTTTGTAAAGAACAATTAACTCTTGAACTGGAAAGTATGTAAAAAAATAAAACAAAAACACCAAAACAAAATAGATTTTGAAATCTGTAAACAAAATTGCCTTTCAGAAACATTTGGAAATTATTGAGCTTGTTTCAGTTCATCTCCTAAATCTTTAAAGCCTTTGCAGAATGTATTACTGTAAGTTTTGCTGGACGATAAATTGTTTCAATAAAATTCAGTATTGTATTCTTGAGACTATTTTCAAGTAATATATTGCTAATGGAATATTAATGCAAGTTTTCGCTTTCAAAAATAACCAAAATATAAATAAAAACCACGCAAAATCATAAATAAAATGGATTATAAAGCAAAATTCCCCTTCAAAAATATTAATAATGAGTATGGAAATCATTGAGCTCATTTTAACTTCTGAAGCGATTATTTGGCGTTTCACGTTTGTTGCAGTACAAGAGTAAAATCAGCGATGAGCTGGACCTGAAGAAGAGGATCCAGTCTCTGGAGGAATCCATGGAGCTGCATGAGAGGATGAAGCGGCAGGCGCTGGCCGAGTTCGAGAGCTACCGTCAGCGGGTGGAGGACATGCAGCTCTGCACCGAGGCCCAGGTACGCGCAGCCTCCGCCTGTCAGGAAGCAGCTGTGTCCGCCGGGGTCCCGCGGCTCAGCTGCAGGTAATCAGCGTCATGTCAGCCTACCAGTCAAGCTGTGAGGCTGCGGCGAGTTGTTGTTGCTGTCGACTGCAGGGATCCAGGCAGACATTGTTCTGGTGTCGTTACAAATCATTGTTTGATTCCCGGCTGCAGGAGCTGGGCCAGTTATAGCTAAGCTAACATTAACAGAGGAAGGTTTTAACTAAATATAACCTTTTATTGATCTGATTGAAAAACTGATTGAAAGATTGTGTTTGCAAAAATGTCTTCATTAAAAGAGAAGTTGGATTTTGGTTGAATCTTTCTGTCCGAACATGAGCGTAATTAATAATCTCACATTTCGTCACGACAACAACAAACCTTAATGGATTTCATTGGACTGTGAGGTGAAGCAGAACAAACTGGTTTAGATGATAGTAATCCGTTCTGAACGAGATGCATGGCGGAGTGTTGACGAAAAACAATTTATGCTAAAGCAGCATTTCTTTCTAAAACTCAAGGTGTGCTGCAACAGAACCTTTGCTGAAATGCAGGTTATGGTTAAAGAAATGTTGGGTAAAGAAAAATGTTTGGTAAAGCACAGTTCATGCTAAAACAAAATTGCATAAATTAAGTTATTTAAAATAAAAATGTTTTTCTGCTATTTATTTGTTGCTAAAATGTTTTTAGACTAAACCTGAATTTTCGACTAAAATGAAATGTGTGTAAAACTCGCTAGCATAGCTTCCTTGTTAGCAAAACAACCAACATCTATTGTGGCTTTTCATGCTACATAGTGGCATTGCATTTTGACCCTTCTGGGTCTCCGTACAATACAGTTCCTTGATTTGATGAACAGTTACTGTTTCTGCACCTCTTCTCAAAGACAAATATCTTCTTATTTAGTTGGTGCAAGTTCATAATTATGTTATCTGCCTCTTTAGTCATGCCGACTGAAATTAAGAGGGAATTAATGTAAATATAACTATTAAAGGTGTTTATTGTGTGGATCTCAGCTACTTTGGATCAGTAGACATTCGTCTTATTTGCATGTTAAAAAGTTGAAAGAGTTTAACGTTTAGACGAGTTTCGATTGTTTTGTGGTCATTTGGAGCTGGAAGGTTTGGCAGTCAGATCAGAATCCCCGATCCAGCGCATCACCGCCTGGCGTGGGCCTTTTTAAAGACTCGCTGGCTCGCTTTGAAACCCAGAAACCCATAAATCAATCCCCCCTTCCTTTGACGCAGCCTTTCATTTTGTGTCTCTTTTGGCAGCACACGCAGCGCGTGGTGTCCATGTCGAGGGAGGTGGAGGAGATGAGACGGTCCTTTGAGGAGAAGCTGCGGACGTTCAGCCAGGCCCAGGCTCAGTTTGAGCAGGAGAAGAAAGCGGCTCTGGAGGAGCTCAAGGCTCAGCACAGGCAGGAGATCCAGGAGCTCCTTCGCAGCCACCAGAGCCAGAATGCAAACTACAGCAAAGACCAGGAGAAACTGGGGCAGCTCCACAAAGCTGAGGTAACGCAGCGTTAACTTCTGGAGAACCAGAACAGCGCCACCTGTTGGCCTCGGTGTGCTGCAGTTTTATTAAACTAAAAGTTTGTGGTGTGGAAAAACTCATTCGCTGCAAAAACACAAAATCTTACCAAGTATTTTTCAGTGAACTGAAGTGAAACAAAATTAACATTTCAGCAAGAAACGTGAGTTTTTGAAAGTCCGTAATTCCTTAACATTGATAAAAATGTACTATTTCCATTGGCAGATTATTTCACTTATAACATTGGAAAAATGTCTCGTAATATTGGAATGAATCTGCCAATGGATTCAATATTTTCTCATCAATATTAAAGATTTATTAACTTAAATTTCCACTAGACCAAAAATACCTGGTAAGATTTTTGCAGTGTAATTACTTCAAACATTGTATGTCACTTATAAACACAAAATCTTACCAAGTTTTGGTTCATTTCCAAGTGTAAATTTCTGAGCTTTGTTTTATTTCAATGCAGTAACGTCCAAGTAACTCTTGAGCCTGAAATCAGGACTGAACTGTTTCAGCTCAGTAATTAATCCTGATGGAAAAATACTCGTTCCATTGGAAATGATAATGTTTCCCAAATAAAACCCACTGTTACAGCTTTAAAACTTAAAATTTACAGTGCAAGTATCAGAAACGGTTAATGAGTCTGGTTTGCTGCAGGTGGAGTCTCTGGCGGAGCGGGTGGAGGAGCTCAAACAGGACAAGAAGAGGCTGGTGGACGAATATGAAGCCAAACTCAGCAAGGTACCGACCAGCAGTGGGATCAGTGGGTTTTTCCCTGCCAACTGATAACAGTGATTTATGTGGCTGCATCTCAACACGGAGCTAAATTTGGTGATTCCTTAATGAATTTGACTAGAGATGCCTGCACTGGATGATAAATCTAACAACCTTTACTCAATGTACTTTTATTTAGGTTCATTTATGGAGCGTTTGTGAACTGAGTTCACAAATGTTCAATGCCCATTTAGTAGCTTTAGTAGTAAACACGAGTTTAAAGGCTGTGTATTCGTTCTAAACTTAAAATCAGATGAATAACAGACGGGTGAGAATGATTTTTATTGCTTTATCTGACGAGCAGTGGCAGAAAGAGCTTTTTAACAAGAGTATTTTACTACAATCATTCCACGCCAAACTACTACAACTGTGATGGGTAGTGATGATGCACACCGGATTAAATGCTGGCTAAAAACTAGTTTAACATGAGATTTAAATGATGCGTCCTAGTCAAAGATACAGAGGCTCTTCCTCTTATTACTGGAGCCCAGATTAAGTGACTCTAGAGATTTTGTTTTTCAGAGACTCAAAAGTTAATTTCTTAATATTGACTAAAAAGTAGATGGTCCACTGGCAGATTATTTAAATTATATAAATTTTTTTATTTACCAGTAAAACTTAAATAATCTGCCAATGGAACAAGCACTTTTTCATCAATATTAAGAAATTGTTGACATAAAAAAACAAGCTCTTTTAAGCTGCTGAAAAGTTACTTTTGAGTTAGTTTTGTCTTATATTAAGTGTTTTAAGATATTTGTACTAGACTAGAAATAATACTAGTTCCAAGTGCAAATAAGACTTTTCAGCAAGAGGAAGCAGTTAGTTTTAAGCCAACAGTTCATTTAATATTGATGAAAAAAGTACAAATTATCATGAGAGATTTTTTCAGTTACAAGTTATAACAAGTCAGTTTTAGCAGGTTTTAAGTGGAAAAAATCTTCCATCAATATCAAGGAATAATTTACTTAAAACAAGCTCATAAATCTTGCTGAGTTAGTTTTGTCTGACTTTGAGTGTATGAAGATATTTTCACTAGAAATACTTGGTCGTTTTCCCGTGTTTGTTTTACGTCTGGCTCTGTTTTCTGCTTTGTTCTCCAGGCTCAAGCGTTTTACGAACGCGAGCTGGAGGCCATGAAGCGAACTCAGCAGCTGACGGCCGACAACCTGCTGGCGTGGAAGCGGACCGAGGCCGAGCTGCGGCGGGAGTTCCAGACTCAGGAGGCGGCGCTCCAGAAAACGCTGGGGAAGCTGCGGGCCGAGCTGGCCCGCGTGACGGACGAGGCTCGGGAAAACCGCGACAAGTCGCACAAGCTGCAGGCAGCGCTCAGCACGGCAGAAAGCTCCAACAAGGTCAGTGGGACGGTCAAATGGAGGCGGTTTCTATGGTTTCACTTCCTGTGGACATTTATGAACCAACAGAGATGTTAGAGTGGCGTCAGGATTTACTTTGGTTTGACTTAAAGAGGGTTTCAGCTCAGACAGGAAGTCTGAAAATGGAGGAAAGGTTTAGTTTTCCTCCAAATATGAAGAGAAAGAGATGGAAGAAATGTTTGTGTACCATCCATCTATCCATCCATCATACGACACAAATTCATAGTTATTAAAATTTGCAGCTAATATTTTAACATGAATCCTTTGTAACACAGCTTGTTTGCCCTTAACTAACATCTATAATAAAAGTAAGATAATCTATAAGGTGCAGATCTAGATGTGATCATATCTGATAAGCTGCTACTGAACTAAAATAAAATCAAACTTCTGCAGACTCTGTGGACTAAACTTTAAACTTCTGACGGCTGCTTTAATTATCCGACACTTTCTAATCGTCCCCACAGGAGCGTTTAACTATCTGTCAGCTTTGGATTCAAGGCCTTTAGCTTTATTTCCACAGGTTAATGCTTCTGGTCCAAACAACTCAGCAGAAAGTTACTAACTTGAAGCTATTAACAACTGAAGCCATCTGTTTCCCTCCATGTCGGAGCCTAAAGGAGGACAAAAAACCAGGAACGCCAAGCTAGTGCTTCCACTAGCAGCTCAGCGGGAGCTACATGTGAACTAATGTACATTTTTTCATATATTATTATTATAGACCAAAATACGACATTACATTATGATGGTGATTACACAATCGAAAACAAATACAGAAAAATGCATAATATGATCTGCTTTATATTACAGATTAATACCACAAGTATTCCCAGTCTGTTAAATAGCTGCAGTAACGTCTTACAAAGTAACTGGTCTTCACCCCCTTCAAAATAAGAGCATGAATTTAAAGGTCTGAGTATTTGAATTGAATGTATTGCTTTAGTAACTTAGTGCTTTACTAAGTTCTGTACTTAGTGGTTAGTGCTAATTTAACTAGTGTTTATTGAGCTAATTAGCACTTATTAGCTTTAAATTAGTGCTAATTAGTAAAGTGCTGCTTCTGTGAATATTACCTTAGTGCTTTACTCATTTACTAAACTAGGCTAATTTGGTAAATTAGTCTAATTCTGAAGTAAATTCATGCTTTAGGATTTAGGGGAAGCTAAGTTTGACGAACATTTTCAAACTTAGTAGAAGCGCTAATCAAAAAATGTGCTTTGCTATTAGCAGATTAGCATAAATGTTCCCAGCACTTAATAACAGCAACTAACAATTTAAACTGCACTGTCTGTTTTATAAAATGTAGTAAAATACCAAATGAAAGGTTAAGAAGCTCAGTGTTTCCTCCCCAAATCTTCTGTTTAAACAAACAACTTCAGCCTTACAATATGTTTCCATTCTGATGCCTTCAAGGTAAACTTAGACAAATGTTACTATCTGCAGCACAATCAGATTAAATGGTGTAAAAACCAGCTGCATGTTTGTTTGGTGAAGATTTTTTCTCCTTTCGGAGTTTTGATGTATTAAGGTCTTTTGAAGGGATTCCCCTCTGAAAGTAAAGCTGACAAGAGCTGCAGGGAAAGTGGGTCTGCTTTGTTTTGAAGTCTGATTACACAGAAGGCAGTAAGAGGTCCTCCCTTTGCAGAGTTACCAAGAATAAGATCAAGGTCAGCAGAAACTGCTGTGTGCCTGGGGCTATTAGTTTCATTTAATTATCAGCGCAATTAACTGTAACCCAGATAAAGAAGAGACAACAAAGCAGAAAGCTTGAAACCGACTTTACTTGATAGAAACAAATCTGATTGTTTCAAACATTGAGTGTTTGGTGGGTTGATATCTGAATAATCTCTAAATACGACTCAGTCGTTGAGCAGGTCTCTCAATCCTTCAGCTACTATATAAATCTATAAAAGATAGATTTATATTTAACCTGCAGTTTGAATGTTTTGATATTTGGCTGAAGTGGAGGAGGATTTTATTCCTTCATTCCATGTTACAAACTCAAACTTCAGCCTATTTTACCACTTTGTTATGATGGACTGTAACGAAGTGGTGCATGTTTTTGTGTAGATCTATCTTTTGTTCAATGCCTTTAACTGTCCAGATATCAACATTTTTGCTCTTTCCTCTTTGTAAAAAAGGTCAAATTCAGTCAAATACGACAGAAAAAAGTTTATTGTGAATTCTGTTCTTTTTACCTTCTGAGCAATAAATTAAGCAAAGAAAAAGCTGTTGTACGTTGGAAAAGCGTCTCACACTTTAGCTTAATAAAGGAAAATATGATAAATGTCTTTACTTTCTTGCGTTGATTTTGTTGGTCGATGAAATGGTTTTCAGTTTATCTTTTTATCTATTCTAGCCAGCTAGTTAGCCAGCTAGCTTCTATGTGCTAGCATTCATGGCCTGACCTGCTATGATGATGAAAGGGAAGCAACAAAATACACGATAAATAAAAAATATTTTCCTTTCAAAATTATATAAATATTTCAACTCAAATCTCATCCCAAAAAATAACCAAAAGTGTCCGTCTGTGTTCAACGCTTTTTTTTTCCTGCTTCACTTCACTTTATATCACATCATTTAATTTCTGAACTAGTTTCTTTGGAGTTTCTTTTTATTTGTGGATTATTTGGGTTTAGAAAATTGTTTAATATTTATTTTACCCTCCATTTCTTAAACGACATCACATGAGAAAGTCTTATTCTGTTGTCATTACAACAAACTTAAATCTAATCTAACTACAGATTCACTGACTCAGTGACATCTAATCACAAAAAAGCTAAATATAAACAGCATCACATTTTTAATCATTAAAATGAATGAAAACCATCAGTCATTTTTATTCCACTTTACTTTTATGCTCCACTCTGTGTTCGTCTGTCATCTGGACTTCAACTAAAATCCATTAAAGTTTGCCGTATGAATATCTTGTATCTATATCAGTGTAGATGCAAGAAGCATAAATGCATAAAAAACTGTCATCAGGCATCAACTTAACTCCAACTTTAAACTTTTCCCAGTTTTCAGCTCACCGCTCCAGTGTTCTCTGTCATCCTCCTTTAGCTCATGATGAAGTGGGCAAATCTTCAGAGAAATGCGAGCAAATGATCGCTCGGAGTAACTCAGACAGTCGTAATTAATGGCTGACTGTTCACAAGCTACTGCGGGAACCTGCGTGCCAAAAATTACAAATTTTCCCCAGAGTGAAATACACCAGTGACGCTGTGCTAAATTGCTGCTGTCTCTGTCTTCGGACTGAATATTTTCTTGAGAAAAGCTGGTCCAAGCTGGCAGACAGAGGCTTTCACCTGCAAGACAAAAGCAATTAATCACGAGTTTTTGAATTTAGATGGGAATGTGAAAATCAGAGAGGTTCTTTTGGGATTTCAGGGTGAGGTTGTACTTAACTCCATCTATTTGGATTAAACGGTAAAAACTAAAGAACACCTGAAGTTTGACATGAGGCAGTTTTCTCACAAAGACATTGGAGGTTTCATCCGTACATTTCCATTCAGGGATTTTACTTCTTACAGCTGAAGCTTCAGTTTTTATGACGTATTTATCTTCACTGAAAACTGTTTCATTAGTTTTATTAACTAGCTGTTCATTTATTAATTGATTATTCTGCCGATTATTTGATCATAAATCTGATTAATTGCTTATTAAGCACCTTTTGTCATCCAATCATTAGTTGGTTAGTCTAAAATATTTGATGATCAGAAAGGTTTGAGTTTTTCACATGTTGATGCATTCATTGCTACAAACGATCAAACATTCACTAAATTAATTCTGTTCTTGCATTTTTGGCAATAAAATGCTTATTTACTTATTTTAATAGGCTTCAGAGATTAAATGAAAAATTCTCAAAATATGCAGCTTATTTCTTTCAGGTATGCATTTCTAGTACTGCGTTTAATGAGGTTAAGTTGCTGAATGAAAAATCTGCAGAATGTTCCATGTTTATAACCGATTAATCAATGAATCAATAGAATAATCGATGACTAAATAACTGAGAACACATCCGAGTTGAAGTGCGCTGCAAAAACACTTGCAATTTGATCTCACTTGAAATGAGACAAAACTAACATACAAATAACCTTTCAACTTGTTTTATGTTGAAAGGTTCCAATGCGAGATTATTTCACATATAATATCACATTTTTACCATGTTTCATTATTAAAAAAGAAAAACAAACAAATGAATCGACAGCAGAATTTAAAGGTGTTGTTTCCAGGAGCCACTTCACCTCCACGCAGGTGTTGCTCCTAAAACTCATATTCATCCCGTCTCATCCTCTTGTTCTGCTTGCAGGGTTTAGCAAACAGAGGAGGTATTTTTGCGAGCCCTTTAAACATTTGCTGGCTCAGGAGGCTCAAATGAGCATAGAGAAAAGAGACACAGGCCGGATTTTAGGCCTTTCTGGGCCCAAGAGGATTGATGTGGCATTAAGCAACTTTATGTTTCTCTTTGAGCACAAAGGTTGTGAAAGGACAAAGGGATTTACTGCAGGACTAAGAAGAACGGTGTTTAATTAAACTTACTGAAGACATCAGCTTTTTAACTAAACAAATAACTAAAGAATACCCTGAAGCGTCGCTTCAAAAGGCTTGTTGTTGGTTAAGGTGAAGCAACCAGGCCAGAAACAGCTAAATATGTAATAAAGTCCAGATAAATCTGAGGTCAGCTCTGTAGGCTGTAAAAAAGTCCCTTTATCCAGCTTAGAAACATGCATAAAAAGAAAATTTTAACTAATTTGAACTCACTTTGGGTTCAAAGTGGACATAGTTTAAAACAAAGTTTTCATCTTTTACCAATCATAGTTTTTAGTGTCTATTTAATATCAATTTAAATAGTAAAAAGTTCCACAAATAGCCAACAACTTTTACCTGCTGCCACCCAAACTGCTTTGAATTGGTTTATTGAACTAAATATGCCAAACACATTCAAAGAAAGTGACTCAAATACTGGTATTGTTGCTCAAAATTATATTTATAATTTTATCATTTATAAAATTCTTTAAAGAAAAATTCTGTCAACTGAACTGGCATATTAAAATGCTTAGAACTGCCCATTTTAAGATGAAAAACACCAAGTATTAACCGTCGTGGCGTTATAGCAGAAGCTAATGTTCGCTGTATTTCCAATCTTGGGGCATCAGCCAATCGGCACCACGGGGGACAAAATGCTGCTCCGGGATTGGCTGCCTTTCAGCGTCCAAAGCTGCATTTTCTTTCAAATATTTTAGACAATCTGAACGAAAAGATCCACCAGGAGGTGGAACAATTTAAAGTTACATTGTACAGAAAAATGTGCGACTGTCCGGGGCTCGGCTGCAATAAACTGAGTTTCCTAAGAGTTTTCAGACTGGAGCTTTGCAACAAATAATGTTTCAAACAATCATAAACTTGTAGACTTCTGCTACAGAGATGGAGACCATAGCAACCAATACTTGATCAGATTCCCTCCAGACCTGGAAGTCCAAGGTAGAAATTCATGCTTACAAAGATTGAACCGACTCCGTTTCTGTCTGAATGTTTCACCCAGCAAAACTCACCACAGAAATGTGAAAATAGCCATTTCTGTTTTAGGCATTGTGGCTCACATGTGAAATCTGCAGCTTCGTTCCTCGTCTTAAGCGGAGGCTCAGACTCCTGCACCCATGAAGTCTAATTGGTGTGACTCCTCCGTGGGTCTCGTCATTCTGGGGCTTCTTTGTCTTAACCGCGGCTGCGCTAATTAGCTTCCAGGCTGTTTGGCGCGACTCGGAGATGTGAAATTACCTCTCGCGAGTTTCTGAGTCGCATAACTTCTGCGCTGCATGTGTGTCGATTTGCATCGCTCCCTGAAGTCTGCTCCTTATTAATTGAACAGCAGATGGGATTTAAGTCCCTGATCCTCAGTTTTAAAAATATTCCAGCAATATGTTTTGTTCTGTAAGCTGAAAATGGCTGAAATGATTCATCGTGTTCATCAGAAATTGTTGAAATAATTATCAGCTAATTTAGTAATTGATTAAATGTTAATGCTAAAAAAGGCAATTTGCTAAAAAACAGCATATTTAAAGCAGTAATTAATTGTTTAACAATACATAAACATTTTGACTTAATTTTAAAACGCCTTTTTGTGTAAATATGTTTTACCCAAAACTTCTCAGGTGGCAGTTTTTGTTTCATTTTGTTCAAAGTCTTTGAAGGAAGCCTGAGTTGTTCCATTTTAAAAAGCTAAAGAGGTTTAATGAAAAATCTGCACTTTTATTTTAATTAAATTGTCAGAATAATCAAAAGGATAATAGATTTTTAACATAATCATTAGTTGCCTCGCTGGTCTGTTATGTTTATAATACAACTTTTCACCAATATTGTTTTTAAGTAATCATGTCGATGAAGATGAACAGGCTGTTTCCTTCATCTTCGTAGCTGCAGGTTTTAATTTGCTCCTGCTAATCGTCCCAGATGTCTGTGGAGGTGTGGAGAGCAAAATGTAGGCTCACAGGCAGGAACCAGATGGATAGGAGATAAATACAAGTTTATTTATTTACTAACAGAACAAAATGAATCTGCTCCTATAAAAAACAGATGGTTCTGGCAGCTAAAAGTTGATGCAGGAAACAGAACATGACACAGAACAAGTCGAGCAGAAGAATCAATGAAAGAAACGATTTAATGTTTAAATTACTTCCTGGTTTGAGTGTTAATACTCATTGCTACTTTGGATCCTAAAAGTCAACATCCAGCAAATATCCAAGATATTCAACATTCTTTACCTTAGCTTAGCTTATTAGAGCTAAAATACAATGTTTTGTTAACTGGATCCTCTCCAGTTTTTTGAGATATACCAGAATCTCTGAAATTCACACAAAATCAACAGCATATTTTGTTACTTAATTTTCATAGTTTTCCACTATGAAAATTATACATTTAAGACAGTAAGTCTAAAAATGTTTAAAATTTACTGTCTTAAAAAGTCTTAAATATACATTTCTGCTGCGATACAGGTCTTAAATTTGATTCATGATGATCTTAAAGAGGTTTTAACAAGTTCTAAATGTACATTCCTGTCTTAAATTTTTCATAATAGTTTTAGAGGTCTTAAAATGTCTTAAATAAATGTTGATTATGATACAAGTCTTAAAATTGATTCAGAATGGTCTTAAAGAGGTTTTATAAAGTCTGAAAGTTGAGTTGGTGAAACACTGGATGATGTTTTCACACAAATAGATAATTAGTTGATCAATACATCCACATTGGAGGAATAAAAGCTTCATCCTTTCTCTGGAAATGACATCAGAAGACAAGAGTTGTAGAAAAACGCTCTGTCTTTCATTTTCTGTTTTAAGTTATACATCTGCTTCATTTAAGTTTTCTTGCATTGTTTTGACTCTTCTCCAGGACTTAACCAAGCAGCTGGATGAAGTGACCCAGAACTCTGAGATTATAGAGATCCGTCAGAAAGAGGCGGAGTGTGAGCTGGAGGCAGCCAGAGACCGGGTTCAGCAGCAGGCCACAGAAATACTCCTCAAAGCCAGTAAGAACCGAAACGTCATCCCCTCTCCTCACTTCTCATCACGCTGGCAGTCGCAGAAACACATCAGACATCGACTAACGGCTCTTCTTGTCTCGGCTGAGGCATCACAGCCCAAAACGTTTTAAAGTTATGGCTGCATATCAAAGCTAATGGCGTTCCCTGTCCCTGAAAGGCAGTGGGGCTCCACACTTTGAGTCGATCCAGTTTAAGCAACACAATCTAATTTAACAACTTGTCCGTGTTTTTCTCTTTTTTGCTGCAACTATATTGTACAGCCATTACAGCCTGATGCACGTGGCCATCTGAGCTCGTTAGAGCGGAGTAACATTCGCCTCATTAGCTTCATGAGCTCCTAAAGTCTGATTAGAAAAATGTTGTTCCGCTTTCCGCCAAAGCTGCTTGGGATCGGGCCAGTGAATGCAACTCAGAGGGCACATGGAGGACGTTTTACACAGACAGTCACATGCTCTCAAGCTTTATATGAAATGCTGAAGCTGGTTTGGTGAAAGGTGGCCTGCAAAGGCTGACTGGGTTATTTGGTTAAAAATGCAGAAAACTCTGCAGGCTCTAATTAAGTGCATTTCCCACCAGCCCTGTTTAGTTTGTTTTAATCAACTCCAGTCCATTTGCCTTGAAAGTCCGTTTGGTTTGGGGAGGAACGAATGCACAATTAAACTCTGATGCAAACTCAAAATATTGTATAAAATAAGCTTAAATGTTACAATGAAAACTCTTCAGAATGTGCCCATTTCCTTGTTTGATTAATCAATTAATCACTAAAATAGAATGATCAATTCCTACCATAATAATTAGCGATAAAAGTTAATACGTTGTTTTGCATTTCTTTTTACATCTTTAATATTGTATACGAAAATAACAAGTGGTTAAATTAAAAATCTGCAAAATGTTCCAATTTTGTATTAAGTTGATTGATTAGAATAGAATAATCGATTCCTCAAATAATGGTTTGTTATGTAACTGTGTTGATCTGCAACATTTCTCTCCTGACAGGTCAGATAAGCAGCCTGCAGGCCACCCAGATGACCCAGGAAGCCGCCATCAGGGACCTGGACAACGAGCGCAGCCGCCTGAAGGACAAGGTGCTGCGGATGGAGGAGGAGAGGGAGGCCCTGCAGAGCCAGAGCAAAGCCCTGGAAGAAAGACACAAGCAGCAGATCCAGTCCCTGGAGAAGGTCTGTGTGTTTGCTTAGCATTCATGCAAGGCTGGAAGTTTCTGTTATGAATAACTAAAAGCTGATCAGGATGCTGAGGCTGAGCCGTTCTGTAGACTGTAGGGAAGCTGAACAATAGTCGGCGTGTTGCTGTTTGAATGCAGAGTTGTATCAGATTAATTCTGCTACTGTATGCTAATAGGATGAGGATGCAGTGTGACAGAGCCTCAGTTCAGGAGGCTGCAACTCAGTTTGCTGTGAATCAAGATCATCTCAGAGACATTCAGCAGAATAAATTCACTTTTTCTTAACAGTTTCCTCAGCTAGCTGACTGCAGACTAGGACTTAGTAAGAGGAGGAAATAAAGTACCTCAGTCATGGTGGCATGGATGGACGGATGGATGAATAAAAGGATGGATGGATTCTGGATAAATTTTATGACAATAATTATTTTCTTGGGTTGAATGAGTTGAATTGAACTTTATCATTATAATGTGGTGAAATCAGGTTAGATTTACTTTGTGTGTAAAATATTTTAATAGCTTTGTGCTTCTTGTTCTTCTAAGTCTGTTGTCCATTTCATGCTTTTCTTTATTTCTATTTATTTATTTTTGGTTTGCAAAAGTGTAATTCATTCAGCCGTGTTTACATTAATATCTACTCTTTCAGTTTACATCTCTCTCTCTCTCTCTCTCTCTCTCTCTCTCTCTCTCTCTCTCTCTCTCTCTCTCTCTCTCTCCACCTCTTGCCTAGATTTCCTTCCCATATTAGGTCTGCTGCAGATAAAACTGCAGTAATTTTCTGCAAAGCTGAATTTAATGCAAAACAAGTTCAAACTGTTCGAAGCCTGTCGATCACAGCTCTAAACAAACTGCGGAGCGAAAACAAAACAGGCTTTTTAAAAACAAAAAGCCTTAAAGGTCAGATGATTTGTGGAACAGTTTAGTCAGCCGGCCAACCGCAGCAGACGGTAAATGTCAAGTGTTGCTGCTTCATGTGTGTTTTCCCATCCTTTTATCTCTGACATTTGTGCAGTGTAATCCTCTGGGAGCGGGCAGAGGTCCCCCACTGGCTGCGGCTGCTGTGAATTTCAATGCTTTCCCCAGGAAAACAGGATCAGCTGAACTTTACTGCACTTTTCTGTCAGTGGCCTCCGAGGCACACAGCTTTGGTGAATAACTGCAGGTTTCAGGTGATCTGCGAAGGAAATGTAAAGAAATCCAAAGTTTAAGCACATGCAAAACATAACATTGGAACATTTTATCATCTTAATTTCAGAACAGCTGAAAATCTAATTTTGAGAGTTAAAGTATAAATCTGGTGGTCTGACTGAATCTGAAACTGATTCGCTGATTTTAAGATTCAACAGATTTCCTTTTTCTATCCTCTGTCAGCAGAGCTGAAGGACATCATGTCCTGCCTGTGGCCTTTTTGGCAAGTTGAAGCCAATTAAAATGTCCATTTTCCGCCATGCAATGAGAAAAGCAGCTGCTTGTCTGATTAGCTCCAAATTGTATGGCCTACAGGTTACATTTTCCCCTCCGCTTCTATTTTTGTGTTGCTGTTATTCATAATGTAGCCGTTTTACTGACAAACTGAGTTTTGGCTGTTGCCGGGTAAAGACTGCGCTCGTTCCTGCCTCTGTGTTTCTGCCCATTTTGGGTTGAATTGGCTGCTTGGCAACAGCTTTTAATCAGCACCTTTTCATTTTATGCCTCTGTAGAGTGTATTTAGATATTTTTGACAGCAGTATGTAAGAGTCATTACGAACTAAAGTCAAAATGTTGGGAAATCTTCTAATTTGTGAAAGCGAGCCTGAGCCAAGTTCTGTCAGTGCCTCAGATATTCCTTCTAAACATGAGAGATTTCTGCACCTCAACCACCAGTTTCAGCCTCAATGTGGGAGGAAAACTCCATCAGCATTTGCATCAGCGGTAATTTAAAGTCTATTGTCTGAGCTGCAGGGAGCCTGCTGAATGAATGCCCCAGCGCCCCTACGCTGGGGGAAACCCTGAACAACTTACTTTAGATTGTTCATAATATTCAAAGATAAAATCTTCAGCTTTGTCTTTTGTTTCCGGTTGAGAAAGCATAAACACAAACACAGAGAGATAGCCTCCGATCTGCTGAAATCTGTTAATTGTGCCTTGTGTTCGTCAGACCCTCCATGAGGAGAAAACGTCCCACGAGAAGGACATGAGGAGCATGCAAACTCACTACGAGGAGGAGGCCAGCCAGATGAAGGACGGCCAGGCCCGCGCTTTGGAGGAAGTGGCCAAGAAGCACCGAATGACCCTGGAGAACACGCTAAGCACCGCGGAGAAGGACAAGAACCGCCTGCTGGCTGTGAGTCCCACACGTCACACACCAGCAGGCTGACAATCACTCCTCCTCAAGGTGAAGTTACAATGCAGAGCCAGGGAGGATCTTAAAGCGACAGCCACGTCTTTTAAATATGTTTAACCTGAACAGACAGATAATCAGGAGTGACTCAGAGAAAATACAAGCTGTCAGTCCGTCTGCTTTCTCCTGCCGCCGCCTGCCAAAAGATCTGCTCCTGTCACACAATTCAGTCTGTTGATGTTGTATCTGTTTATAACTCAGTGGCTTTGTCTGCTTGGGATCAGAAGCAGCAGCTGGTGGATCCAAAGAGCCTCCACCAGCAGAGGCAGCGAGAAAACTAACAGGATAAAAATAAAAAAATAACAGCGTTAAAGTAGAAAACTAACAGAGTTAAAGTAGAAAACCAACAAGGTTAAAATAAAAACTAACAGGGTTAAAGCAGAAAACTAACAGGGTAAAAATAAAAAACTAACAGGGTTAAAATAAAAAACTAACAGGGTTAAACTAACAAGGTTAAAATAAAAAACTGTCATGTTTCCATACCCATCCATCCTAACATGCATGTTATTTCTCCTATTTATCTCCTGCTAAAAGAAAAAGTTGTTTAAAAGAAAAATCTGCCCAGCTTGTTTTCTCACCCAGGTAGCAGAGATTCTGCTGAGATCTGCTGATAAAGTTGTTCTCTGTGGGGAAGCAGTGCTTGTTAACTTATCCACAAGCGCTCTGGTTTATAACAAGCCAACGTTTTTCACCGACCCAACCATCTGCTGCCAGGCTGAAAGAGCTGCCATTTAAAACACGGTTCCACTTGGTTCTGGAAGCTTATTAATCTGCTGTTTTTTGGAAGCAAGAGTCGGAGACTGACTGAAATGATTATGTCCTCTTCTCAGCATCCAGTCGGGTTCTGGAGAATCCTGTTCTGTAGATTATGGTGAGAAAAACAGATTAAAACCTGAAAAGTCTGATCAGCTCTGTAGATTAGAAACTATGACTATGACAGAGAGGAAACAGAACAAAGAAAACATGAGCTGCTGCTGTTCTGTTAGCCTAGCACAGCCTTAGCCATGTTGGGGTTCTTCTTCTTCTGAATTTTGATGCAGCTAATGGTGATGTTAGCGCCACCAGCTGGCGCAACAAAGTTATTACAGCATTAATTTGTTTTAAAAATGTGCATCCATCCATCATCCATCCAATCATCCATACATAATAAAATATGACTTTTCAGGTTTCCAATTCAGGTTGCACAGAAAACGTGTAAAATTCATGTAATTAATGTAATCAGATTACATGACCCGTTTAAATTATCTTGTTAAATGCTGTCCATGTGATTTTCTTCAGTAAAATACTTGAGGTATGTGAAATCTTTCTCTGTTTCTATGGTTACTGTTGACTTAATTAGGTTGCGTCTTTAGGATTTAAGGATTTTCTGCCTCTGAGGTAAAAATAGAGATAAAATGCAAATGGAAAAGTTGTTTCCATGAAAGGATCCTGCAGGTTTTGGCTGCCAGAAAGAAAATTAGTTTTTCTGGTTTTGCAGAAAGACGATATTGAGGAATGCATATTTATTTTAGTTCACCTGTGTTGCATCCAAGCAACTAATTTTTTTTTTACTGAATATAGGTCAGGAGTGTATTATCACTCCAAACACACATTTCAATCCAACTTTTCTGTCAGATTCCTTCACATGGGGGGCAGCTGATTGAACCTGAGACTCCTGCAGAAAAGCTGCGGTTTGTTGGGGAAAAGGTTCATCAGAAAGAGGCTGCAATGGTGACTAAGAGGTTGGCACACCTAAATGAGAAAACGCAGCCTACCTACGTGGGCGCGCGCTTATATTTACCACCTATAACTGTCATCTGGGTCGCTTTGCATAATCTGCTGGAAATGTGAGCAACCTGGGGCTGCTTCTGTCAATTCCGCCTTTTTGTGTTACAACAGATTTCTTCCCAGAAATAAAAACAAATCCTGGTGACGCCACGTCACGCAATCTGCCCGATGATGAGTCACGCAGGTGATGCGGGTGTTTTAGTTTCTATTTAAAGCAGGAGCTGAAACATCTTCCCCACACAGCTGCGTCGCTCCACGGCCAGCGGTTTGACACTAATCAGGTTAAAATCCTGCCCACACAGCAACAAAGGAGCAAAGAAAGCTCGTCTATTTTCAGGTTACATATTCTTGTCACGTATTTGGATAGTTGTCACTTTTGCTCTTTCAAACAAACAAGGAAATTGGGCTTTGCAGAAGCGCTGCAGCTTTGACATTTAAAAAGGTGCAGAATGCATGTGTTTTTAAATTTAAACTCCCGCTTGAATGCTGATGACATTTACTTCATGTGCAACTCAGAGGAAAGAGGGAAAAGAAGGTAAAGTAGAAATTAGACGCCTTTGATTTGATGGGAAACGATGGATAAATGCTGCAGAGCGAAAGGCGTTGTGTGAGTTTCTCTAACACAGACATAAAATAATCCCTACAAAGTAGTCCCATGTAGCCCACCCAGTTCGCTGCCCAGTAGTTCCACGCTCTGCATCCCTGACAGAAACGGAGCACATTTTAATAAAATTAAGATGTATATTTTGAAATGAGTCAAGAAAGGGCCCCCATGTTTCTTCAGATTTGCTGGTTGAGTGTTGAAAAGAGCATCTAATTCTTTCCAGTTTCAAACACGTCGAAGTGTTACCTGCATCTCTAACCATGTGGCTTTTAAGCGTCAATGTAAAGGAACTCGATGTTTCAGCTGTTTTGCGGTTTTCTCATCTCAGCCAGTCCATCAGAACCGCTCGTCCTTTTGTGCCTGACATTCAAATTAAACCCAGCAGCTAAACATCCAGTGTCAGGTTGGTCGAATATGAGGCCGAACTCGTCTCCTGAGATTACAAACAGGACCGGTTTAATGAGTCTCCGCTCCGAACCGCAGCTTGCCTCTTGTTTAGCTGCTGCTGAGGCGTTCACTTCCTCCAGCCTGAATGGCCCCAACATGGTTCCCAGTCTCCTCAGAGGCCTTATCCCAGTCACAGCTGATCTACTGTCTCCTGCACCAAAGTTGTGCAATCAGAATGTGCTTTAAATGTGTTTTTGCTTTCCATACGAGGACTTCCTCCCTAAACTCTGTCTGCCGAGGTTTTCCTCCAGTCCTCACTCTGCCGTCGGTTATCTTCTCGACAATATGACAGATGATCCCTCTGTTCAGCGGCACCTAATTCTGTCGTCTGGTCCAACTTCAATCTAGTAAATGATCTTTTCTTTCATCAGCTGCAGCCTTTCAACACTTTGAATCATAATGAGTTCTCTCTCTGAAAGCAGCATTTTGAATTTAAATGGATGGGTCTGCTCCGCCTTTGTTTCGAGCTGCGAGTAATAAAATCCATCCCGATGCGTCGCCATTGATTTTTTTCAGTTTCAGTATCAAAATTGCCCACAAAGCCTTTGATAATATCACAGACGGCAGTGATTTAATGTTGTTTTGTGCAGCTGAAAGCAGGAGACAATGGCTTCACTTCACAGGGCTGTGAGTCCAAATTAAACTATGCATTCCTTTATTCTCACCATGTTCCTCTGTATTTTACTGTTTGGATCCTCTGCAACATCAGATGATGGTTCTGTTTTTCCAGAGAGAACTGAACTTTCTGTCGAGGTGGATGAAGTTATGAATAAACCCAAAACTTTCAGTGAGTGTAAGCATTCGTCTTAAGCTGTTTAACAAATGCATAACTTGAAAACACTCATGTCATGATTGTGTGGTTGATGGTGGATTCAAATGGGGAAAAAAGTGACAATCAAAAACCATATGGAGGACAGGGAGCCAGAGGAGAGCAAAAAAAAAATCAGAACACAAACAAAAACACCAGGATTTCACGTGAATTCCTGCGATCGTCATCTGTTGGTGTTTTCTTTCCATTGTTATCTCCAGCTTTCCTTTTGAGTGACCATTATTACTCTTAAACACAATCCTTTGGTAAGTTAACTGCATGCGTCAAACTGTGAACATAAACCACCGTTGATTCACTAGATTGACTCAAGCAAACCTTTGTTTGTCACTTTTAAGAGCTTCACATGAATAATTTCTCACGCTTTGCTTCTTTGCGACGGTTTTCTGTAACATCCTGTTTTAAATTTTAAATCCCTCTGTGTAATGGATAAATGTTGCAAACTGTATTAGCAGATTCCCTCGGCTCTAATTGTCCTTGGAAAGTCGTGCTCATCTCACAGTGTAACAGAAACAATTGTCCACTAATAAGCAGGCATAATAAGCCGTATTACACTGACGATTAATTCTTCCTCTCACCTCCGTCAAGGACGACTACGATGCTCTGCAAAGTTTCTAAAGATGAATGCAGTGAAAAAGTCACTCTGTAATACTTGCAGTAAACACCAAACGGTTTTAAATCTTCTTAATTTTTCTCCATCTCATGTGGTGACTATTTCAAACCGAACTGCTCATGTTTTAGGGAGAATTATTCATATTAATTATTAAATGAGTGAAATACAAAATACGATTAATGAAAAATGAAATGAAATGTTGCAAATTGATCAATGCTACTTTCAAATTTGAGGGGTTTTTCAGTTTCAGTTTTTTTTTCTTTTGAATAAATTTTAAGGCCCCGATTTATTTTTCTGTTTCAAATTTTCTGTCAATTTCAGAATTATTTTTCAACTTGGATTTTTTTTCAGTTTTTTTGTTGATCAAATTTTCTGGCCCCAATTTAGCTCCGTACAGCTTTCATCCCATTTTTCAAATTTTCACATTTTCAGGCCAAATGTGTTAGAAAAACCCATAGACTGTTTTCACGTGACTGTAGTTTAAGCAACTTTTTTAAAAGTTGAATCTTTGTTCTAAACATTTAAACATCTGCTGTCCATTTTGTCTCAAATGTTACTTCATCTATAATTTCCTCCTGGATAAATAGGTGATTATTGGATTTATGGCTCCATTTTCACATCCAAAAATCTGAAATTAGTTGATGTCTGCAGAGGATAGTGAGGGGATCAGATCGTAACTGGAGCTTCACTAACATGACGTTGATCTCATAGTTGAATTTCTCTGTTTCTTCAGGAGCTGGAGCAGCAGTTTGAGAAGGAGCGCCTCTCTCTGGAGGAGCAGAAGACGCTCCTCAGCCAGCAGCTGGACGAGATGAGGGAGGAGCTGACGTCCAAACTCAGAGCGGCCAACGAGGAGGTGAGACTCTCCCAAACACCTGGACCTCCAACATCTGCAATCGTCTCTGCAGCCTTCATGAGGGCCAAACAAACACAACATGAGAGTAAAAACAGTGACAGATGGAACAACTGAGATAATAATTATAAATAATTTAACAAAAGGTCATATTTTTCTTCCATTTAGTTCATCCTCTCTGACCTAAAACAAGAAACATTTAATCTGATTTAAAGTCAAATGCTAAAAAAATATCCAAGTCCTTCAAAATGTTTAATTTAATTAAGGTGTTTTGAAGGTTTGGAAAGTGCTTGAAATTAAAACTGCACAGTTTTGTGATGAATTGTTAACTAAAGTTTGATTAAAAGCCTAAATTTGGAAAATGTTATTTACAGTTGAAACCTTTTTTTTCAGTTTGATTTTAAATCAGGCCAAATGTTTATTATTTTAGTTAGAATTACCAAAATTATTTTAGATGTAAAATGTTGTTAAATTTTAGGTACTGAAGAATGTAGAAAACTGAGAGGATATTATTAATTATATCATATAATGGTGAATTTAAACTGTTTTCTTTAGTTTATTTGTTTTTTTTTATCTCCAAAGTGAAGGGCTGGAAAAGTTTGAAAACTCACCTTGAAAATGCTTGAAAAGTGCTTGAATGGATTGTGGGAAAAGTGCACAAACCCTGCAGGGTCTTTATACTTATATATATATTTAAATGTTCCAGCTGCAGATGCCTGAACATTTAGAATATTCTGCTTTTATTCCTCTAAAATCTATAAAATCACCAAGTCCAAACTGAGCCTCAAGGTTTCAGCTGTAAAACGCAGCAACCGACTAAAACTGAATTTTACATAAAAATCATTGTCATGCTTTTAAGTCCTTGGCTCAAAGTCCCTCGTTATATTTTTTAACCTGGCGCTGACCGAGCAAAGCAATTTAAATTCACCTTGAAACTTTGTAAGAGTCTGACTGATTGGAGGTGAATTTGAAAAGTCAGAGAACAAGTTTAGTCAAAATATGAAGTGTGTGAATGTTGTTAAAACTCTGCATTTGTATCCAGTGGTTGGTAAAAAGAAAAAAATCTGACATTTTATCCTGTTTCAAAAGTATTTCCGATCCTTTTCTAGAATTATCGGAAGTTTTTAGTCAATTATTCCCTTTGATTTTTAATCCTGTGCAGCTAGAAGGATTCCTGCTCTTTAGTTATCATGCGTAACCATGGCAACACTGTCTGCAAGACTGACTGCTACTTGAGATCCTTGAGCATCATCATCCACAAAATATCTTTAAAGAAACTTGGATGACATTTAATTTCCCCTTGGGATAAATAAAATATTTTTATTTCCATGCCACTGTGTAAACCTTTTTCTGCAGGTCTTGCAGCTTAGGGGAAACATTCAAAGCTTAACTTTGCATGTCAGCAACATTTAAGAAGTTGTACGTAATCCTGATAAAACGGCAGCTGACTGAACAAAGAGGCAGGGTGCAGCTGAGGACAGGTCCGTTGTGTCCAACCCGCCTGCAGGTGTCCCGGCTGCAGCAGGAGGTGCGGAAAGGGGAGGAGGACTTCGGGTCAGCGGAGGGCCAGATCTCCACCCTGAAGGAGGCGCAGGACAAACTGCTGGAGGAGCTGGACGCCACGCGGGCTCGACTCAGAGAGACAAGCAACCTGCTGACTGCGCTGCAGGTAACCTCTACCAAACATCTTCTGGGAAATATAGTCCAATCATCTGACCTTCTGCATGACAAGAAGATCAACATTATCCATAGATTCACAACTGGAAGCATCACTAAGAGGTCCGTCTGCTTGCTCCTCAGGGAGAGCTGGAAACCCAAAAACGCCAACATGAAGCCAAACTTATAACCACCAAAGAAGAAGAAAAGCATAAGATGGACAAGATGGCATTGGAGCTGGAGCTGAAATGGACCGAGACGCTCCGGTAAGTCTGAGCGTTTGGGTCTCTGCCAGAGGGAACCGAAAACCCAACGCTGGCTGAGTTTCTTTTAAAAAGCTCAAATCACACAGGAAGAAGTAAATGAGACATTAAAGCATCAACTGAGCTCAGAATATATGTTACCACTGGAGCTTAAACGATTAATCAAATCAATCACGATTAATCGATTATTGAAATAACCGTCAACTCATTTGGTAATCAATTAATCAATAACTGGAGTATACAGGCTCAAAAAAGGCCAGTTGCTGAAAGAACAACACAGACAGGGCAGTAAGAAAGACAAAACTGTACAAAAATACACACTTAATAGTTAATAGCTTCACCTGTTCAGATTCTGTAAGAGAAAAAATCTACTGTAAAGCATCTTTTATTAGCCGATTATTAATCTGTTAATCCAAAAGATAATCAGCAGATCAGCCTTTAAATGTATTGATGAGTGAAGCAAAAAAGACCTTTTCACACGTTGATGTTGGACGTTGTTTCTTTAAGGCGCTCACTAAAGGAAGGGCTGCATTTTCTGAAATAGTGTTTTAATCTAAAAAATTAATTACATTATGTTTTTACCTGCATATTTCAATGCATTTCTAATACTTCATAAAAATTCATAAGTGGTTGCAGAAACTGACAATTTTGATCCGATTAATTGTCAGAATAATCTACTGATTAATCAATAACTGAACTAATCGTTAGTTGCAGCTCTGCAATAGTCCATGAAGCTGCAAAAAGCCCCATTGAATTGTGGGAACTGCTGTTTTTTCACATGGTAAAAGCAGAAACTACGTCAGCGTTTTCAACACTTTAAAGTTTCTATGCTTGGAAACCAATTTGTACTGTTGATGCTGAAGTCACTTCAGACGGTAACGATAAATGTTCTGCCCCTCAGGTGTCACTATTTTTATTTAAAATGTTATGAAGAGCACAGACTTTAAAGTTTCTACAAACATTTGCTGTTGGAGAGATTTATCTCACTAGATGTTAACCAAAGAGCCAATTTAGGGTTTAATTCAAATGTTTTTGGCTTGAAGCTTCGCTGCTGAAGGAGCAACGAACTGAAAGGTGACAGAAGGGAGTAAATCATTTGAAACTGCATTAATGCAGAAGAATCAGTCATGATGCGACATTAATGGCGAAAAGGTTCAGGACTTGCATGTTTAAAGGCAAAGTTTGCAAAATAAACAGTGGAAATCAGCATTCAGACACCGATCCAACTGAAACGCTCTCTAGTGACAAATGTCTTTCTCTCTTCAGATTCTGTAGAGTGAAGAAACTCGGAGCATTTTTAGTCTGAGACAAATAGAAAATGTGAAAAACAAAAGATCTTTTTAGGGATTTTTTGTATCCAGTTCAAAAACAAATTAAAGAAAACTCCACTTTCAATTTTTCATTTCTTATTTTGTGGTTGTAAATTGAAAATAGAAAGACGAATGATTCACAGATTACCGATTCTCCTTCAGGAATATCTGATATTTTCTTGGGTTTGGATTGTGTTTGCAGAGTTTGCAGCTGCGGTAAAACATTGAGACTGAAGCTAAATGTCGGCTGATATTTAATCACCTTCTTCATCATCTGCAGCTCAATAATCTCCACCTGTGGACGTTTAAAAATCCTCTTTCTCCTCTTTGAATGTTTAAAAGTGCTGCGACTAAAGTGTAAAATGTTTTAAATGTACTGAAATAGATACTAATGGACAAAAATGTGTTTCGAAATGCATCACTTTTCATTGGCACTAAAAATGTTCCCATCTTTAAAAATGAAGGAATATTTGAAAAGTTTTCTTTGGTTATCAGTTCTAAAGGGTTTCTGTAGGTTTTCTTTGTACTTTAGTCACATTTTAATTGAAATTCACTTATTTTTTTCTATTTTATTGGTTCTGGTGTTTTGACTAGTAATGGGGCAAGAAACTGTCTAGCGCCAACCAATCAGTGTTGCCATCTGCAGATTTTCACTGACTGGTCAGAGAGAAGAAGAGTGGGGTGAGACGTCAGCCCTGAGGGACTCCGGTTCCGATGGTCCAAGCTTTAATTCCCTGTGTGGTGAAAACATAGATCTTTCTGTTTCTCTGCTTTACTCCAAGTAAAAAGCATCATGGCCGTCTGATCTGCGGCTTCAGGACGCCTGGATGCTCACACCTGCACGTTTTTCAGGAGATGGGTTCATTTTTGTGAGATCCAGCTTTCATTCTGACACTTTCTAGCTCTGAGTGACAAAAATAAAAAATATAAAAACTTGCTTGCCTCCTGGATACTCCATTTAACAGCTGCCATTTCAACTCCCACTCAGCTATTACATTGACAGCGTGCAGACACACATTCACCTGGGAGGCGAGGTGCGGAGGTGGGAGCAGCAGCTTTAAGGAGAGATGGTCACCCACTAAAAGCTGTGTTGGGGTCTAACGGCACAGGATAATTTATTGCTGCCATTAGGGGGACATTTAACTCTCTGAAGCACTTCTACCTTAGTGGCAAACTTCTGGGCGAGTGTTAATGTGATCGTGACCGTTACATATCCCTCTATGCAGACAGAAGACAGAAACTGATTCAAGGAACTCAGTTTTTGTCTTTGCTCAGCTCTCTAGCCAAAAGGAGGCTAAATATGAAGAAGGATGTTCTTTAGACAAAAGTGAAATCCTGCAACTGTTAATATCTGTTGCTTTTTGTGTAGTTTCCTTCAGTTGTTCTTGGTGCAGCGCCCCTTCAGGTGAGGAGGGGAACAGGCTTTTCAAATGTTTGATTCGTTTGACACAGTGCAGTGTGAAAGAGAACCGCAGAGGCTGAAAATATAACAAATATTGCAGTAGAACCAAATTCAGGTGTGAAAAGGCTTTGACCGTTTAGGTTCCCTGTTGATGTTTTGGAGCATAATCCTGTTGAAAGAGTTATTTTCTGCTTTCTGGCAGAGGCCACCATATGTTAATCTATGTTGTCGTGGTATTTCAAAGTCCCATCAAATATCCACATATAAACCCAATCTAGGTGTTTTAGGCCGTTTTCAGACCTGACAGTCTGATAGATTCAGTTTGATTCGGGAACAAAATTGCAACATTTTCTACATTACTGGTTCGGTTTGCTTTCACACTGTCAACCAATCCAAACTAATGGAAAAACCTGTTCCCCTCCTGGCCTGTGGGGGCGCTGCACCAAGAACCTCAGAAGAGAACAACATGAAAACACTGAGCACAACTTCCTTTTTCACAGAATGTAAAAATGTTCAGGTTACAGATCTACATTTGGAGATCATTTGGTTTTTAAAGTTTGGTTTCTTTTTAAAAAAACAAGCTGTTTACGTGTTTCTGAATGACCTTTTCTCTTGTTTTTACAGGCAGGAGTGCAAGAAGCTCCGCGAGGAGCTGAGAGAGGAGCATGAGGAGGAGAAGACGGCGGCTCTGGCTCAGCTGGCGCAGAGCAAGGAGCAGGACCAGAACAACGCCAGGGAGAGCTGGCAGAGGAAAGTGGACGACCTGCTGGAACAGGTGCGACTCGTCCATCCTGACTGACCTTCTTCCAAGTCTCCCTCGTCTTATTTACGGAAAAATGGTGACTGCATGTCAGAAATTTAAAAACTACAACAAATTAATTTCTGAAGACAGAAATTAAAAAGATTTCACGATAAATTGTCCAGGAAATTATTGCGATAAAAGATAATATTGTTGTTTTGAGACCATTTTCAACTAATATAATAATAATGTCATAATAATAATAATTGAAGAACATTCTGAAAGATCAATAAACTGTAAATTCAAATGAACATTTAAGAAAGAACAAATTGTTCTTTGGATTAGACAAAATTTAGCAACTTTTTCCCTTGGAAAGAATAACATGGATACAGAGTCGAGAAAAACTTGAGGATGTTTGTTTTTCATTTTATTCATTTGTTAAAGATGCAAAACTCTTAGATGAAGAAAATGAAATGTAAGGTTTGTGTGATGCTGGTAAATTAAAAAAAATTGTTGGCATGTTTTAATTTATTTGTTGCAAATAAGCAACAAATATGAAGAACAGATGATCCTCGTCCTGTAACCTCTGGTTTTATTTTGTACATGAAATACTTTATTGTAGCTGAATGAATGTAATGAAAGCAGCAGTGAGAAAATTAATGGCCTGGAAGAAACGAACAACAATCAGAGCAGCGGCTGACTGTCTGTCCGCTCTGTGTAACTCAGACAGCAGCAGACTCCTAATCGTTGCTCTGTAATATTAACGCGGCGAAGCTGCTCTGCTCGCCGTCACACTGAAAGTCGGTTCCTGCGTCAGGCGACGGCGGCGTGTCGTCCTGCTGCCACACAGTCAGCTAAACTATATTTATCCAATCTGATGCCAAACCGTCGTCCTCAGGATGGATGCGCTCCGACAGGCGGGATGGCGTTCAGAGAATCTAGTGACCTGTGTTGTAACATATGGAAGTGATGTCAGCGGCGCCTTGATCAGGAGCAGATGTGACGTTTGGAAGAAGATCCTCTGTTAGCAAACTGAGCAAGTCAGCCTGGAAAGCTCAGCTAATCCCTCAGAGATCAACATAAAACTTAGTACACCCCAGTAAATATTCAGTCCTTTTTCTTATTATTTATCATTAAAGCTGCACGATGGAACTTTGCAGTATCAGAGAAGCAACAACCAAATTATTAGATTATTACGGGTGATGTCATTGAGAAAGATGACCATGTTGGCCCAATTATTTCACAGATCCAGAATATTCTTATCCAACACAGCAGCTGTTTGTTAAAGCTGCAGTACATAACTTTTATAAATACGGTGTTTTTTACATGTTACAGTTTGTTATGAGACGGATAATTTCTGAAAAGATTGATCCTTCTACCAGAGCTGCTATTTCTGTCAGAAGAAATGTACGGTTTCTAAAACAACCAATCAGAGCCAGGAGGAGGGGCTTAGTGCTGTAAATCATCCTCATGTACTCGCTGCTAAATGTGCTAATGTTGAGAAGCAACTTACCTTCATTGGAAAATTGTCATTGGTGGCCATGCTAACTAGCATCATCAGTCACAGCATGCTAGCATTAGCTAGCATAGCATGTTGCTAGCATAGGAAGCATCTCAGTTCAGTGAGATGCTTCCTGTAGCCAAATTGAGGAGACTTATGGTTTAAATTATGTTAGAACCTCCTTCTTGTCATCCTGATTGATAAACTTCTGGGATTGAAAAGGGGTGTACTTACTTTTACCCCGTGATTGAAAGCAAAACTCACAGCTTTCACCTCATGAAATCCAGTTTTGTAGTAGCAACATTTTTAGAAGGAGACTTAAAAGGAAAGCTTAATGAACGCAGAGCAGCAAATTAAAAATGAATAAATTAGACGGGTTAATAAAATGTAAGCATTCCCCTGCGAGCTGCTGTTTTTGTTGAGTTTAATTTCTATGCAGTCGTTATCGCTGCTCTGTGAAACCAAACTTAGCAACTCAACCTAAACACACGCGGACAGATCAGCGTCTTGTATGGTTAACATGAGACCTTTTATGATTTTAATAAACGTTACTAACTTCATGTTGCATGTGGGAGTTTCACACACTGTCGACGTAAAACTGGGCAATAAATCAATTTACTGTCATTTTCTCTTTGTCTCTTTTTCTACCAAAACTGGACGAAAAGTCTTGCTGACTGTGTGTTTGAAGGAAAGCTTTGTTCTTCATAATTCATTTTATCTGTTGTTTTGTTTTGGATATTTAAAATGTCTTCCAGTTCCAGCTTTAAATGTTCACCAGGATTAAAGTGTATTAATAATTGAGAATGTTTTCACCTGTTTCATTATTGTTTATTGCAATAACTTCTGTTGTGCAGAGCAGGCTTTGCTCAAAAATAAACTTTTTCTGCCTTCACAGCTGATTGTTAGCAGCTTCTGCAAGGTGACAAAGATGAATTCACCATGCTTCTGCAATCTGTCTAGACAGACTAATCTATTAAGTCACACTCCTTCTTTCCTACCAATAATGGATTTCAGCGTGCCTTTCATTGCAGCTTTAGTTTATTATGTTCTGCCGTGAACTCAAAGTTATTAGTATAAAGCTAAAAGCTCTGCTGCTTCAAACTTTGGGATTAAAAAATTAGTCCTCAACAGACTGATTGCCTCTTTTCCTGCTTCTATTATCCTGCTGGATGAACCGAACTTCCACCGATGATCTAAACACGTTCGATTTAAAAACACTTTGCTCTGTTTAATGTTGTCTGGTTTCAGATATCTCTGCTGAAGCAGAGTCTGGAGATGCAGCTGTCGCAGTCGCAGTCCTCGCTCCAGCAGCTGCAGCACCAGTTCAGCCAGGAGAGGGAGCACCTGCGCATGCAGCTGGACGAGCTGCAGACGGAGCATCAGAGGCGGCAGCAGCGTCTGCAGGAAGCCCACCTCTGCGCCATGCAGGACATGGAGCACGCCAGGCAGCGCGACCTCAAGGTCGGTGACGGGCGAAACGCACACAAACGATGCAATCTCAAATTAATCCCATCGCTGTTTGGGATTTCAGATGAAATCGATTCTTTATGTATCATTAAGATGCTTTATTATCCACACTTACCTGCTAGCAAGTATTAGGACCAGAATGCACCATTTATCTCTAGAAAAACACTAAATCTTCTGCAAATGTCTTTGAACACTTGAAATTAGATCAAACTCACTTCCATATTCAACTCTGGAGAAATGAAGAGCCCAGTGCTGGAACCTCCTGGTTATTCCACCAGATGCTGATTCCTGAGTTAAAACATTAGTGTCTTTGTTTCTAAATGAATATTAACTTGTTTTCTTTGCAATATTTGAGCTCTGAAAGCTCTGCATCTTTTTCTTTATTTTGACAATTTTTCATTTTCTACAAATTCTTTGCCTGTAATTTCGGCGACATGTTGTCAAAATAACAGTGTTCATTTTGCTCAAACATAAACCTATGGAAAGTCAAATCAGAGAAACTGATCATTTTAAATGGTCTCTTACTTTTTATCCACAGCTGAAGGATGTAGCAGCTTTCAATAATTCTCTATTATTGATGGAGATTATTTCACTTATAACAAGACATTTTCCATGTAATGAGTGACGTAACCTGCCAGTGGATCTGAGTCGGGTTCAATATACTTTTACTCAAATAAAAGTAAAAAGTAGAAATGACTCGAGAGTAAAAAACTATTTGCTAAAAAGTTTACTACAGTAACGGATCAAATCATCATTTACTATTTAAAAATTACATTATCGGACAGACCACATTATAAAGTTAAGTGTTTTTTTTAAAGACGAAAATGACAATAATTCATATAAGTAACAAAAAATAACAAAATCGGGCAAAAGAAAATGTTTCCAATTTAAAACTGCATGTGTGTCTCTGTCTGGTGAATTTTTGGTCATAGTAAAAATACTCCAAAAAAGTTACGCAAGTAAATGTAACTAGTTACAATCCAATGGAAGTAGAACCTTTTCATCCAAATTAAAGCAATCTCTTATTTCTTACCTTTAAGTCAGTTTAATCTTATTTCAAATGTACTTAAATATCTGCATTAGAAAGTAAACAAGAATATTTATAATTTATCGTGGTAAGTTTGTTTTCACAATAAGAATTTTGATTTATCGTTGTCACAATAAATTCCAGTTAATGTTTAAATCCTGTTTTGCTGTTTTCTCCCCTGTTTGTTCAGTAAAAACCAATAAATTTGATGCAGTTTTGTAGTTTGGACACAAATCACAATGCATTTCCATTGCCTGGTTTATATTTATCAAATGTGATTCACTGCAGGGATTTTAGTAAAACGTGTAGTTTTTTCTTCATTCTAACACAGTTTTGGTGAGTTTTGTTGAGAGGAAAGCCAAATGGTATCCTCCATGATGTCACTGTTAGTACATTTGGGAACCTTTTCTGTTTTCTTGGCCCATAAAATAATATTTTCCTGCAGGCAGTGTGCAGTCGCAGCTTTGGTTCATGACTCAGATTAGCTGGAAACAGGGTCAGGGGAACACAAACAATGCTGCAGCAGTAAGTTTTCATAAAATCATCTTGTTTGCTGTCTGCAGGCTCTGCTGTGTTATTTCAGGTCAGTGGAGTTAATGTCTGAGACGGCAAAGTGGATTTCATAATAACAGAGCCATGCTGCGGAAAAACGTATTCAGGTTCCTAATTAATGGAGGAGGATTTTATTTTACTTTATTTTTATATAAATTAAAATTATTTTAAAAATTCTGAAGTGTTTCCTTCAAACGAATTTTTTATTATAAATACACTTTATATATCAGATATGATTTAAAATGAATTTTAATTTCTGTTTTAAAGCCTTGAAATTGAACCTGTCTCTTTAAAAATCATCACAACACGGCTCTCCTGTTAACCCTTTAGCATTTTCACTGCTTTTCATTGAGACGTAGCTCCTATGATGAGCTCACCAGGTGTTTGCTAATTGTTGCTGGCTAGTCTGAAGGAGCTGAGAGGGGGAGGAGCTGTGCCTTGAAGGCGGAGCTAAGTCCGCCCAGGTGCTGAATGGTTGTCATGGAGATTAAAGGTCACTCCAAGTCTGTTTTTGATGAGGGAATAAGATTAAAGTTTTTAAAAAAAACTTTAATGTGATTTTACATCATACTGCCCCTTTGCAAAAAAGTAATTAGATTCCTAATTAATGGAGGATGATAATTAATAATTCCTTAATACTGATGAAAAGTGCAAGATTTATTCACATGTGACAAGACTGTGAAATAATTTTATCTACTTAAAACAAGCTCCTACATTTTGCTGAAAAGTTATTCCTAAGTTAGTTTTGTCTTATTTTACATGCAAAATGTTGTGTTTTTGGTGAGTTTTCTTTCTCAATTTTGCACTGCTTTGCTGTGTCAAACTTGTACAAATCTTGTGCAAATTCTTTTTTTTTTTTTAAAACCCGATCAGTTTGACCGTTTTGCATGGCGGTGGAAGCAGATCTTCAGAACAAGCCCAGCTGCTTGACATTTTAATTCAGCTCCGTCTTGTCAGAGTCAAGGTTAGAGCGGCAGTGACTCATCGCCGCCGCGCCTCTCCTCTGCTTAATGTGGAAATATGCACGCTCCAAAACAAAGCCCGCGCTCCTCAACGTGCCAATGAGTCGTCGCTCAGCGCTAATCCCTCCTTTTCAGTCAAGGTCGATTTGGATCAGCCATACATCTCGGTTTTAAATCCCCATTCTCCTTTCGGAGGCTGTAATTGTCTGAAAGCTGCGGGTCAGAGAACGGCGTCCTCGCATGTGTTGCTGCCAACTATTTAACTATAAATTTGAATGAGGCAGAGCGATTGAGTCATGCAGCTCAGTTTTTTATATTCTTCTGTAAACTCACTGTTAGCTCTGATTTGCGGCGCTTGCGGTGGCAGCATGTTGGAGAAGCTCCAACAAGTTACTTCTGATTTGTTCTTTTTGTATTTTTCTGGATGCCGTGCAGCTGCAAGGATTTGTCCTCTTACTTTTTTACTTTTGAACAGATGTTATGATTCTTAACTGTGCTTCTTATTTTAGGGCTAACGATTATTTTATCCTTGACAATTAATCGATTAATCAGATAAACAATGAACAAATTCTGCATATTTTTTATTTAACTTCTTAATCTTTTTTGTACAATATTAGTAATGAACAAATAAAATGAACAAATATTTTATTAAAACAAACATTTTATTGGCTGAAATGCATCAACGTAGCATAACTTTAGTGAATGTGAATCAGGTGAAGCTAAAACTGATCGTCGAGTTTTGGCTAAAACACATTTAAAGACAAAAATGTTTTTAACTCAACAGCAAAATGTTTATATTTTTGTAAAGATTTTGCTTAATTACTTATCAGAATATATTGTTTTTTTTAGCAATTAACCTTCTGTAGAGTCTGTATGATCCAGTTAAGGATTAATCGATTATTCATGATTAATCTAATTAATTATGTGTGCCCTCTTTTTTTCAATTTTTACAATTGGGAACAGATGATGAGCACCTCATAGCTGAAACAGCACCTGAAGTCTGACCCCCAAAACCCCAAATCCCAGAGGAGTTGAAAAGGAGGATTTGATAATTTTAATAAATATGTAGAAAACTTATTTTCTAATTAAAGTTACATATTGCAGCTTTAATTTGATTACCGGATTGGAAATGGTAACGAATTGGTGAAAAATGGGGTTAAATTAGTTACTGACTACATACGTATAAGCTTGCAGTCTTCAGTCAGAGGCCTCTCCAGATTAGTTGCAAGACTGACTGCTACAGCTGCATTTCCATAACAAATGTGCTCAAAACTGTGTGGATATTCTGATAATGATGAAAAGACACAGTTTCACAATTGTGGTGTTTCCATTAAATAAGAAACAGAATTAAAATCACGTGAGCATAAATTTCAGGTTCAAGTGATAAAAAGCATCGTCTGACTTCCTGTTTTCTTCTTCATGGTTTCTACCAGAAGCAACATCCAGTTGTGCAAAAGAAGTCCTTCAGTTGCAGTTTAGCCAAATAAACCAATTTCAATATGATTCCTGTTTCCATCCAATTATTAAATTGTGCACTTATATAATCAGTGGAAACACGGCTATTTGAAGATCCTTGAATGACGTAAATAAATAATTTTATCAGAACCATTCTCCTCTCTGATGGCAATAAGAGGAAACTTTCTGTGTAATGGCGAAATCATCATCAGCATCTTTCCTCCCGCCGCAGTCTTAGTTAATAAGCAGAGGAACTGGGAGGTAGGAGCTTTTATATCGAGGCGCTGTTTATATTTCTGTCTGCAGCGCCGGGGAAAGCAAACTCAATTATCTTGAGTGGAGCCATTTGAAGGATGATTTGTGAATGTGTGTTTTATGCGTGTTAGGCTGGATGGCGGCGCCTGGCGTTATCTCTTCACAGTTCACAGGAAGTTATATCCAGGGAGTAATAAAGTAGCTCCAAATCCCTGCAACACGAGCGCGCACACGCTCACATAACCAGATTTAGTTCCCGCCGATACAAAAAGCTACAAATAGAAGAAGCGCCGAGGAGCGGCTGGCAGTTTATCTTCTTTTGTTTCACTTTGTTTTGCCTCCACGTTGTGTTCCAGATAATGTGTTATTTTCGCAGCGCAGGTTGATTTTATTACGGCACAAAACAGAAAGTTTCCAAATAAAAACATCTGCAAGCTCAGAAAGTTTCAGGGTGACTCGCAGCGCAGCCAGAAGTTTACATACAGCGGGTGAAAAGTCACATGGTCGTTCCGTCTGTCTGTCTGAAGTGAAATCAGAGAAACGTCTGTTCTACCAGAAGGATTCTTCTTATGAAACAATTCTTCATTTTAGGAAATGATTCTTCATTTTAGGAAACGATTCTTCATCTTAGGAAATGATTCTTCATGATGCTGCTGCTAAACTCTCAGTTCTTCCTCTCTGATTCTCTCCATCAACACCGACAGAGTCTCTTACTTCTTTCTACATACAGTATCCTTCTTTATTTCTCTCCTTCCTCTTGTTTGCCCTTATTTCCTTTTTCCTTTCCTTCCTCCTTTCTTTCTTCTCTCTTTGCTTCCTTCTCTTTCTTCCTCCTTCTTTTCTTCTTTCAATTTCTCCATCCTTTAATTATTTCCTTCCTTCTCCCTTTTTTCCTTCTTCCCTTCTTTCTTTCCTTTAGTTTGTCCATCCTTTGTTTATTTCTTTTTTCTATCTCTCCCTCGATCTTTCTTTCCTTTCTCCTTCCTTCCTTTTTGTCATTTTTCCTTCCTTTATTCTTTTCTTCCCTCTTTCTTTCCTTTTTAACTTTCTTCTTTCAGTTTTTCCTCTTTTTCCTTCCTTCCTTTGTTTGTCAATCCTTCCTGTTTTTCTTCCCTTCATTCTTTCCTTCCTTATTCTCTTCTTTCAATTTATTCATCCTTATTTCTTCCTTCATTCTCTCCTTTGTTCCTTCTTTCCTTCCTTTTTTCCCATCCTTCCTGCCTTAAACTTGAGTCTGAACATAATTTACAGAATCGCTGCAGAATTGAAAGAAACTGATCAAATCTTGATCAAAATGTTTGCATCGTCTTCTGTATCATTTTATTCGTATTTATTTTTTATTATTTGTAAAATTTCTCCGTGTTTTTGGGAATCGTGTCGATCCTTCATCTGGATCAGTTTCTCTGATCCTGGATCAGAAATAATTTCTCTACTGAGTCCCTGTGTTGCCTTCAGGGAAGCTCAGACGTTAAAACTCAGCGCCCTCACGCATCACTTCCTGCAGCTCCAGAGGTCAGGATTAAAGGTCAGCTCATGTTCTTCCATGCTGTTGATTAAAAATATTGATGGTCCATTAAAAGAAGAGAGACGGAGGAAGTGAACGCAGCAGCATTTCAGTCACATGGTAATTATGGGATTCGCTGCGTTTAGCAGAGATTAATGCTCTGCCTTTAATTAAAGGGATGGAGCCGCCATTTTTACAAAAGCACCACTGATCTGTGGCGAAGGCCGAGGCAGATTAGGGGGTTTAAACTCACTTTCTTATTCCTCCGTCGCTGGTCGCTTCAGGACAATGAGGATTAGCAGGAACCTGAAAAACGCGACGCTGCCGCTTTAAAAAGGCTGAGGAGGAGTGTTCAAAGGGAGGCCCGGGGGCCATGTGTGGCCGCTGGATTGATTTTGTTCGGCCCACGACTCCAATTCAGGATAAAGCTGAGTTCAAATCAAATTTCTGATTTTCGGAGATTTGTTGATTTGTTTAATTATTTCAAAAATGTTTTCAAAAGCAAGAGAAGAAGAAATCAGTAGGACAAGAGAAAACCGGCATAAACAAGAACGTCTGGTTTTCTGTTTGGACAGGATTAGGAAGAAGTGAACTCTTTTAATCCTACCACTCCTCTCAATTTAATGACATATATTACTTACTGACTCAATAATTATTAGCAATGTGTAGTTAAATCTAATTATTTCCCTCCAATAATTCATTGAATTTGAATTCAGGTCAACTTCATGACATTATTATGTTTATTAAGACCAAGCCTGGATGTTTTTGTTTTTTATTCTTAATTAAATTTGTTTGTATTATCTTGAAATAGGTTGAAGAAAACCTTTTTTCATGGAAATTCTCATTTACATTTTGAATCTTTTTTTTTTTTGTGTACTAGAAAGAGGGGAAAAACTGGCCAAATTTCCACCAAAAATTTAAAGTTTTTGACTTTTGAAACTCAGAAATGTCCATGCTCTTTTTCTAGAAAACCTCTGAGATGAACCTCAAAATTTCAGAAATTTTTTTCTAATAAATTTTCAACTTTTCAAGCTCAGAAATTTCTGGGTTTTTTCTAGAAAATTTCTAAGATTAATCTCAAACTTTAACATTTTTTTTTTTTTTTTTACCAAAGAGTAGTTCTTTTTTTTCTATCTACAGTCATCTTAATACGCCGTCATACATGCATTTGTCGTACAGGAACAACATTAAACTGCTTGAAAATGAAAAGCTTCAGTTTGCTCTAACCGTAGTTGGTTTGTATTTTCTAATCATCCATCATTTATTGACCTTTTCAGGACATATTTAGTTGTTAAAGTTTTCTTTCTTTAACATGAACTTTCAAACCAAACTGTTTAGTCTTTTCATGCATCGTCTTTTCTCGTCTTACACACATTTTCCTTCCTCTCTGCCTCCTCAGGAGCTGGAGGAGCGTCTGCGCCACCACCACCACGCAGAGCTGCAGTCGCTCCGGGAGGCCCACCGGCAGAGCATCGAGACGCTCAAACAGCAGTCAGAGCAGGAGCTGCAGACTCTGCGCTTCGAGCTGGAGGACGAGGGCAAAGCCATGCTGGGTGAGGCTCCCTGGACTCTGTTAGATTCTCTCAACAGCAGCTTTTAGCATGGAAGCTAATGAAACCAGTGGAAGCGCTATTTTACTTTTCAAAATGGACAGGACTCAAGATTATTTAATCCCATTCAAGTTTCACAATGAAGATCAACTTGAATGGGATTGTGTGGAGTAGTGAGGAGCAGTCAGTGTCTTACCCATATGAGGCAGCTGTCAGTAATCTCAGTTTGTAGGAAATTAATTCGTCGAATGAGAAATGAAAACAACTTCAATAATTTCTATTAGCACAATTTATCTTTTTATTTCTACCAAAACCTGGATGATAAAGATCTTCAGTTTGGTGCTTTGGCCTCAACTAGCTTCTTTTTTTAAAGAATAATTTTGTTTACAGCGATTTAATAATTCATTTTATTTGTTGTTTCTGTAGTTTTGTTTGTTTGTTTTGTATATTTAAAATGTCTCAGAGTTACAGGATTTAACATTTGTTGTTCTTTGAGAATGTTTTCCTCATTTATTATGCCTTTACTATTATTGAAAATGGTCTCAAAACAACAATATTATCGTTTATCACAATAACTTATGAGACAATTTATCGTTCAGCAAAACTATCGTGACATGCTGAGCATCAAATATTAACCACGGTGTCCATGCACCCTTAAAAGGTCTTTAACTCGTGTATCTAAAATTAAGGCCTTACAATGTCTTAAATAAATAAGCTATGTTAATAATTTTGCAAGACATTCTATACAGATTTTCTTAAATGACGAGTAAAAATTTTTTGAAATAAGTAAAACAACACAGTTTGGGTCAGTGTCTAAATATACTCAAACATATATGAGAAATTGGATAAAATAAATGCCAGCGGGGTTAAAGCTGGGCTAAATATATCTGCAGCGTATTAATATATGAGGACCATTCAGCTTGTAGTGCTAGCGCCGCGCGGCGGAGTGAGATAAATGGGCCTCCATTAACCTTCGTGTCTCGGTCCTGACACTGCAGAGCTCCTTCCATCCGTCTCTCTCTTCCTGCTTCTTGACATCCTTTTATTACCCTCCTTTTCTCATTATCACTTCCTCCACCAATTTTCATACTCCTCCCCACTCGGGGTTATGTGTTTCCAGACATTATCCACTGCAGAGAAATACACTCTGTTGATGGAAACATTTCCTCTTCTTCTCCAAAAATTTGCTCTGTTTGCAATAAAAGATGTTTGAAGGAACCAAATGCACTCGTCTTTGTTCAGAGTTTGACTCCTGTAAAAAATCTCCCAAGTGTTTCTAGAGGATGGCGGCCATTTTTCAACATGGCGGGCATTTTTTTAACCTTTTAAAATAATTATTGTCATAAAATGTTACAGGTGTGTGAGCCTCACCGGATGGTTGTCTTAATGTTAGCGTTAGCTTCTGCTAATTTTTTATGTTTAGTGGTTCAGTGTTAGCTTCTGCTAATTTTTATGTTTAACAGTTTAGTGTTAGCTTCTGCTATTTTTTTATCTTTAGCAGTTTAGCATTAGCTTCTGCAAATATTTGTGTGTGTTTTACAGTTTCTTATTATTCTCTGTTAATGTTGCTCATCTCAGTCTCTTTTTTCCTCTTGAGAGATAAATCCTTCCTTCTTGTCGTCGTCCTGCAGCCTCTCTGCGATCAGAGCTGAACCACATCCACGCCTCGGCCATCGAACACCTGCGGCAGTCGCACCACCAGGAGTCTGCAGCTGCCAAGGCCGAGCTGGAGAAAGTCCTGGAGGACAACCAGACCCAGGTAGACCCTTCACCTGTTATCTACTCTCAGCCAGGCCTCCATTATCAGACCAGATCATAAATCTCAGGTTGACAGCTGCAGACTGAACTGTGTTTTAGCATTTAATTGTAATAATCAGCGTGGCGTTAATGGTTTCTGCTGAAGCTGCCAGCCGCGCCGCGTGATGAGCGACTCTGCCGTCTCGCCTGAATCCTCCCAAACACTCCAGACTTCTCCGTCTCTCTGATGGGCGGCGGCGAGATCGCGTGATTAAAGGCGGGTCTGAGGAGGCTTTCTGAAGAACTTCCTCCTGAGACAAATGAAGGGACAGGATTGTTTTTTAACAGTTTCAGGAAAGCTGCAGATGCAACTGGAGTCGATATTTTCAGTGTTGATCAAAGTTGCGATTCCATTGATCATTTGTTTTGATTTGATTTGCAATTTTCCATTACGGAAATGAATTCGCTTAATGGAAGTTTTTTAATTTAATACTGAAGACACGTTTTTCACATCACTTGATTAACAACCGGATGTTACTACTGGTGTAAACCACAAAGAAGACGACAGCAGGAAGTGGAGGGAGGATGATGGCGCTGCAGGTTTTTTAATCAAACTTTTTATTTTATGGAAACACTGCAATTGCAAAATTGTGTTTGTCAATATTAGCAAAGTTTTGCTCACATTTGCAACAGAAACGCAGCTGCAGTTAATCGGTTTCTGTTCCTCTACTTGCTTTCTGAGAGCCGAGCATCGCTTCTCAGTCGGATCTGCAGAGTTTTCTCACCCTAGATTTAAAATTTTAACCATTTGTTCCTTCAGATTCTTCATCAAACTGTAAACTGACGGGTCAACCTTCAGTTTGCTTTTCGATTCATTGCTCCTACACTGAGAAAATGTAAAATCTTGCCATGTAATCTAGGTCCAGTTTCAATGCACATATTTTAATACACATTTTAATAAGATGAAACTAACTTACTATCAAGATATAAAAGCTGGTTTTAAGCCTAATTCCTTAATATTGAGTAGAAAGTATCAGCTGTAAGTCACATTTTTCTGTGTGTTTATGGTTTAGCGTTAGCTTCTTCAAATCTTTGCAGAACTAAGATTCTTTTTAAGTGAGCTTGTGGTTAGTAAAGCTTTTGACTCATTCAAAAATGACATAAACTGGAAAAGGTCAGGCCTCGACTCTAAACTAGAAAAATATTACGTTAACATAAAAGCATTTGGAGATGGTCCTGAGCCTAAAAGGCGTTTCGCCGAGTTTCTAAGCAACAGAAAGTTTATTATAGATTTCATCAAGGAAAATTAAAGCCAGTTAAATTAGAGGATTACAGCTGAAATGTTGACTGTTTATCTTCTGTTTTAGGATTAAAGCCCAGTAATAAAATGAGTAAAACAGTTTCCTGTTCGTCCTCCATCACTAATGACCCACATTATTTTTATCTATGCAGGAAACTTTCACTTTCGCAGCTTAGTTGCATTTTTCTTTCATTTGAAGTCGCGGGAATTAGAGGGAGGAAGGCGAAATGATTAAATGATAAAGTGAGCGTGCTTTAGGATGCAGACTCACACACACACACACACACCCCATCCCCGCCCTGCAGGGAACCGTCCTACTGTTGCTTGTAAATCATCCTAATTACCCTCAGACTCCACGGGTTCCTCTTTCGTCACCTTATGATTCAGATGTTCTAGCAAAGACGCGCAGCTGGTCGTCTTTAATTCCTTCCATCTTTTGCTGCTGAGGTGGCAAGAAGTCAATAAAGGTTAATATCCGAGCGTCGGAGTCTGAACTGAACTGCCAGTCAGACAGTAAATCAGAGCAATGACTCCATTCAGATGCTGCAGTTAAAGTAAAGCAGAGCTGCAGGTTTTGTGTTTAAATTCTTGAAAATTCTTGAAATTGAAGGATTGGAAAGAGGTTCATTTCTGTATAAACTCCTTAAAAGTGCTTGATATTCAAACTAATTTAGTTCTGTAATAAAGTTTGATTAAAAGCCTAAATTTGGAAAACATTATTGACACTTGAATCATACATCTTAATTTAAAAGACACGTTTTTTTCCCCGCTGTCTGAAGTTAAATCGGAGTAAATGTTTCTTGTTTTTAGTCAGTTGTAATTACCAAAATTATTTCTATTTACTAAAGGTCAGAAAACCTTCTAGAGATTATTATTATATTTAAACATTTAATTTGAGGAGGAAGGTTGATTTGTTTCAATGTAATCAATATTTATTATTCCTAATTACTCAATAACTTATTGGTCATTTGATACTTTAAGTGTTAAACAAAGTTATGGATTTTAAAGATATGTGTGAGAGAAATTTCAACATTTTGTTACCTTTTAGTTTATTTTCTTATATATAATGCTGTGAAAATCCATTAATAATAGTAATAAATTATTTCATATAATCATGAATTTAAACTTTTTTTTTTTGTTTTTTTGTTTTTATCTTTGGAAAAGTTTGAAACCTTTCCTTGAAAATGCTTGAGAAGTCCTTGAATTTGACTGTGTTGAAATGGAAAAGTCCTGAGTTCAGGGATTTGTGTGGCTGTTTCAGGAGACAAACGGAGGGAAAACTAATTGAAACTGTCGATTTCACACATCGTCCTGCGGACGTTGCTGCCTCTGGTGTCTGACTCGCTTCATAAACGTCGGTTTATTAAATCCCACGAAGTTCATCAGCCATCCGTCACCTCAGAGCAGCAACAGGAACTAAGCAACGGTTTATTCCTGTTTCTGATTCTCTGTGCTTCAGTTAAGCGCTCGGCGCGTAGAAACCAGGATTTTCTGATCAATATTTGCTTTTCCTCAGGTTTCAACTGGATGAGTTTCATTTTGAGTTTGTTTTTTGTTTTTTTGGAGGAAAATTGAACACAAATGGTTGGACCTGTGAAGGACAAATAGACGCTTTATTTCCTTTTAATTTTTCAGTAATCAGAAATAAATCCACTGAAACATAAAATTAGATTACCTCTTCAAGTGTCTTCCTAAACTCCAACTTTTCTAAAATAAGTTAAAAATAACTTATTCAGAAATCTCAATATTATCTTTTACTCTTAATTTTTGGATTAAATTGTTGCATATTTGGGACAGTTATTCCCTCTGACTCTAAATGCTGTGCAGCTTGACGTATTTTTGCTCCTACTGTTTTTCTTTCGGATGTAACTATGGCAACAGGGTATTGTTTTTACAACTGCAAGCTGCTGATTAGCATCTAAAAAGCTCAAATGACATCCGAAGTACAAAACCAAAACCCATAGGGGTCAAAAAGGAAGCAAAGCAGAGGAGGAGAAAATGTTATATATCCCCTACTCCAGTGTCAAAAAGCAAATGAGGTGGATTAGCAGCGCTTGCTAGCTGATTGATGGCGCCATCTTGGACATGTTGCTGTGAAATATTGGGAATTTAGCTGTTAGCATGTTAGCATGACAGGAACCATGTCTTCAGTCAGAGGGTCGTTCAGACACGTAGCGAGACTGACTGCTACTGGAGATCCTTCCTTCCCACAGCTTCAACATTTAATTTCCCCTTGGAGAGGGAAAGAAAGAAGGAAGGAAAAAAGGTTTATTGATCACAGAGGGGAAATTGCTTGTTGATCAGCTGTTCCCTGAAAAGGTGTTAAATACAGCAGAAATCTAAATCAATGTTAGAAAGTCTAAATATAAATGCAGTTAAAACCCGTGACGATCTTCAGAGACATTCTCCGTCTAATCTGAGTTTGAGGAAGTTTGTAAAGAAATCTGGTCAAAGTTGGCAGGGATTTGTTTCCGTAAGATGTTTTAAAAAGTTGTGCCCCATTAATCATTTCCCTTCCACCTCACAATATTTTTCATTTCTCTCTGACATAAAATCTCAATAAAACACCCCGAGGTTTGCAGCCGTAATGAGAAAACGGTTACCTTATCACTCGTCTCGGTAATGCAGAAATATTCTTGTTTCCTGGGCCTGGAAATGTTCCTTGGGGGGAATACTTCCTGCCTCCGGAGGAGATTTGGAGTAGAAAAGTGTCTGCGGCGTTTCGGGACGTCGCCCAGCGAGCGGCTCTGTTATCTCTCTGGAGCCAGGAGTCGCTGTTTGGTCGCTCCGGATTAAAACCGCTCCTTCCTTTCTGCTCTCGCTTCATCTCTCCGACTGCGACCCGCCGAGCTTTTAGAAATGCGTTTCCAACGTGTTCCAGGAAACAGAAACTTTATGATCGCTCACTGTTATAAACTCTGTTTTATTTCTTCTCCACTGCTCTAAAGTAGACAATACGCTTACAGCTGCTGTCGTCTTTTACCATCATTGTTAAACTTGTTAGTTATAGTGGTAAAAGGGAAGTAATGAACTTCAGGAAATGATGTCAGTGTAACCTCAGCTGTACAAAAACACAACAGATTCCACAATATTATTCACTGAACAAACATGAAGCCAAAATGGAAAATATTTGATCATTTTTAACAGGAATAACTGATAAACTGAGTATATTTTAATTTGCACCACAGTATTTCAATCACGTTGAGATCTGGACTTTGATTAGGCCATGAAAGCACTTTGATTCTTCACTCTCCGAGCTACTTTGTTGTAGGTTGACGTCTTTGTTTGGGATTATTCTGCAGGTGATAACTTCACAAATAATATGGCCTTTAGAGACTGAATCATCTAAACTGTCTTAAATTCAAATTGAATTAGTTAAAATGTTTCAAAGTGAGGCCAGTCATCAGTATCGTCACTGAATCTATTTGTTATGGAGGAAAGTGCTTCTCTAATGCATGAAACATTTTCTCCTTTTCAAGCCTCATTTAAAGAACAAATTTGTCTCTAATGGCAAATGATTTGTAGTTTTCAGATTTAAATGGCAGCTACATTTATTACGTTTTACAAAAATATATATAACCATATCCATTTAACTTTGATTTATCTTTTTTTTTTCCATTTGCACCAACAGAATAAAATGAGTATTTACATTGTTGTTTCTGTTGTGATAGTGGAGGTTTAATCGTGAAGAACAGTTTGACGAATCAGATGAAATTCCTGCTTTAAGTGAATTAGGATAACTGAAAACCTTTTTTATTTGCTATATTTCTTTAAATTCACATTTTGTCAGCATTTGATAGAGTTGCTTTTTAAACTGTGTGACTTGGGTCAAAGGTTATAAAAGATGAGCTTCTCAAGCTTCTCTTGGTCCTGCAATCGGTGTTGTTGTTGTTAGACCAAAATTCAACTTTCTGGTTTTAATTTAATATTTTCACATAATATTCTTCCTGCATAATTCCTCGATTGTTCCTCTTTAGGTAAAGAAATTATTTAGATTCTGTTTTTGTTGAGCTGATTAAAGTTTTGGCACTTTATCCACATCGTTTAGTTTTTAGCTTCTGTTTGATGCTTGGATGGGTTCATGCTCACCTGGTGACGTAATGAGAGCCGAGGATCACCTGCATATCAGACATTAAATAAAACTATGTTTAAAACCGTTTCGGTGGAAAACCTGTTGGAGTTTTGAAGGCGCCACTCGTTGGTGACATCCTGATAATGGACCCATTGTGCCGCCTCCGTGTGGGCGCTTCGTTGGACCCACGCACCGTTCGCTCGCCGCCTCCTGTCCCAGCTGGGAGGAAAATCGCTGCTCATATTCTCTGTTTCACACCACAACAGAAACGTCTCGAGTCCCTGAGGAGCTGAGAAGGAAAAAAGAGCAGCTCAGCGGGCGGCCATGAGTAATTTCACCCACTGGTCGTGTTTATATGCAGTCATCTGGCGGTTGGGAGCGCTGCTGTGTTTTATGTTCAGACGGATTCAAAGCACTTCACCCAACATCTTATTGTTTTAATCTGATTTACCTGGACCTGAGCTGCATAGTTTAACCAACAAACTAAATTTGCTGATTCAAAGGATGTACTGTTTCTTACCTCATCGATTAAACAATTAATTACGATTAATCGATTACAGAAATAATTGTCAACTAATTTAGTAATCGTTAACTGGAGTATACAGACTCAGTGAAAGGCCATTTGCTGAAAAAACACACTCAAAGCAGTCATTAAATTTGTTTGTGTGTTTGTTTTTGTTTTTTTTGTTTGTTTCTTCCTGTCGAAGAAAAAAAATGAGAAAACTGAGAAATGTAAAATTAGAATGAAATCGATATAATTATATCATTGTAATGTAATGGGCATTCTCAAAAGAATGTTAATATATATAAAAAAAGAAAATTCTTGCATTTAATTTGATGTTTTCAAGGTTTGGAAAGTGCTTGATTTCTGTATAATGTCATTGAAAGTCCTTGGTATTCAAATGGAACAAATGAAAGTAATAAATAGTCCAAATTAGGAAAACATTATTTACAATTGAAACCACATATTTACATAAATCTGATGAAAATACACACATTTTTCTCTCGCATCAGTTAAAATCAGCAAAATTATTTATATTTATTAAATGCCATCAAACCTACAGAGTTTTTTGTGTTTAAGCATCTAATTTAAGCAACAAGGATATTTACCCTGAATTTGTTTGGATTGTTTCAATGTAATGTATATTTATTATTCCTAATCTGGTTTATATTTTACACATTAAACAACGTTAACATTTTCGGATTTTTTTTTTTTTTTTCAATTAGTGGTTTGTTCTCGAACCAGTCAGATGTTTAACGCGTGTGACAAACATTTAAAAAAATAATTTTTAGAAATGTTTTAGTTAATTTTGGCCTGACTGTCCATCACAAAACATTAATAACAGTCAGTAATAAATGATATGTTAAAATAGTTTCTTTTTAGTCCATTTGTATTGTTTTTATCTTTAAGGTGAAGCTGAAAACTTACCTTGAAAATGCTTGAAAAATTCTTGAACAGGGATGCATCTTAAACTTTTAGACAAACCGTAACGCTGATCATTTTTCCCTGGTTTCAGGAGCGGGACCTGCTGAGCCGGATCTCTGATCTGCAGGAGGAGGTTTCCCGGAGGAAGAGCCACATTGCTCAGCTGGACCACCAGATCCACACGCTCAACGAGAACATCAGCACCCTGACCAAGGAGCTGGAGCTGAAGGGCAAGGAGGTGCTGAAGATCCGCAGCGAAGCCAACCAGCAGATCCGGTAAGACAGAACTCAAAGCCCAAATGATTGTTTTCCTCTGGCGTTCGCTGCCAGAGCCAGTTACAGTTCGACATTTTAGCTTTTTAAATCAGAATACAGAGTAAAACTGCAATTTCAATATTTCAGTTAATCATGTTGAGAGAAAAGCTTTAAAAGATATTAAAGTGGACGTATTGTGCAAAATTCACATTTTGTTCATTATTTTACGTCTTCTTAAATTGCTCCTCTAAAACCATCCAGCTAATTCTTATCAATAAGTTCATGTTTTTTGGTGTCTGGAAAATGAGCCATTTCAAAAACCTCCCAGTTGTTAAGTGACCTTCCATGTTACCTAGCAACCCCAGCCACACCCAGCCCGTTACCTAGCAACCACAGCTGAGTTCCAGCGCGTTTGGTCAGCTGGTTTTATGACTGTGCGCTGTAAAAAGTGTTTGTTGATCCAGAAACCACTTGCTCCATTCTTGTTAGTTATGCAGGTGGCTCCACTTCTGCTTTTCAAAGACGTACTACGGTTTTAATAATTGCACATCCATTTGCAGCCATTTTTACGTGTAAATGTGGAGTTGGGGGGCGTGGCCAGCAGCAGGTTATTTGGATTGAAAGTGACAGGACGACGGAGCGGACTAAAATCTCATAATCTCAGAATAATTTTGTGCAAAAAATGTTTTGTTTAGGCCACAGACCCATCATGACCTGTTAAAGGAAGAGTTGTAGTGAATTTTTATAGCAGTTTTCTGCAGCTGATGCATTGAAATCAGTCACCTTTATGTGTCTAAAGGTTTTTTTGTTTTTCGGCCACCCTCCTGTTGCGCAGTTATCCGCCGTTAGTTCGCTGACAGGCCTCTTCTGTTACATAACGTCTGAATTCTGGTTAAAAATAGACTGATAAATAAAAAAAGAGGAAGATGTGCGCCCCTCTGGGAGAGCTGGCCTAGTCGGAGTGAGCGGCAGACTCCTTCATTATCCCTTCTTCTCCTTTTTTCATCAAACGTCCCTCCATCAGCTTCCACCATCGTTTATTTGACGTAATAAATTATTTAACGTCACATTCACTGATTTCATTTGGATGCTTTTTTTCCTCTCCATCTTAATTACAGCCATTGTTTGTTTTCTTGTGGTTTGTTATTGGAGTTATTTCCATGCATCGTGCGTCTCCTCTTTCCAATCTCACTCCCGCTTCCTCCGCAGAGCAATCAATTATGTTTTCTCCCGGGAGACGCACGCAGGCGCCGCGTCCTGATTGAGTCTTCAGGCGAAACGTCGGCCATTTACAGATTAAAATGAAATCTGTTTCTGTTTCTTTATTTATTTTTATGTCTGCGTCACCGCGCCGCAGAGCTGGATGGGATGAAAGGGGAGATTTGTTTCTGTTCTGCTCTGTTGGAAAATGGTACAGGCAGATGATTCAGGCGGCCATGACGGCGGCCATGATGGCGGCCATGACGGCGGCCACGATGGCGGCCATAATGGCGGTGTAGACCCAATGCCCCAACAAATTCTGATTGGTTCAGATCAATGAAGAAACATGATGGACATGATGTCATCCAACCATTCATCCATCCATCCACCACTTCATCCAACTGTTCATTAATTCATCCATCCATCCAACCAACTGTTCATCCAACCATCCATCCGTCCATCCACCCAGGAGCAGACTTCATCTGTACTTGATGTTTATGTTTTTCCAAGTAAAAAAGACGTGTTATCATTTCTTTATAAACTTGGTTGATTTTATGCAGCCCAGCTCTGGTTGGGCTCGTTCTGTGATCGGGTCGATTCCCGCCTGCAGATCGATGCTGCGATTCGCTCAATTCTTCCTCTTCTTCTTCTTCTCTCCTCAGCGCTCATGAACAGGAGCTGACGAAGAGGCACGAGCGGGAGCTGACGGAGCTGAGCGCCGCCCACAGCAGGGAGACCCAGAACATGTTGTCGGACTTCAACAAAGCACAGGAGCTCCTCAAGGACAAGATCTCGGCTCTTCAGATTCTGTACGTACGCAAAACGAGTCCAACCTTGGAGAATATATGTAGCGGATTTGGTTGGAAAGAGATTAAAAACTGGACTTTATTTCACAACATGGACGAAAACGATGCTGAGCAAACTTTAGCTAGGACATTAACGACGAATTCAGGCCAAACATTTTATTGTTTAAATCAGGTTTACTGACAAGCCTGGAAAACTCTGGGATTTGATTTTACAATTTATAAAAAAGTTTGATTTTCATTACGACTTCTGAAAACTGTTTCCATCCCTCTGTTTATCCAGCTTTTCTTCCTTCCAGGCTTTTTGTCGGTTTAATTTTTAAAATCTATTGACTTTTCATAAATCGTCTTTCATATTTTTCCATGAAAATTGAACAAAACGAACTGAGACTCTGGAGAATATTAAATATTTTGGATTTTGGCACATCAGTCTGAATGTCAGCAGAGATGGAAACTAATGCACAGATTTAGATCAAATGTGATCCAGATATATTTATCATGGAGAGAAATGATGAAAGTCGATATAATTTTAGTTAAAATGTGGCATATTTATAATTTCTGATGGTTTATTTACCGATTTGTTCAGTAATATGAAGGTGACATCAGTCATTAGCTGAAAGCCAGTTTTGTGTAGGAAGAAAAAAGCTTTTTTTTTCAGAGATAAAATGCTGGAGGAGAGAAAACAATGGATGCTGGAAAAGAAAGCAGAGGAAGTGGAAGGTTTTCTGTTGCTGGCGGCGATGTCAACAGACCGAACCTGAAATTCATAAAGAGAGTCAGAGTGAAAGTCAGAGGAAGACGGATGAGTGAAATAAACGCTCTGCTGTTCTTAAAGGCAGCAGTCACCCTCTTCATCATAGCTGACCTCCTTTTCAGTGGGATTCTGGTGACGGCACAGCGCCACCTGCTGGTCTTTATAATCTTTAATGTAGTTCACCTTCCTGGAGAAAATATCTCACCTCTCTCATTTCCAGCATTTTTTAAGTTGGTGTTAAAGCTAAAGGTTTGAAAAAACATACCAATTCTTATATGTGCTTTTTTATTATTTTGCACAGGAGTAAAATAACTTTTATTAATTTAAGAACATTAGTATTTTTGTGGCTGCAGATGCATCTGTTGCTACAACCTTCACTAAAGGAATTAAATTTTATTGCATTTTAGGGAACAAAATGTTTGTTTTCTTATTTAAAAGAATTGGATTATCTATTTTTTATCTTTTAATGTATTTATAACCTTGCATAAACAATGCTTAGATGGAAAATCTAGAGAATGTGTAAATTTTCTTATCTGATTAATCAATTAATCAGTTAATTGTAAAAAAATAATCGACTAAAATAATTGTTAGTTCCAGCCTAGTTAATTTATTGCTTACCTTAAATCTCATCTGTTTTTATTCTTCATCTTTCTGACTTTAATTTAATTCCTATGGATGCTTTTGTGCTTTTTAAGGGGCAAATTCACTTTTACTCATTTAATTAAGCACAGATCTATCTAAATGAATTTAGTCCGTTCCTACCTGATCAATCACTGATCGACTTCAGCTGCTCCTTGTTTACTGATAAGCAGCCACTAAGGCGCCTGCACTGATTGGAGTTAATGCATATTTTAAAGTTTCTTCTTCCAATTGGGCCAAATAAATGGCCAGAAAACCTGCAGCCATCACTTATCATTGATCATCACTCTGTGTACTTAAAAACAACCGTTTAGGTGACCAAGATTTTTCACTACAAAACTAAACAAAAGTTTTCTACATTTCCTAAAGGTGTACATCCAGTAAAGTTTTATTTTTATTTTTTATATATTTATTCAAGCTTTGAAATGATAAAAACAGGCTAAAGGAAGCCTGAGGCAACAGTTTGCAAGCCAAGGCTGACGGCTTGTAAACACTTTGAAGCCTCTGAGAGTTTAGCTCTGTTTGCTCTGTTTCAGAAAACTCTTCTCCATTCTTGAAACGGCTTTAAAGTTCTCTACACAGTTTTTTTTCTAGATATTTTATTGAAAACTTCTTAAAAAATTTATGTTTCACATCAAAAACAGATCCTCAGTTCAAGTCTTTTGCTGTCACTCGCCTCTTGCCAGTTTGCTTGAATATCGACCTTCAGCTCATCGGCATCGTTGGTTCTGGTGTCTTTCATCTTCCTCTTTACACCAATCTGTAGATTCATGTAAACCTTTTATTATTTAGTTATCAATTAATGTATCCATCGGACAATTAATCAATTATTCTCACGATTAATCGGATAAACCAAATGGATATTCCGGAAATTTTTCATTTAACTTTCTTTTGCAAACATTTTATTGACTGAAATGCAGTAGCAGCATTCCTTCAGCTTATGCCTAATCAGTTGCACTAAATTAGTTGACTATTATTTCTATAATCGATTAATCGTTTAATCGAAAGCTAAGGAACATAAGTTTATCCTTTGCATTCTCTCAGGTACGTTCATTTTAAGATTGCAACTAATGATTATTTTAGTAATTGATTATTCTATTGTCTATTCTGGCAATTAATCGAGTAATCAGTAAAACAAAAATGACACATCCTATGTATTTTTCCACTTAAGGGTTTTTTATGTATTTTTTGTACAGTTTCTGTTTGTCTGCTCTGAATATGTTGTCCTTTCAGTAAATAATCTTTGCTGAGTCTGTATACTGTAGGAATGACTAATCCATCCATTTTCCTGCACCCTTGTCCCTTACTGGGGTCGGGAGGGTTGCTGGTGCCTCTCCAGCTGTCATTTCGGGCGAGAGGCGGGGTCACCTGGACAGGTCGCCAGTCTGTCACAGGGCAGGAATGACTAATCGATTACTAAATTAGTTGATGAGCACTTCAATAATCATCAATTAATCGTTTCAGCTCCAACTTTAACCGGTTTTTTGCTTAAATATTGCATCTACACAGCAAACATTAAGGCCTTGCAACACAAGCCCAGCTGCATGTAAAAACGTGACCAGTAAGTTAAAAAGAACAATTTTTCCTCCTGAAATTCATGTTTACCTCAAAGTGAGTTTCAATTTATCAACTTTCAAAAACGGCTCTTCAGCACCTCTCTTGGCGTCGTTACTGACTCGTTCTAGAGTTATATTTTACTGCGGACTCCTGCAGTGGATTTTCACCCTGCAGGATGTGTTGGAGAAAACCAGCTTGATGGTCTGCAAACAAACCGAAGCCTGAAATAGAGAAAAGCATCATAACTGCCTGGGACAGCGCTGACGTCCTGCCCTGTCGTGACCAAGGCTCCCCTCAGGCTCAGGAAAGGATGCTTACATTATGGCATTCATGTGCAAAATCACTCCACATTGAACATTTGGCCCCAGTTTCTTTTTGCTCTTAGCAAATTCAGATGAAGTTCAAGCGGCTAGTAAAAACACATGGGCATGAATGAATTCACTCAGATGAGCCATCAGCTGTTTTCTCCCCGTTGTTTCCTGCACTTTGCTCTCTACTCACACAGCAAATAGCACCAATTATCTGCTGGTGCAAAAGGCCTCATTAAGGCCTGCGGATGTGACCATTTCTTCTTAATGAAGCAAATTCATCTTTGTTTTCCCATCTCAGAATGACAGAAGCTTCCATGTAGAATAACTAGAAATCAACAAGCTTTGTGTCAGAAGTGGCTTCAGAGATCATCTGTAACAACACAGACGGTTTCATAAATCCAAATCCATCATCCATTGTTTGGCTTTCCGGCTCGGTTTGTACATTTTGGGCCGATGTCAGAGTTACCGCCAGCTTTCCAGGGACAGGAATTGCAAATCTGCCTTTTGTTTTTAATATTGTATGAAGATATTAAACATTTGGTTGAACATTTACGATTCTCAATTTGGTATTTTAAACATTGGAAAAATTCTGTGACACAAGCAGACACAAAACTTACATAAATTAGAGTCTTTGTGTGGCAGAACTTTGATTTATAAGCAAATTTTTTACTTTAATTTGGAGAGATCCAAAACTTCAAGATTATGTTTTTCATGTAGTGGCACTTTTGTGCCACTAGAGGGCAATTGTTTATTGTGAGTTGGAAGTTTGAGAATGCACACAATGAGTAAGTAATAAAAACACTGTTGTGAAATCTGTACGTCATGTTGTGAGGTGTACCGGACATTCTCCTTCCTCGAAAATGCAACTTTTGCAAATGTTGCAACAATGAAATGAAATGTCACCAAGTGGTAAACGAGTATTTTACTTTGTAACGTTTCATTCAACGGGACCTGTGGAGTAGTTGCTTTAAAGAGGATCTAAAAGAGACCATGCGCTTAAAAAAAACACCCAGTAGTTTTTTTTGGGCAATAAGTTAATGTTTTATGGTGACTGAAAAACGAGCCGCTTCAAAAACCTCCCAGTTGATAAGTCACTATGCACCGTTACCTAGCAACCCCAGCAGAGTTCGAGCATGTTTGGTCGACTGGTTTGATGCTGTACAATGGCCACTAGACAAGAGAGGTGTTTTGTTATTGACATACCGACAAGACACAACTTGCCGAGTTCTTGTTGGTTGTGCAGGAGGCTCCACTTCTGCTTTTCAAAGACAAGCTGTCTTGTTTTGTTCTCCCACAGTCTGGAGGGAACAGAGGAGAAGTTCAGGAACAGAGAGAGTCGACCTGAAGACCTGCAGGTCATCGCCGAGCTGAAGGAGATGGTCGCCGAGAGAGAATCTCTCGTCAAGAAGCTGGTGGTACGAAACTGAGAAAGTGAAAAATGTCTGACTTTGGTCTTTGCAAAAAGAAAATGTAGCTGTATTTCACCTACATATTTCATAATTATGCATATAAATTCCTGTGAATGAGGCAACCGGCTTCGGATTGAGACACTGTTTGGTTTTAGTGCTTTAGTGCTAAAAAGTGCTTTAGTGGTTCGTGCAAATTTTCATGAGTCAAAATCCTTAGAGAACATGTCTGTGCGTATTTTCCTAAAGCAGCTGTGAAAAAACTGCTTCAGCAGTTTAGAAACAGCAAATTGAATTTTGTCCAGTAATAAATTAAAAAATCTGAAAGTCAAATGCAAGAGGAATAAATATTTTAAGTTTGTTACGAACCAGATTCTTGGAAAGGTGAAAAGTTTAAACTGAAAGTGCCGGTTGAAAAGTCAGCAGCTGTTTCTGCAGATTTTATGAATGCAGGAAAAACTGCAGAGCCAACTCTGCGTCTTAGTTGGAAAACTCTGCATGCACCACTTATTAAATGAAATGTCTGCTCTCCCCCCTGAGTCCTCTGCTGCTCCACTGCCTGTCGGCTAACAGTCATTCCTCCTCCAGGATGATAAGAAGTTCTACCAGCTGGAGCTCGTCAACAGGGAGACCAACTTCAACAAAGTGTTCAACGCAAGTCCAAACGTAGGAGTCATCAACCCCCTCATTAAGGTAGGTCCTGCCAGGCTGCGATGCTGAACAAATGAAGCATTTTATCTGCAGATCAGATGTTCAGCACTGAGGTTCTTATTCTTAGATTCAAACATTTCCCACGTCACAGCCACACAGTTTTATTTTTAAAACCTAAAAAATGTGGCATGTATTTGTATCCAGGAAGAATTGCAGGAAGAAAGCCATGAATCACATTCAAAGGTCAATGGAGACGCTTCACACATGTGGAGGAACCTTTTAGAGGTGAAAACCAAACGTGACAGATTCCCATCAGAGTCAGGACAGAAGAGTTTGAGACCCGAGATGAGATTCAACTTCCAGCAGAAACAAAGCATTCAAAAATAAGAGCTACCATGCAGTAGCTCAGGCTGGCCGACTGCTGTGACTTTTTCACAGCAGCCAATTTCGATCTTTTCACCCCCGAGTCGCTTTGGGGTCGTAAGAAATCTGGTTGTTGTTGCATTTAGTTAGTAATATGAACAAACTAATAAAAAAACGATTTGAGAAAATAATCAGAGTGGAGAATCAGGAGCTGGTCTGAACGTAGCATCGGTTTAAAACACAAAGTGGTTCTGCAAAGTGGAGGCATCGTATCGTTTATCGTGATTAATTTCTTATCAGAACTTTGATTTGATTTGAATTTTGTTATCGTCACAATAAGTTCTAATGAATGATTTTTAAAGCTGTCCTGGTAGTTTCCTCCACTGTAGATTCAAAAGAAATAGAAAATGCAGCGACGGTTCAGTGACACGAATCACGTTTCTGTATGTGAGCTGGAATGATGCATTATGGGAATGTTTTCCAGCAGCGGCGTTTGTGGGGCTGTAATCGCTGTGACACCTAGTCATACACCAACGTCATAGAAAGTAATAAACAGTTCATATTGTTATTATTGTACCTCAAAATATGACGATAAAACTTCAGACCGGCTCTACTGGAAGCTGCCGACTCTGAATACAAATACATGTTACAGATTTTAGATTTTTATTCAGAAATAAATTAGATTTAAAACGTTTTCATGCTTTAAAACTGTTACAAGTTATTTTGTGAAGATGTGCAGGTTAGTTTATCTAGACGTCATCAGTTCACATACAGGAATGTTTTACTAAACATAAAAAGTTGCCACTTTTGACTTTAAAATCTCCTGGACTTTTGTGTTTTAATGTCAACAGCAGCACAAGTTTTATAACTTCCAGTGTTTGTTTTTTTGTCGTTGCGTGACTTTATCCTGCGCACCGCTGTCCTGTCCCTCCTTCTGTTCGTTTCTTTGTGTGCGGCTCTTCGATCGCCCCTCCTAACCGGTTTTTGATTCCAGCTTTCCTTTGCTTTCCAAGCCATTTGCTGGAGCGAGATGTTTCCTGCTTTGACTCATCTCTTCGTTCCGCTCAGAGCGACTGCTGCTTCCTCAGACCTCCAGACTGATCCATGCTGTCTGCTTCAATCGCTATTTATTAGGCTCACGTTAGCCGCTGCTCTTTGCTGTCGCTCATCGGCTGGATTGCTGCTGGGTTTCTGCTCCCTCCAGAGCCGGGACGTCCAAAGACGACTGATGCATGTGCCAATTTCTTAGGCATTACTCGTCAGGAAAATCGATTAATTGATAACTGAAATGATCGTTAGTAGCATCCAGCAACTTTTAGTAAAAGTTGTAAAATATACAAACTGGACTAAATAAGAATGTTTTAATTAGAAGAAGGAGCCTCGTTTCATGTTCTCTTAGAAAACTCCTACAATGATTTGCTAATTATTTCTGCTTGTACGTTTTATTAAAATATTGTATATTTAGTTTTTTACAATAGAATACTCGAGAGTAGCACGACTTCAACGTCTTTACTCAAGTAAAAGTGAAAAGTATTTGGTAAAAAGTTGATTCATGAACTGAGTAACTGATCAAATTAATATTTAGAAATTACATAATATGGACCAAAACATGAAGTTAGGTGGAAGTTTTTGTATTTTAAAGATGAAAATGACAATAATTCATATAAGTAACAAAAAATAACCAAATCAGGCCAAAGAAAATGTTTCCAAATCAGTTTCTTCCAATAACAAACTGATGAAACTTTAACAAAAACTGCAGGTTTGTGTGAACTTTGGGTTAAAATGTTTGTTTTTCATTCAGTGGGAAGAAAATCCAGAAATTTTACTCAAGAAAAAGTAAAAAATACAGCATAGTAAAAATACTCCTAAATGTAACTGGTCATTCTGATCAAAGCGAAATGGCTGCCCGTAACGTCTCGGTTCACCTGGATGTGCCGGTTTGGACAGTCCGGCTCTGGACCTGCCTGTGCTCCGTTCGGTTCCTCCTCCCTCATTTTAATTCTTTCCTCTAAGGTTCCCGTTTTGACCCCGGTGCCCCTCCTGTTCTCTGTTTCTGTGTAGCAAAAGAAAAAGAATGAGAAAGCAGCAGCAGCCAGCAGGTTGAGCAGCTCTCCTAATCTCAGGGCTGTGGAGGCAGCAGGTCTGGGTTTGGGTGTGGTCGGCTCGGGGCCCGGCCAGACCCCGCAGACCTCACCCCCTCCCCCGCCACCGCCCAGCCGCCTAGAGCCCATCCCAAACTCCCCCCTCCACCACCTGGAGCTCAACTCCAACAAACCTCTAGCCCCGCCGACCCCTCCCACCGAGCCCAAGAAGTTCATGAGGTGAGACTTTTCCCGCCGACGGGCAGCGGCTCGCCAAACGCTGACCGACCGACAGAAACGTTCTGAGCCGAACTCGCCTTTAATGTCAAAGAAATCCAGATCTGATTCTGAATAAAGGATTTTAACTATTTTTACACTTCTGTGCAGTAATACTGACATTTATTTTCTTCAAAGTTAGCAGAACTAATAGCCTAAATGTTGCTGACCTCCATGTTTGGAGTTTAGTTTATTGTTTATTTAGCAAGTAAAAATAAATAAAATTACACAGGAAAACAATCAACTTCAGAGTAGTTTCAATTTTTGGCCTCCATGCTAAAATTTTAGCTCAAATTTACTAAATAGAAATTGAATTATTTTCATCAGTCAAGTCAAAAACATTTAATAATGTAAACTAAAAAGCGAGTAACTTTTGGTTGCTATTCTTAGCTTAGCATGCTAATGCTAACATACTAATGAATGTTAAATGGCATAACTTTGCTTTTAGAAATAAAGTAGACAAAAACAACAAATCGCATTATTTAAAAATATTATTTAATATTTAACATGTATTAGTAAAATTAAAGGAAAAAATTATGCAATTATTTTACTGAAAACAGTCACAAGCTGCAAGTTTTTGTCTGATATGTCATATTAACGCATTTTCACTAATAAAAATAAACAAGAGATTTTAATTCTGTTTTATTTTGATTTGTTGAAGATTGTCTGCGCTACTGTTGTGCTATCAGGCTAACACTCTCAATGCTAGCATAATAAGTAATTTTTGCTAAAGTCTTTAGCATTAAAGTGAGCAAAAACAACAAAATGTGTCAAATTGAATATCAAACCCTTTCCAAAGTTTAGCCTGCTGATGCAGTTACTTACATTTAATAAACTAATTAAATGCGTTTAGTTAGTTATAGCATTAGCTATTTTGGAGGCGTTAGCCTCCACAGAACATTTCACAATATATCAGAACTTCATAACTAAAATTACTTTAAAAATCACGTAAAAGTTTCTTTATCGCAAAAAGGCAAAAATATTTAGCAATTTAAAATTTACAGTTCAGTATTTTGTGATTTTAGTAGCTTCTTGTTTTCCATAATAACTTTTAACATTTGCTTGTTTTTGCCTTTCTGGTTAAAACTAATTCAAAAAACATAATGCAGCTTAATGTTTGTACATTCTAAAGATAAGACGAGGCTTCCAGGTGGATAAACTGTTCATTATAATTACATAAAGTTCCTTTATAGTTTTTTTTGATCACTTAAGTTCTGTGTTTTACTCAGTTTCCCTCTTCAACAAGGAGGTTCAGCAAACATACAGCTAAAGAAACCTGGAGGTTACTTTCTGCCTCATAGCAAGGCCTGAAATTCAGCGCTGACTGCGTCCTGCTGCAGCACAGCTCCTTAAATAAACTGCAAATATTTAAGGAGCAAAAATACCAGCTGGACACAAACACAAGAGTCCCACTGAAGCTTCAAAGAATGGCGTTGGAATGCAAAAGGGGCATGATGTTTTCCCTTTAAGTTTTCTTTCCTCAGTCGTGTGCGTCAGTGTGTAAATGTTGTCCGCATGCCTGCAGGTTTGTCTTTTTTTCAGGAAGTTATAACACTTGTCAGCAATCTTTGTGGTTTTTTTATGTTGTTGCATTTTGTCATTTTGTGATTTTTCATTCTCATCCAAAGTTCAGCATGATGCTCTTTCCTTCCCGGCTCCGAAACATGATGATTGTTGTCATAAAAAGCTCTGAACTGTTGTTTCTGTGACCTCTGACCTACAAACAGCTCTACTCTGCGGTCCAACAAGCGACTCTCTTTGTTTTGTGGCATCTAGGTGATAAATTACGTGACACATGAACAGATGCGGTGGATCTCTTTGCATGGCAGCTGGTGTTTTCTGATGGGAGTGTTTAGGTGTGTAGCATGTGTGCTGCATGCTTTCCTGCAGTTCATTTCAGGAACAAAACAAGATGGCTGCTTTGCAAAAGCTTGGGACAAACATTTTCTCTGCACAAACATTTACACAATGATTTTAGCTATAAAAAACAAATGAAATGTACTGTACCAGCACTACCGCAACACATTAACACACTGCAACCTTAAAGCATCAGTCTGAGATCCGATAATATAGATTTTAGTTCATATTTATCATATTTTATCAGTTAATGTCTGTCTGAAAACTGGCACTATAGAAGCTTTTAAACAGTTGAAACGTCTGTTTTTCATATTTTAGTAAAAAAAATAATGAATACAGCATAAAAGGCCACATTTTAGTTTAATGACCTTTAACTTTTAAATTGTCACTGTACTAAAACCAAATAACTCTATGCTAATTACCATCACTGTATGTCTTATCTGTAATTATATTACATGAATTATTTTTTTTTTAAATTTAAGTAAGCTGTTTTTTATGGAAACCAGGTGAAGGCAATGAAAAAAATTCTATACATTCACTTAAAATTCACATTCAAATGGAAGAATATCTTTATTCTTCCATTTGGATTTCTGCTGCTTCCAAAAAATAGATTAATGTTTATTGGTGCCTGGAAAACGAGTTTCAAAAACCTCCCAATTGTTACTTCACATTCCAAAGGCACTTTGTCGTTACCTAGCAACCCAAACAGAGTTCCAGCATGTTTGGTCAGCTGGTTTTACTGCCATAAGTGTTATTGACTTACCATCCAGAAACCGCTTGTTGCATTCTCGTTGGTTGTGCAGGAGGCTCCACTTCTGCTTTTCAAACATGTACGGTTGTATAATTGTGCACCTGCTTGCAGTTGGGAGGCCAGCAGCAGCTTATTTGGATTTAAAGTGACAGGTTGGCCTAAAACAACTTATTCTGAAAGGAACTCAAAGCTAAAATCTCTTTATCTAAGAAAGATTTTGTGCAAAAAAAAGCTTCCTTGAAGCTTATTGTGTTCAAGGAAGCACAATAAGCCACCTTTCAGTCTTAGTTATCTGATTTAAAATCGATGTAAAGCGTCCAATCAGAAGTTGCTTCAGGTTTCCAGAATCATTCGATGTGATTGGCTGTAAAATTGCAGAGCAGTGAGTCCAAATCCTCATTCCTCCCCATTTTGCCTGCGTTGGTTTCTGTTCTCAGGTGGGACGAAGCTTATTTCAGGGATTAATCGCATCAGTTATTTTCACGTTGCTTGAATTTCCAAAGCGAATGAAAGAGCCGATGTTGTTAATTTAAAATCTTAGACAAGGTCATTGGAATTTCTGCAGGATTTATGGAAACCTTCCATCCTCTCAGCCATTAATGCAAAGAAAAATCACTTAATCATCTCATATCATCCTCCCTCTTCTCTTCTAGCTTCCTGCGACGTTCATTTATCATCCTCTAATTTCTTTTTCATGCCTTTTCCACCTTCTCCCTTTTTCTGCCTGTTTCCTTACATTTCCTCTATTTTCCTCTTTTTCTCATCTAAACTTTGTTGTCTTGTGAAAAGAAAAATGTTAAACTAATTTAATATATTTATTATCTGCTGGTTTAAACGACGCTCTAGAGCTTCAGATTGATTCATTATGCTGAAGTCAGCAGGGAAGGGATTTGCTTCCTTGAACATGAAAAATAGCAAAAAAGTTTTATGTCACTGAGGGATTCCGAGACTGTTTGTTTTCCAAGTAGCCAATTAAGGAAGCAGGAACGCCTAAAGTAGGTGTTTGTTTTTAGCACTTAACCTAATTAGATGAAACTTTGGGGAACATGTTTCCACCCCAGAGACACAAGGAAGATTAAAACCGCAGCTTCTTGTCGTCACACAGATAAAAATACCAAAAAGCATCAACATTTGTCTCAAAGTAAAAGAAGAAGAAAGAAAAGTCACATATTTCTGATGCATCAGTTACAGTTACAGATTGTGAAAAAGCTTTATTACAGATTTCTTCTTTTATCGCTTTTTGTCTCATTTAAATTTTTAACATTTTGATTTCAAACCTAGAACTATTTGAAGAGTTCATACCTGACTCGTCGTTTTAGATCAGTTGCTGTAAAACCAGCAAAGCATTTCAGAAAAAATATAATTTTAATACAGTCAAACACGGTGGTGGCAGTGTGATGGTCGGGGTCTTGGCCTTGAACAGGCTGAATTAAAACAGTTCTGTAAAGAAGGGGAGACATTTTCTCCACACATGTAAAAGTCTCAAGTTGTCACAAACACTTGAGTTATTAAATTTAGAAGCTTTTACTTTTTCACAACAGGTTGGTTTGACTCTCATTTTTTCCTTCTTAATGAATAAAATTGTCATTAAAACCATTGTTTGGTGTTTACTCGGCTCTGATATCTGGTGCCATTTGGAGCTCATTTATCACATAATTGTGTTATGCTGCCCTCTGGTGGACTCAGCTGCACACTGCATGCTCACCGTCCTTAGGGCTGGAAAGATTAATAGCAGTTAATCGATTATTGAAGTAATCTTCAACTAATTTAGTTATTAATTATTAACTGGAGTATAAAGACTCTAGAAAAAGATCATTCGCTGAAAGAACAACATTCAGAGCAGAAATTAACTCAAACCTTTACAGAGCAATAAATACATTTTGCATGTAAGATAAAAAAATATATATATATATATATTCTACCAAACTTCACCTGGTTCAAACTCTGTGAAAATAAAAAATATTCAAAATAATCAATAGATCAGCCCTACAACTTTTCACATGTTGATAGAAATATTTTTAGCTGCTAATTCATTATTTGCTACAAGTGATTAAGAGTTTTCTAAAGTCACACTTTGTCGCACTTTAAGCAACAAAGTGGGTTTTTTATTTTAAAAATTATTTGCTTTTTCTTGTTTCTATTTTTGCAGAAACTGTCTAATGTAAAATCTGCAGATTAGTTGTCAGAACAATGATTAATAAAATAATGGTGAGCTGGTTAATGTGTTGCTGTTTGGTGCTGAAAGACGTCAGTTTAGTCTGAGAAATCCTAAATTAACAGCTTCATTCAGGAAACACCGAATATTAAATCCAAAGTCTTATCCAGATCCAATTAGAAATAAAAAACGTTTTTACTTCACAGATTTGCTAAACTGTAACAGCAGTTGTTCTCCTAAGCAGCCAAACTTTCTGAACTTCTCCAAAGTTTGGTTGTTTTTTTTAATCTGAGTCCAGTTAAGCTCTGGACCGTTACGTTCCGTCCCGTTTGTGATTTAACTCTGACTTCCTGTCTGACTTTGTGCGGCTCCTGAAGCCCTCCTGAGACGAAGGACTCGCCCATCGACCCGGCCGACGCCCAGCGCCAGGAGTGGTTCGCCCAGTACTTTTCCTTTTGACTGACCAGAACTTCTAAAAGGATTCAGCATGTCAACCAAACTTAAAGAGATAAAAAAACAAAAACAAAGAAGCATTAGAGGAAAAAAAAGAGAAAAAATGTTGAAACTATTTGTTATTTATTGTCATCTTGGGGCTTTGGGGTCAGTTCACCTCAGATTCAGGCGGCTGCAGTTGGAGAATCGGTGAAACGCACAGAACTTGATGTCATTAATTCCCACTTTTGGCAGAGCCGATGGACGAGCGTGAATTGAGCCCGGCCCGATCATCACTCCGACCTGATTTGATTGGCTCACTGTGTACGAGTTTCTCTCTTAGTACAGTGACGATAATCATCCGTACGTTCGATGTTTATTTGGTTACTTTTTGATTTCTGTTGCGGTTTCTTTGAGCTAGGAAACACCGAGTGGTGCGTTATCATGCTGCTAAATGCCATAGTTGGATTAAAGTGAGAATAAATATATATAAAGAAATAAATGGTAGGTTATTGTGCTCTCTCTCTCTCTCTCTGTCTGTATGTGGGTCTACTGCACACAGCATCTTAGACTAGGAGGGCTGATCCAGGACCAGTCCCCCTCCTCATTTCTGGTGACATTCACCTGATCCTAGATCAGTTACCATGACAACAGGCTCGGACTTTAGGACGGTTTGTTACAGCTGCGTAGACGTTTCAGCAGATTTTGGTAGAATATTAAAACCTGTTTGTATGGTTGTCTGTCTCAACACAGATATAATGATGTCTCACCGATTTTAAAAACAAAAATAGCATTTTATATTTATAATATAATGTGTATGCTTAATAAAGACTTATTGTGACATTTAGCTGTCTGTCATTTATCTGTCTGGACTTTTGAATGAAAGTGCAGTTTTAGTTGTTTTGTTTTTTAAGAATCTCCAGTAGCAGTCAGTCTTGCAACAGATCTGAAGATGCCTCTGAAGGAAGACTGTTGCTGTTTGAAAGAGTAGTTTTTCCAGCTGCACAGCATCTAAAACCAAACAAAATTAGTAGTAATAAGAGCATTGTTCTATTTAAAATTTAATGTTCAATTTTTATCTTATTTTTTATTTAGGTCAGTTTACCTGAAAAGTAAAGAAAAATTGCTACACAAAACTCTTCATTAAATATTATAATTTTCAGTCCTTTGATTTATAGGCAGTAAAAAATAAAATGACTTCATTTATGATTATTAGACATTTTTATATGAACCTTTTCAAGCATAGATTTATGTAGTCATCATTAAAACAGTGGTATAAAAAACCGCTAGGGGGCGGTGTTAAAGTCCGTTCTGGCGATGTCGCTCAAACCCGGAACATAAACAAACCAGCTTCCGGTCACAGCTTGAAGATGGCCGCCCCGGCTGCCGGCGCTCCCAGCCGGCTGGTCCAGTACGTGGTAGTCCGTTCGGATCTGGTCCACCAGCTGTCATGGCCGCTGGGGGCCGTCATTACCCAGGCCTGCCACGCCGCTACCGCCGCCATCCACCTGCACTACGGAGACCCGGACACCCGGCGCTACCTGGAGCAGCTGGACGCCATGCACAAGGTGGTGCTGGAGGTGAGCGGCGCCGCGAGCAGCGTTCAGTCCCCGGAGACCGAAACGGATCCAGATGTGAGTAAAAGCCGGGTTGCTTTTGCTCCGCAGGCCCCGGATGAAGCGGCTCTCTCCGGACTGTCGGACTCCCTGACTCAGGCCGGAATCTCCCACAAACTCTGGATCGAGCAACCGGAAAACATCCCCACCTGCCTGGCCCTGAAGCCGTACCCGAAAGAGACGGTGCAGCCGCTGATGAAGAAGTTCAAACTGTTTAAATAATGCAAAACGACTTAAAGCGAAAGAAAACTATAGGTGTCCACTGGGCGGCGCCAAAATCAAGCTGAACAATGATTCCATGTTTACCTGAATAAATCCTTGCTGAATGCAGTCTGTCTCAAGAGAAATTTGTCTTTAAAAAAATGTAACTGTTACTTTAACTGCGGAAAATCGACAGAAAAAAAACTATGCAGTATTTTGATTTAGTTCAATTGTAAAGTGACATAACCTATTTTTTTATTTGAAATCTATTCAGATTTTTATTAAAGGAGTACATTTCTGGAAAAAACAAGGACATTTCTGAGTTTGAAAAGTCAAACATATACAAGAAAATTAATTTAATCTTACAAAAATTAAAGAAAAAAAACTTTAAACTTAAAAAAACCTTTTGAAAGTAGAAATGAAATGTTTTGATACAAGAAAAAACATTCTAAAAGTCCCAATTACCTGTAATAGACTTTAAACAAAATAAGAACATTTCTGAGTTGAAAATTTCCTTGAAAGGAAACAGAAATTCTGATATTTTCGACTTTTTTTTTAGCAATTTTTTTTATTTTTCTGGATCCTTCTTGCTTTGATCTACCATTCCTTCATCTCTGGCTCAATGTTTTGGTGGTGATGTCCTGCTGGAAGGTTTTCTTCTTTTGTTTTCAGTATTTAAAATAAAGGAAATCTTCACACTTTTACATAATAGTGAATTAATTTATTTTCTTAAATTTCTTAATCAGAAAATCCCAATAAAATATGTTAAAATTTGTGGTTGTAACATGAAAGAATGAAAAAAATCAGGCTAACAAGTATTAATAAACCTAAATTGTTTGGAAAAAATTTATTTCGAATAAGTGAAGCGCTTTCGTTTTTTAAAGTTAAAGGAATGTTTATCTTATTTTTCATCACAGGAGGGCGCTGAAGGGTTATGGATTATAAGTTTTTATCGTTGCGCCGCTGATAATCAATTTCTTTCAATTTCAGTATCAACCGATCAAAAGAATAATGTGAGCTTTTCTATAAACAACATTTTATAAACATTTATTTAAAGATAGAAGCATTTGCATTTTCTCAAAGGTTTAACAACCGCTACGAGCAAACACACATTTCATGGCTGACCTTGTTTTGTCACCTGCAGATTTTTATCCCTTGCTGTTTAAATTTACATTTTTAAACAATATTCTTCGACTTTGTGAAGTTTCCGTGGTTGAAGCATAAACCTGAAACATTAAATATTTGCCTGCCTTGACCTGCCTGATTCCTGCAGACTGCGTTCATCTCTGATTGCAGCTCAGGTTTTATAGCATAATTAGTCACAACATCAGAAGAAAACATTTTCACAAGGCACAAACTAAAAGGTACGGAAGCGGATGAGGGCCACTGGAAAAAACCGACTCTAATCTCAAAATTATGACTTTTGATCCAAGAAGATTTTTAAAACAGTCAAACTTATTATTATTTCCGATGGCGTAACTGTCTCCAGTAATACAGGGAGACCAAGTTATAATTAACTAACGACGATGTGTTGGAGCCACTGTACATAGAAAACAAACTCGCCAAACTCAGAAATATTTAGATTGATCTCAGATATTGTCGGAGAAAAACAAGAAAAATTCAGAGTTTTAAAAGTGGAAAATTTAGTAGATCAATGTCAAAAAATTTATAGAAGAAACTAGGAATCTTGAAAAGTAAAAAAAAAAATGCAAAAAATGTGAGAAAAACCTGAACAACTTTTAGAATAATCCTCGAACTTTTCAGGGAAAAACGTTGACATTTATGAGCGTCAAAAGTTAAAAAAAAAAAAAAAGTCTGGATATTTTCTGGGTTTCAAAAGTTGAAAATGTTTTACTTTTCAACTGTTTAGATGTCATGTCCACATCTAAACAAAGCGTGGCAAATAAAATAATAGGTAAGATACTTTTTATTCAATAACAATATTAGAGCAGCCTTAAACACAGCAAACAGTTGGTTTGAGTTTTCAGAGCTGAATGGCGGCGCTTTGTTTGTCAGGACTAAACTCGCCTCAAATGATCTGTCACTGAAATAGTTTCGGTCTGACTCATTTTCTAACTGGGAATCGTTTGAGCTGCACAGGAGCAACCAGTTGAACATGTCCGCAGGCTGCAGACGTGTTCACAGAGGGGCAGCAGGAAAACGGGCTGGATGCGGAGAAAATCTCTGTTTTTCATCAAACCAAGTCAGAGCGATGAAGAAAAGACCTGCACAACTGACCATGTCAGATCAAACCTACCAAATGGCTCAAACTTACGAGAAATTTGCTTTGAGAAATCCAATCATCCATTCATCCCCTGTAAAATCTGCTGAAATATTCAAGCTATAATTATTTCATGTTGAGAATATATAATGATATTAATATGAAGGTGCAATTTTAGCAGAAGCAAGAAAGCTTAGTATTTGGCTGGAAATGTTCGCATTTCGTTTTAAATATCTGAAATATACCATTTCCTGTTATATCCGTAGTTTTCATCCCACACGGTTGTTTTTTATTTTTACTTTTATTCTTTAAGTTACTGAGCTGCTGCGCCAGTTACTCAACAGGCTGTTGCTAGGCAACCAAAGAATGAGTGTGTTGCTAGGTAACCAAAGAGGGAACGAGTTAGTTCAAGTCACAAACGTAGCTTAGCTGGCCGTGGCCATCTAGCTTTTCCTCTGCCTACATCCCCCAGAATGCCGTGCGGTTCCGTGAATATCCTATTTATTGAATTATGTAAATCAAATGTATTAACTATTGATAATGATCACGTGTCTGTCACAATATATATTCTTATTGTCTCAGTTTTTTATTTATTTTTTATTTTTTATTGCACAATTGTTTCAAAGTACTTTTAACGATTCTATTATAAACTTACACCAAAGTATAACTTCCAGAAGATTCTCAACATTTCCTAATTTTTGTGATTCTTTATGTTGGAGTTTTCATAAAATTATTACGTCGTTCTTTTAATATTATGCCTTTATTCTGATCATTAAAATAATATTGCATTATAGTGTTGATCTGAATTCAAAGTTAAAATAAATAGAAGCTTTGGCTTGTCTAACAAGATGGCCGCCCTGGGCTGACATCGCTCTGAACTATAATCATTTTGTACTACAGGACATTTTGTGAAACATGTTTTATTTGTTTGGAACATTTTGGCAGGAAATTAACTCCATCAATAAATAATGAGGTATTTTTTTTCTATTTTCTCTTTTATTTTACAAGAGGTTGGAAAACAGCAGATTAAGAAAAAAATTACCAAACACAAATATCAATATTTTTTGTGCCAAGTTTATTTTCCCAAACAATTTATGCTTTTTAAAATATGAAAAATAAACTTTAGCTCCATATTTCTGATTCTGATTGACTTTTTTAATTAAATTTTTATAACAGGGGTGTCCAAAGTGTGGCATGGGGACCATTTGTGGTCGTCGGACTGATTATTTGTGGACCTCCTCTTCCAGTTAAAAAAATGGGCTAATTTGTTTGTTAAACTTTATATTTTGAATAGGCATAAAATTACTATTGACATAATTTTCTTGCAAAAGTTCATTTAGTCTTTGTGTAACCAAACTTACAGAAAAGCTGCGTTTTCATCTTTTATTTAGTTTTTTAAATTTGGTTAAATATTAGCAAGCATTTTAAAAGAAAGCAACCCAATCCTGTTACTAAAACTTAGAATACATTTGTTAAACCAAGTTTTAAAAATAATTTCAAACCTAAATGCCTTTTTTTAATACAACAAATTTGCAAATCCTTTTTAAATGTTTTTATTTGCTTTATTTTTTCAACTTGTTTTGGACTGTGAGTACTTTTGACTCAACCTTGTTGTTTCACCTAAATATCTGTCACAGCCCCGACGGTTTGATCGTTAGGCGCTAAATGTCGATGTTGCCTCTGTGACTTGGTGTTCCTGCTTTTTATCAGGAAAACAAGATGAAGGTGAACAACATTTTAAAAATGCCAGAAGTGTGTAAAATGTCTCTCTGTGTAGAAGCAGGCGTAAAGCCCTCGCTTGCCTTGACCCACCAGATAATTGTGTCCTCATCCAGCTTAATAAATATAGCAGTCTACAGGTTTTCTCCCTGATGTGTTCCTGGAAATACTCGTCTGATTGTGCTGCTCATCTCGCTGCCATAATTCTTTTGTAAAAGGCAGGAAATTTAAGATATATATACAGATATATGAGTTGGCTCCACTAAATGTAAAATGATTATTTTGAAATAATTGTTCACATCCTGAATCCACCTAGAAAAAAGAATTGGCTTAAAGTATAATATAAAAGAAAAACAACAAAGCTCTTTTTGTTTGAGCCATTTTGTCCTCAGCCCAGCTAAATAAAACTTGTTAAGGACATCTTACAAAAACTACCAATACTTGCTAAACATCTAAATGCTTTAGTTTCTAAAGTACTACTGTAGAAACAAATGTGTTCTTGTAATTAAATAACAATGGCTGCAAAATAAAGAAAGATTTTTTTATTTATTTAATCAGCAATAATACTTGAATTTCTTTAGTGTTTGCTGTATTCATGGAAGCAGTACATTTTTGAGTAAAAGTAGCTGCATGTTTGTTGTTCTATTTACTACAAATATTTTTTACATTTTTGATGTTTTTCCTTAATATTTTTTATTTAAAACAGATTTTATCTGTAAAAATGTTAACCTAAATGATACAAATATGTATATCTGGATTTTCCTACATGTGATTGCATTTGTCTGTGAATATTTTAAAGTCTTCTCTTTAGAAAAGCAAAAATGTAAGCCATGCAATGAGATAGCAAGGGTTTTGCATACTGTATAGTTGTGACAATAAATATGTTTCCTTTTGACTTTAAGGATTTAGCTAATAGAGCATCATAAAAATCATCGGTTCTTTGCTCCTTTCTCTTCTGTTCATTTAGATTTTGGGACAATAATCTATTTGCACTGGTTTTGCACAGTTACTTTATTTATGCAGCACTGTGCAACTAGCACTGAAAATATCTTCAATAACAACTTAAAAAGTTTAAGATTTCTTGCAAACCACAACATTAAAATAAAACATGGCTGCTTTGTGTACAAAAGTGAGCCTTTGTAATTCTGTAGATATATTTCTAATAGAGTTAGTTTTTGTTTTTCATCTTATTCTTTCAACTAAAACGAGGTAAAAAAATGTGTTGACAAAGTATGTCCACATATAGGAGTCATCGCCTATGCAAAAAATGTTAAAACCTGGACAAGCAAGTAATTTAACAGAACAGTTGAAGTGTACTTTCATGGGAGAAGTTGAGCAGAACAACCCCTGCAGCAAAGATTAGGTGAAAATATGTCTGAAAGAATGGCAACAAATGTCCGAAAGATTGTGCAACAGCTCGGTCTGACAACACGTTCAGATATGGGATCATTCCTGTATCGAGCTTATAGCAATATGTTTTTTTTTTTTACTTTAAAACAACAAGCACACAAATGAAAAAAACGATTAATCGATTTTTGCCGATTAATCAGATTATAAAATTGGTATGTTCTGCAGATCTTTTATTTAACTAGTGAAGCCTTTTTCATACAATATTAGAAATAGATTCAGATCCAATTAAACAAATAATTCAATACTTATTTTAAATGATAAAATAAACATTTTATTGTCTAAATAAGATAGGATTCCTTTAGGAAATTTGTAGCTAAAAAATACTTTTATCATGTAAAAACTCAACTCTTTCTGTTAACATTAATACATTATGGAGCTGATCTGTTGGTAATTTTTTGATAAATAAACTTTGTCAGTTAATTGCCGACTAATTGATTCCTAAATGAATTATTTTTAACAGAACTTTTTAAATAAATAAATTTTTTACTTTTATTTTAATGTGAACACGTGAAAACATCCAGTTTTCTCAAAAGCAGACTTGGGTTTATCCACTTATATTAGGAGCCATTTGAAAAGAAAATAGATACATTTCCTGTTTTTGTAGCGAAATTAACAATTGACTATTGACGAATCTTAATGACTATTGAAGTAAAAGTAAAAACTACTCCTAAAAGTATTTTTTTTTCTAAAGTTACTCAAGTAAATGTAAGCAGTTACTATCATTCTATGGATTTAAGCAGTAAAACATAAATAATTAGAATTAAATTGACAACTTCACTGATTGTTGTGGTCATACATCAAAGGCTGGTACTTTAGTCCGGTCGCCTCGTGGACGCGCGCGCCCCGTGCACGAGCAGCCGTGTTTGTTTGTGTTGAGAGATTGGAAATGGCGGAGAGCAGAGAGCAGAGCGATAACTTGGCTTAGCAAACGCAACTGCACCGCCACTGACACGCACAAACCCACGAGCGTGATCCACGGATTCCCCGCCATTCACTGCCGCCGGCCGGACTCGCGTGCCCCCCACGGACGGCTTGAAAAACGGATATTTGGAGCGAGATTTAGCAAAAGCTTGGCTAGCTGGCTGAGCTAACCGAACTAGCAGCCTGGCTAACTTCACGTCGTGTGTGATTTCGACCACGCAGGCTTGTTTGTCAACAAAAGCTGACGTTAAATTGACAGCGAGCCAGCTTACATACAACTTCTGGAAAGTTTCCAGATTAACCCACGCGTGATTTTTATATGGTCGCGACGCTTGACTGCAGTATTATCAACCTAAAGTAGGAGAGGATAAAAAAAAAAGTGAGACAGCTGAGTATCCTTGCTGCGACCAAGCAGTAGGTTAAGCTGGTTAGCCAAGTTAGCCGACTGGCTTTGGTTTAAGCTGGGAAATAATCAACGGAACCAGACGGATCTGCGAAACCAAGCCGAACCGGAGCCCGAACAGGTAGGAGAGGCTCCAACACATGTGAAAGATGCCTGGACAGCTCATGTGTTCTGCAAGGCCTCGGCTCATTGTTGAGTTTTTCTCTCCTCTCTACGTTTTTCTCCCACCACTGCTAAAGTATAACCGTGCATGGCTCCGGAGGGGCGTTTTTGCTCCAGAGCAGGCGCTTATTATGTAACATGGAGCTGGGGGAGACGGCCTGAAGGTGTCGCAGCTCTTCTTGGGGTTTCTGTAACCTGAACGCGAAAACTGAAAGAACACCGTGACCTCCTGACACATGGCATCTGAGGCTTTTTTTAAATAAGCCACACAAGTAACTCATGTTCACTGGAAAAACACTTAAAAACATGCGAGGATGGTTCTAACTGCGGATATCTGGTTTAATTATCATTAATTATTGAAGTTTGTGTTGGTTTCTGCAGATATTTTACATAAAAAATACATATCTAAATGAAAATAGGTTAACATGTTAGCAGAATTTGAGTTTAAAGTCTAACCATTTTCATCTGAAAGCACTTTAGGAAGTAAGGATGCACCGACTTTGAACATATGGGGGCGGCAATAATTAAGGCTGGACATATGGGTGAAAAATGTAAGCGTTTCACATCACTCTACATCTATAATTATTGATGTTTTTTTTTGTTGTTGTAAATATCTGAAATACTGACAAACGTGTGGCGTGACATTTCCTGTGTTAAGGCACAATTTTCACTCTACAATGTTGATTTTTATTATTATTATTTTTAAGCTGTTATGAAGCAAAGTGGCAAAATATTAATCTGCTGCTGGACAAGTTACTGAACAGGTTGTTGCTAGGCAACGGAGGAATGCGTGAGTTGCTAGGTAACCAAAGTGGGAGTGTTAGTTGATTCCATCAACTTACCCATTAGCTTGCTATGAGCGACTAAAGCCTGCATCTCCCAGAATGCTGCGCAGTTCTGGGTTGTAGTTCAGTGAAATTGTTGAATATTCAATCCGACGTATGATTTATTGATACTGATCACGTGTATCACAATATATATTGTTATAGATTTATTGTTCAGCGCTAATAATGGTGATAAATTAAAATGAGCTCAATAATTTTCATTCTGATTATTATTTCCAGAGACTTCTCAATCCATTTTATTTATGTTTTATTTATTGTTTTGGGTTGTTTGGTTTTGGATATTTGAAATTTCTACCAATTCTAGAGTTACGTGTTCTTAACAGAATTAAAGTTTATTTGATGATTTAATTATCGCTGTAATTCAATATATTTTGAGGAGCTCTAACTAAAACTTGACACATTGACCATTAAAAATTTTATTAATTTTTTCTAAAAAAAAAAAAAAAAAAAAAGCCTTGAAATGTTCAACAATTATCCTTCTAGTGCTCAGAATAATTCCGTTAATTTACTTTTATTCAGCCAGAAGGTCGGAATTAAAACTGTGGAGTATGATATTTTAATAATTAAAAGCACCAACAGAGGATAAGAAAAAATAAGAAGTAAGAAAAAAATAAATAAATTGAACTGACACTCTTTTTCAAACTGAAAATTATAGTTAAATGCCACTTCCAGTCCAGATGGTCTGCAGGCTATTTGTTTTTTATGTTTCAATAACAATATTTAGCATTCAATAAATCAAATATTAATGAAAAGTTAATTTATTTCACAAACTCAATTCACATGTAGATTCATTCCAAACAAACGGATGTTTTCAAGACTTTATTTCTGTTAATTATTATTCTTGCTTGCAGCTAATAAAAACATCAAATATCACATTGGACCAATAATAATGAAAAAAAAAAACATTTATTGCAGAATTGAAAAGTATGTAAACTACCTGCTTAAAGGCTTTAAGCTGATGATTATTACAGATAAAAACATTCAAATTTATTAAAATGACTATTTGGTTGATTTGCATAAAAAACTTGATATGAAAAGCGACGAGAAAAATGGAAAAATACTTCAAAACTGCAACTTGCAATAATTAATATATACATAACAGCTGTTGATAGAAACTAGTTTGAGTCTAAATAAGTTGAAACTCAACATTCAATTAACCGATTTGATTGCTGCATTAAAACTCAACTCTCCCACTTTTTCTTTGGTCTGTGAATGCATCAATAATTGAACAGTCCTTTCTGGAGTCCTCTGTTTTGGCCTCATTGTGTGCTGAGGCCATTTTGGAAATGTTTGATCCAGGACCTTTAGATTAAACTGTGCTTTGAGTGGTGGTCAATATCTTTTATCAACTGAATGTTTTTCTATTTGTAAACGAGGCAAACGAATCAATCTGTCACTTCGGGCTCTGCCACTGGCTGTTCAGGTCTCTGTCAAAGTGGTGATGATTAACTTCACTCTGATTCCTAAATATTCAGTACAACATCTTCAGATATTTGTGCTAACGTTAAGCTAAATGTTCTGAATAGTCTGTATTTATTTATTATTAAAATATTTTGTAAATGTTGCACTCCAAAAAGTCATTGTATTGTACTGCACATATAAATGCAGTGTCACTGTAAATACTGGGTACATTTCAGCCAATTATTAACTTTCTATGCATTTTTTGCAGCATAAAAATAAGTTTTATTTCGTAAAGAGGTGGTAACTTCATTTAACTACTTAACCTGTTTTAAAACCAAAACTAGTGATGCACGACATATCGGTATAGTTTTACATTGAATTATTGGGTTTGAAAGGTTGGAAAATCTTATTGATATTAGTCATATCGATACTAATATCAATATTGATATTGATATTAGTACAAACTTAGCCAAAGTAGTAGATGTCAACCAAAAGCAGCTCTTTTTTTTTCTTATTTCATAAAACTTGTTGTGATTGGAATAAGATAAATCAGAATAAACTTTGGTATCGGTCCGATAAGTAAAACCCTGCTGATGTGATCAGTTAATGAATTAAATATGTGTAAAAAATTCATTGTAATATTTCCCATATTTTAGTATTTGTATGTTTAAAATTCTTTATTTTCATACTATATTTTCCTTCTGTTTCTATATTTTTTGTTTTAATAAATTTTTTTTCACCTATAAAGGTGGCTCATTGTTTTATTGGCTGATGTGTGAAAAGTCAACAATTCAAGACCAAAATCTGATTTAAAATATGTCAAATGTTTGAGTTTCAATGAACATTTTAATGTTTTAATAAATTTAGCAGTTTAAAAATCTGAAACTTTGGGCCAATGTCAATATCCAGTATTACTATTTGCACTATATATATTCTCCTACATTTAAATGATTAGGAAAATACACTTTTAAATGTTGTTTAAATAAACCATTCATAATTATTTAATTTACAGATAATTGATAAATCATATAAAAACTTAGATTTTTTATTATTATGCAATATTGGAAAAACATTAAAAGATATTTTAGTAATTTATCAAGTTGCAATGTCAATTAATCTAATTTTCTATCTGTGAAGATTACATTTTTGGAAAATCTGAAACAAATTCCCACCAATGCAAATAAACCCACTTGGATTTCAGGTTGATAATTTTTGACGAGCGTCTCAAATTATTGAAATAAAAACGTTTTTTAAAGATATTTGTATTTGTAATTTCTGCAAGGAAGGAAAGTTAGGAGAAAATTAAATGTAGAAATTGGATTTGGTGTAAAAAAAAAAAAGAGGAAATTTCCTGTTTAAGCCAAATCGGCCCGACTTGGTGTTGGTCATTTTTAGCTGCTTTTTGTTAGTAAAACTCCCACCGGATGTTTATAAGCACCTTGTTGCCATGTGTGTGAGTGTGTGTGGGGCTGTGTGTGTGTGAGTGTGTTTCTGTAAGGGAGGAGCTGATCATGTGGTATTTGTTTGGTCATGTGTCTGTAATCGGAGGATTCCTCCTGCTTGTTGTCGTTTGTGCAGTGACAGCAGGTGGATGGGTTTGTGCAGCATCTTGGTGTTTGTGTCCGAAGCATCACAGCCTCACTGAGCTGCGATGGAGCCCAGATAAGAGGCAGGTTATGGAGTTCAGCTCAAAGTTTGTAACAACCGTGAGCGTAAAGCTGTCTGTGAGCGACAGAACAAAGAGTTGTAAAAGGAGTTTTCTCTGTTTGGCTGATCTCATCAATCCTGCAGAAAAATCAAACAATGTCTGGAATTAAGCAGCTCAGGATTAACTTCCCAAGTTTAAAAAGTGAGTTAAAGAACAGAGATGTTGGAATAAATCATTTCTTATTAAATGCAAACATGAGGTGTGAACTAGTGGGAGCCTTCCTCAGCCTCCTCTTCCTCAGCCTCCTCTTCCTCCAGTCTGAGCTCTGCGTCTGTATGGAAACTGAGCAGCCATTTTAGCAACCTGCCTGCCGCTACCGCTGCTTCCCTCTGCAGGAGCTGCTTTAGGTGTTTTAAATCCCCAGCATGTCAGCGGACACGCTTCGCTTTCATTTAGCTTCTCTGAATAATCCCCAGCATGCTTGGTGGCAACTTTATTCTGCAGAAGTTTTGATGCTTTTTTTTTTTTATTTCTGGTCAAGATTTTTATTGAATATTTCCTCATGTGCCCTCATTTTAGTCCAACATTTTTGTCTGATAATTTCTAAATGAAGTTAATCTTTTATTTAAAAATTCATTATTTGTTTATTTGCATCTTTCCCCCCCCCCCAAATTATTAAAATCAATTAATTGACAACTAAAACATTTAGTTTTGAAGTTATTTTCTTTGATATATCTGCACTTCTGCAAAAATGTTTGTAAAATTTGTAATCTGCCATATTTGTTTTATCAACTTTGAAATTATTTAACATCTTGATCCCTTGAATTAACAGATTAGAACGCTGACTGATGTGCATGTCACTGGTGCATTTTTCCTGTTTATTTACTTTGCAAAGCCTCTGAGCTTCTTTCCAGTGAATCACTAATGGAGAAGACTAAACACGTCCTAAAGCCAGTAAACTGTAATTGTCCGTTGACATGAGGAACTATAACGGCATCCTCTGCATCAGTTCACATTTCTCTCCACGCCTTTGCTTCTTCTGCAGATAAATGAGTTATTCTCTCAGAAGATGGTGGACCTAAACTTAATTTGTTTTGATTTTTCGGTTTTCATTTTATTTTGAAATGGAAAAATCAAAGAACGAACCATCTGTGAATTATGTACAAAAATAAGTTACTTGATTAAAGTATGTTTAGATCAACTTCGGTGTGTAAATGCTGATTATAACTGATGTGTTTTTGACATAGCTTTGTTTTCCTGAAAGTGAATGACCTCTAACATACATATTTTACATTCTCTCGTCTGTTTCTGACGTTGCCCAACCTTAAACTTTGTCTCCCCATATGCAGAACATAAACAGTGGCTCGGCCTTTGCTCTTTATTTCTGCTCGCTTCTAGAAACATAACAATTTGTTTTTTTTTGTCCCGCCTCAGTTAAAATACAGCCAGATAATTTCAGTTTGTAGTTATTATTATCATATTTGTGCATAAACAACTGAATAAATGAAGTAGAAATGTCACTTCTGTGTTCATTCTACTTTTTGTTTTCACATAGTGCACCTGAATAAAATGCTTATTAATTGAATGTCGAAGCATTATTAATGTGAAAAATGGCATTAAATTTGATTAGCAGAAACCCGTTTGTGTTTCCGGAGGCAATGTTGTTTTTGTTTGGTCATGTGACCGATGTTAATGCCGACACACTGAGGCTGCCTTCCTCAGCACCTGCCTGAATCCTCTGCAAAATCAATTATTGCTGTCATTGATCTATTAATCCATTGGAATGTGCATGACTAGATCTTATGTTATGAATGGTGGGACTAATTTGTATGAAAGCAGCTGCTATGCAGTTTGTGCTCTTCACACCTCCATGATGTCACATAGACCTTGCACTTACTGCAGGCACTGATAGATGTAGAAACTGTCACATTGTTCCAAAACAAACCAGCTGGAGCTCCAGTCCAGGTTCAACAAACAGGGTGAAGGACAGACTGATTTATCTGAAATATGTACAAATCACAAGAGTTTTGGTGGAAATTATGTTTTTAGGGTTCATTCAAAAGAGACACTTATTTGAAATGACTCTGCTAGTTTGTCAGTGAATGCTTGGTAAAAGCAGCAGCTATGCCTGGATAATCTCACAATATTAGTCAAAGAGCAGCTTCAATCACATTTTTGCTTTTCTTTATGGTCTGACCTGCTAATTTCAGCTTTCTTTCTAAGGACTAAAACTCTTTCAAACGCTTCTGTATGAATAGTTTAGTGTAGCAAACACTGCCGGCAGTAAAAGAAAAGAGTTTCCATGATAGTAGCTGTGAATTCAACAGAAAGTAGAAATCATAACTGTTATTCCCATTTATGCAACAAAGCATCTTTAACCTGCATCCCAATAAATTCACAGACCAACAGAGTTGAGATTTAATGCGTTTTAATGAGCATGAGGGAACATAAACAATGCAATCTTTCAGTATTTGGTCATTAGCCAAATACTGATTATTGCATCACTATTTAAAATGAATTATGCCTCGTTTCCACAGAGCGGTCCGATTCTATTTTGTCTATTTCTATAGTGGCCTATTAAACAGGATTAGCCTGAAACTGCTTTAGCCATGCTCTGAATATTCTAGATTTTTTTTAAACTTTATTTTTATTTATTTTTTAACAACGTATTTATATTTTATATTTTGATATGTTCATTTTTGATGATAGCACCTCCTACTGGTGTGGCATTGGTACTGTTGGGTTTCCGATTGGACACTCAACACGTGTCACTACAAAATCAGCCATCTTGATTGTTAAATTTTGGTCTTGAAAGCAATGTTTGGATTTCACTGCTCTGTTTATTTTTACCTTCACATTTCAGCTTATTATTAATGTTGATATTTATGTTCTTATTTATCATGAACTTAAAGCAGTAATCTGATTATTCTGATTATGTTTATCTTTGAGTGTATTAAGGCTGCAGATTATTTTACTAATCAGTTAATATATCTATTATTTAAAAAAAGTGCATTCTCTAGAGCCTTTTTACAACATTAGAAAGGTTTTGGCTTCATTTCTGCTCTGAATATGTTGATATTTTAGCAAATAGCCCTGTTTTGATTCTATGTATTCTAGCTGACAAGAAATCATTCTCAAAATTAGTTGACAATTATTTCAGTATTTGATTAATCACGATTAATTTGACTAATCGTTTCAGCCCTGGACTGTATGGGCATAGGACGGGCATCTTTAATCAGTCTTTTCTCTGTTGTCCCTCCATGCAGAGGCCGGCTGGCTCCTCCCTGCTCTTGGGATGGTGCCATGTGACAGTAGGGCGGCGGAGCCCTAACCTCACCACCGGCGCTCCATCACCGTTTGCCCTCCAGTGACCTCACCTGCAGAGTCCCCTCCACCCTTTTATCTGTGGAGAGAGCCCAGAAGAAGGCCCCCAAAGCCACCACATGACTCAATCACTGGAGCCCTAGACCAAGTAGGTGCATCAGTTGATCTCTGCAGGCCGACTTGATCAGCCCTTAAGGAAGCTTAAGGACTGGTTCTTGCAACTTCTACATATTGCACATTAACTGACAGAATGAAAAAGCAATGCTATGTTACAATAAAGCTTATGAAATAAAATGAAATTAAATAAGCCCCCCAAAATGCCTTTTGGCAGTTTTGTAAAAAATAAAACTAACGATTCCATATTGTGTGTTAAATGTTTGCAGCATTTTTCAACATACCAGGTTTTAAACTAAATTAAATTCTTGTAACAACTGTTATCTTGCTCATTTTGATTGGTTATGTGATTAATTGATTTATTGCATATCTTGGCAGGCCAAAAATAAAGTGTTTTGGTGAAGTTCAGGTTAAGTAGTTGATTGCTTTTGCAGATGTAACTTTTTCTTCTGTTCGTGCTGTTTTAATATCACAGTTGTTGTGTTGATGGGAAAATATTAACCTGGTCAGATTTCCATGCAAAACCTCACCATAATGCTAACAAGGATGTAACTAGTGTAAAAGTGGGAGTTTAAGCTGCTGTAGTTGAGTTTTCTGTGTGGTTATATGGTGTCTGTAAGTAGCTGTTGCACAAATAAAGGAGCCTCTGTGGGTCTCGCTAACTTCTATACAGCGAGGACTTTGGCTGCGTGTTGTGGTGTCTGTGGAGCTGTCTGCAGTCCAAGGTTATTTCTTACTGCCGGTAAACATCCTGGTTCTGCTGTACACAGATGGCGGGGAACAATGGACTGGACCTGGACAGAGTATTCAGTTGGAAAAACAAGAGAAACACAGTAGCGTTTTTCTCTGTTTATGCGTTTGGATGCAAATCATCAATACAGCGTCACATCTAGGTTTAATTTTCTGGTCTGTAGGTAGGGTGAACATCTTTACTTCCTTTGAGTTCATTTTAAAATACCAAATTGGTGGAAAGTGACTGTAATCACTTCTTCAGACTGTAAGCACATCCTCACCAAAGAGTGTTATTGTGGCCCAGACTGGAAGTGATGAGTGTTGCTGTGTTCACTGGTGAGGAAAAAGATTAGATTCTGGAGCTTCTGATAATTTGATAATTTTTATGGTATTTATTGTTGGGAAAGGTGAATTTTTTTTAAGAACACATTCTTCTGAAAATCATCATCTGTAAGGATGAAGAAGTGTTGGTGATGTACAGCAGGAGCATGTTTTCAAATTATTTGTGAAAAATTCACCAAATCGCAGATTTTTATGCAGAGCATATCTTGAATATTTGGAGTAAAATGCAGCTTGGAAAACTGAGCTACCTTGCTGTAATGATCAGGATGCGTTCACACCTGTTTAGTCCAGTTTAACTGAACTCCAGATCGTTTAGCCAGGTGTGAAGGCGCAATAGAACAAAAAGCAAACTGGTCTGTTTAAAAATTAAAATGTTGGATTGGTCGAAGTGAACTCTGGTGCGGTTCAAAGGATTATGTGAACTCCAAGCTGACCGGAGCAGGAAGTGCACTGCATCACAGGGCATTCTGGGTAAATGCAACCAAAACCAACATGCTAGGCTAGTACTAGCGGGAGAAATAGTAAAGTCTAAAGAGAAATAGTAAAGAGAAATCCTACATTCACTCCATTTTTGTTTACATTTTGTGAAGAAGGAAGTTGCGCTCAGTGTCTAGTTTTTGTCTAGTTTTCTTCACGTGTTCTTGTTGCAGCGCCCCCCACAGGTAAGGAAGGGAACGAACAGTTGCAATTTTGGTCCCCAATTGAACTGAATCTACCGGACTATCTGGTCTGAGAAAACCCTTTGCTTCTGCAGTAGTGCTGAAGTCCTGATAGCAAACCCAATAAGAAACATTTATGCAACTCAGAATGAATAATTTACACATTTAATAACAAAACCGAGCTCAGAGGGAGTAGAATGACTTCTGGTTTGTCAAGTGAAGAGTTTGTTCTGGTGCATTTGAGTAAATTACTTTTTTAGTTCATAGAAGATTCATAATTAATTTACAAACTACGTCTATACGTCATAAAATCCACCTGATCGAGCAGTTAGTTATGCTCTGCTTCATGTGAAAGCCAGGTGCCGACAGCAAACCTGCACAAAACGAGCTGCTGCTGATTTCACCTGGTCCACACGGCGATCAGCTCCTCAGAGCGTGATGAATAAAGGAGCCGGAGGTCTGACTGAGGCTGTTTACTCTCTGCTTTATGTCCTGACATTCAGGAGGGGCTGGCCTTAGCAACAGTGACTGAGCAGCTTCTCAGAGGCTGAACCATCTCCCAGCAGCAGAGAGGGGTGCACACGCTGCACACTAACTCAGTCTGGGAATCTCTTTTTATTTTAAGCTAAATATACATACTTGCAGCTTGAATTTGATTATTTACTGAATTTTTAATCAAACCTCTTTAGTTTTACTTATGTAACCATCCCACATCTCTGCTGCTTTCATCTATTTTCATGTTTTCATGGGTTTTTTTTTTTTTTGAGAAAGTTCACAAATGAGGAAGTGAATGAACTATTCTGTCTGCCAGGATTTTTTTAAGGATAAAAGACGCATCATCGAGTCATATTTCCCTCTCAGTCATAACATGATTCTCCACATTAGGATGTTATTTAACCGCGGCATCCCTTCCCTCTTTTACCTCCTTCTCCTCCCACGATTTCTCTGATAATCCTCCATCTCTCGCTGCCCACTCTCCACCTGGTGGTCTCTCCCTCGCTCCCCTTGCAATCCATACATTTGCACGCTTTTGAGTGGCTTTCTGTGTGATGGCAGCTTGCAGGATGGGAGGACGACGAAGGGAGAAACCCTAAAGAGGAGGCGGTTGGTGTTTGTAATGGGGCGGCTGTGGATTTTACGTCTCAGAAGGCTGACTCTGCTTTCGCTGCTGCTGTTTGTTCTTCATCTTTGCTGACTGAAGGCTCAGTCCTCCTCCTCCGTACGTCACTTACAGAGAGGAGGGCGGGAGAGGTCAGAAGCTGCAGGAGGCTGACCTCTTCTACAGGTGTGTGTTAGGAGCTGCATGTGTTTTGCGTCTGTGTTTTCTGCAAAGCGTGACATGTGGGATGCGCTCAACCTGCAGCTGTAACTACTGATGGTGACTCCAGTCACATGTTGCTGCGTTTAAAAGTTAGTGAGGGCATTTTAAATGTTCACCTTACTGATCAGAGAAGAACAATGTATTTTTATTTTGGAAATAAGCGGTATTGCTTGGATGTACTGTTTTAATTTTAATGTATTAATGTTTAATGTCTTGATAAGCCTAAAGAGTCAAAATGCGTCAGCCTGGTAATTAAAATGATAGTTATTAGAAAATAAAGATTTAATTGCATGACAAAATAAAAACAATCTCTAATAAATAGCATTAATAGCATTTTTATTTACAGAGACCTCATAATCTATTCACTTTGGATATTCGTGTTTTTAATTTTCTTTTTATTCCTTTTTTGGTTGTTTTTTATTTTGCATATTTAATATATCTTCCGGTTTCAGTTCTCTATAAAGTTAGTTTAAATTTTGTTGGGAGAGGGAACTTGCATTACCAAGTTATTATTAACATATTTCTTTAAAAATTGTCTAAAAAAACAATAATATTGTTGTTTATTGCAATAATTTTCATCTAGCTAGATTTGTTGTTGTGACAAGCCTTTGCACCAATCCGATATAGATATCTGTATCGATCCTGATATCCAAACAAATCTAGATAACGGCATATCTACCCAGTCTATTTCTATCCAGTTCCTTTTTTAAGTAAGAAAATAAACATTTTATTGCCTGAAATTCAGCATTAGCATATTGAATGCTTCATCATATGTAGCAAAGGATGCTTCCAACATCAACCCTTTCTGTCTGACTTATCAATACGATGTAGATCTATTGATTAGATTAACTGATTGATAATTGGATATCAAAAAGTGCTTAATTAGACATTTTTAAACATCATTTGAACCAGGTGAAGCTTAAGGAGCTCTGGTTAGAACAGATTTACAGACAAAGACTTTTTTTGTCTTGAATGCAAAATGTAAATATTTTTTGTTCATTTTGGTTTATTTATTGCTCTGACTGTGTTGTTCTTTTAGCAAATGTCTTTTTTTAGCCTCTACCTTCTAGCTAGCTATTAATCGATTGATAAATTGGTTGAAGATTATTTCATCAATCGATTAATCACAATTAATCTGATTAATCGTTTCAACTCTAAATCAGATTGAATCCCATAATATCCAAAATAGTTGCATTTAGATCCAGTCACATAGAACATGGTTCTAATTTCAGTGAAATAAAATAGTTTGATTACATAAGGCCATATGGTGAAAGGTGACCCCACTTAACTCTTTTTATTTTTAATTTAAATAAAAAGCAGCTGTGATTCCCAGTCTCCCAAACACGAAGCTGATCTTTGTGTTATCTGCTGAGTCGTAGTGGAGTTCTCGTTTTCCCGATGTAGAGGATGCCTCCTTTTTCTACTGAAGGGGAGTGAGGGTGATTTGAGGTAAAAATGTAAATGAGGCTCGTCAGGGAGAATTATTGTCCTGAGAGCAGCTTGACCTCACAGCCATACTTTATACTTCTCTAACTATCGTGGTGAGTTTTATCCTGGATTAAGAGGTTTCTGTTTTGTAGCTGATCAAACTTTACAGATTTGTGCTGAAGATGACTCAGTTTTTCTTTAAATTGCTTAAAAATAGCATTGTTTTTTTACTTTTGATCTTTTTTGACGGTTTCTTCCTTCTAAATAAGATGTTTTTCCCCTCTGAACTGCATGTTGGTTAGAACCACTACAACAACATTACATCAAATTTGTGATGGCAGCACAAGCGTTTTAACTTTAATGCAACGTTTGCTTTAATGGATCCTTCAGAAACCTTGTTGACTCCTGTATTTCGACAAGTGTTGCAGCATTTCTGTTGCCATGTCAACCCTCCTGACGAAGCCACAGAGACGTTGCTGCTCAGATGTTTCCCACTTTGGGCACACGTTGATGAAGAATGTGAGAAAAATGACAAAAACCTTAACGAGGATGTTGGATATGTTGAAGCTCTCGTCTGGATTTTGAAGTATTTTCCAGAATATTTGGATGAAAATTTGATTTCAGTCTCCACTCATCCATATTTTCACACACTGTTTTTTTTCTTTTACAGACTTCATGTATAAAACTATGAACTAAATGCACCATTACTTTTATGCTTATGCTAAAAAAATGGTTAAAAAAAGACTCGAATCAGGAAATTCTGCAACTGGCACCAGCAGTAAAGCATGTAGTCACAAAATATCAGGAAACAACAATAAGGTCAAAATGTCAGCAAAATACAATGTGCAGTTATTTAAGAAAGCATATTCTGATCCAAAGGAATGTGCAACTGAGTAGGATAATTTGAAAATTTTACAAAATGCCCATATTTGATCATTAATTTATTTACAATAAGTGAAAATTGTAAAACAGCAGAAATATTATTTAAAATGAGTAAAAACAGTGGAAATACCAGCAGGGATACAAAAACCATACATTTAAGATTTAGCGTGCTACAGTGATAGCTTGACAGCTAAAGCCAATGCTAGTCTTTGTTAGCAAGCAGCTTTTCGGCCTCTAGCAAGGAGACGTGGGCGCATCATGACGTCACGCTGCAAGGCATCGCAGCCGAACATCAGGATTGTTTTAAAGTGTTTGCAGAGTCTCCATGTTCTGATTTATGGCCTTTCTAATCTTGGAGGGCGTTTAGTTTCCTCTATCCTGTATATCTCCCATACCTCCTTGGTCCACATGTGTAAATTTAAGTGTTATATAACTTTATTGCATGTAACTGCAGCTGGTAATAGTTTTTCTTGTCAGCTCCTGTCATACTTGTTTATTTGGCGATATGAGGATTTCTTTTGAGAAATTGTTCTTTAAAGTTTTCAAGATGTTTTAATTAAGATGTGGTTTCTCCTGCGTTCAGGTCAGTCTAAGCTGAAAATGAGTGCGGTTGGGGAAAGCCCACTGGATCCTGCCACGCCAGAGTCCCGCAAGAGGAAGGGCTCGCCATGCGATACATCGGGTCAAAGGTAAGCATGCAGCCACGCTGCAGCGCTGACAAACGTTACGTCAACAGAGCTGAGGATCACGCAGGCTGTAAACCTCAGAGATGCGTGGAAACATGAACCGGATGACAGACAAACAGCAGAAGGCTGCAGTTTGGGGTTCAGGCTGTGAGACGATTCACTGAGTAATCAGAGGAAACAGGAGTTACTCAAACTACTGCATAAAACGTTTCTGTGTTGTTGTTTGTTTATCTAATGCAGTTTGTTGGTTCGTAGGCCTGTCACAATAACAAATTTTGCTGAGCGATTAATTGTCTCAAAAAATTATTGTGATAAACGATAATATTGTCGGAAGACCTTTTTACACTGATTTAATGGAAATGACATAATAATGCAGCCATATCCTGCCAAAAATAGATCCACGTTATTTTCAAAAGAACATTTAATGCTGGAACAGGTAAACAAAGAACCAAAAACAAAAATAAAATGAACTCTCAGTCTATGTTAACAAAAAAATGCACTTGAATAAAACTAAACAACATAAAACCAAAGTGGAAATAAAAACTACATTAACCAAAGAATGCAGATTATGAAGCCTGTATACTATATTGCCCTCCAATAATGATTAGATTTAAATAGAGAAGATGGCATATCGACCACCTGATGCAATAGTTCACTCCTCCTTTAAGCCCAGTTCACTTTGCATGATTTATGACCATCTTACAACGTTAAACGTTCTAACATTGTCGCTGCATTTCGCCAATCGTCCTGTAGGAGGTCGTGTGTTACGAATGATCTACGGGGTTTCCCCGCAGGGAGCGAGAACGCAGCCTGCTGAATGTGACAGGTAGCCAATCAGAACGCAGCCTGCTGAATGTGACAGGTAGCCAATCAGAACGCAGCCTGCTGAATGTGGCAGCCAATCAGAAAGCTCGGATTAATCTTCGTGTTTAGAGGAAATTAAGAGGAGATTCCCAAACAGTTGACGGCGCAACCGGAGAGCAACGGACATCGGAGATTATATGTGAAAACAACATTAATGTTTATTCAACATTTGGTGCAAAGAATATCCACAGAAATGACCAGGAGAGGAGCTTATTAGAACTTATTCATCGGTATTAAGGAATTATTTATTTTACAAGCTCCTAAATCTTGCTGAAAAGTTGCTTGCTAGTTAATCTAGATGTACTAAGGTATTACAGACTAAAAATACTTGGTAAGACTTTGGGCTTTTGCAGTGTGCAGGAGTTAAAGTTGAGTTTTCAGTCTAAACATGTCAACATAGGGAGGATTTAAGCATTCATATTATGGAAAGACAGGGAGCAAAACTAAACGGCCATAAAGAAATGTTCATTTTTACTTTAAGAATTCCCAAAAACCAGGACAAAATTTATGTTAAGCATGGGTTTCTTTTCTGAAAAAAGCTAAATCTTAGACTAAACAAACATTTTCCCTGAGAAACAAATCAGATTGTTTTTCTCAATAGATAAAAATATAAAAAACAATCGATACCCTGCTAGTTTCCCCTCTAGTAATCCTGTCAATCCTGTGTTTGCCTTTTCTACTCAGAAATTCCCTTTTGATTATTTCTTTCCAAAGTGCTAATAGATTAATTGACTCATCGTGTCAGTTCTGGCAAACATCCATCTTCCTCTGTCCACTATTTCCCCCCTCAGCAGTTTGCCATGTGCAGGATGGTGAATTATTGAGGGGTTTCTTGTCTGAGCACATCCTCCTCATGCTCTCTAGCCAGCTTCCCATTTTTCACTGCTCTTCCTCCCGCTTCCTGTCGTTCAGACGGCGTTTTGAAAGCTTCATTATTGAGTAATTAGGGGGCTTTTTGCCTGCAGGGGCAGTTTGAAGCTTTATTCCAGCTTCTACTCAAACAGATCACAAAGTGATGAAAATTCTGTTAGATAAATGTTTAAATACTCAATTCTGTCATGTTATTTAATTTTCTTGAGTTAATTTAAACAGAAATTAAAGGATTTAATATGGCAAGTAGATGTTTATTAACAGGAAGGATATCAGCAATGATCTCAGCTGTTGCTGTCTGGGAAGGTTTTTGATCCAATTAAACAATTTAAAATCTATTTAGATTTTTCAGACTTAAACAGTGAATTACACAAATATAACAATAAAGCAAAATAATACTGAAAAAAAAAACATGGACATTACAGAAAATTGGCAAATATGTGGTTATTCAAAGCACTGGTGCATTTCTTTTACCAATATCTATATGAGTTTAAATGTGCAGGTTGTAAATTTATGTCTCAGTGAAATTACAGTCCTGCTGGGCCAGTAGGAGCAGAAATGGCTGCCAGATTTTTTTAAAAAGACCTGAGTTTGTCCATCATATCATCTCTTAGTCTGTACTTAAAGCCTCAGTCAGTTCTGAGGCATTCCTGAGACTTAGAAACAACTTCTGCTTCCCACAGCTGCAGGATCAGTCGCTTATTTTCCTCCCTTATTTGCAAATAAATTCTTTAAAATTCAGACAATGTGATTTTCTGAATTTTTTTTTTCTCATTTTGTCTCTCATAGTTGATGTCAATTACATCTCTCATCTTTTTAAGTGGGAGAACTTGCACAATTGGTGACTGACCAAATACTTTTTCCCCCATTGTGTGTCTATCTATATATATTTAAGGCTGTAGATGGTTAGACAGAAAAGTGGGTAAAAAGAGAGGGGGAAGACATGTGGCAAAGGTCATCAGGCTGCATCAAGGACTAAGGCCGCCATATGTGGGTTCTGCTTTTCCCCTGCTCCGCAGCAACACTCCCAGGTCTACCCCAAGTTGACTCGGCCCAAATGAAACTTGACTTGGCCCTTAGCAACAGCTTGCAACTTAACTTGGGATTAAATAACTTGACATTTGATTCGACCTTCAACAGCTTGTGACCTGACTTGGCCTTCAAACTCTTCCGATTTGACTTTAACTTTTTCCTTGTGACTTGTCTTTGACTCGCCCTCAGTGGTCACTGCTTTGTTTTATATATGTATAAATGAGATTGGTCGAGGAGTCGTGACTTCCAGCTCTGTTGTTTGCCGCAGTGTGGAGAAGCGGAGGCGGGAGCTGGAGTGCCGTTACATCGAGGATCTGGCTGAGCTGGTGTCGTCCAACATGGGCGACATTGCCAGTCTGAGCGCCAAGCCGGACAAGTGCCACATCCTGAGGAGCACCGTGGACCAAATCCAGCAGATCAAGCGGCGGGAGCAGGGTGAGGAGAGCCACGCCTTTAGAACCTCATGTAACCTTGATGAGCAAGAGGCTTTTGGACCAATCTGACTCACTTTCCTCCTGACAGAGAAAGCAGCTCTTTTGTCTCCAGACGACGACTTGCAGAAGAGCGACGTCTCCTCTAGCAGTCAGGGTCTGGTGGAGAAGGCGGCGCTGGGGCCCATGCTGCTGGAGGTAAGCCGAGGTTGAGCTCAGCCCGGCCCAGTTTGGTCCGATTCGTTTGGGGATGAGCGATCGGACCCTGATGACCATCAGAAACGTGAACTTTGGTCACCTTACAAACTTAGTTATCAGTTTGTAGGCAGTTTGAGTTCCAGACCCTGGAGAAATATCAGAACTTTCATTGTTAAGATTTTGTTTTTTTGTGCAAATGAAATAGCTCAAATTTGTCGGCATGGTGACGGATTCTTTAAGCCAGCTGACTGACGGTGTGCAGCAACATGTCAGGGAGGGGCTGTTACTGTGGCAACAGCGATGCCAGGGTTTCCTTTTTAACGGGTTTGAACCGGTTCTGACCTGGTTTGTTGGATTTAATCCTTTTTTTGTTAGTTTGAATGCAAATGTGAACGCCAAGCAGATGGAAGATCCCTCCAAAAGCAGGAAGTGAAATACTGAGCAGGGCATTCTGGGTAAATACAACCAAAACAAAGGTGCACGGCTAGCTGGAGAAATGGCTTGTGGTCTTTTAGCAGACAAAAATTTACTAAAATCTGACGCTACTCCATCTTGTTTACATTTTGTGAAGAGGGAAGATGCTCAGTCTCTTCTTTAGAGATTTTCATGTCATTCCCTTCATTAGTGTAGCGCCCCCACAGGAAAGGAGGGGAACTATTTTTTCTAAAATTTGCTGAAATATGTCGCTACTCCCTCCATTTTGTTTACATTTTGTGAAGAAGGAATTTATACTCGGTGTGTTATTCAGAGGTTTTTGTGCCATTTCCTTCAGTAGTTGGTGGCGTAGCGCCTCCACCGGAAAGGAGGGGAACAGCTTTTTCAATTTGTTTGGTTCTTTTGACACGGTGCAGAATGAAAACAAACTGCACCAGCTGAAAATGTAACAAATGTTGAAACTTTGGTCCCCAATCGAACCGACTCTACTGGACTATCAGAAAACAGTTTAATACTCAGATTCTCCTCTGCTGCTCTGTTTTATCGCACGGTATCTAAATTTTCACACAGGCCCTGGACGGATTCTTCTTTGTGGTCAACTGCGAGGGCCGCATTGTCTTCGTTTCTGAGAACGTTATCGGTTACCTTGGATACACCCAGGAAGAGCTGATAAACTCGAGCGTTTACACCATCCTCCACGTGGGAGACCACAATGAATTTGTCCGCAATCTGCTGCCTAAAAGCCTCGGTGAGTGATCTCAGTTTGGATTCATATGGAGAAAAAAAAAAAGAAAAACCAGGCAGAAAAGCTGAGTAAAAAGTGAATTGAAGTTCATTTTGTTCCTCCGTTCAGAGCTACAAAGTAAATTTGGGGCACAAACTGTGCAGAGGAAGAGCAAATGTGGGCGAGTGTTACGAGAAACAATACCTTCATTTAGCGCGATGAAGTTATTTCACTGTTTGGTTTCGCAGAACAACCTTGAGAAGAGATTATAATGAAAATGGAGATAACTGGGTGCAGCAAACGGCAAGGTCGAACAGCTGCGTGTTTTCATTGCAACAGCTGCAGCCGTTGGAGCAGAACAGCCTTTTTCCTTTAGGAAAGGTGGAGCCTCTCAAATAATTTACATGATCAATTATTTTCAGGTGAAGCCGAAGAGTTTTTGCAGCCCAACAATATTCAGAACTTTAAACCGAAAGGTTGGATCAGTTTATCTGAGTGGATCGATCGGTAGATATTGTTTTCTGAAGGGATGCAAAATACAGGGATTGATGGATTGATTGATTTATTGAGAAATAAGTTTCTCCTCTTCTTCTTCTTTTGTTTCTCCGTCCGTCCAGTGAACGGCGCGCCGTGGCCACAGGAAGCCGGCCGCAGGAACAGCCACACCTTTAACTGTCGCATGCTGAAGCGGCCGCCGGACGAGGCGGACTCCGAGAACCTGGAGGCGCGGCAGCAGTATGAGATCATGCAGTGCTTCACCGTGTCGCAGCCGCGGCCCGACCAAGAGGACGGAGACGGTTCGTCCTTCGCCTGGAGTAAAACTTTCACAAATTAAACCAAACAAGATTCACTCTGACTGCGTTTTTCTGAACGCTGACTATCTCAGGAATGAATCCAATTTAAAAAAATAATTGGTTTGGAACAACTTTATTTTCCCCTGGCTGAAAGTTTTAAGTTTTTATTGAAGTTTGCTGTTTTTCTGGCCGTACCGGTTGGAGCGTCAGTAGACTGTCTCCATTGGTGCAGTGGCCTTGAAGAATTCTGTTATGCAGTTTCTGCATTGCAGATTTTTGGCTGCTCAGCTCTCTGGGTCTTTTTGTCATTTTGGTAGGATCCGGCCTTGGAGGCTGACAGGCTCCTTTCCTGCCTGAATGCAGGAATTTATCCTCTTTACTTCTGCTCCTTTGAAAGAAAGTTACTTTTGACATGTAATTAATTTCTTTGAGTTTTTTTTTTTGTGTTTCAGATTTGCAAAGCTGCCTGATCTGCATCGCCTGTCGGATTCCACGAACCGAGTCTTTTATTACAAAGCAGGACCCGACAGGTAAAAGCTTCCACAACGTATGCAGAATCCCAACAACGCTCATTTTGCTCCACCTGGATTTTTCTAAATGTTGTCCTGCCAATACATTTAAATTTATCACTAATTCTTACTCAAAAGAGACTGATCTTCTCTCAAATTAGGGGAATTCTTCAATAATTTGTCCTTTTCCTGAAGTCTCCATTATAACCTTTGACCTCTTGTGTTTTGGTGATTTGGTTGTGCTTCATTTAAACAGCAAAGACTCAAAATTTATGAGTTTGAAAAGTAAAAACATTGCTTGAAGAAACATGGAAGTTTTAAAACTCAAATTTTTTCAAAATTGTAATTTCAATAATAATTTCAATATTTTTTTTTATAAAAAAATTTCTACGATTTAATTCAAAATGTTTTTTGTGGAAAGGTTTGACTTTTCAAACTCAGAAAATGTGAAGATTTTTTTTCTAAAAAAAAATTCTGAAATTAGTTGCAAAATATGATTTTTCTAGTCATTTATTAACTTTTCAAACTCAAAAAACTAAATTTTTTGAGAATTTTGAGATTAATCTCAAAATTTGTGAGATTTTTCTAGAAAGTTTCTGAGGCTAATCTGCTTCTGGGTTTTTTGGTAAAATGTATTCTTTTTGTGTGTTTTTTTTATCTGCAGTATCCCTAACTCACTGCCATTCAAAGGTTCTCTTAGGACTGTGCAATAAAACAATATTATCTATCATGACCCTTAAAAGGATGCCATGTCCACTAAATTTAATGTCTAAATTTAAAGCCTTAAAATGTCTCAAATTCATATTAAAGACCAGGTTGGCCTTTAATATGTTAATCACAGCTCTTAAGTTTTGTGTTTGCAAGACTATTTAATCACTGATACTCTATGTATTATTTTCTGGCTGGATTTTTCTGTCAGGCAAAAGTTTGAGTCGCCCCAATAACTCAATGCTAGCATACCTTTGCCAGCATGTTAGCTTTTTTGCGTCTCTCATGCTAAGGGAAAATTTATGGCCAGATAACTGGATGACGTTTGTACATTTCTGTGGAGATATCGGTCTAAAATTGATTTTTGGTCTTAAAAAGTCTTAAATTTGACTTGTGATCAATATCAATAGAAATATAAGTCTGGAACGCCATTCAATGCTCTGTTGGTGAAGAAACGAAGATTGCGAACTCTAATACACCCGCAAAGTGTCCAAATGGCCAGAAAATCTCCTAATCTTTTTACTAAATTAATATATTTACTTCCAAGTAATTGGAAAACCACACAGAGCTCCAGACTTCTCCTTGCATTTTGCATGAGGACTTCAGCTTGGAGGCTGCTGCAGCTCAAACTGATCTTTTGTGCATCTCTGTGTGTCGCTGTGATCCAGGGAAGATCATCTCCATAGAAACCAGCACTCTGCGAGCGACAGGCCGGTCTGGCTGGGAGGACCTGGTCAGGAAGTGCATCTTCGCGTTTTTTCAGCCGCAGGGCAAGGATCCCTCGCATGCCAAGAAGCTGCTGCATGAAGGTGAGCAGTGACGCGTCTAAATGTGTCTTATACAGCTTTATCAGCAGAAAACAGCAAAGCTAAACCCGTCACATGTTGCTGATGCTTCATCAATCATAAACTAATAGTTTCAGACACAGAATGAAGAGTTGAAAGGAATTATTAGCTTAATAAAGCATGTCTCTCTGTTTCAATAACAGTTTAGAGATTGGAGTGAAAGAAAAAAGTGTGGCACCAAAAGGATAACAAATAAAACTTATATATTGTGTAGATTATTTACTCATGGAAATATAATACAATTAATTATTTTTAAAAAATTTGGGGTAATTTTGATTATTTTTGTTATAGAATATGAACATTTAGAGGAAGTTGAGTGGAAGGAAAAAGTACACATGAATTCCACAAGAGAAACACGTATTGTACAGATTCTTTACACATGGACAAATGATAAAATAAAAATATTGCAAGAATTTATTATTTGTAATTTTGGTGATTTTTACTAAAAAACAGAAAATGTTGAGTGAAAGGAAAAAGTTTAGTAGCAGAAGGATACCACAAGTGAAACTCCTATTTTGCATACATTGTTTGAACATAGAAATATAATAAGATCAACCATCTTTTTTATATGTTTGATGAGTTTTGCTTATAGGAAATGTAACTGTAGAGAAAGTTGAGTAGAAGGAAAAAAACATGTTAACAAAAGGATGTCCATACAGACTTGTAGGATAAATATGTTGGTAAACATACAGAGATGATGGTGTAGTTTGACATTTCCTCTCTCTACCAGTGATGGCGCATGGCACCGCCGTCAGCCCTGTGTACCGATTCACGTTAAGTGACGGGACGCTGCTCAGCGCTCAGACTCGCTGCAAGTTCTGTTGCCCACCAAAACCCGACGTTCAGCCCTTCATCATGGGCATCCACACTATTGACAGGTATCCCACTGACACGAATCAACAAACGCTTTCCTGCTGAAAAAACACAAATTCTGTGGACTTTCTTAACATTTTATATCATTTTCCAAACAAGAGAAAGTTAAAGGAGAAAGATATTTAGAGTTCTAAATATACTATTATTGCACTTTAGGCAATAAAAGGTTAATATTCCAGTTTGGAAATTGGAAATCAATTGGGGGTTTTTTTTGCATCTTTTAATTTATTTTTTAAATTGTATAAAAAATCTGCATCATGTGCCAATTTTTAACCTGATTGTCAGAATAAAAAATTAATTGCCAGATTTATCAACAGATTAACCAATGGTCAGAGTAATTGATTAAGTTTCGGATCATCGATTAATCGTTATCAGTTATTGATTAATAAAATAATCGTTATTAGCAGCCCTGTATAAATGGTGTTTCAAGGGTCTTTAGTTTAAGAAAACATAAGAATCTGCACCAATAAAGCAGAATTTCTTGTAGATCTGTATCAAATCTGTTGTTTTATGAGTTTGTTGTGCCGTTTACACCATCCCTCTGTCTCGCTCTCTCAGGGAACACAACACTGCTAGCTCTCAGGAAAAGACTAACCCCAGCCTTCCTCCGACCCCCAGCAGTATTTCTCACACCCCGTCCCGGTCCCCTTTGCTCCCCCCTGGCAGTAACTCAAACCAAGGCTCTGTCCTTAACAACAGCGGACACAACCCCTCCACACCAACAGGCTACCTGACACCCAACCGGACGAACTGCCCCCAGGAGGTCAGCAGTCCCTCGGCTCTCAGCAGCCCTCACACAGCCACCTCTACCTCGTTCATGTCGCCCAGGATGCCGCAAGCCAGTCCTGGGTTGGGGGGAAGCCCTCGGGTCCCGGGGAACCCCTTCTCCCCCTGCACGCCGGGGCTCCAGTCCCCTTCAGGGGCGCTGAGCAGCAGTGGGTCCCCTGGACTTGAGAGACAAGCCAGTATGCCCACCGGCTCCTCCACTCGCCCGCTGTCGACAAAGCCCCAAAAGGGATTGGGAGACGGGGGAGAGGACTCGAATAAAGCCCCCCTTCCATCTGCCTCACCGCTGGGGAACCCCAGACTCAACCAGCTCCTGGACAGCAGTGTCACAGGAGCTGAATCCAACAACAACTCATCACCTCATCCTCCTCACCCCTCCCTGGGTCCTCAGTGCCCCGCTTCCCACAGCAGTCTGACAGAGCGGCACAAGATCCTGCACCGGCTGCTCCAGGACAGCAGTCCCAACGATGCCGCCTCCACCGTCGCCACAGAGGATGGATGGAATAAAAATGAAGTTGAGATCAAGAAGGAGCCGCCAGTCAGTCCGGCGCTGAGCACAGCGTCTCACAAGTCCTACTCCAGAGAGCCGCAGGACCACCAGTTGCTGCGATTTCTACTGGATACGGACGAAAAGGTGATTTTCACTCATTTCTTAATCTCTTTCACCAACAGCATCTCAAAAAATGCTGATTCCAACTACAACTGGAACAATTAATCAAATTGATCACGATTAATCGTTTATTGAAATGTTCGTCAACTAATTTTGTAATCGATTAATCGGCAACTTTTGTATACAGGCTCAAAGAGGTTCATATGCTCATAGAATAATCCTCTAATTAAAATAAAACTACAGAAAATATAAAAAATTTTGCATTTCACATAAAAAAGAATTTGTCTGTAAATATGTTGAACAAAAACTCCTCAAGTGGCATTTAAGTCTAACTTCACCTGGGACAAATTCTACCATTTAATCTCCTGTGAAATACATTTTACCATCCAGTTATTAATCCAAAAAATAATCAAAAACCTTTAAAAGAATATGCAGAAAATGCCCCATTTTTATCCGATTAATCATCAGAGTAATTAATCATCAAAATAATTGATTAGGGGTGCTTTGGTGGCGCAGGGGTTTAGCACACCCACATACGGAGGCCTTAGTCCTCGGCGCGGCCGTCCCAGGTTCGAATCCCGGCCTGTCGACCTGTGCCGCATGTCTTCCCCCTCTCTCATTTCCCTCATTCCTGTCCACTAACTATTAAATAAAGGCCACTAGAGCCAATAAAACCTAAAAAAAATTTTTGATTAATCATCATGATATTGTTAGATTATTTAATTACTGACATCATTGTTGGTTTCAGCTCTAAATCTAACCAAATGTGTCTGTGAAGGACTTGGGCGACCTTCCGCCTCCGTCAGCCCTGAGCCTCCAGACGGTTCGGGTGAAGGTGGAGAAGAGAGCCAGTGGCGACGGCCTCACCTGCTCGTCCATCCCAGCTGGCGGGACGCCCAAACTACCAGGAGTCCCTGTTGGCTCTGCCGGTGCCAGCCCCAAATCCAGTCCTCTGGGAGAGAACCTCAGAGACTCCACGGTACGCTTCAGCCTGAAGTCAACACTTTTATCTCTCTTCTTTCACATTTCATCTCCTCTCATTTCAACCTGTCAGATTCCACTTATCTTTTTATTATTTTCTAATAAAGTTGTTTATCATCTGAAAAGAGGACTTTGGACCACTGAGGAAAAGTCTGGTTCCATTCTTGTGAATCTCCCACTAATCCTCAAGTGAACTTTTTCCTTCCACTCAACTTTCTACAAATATGCTAATTTCCTGTTGGGTTTTCATTAAGGTTGCACCAATAAATCTTTCCCAATTTTCTTAATGTTGGTGATCAGCCGATACTTTCGTGTGAAGCTCATCTCATCGACTTTGGCAAAAGTCTAAAAATGAGCCACTGTTGTCTTCTGCTGTGCAGCGCGAGACGTTTGGCTGTCATGTCTGCACGTTTCCAGTTAACAGTAGTCACCCCACTGTCGCCAACTCAGCCACTTTCTTGCTATATTTACTAAAACTCCAGACAAAAACATCGGCATTTCCTAAAATTGGAATCGAGTTTTCATCATTTATAAGCGATAATCATCGAAATGACAAGAAATAAAGGCTTGAAATTTTTCACTTTGTGTTTATTGACACTATATAAGACAGGATTGGAGCTGTCTATATTTCCTGTAGATCAGTTCGAAGGAGCGGTCTACTCATAAAATGATCTCAGCAGCCAGTAAATCAAACTGAACTACACAACTACCTGTTCGTGCCTGGATCCAGTTAACGACAGCATGATGCATCCTTTGTCCGGTTAAAGAGTTTACAGAAAGGCTGCGACTGACAGAAGCATTTCCTTCTCGGATGTTCTCATAAAAACAAAGACGATTGTTTATTTTCTTGGACTTTGGAAGCCAGTCCTTTGCACTCACATGGTAACACTTTAGTGTCCATAACACTGACTGTCAACTTTACTTGGTAAATAATTACTGTTTTTATTTTTACACAGTTTCATTAAAACTTGCATTAAAAGTATTTTAAAAGTGTAAACTTTGTATTATTCTGTCAATAATAACTTTGGTAAATTATAAACTTTTTTGATTCTTTTACTTTTACTTTTTAGTTGCATTAAAACTGCCAACGTGGCAATATTTAGTTAAATTTTTTACTTGAATTAAAAGTTGCATAAAAAGTCCATAAGATGTTCAGTATTTATTGAATTAAACCTCATGACAACAGCTCTAAACATTCACAGACTCCTTCATGTTTATATCAGGTTCATGCTCACCCCTTTAAACAAAGTGTTACCACTTTCCCACCCGTCCAGATATTTAGAGCTGCTCTGTTTCCCCCTGTCTGTAGTTATCTATTGGACCTGCTGATCCGGACGCGCTCAGTCAGCTTCTGCCCGGCCTCAGAGGTCCGCTCGGAGCCAAACAGGGCGGCGAGGAGTCGGTGAATCCCAGCGGAGGCGCCCAGCTCCACTCTCCCTCCACGCAGCTCTCGGCTCCCCTCCAGTCCCCAGTGCCTCACCTCCAGTCGCCCCTGTCCCAGCCTCAGTCTGTCCCCCAGCTGCAGTCCCCGTCACCACAGCTGCACTCCCCGACCCACCAGGTCAAGCTGCAGTCCCCCACTCACCTGCAGCCCGCTGAGGCTTGCACTGCCCGCAACGTAAATGTGAAGAGAGAGCAGCCAGGGACTCCGAACAGAGGTACAGGCTCACTTTGGCGAAAGTCAACTAAATGTCAAGCAGTTGATTTTGTTGGTGTTTTTTTTGTTTTTTTGTTTTTTTCCTCAAGAAAATGAATATTTACTCATTTTAGATCCAGATTTTTGGGCTGAAACAATTCCTCGAATGATTCAAGTACCTCGACTATTAAAATTCCTGGAGTAAAATGTGTCTGACTCGAAGCTTCGTTAAATTAGGTTTTATTCAGTAGCACCGTGTTCCGGCCGGGTGATTATTTGTGGTGAGCAGCGCTCTGACTGCCACCTATGAGTTGCTAACAGCATGGTGCGGCGTGGCGTTTTGGGAAGAAATGAGGATTGTTGTGGTGCACTGGGTGGATTATGACAGTTTTTGTTGCGTCGGGATCGCGTCGTCATGGTTTTGGGGCGAACGGTGAGAGAGAGAGGGAACGAGAGAGATCCGATTCAAAATGGAGTGCCATCAGATCTTTTGATTTTGGTAAAACACCTTGAGACATTTCTTCCACTAGCGCTGGGCTAGTGGGTTTGTTTTGGTTGTTTTTACCCAGAATGCCTGGTGCTACAGTTTGCTTCCTGCTTACAAAGCAGTTTCCAGTTCACTTGGCATTCACATCTGCATTGAAGCCCATCAGTTTGGTTTTTTGGTCCACATCAGAGTTCGATTAGCGTTCACACCTCCCCAAATGAACCAAACCTTCTCGGCAAACAAACCAGAGTCAGATTAATGCGGACTAAACAGAACTGATGTGGCCTCTTGGCCTTTGTGTTCTGGTTTCAGGACTTGCTGACGGCGTCCCGACCTCAGGCTGCAGCCTCCAGACACAGCCATCGTTTGATTTTTGCAACCCTGCCACTCCAAGCCAACAACAGGGAGACCTCTTCCAGTCCCCCAAGGATAGCAGCCCTGGTACAGAAGAACTACAGAACCACTTAAAATGATCAAAACAACCATAGAAACACAATTTAACAGATGTCAAATAAAGAAAAATGGGCACTTTCCTAGCCAATTCTCTATAATCTGTTACATACTTGAGTCTGAACTGTCTCACAGCCAGATCGTACCATCAGATAAAAGTTATTAAATTCTTCTCCAGGGCTGACGAAGATGGATGTGGGAGATTCCCAGTTCCAGCCTCAGGCTCTGTCTGACACTTTGTCTTTTGATGGTCATGGACCTCCTTTGCAATCCTCCTTAGCGTCACCACAAGAGTAAGTGCAAGTATTGACACAGTTTATTGTAGCATTTTAATTAACAGGTTCGACTCTACAGCAGTTTTACTCCAGTATTTCTGCCTGAACATTCATTGTTGATCAACGTTAAATAGCTTCTGAATGTCCATCCACTTTCACACCTGATGCTGTTTTATTTTTGAAGTGACTCTCCGGTCAAAGTACTTAACTGGTTCAAACTTAACTTTCTTGTGTCAATAGTTATTTTTCATTGAAGCTGAAAACAATTACATGTGGAGTACCCCAAGGTTCTTTCTTGGACCTCTCTTATTTAATACCTGCATGCTCCCACTAACTCCGATTATAAAATTTAATAAGATTAGCTATCATAGCTATCCAGCTGATACTCAGCTCTACATTATGATGTCTCCGAAAAATCTAGAGAAGCGGTTTCCAAGCTTTAGGCTAACAGAGCACCCCTCCCTCATGATTCCTCCACTCAGCTCCTTCAGCCAGCAGCAATTGGCAAACAGCTGCCCATCTGCAGAGCTCATTATAGGCGCTACGTTGGTAAAAACATTATTAAATAAAGGAGCCGTGTTGTGATGACTTCCTGGAGGCAGAACTTCAGGAAGAGCAGGAGTTTCTTAAAGAGACAGACCCAATTTCGGTCTCAGCATTTTTATAATAACTGAAGGCAACATAGTCACTTGATTGGGCTATAAAAACTGCCCCTTCAAAGTTGTTGGTTCAACCTTCCAGACTCCTCAGGTCTTCTGGTTCTTGTCTGCTCTGCATCTCCAGAACCAGAACCAAACAGAGAGAGACAGCATTCAGCTTCTATGCATTACAGATCTGGAACAAACTTCCAGAAAACTGTATAACAGCCTTAGTTTCTTTAAATCAAAGCTAGGAACTCATTTGTTTAGAGCTGCCTGTCTTTCCTAATAACTGGAACGTCTTTAGTTTTATTCCGGTTTGCTGCACAGATAAACCAGACTTAACCACAGGATTTGATTTTGGTGTATTTTTCCCCATTGGGCCAAATAATCATGCATTTTTCTGAAGTGTCTTCTCATTTCTATGCTGATGATATTGAAAGGTTTTTAGCTAGTTTTAGGCGGCTTGATGTAATCTGGTTCTGTTTCCCGGAGCAGACAGCGTGTGCCGTGCACGCTGGACGAAGAGCTGGGCCCGCCGACCACGCCCGAAGCCCGAAACGATGAGAAGGCTCTGATCGAGCAGCTTGTGTCCTTCCTGAGTGGGACAGACGAGAGCGAACTGGCCGAACTGGACAAGGCCCTCGGTATCGACAAACTGGTTCAGGTAACCCAGCAAACGCCTTGGATGGGCTGGAAATGATGGAAATGTTGCATTTCTTTAAGCAACAGAGGGTCGTCGGCCTCAGGGTTTGCACCGGTGGTTAAAATCCTTGAAAATGCCTGAATTTCAGTTAGAATTACCAACATTATTTCTATTTGCTAAATGCCAGAAAACGTCTTTTAGAGATTTTTTAAATCTTCCTGCATTTAATCTGAGGAGGAAGATAACATTGGGTTTCTGCTGCCTGTAAAAACAGCTTATTCTGTTTTTTCTTAATTCTTTCAATGTAGCAGTTGAACACATGGTTTAGCCATAATAAATGCCTTTTTTCCCCCGCGTAGGGCAGCTGCTTTGACCCTTTCCCCCAAAATTTCCCACCCCAGCAACTCACTGCCACCCCGGTTTCCATGGACCCCAAACCGCCCACCTACACCTCCCAGTTCCCCCCGGCTTCACAGGCGCCTTTTCCTCCGGAGCTGGCAGCGGTGGGGCAGCAGGGCGGGACATTCGGAGCCCCCCGCGGGGCTTTCCCCATGGGGCTGAGGCCTGGCATGACCAGAACGCAGGGAATGGGCCCCCAGCTCAGGTTGTCGCCCAACCAGCTGCGGCTACAGCTGCAGCAGAGACTGCAAGGCCCGCAGCAGGTGAGACTATCGCTGCTTATGCTGCGTCTATTGACTCAGTGCTTTTAATGTCTTGAGTCACTTCCTAATGCATAGAAACATTACGGATGTAATTTATTTACAGTTGTAGTACTGTTAACAAAAGGACAGAGTGTTATCTGTAACGAGAGTCGGACAGAAACACTCGTACCTCTTTCGGTGGTATTGATTTGCTGCCCTTTGCGTCCGTCTGAATCACACTTCATCATGACGAGTCTCCTTTCTTCTCCTCATATTGACTAAGAAGCTCTTAGACAGACCTCCACTCCCCACCTCACTAATATCCACCTCATCCTGTCGGACCCGAGAATCTGTTATGCAAACTTCACATTTTGGACATTTTTATCCTTCCATTGGGTTTCTGCTACCTCTAAAAACAGATTAAAAAAACAGACACAGAGCCATTTTTGTTAATAAATGATAGTTGTCTTGCTTTTGTTTTCCTGGCAGTGAACTTCCTGTAAGATTTTCCTACTTTTTTCGCTTCTAAATGAACTTATTTCCTAAAGTATTCATACCTCTTCTGTTGTTTCACATTTTGTCACTTTACAAAAAATACAATAAACCTAAAACTTTATTTTACTTTATGTGATGTTATTGTGTAGTGGAAGAACAAAATGCAAGATGCTTTAAGAATTTTCCTTGTGCTAAAAAATTTATACTTTTAGTTAAAGCTGTAGTTTTTAAGGGTACCAATTATGTAAAATTCGTATTGTGCGCATTATTGTACTTTCTTTTGGCTCTCTACTTCCTAAAATCGCCCAAACACTTAAAATAAAAACCATCTAGATTTTTTGGGCTACAAGTTAATGTTTTCTTGGTGTCTGGAAAATGAGCCATTTAAAAAACTTCCTTATTGTTCAGTCACCTTCTGCGAGCACTGTGCCGTTGCCTAGCAACCTCAAAAGATTTCCACCCGTAACCTAGCAACCCCGGCAGAGCTCCAGCATGTTTGGTCAGCTGGTTTTACTGCTTTGTCAGAAAAAAACAACCAACCTCCTACCAAATGGTAGGTGGTTGGTTGCGCAGGAGGCTCCATTTCTGCTTTTCAAAGATTTCCGGTTGTATAATTGTTTGCAACCATTTTCATGTGTAAGTGTAAACTTTGAGTTGGGAGGTCATGGCCAGCAGCAGCTTATTTTGATTTAAAGTGACAGAGCTTAGAATATTCAGAACTGCCCAGATTAGAATCTTGTTATCCGAGAATGAGTTTGTGAAAAGAAATGGAAAATGTTTTGTTTCGCCCAGAGACCTGTCCTAATCTGTTCAAGGAAGCAAAATAGTTCACCTTTAGTAGACAAATTTCTTCTTTCTTTTTATTTCCTCTTGTTATTAACTCTTTTTTTTTTCCATTTTCCAGCTACAGAACCGGCTGGCTGCCATGAATTCATTCCCAGGAGGACCCCAGCAAGTGAACATGGGGGTTCGACAGGCGGTGCCGCTACCCCAAATGTCCTCACAGGTCAGTCAGGACATTATCTCTCTAAAAAACTAAAACCCACACAATGGCAGCTGAATGTACTAATGGTGTAGAAACAACACAGTGTTTATCCGTCATCATTAGTGGCCATGCTAACCAGCCGTAGCATTCCCAACACACTCTGCTAGCTGCTTGAGAGCAAGGCACAGAGGGTGATTGACAGCGCTAAGCCTCCTGGCTCCTATTGGTTGTGTCTAGTTGGCACTGGGAGAAGGCAGAAGAGCTCAATTTATATCTTTATATATCATTTTTTTATTTGTTGTTTTTGTTTATTTATTTTGGATATTTAGAATTTCTCCCAGTTCCAGTGTTAATTGTTCATTAGAATGTAAAGTTTATTTATTTTTGGGAATATAATTTAATAATGTCTGAGTAGCAGAAGCAAACTTCTACAGTAATATGACCTGTTGCTAATCCAACTCGTATGCTTTCAATGCTGCTCTTTAAATCTCTGCCTGTGCAGAGAGATGTTGGAGTAGGGTATATGTTCAGTACAAATTAAAATATAATTTATAATATCCGAGAAGCAGAGGTGAAATTCAATAGTAGCATGTCTGATGACAGTATCAGTTGTTGGCAAGCATTGCTAATCCACCGTATTTGCTTTTGCTGCCCCTCTTTAAGTGAGATAAGATGTTGGAGTAGGGGATATGGTGGTAGCTTGAACTTTCTCCTCTTATTGACTTGAAACAATAAGAAAAGTTACTTTTAAGCTACTTTTGTCTCATTTCAAGTTTATTAAGATATTTTCTCTACAAACTTGACCAAAACTACTTTGTAATATTTCGTGTTTTGCAGTGCAATAACTTTTGGGACAAGTTAGGTTTGTAGAAGCTAAATTTGTTGTGTTGTAAATTGCTCCAGCAGCCGCCGCTGAATGCCCAGATGCTAGCGCAGCGTCAGAGGGAACTCTACAGCATCCACCACCGGCAGCAGCAGCTCCTCCAGCACAAGGTCAGGCTCATGAGACAGAACATGGCGGCGGGCACGCCGGCCGGGGGCCCGGGAACCCCTAGGGCCCCCAAAGGCCCCCCGACGACGTCTCAGCAGCAGTTCAGCTTCCCGCCGGGGTTCGCCCCAATTGCGGGCAGCACCCCTACCTCACCGAGTCACTTCAGCGTCGCGCCGGGGGCCCCATTGGACACCAAGATGTCCGCCAGGGGGCCCCTGAGCAACCAGGCGCTGCTGGGTGGCTTACAGGGCCAGTTTGACGGCGCCCGGAACCCGACGATGCAGCAGGGGCTGTTTCAGCAGTTTGGAGGGTCTGGTGAGTTCAAGGAAGCTGGGATATCAGAACAGATTGAGGATTCAGGGTTCATCTCCTTTTGTCCAACATTCATGTCTATCTATGCTTTATCCATTCATGTATTCCTCTGTTTGAGCACTTTTTGCATCTCTCCATTCTTGTTTCATGTTTCTTCAGTCTCTATATTTACAGCCTAGATGCTTTTAAATGTCTTAAAAAGTAAAATACTGCATTTACTTTGAAAAGATTTGATTCTGAAAATGTTTTGTTAGAAATATATTTAATAAAGAGACAATTTAGACAGCCACTGTGTCTTAAGCAATTTAAAACAGCTGGATTCCAGTTTTGTAATGAAATGGTTTCCTTGCTACAGCTCCGGTGCAACAAGACCCCCCGTTTCCTCTTGAGATGAGCCCCACAAGCCCATTGTTGTCACCTCAGAACTCCACCTCCCAGAGTCCCCTCCTTCAGCAGGCACCAACTCCTGGCTACCAGTCACCAGACATGAAGAGCTGGCAGCAGACAGGCCTCGGCGGGTAAGGACTCTCTCTCATTATCGATGCTTTTCTCATGAAATTATAGCTTGTATTACATTGAGTCTGAACTCCTTTCTTCTTCTACAGCCTGTTCAGTCAGTCAGGACAGAGTGCAGGGCAGGCGTTTGGCCAGCAGGGGGTGTACAACAACATGAGCATCACCGTCTCCATGGCTGGAGGCACAGGCAGCGTCAGCTCTTTACCTCCCAGGGGACAGGCGGTTGGGATGAGCAACAGTAACCTCAACGTCAGCTCAGTGTGCAGCGACCAGCAGGTTGGTGAGACCTACAGGCTGATGGTTAGAAAGATGTTGGAGTAGGGGATATGGTCAATTCAGTTTCAAAAACATAGAATTCATTCCAATTGGAAATTAAATGTTGTTGTGACTCATAACATCGGAGTATCTTCAAAAAGTGGTTGTAGATGTTGAAGCCGTGTTGCAATCAGAATCGCTGCGACTCTAACTGGAAACTGTTACTAACTGTAATGACATGCTAACAGCTCAATTTCAGGGCAGCATTGGCGATATTTAACAAGTCTGGATGACACCATCAGTTGTTGGTAAGCACGGATAATCCACTTCATTTTATTTTGCTGCTCCTCTTTAAGTCTCTGTTTGAACAGAGAGATGTTGGAGTAGGGGATGTGGTCAATTCAAATTAAAAAAATAGTTCATTGTACCCAGGTAGCAGAGGTGAAATGCATAGTAACAGGTCATTTGTTAGCTAGTTCTACTTCTGCTGCTGCTCTTTAAATTTCTGTCTCGGCAGAGAGACGTTGGAGTAGGGGACATCACGATGGCTTGAACGTCCTCGTCCATCCATGAAGCCTCCTTCTCAAGTCTTTGCGCCTGTGTCTGCAGGTGCAGCAGGTGCAGGTGTTTGCTGACGTCCAGTGCACGGTGAACCTCGTCGGCAGCGACTCCTACCTGACCCAGGGCTCGATAGGGGCCTCGGCTCCCCAGAAGGGCCCTGTTCCCCAGGGCTCGCAGGCCACCCAGGCCCAGCAGAAGAGCCTCCTCCAGCAGCTCCTCACTGAGTGACGCCCGCCCATCCCAACAGCTCTCCTGTTCCCTCCCACTGTTTTTTACCGCCGCCGCTGCTGTGGAGGCCGGCGCACCAGACCCACCGCTGTCTCTGTCTCGCCTTTCGGACGGACAGAGGGAGTAAGCGGATGTTGGTGGAGGGGTCTGGCCACTTCACCAGGCCAGAACTTAAAGGAGCAGCGGTGTTATTTAAACCTGCCTGTCTAATCTGTCTGACAACCTGTCTGTCTGCCTCAGCCTATTGAAGGCAGTGTTGTCTTGCTGCTCATTTCTCGGTGACCTACTTCCTGCTTCCTGACCCAAGACAAAACAACTGCGACATCATTGTAGATTTGCCAAGTTTTCATCACTGTCGAATCAGGGCCGACCTCCTCTTTCTTTCTTTTTTGTTTTTTCTGTCTTGATGTCGGGAACCCCCACACATCAGCAGCACCTCTGGCTTTTTGTTTCCCTTTGTTTGTGTCGTTTCTGTTCGTCTCTTTCTCTCTCAGCGATGTGGGAATGTTAAGGTTTCAGACCTCAGCGGCATTGTGGGATAGAAGCTCAGTATCAGCTGGTTCTGGGACTGTTCCTCTCTATCTGCTGCCGTGCCTGGCGGAAGTGCGAGTTTCTCCCAAGCTCTGCTTCTTCTTCTTTTGTTTTCTATTCTGTTTTGTTTTGGGTTGTTTAAAAGAAATCTGCTCTCTCTCCGTCATTATCATCATCATTGCGACCTCCAGAACAAGCTTTGACACCAACGGACAGATGGATGGGGAGTAAGAGAGGTTGCTGCTCAGTTTTGAACTTAGATGTCTTTCTTTATTTCTGTCAGAGTATAAAAACAGACGGTTATGATTATTTAACTGTCTTGTCCGTCACATTTTAGCCTCACCTCAGCAGATGTGAATCCGGAAGCCCGGCAGGGTTCTTCCTCTCTTCCTCTCGTTCTCTTTGTGTCTTCACGGTTCCTCTCAGCCTATCAGTGTTGTTTGCCACGTGCGTCATGCAGGCGGGTAGTATTTGTACATTACAGAAGGACAAAGACTTTGGGTGAGCTAACCTATTATCTTGTAACTGCTTTCCTTTTGAGATAAAAAGAAATGTAATTAATTGAATACTCAGAAAAAGAAAAATGTATAATTTGATTCGATCCATTTATTTTTGTTTGTTTTCATTAGATTTAAACAGGTTCTAATAATCTCTGCTCATTTTTGAGATTTTTGTTGACATTTTGTGACACAGCTACATGTTGCAGTGGAGGAGGAAGTTATTCCAGCTTCTAAAAATGTGAAATTTTAAGCGATTTGACTTTGAAATAAATTAGATTTTAGTGGCTCCCTTTTTGCCGCAGCAAGCAACGCACTTTTTGCTATTGTTCCCTTATATAATGAAATTTAAGTAGAGGCTTTAGCATTAGAACTTCCTAACAAAGATTTGCGATTGGTGATTAGTTTAAAGATGTCAGGAATTTGAATGGAGCTTTCCTCCTGTTAAACCGTGTTCATCCAATCGGAAATTCCTCTCCCTCCGCCTCTGATGACGTCACTCCGCTGGCTGCTCACATGTACAGTTTTTTGTTGACTACTGTTGATCGGTCATACACTGTCTCTCAAAGTCATAACAGACATCTTATAACGATTGAAAATAAGTAAGAAAATCCACTTTTTGTTATATAAAAACATCCCTGCTGAGACATTGCCTTTAAATATGCTAAATTATTGCAGAAGTAGAAAAAAATGCAGTTTTCATTTTATACTGAAATGAATCAGGAAGCATCCAGTGGAAAATGAGTGAATTATTATTTCTCTTCCTTTCTCTCCCGATGGATTGGAGGTGAGAGGTGTCACATTCACTCAATAGAAAATACACTTTTACTCCAATTCCAACTTATTTCCAATGATAATTAGGTGAATTGCGGTTTTAAACCCTGAAATTTAATGCAAAACTTACATAACGATTTAAGTCGACATTCCACTTGCTAACTCCTGCAGCGATGCTGTGTGATGTGGAAATCACTTTGCACTGTTTGTCTATTTCAAACCATTCAAAACAATGAAAATCGACCCAAATAAAACTCTTGGGTTAAAATAATTCAACAAAACAACAGAAATGTTCCTGTGTGTGTTAAACCTTTGATCGTTTTTTTGGGACAAAGGCACAAATAGACTTAATATCGATCCATGTTTTAGCTCAGATGTGTTTATATTAACTCGAGCTGAAATTAAACTCTTCTTGTCATAGAGGTGAAATGACAATTGCAAAATTGTGTTTTTGACATTAGCAGAATATTGACAAAATTTTGCGCACATTTATAATGGAAACAGAGCTACTAATAACTTTTTAGGTAAATTGCATTTGATCCCTACTTATTTTTTCATTGTTTTATTTAACAAAAAAGAAGCCAGTAATTGCAGGAACACATTAATGGTATTCCAATGTCACCCAGAGATTAATTTATATATTCGGTGTTTTTAAAACATCGGCTCTCATTTGCAAACATTTAAATTAAAGTACTGAAACAATGAAGAAGCTGATTTTACTTGCAAGTTGCAGATTCATTTTTTTATTTTGTGCAGCAGATCTGAATGGAAATTGTCGTTTCATTAAACGGCGGAGATATTTCCCCACACACAGCATCGCTCCTCTCCCTCTTTCCTGCATGGAAAAGGCATTCCCAAATGGAAACGGTTTCCTCTACAGTCCGGATAATAAACAGAGACACTCAGCAGCTTTAAGTGCAACAGAAACATACCAAAACACACCCAGAAACAAAAAGGTCAAATGCTTCGTTATGCAACAGCCTTTCAGTGCAAAAAAAAAAAAAACACACAAAAAAGAAAAAGCAGTCCCTCCTTCCTCACTACAGTTCGCAGGTATCGGGTTTTAACGTTTGTCTCATGATGTTAATGTATATAACAGAAATGTGAATGCATATTTGTTCAGAATCAACAGAGAAAAAAAAACTAGCTCCAGTTTGTGGTAAATAACTACTCGCCTCTGTCATGTTTTAATTTTTCTACCTTCTTATTTTTGTTTTAAAGATGATGTATGTTTGTACATGAAGTGTGTGTGTGTGTGTGTGTGTGTAAGCGATTAATACTGTATATCTGGTGTTCTCTGAGATGGAAACAGACGAAGATGTCCTGTTCGGTTACCCTTTTTGACTCTTTCAGACCCTGCACAGTTACCTGTGAGTGTTTTATTCAGATAAACTATGCCAGAGAAGGGTTTGTTTTTATTTTTTAAAGCGACTGCTGAATGTGATTTTACTGAGAGAAAGAGAGAGAGAGAGAGAGAAGCGGTGTGGACTGGCTTTTTGTACGGGTTAATTAAAAAAAAAAAAGGCCATATTATTTAATTTTCTCTGTTGACAGAAGGTTTAAACAGAGCTGGGAGTGGAGCCTTGGTTTTCAGGGGAAGCATTGAGTTTCTGACCGATCCGTTATCATTTTCTGCATCCGTCAGTAGTTAAAAAAAAAATGACCAAAGCTTCAACGCGTTTGATGGATTTCATATGCAAACCTCATCGTCACTGGACAACACATAATGTAGCGGCTCGTCTTCGTTTCCGGTTCTTCTGCACGCTCGTCTCCGTCTTTTCAGAGTGGCCTATCAGCGTTGAAACCATGTCACGTCCCAAAGTTTGCTCAGTTTAGACTCTGCCAATGCCGTCTTTTTGAGCCTGAAGTGCTATCACGTGTTTACAGGAAAAAAAACAAACATTGCAACCATTAGCTATGCACCTTACCTAAACAAGCATTTCCTCACTTGTAATGTAGAAGTTACACTGGAGCAACACTAAGCCATTCATTTAAGGATGAAAACAAACCCATGCTTGATGACCTATCAGCTTTCAGTCTCATTCTTCAACCGAATACTTTATACCAAACTTGAGGTGCCTCGTGTATATATTTGCTGATTAACAATAACCTTGTTAACCAGGGTTTTTTTTTTAATGAGAAAAAACACATTTTTACTGTATAAATGACTTTTTTTACACATGTAGATTAATCAGATTATCCCAGGAACTTGCAAATACAATCTAATTCTGCACTTTATATATCCGGATCCGCTCGGGGTAAAAAAGGTCATTAAAAACAGATTAGCATTCGGAGATAAAGTGGCTCCCGAAAGTCTACAAAACTTGGCTAAAATGCAAAGTTTGACATATAGATCATGTTAAATCATTTCAAAACTTTTTTCCACTTCTGTTGTGGTATTTTTTTTTTATCTGAAAAAGAAATTAAATATTTAGAAAGTTGTATTTTGTTTTCACATCTCAAATCAGTATTTAGTGCTCTTTGTAGATGTTTAGCATCTTGGAACGTTTTCTAAGTCTCTCTGAAGTCAAAACATATTTTAATTTATACTGTGGAAATTTTTTATTGCCTTATTCTTAATTCTTGTGCAATGAGGCTTCCAGTGGTGGGCTAATGTGCTAATGTTAGAGCTACATTTTTGAATAGCACCTGTATTTATAGCTTCTGGAATAGTTCCAAGATTATTTAAGCTGTCCATTTTAATCCACATAAATGTCTAATTTGAACTATTAACGTAGGAAGTTATAATTTTCAAGCAAGTCTCAAGTGTTACCTGATTTTAGTTATATATCGAGTGTTAGCGAAGCTAACTTTTTGCTAAGCTAACTTTGAAAACATTTAGCGCACTTAGCGTCCCATAAATTAAGAAGGTTTATATTAACTTGGCTGTATTGTAAGCTTTCAGTTAAATAAATTTCGGCATCTGTGTTCTAATTGTCATGCTTTTATTTGTAAGTGCAGACGATTGTTTACGGAGCAGTTGAGTTTCCTCCCTAACGTTTTTCTTCCCCCTCACGTTCTTCACCCGCGACAGTGACGCTCATTCTGTACCCAGAATGCATCGCTGTACTGCTTTAAAGTGTTCTGACCGAAGCCCTGCCCTGGTGAATTAGCCAAAATTAGCAACAGACCTGCTCAACGAATATTAGCTGAAACAAGAGAAAATCTGTTCCAAATAGTCATTACCTGAAGCACAACCATGTAGATAGGTGTGCAGCAAGAAGTTTTACCCCGCTGAGATCGATAGGTTTCCTTTTTACATTAGCTAAATGCCATATTGGAATAGCACTTAAGCGTTAGCTCAACTGACATTTTGGATAAGCGTTTTGCACCACTGCAAACTTCCGGTCTTACTTTGTGCATTTAGCTCCCGCTGCCGTTTCTTTCTGGTTAATCAGATCTATTGAAACATTTATGTTCCCTGTACACAGTAGAAAAGTGACTGCTGAAACTGAATAATTAAATTTTCAAAGGTTCTGCAACAAGGTTGTTTTACACAAACGAACCTGTTTTTGTTTTGTTTTTGTTTCAATTGAATTAAGCAGAAATTTTGTTGAACTCGTTTTAAAAAGCACCATTTTCAAAGGGTTTCGTAGACTTTTGAGAGCCGTTTTATGGTAAAAATTTAAGTTCAGGTGAACTGGAGCCATTTTGGAAAACAAACAAACAAGCTAAAAATTGAACACAGCAGCTGCTTTGTCTGTGGGTTTAATAACTATGCTGTTCTTCTTCAGGTGACATCCTCTCCTCCTTTCTGCGCTGTTGAACTCTTAAAATCCTCCTTTCTGGCTTGAACTCTGAACATTCCTGCTCCCGGCCGTTTTCTGCAGCGTTCGCTTTCCTCTCTCTCTCTCTCTGTGTCAGTGGGAATGTGAGACCTTACCTCTTACCTGTCCAAACGATTGTGCACTGATGTAAACGACAACGCACCACTCGTGTCGCTTGTCTTCTCTGTTTTTGCTTGTGTTTTATTGGGAGTCCTTGCGGCGGTTTTTTATTTTTATCTTTTAAAGTTGTTGAACAACCGGGACTTCCTTCCAGCTCATTCCTAATGCACCTTTTCGGAGCTATTCTCACCACAGCGTCAGTTGTCGAGTATTATAAGTGCTGCCTTAAGCGAAGGTTTAGTTTTTTCTCACCACTTTTGTTTCTCTGGGTGGATATTTTAAGAGAAGAGACCAAGGTTCCACTTCCTCCCTTGTAAAAATTAATATAAATAGATATATAAATATAAAGACAAATATATAATATACATTTTACTCTTTTTTTTTTTTTTTTTGTCCAGTTTTGTATATAAAACTCATGTAAAGTTTGTTTTTAAAGAGGCATCAGAGCAGCTATTACAAGACAATATGAGTGACAGTGTTCACCTGGGAGAATTTTATGCATGTTATGTTTTCTTTTTCTCTCTCAGACTCTTTTAAAAAAAACCCTCAGACCCTCCCGCTCTCTCTCGTTCAGGTGTGTAACGTGAAAATAAAAGAAATCTACCTTTTTCTTTGGGAATGTTGTAGACAATCAGGCCGGGTCCAGTCCCAGCAGGGAGCGAGAGCCCTGGAGGCTATAAGACAAACTAAACTCTCTTTTATTTTCTTATTTTTTTTGTTTGTTTGGTTTGTTTTTAGTCTACTGGAAGTCCAAACTCGGAGGTTTGTTCATTCATATGTTCGTGGCTGCTCTCAAGTTTACACAGAAACACACACTTCTCGACTACACTCAAAACATAAACACCTCGTGCATTTGGTCCCTCTGCTTTTTGTTTCCAAGGTGAGGATGCCAACCTTGTGGAAATGATGCTTTGACTAACAAATCTATAACATCTATGAATGTGGGAATGCAACACATTGCAATAAAAGCACCATCTGAAATGCAACATGTTGGTCTCCTGTTGTTCCTTAAAAATCAGGTGTTATGATGTTTAAAAAGCCCAGCATGCATTATCAGTTTCACAGTCTGGAGTTTGATTTTTCCAGGTTTGGATTGGTAAAATATTTTATATTGGTGTCCAAACTTTTTGCTGCTAGGACCAAAGTCATTAAGTTGAAAGCACTTAGTCACAACAATTATGCATTTTTTAAATAACTTATATCTTCTTTCAGTGCTGCATCCAAAAGGAAAGTTAAGTGGAAGGAAAAAATTGGTAGAAAATATTGAGAGGTGAGCACCTTTAGGAAGGTGTTGTTTTGGACTCCTGACTTAAATTTAAAATTCACATAAATGATAGGTTTTGTTGGGTACGTAACATATTAACCTAATTAAAACCTAAAAATTAAAACATTGTCAGATTACCCAGATATTTATTTAAAATTTCATTTTAGCAGATGTATTTTGTGCATTTCTTGTGCTTAATGTATATTTATCTGTAAAGCCCTTCAACTGACCCGTTATGTCATTTATAAAATGCTTACATTAACAAATTTGTTAGTTAAACTTATACAAAAACTATACATTTAATTTCATTTACAGTGGAGTAAAAACAGTTGATTGTAAGGAGACTGTTGTGCTTTATGAGCAGATAGTTAAAAATAAAAAGCTACAATAAAACATCAAAATCCAACATTGAGCCAACATTTGGTGAAGGTTTCAACAAATAAACATGTAGGAACAGATACATTTACAGAAATAACATTGACATTTCAATAAAACCTATCAATTTAACAAAAATACATTTTTATTTAATGTTTTTAAATGGACATATTGTGCAAAATTCACTAAAAACCCACAAACGCTTAAGAAAAATAAAAATCTGCAATAAGTTGCTTTTTTATGTCTTGAAAATGTGCCATTAACAACGGAACTACACGGTTACCTAGCAACCCCCACAGAGCAAAGCTCGTTACCTAGCAACCCCGGGGAGCTTCATAATGTTTGCTCAAAGACTTATCCTAACCTGTTCAAGGGAGCACAATGTTTCACCTTTAAAGATTAAAATCATAAAAAAATCAGTTTGTGATGTCTGCTTTTAACTTAATGGTACATTTTATATTCTGACATTTGTTCTGGTTTTAGCAGTGGAAAAAACATCCAGAAAACCAACAAGATGTGTATTTAAGAAAAAGTAAAGGCTTTCTACCTGTTTATAGTTATTTTACTTTTTTTCTGTTTCAGTTCCAGGAGTTCTGGATTAGCAGTCAAAGAAGGAAACAATAAAATGGCAACGCGTCTACAACCAAGTCTGATTAATGACGCCCGCTTCCTCTGCTTTGTTTTTGGGATCCTTGTGGGTGGCCTGTTCAATGGGCTCGGTGGGATTCTTGTACTCATAGTACTCCACTATCGGGTAGGTGATCATGCTAATCACCAGAACAGCCAGCACGATGTACAGTTTGTACTCCAGGCACAGGAAGGTGCTGTAGGCGAAGGCGATGACGAAACCAAGCGACTCCCACATGCGGTAGTTGGCGAAGGCGGCCTCCTTGTCCCGCGGGAAGAGGATGCCATAAAGAGCTGCAACAGAGCGGGCGACGGGTCACTTAAAGGTAAACTCAGCTGTTTTTATCGTTAATCTTGTGCACGTGCAGATGAAACCAGTTTTGTAGAATATAGTTAATCCTTGGGAGGAGTTTCCAGATGCTTAAAGGGGTCGCATTCATTAGTTCAAACATTTATACGCAAATCTAGACGTGATGTGAATGTCCAACCATCATACTGTCCATGAAGGAGATGGGTTTTGATTAGAAATGTGCAGATTGACCCCCAGAACTAAAGCTAAAAACGTTGTGAAGAATCTGGCTAAAGTTGGTAAGACGGTGTCGATATTTAAATTAAAATTTGTCATGTGCCAATATGAGCTGAAAAGCCGCTCCACAAAGAAGATGCCATGACTCCACAGTAAGTGTTCAAATGTCCCGGGGTCTAATGATACTACAGTGGAACTGTTTGGGCTTAATGACCATTGTTTAATTTGGAGGAAAAACCGGGATATTTGTACCATCGTAACTGTGATGTATGTTGGTGGAAGTATCATGTTGTGGAACTGCTTTGCTGCAGGAGGAGCTGGTGCACATCATAATATAGATGGCATCATGAGGAAAAAACATTGTGTAGAAATACTGAAACAACTACTGAAGACATGAGCCAGGAAGTTAAGGCTTCGTCCAGTGATTCTGCCAAAGGACAATAACCAAAAGCAAACAGCTGAAGTGGTTATAAAATGATTTAAGACAACATAATCTTTGGGTATGATATAAATCCTCTAGAGAATTTGTGTACCTGTTCTGTCAGGAGGAATGGACCAGAACTCCAGCAAACTATCAGAACCTTGTAGAAGGAAATCCAAAAGGACTGACCCAGCCATTCAGTCCAACGCTACCAAACACTGAGGAAATGTATGCAAACTTCTTATTTTGAAGACATTAATAACTAGCAAATAGAAATAATTTTGGTAATTCTAGCTGACCTAAAACAAGAGAAGTTTGGTCTATTTAACTTCAGACAATGATAAAAATAAAAGGAGTTTGTCCTTTTAGGTGCTGTATATAAGCGTCTGATTTCATGGATCATGAAAATTATGGACAATGACTTGTAAACATGATTAGCCTTTTCCACACCAACATGGCTATTTCTGGTCTTGTCATGATGTGCCATTTCATTTAGAGCCACTTACTGGCATGTCATGAGTATTACAGTCTTTTCATTCCAGTTTATTGCCAAATATTTTAGTTAAATAATTGAAAGGATAAATATTATACCATCCCAGGACATGGTGGACTTCCTTTGCTAACTGTTAAATTGCCAGAGCTGGTCTTTATGGATTCAAATGAAATAAAATGGATAATATTCACTGCAGTAAAATAATAGAAACTGAAACAAAATTTGTTAGAAATGTACAATAAATGTGTGTATTTAAGATTAAGTTTAAAGTAAATATCCAGCAAAATGATGCAACTTCCTGATTGTCTGATACACAAGATGAATATTGGCTAATAAGTTTATAGGACAGGGTTTTTTTATGTTTATCTTCTTAGACAGTAAAATTTAAAATTAGTTCCTGTAAAACACAGGTGTCAAATTCCAGTCCTGGGGGGCCACTGCCTGGCAGCACACCTGAATAGAATAATTAGGTCATTAGCAAGCCTCTGGATAACTTATCTACACAAGAAGAAGGAGGTAATTAAGCCATTTCAGTCCAGAGTTTCATATGTGTGGAATAAAACTCCACAGGTATAAAACCTGTCAGGGCCACTGACCTACAAACTGCAGATCAGTGGCCCTTGAGAACTGGAGTCTGACACCCCTGCTGTAAAACATCTTACAGACTTCTACATGAGCAGGAAAAAAGGCAACAAATATAATTAGGTCAAACTGCTTCTAGGTTCCTTCCAGATGTTTTTAATCCTCCTTTCTGAACATGAAAGCATAAAAACAGAAGTTTTAAGTTTTTCTTACCATTAGTCTGGGTTTGCCAAATAGCATCCGCCATACCCCACAGAGCAGGAAAAACGAAAAACAAAGGCAACTGGTCAGGATGAGGCCTCCACACCAGGAGGCCGATGATGCAGCCCAAGTTAGTCGCAGCAGCTGAAAACACATGATTCCTCTGATTACAAACACCTACCGACCTTTAACCAGACGACTTCAACATATTTTACTTTAATGAAAGAAAAAAGTAGCTATCCAAGAAATTACTCACGAGTAAAAAATAATTTGATAAACGTAAACTCAGGTACTATGTAACTGAACAAATTATCAAGCATTTAATATTTAAAAATAATATGATTAAATGGACCAAAATATAAAGTTAATTGGGAATTTTTGTATTTTAAGGACCAAAATGGCAATTATCTATGTATGTAACAAAAAATAACAAAATCAGGCAAAAGAAAAATTATCCCAAATCAATCTCTTTCGATATAAAACTTATGAAACTTTAAAAAAAACGTATAGCGTAGTAAAAATGCTCCTAAAAGTTTTTTTTTTTTTTCAAAAAGAGTTACTCAAGTAAAAGTAACTGAGTAAATGTAAGTAGTTACTTCCCAACTCTGTCTACAACCCGCTGCAAACTGATCAGCACAATTCCGAACTTTTCATAAAATAAAAACAAAATCCGACCTGTGCTACTTCTATGTCTAGTATTAAGTCAGCACTCATCTCTGAATAAACATTTAAAATAATCCATAAACGGTTTAATCCATCATTACTTCCGTAAACAATGCGCTTCTGTGTGACGTAAACGTTCATCTTCTGCGCATGCGGGCCGCTTTGTACAGAAGCATCACCGGCTAGCAGTGAGAACGACCCCGCAAAAGAACAGAAAAAAAGATCGGGACTAAACATCAGGACCTGCTGCGTGAACGTAGCCTTATATAAGCATAAGGCCTTTTAGCCTTATATAATCAGTTTACATATAAGAAAAGGAGTTTTTACCAAAGAAGAAGAGGGCGGCTCTTCCGGTGTAGCGGGCGAGTCTCCCGAACAGGAAGGAGCAGAGCGAGTTCGTCGCTCCGAAGCACATCATCACGTAGCCCACATAGTGGATCCCCAAAGCGCAAGTCACGTAGTTCTGCGAAGAGAGGCAGCAAAATGGCTTCACAGCTCAGCTGGTTGATGAAACATCAACAAACTCAATTTGACGAATAAAAATGGTAGAAAATGGTATTTGCAATGTTTTTATAAGATATTACTAATATTCTCGCTTTACACAATAAACTTTATTGTATTTTGGGGGGATTTTATGTGATGTTCTGGACTGGAAGAACCAAGATGAAATGTGTTTTAAGAACCTTTTTAATAGTAAAAATCTGAGACTTAGAATTACATTTGTAATGTTAAAGGGAACCTATGATGCAAAATTGACATTTTGCACCTTTTTGTACTCCCATTTTGGTCTCGGCTGCTTCAAGCACTTAAAAAAGACACTAAGCTGTTTTCTTATTGGAAGATTTCAAAAACCCATTATTACTGAGTCACATGTGAATTCTTACATAGCAACACCAGCGAAGCTTGCTAACGACGCTTTCTCATTCTAGCATCAACTTGTTTTTTTTATTTACTTATTTGCAGTGTCCTTACTTTGGTGTACTCCCCGGAGAGGAAGCTCTGCTCGAAGCCGCTGTACATGGTGAGCGGGATGAGCGTCAGGAGCCTCCAGTCCTTCAGCAGCCTGAATGTGGCCAGGAACGTGTGGCAGAACGGTTCCCGGTTCCCCCGAAACTGGCTGGTCTGCTGGTGGTCGATGTTGTCCAGAAATATCGACACTATGAGTATCGCTAGGACACCAACACCTATGAGACAAACATCTCGCCAACTCAGATTTTTGAATGGGATTTAAGACCCATTTCCCAAAAGAAATGTAGGAATTTCATCCGTGTAAATTTGTGCAACAAAAACAAACCGCTAGCTATCTAGCGTTTTCATATTTTTTCTAGTCAAACTGCAACCAAAGGTGTTTTGTGAGGAAAAGCAAAACTCTGAAATTACCAATGTAGCACCCGAGAAGCGTCCATATAAGCTTCTGTGCAGGTCTGCTGCTGCTGGAGGTGCTATTGCTACTGTTGGTATTGATAGTGATTCCACAGTCATATGCTCCACAGGTGTTTAGGATGTCCTCTGGAATGTCGGCTGGAAAGAATAAACACATGCAAATGTTAAATACACCAAGAAAATAAATAGAGAAAGCAAAACTTGCAGAGATGTTGGTTTCCACTGCTTTTTAGGGCTTATTTAAGGGGAAATGTTTTCTTTGTGAGTCTTTGGCATTTAAAGGTGTTTTTCTTTCTTTTATTTTTGTATTGTTTGACAATTTTTCTTAGCTAAATCAAAAAAAAAATGTGCTGAATCTAATCTATGCCAGAACAGGAAAAAAATAAAATGAAAATGTGCTTTCTGGAGAAGCTCATGAGTTAATGATTTATAACTGATAGGGAAGCATTTAAACCAGGATGGTAACTTCGTGTGAGCGCGCCATGCAATGACCTTCAAGAAACAACTGTTGCTGCAAAATAATCTGGGAAATGTTATGAGGTTGTTGACATCAGAGGGAAACCATTAGATTGAATACAGTTACTGTCAACACTCAGAATTTACAAAAAGCTAAGAGCAGTAGAGGACATTACTTGCTAAAAAGATAGTTGCACCAACCTTAAAGCATTAATTATAAACATTAGTTCTGCTAATGCTAAAGTGCTACACCAACACAGTATTTAGCAGAAGCTAATGCTACAGCCCAACTCTAACACTGTATTTAGAAAAAGCTCATGTTGAAAGCAATCTCAGCTTGTTTGTAAGCCTCTAACTTGACTAATATGGCTTTTTTTTGAAGGTTTTATTGGCTCTAGTGGCCTTTATTTAATAGTTAGTGGACAGGAAGGAGGGAAATGAGAGAGGGGGAAGACAAGGCCACTGGGTCGCCAGGCCAGGATTCGAACCTGGGACGGCCGCGTCGAGGACTAGGGCCTCCGTATGTGGGTGTGCTAAACCCCTGCGCCACCAAAGCACCCCTCTGACATTAAGCTTCACTGTATCGCCTGCTTACAGATGTTGGTGTCCTGCCCAAAGATGAGCGACGACATCAGGTTTCCCCAAACTGCAGATGACTGGAAGATGAAGAAGAAGATCCCAAAGTATTGGTTGACCACATCAGCCCCCTTCTTATTTTCCTTGGCGGCCTGCACATTCCCAGAGATGGTGAGGTAGGTGCATTTAGCCGACCACAGAGGGGAGCCGCCCAAACCCAGGATGAAGGAGGTTGGGATGAGGGTGTACCTGCAGATAGCATCTTAATTTATCCACATTTTTCAACTTTGAATTTCACTTTAAAGAGGATGTGTGAAATAGATTTTTTTTCAAGCTTTATATCATGTTTCAAATTGTTAAATTGCAAAGTTACATTTATTTAAAGTCATGTTTGACTTTTGTTGCATTTTTATTGCAGGCTCATTTTAGACGTTTCTAAAATGATCTAAAATGATCCTTCACTGCAAAAACTCAAAATCTCACCAAGTATTTTAGTTTAGTTTCTAGTGCAAATATATTTATATATATATATATTGTAAATGCATATATAATATATATATATTAGATACATTGCTAAAAAGTTACTCTTATGTTAGTTTTGTCTTATTTTAACAGTATGAATATATTTGCACTAGAAACTAAACTAAAATACTTGGTGAGATTTTGAGTTTTTGCAGTGAAGGATCATTTTAGTGCATTACAAGTTGTTGCTCAAGATTTGGCACTCGGGTTTGTGCAGAAACGCCTAAAATGAGCCTGAAATGTTTTCTATGAACTTTAACCTTAACAAAGCTTATTGTGCAAAAAGATTATTTGTATCTATAACATGACTTAATTCAATAATTAGGAACTCAAAAAATTGGAGTTTTAGATGTTTTTGTGTTTTTTATCATCAAATTATTTGTTTAAATCTATAAAATATGCTAATTATAATCATATTGCAGACAGAAACAACAGAAGAATTAAACAAATTTGTGGGAATTTAGAAAAAAGGCAGAAAATGATCGTTTCTTTCCGAAATGATCTTTTCGGAGGCGCTGTTATGTGTTTTCCGGGCACGTGGCACCATTTTATGGCACAATCAAGTAACTTTGTTGCTTTTTATAATGTAGCATGTTATAAAAATGCTACATTCATCAAACATGACTTTGAATAAATGTAACTTTGCAATTTAACAGTTTGAAACATGATATAAAGCTTGAAAAAATTTATTTAGCATAATATGAACCCAATTTTAAGTCAAATCCAAAATCATTTTTCAGATAGATTTGAGAAATTACAAACAAAAAAACAAGAAAACAAAAACAATGTTCTAAATAAAAAAATAAAACACTTCAAGATGATATCCAAAACTAACATGGATGAAAAAGCTGTAGTTCCATTGGGAGATTATTTCACTTAACACAAGACATTTTTCCCATATTAAAAAATAACTTTTTTTAATTTTTACTTTAAACAAGCTCCTATATCTTGCTAAAAAGTTAGTTTTGTCTTTTTACAGAGAAAATAATAGTTTCTGATAAGATTTCTTATCTTGTAAATTTGTGTGAATCTGCACAGAAAAATGAAATTCATGTCGTGATTTTCTGACTCCGACGTCCTAAAGTTGCCATTTGTTTGTTGATTTTCCTGATTTTTAGAGGTTTAATCAGCCTCTTTCAGTCAGATTTTTTAGTCAGCTCCTTACCATCCAGGGTAGAGGTTTCCGAATGAGTAGGACACGTAACAGACCATTCCTACGACGATGGTCCATTTGCAGCCCAGGTTTTTGATCATGATGGGCGGCAGGAACATGGAGGAGATGATGATGCCGGAGTAGACGACGCTCAGGGATGCAACGCCCATCCCCTGCGCCGCATTCAAGCTGCTCTGCACAACACAAAATGAAATAATAATCAGAAACCAATCAGTTTTTAAAGGAGACAACAGGTTTTTATTTACACAACACTTTAAATTTAACTACATGTGCTGGAATAACACAGAAAATCCCAATAATATGCACAATGTTAGTGTTAAATGTGAAGAATATTAATAGTTTCCTGATTTTATTGAAAGATTTTAGCTTATCAACACATTTTTTTACATAAAAAAATATTTGTATGCCTAATAAACCGCTGATATGCTACTTGTTAAATGTCCTATACTGATATTTATTTTGTAAAACACTTTAAGTTTAATAATACACTAATTGATTCAATACAGTAATACTTTAATTGATACAATATTAAAAATCCCAATAAGATACAATTCAAAAGATTTTATTTAAAAATACTTCATTAATCCCAAAGGAAAATTAAATGTGACAAAATATTTAAATTATTAATAGTTTTCCATTTAAATGTGAATTTAAAAAAATATGTTACTTAGCCCATCAATAATTTTTGTCCAACTGTCTTGTCGAACGTTTTTGAACTTTCTGACTTTTTTACATTTCAATTTATTCATATAATGTGACAAACATGTTTTTAATAATTACTTAGCCTTAAAAGTCCCTTCTTTAATAAATGACCATTAATTTAGATTTTTATTTTGAGCACTTTTTGAAATAAAAATCAACATTTTAGCATCATTAGAGCATTTTGTGTGCTTACCTGTAAGCTCTGCAGGCCTCCATAAGCCGTAAACAGAGACAGAAACCCAATGGAGACCACCAACACATTCTTAAAGTTTTGGCTAATCATGATTGACTTTTATTTAAAAAAAAAAAGATAATGAAGCTTTTAAAAAAAAGAAAAGTCCTGGTGGGGTTAAAGCTAGCCGCTGTGCTCAAGAGCAAAGTTAGAGGAAGGCTGTCTATGCTGCAATGATTCTGCCTTTGATAAAGTCGTACAGTTAAAATAGTTCAGGATAAAGTCCAACCCACACACACACACTCACGCACACTCATATGATACACACACACACACAACATTTGTAAGGTTTAATTCCTTCTGATTACTTATCAACATCTAAATCTGTCATAAAAATATTTTCTGTTGCTTCCTTCTCTTTTGTTATTAAAAATACTTCATTTCAGTGATTTTGAATCCAGATTTTTTGTTTCCCCCCCATTTCTGAACATATATATGTATGTAAAAACATGTGGAGCAAGTGGCAGTGAGCAAAGGTTTACAGCAGGTCGATCCTTTTACGGGAACGCCGACTCAGAGTTTTACAATGCAGCATGTTTACAGGAATGAAACAAACAGTGATGTTTTTCACCAGGATTCAAATTCAAACAGAGGATGCGTCGCATATCAGCTGACCCATTTGATAAAAATGAGAAAAGAGGATTCTGACATATTTTATATGAAACCAAACAGGAAATGACATCAGCAAAGGAGGAAGTTTCTTAATATAACTGTTAGTGAGCTTTAGTGTTATTTGGTTTAAAGCTTACTAGCATTTCTAGTTATTTATGATTTCATTAACTGTGATAGGTATGATGCTGCCACCGCTACGCTTCTCTGTATTTATTTGATTCTTTCGGTGATTTTATGTTTTTTCTGCGTTTTGGCTTCAGATTGTATAAGAAATTCTTCAAGTTTTTTATTTTCTTGCTACTCCAGAGTCTATGAAACTACATATAACAAACTACATATTTAGCTCACAGCTACTATTTAGCTTTTTAACTAAGCTTCCTAACTAAATATTTAGCTTGATTGTAATTAGCTTTCTAATGCCATATTTTGTGTGTAACTAAATATTTAGTTTGCTAGCTAAATGTTTGCAAGCTAAATCTTTTGTTTGCAAGTTTATTTAACCAGCTTTGAAGCTAAATATCTATCTTGTTAAAAAACCCTTTTAGCTTGCTAACAATATACTGTATTTAGCTTAACTACATAGCTATGCTTGTCAATTAAATATTTAGCTTGTTAATAAGCCAAATGTTTAGCTTATCAAATACTTTTAAGCTAAATATTTAGCTTGCTAAGTATTTTTATTTGGAGCTAATCATTTAGCTTGTTAGCTACATATTTGGCTAACAAGCTAAATATTCAATTGAGTAGCTTTGAAGCTAAATATTTAGTTTGCTAACAAAATATTTAGCTTCCTAGCTATGTATTTTGTTGTCAAGCTAACTAGTTTGTTTGCAAGTTTAACTAATATGTTTTGAATTTAAATCTATTTATATTGCTAATGTAATATTTAGTTTGGATCTAAATATGGAGCTTGCTAGTTCATTTGCAAGCTGGATATGTTGTTAGCAAGCTTAGTTAAGTGGGAGTTAAATACGTAGCTGTGAAAGTGCATTGAATAAAACACCTGAAGCTACCCAGAGTACCGCAGCTAGTTACCATTGAAACCAACCACAACTGCCTAGTCAAAGTCTGACCCTTGCAGAGCTGAGTAGCATTGGTATAAGAAACGTAATTCTGTAGTATCTGAACTACAGGGAATCTGTAGACATTAAATATGTGTGAACCGTGAATGGAGCCTTGAGGAACTCCACGTTTTTTTGTTTTGTTTTTTCTTCAGAGTTCTTATGCTCAACTGACAAAACATTCACATAAACATCCCCATTAAAGCCGATTTTATAACTTTCTTACAAAACAAAGATACTCCATGATGCACTTTGGTCGAGGTTCCTAAACATTGTATTTCCTGGAAGATTGCTCACGTTTTGGTCATTTGCTTTTATGCTCTCAGTAAAACAACCAGCAGAAATTTATCCCCTCTACCAGAATTATTGTCCTCAATTTGACCAAACACTGAATCCAACACCAGCAATAAATATAATTATAGATAAATTAAACCATAATATATACCAAGAATCTTTTTTGAGTTAATTTAAATGACAAAAAGGTGAGAAAGAGTGACTGATGACGTAGTCGGTGTCAATAAAACATGACAAAGCTGTCGGTATATACCACTCAACGTCATAAAATGATAGTAACTAAGACGACATGCTTCACTCCAACAACATCCTGACTTTCAAACCTAATTACTAACAAATATTGAATTTTCTAAACAGATTCTTTTTTCTAAAAAAATTAAAATACTTTTTTTCCTTTCACTCCCTGGTGTAAATGTATATTTATGTATTGGAGGAACAAAAAGCCATATGCTGTAACTCCAGTCCAGTACGAGTCCTATCTGATTCTTAGTTTATGGAGCTCCTGCCTCACCCTGTTGTTAGGAAACAATTAGGTGTGGCTGTGAAGACGTCCTGATAAAAGTTATCTTTTAAGATATCTCCGTTAACTTAAGATAATCTATTGAAATCTGCTGCCTCAGCGATTTTTTTGGGTTTTACATTATTGTCATAAAAAACTTACATTTTCCACTTATTACTTTATTGAAGGGAAGATTTAAAATAAATAGTTTTCTGCAGAATCTAAGCTAAGGCTTGAAGTTTAGAACGTGAACCCAAGACTTAGCTTGATGTATTCATGTTATTTTCATTGACTGAATTATTTAAAGTGTCGTAGAATTTGATTGGTGCATTTACTGACCAGCAGAGGGAGCCAGAGTGCATTACCAAAGTTAACGCTCCTGAATTTCATCCTGTTTTTACTGTAAAGTGAAAACATTTTTACCCCCTTCCAGATTTTGTCTTTTCCTTGTTTTCTCACACTTTCAGTGCCAATGTAATGTATTCATGCCTTTGGATGTTTTACCCTTTATACTGCTATTATAAAGCAATCATTATTAACAGAATTTGTCTTTTTTTGACAGTTTTTTAACAAAAAAACGGCTGAAAACTGATTTCTACAAGAATAATGACAATTAAATTAAAATATAAAACATAAAAATATGTTATTATAAATATTCACCCTCTTTAAATGACATAATTTAACATGCTATTTATCTAAAACATTTAAATAGGTCTGCAACTAAGTTATTTTAATATTTAATTATTCTTTCAGTTATTCTGATGATTAATCAATTAATCAAATTTTAAAAAATTACATTCTACAGATTTTTTTGTTTATCCTCTAAGCTTTTTTCTTTTTCTTAATTTCTTTTTTTTAACAATACTGGAAATACAATAAGAGACACATAAACAAATAATAAAATTCCTTTTTTAAGTAAAAAAAATACACATTGTATTGGCTAAAATGGAATACCATAAAACATATTTGCAGACAAAGGTGTTTTTATCTTAAATGCAAAAATGTATGATAATTTTGTAGTTTTTACTTAATTATTGCCCTGAATATGTTGTTTTTTTATGTGTGTATGTGTGTGTGCATGTGTGTGTGTGTATTCTCCAGTTAACAATTAATCGATTACTAAATTTTTTGATGATTATTTCAATAATCGATTTCAATAACGATTCGACTAGCTTAAGGCAGAGGTTGTTATTGGCTGGCCAGCAGTCAGCTGACCAAACCTGCAGAGCTCTGCCCGGGTTGCTAGGTAACGGGGCTGGAACTGGCTAGGGTTGCTAGGTAACGGCGCATTGCCTGTGGAATGTAACAGTTATCAAAACAGCAACAAAAAATGTGAACTTTCTGTCTAAAAACAACTGGGAGGGACATTTTTTAAGTGTTTGGGATGTTTTTAGAAGAGTTGAGACCCAAATGGAATTATAAAAGATTTTAAAAATATAAAATTAGGTAAATAGGTTCCCTTTTTAGTGCAAGAACTGCAGCTGAATGTCGTTCTGGTTGTCAGAGAGTTATCTAAGGGGATTTAATATATAAAATAATCTGTGTTAGATGCGTGGCGTCTTGAATCAAGATGAAAATCCTCGGCAGAATATGAAACGATAACAATGTTGACACTCCCTGCTTGGTAAACAGTCTCCGAGCCAAAACCAGGATTCATTTTCCAGAAGTGACATGGCTCCACCCAAGTTTTCATAAAGTTTCACTGGAATACTTTAGGGCGACGTTCAGATTTTTTTAAGCATCAACGTTTAAGCAGGCCAGTCAACTAAGGCACAAAACACAAATAATCAGATCTTTATGTTTAAAAAACAAATTTTTTTTCTTTAACATTCCTTTAAAATGACCAAACTTGGATCAGTTCATGTTTTCATCACTTCAGACGACGATGCATTGACTTATGTTCACTTCCTGAACCACAACCACCAAATCCTTGACGTCAAGCCATAGTTTAATCATTACAGCTAAACTGTAAACAGTTTAATGTGTCCAAAACATCAGAAACACGTGTATCAAACACTCTGAAGGAGGATTACAGGTATTATACTGTCAGATAGGCAGGTTTGTCTCGACTTCCTCAAATATGAATCTGAAGCTCTGCGAGCTCAGAGGTAATTTAATTACACGCTGATTCAACCATCAACAGGATCATTTAGACAAATTACAAATAGTTTCTCTGTTTTTGCTTTTTTGTCACAGTTAAGTGTTTCAGATCAAAATTACTTTTCATATCAGCCAAAATGACTTAAATAAATGCAGAATGCGGCTAACATGTCAAATGGCAAGTAACTAAATATGTCGTATTTATTGAATTATTTTAATTCATCCACTTCATCCATCCATTGTACACAAAATAGTATTACTTGTGGTTTTCTGTTAGAGATGATACATATGAACTTTGTACATTCCTATCCTGTACATTTAGGTATGATGCGAATTAGGTCCACCAGGCATTTAAGAAATGAGAACAGAATTTTCAATCTCATTATGCTTATTTTATTAATGTTGCTCTTTGTCAAGCAGGATTTTGAAGTTGTTTGATGTAAAAATCAAGGCTTTTTCATAATTAGTGTTTGAAATACTGTAAATATGTCTCTTGTGCTTCTTACTTCTCCTCTCCAATATAAAATCAGTTTTATAAATTGATTTTCATTCTGAAAATACTGAAAAAATCATTTAATCTACAGTCTCATAAACTTTTATTCAATGTTTTATGATAAAAAAAAATATTAAGTAAGGGCAAATACTTTTGTAAATAATTATTTATTCACCAATAATTATATATTTTTTTGTAATCTGTAGTAGTCCTTTAATTTCAAAGTTGCATAATTAAAATACATGCACAAAATACACTCTTTCTACAATTATGCCTAGATTTTACATATTACTTCTTAATACCAATGTTATTCAGTTACATTTGCTGAGTTTATCTACCAAATTCCATAAATCACGCATAGTTCACATTCTGACCACTAGATGGAGTAAATAAGTAGAGTACTTAAATGATCGAGACAAAAATTATTTAATATTCTTATTCTCAATTTTAGTCTAATATTTGATAATTTTCAAATTATTTTTTATGTTACTTAACAGGATTTGAGCACCTAAAAGAGATTGTTGTTGATCTGTTAGCTGAAATCTGCAATCAATGCAATGCAGGGAGGGACGAAACTTGGCAGGCCTCTTTGAAAAGCAGAGCCTCAATTTGTCCACTAGATGGCAGTGCAGCAACATGGTGCCAGATTAAAATGTCCAGGGTTTTTTTTCCAATTAGCCAAAACAGCAACAAGTTTCACATTATTGCCTAATGTCAAATGTATTTTTATAGCACATTTCCAACAGCAAGGTGTCAAAAACAAACCAAAAGCTAAAAGGCGTCAAAGTTAGTGGATGTTTCTTCTTCAGTTCAGCTGATGCCACAAACTGAACAAACTAAAATCCCCAGTTTTACTGTTTTAGCAAAAATTAGGATCTTGTTTCAAGTAGATAATTCCTTGATATTGCTTTTAAAACGAAGTGCATCTTCTACTGGCAGATTATTTGACACGTCTTGTTAAAAGTGAAAAAATCTACAAGTGGAACTAGTACATTTTATTAGTATTAATGAATTATTTTCTTAGCAAGTTACTATAATATGCAGAAAAATACTTGTAAGTTAGTTTTGTCTTACTTCATTGTACTAAAATATTTGACTAAACTAGACCAATGATAGTTTGTGTTTTTGCAGTGCATTTTATTTTTCTGCTAAAGTTGCTTTAATGTTTGAGCTTTAATTTCTCCTTACCTGAGCAGAGTCATGGGAAGAGAAATCTCTCTCTAACACCCCCCCCCACACACACACCCTTACCTCTTTTTCCTGCCCAATCTTGTGGCTCTCTTGAGTAAATCCCTGCAGGAATCTCAAACCTGCATGTGAACCAACCTGATGTTCACATCAGGATTATGGAAGTTTCCAAAGACTCATATCAATGCTGAGCTTTCTGCACTACAAAAACACAAATTTGACCTAAAGTTTTTGGTCTAGTTTCTGATCTTAAAATCTTAATAAACTAGAATTCAGACAAAATTCACCTAAAAGTATCTTTTAAGCAAGATACGGGAGCTTGTTTTAAGTAAATGTTAATATTGATGCTAATAAAACATTTTTCCATGTTATAATTGAACTAATCTTGTGGAAATGTAACTTTTTCTTCAATATTAAGGAATTGTTAAATCAATCTCCTATATCTTACCTAAAAGTTAGTTTTGTCTTAGTTTAAGTGTACTAAGATGCTTGTACTAAAACTAAACCAGAAATATTTAGTAAAATGTTCAGTTTTTTCAGTGACAACCTGTTTTAAGCAAACTGTACTCTCATCTCTACTGTTTTACTTCACAGTTGATCAAAGAGTATCAGCCTTCTTGGTTTATTTAAAATGCTCTAGTGATAAAGGTGTGTATGCATTGAAACCTGACAAAGATAAGAGGGTAAAACGATGAATATCTATTTGTTCAAACCATTAAAGTGTTTAATCTCTAGTTCCTCTGGTTTCCTGTTTTGTAAAAAAAAAAAAAAAGCATAAGAAATTTGGAATATTAAGCATTAAATTAAAAATGATATAAAATGCAAAGATCTGATGTTTTGAAATTGCTTAGGTTTGATATAAAATCTGAGTTTCAGTGCATTTTAAAAAAGTTTCGCTGCTGAGAAGCTGAGAAGCTGCTAGCTTGCCAGCGTTGTTTACAGATTCTCTGGGCTTATCGTGTTCGGAGGTGCATTCCACACACTGGAAGGAGCAAAGAGAGGCCAGAGGTGAAAGCTAAAGGTCAAAGGTTATCATTTAGGAGGCAGCAGGAAAGGGAAACACAGACAGCAACAGATAGATTGGATGTCACTCGTTTCCTTCCTGTAGCAACAATACAGCAGGAAAAACTATAATGATGTTCATAATAATCAGAAATATGTCGTCAATGTCATATTCTACAGATATTTTTTTAGCTATTAAAACTGTAAATTATTTAAGTCTCATGTGTTGTAAAAACACATATAATCAAAATCTACTGACTTTATTGGCAGCCTGCTAATATTTTAAACATTCCTCTTTTTTCACAAGTTGCTCTTAAGTAAAATGTTTCAGATGTAGCATCTTTACTTTTTGTCAGCGTTTAGCTGCGTTTTCAATTGCCTTGCTCACTTTTAACATTATGAAAATGAACAGAACTAGTTTGAGCTACAAGTCAGAACACGATTGGAACTGAAAGGTTATGAAAATTATTATTTAAATAAACAGAATAAAATGAAAGAATTTAATTTTATTTCCTGTTGAAAGAAAAGATAAAGATGAAGCTTTGAATAACTTATGCAAACTAGGAGATGTAAGTGGAAGATGGTGGTCAAAAGGGCTGATCGTGATTAATTGTGATTAATCGATTATTGAAATAATCGCCAACTAATTTATAAATCGATTAATCATTAACTGGAGTGTGCAGACTCAAAAAGGCAATTTGGTAAAAAAAAAGAAAAAAAAACAAAGCACTTCAGAGAACTAAACCAAAACTGTACAAAAGATCAAAGATAATTTTGTGTATAAACATGTTTTACCCAAAACCTTTTAAGTGGAATAGTTTTCATCTGGTTCAAATTCACTAAACTTATGCTGTGGTTTTGCATTTTAGGCAATAAAATGTTTATTTTCTTATTTGAAAAATTATTTGAATTGTTTATTTGATTCTTTTTAATGTAGTTTAAGTGATTTAATGTAAAATCTGTTGAATTTGACACATTATATCCAAATAATGAGTTAATCATCAGAGTAACTACTAAAATAATCGTTAGAAACAAGGAGCAATAGAAGAAACTGCTTGCTTTTTTGTCTGAGTAAAAAAAGTCCTTGGATTGGTGTTTAGACTTCTTTAACGCTGATTATTCTTCCATTTATCATCAATGTGAGCTTGAATGTGATGTCACTGACTCAATGAAGGCAGCGCCTGCATGCAGTCATCTTATTCAAAGCGAGCCACACTTTGCGAACGGGCTAGATGTGTTGCAGAAGTAGCAGCCTGCAGAGAGAGAGAGACACCAGACGATCCATTGTTCAGCGTTTGCTGACACGGTGCATCATCTGCAGCGTTTCTACTGTTGCAGCACAATGAGGCCGGCAGCACAGAGATGCTGAGCCCAACACTGCTCCGCTTTGTTCCTGTGAGTGACGCACACTGGAAAACACAGATGTGTTTGTGTCTTAAAAGTGATAAAAACTGATGTCAACGTTTTTGTGACAATAGAAGTTGCTGTAGTACCATGCCACACCAGTAGGTGGTGAAATCAATTGTTGGCTGTTGGTTTCTTATGAGTTAAAGCTTTAATTGTGAATTAAAAAGTGGTGCAATCTAAGCTCCAGCTATTTTAGATGATTTTAGATCAGTTACCTGTGACATCACACCTGAATCAAATCCATGGTTCGTTACCAGTTACTAGATCTCACTGGGACAGTTTATAACTTTTATAAGAAATATTTGTTTTGTATTTGTTGAAACTGTCATGTCAGTATGGTATGAGGTAGATAATCCGTGAAAAAATCGAGTTTCTCTGACTAGAAACAACCAATCAAAGATAGAGGCAGTCTTTGCGCCTCCACCATCCCCACTTTGCTGCAGCTAGCATAGCTTGTTATGAATGCTAAGGCTAGTTAGCATAACCACTGATAATGGAGGTTAAACAGTTTTCCTGTAATGGTAATTTGCTTCTCCACCATTAGTTCATTTTCTAGCGCGTTCATGTGGTTGATTGACAGCGCTAAGACCCACTGTCAATCAACAGCTCTGATTGGTTGTTTTTAGTCAGGGAGAAAGTAGAGCAGACTGATCTTTTCACAGATTATCTATTACATAACAAACATGGTGACAGTTTTAACAAATATACCAAAAAATATATATTTTCAAATAAAAGTGACATACTGCAGCTTTAATCCTGGAAAGGTTCTTCAGGTGATAGAAGGCCGACTTTGTAACTGTCTTTATGTGACTCTGAAGGTTCAGATCTGCGACCATCAGAACACCCAGATCTTAGACCCGATCCCTGGTTTCTGGTTGTAAAAACTGAAGCTGTGCAGTCACTCTATATTGTTCCTCTTTAGTTCTGTTTTTGTTTCTGTTCAGATGGAAAAGGTTTTGTGATTGGACGGGTTCTGAGTCACCTTGTGACATCAAAAGGTAGAGCTGATTGTCATCTGCATAGATATGATACCCAATCCTATTTCCTGTTGTAACTTGAGTAGATGTTTTACCAAATACTTTTTTACTCTGAGTTGAGTAATTTCTTGGACAGATACTTTGGGTTTGGGTACTCTAACCACCTCTGGTCCCTGGATTAAACCTTGAGGTACTCCACAAGTGATTTTTGTCAGCTCTGATGAAAAGTTACCTTTGACACCAAAACATTGTTATTTTAAAAGAATTCAGCTTAACTTATTAATACACTAATTTATTTTTGACATGAAATGGTGTTAAAATGAACTGATTCATGTTCAGAGTTCAGCACCAAAGGATTCAAAACAACATTCAAAGCTCAGAATTGAACTAGTTTTTGTTTATTTGTCATGATTTGTCTGAAATAAGCTTTCAAAACTCATTGGAAATATTTTGTTCACCTGAAAACAAACTGCTGTTAAATGATCCTCTTAAAATCAAATTTAAAGACAAAAACCTGGACTTGGTTTCACAGAAGAGGCTCAGATAAACTTTATCTTCTTGAGGTATGTTAAATAAATAAAAAAGAGCGTGGGATGTGCCAATGAACAAACAATACAAACAGCCTTATATCTCAGTCTCTTTCATGCGGTGATGAGTCGATAGGCTCTGCTAGCTGCTATCAAAGTTTGGTGGAAAGAAAGAAAAGAAAAAGTTCAAGAACATCCTCTCCTTGCTGTGAGGTGGAGATATTCTGCAAGAAAGGAGAAAAAGATAACAGGGAAAGCTCCAAGAGAGAGAGAGAAAACCTAGCATGAATAATTCAGCTCTCCCTTTGTCTGCTCTCCATTTATCTCTCAATCCTTTCTTTTTCTCCTCCCGTCCCAGAGCCGCGGCTCCCTGACAGCTTTATTGTAGCTGCAGGGAGACACTCGGTGAAGCTGAAGGCGTTTTGTGATGAGCGTGTTCTCTGTCCACCCCCACCCAACTCTCACACACACACACCGATGCCGCTTTAAATACCCGGCTAATTAGACAGCCAAATTACAGTCCTTTCAGGCAGCATGCAGCTGAGGACTGTGGGAAACGTAGGCAGCTTAAGTGCTTCCTTTATTGCCTATATGGCAGGGGACCAGGAGTTTTTTTTTTCTTTTTTCAGGGTTTCTGAAGACAGACGAGGGAGAGATTATCAGTGAGGAGAAAAAATAAACCCTGGATGAGCTCAGAGGGAGCATCATGTTGAGGGGAAGGTTTTCAGTAGGAAAACTTCCGTTTGTTGATTAAGAACTGTTAAAATACGTGAATGAATGCTTTCTAAATATAGTTTATTTGAATAAAAACAGATGGAAGGCATTAATTAGTGTCCTGTATGGATATATATTCACTTTATTTTATTTAATAGAATAACTAGAACTACAGCTGTGAACTCCTCTAAACATATTTAGGTGGTGAGCTACAAAAATAAAATTAACTAGCTAAATATTTGGCATGCTAACTAAATATTGACTTTGCTAACTTGAATGTATCTTTACGACGAAATATTTAGTTTTCTAAGTAAATATTGACTCGCTAACTAAGTAGCTATGAAACTGTTACATTTATAGTTAACAAGCTAAATATTTGTCTCCAAACTAAATATTTAGCAAGAAATATTTGACTTGCTAACTAGCTTGCTGACTTAATGTTTAGTTTTGAACTTTAAAGTTTATAGTTAGCAAAGTAGTTACCAAGCTAAATATTTGACTCCAAACTACATGTTAGCCTGCTAACTAAATATTTAGTTTGGTTACTAAATATTTAGTTTTCTAGGTAAATATTTGATGGTCTATATAGTTTAGAACTCTCACATTCATAGTCAACAAGATTGTTATCAACCTAAATATTTGACCTCAAACTAAATATTTAGTTTAATAACTCAATATTTAGTTTGTTAATAAGTATATTAATATTTGGTTTTCTAACTAACTTGGTAACATAGATATTTAACTTGCTAACTAAATATTTAGTTAGTATATTTAGTTAGAAAAGGCTATTTAGCAAGCGAAAGATTTGCCTCCAAACTAAATATTTAGTAAATATTATTTTCAGAAGCATGTTATCACATTTTATCTTTTGTTGTCATGTTTTATTGCAATTGTCTTTTCTTCATTTTGTTCTTCTGTGATTTTATAGCTTTTAAAAGTGCTACATAAAGAAACTTGCTTGTTTAGCTTACAAGTTAAATAATTAGCCAGCTAATTATACTATAGCTAAGCAGAGCGTAAATATTATAACATACCAGAAATAATTGCGATACTTCTGATATTGTGAAGTCGACTGTGTTTGATTGTGTTGTGCTGCTTCACTTCCATCATCTTATCTAACACTGAAGTTTCTGTTCAGGTGAGATTATTACATTTGGCCTGTTTTCTCAACCCGCTGAAATTTTAATATTAACGTTCAAACTGTTCCAAAAATGGTTTCTGGTTTCTGCTGCTTATTCACACACCAAAAGCTCAGATCGCACAGTGAAACAGGAATATCGAGTTTTACTCCACAGTGCATGACCAGTCTCTGGTTTCAATACATGAAACTGGTTTAACTGGTGACGCCCTCTCTTATCTCACCTCTAACTCACTCGCCCAGCTGTTTGCTCCTGCTGTCAGCGAATAACAACACGCATTGCACTAAATGTTGACAGTCATTTAATGCAATGACTAAATTTATCAACACGTTTGTGCAGAAAGTTTATTTGGTTTTCTGCAAACATAGAGACTTTATGGCATCACATAGTAGAACAATAAACATGGATAGAAGGAGTTACTATAGTTTATCTTCTCAACAGCAAAAACAAAAATAAAAGCCACCTGTTAAATGTCAAACAAATGGCTGATCATTTAAAATGTGAGATAAATTTGGAGCTATGAAATTTCTTTTTATTTTATATTTTAGAAATTTTCCAAAATTAAGCTAAAATTAAGCTAAAAGTTTTTTGCCCCCAAATTTTCTCCTTTGTTTTTCTATCTACAGTAGCCAGAATAGACCGAGATAAGAAACCAAGATTAACTTTTTTCCCCGTTTTGTTTGCAGGATTGCATCAACTCCAAGCGGCCCTGCAGCTGTTTTAAGAACCGCACTCAGACAGGATCCTCCATTCCTGTTTTTCCAGCCGATGACAGTTTTTCCAGATGTGTGAACGGCCCAACATGAGCTCCCTGAACATCTGTAAAACCCAGCTTTCCCCTGTGAGTTTGGCACCCTTTACTCCTCCCTCACTGGTCTCAATGTTTCAATCTCCAGCTTTTCTTTTTTTACTCTTTTAGCGCTCCGAATTGATGTGGGGTGTGCTGCGGAAAGTTAATAAATCTCAGTGGACTGAAAATCAGGGCTGTGAAACTGTTATGCTCCTAAATTTTAATGTCAACATCTGGATATTCATGATTTACTCATAAAGACAGACAGAAAAAGACAACAATAAAGTCACTAAGCAGGTGGGAATGAATTAAAAACCAGCTTTTCATTAAAAAAAACTATTTTCTTCCCCGGTTTTCCATAAGAGCATCAATACATATAAGTAAATAAAAAAATGAACATATGAAATCTGTACAATGATATAAATCACACTTCTTCAAGAAAGTGGCTCATTAGAGCCATTGCAGACAGAAAAAAGGAAGACATTTCTGCCAAAACAATCAGAAATTTATGAGTTTGAAAAGTCAAAAATTGCTAGAAAAAAACTGAAATTTTAAGATTAAACTCTGGAATTTTCTAGAAAAAACATGGAATTTTCTTTCTAAATATGTAGACGATTAATCCTAAAATTTCCTTGTTTTTTCTTGCAAATTTTTAACTTTTCAAACTCAGACATATACTTGCTTTTTCTAGAAAATTTCTCAAATTATTCTTAAAACTTCAGTTTTGTCTAGCGAATTTTTGAGTTTTGAAATTTTCAGTTTTTTCCTAGAAAATTGTTGAAAATTATTATCAAAATTCTGACTTTTTTGGCAGAAATGTATTCCTCTACTTTCTCATACGCCGTCGTAGTGAAAACATTAATTTCAAATAGAAATGTTCCTCAATGTTTGTGGCTTTGTAAATGCTGTGCCACACAGTTACCCAAAAAAGAAGTGAAAATTTGTTTTTAATCATAATTTTTTAAAATAACTTCCAAGTAACTTTTTAGGTGAATGATTCCTTAATATTGATTAACAATATATACTAGTTCCACTGGCAGATTATTTTAACTACAACAAGACATTTTTCCCATTTTATAAGTGAAATAATCTGCCAGTAGAACTAGAACTGGGTTGCTAGGTGACGGGCTGGGCTTTATGGCGTTGCTAGGTAACGGCGCCAGTGGAACTTGTATTTTTTCATCAATATGAAGGAATTGCTGACCTAAATGAAGCTTCTATATATGGCTGAAAAGTTATATATTAGCTAGTTTTGTCTTATTTCAAGTGAACTAAAATATTTTGTAAGATTTAGTTTTTACAGTGAAACTTTCTGTACTTTTGCAGAAATTTGAGATTCAAATGAGCAAGTTTGATAACATTGAATCTCTTGGATGTTTTTTTCAAACACTTAAGTCAGAGGAAATTTAGACGTGTTCAGAGGAACCGACTGGATGAATTTTCTGCATGAGTGTCTGTGAAACATGAAAGGGAATCTGCGTCAGTTTTCTACTGACTAATAGATGTTCAGTCAACAGGACAGATCAGCAGATGATGCAAAACTCGTGTTTCTCATCATCTCCTTTATCTGCACTTTTGCTGCATAATGCATGCAGTAGCAGAGCCAGAAAAGGTGCAGAATATGATTTTGGGTTTTATTAAACATTTAATGACTTTTATTCATCCAAATAAAAAGGAAACCGGCAAGAATAGGTTTTTCTATAGAATATAAGATATATGTTTTAGTCTTTTTTTTCTGTTTTGACTGATAGCTTAGAGGGCTTGTTTTCAATCAGTTTAATAGTATTAAGTAAAATTCACAAAAGAGAAAGATTTTGTTGTAATTTCTAGTATACAAGATAGAAAAAAATCATTTGAATTTCCTCCAAAAACAGCTATCTGAGTTTAAAAATATGAAAATTACAGCACAACAAGTCTCAGAAATGTTCTAAAAAGAAACAAGTACATCTCTGAGTACCAAAAATGTTATATTTGTGAGAAAAAAGTCATAAAAGTCATACATTTTGGATTATTGAATCTACAATCTCCACGTTTCCTAGAAAATTTCTGAGATTAATCTCAAAATTTCAGATTTCTTTTCCTAGGCAGTTTTCAGCTTTGCAAATTCAGAAATGTGATAATGTATGTGGCACAATCTTTCCAAATGTGGAGGATTTTCCTTATTTTTGAGTTGAAAGTCGCACAAAATCAACACCCTGTGTTTAAAGTGACAAAAATATTTCACAAAAACACTGATGTGCTTTCCATTAAATAAAATATTTGTTAACACATCAAATATATTTTTTATCTAAATTGAACTGAAAAAGATAGACAAGAAAAGAAGTCCCAGTGAAGGAACCTTTTTTCCTAAACCAGTTTTTTTTTTAGAAATATACATAGTTCTCATGTGACATTATATGTCTTGGAACTTTGTTGATGGCAGCCATGTTGGTAGGTATCTGTAACTGTCATGACAGTTGCTATGGAATTGCTATGACAACAATAAACAAGCCACCTTCTCTGTCTCATGTAACCCTGACAGCGATTTTGTTACTTATCTTGCACATTGGTCAAAAGTGTCAACATACTTTTTGTTGGTCTAGAAGCCGCGGTTCATCTATGCTTTGCTTTGCACTGCATTTGCCTATCAAGATGGCGGTTCAGTGATCAGTTCTGGTTCAGACCTTTGTGTATTCATTTGCATTTGCACTCTGTATCAAGCTGTGTTTCTGAAGTAGCTGGAGGAATTTTTCATATCTTATTTGTTATATGCCATTCAAACAGAGTTATGGTTGACCTTATACTTATTATGGAAAATTCTGTTTCTGCATGTTTTTATACTTCCATTTGGGCCACAGCTGCTTCTAAACACAGTTTTAAAAAAATAAACACCCAGCTGTCTTTTGGCAATAATTTAATGTTTTTAGATATCTGGAAAATGAGCCGTTTCAAACTCCTCTTGATTGTAACGTCAGAAGTCAGCAGGCACTAAACCCTCACCTACTAACCCCAGCCACGCCCAGCCTGTTACCTAGCAACCCCAACGGAACTCTGCCCATTACCTAGCAACCCAAACAGAGCTCCAACACATTTGGTCAGCTGGTTTTACTGCTCTGTGTGCTTCACTTCTGCTTTTCAAAAGATGTACGGTTGTGCATCCATTTACAGCCATTTTTACATGCGAATGTAAACGATTTGAATTTGGATTTAAAGTGACAGGATGCCGTAAAACAGTTCATAATCAAAATCTTATTGTCATGATCATGTTTTGTGTTGCCCATAAACCAATTCTAACCTGTTTAAGGAAGCAACTTGTAACAAATTAGCAAAATTTTTCTGATGTTGGATCACCTGTTTTTGTTATTCAGTGTGTTTATGTCACTCTGCTTTAGTTCATAAATTCAAGCAATTAAATATAGAATAAAGAGTTATCATTGTGTTTTATGTTTGAAATATCTTAAAATTGTCTGCAGGAGGATAATTTCTTAAAAACGGATTTGTTCACACCTCTGAATTCATGTGATCTGCAGCCCTGCGTGTATCCTGTGCAGCCGCATTTCACAGTGCAGCAGATGTTTCCTGTTGAGCTGTGTGGGAGATATCCATGTTTCTCTTGGAATATGAGCCACAGATGGTGAGAGCAGGACAGGAAAAACAGAAAGGTGTGTTGACAGATAACAAATTGAATCATAGTGCAGCGCAGAGAGGTGCATTCCTGAGCTGCTTGACTGATCACACGTCTTTGATACTTAAAAACGGATCCTGGGAGAAAAATAAAGGTTCAAACGAGGCTCTAGAAACCTCCAGGTTGTCAGAGCTTAGAGCTTAACTCTTTTTATTCCATATTAATGATCCTCCCTTATACCAAATTTATAAAAAGCCTATTTTTATTGAAATCCTACAATATGTCATCTTGATTCACCACTTTCAGATTGAAAATTTAAATGTTAGAGTTTGACTTTTGTAAAAATATACGTAAAATAAATTTAGCCAAGCAGTTTTGTCTGTATTTTGGGGGAACTTGATAAATGAATGTAATGTTAAAAGCCCAAATGAGGCACACATTGGAAACTCACTGAGGCTATGAAGTGAAATATTGTTTTGTTTATACTTGCAAATAAATGAAGAAAAAGAAAATAATCTGTCATTTTCCAACTCCTAAGTCTTTCAATTGGCTGTCTTAAATCTCATTTATATATTTCATTTTAATTTATTTATTTAATATATTTTCAATACATAAGTAAATGTACTTAGTTTATAAATCAATAAACATGCAAATTGTACATTTATACACTGTTATTATTATTTATAGTAATAATAATAAATTTATTAATTAAATATATCAATTATACATACATTACATAAACATATTTAATTTATAAAGTACTAAATAAAATAATTAAATTAATTAATAGATTTATTTAAGTTCCCTTTGAGATAAAAAAAAGTATTTTAATTGAATTGTTTGATTGGTGAATTCTTATTTAATTTTAATAAATTCTTGAAGTTGATGTAATTTTTCAGTCTGTAAGTGTCATTAACTGAAGGATTATTTGTTCATTTTGAGTTTTTTTGTGCTCTGTTTACTCTGATTTTCCTTCAGAGTCCAAAAATGCAACTGTTCAGTTAATTGATTACTCTAGATTACCCTGATTTTCATTTATTTACTTTTACTTTAATACGGCTTTTATTTGACCACAAAATTGTGATAATTGTCAATGTTCCCTCAGCGTTGCCTGAATATTGTTACTCTTCAAACGTTTGGGAGTCTCTGAACATGGAGCCTCCTCTGCTGCTGCCCATCTGTTTCTAATGTACCACCTGCTTTTCTTCTGCCTGGCATATATTTAAAACCGCAGCTGTTTGCGCAAATATTCTTCGCTTCTTAGCGATCTTCTGTGTAGTTTGATGGATCCCTCAGGCAAGTTTGGATTGTTTCATGATAGAAAATCTGAATTCAGAAGACGGGTTGCTGGTTTCTAACTGGCTTTTTTATTTTAACTCTTGACTTCATAACTATAATATGTAATATTCTTCCTGTTATATTAAATACTCTTCTCCTGGAAAACAGAAACTCAGCCAAACAAAGCCATCAGGTTGGAAAAGGACACAATTCACTGTGAATTCAGCCCACAGTAGACAAGAGATCTGATTTACTCTCGTAGTTTTCAACAAAAACAAACAGGGCAGGAAGTAAATTCACTTTTTAATACTTCATTTTAGAATTAAACAACTCCAACTCCATGTTGTGTTTATCACTTTGGTCAGCTGAGGCTGTTGTAAATGTGCTATATAAACAAACTTACACTTTGGCTTGACTTCATACATTAAGAATAAAAGCATAATATTAAAACTGTTTTGACCAACACTTTAATTTTGTTTTCAATCTTAAAAAATATTAAGACTTCCTGTTTATCATGTAGTTTTACATGATAAGCAGAAACTGCAGGAAAATTAACATGAGGAGAAGTTTTATTCAATGTGAAACATAAAATGGGAAGCGGTTTAAACTAGCTTTAAAGCTGTCCAAAGACCAATCTTTACATTGTCTAAATAGCATAACATTCACCAACATAACATTGTATTCTTTCATATATTCTACTAAATCATTCATTTGCACTAAATTTCTTCTGGAATTATTATCAGCTGTTAGTTTTTATTTGTTACTCTGTTTTGTATTTATTCCAAAAGAGTTTGTGGAACTTATTTTAAGATTAAAATGGTGAACGTATAGAGTGGAAATCATTATTTACATCTGCGACAGATAACAGAAGGTTATTATGTTCGCAGTCAGAGACATAATAATTGATAACTGTTAGGCAGGATTAGAGCATGAAGGCAGTGCAGGTTATGCTTCTTATCTCTGGCTGTGTGAAATGCAAAACAGAGCGAGATCAAAGCAGCAATCTCTCTGCATTTATCAGACCTTGACAGATGAAGTCAACAAGAACTGGTCTAGGTGGGCATTTTTAAACAATCACTCCAACCGCAGTGCCGCATTTACACTGAGGTGGGTGGGAACAGAGGCTAGAATAATGTGGCAAATACAGGAAGTGTTGAAGTCTATCTGGTAAAGTTGGTTTCCTGTTGTGGTTTTTCACTTCTGCTGCTGATGTTTAATAAGTTCAGTTGAGTTCAATGAACAGCAGTGGAGGATGAAACCAACCTCTTCTGAAAGTAAAACAAATTTCAGAAACATATCATTATTCTCCATTGCTAGGAAAATACAAACCAGCCCAAATGATAGTTATTCTGGTCTTTTGGGGGTGGGATGGGTGGCTTTGGTCCCATGATTATGGTCTTTAAATGAGGGTCAGCCCCTCCACATGCAGAAAGGTTCATCCATCCATCAGCCGGTTCATTCATTCATCAATGAATGTTTAGACTAGTTTAGTTTAGATTAGTTTAGATTATATGACTTCACATTATTTTAGTTTAGTTTAGTTTAGCTTGAATTAATTTAGTTTATATTAGTTTACATTAGTTTAGTTAGCTTAGTTTAGATTACCTTGACACTTTAATTGTGGCAAATAGCTAACTCTTGTTTGAGTGTCTGTAAATTTTTTTTAGTTTAGATTAATTTACATTAGTTTAGCCAGCATAGCTTAGTTTAGTTTAGATTAGTTTAGCTTGACTCTTTTAATTATTGGTAATTGCTGCTAGTCAACCTCATCTTCTTTTGCCACTTCTCTTTAAATTTCTGTTTAGCTGTATAGTTATAAAGCCAGGCACAGAGATGTTGGAGTAGGGGATATGATGATGGCTTGGACTTACTTCTTCCTGCTCTGCTCTCCTTGAAGCCTCCTTTCAGGTATTATTTCATCTTTTGAGATGCTAACCAGCTGCTCCCAGTTGTAAAAGCAACACCTTGTTCCTGCGTTTACGCAACATGACAACTGTCCGAAAGTAAAAAAGTTGGAGCAGAAATTCCTCGAGCTGCATAGCATCCAAAACCAGAAGGAATAATTTTTCCAAACAACTTTCAGACGTAGCTTAAGGAAACGATCACAAAACAAAGAAAAAAAAGCTAGCAAATTACATACAATAAAGACATGGTAGTATTGCTCTTACGTAAACTATATATACTTGAGCAAAATAAGTATGCTCATCACTCAGACTCACACATTGTGTCATTCTCAGTTTTGCCTACAACAAAAAGCTAAGATAAGAGGCATTTGCTGAGATGAAAATAGATTATTTTCCTGGTTTTGTTATCAAATGTTTTGCCAGAAGTCATTGTTACTCATTACTCACACATGATGTCAACAGCAGCACTCATCCATCACACCAGCAACACCCACAGATCCTCTGATTCTGGCTCGGTGACTAATGTATTTATAGGAAGCTGCTGCTGCTGCTGCTGCTACGGCTGCAGCGATACTCCCCATCTGGGAAGTAGGTGGGAGGCCTACATGACCAACCTCTCTGCTGTATCACGGCTATTTTTATGGATGTGATCAGCTCCCTGTTTCTGGCATTTCGCAGGAATCTGCCTGATATTTGGTGACCTTTCTCACACACTCACAGTGGTGTGTTTATAAAGAGCTGCTGTTTGCATGAATGCAACAGCCTGTCACACATAATAATAACAACACAATCCCCCCGGAAACCAGTGTTTTTTCTCAATTAGCTCTTTTACTATAATGTTTTGCTGGAAGATAAATTGTTCCAGTAATTATTGTCAGATTAAATTTAGTTAGTAACTAGTTACATTTCAATTACATTCACTTCAGTAACTTTTTTGACAAAATGTACTTTTAGGAGTATTTTTACTATGCTATACTTTTGACTTTTACCTGTGTGTTTTTATTATGAAGGATTTCCAATCTTACTTGAGTAAAAGTTCTGGATTTTCTACCGACTGAATGTAAAACAAACATGTTTTAACCACCAGTCTCAGGCACACATCTGCAGTTTCTCTTAAAAGTTTTAGACATTTTTTGATTGAAAGATATTGATTTGGAAACATTTTCTTTTGCCTGATTTTGTTATTCTTTGCTACTTGTATGAATTATTGTCATTTTTATCCTCAAAATGCCAAAATTTTCACTTAACTTCATATTTGTGTCCTGATTATTCAATCTTTAAATATCAAATGATTGATAATTTGATCAGTTGAGTTTTTGACATCTTTTTACTCTTGCGTAATTTTTTTGATTGATACTTTTTTATTTTACTTGAGAAAAATACGTTGAAGTAGTGCTACTCTCTCTTGAGTACAATGTTTGGGTTTATTTGTACAGATCATTCCAATAGTAAGGCAGTTCAAATTGCCTTTCTTCATAAAAACATCATTCTGTCGACTATTCCAGACTTCACGTCTGATCTCTAACTGACTAAGTTTGCAATCTGAAAGACCAAAAACTTTAACATTGTAAAGAACTCCAAAAACTGGAACTGGAAGACATTTTAAACATCCAAAATAAAACAAGACAACCAAAAACAATAAATAAAACAAAAATAAAAATAAAATCAAAATCAGAAATTAAATGGATTATCAGGTATCTGTAAGCAAAATTGCCTTTGGATTATTTCAGTTAATTATGCTGTTAATTGAATAATTGCTTATTGGTCTCAATGTTTACACACACAAATAAATTTGTCAACAGATGTCAAATTGTATATTCAGTTCAGACTGGCATGAAGCTAAAATAAAGCTAGAAAACAATACTTCCTATTCTGAGGCTGAGGGATTTAGCAGCTGTTTGTGGCATTTAGCACCTGCAGCTTGCACTTATTAGCAAGTGGCTACAATATGATGACGAAACCACTCATCTCTACTGCCATAACTAAATTAAACAGCTTTGTTTGCCTAATTATAAGTGATATAAAAGGTTAATGTGATTTTTAGTTTAATTGTTTTACAGTAATTTCATGAGGTTTCCAATACAGGATTTTCCCCAATAGTCAAATTAAGTTTTAAATTGCATTTTTAAATATTAAATGATTGATAATTTGATCAGTTACTCAGTACCTTTTTTGCTCTTGGTTGAGTAAAAATATTTTGAAGTGCTGCTACTCTTACTTGAGTAGTGTTTACTCACATTTGTTCATAGATTTGATAAAAAATTTGTATGGAGTAGCTGTAAATGTAGCTGTTTTTTATTTCTCAAAAATATATGTTTTTCTGACCTTGGAAATCTAATATATGCATATTTCTTAATACAAAGAAGAATGCACATTGACACCTTAAATTAAATATGAATCTGCTCTGGGGAAATATCACTTTAACTAACTGTCGATGACGTAATCCTGCTTAGTAGCTCACGTGCGGGCTGTTAACCCTATAAACATCCCTGGAAGCGGCGTCATGAATCAGAATTATTGGGCATTAAATAGTTAAGCGCCAGAGCGCGTTCTCGGACTCAGCGGGAGCGCGCCGAGGTGCACCGCGAACGCGAAGCAGAAACGGATCAGACAGCAGGTCGGTCGATGAGCTGGGATACAAAGTACCGGCCGTAGAAAAAATTATTAAATAAAACTAAATTGGAAGAAGTCTACGTGGACGCTTGGTTTTCGCTGGCGGCTTGCTTTCCGGTGGAATAACGTTTCGGGAAGTGTTTTTTATTATTATTATTTTTATCCAGCGGAACGGACGCTGACTGAGGCTCCGAAAAGCTGTCCACAATGTCGGGGAGCAGGGAGGAGGAGAGGAGGAAACTGGCCGACATCATCAACCACTGGAACGCCAACCGGCTCGACCTGTTCGAGATCAGCCAGCCCACAGAGGTAGGAGACCTGTACGAGAGGCCGCGGCCCTGTGGGGCCTCTGCTGGGGGGGAATAAAGCTGCCAGTGGCGGACACCAAGGGGGTTAGATAAAGTCAGGTGGTGTTTGTGGGCAGCGTGGTTAACTAGGTGGTGAAGTCCTCTCCGTACGAAGCGCCGCCAGACTCCATTGAAAAACCTGCGGATTTACAGTATCCATCGAGAGGCCTTGGATGTTAACTCTGTCCAGGCTGCTGAAGCAACCTACACATATTAGAGTTAATTATTTACAATTCAGCTTTGTGTATTTTGTTGAAATGAATACATGTAGCTAGCTGCTAGCTTACCTACCGCCGTCAACTGTATCTGTGGAGTAGCTAACAGCCTTATCCCTCAAAAGTTGACAGTTATGATCACTATAATCATCATAATTTTTATTATATAAATCGGTGCTTTAGTTAGCATTTTTTGGTTTTATTGTTAGAAATGCGCGTAGTTGAGTCAAAGTAGGCACTGATTTATCAGATTTTTGCCAGCTAGCTAGTTAGCAGGTACATAACTGCGTTTACCAGGATACTACGAATACCTTTTGCTATGAATTGTCCTTGTATTCTTCACAGTAGTTGTATATAAGGTCAAATTTCTGACACAATAACCACTGTAGGCGTTAGCAGTGGCATCGCAATGGCCGACGAACCATGAGAGGGTTTTAGGTCTCGTTGTGTAAATAAATAAAAGCTTAAAGTATTACCAAATGGCTGGTGTGTAAATGCTAACACCTGGGTAGGGACGGCTGAAAGGACAAATTGTGGAAGATGAGACTTCCTGTACCTTCATTGTCCTTAAACCACGTCAGCTGGGTTGATGGGAGCTGCCAGCAATAATTTGACTCTGTAACATGTTAGGAAGCAGAGCTGTAATGAAATTGGCTTACTGGACTTGTGTTGTACATCCATGAATTACAGGTTAAGGCACCAGTTAGCTGTAGGTAGGGATGCTAGCAAAAGATTTAATGGTAAAAATAAAAACAAATTATTTGAACTCTCTCATGATTGTAGATCAATTTGTTTCCTCATATCATGTCTAACTGTAATCAAACCCTTTACTACTTATTTGTTGTTTTTTCTGATTTGGGGAGAAAACAAGTTAATTTGATTTGTTTATCATCTGATCATACACTATTCCCAGTTATTGTTTTTACCCCAGTTTTGTCACTTCTATAAAGTATCTCAGATTACTACCTTGAATCTAATCACAGCTGCCGTTGCAACATCATTGCACACAATATCATAACCACAGAGGCTGCCTTGTGTGTAGTATTGGGTGGAATGTTGTACTTATGTATCAGATAATATTTTGGCAGTTTGATGGACTCTGCGTGCCTTTAATGTTGTCATGGGACATTGTTTTATGGTAAAAACTAAAAGAAAGTGGGGATAATCTTAATTGAAATCACAATGTTCAACAATTATATTGAAATATTTTACAGCCCTCTTGTAAGTGATCTTCTTCTGATGGATAAGTTGTGCTGGAGTAACAAACATGTCCTTTGTTAAGTTGTCAAAGCTAGGATGAAATGTTCTTCTAGTGGCTCTCAGTTGAATCATTGTCTGACCATGAAGGACATATGAAGCATCATTTTATACCCAAAAAGGTAAATATAGAGACAAAGCTAGTAAATTAGCATCAGACTATTTCTAACTATGCACCTGGAGATGTTACCTGGAAAAGTCGATTTCTCTCTCTTGAGAATTTCTACTTATAAACATTAATTATTTAACAGACCATACAGTTGATTAAATAATTTATCCTTTTTTTTAGGGAAACCAAGGAAGGTTTTTGCCTTATCAAAGCCCTGGAAATAAACAGGAATGGAAATAAAATGGCTAACTAACGATACTCTGGGTGCTTGCTTGTTTCAGGTTATTATAGTCGTTGGATCAACCTTCCAGGCGGCTCAGGTCTTCTGCGAAGCAACATTCAGCTTCTGTGCACCACAAATCTGGAAGAAACTTGCAGAAAACTGCAGAGCTGCTGAAACACTGAGTTTCTTTCAGTCCAAATGAACCCACCTGGTTAAAGTTTCATTTTTAATGGAACATTGACCAACATAGTTAATATGTATTGATGATGACATCTGACAAAATGAAATGTTTGTTACTGGTTTGATTTTATGACCTTTTGTGTATTCACGTTGTTGCTGAAATTTGCTACACAAATAAACTAGACTGATAAGGAATTAGGTAAATCAGTGCAGAAACAAATAAATAATTTTTGTGCAAGTTAGTCAGTTATACCAACCTTCCTTCAGCCTGTTGCGTGTTAGTTTTAATTTTAATCTTGGGTCGTGTTGGCAGCAGTTTTAGGCTGGCGTCCAACCCCCACCTCGCTTCGGGTGTAATGGGGGGGTCACAAGGTCCCCTCTCCTTCTCCTTGAGCCGATTAATTCATCAGGCTCAAAGCTGGGCATCCGTTTGCCAGAGTGGCGTACTGCGCATAACAACCCCCTCGTTTTTTACGAAATGATTAACCATGTTACACTCGTCCTTTGGGCTGTAACTGTTAGCTTTGCTTGAAGGGCTGCAGCATCTTGTCCAGCAGAACGTGATTAAATGTAAAGCAGATGCATGGCTGCTCTTGCTAGATCACACCCTGTGGCCCATATGTCAGCTGGTGGAGTCCCAAAGCCTCATAACTGTCCTTCAAATCGTCCAGGAAGCTCCCGGGTCTAGCTGGGACTCAGATGTGCAATGCTAGGAACATTTCAAGTATGATGTGATGAATCAAAGAAGTGAATTTCAAATTAATGATAATAATAATAAAAAAGATCCAGAATTTGTGTGTGATTTGCCGCTGAGAGTGGTGAGATCATTCGTGTGATTAGATTAGCCACAGTTGCCTGATTAGTCTGGAACAAAGGTTCTCAAACTTTTTAATCTTGCAAACCCAAACTGAATAAATCCCGTTTGGGAACTGCTGGGCTCATTATAACACAACACGTTCTTCTGTCACATGTGGACTCACTGTAGCAAAAAGCCCATCTCTGCAGACTCGGCTTGAAATGTGTGGCACATTCAGACACAATCATAGCTGCAGTTTGTTTTGTTTGTAAGTTTTTCCTACCAAATCCATGCAGCTCTCCTGTAGTAATCAGGGTTACCTCGACGTATAATTGAAAATTCACCTTCACAGTGAAGTTTTTAAAACAATGCACATGTAGCACATTAAGACTCTTAACAATTAGAGTTTTAGATAAACTGAAGTATCATGAAATGTTACAATTTGTTTTATTTTCTGGAAAGCTGGCTACTGTGTGCTGTGCTGCTTTCAGGAGTGAAGGAAAACTAGAAACAGTCTGAAGTAGAGGGAGAGAAAAGGTGAAAGAGTGGGACCTAAGGAAGGTTAAGTTGAATGCATTTTTACTTCCAGCTTGTGAAAACGATCCTAATATTAACATGTGTTGTATGTGATGGAAGTAATACAGTTTTTCCTTCATTGATCAACACAATGTAGCTTAATAATGGGTAATTTTTCCATTGAGACTAATTTCTGTTTGCATTTTCAGATTGTGATTCCATAAATTGTGCGGCTATGCTATCTAGGCTCAATTTGTGCAGAAATTGGAGAATGTAACTATCTATTCACGGGCAGATTTAACTCACTGGTTCTTCTTGCTTCATTTTATTGACATCTTGGTGTTCAGTGTCTAAAAAAATGGAAGGAGTTATTAAAAGTGTTGGATGCACAATCATCATCCCAAAATAGGTGTGTGGAGGCAGTAATTGTAATTTAAGTATGATGAGCTCACTGTTGGTATGCTGATGTAATATTCAGTCTGTTGGACGCACACACCAGACACAGGTGCCTGAAGATCACACAGACATTTGGTAGTACTCATGATTCATCTCAAAGCCATAATCACAACATTTCTGTCTTTAGGGTGTGAAAAATGTGAAAAACGTCATTGCTCAAAATGACGAGTACTGGTTGGGAAAATGTTATGGCCCGACCTTAATCAGTAGTTTTTATAGTATTTTGGTAGCAGGAGCTCCAGTACCTTGGCTTGGCTTTGCTCTGCTCTCCTCGCCACAGACAGAACAAACCTGTCAGCCATGATGAAAAAACTCACCATCGTCCTCCAATAAAATCACATGAAGACTCAAAATTTAGCAGAACGCTCAGGGCTGGCAAGTTTTATGAATCGGTAGATCAATTTTTCAATAGGTTTTGTTGGCATACGGTTGACTGGAGGCACCAGGATATGATGACTACTCAGCTAGCTGCAGCTAGTCACATCTGCCAACCCTGGAACATTTCAATAAATTAGAGTTTATTGAAGGTTTTGTTGCTGTTTTGTTCTGTTGGGGGGGGCGGGCAAAAAAGCATTGTTCAAGTTTTGGTACAGCAATATAAACGGAGATCTGCAGGAACATGAGAGCTAAACACCAAACACTGACATGTTTATACATACTTTAATAGAGACGGAGTTAGGAAATGAAAAGGAATAAAACTCTTGATTTAATTTTAAGGTTTCTTTGTGAGACAGTTTAGTATTTGGTTGAACTCTAAGGCATTTTTCAAAGGGAGATTTACTTTTGTAAAATGAGAAAAACATGAGATTCTTTAGATAAAAATGACGGAATGGTTTTAAATGCTTGTAAAATAATTCATTGTTCTGCTGAACCACACCACTGTTGTATTTAGGAAACATGAGTAACAGTTAGTGCTGCACAGAGGCCCAGTTGATAGAGCTGTTGCCTTGCATCAAGAAGGTTCTGGGTTTGATTCTGCATGGAGTTTGCATGTTCTCCCTGTTGATTTGTTTCCATGCTTTGATTGTTTTAATTTACACACTTTTTGATTTAATAGATATGAATAATGTAGTGAGGCTACTTAATCTAGAAGGCATGTTTTTGGACGATCGGAGAAATGTAAACTCTATGCCTTAGGGATGTTTTGTAATTGCTTTGACAAGCTGTACTATGGGAAATTCATATAATTTGCTTCAGTTTATTGTTAGGAAATGTAGAGTATGTTGGTACGTATCGACCAGCAGGAACTTATTTTGATACTATCAGGTTAATATAATGATATAATTTATAAGGACTTATATGATTTGACTAATCACCAATTGTTGGAAATTATTATTTTTTAAAAGCATTAAATAATAATATACCACTATTTATGGCTTGTAAGCATTTTGATTATTTCCATAATCCCTTAAGATACTTGAGTATTTTGTTGCCTTATCAGGGATTGTGCAATATAGACACGTTGCAACTTGACGTCATGTGCACAAAAAATGACCAAAATGACTATAAAGTGTGACAGCTTGACACAGTGCTTTGCTACTAATTGTCAACACTTGAGAGAACTCGAAAACAAGGTCCAATTATATCACATTTCACAGGTAAAAAAAAGCGAGGGATGTTAGCTTGACTTTGACAACTTTAACATGTAGATGTGCTGCGGAATTCGATATGTTTTAAACAAAGGCGACCCAAAGACCAGCTCTGACAGATCATTAGTAGAGCAGATGTTTAATTGGCTAATCAACCACCGCTGTGTTCATACGATAATTTATTAATAATCGCAAAATAAACGTCAAGACTGGAGACATAAAACTGTAACGGACTGAATGTTCTTTTCTTTGTGTGGGAATCGTTTTCGTGCTTTTTGGTGGAGCTGTTATCAGTCAGTCGCTATGGCAACGGGTTCTTTGTGGTGTAGCTGACAGGCAGAGCGAGAGAAAAATAAAAATGCGAGTGGTTATTGCATAAAAGGCGATTTATTCTGCAGCAGTTCTTTAATAAGCCGAGCCAGGTCAGCTCATATCTGTGCTCAAATATTGATTAGTAACGGCTATTAGTGATTCAGTGTCAGACCGAGGAAATGCTTAGTGACTTCCAGTCTCTTCTTGATTAGCAGTTGATGCTAATGTGATCAGACTGCATGCTGAAGGCTTTTCTTCGGTCAATATTAGCCAGAAATGTGGAAAAGCAGCCAACAGTAGCAGCGTTTTCCGCACATTCTCTTTATTGTGTTATATCTGTCCAAAAATGGCTGCCGTTAACGCCGTGCTTAGGCAGATGTGGTAGTGTTTTATTCATGTGATGGCGGTATGGGACACTTTTAATGCTCATCTGCTGGACCCGAGTGCTGACTCCAGTCAAGGTCTTAAATCTACTTACTCAGTGTCCAAACCAGGCAGCTGGTCTAGAAGTTTAAGATGTTTAAATAAAAGAAAATGCAGTAAAATAAAGGTTAATGTTTAAGGAAAATTCTGTTCATCAAACATTTTCACAGTTTTTCCTCACACTACGTTGAGAGATTGATATTAGCTTAGATTTTCTTCTCTTTACAGAACAATGCTAGTGTTCACGTTAAATTCCCTCTTCATAAAATATTCTCCTTGCAAAATCAGTAAATCTGCCAGATTTCTGGTGCGTACCAACAGGAGCTGAGCTGAATGCGTCTTTGCGAGCAGGACGCTCGTGTCCACCTTCTTCCCAATGGGATGTGAAATCCAACAAGTAAGCAGACTCCGCATGACATCAGCGGCCGCTCCCTCAGTTTCCCTGCTGCCAGGAAGCAGGAAACTTAACAGGAAGTGTGTGGATTGTGGAGATAGTGCGTTTCCTGTCGTCTAAGTGGAAAGGCGCTTTTGCAGAAAGGCGCTTTGTCAGATTTTCTTTATTTCACTTATTTTTCTTTTCCAGATGAAAAATACTGTTTAGAATAACTAGTCCATCACAAGAATGTATTTTCCAGAGTTTTTCACTGATTAAAGATGATGATTAAAGTAACATTTATCATATTTTTTTGTGGTCTTAGGAGTGGAAAAAATGCTTATTATTTGAGTTTAGCCTAATTAGTGCAAATGTAAGATTTCATGATAAGTTAAAAGCTGTTGAGGATTCAAGGTGAATGAAATGCGGTTAATAAAAGCTCAGTTTTTGAAATGAGGTAAAAATTCCAGTTTTTCATGTAACATAAGAGTCACCTTTCACTAATCCCAGCTATTGGTCTGAACTGAAGTCAACTCTTCTTTCACTAACTCAAAGCTGCCCCAAATATAGAAGCTTGACATTAAAAATGTTTTAAATATTTAAACTTTATAACCAAAACCATCTCTGTTGTCTCAGCTCTTCTGGAAGGTTGAAAAAAATGTTTTGAAACTTTGGATGGCAACAACAATAAAATGACAAATAAAATAATAATAATAAAAAAAGACAAATAATAAAATTATTAAGATAAATGATACATTAGCAAGTTAGCAGCCTGTTGGACCTCTGCACAGTGGAACCTGGTACCGGATCCACTGACGCTCTGAGCTATATCTGCTGCTGTTCTGCTGTCTGTCAGGCACAGCCTTCCTCCTCATCATCTTCCTCCTCTCTGTCCGTCAGTCCTCACCATGTTGTGTCTGCGACACCATAGTAACGACGATGCCGTGATCAGTGCTGTATTTGACAGGCTTCTGTGAAAACAAAGATGTTGTGTGTTTGGGCTGTGATTGAATGCATCGGTTCAGGCTAAAGTGGCCATTAGCAGTTACTTTGCCAGCAGACAGGATTCGTTAATCTGCAGTTTAATTGAGGTTTGAGTGGCAGATGGCTTTGTCAGGTCTGTCAGCAAAAGACTAAATTACAACTCAGCATTAAGGAGACACAGGGAGAGTTTGCTTTTTTTATTTTTTTTAAAAAATAAAACACATTTTAACCTGGTTTTAATCTTTTAAATTTAGATGCAGAGTCTGAATAAATGCAGTTAAAGCAAAAAATAGTTGGTTTTTATAGAATATAACTTGCAATTTTATCAACCACATTCGTCATATTTTAATGTTTGCCATGGGAGAAAATGTCAATTTGGATAAATATTTACTTTCTTCTTTGTGACAAAAATTAATAATGAATATACTTGAATTGGCAGTTACTTTGTTGATCTCAAAGGGGCGTCAAATGTTGTAGCCCAAGATTCTTGAAAGAGTTGTTGTAGATGGTAAGCAGGACCTCCAGTAGCAGTCAGTCTTGCAACAAATCTGAAAAGGCCTCTGACTGAAGACTGCTGCAGACGCATTGTTTGAATTAGGGGATTTACAGCAAGCCCTGACCTCTTTTTTTTTTTGTGTTGCTGGCAAAAACCATAATTTAGTCTGGATATTTTTATGAGGATTTTTTCACTTGTTTACAGAGGTTTTTCATGTGAAAAGAGACTGGGTTTAATTCCTTGTCTGCCTAGAAAGTTTAGTGATAAAAGCTAAATGGAGAGTAGCAGAAACAAAAGTTCAATGTGCTCAAAGAAAAGTTCTAAGTTTATAAAATCACTTTGAACTGCTTCGTACAAATAAACTTCACTGATTGATCAATTGGCACTGGAGCTGGAAGACATTAAAAAAACCCAACAAACAACAAATTAAATGAATTGTGAAGTCTCTGTAAACAAAATTGCCCTTAAAAAAAGACTAGTGAAGTCAAAAATGCCAGACTGGAGACTTTTATCATCCTGTTTTTGAGAAATGATAAATCATTCATTCATGATCAAGTTTCATCTAGTCATGCAATTAATTGATTTATTGTGACAGGCCTACTTGCTTGTACTGTAGGTTTCTTTTTATTTATTACATTAGAAATGCGTCCTTTTTTTCTCAAGCTACTAATTTATTTACGTCTCAGGTTATTTGATTCCACAAACTACTTATTTTCACATTTTACCTCCTGTCTTCATTTTTAGGTGTTCAGCTGATATTAAACATGAAAATAAACCCTGGTTTGTCAATACTTTTTTAGTTTTTTAAATCTGTGTTTAATCTCGGTGTAGCAGCTTTATAGACTGTATTAACTCCAATTAATGCAGCTGGCTGAGTTTCATTGGCTGCTGCGCATTAAAAAGAAGGATGGGGTCACATTGGACAGCTGGGATCTGATGTCTGGCCACTTACTGCCTCAGTTCCCAGACCTTTTCAACCCAATTAAACACGTTGACCACAAACCTGTCTCAGCAACCAATTATCTCTCTTAGAAATATAAATTTTAAACAGTTTATTTCTGACTTTGGGAAAGTAGTTCTGGTGAAATTCAGCTATTTTTTCTGGATAAGAACAACCAAAAGTAGCCACTTGATTTTTCTTCAGTTCAAATGAGTTTTGATGATATTGGAGAAAAGTAGTACAATCTGTGTTATTGTTAATGCAGTGAATAAGACAGACTGTATGAGAACCTTGAATAAAAGTACCATACTAGCAAGGTTTATGTTTTTTACACAAATTTGAGGCAAAATTATCTAATTAATGTAATTTACTTTTATACTGCTGCTGAAATATTATCATAGATGTACTGTTTTTATATTTTGCTATTATTTTGATAGGAAAACAAACCTACAGAGACATTGGATAACTTTAGTGAGCATTTCTTTGGTCTTCATAGAATCTGAAATCTGTCATCTGGTTATTTAGTTGAGCTGTCTGCTCATGTAGCCGCTTGTCCTACTGTTCTGAGTCCTGAGGCGTTGACTGTTCAGTTGGGGACAAAAATTGTAACATTTGTTGCATTTTCAGCTGGTACAATTCGCTTTCGCATTACTATGGAGAAACGTACCAAGCTCCTTGATGAACCAGTTCCCTTCCTCGCCTTAAGAAAATGACACAAAACCTCTTCACGATTAGACGATTAGATTTTAGCGGTTGTAGGATTTCTTTTGTTTTTTGTAAAAGCAGTTTCTTTTCTGTTTTGGTTGTTTACCCAGAATGCTCTGCGTCGTAGTCCCCTTCCTGCTGCTTTTGGTGCTGCCTCTGTTCACATGCATTCAGTTTGTATTATTCGCTTTCACGCTGCTATAGTCAAACGATCAAACTAAGAACAATCTGTTCTCCTCCTCATCTGTGGAGGCGCTGCACCAAGAACCACTGAAGGAAATTACACAAAAACCCATGAAGAAGACACTGAGCGCACCTTCCTTTTTCACAAAATATAAACAAAATGTGGCAACGTCAAATTTTAGCAGTTGTAGGATTTCTCTTTTATTTTTGGCAAAAAACTACGAGAAATTTCTCCTGTTAGCCCAGCGTGTTTGTTTTGGCTGTATTTACCCAGAAAGCCCTGCGCTATAGTCAACTTCCTGCTCCAGTCCACTTGGGGTTCACATACGCATTCAAACCGCACCAGAGTTCACTTCAGACGAACAGAGACATAAGTCTGTAGGTGGACCGGCGTTTGCTTCCACCTCAAACAAACAGAACTTCTAGACAAATGAACTAGAGTTCAGTTAAAGTGAACTAAACAGAGCTGGTGTGAAGTCATCCTAACTCTGTAGACTCCCAGTATGTGGACTTTATTTACACATTTAGTTTAGTTTGCAACATTTCTCAGATAATTGATTCTAACTTTAATTCGCATGTTGTTTAAACCTTAAATTACTCTCTACCCGTCTTGCAGAACCACTGCTCCACGTTGGAGGCAGTTAATTTTCCGTAATGGGCCTTCAAAGTGTGATCAATATATGTTAAACTGCTCCCTAAAGGAGCTTCCTTAAGCAGTCTGGAGTAACACATCAGCACACTGGGCGGCTTTCGGTGGGAGGATGTCCAACTGGGTAATATGTCATCGTTTGGAGGGGCTACTGCTGGAATTCCTGGAATGCAAATGGAGCTTTTAGACGAGAACAGCAGACGAGATGAACGGCGAAGGATGTCTGTGATTCCCTCACACACTTGTTTACGTGGTGGATAGTATAAAAGCTAAAGCAGGAGTTTTAGAGTGAAGCACCTGTGGTTTCTAATCCGGGCTGCACATTCCTGCTCTCTTATCTGTCTTTCCCTCTGTCCTGTGCTGCTAACACAAGCGGTGTATTGTGTGTGCTCAGCAGAGCAGCCCTCCCTCAAAGCTGAGTGTGGATGCGTTTGTCCCAGCCAGCCTGTCAGACCGCGTTAATCCCCTCAGAGGCCCAGCTCACCTCCTCCTCCCCTCCAGCGGCCTCCATTGGTTCTGGCCCGGCCCGTTTTCCTCCTCAAACGCTCGCCCACCTGTCAGTCTCTCCTCTGACCTCACAGGATCAGACAGCAGTCAGGCAGGGGCCAATTACCATGGCCGCTTGCCACCGGACGCCACCAGCTCCCAAGGTGATTTGCAGCAGATCGATGGTCTGCAAGGAGGGAAAACAAGCGGCGGTCTGCGGCGTCTCTCGGGACGATGAGGAGTTAAGCCCAGTGTTTGGTTGTTGTGGTCAAATGAAGTCAGAGGTTGCAAAGCTGCAAACACTGTAGCTTCATGGTGGGACTTTATTGTATCTGTTAGCATTTTTTGTGATGACATTTTGATCATTATCACGATAAAATCCCCTAAAATGTCATAGTTATTTATATCAATATAACGACATGCAGTTACTGTTTGCATTTTAGTGATACAAATCCCTCTTCTTTATGTCCTAACAAAGCCCATTAGGAATGGGAATGTTTTTCATTGGCAATATTTCTTTGTGGGGATGATGTTGTACAACATACATGCAGTCAAAATAGTCCTTATTGTCAGAATAGTACCACAAAATATTGATTAAACTTAAGTCCATGCCATCCAGTCCTAATGTGGTTTATTTGAAACCTTAGTTTCACTGGGAATGGGAATCTTTTAGTATCGAAATCAAATTTTTGATTAAATGATTATTCTATATGTCTTTAAAGTATTTTGAAGATTGGTTTGCTTTGCAAGGCAGAATGATAATTGGTTTTATGAATTGTCACTGTGACAGCGCAATGCTTTTCTGCAGACAGCTCCTTTCCTCTCCTCGCCTGTGGGGGCGCTGCACCAAGAACCACTGAAGGAAATGACATCAAAACCTCTGAAGAAGACACTGAGTGCAACTTTCTTTTTTCCCACAAAAATATGAACAGAAGTGGAGTGATGTCAGATTTTAGCGGTTGTAGGATTTCTCTCTTGTGTTTGACGAAAGCCAGTACTTCAGCTAGTGCTACACTTGCATGTTTGTTTTGCTTGTATTTACCCAGAATGCCCTGTGCTGTAGTCCACTTCCTACTTTTGGAGCGGTTAGAGTTAATTTCACCTGAACTGAATCCGAGGTTTGTTTGCTTTTTTGGTCCACATCAGGTCACGTTCACACCGCCCCAAACAAACCGGACTTTCTAGAAAAACAAATTTGTTTGATTAAAGTGGACTAAACAGTCCAAGGTTGTTTGTCCCATCTCCACTTCCCCTGTCAGCTGCTTCTCTTTATTCCCCCAAACCCATTGGGCGCTGCACCCTGTCCTCGCCTGTCAGCCCAGCCCCAGAATTGGACCAGGAACACAATAATAATAGCTTGTGGGTGTCCTCAGGACTTTGCTTCACTCATATTTGTTGATCTTAGCCATCCAGCCTGCTGCATAAGAATGGCTGTGACACACACAGTTACACACTCTCGCACCAGAGTGTTGTAGCATGCAATGTGCGACTGAGGCTGACGTAATCCTAGCCGATGTGTGGGTGGAAGTTTTAGTTTTTCTGTTTTCCTAAGAGTTTGGGTGGATCTCTCTCTCCCCGAAAAGCAAGCAGATGTATTTCTCTTCAACCTTATTTTTTTCATAAATGTTATCACATGACCTGCGCATTTGTGTGTCGACAGGGAGAGGTTGCACACTGAGCTACTGTTGCTAATCAGTTGTTTGTCCAAGGAGGCAGAGTCTGATGCAAATCCATGGAGTCGGCATTTAACGTGTTTAGCGCTGGTCATTGTTGAAGCGTTTCCGTGGCGGCCGGCCGTCACGCGCCAAGTGAAAGCGAAGCTCGTCGTCTTGAGAGTGTTTCTGTCCAAGGCCGCATGCTGTCATGAGCTAATCTGGATGTTTGTGGCACCAGTCGCACCAGTTTCAGGATATCTGCAGCTTCCATCATGTTTAATAGCTGTTCTTGGTGCCAGAGCTTCTGCAAAATCATTTTTGGTGATGAATCCACATCTGCTGTTATTTCCTCTATTCTGATATTCCATCCTTGTATGCAAATCTTCATTTTACTGTACAGTTTATCTTGTGTTTAATTAGTATATTTGCCCTGTAAGGGACAATTATTCAAGTTTGCAACATTTATGGTTTATTTTAGATCAGTTTTGTCAATTTATTATGTTTTTAATAGAAAAACTAATTAGAAATTGCAATAGCTCATAATTTCTCTGGGATTTTTAATGAAATATAATATACTTTATTGATCCCCACAGGAATTTGCTTATTTGTTGACCAGCTGCTCAATCAAAAGTGTGAACATTTGTAAAAACAAATATAGTATATAAGCATATATAAATGTGAAATAAGTCAATTAAATATTACCTAAATATAAATGATTCCAGAGTAGACTTGCACTCGGACACCTTTACTTTAACTAGGGACGCATGATATATCAGCATTAACACTGGTATCAGCCAGTATTTGTCATTTTTCATCATGTGTCCAATAAGTATAACTGGCCAGCCATAAATAGCCAGGAATTATTGCAACAAATGATAAAATTGTCATTTTGAGACCATTTTTAAATAATATAATAGTGATGACTTAATAATGCAAGTAAAGATCAGTAAAACTGCAATAAAAAAAAAAGTTTAAATAAAAACCTAAACACAACCAAAGCAATCAATAAAATGTATTATATTATGGATATTTATTAAAATTGCCCTTTTAATAAATATTAATCATTGGTTTTAGACGAGAAAAAATCCTAGTTACCACTTTAGTAAACAAAAATTGCAAACTAATAACAAAAATACTTCATTTGAATAACTTAATTAGCGTTTGTTTTAGTTTATTACGCTTTTAATTGATTTATTGCTTATTGTGTTTACTGCAGTGTTGATACCAGATATTGGTATTGGCTTTAATTTCTACATCAGTGCACCCTTGTTTTTAACAAATTATTATGAAACATGGGCTTCTTTCAGCCAGCTGACTGGCAGTGAATAAAGTAGAAGAGGATTATTTTCTGAGAAAAGCTCCAGGTCAGGAGCGTTGAAGGTAATCCACGCAGCAGGAATGTCAGCAGAGTGAAAGATGAAAGTGTCAAATTACTAACAAGGTCCGTTTTTTTTTCCCCAACCATCACCAAAAATATTTCTATAAACAATTTATGGTCATGTTTTGTTTAACAGCATTAAAGGCTAATTGATGCGCCGTATTTTAGCCTCCCCTCCTTTGTTTCACCTGAGTCGAAACGTGAGATCCGGCTCAGGTGGTCGCCATGGCAACATGCAGTGGCTTGTTGGTGTCGGGTTCCTGTGGCAGAGTGCTACCGTTCATGTCTTTGCAGCGTTAAAGCAAACCAGAACCTCCTAGTGCCGTGACTTTATGTGAGTTCGTTGATAAATTTCGCTAAAACAAAAAAAACCATTTTTACATGTTTATTCTTTTCTTAAAATTGGGTAAAATACAACTTTCCAAACAAAGTTTAAACTCCATTCTCGAGGATTTCAGCAAGCTCATTTTATTTATAGCTCTTATTTACATACTGCTCTCATCACCAAGCAACAGCAGTTAAATAAAGTAGCAAGAAATAGTTGATGCTCTTGATTCAGTACCAAGGAATCACTGGATCCAGAGACATGCAGCAGCAACAGAACATTTTATTGTGGGACAGGTGAAGGTGTTCACCAATTTAAGATTTTATAAAATCAATGGAACCTTTAAAAATAGTTTGAGTGGATCAGAAGCTGGTAGGTGAAAGTATAACTGGACTGATTGTCTTTAAATTCATTGCTTGGAGAGAGGAATGAATCGTTTTTACAAGATGAAAAACAGTGAGATTGAAACATTTGTTGTGATGCTAGCTACAACAACCACAACTTATTTATCTTCTTTTTATGTGTTCAGATGTTTCCAAATTAACTATATGTGACTTTAACAACTCGCTGTCCTCGCCTACCGCTTCTTTACTTCCAACTGGGAACTTAAAGTCTGACTTTGTAGTACAAAATGCTACATTAGTGCTGCTAGTGGTAGATCTTGTAATTGAAGGTATGAATTACTATTTCTAGACCATGTCAAAAGTTGCTGATCTAAGGATGAAATAAGTTTTTACATGGATCTTGATGTTAGCCGGACCTGATATGACTTACGTTTTTGTTGTTAGCTTAATTTGTTCATCATTCAGTTAAATCAGAGAGACAAATGGAAATTGAAAGGAACTGACAACTGGGTGTCATTGGCATAAACATGAAAATAAATAATATACCTTCTGATGTTTCTGCCCGAAATCAAGGAGAAAGAGAGTCCTAACATGAAACCCAGTGGCACTCCATAGCAAAGAGAGGAGAATCACTTTGGAGCGACCCATTGTTTTTAGGAAAGCCAACAGTTTTGTCACAAGATCGTAACAAGGCGAAAGAAGCTAAAAGAAACAAAAGCACAACTAATAGCAACAATCTTTTGTGCCGTTGCCACTTCTGTAGCAACTTCTATAGAGAGGTTTGTTTGTTGCGTCGTCTGGCTTCTTATGACGCATGTCGACCATCAGTGACAAAGGTCAGATAAAATGTGACTCATCAACTGATCCAGACCAAAGTAAACAACCGATAGGTGTGAAACTGACTGTAGTCAACATTCTTCGACTTGGCAATGGAAATGCTATTTCTATTGCTATTGTTTAAGAAATCAAAAGTTTAAGTTTTAAGGAGAGGTAAAAAATTAAAAAAAAATAGCAGTTTCATCACTCATACTCCAATGTTTCTTCAGTTAATTCAACATCAGGCCTGTCACCATAAATTAGGCAGGACAATAAATTGTCCCACAGGTTATCGCGATATACAATAATGTTGTTTTATTTTCAAGTAACATGACTGTAATGCCATAATAATGGAAGAACACATTATAAAAGATAACAAACTTTAAATTCTAATAATCATTTATCCCTGGAACTAGAAGACAGTTTAAATATACGAGATAAACAAAACAACAGAAACTACAAATAAAATAAAATTTCTGTTAATGAAACTTGTTTTGCTTTTGTCTTTATCAAGCTAGCTAGTGTTGCACCATTTTCCCCTCTGTTATGGATCGTTTCAACTGATAAATGTGAAAACCTCAAGAACTCGGAACATTTGCACAAGTTAAATTCTTCAGATTAAATGAATTAAGATGAAACCACTGATGGCTGTCCTTGAGCTGAAACTGTTTTCTCGTTTTGTGCAACAGAAATCGGCCTTCTCTCCAAATTGGCCTCTGTGCCGAGTAGCTAAATGAATCCCTGGAATTCGCTCGCAGTACGATGTTGGATGTTTCTCTGGATGATTAGTAATCCAAAACCCCACAGAGGAGGGGAAAAACTTCAACTACGCCAAAGTTACAGCCCATTTTACTGTGGAGCACATCCAGATGAGGCCGATATTATCAGATGACCTCTGGGTTTGAGCTGATTTTCACAGGAAATTTTTTTTGGTGTGACCGATTCATGCAGGATAATGTAGTTAATGCGGTTATTAGCAATTTTGCAAGAACACCAGATCATACTGCTCCAACTATAATAAGACTTTAAATCCTGCATTTCTGTTTTGAGTTGGTCTGAGGTACTTCAGCTTTGCTTTGTTGGACGTAATCGATTCTGATGATTAATAGGATAACAAATATTGGCACATTCTGCAGCTTTTTCTTACCCTCTTAAACTTTTTTTGTACAATTAGAAATACATTCAAAGGCAAATAAACAAACAAGAAAATAAAGTAATTGTAGCCTAAAATAAGACAACACAGTAATAGATGCATCTGCAGCTAAATAAATGCTTAAAATAAGACTGTTCTGCTGTGGATTCACAGAACTCCATGAATCCACTTGAGGAGTTCTGGGTTGAACATATTAACAGGCAAAGAAGGATTTTAATCTAAAATGCAAAGTGTACATATTTTTTTGTACAGTTTGGATTAAGTACTGCTCTGAATATGTTTGTGTCTGCAAATGGCTTTTTTGAGTCTACCTCACTTGATTAATCGGTTAGTAAGGTAGTCAACGACTATTTCAGTCGTTTCAACTCTAGCTCTGATAGTTTGAATATCCTTTTTTGAATTTGTGTACTCCAGTTATTGATTAATCAATTACTAAATTAGGTGACAATCATTTCAATAAGGAATTAATCTTGATTAATCCGACTAGTGGTTTCAGCCCTAGTGCCAATTTTGTGAGTGTCCTTTTTTTGTCAGTTTGTGTACTGCAGTTCATGATAAATCAACTAAGTTAGTTAACAATTACATCAATAATTGATTAATCACAATTAATGGTTCTGATTGTTTGAGTGTCCTTTTTTGAGACTGCACAGTCCAGTTGATGATTAATCAATTCCTAAATTAGTTGACAATTATTTCAATAATTGACTATTCATGATTAATCTCATTAATTGTTTCAGCCCTAGTTTCTTTTTTTTGAATCAATTATGAAATTAGCTGATTATTTCAATTTTCAATTTTAATTAATCACAATCAGAGTAATGATTTCAGCCTTACTCAAAAAGTTTGTCATTTTTTGAGTCTGTGTACTCCAGTTAATGATTAATCAATTACTTAATTAGCTGATGATTACTTCAATATGCGATTAATTGTGATTGATATGATTAATCACAATCCCTGCAATGGTTTCAGTCCCGTGTCTGATAGTTTTCTAGTCTTGTTTTGAGATTTTGTATTCCAGTTAATGCTTAATCAATTACTAAACTAGTTGATGATTCATCATTAGTCCGATTAATCGTTTCAGCCCCAGTTCTGATATTTTGAACGTCCTCTTCCCCTTGCCTTGGTTTTGTCCAAAAGTGACTCCAGGGCTTGATGTGACAGTGCTTTGGTCAACCTGCATAATTCAGTAAGTTTTTTTTTCTGTGTACGCTCTACGTTCTTGAAGTTGTTTCTCCATTCGCTGCACGTACAGACCTTCAAAAAGCCTCCTAAGGTCACGGTGTTGTGCGCTCCGGCTCAGTGTGTTTGTACCTGCGGTGGCCCGATCACAACGTGCCATGTTTAACCAGGTATTGATCTTCCCTGTACATCCTTATGTGTCCAGGAGCTTCTGACCTTCCTCCCTGTTTTCTGAACTCTGTTTCTGAACTTTTTTTTTTTAGTTACTGAGAAGCAGAAGGGAGAAAAAAAATCTGAGTAAATGGAGCAGAAGTGAACGCTTCCTCTCATTATCCAGCCTGTTTCTGACTCTGGGTTCATGTTCCCACAACATTTGAACTAATGGGCTGTTTTTGTTTTTCTTTCTCTATACAAGTGAGCTTGCTGAACCCTTTTGAAGTTTATCTACAAATACTGACTTTAACTTTGTCAGGGTTCAATTAATTTAATGCCAAATTAATATTTAAACACCTTTCAAATGCTAAACTGTACAAGTTAAATTTTACAACAGCTCCCAGTGCACACAAGCTTTTTTTCTTGCAAGATATTCCAGATGTTTTTCATAATTTGTAATTAAGTTACATATTTTATGAAATTTCTGTGTTTTTAGTACCTTAAGGCTACAGTTGAAATGTAGCTGTTAAACTAATTCTAGCTGTTTTACATTGACGTATTGCAGATGTGTTGATTCAATTTGCTTAAAGCTGCAGCATCTAACTGCAGAAAAACCAATCATCCAAGAGGAAGAAATGTTTTTAAAGATATTTTTTAACGCACTTTGTCTAAATGTGTGAAGACGGGAGCCGTCTCCACTTTGCAGCCTCCTGGTTGTTGATTCCCACAGTGTTTTCATTCCTCTGGCCTTACTGTTGCGCGCCAACCTTGATCCCTCAGAGTTGGTTATGGAGGTGCTGAAGCAGCGAACAGGTTCGAGGATTCCTACGTGATTTATCCTCTACCTTCACACAATTGCTCTCTGTCAGAGCCACAGGGTGGGCTTTGTGTCCGCCGGGCTGGACGGCTCGATACCGAGGCTGAAACTCACCTGAAACAAAAAGGCTTTTCTTTCCTGTAACAGAGGAAATGTCTGCGTTTTGTCTTTTCATTGTTTTGGGGCAGCGAGCCTCCGCTGCCCGTCTTTGTTTTTCTGGTGATTCAGATTGTTTTCTGCTGGGCAGGAAACTCAAAAGACCCAGTTAGACCAGTTTAGTGCTGTGATATTACTGGAAGTTTGACGTCTCCCTCCAGGACAGGAACTGAGCATTGATTAGCTTTTTGTTCCTGTATTTTCCTGTGAATGCTTAGAGAAGCCAGTTAGGTCGGTCATGCTAAGCTAACCTGACTCTTTGTTTTGGGCTGTTATCGTGCTGAAAGGTGAACCTCTGTCCCAGTTTCCAGTCTGTTTCCAGTTTTTTTTCTTCTACTGTTTTCTGACATTCAGCTCCATTCTCACGTTTTACCAGTTTTTCTGTCGATACTGAAGAAAGTGTTTCCCACAGCGTAATACTGGTATAACACCGTTTCCCACATAACCAGTAATTACCAAGAACCTCTTGGCTGATTCTTTTTAAATGTGTTCATTTTTAGTAATTTGGAAAACTAACAGTCTATGTATTTAGCTCTGACTTATCAACTTTTACTAATTTTTAATTTTTAAATAATTTCAACATTTGAATTTTTTATTTTAATTTTGTATTTTTTAATGTTTTTATGATTCAGTTATTCTTTACAAATGTTTTATTTATGCAGGTTTTATTTTTGAATCATTCTGGGAATTTAACACATTTTCTAAATGCACCATTTAAAAAAAAAAATTAAACTTGAATTAAAAAATTTTTTTATGTGTTGATCATTCATTCAAGTTTTTTGAGGACACTCAGGGTTTTTCCATACCAGGAATTTACTACTTATTTTGTTTGATTCATTTTTAAATTTTAGTTGTTTAATTACAGTTTTGTAATTTTTAAATACATTTTTTTATGTATCCATTTTTTATTTTTTCATTAATGTTTATTGGGGTCATTAAGGTTTTTTTTTTAAATTACTTTTTAAATGTTTTTTTTTTTTTTTTTTTTACTCTTTGCCTGGTATTTTGCCCACATGACCACAAACCTCTTGGCTCCTTCTTGGATGCGTTTCTCTTTATGCTGCTGGTTGACACTATTAGTTAAAGTTGTAGATGTGCAGAAATTAAATTAAAAACATTTATGCTTGCCAGGCTGTCGTGACGACTATCTTTCTTAGAGGCTTAAATTTGCGCTCAATAAGTCTCGACTCTGAACCCCGGCAGTGAAGCTGGAGTCTGGATTTATGCAGCGGTTAATCTCCAGTTTCACTCTTACTGTAATTGTGCAACACCTCACTTTCCCCTTCTAGTTTCCGTGGATTCCTTTAGAACTATAGATTTAGTTCTTGCTTGGGGTCATTGTTTTCTTATAAGCTTTATTTCATGGTGAACAGTTTGTTTGGGTGTGTGTGTGCTGGGATGACTTTCTTGTCCTCATATCTGAGATAAAACCTCCAACCAGCTGACCTTAGACAGGCTTAGGGTGGAATCCCCCCATGATACTGCAGGTGGGGCTGCAACAATATTGACTCAGGAACTCAGTTCATTTTATTAGGCTCGTGGGTGTGTGTGTGTGTGGGTGTGTGTGTGGGGGTGTGTGTGTGGGTGTGTGTGTGGGGGGGTGGGTGTGTGTGTGTGTGTGTGAGTGTGGTGTGGGGGGGTGGGTGTGTGTGTGCGTGTGCAAGAAAGGAATGACGCAGAGCAGCTGGAATCTGCTCCCATTATCCAGAAAGTTTCTCTTCCTCCCTTCTCTTAAAATTAATCTTTTCAATACTGCTAAAAAATTCAAATTCAAATGTAATCTTAAGTCTCCATGGTTACGAGGGATTTAGCTATTTTACTTAAAGACATACCAGCAGTATCACTTTCTCCTATGAGAATTGGATGGAGTATTTACATTTTTATGTCGGTTTTTTTCCGGAAAACAGCAGTTTTTATGAAAATGTGATTCATTCCTTTGGTTTTTGAGCATTTTTATTTGAGCTGGATTCAAACTACATATGTTTACACTCTTACATTTGCTTTAACAACTTTTCTAAGCAGTGTGCTGTAAGGTGTAGTCACCCACTACCACACTTTTCATTTATACTGGAGTAATGTTTTAAAAAAAAAAACTGGACATGTTTGCATAAAATCGTTTTCTTTTTCTTAAATAAAAATTTTTTTTTGTAAATGTTTAATAATTACATGTTTTGCTTTCTGGCCTTGTGCTGGGGTAAATCATAAATTTATTTTTAAATAAAATAAATTACTGGAGAAAAATTTACACAATGGGGGGAAAATACTAACATTATATAATTTAACACATGAAAGGGGGGAAAAAAAAGAAGAAAAAAATGGATTAATTCCCCACACACACACACACACACATATATATATATAATATTCATTTCCAATTTCATTCAGATAAACACGTAAAATTTAAACGTGTTTATTAAACATGGATTAATTTTTGACTACTTCCAGAGCGCTGTGGGCCAGGGCCCCATCTCAGATTATCCTGCCCCGGGCCCAGAAAAAGCTTCCAGCTGCCCTGGAAGATGGTCTTGGTTGTGAATGCTTCATGTTAGATTTATGCGGGAAAGCCTTTTGAGTTCCTTATGCTGTGATTTATTTAGCTGACACTAAAACCAGCCTATTGAAAGATCGCCTCGGTTATCATTTAACTTCAATTTTTTCAGTGTAATATCTTGACACGCAGACATGCAGCTCTGTTCAGGCTCAGTGGATAAAACGTCACACTTCAAGGCCAAAAGTGGTTCACTGGCTCAGATATAGAGCTCTGGTTAGTTTCCTTAACACCTGATAACCCCCTGCCTAACACACACACACACCAAAAACCCTGCTGTTTTTATGTTTGAAAGGAGATGTGGAGGAAAGATCAACATAAACACGATAGAACAGTTTGTCGAAGTGTTGACTGTTGTTTCTGATTAAAACCTGGATTTTATTTCATGTTTTGGTTTGGTGTTTCTGTGCTTTTGAGCTCGAACAGGAGCCTGTTTGTAGTCCTTCTGAAATAAAAATAAGGGTCCCTTTGATCGGCGGGTTGTTGTATTATAATAATAGAAAAACAATGAGGGAGCAAATGAGACTTTGAAGCTGATACTTGGGGCTGTTGAGAAAATGCAACAGCCCCAAGTATTCATGAATGTTTTACAGTTCTGATGTGCCAAATATAACAGCCAGCAGGCAGAGTTAGTGCGCAGAGCACTTTGATGGAAAAATGTATAAATATTTTACATAAAATATTGTGCATTGTCTACTTTTATGCTTATATCTTTTTGATTTTCTTCATTTAAACAAAGTGTTTGGTTCTTTCTTTAAAAAGCCAGAATAAAAGCTAGTTTGAAATCGTGATTCTTTAAAATTATTTTACAACAAGAAAAAACAGAAGTTGTGACGTAAAGCAGGTTGCATAAGGATGTTGTAATAGACAATAAATCATTTAATTAATAAATTAAAATGAGTTAAATCATTTCCATTTCCATCATTTATCACTTTTCTCTTTTCAGTGGTGTTTTGGTCATTTTATTTCATTGTTTTATTTGTTGTTTTTGAGTTTTGGATTTTATATTATGGATATTTGAAATGTCGTCCATTAGAACTTAAACTTGTTGATCTTTCAGAAGGTGTTCTTCCATTATTATGCCATTACTGTTGTATCACTGGAAAATGGTTTCAAAACAACAATTTTATCGTCTATTGCTGTAAATTCTGGGAAATTTATGAAAATTGAAAATATAAATTAAGAGTGAAACAGAACGGTTCAGCTTCTATACAACACAAATCTGGAATAAACTTCCAGGAATCTGAAAAACATCTGAAATACGGTTCCTTTAATTAAATTTTGTTTTGAGTTTCCTTTGACCCTTAATAAAATTAATCATGTAAAACACAAGTCAACTTCCATTACTTTGTCTTGTTGCAACATGTAATCTCTCCTGTAGGTTTTGTCTGGCAAACTTGCATCAAACTGTTAGAAATCAGTAGTTTTTTATTATTTTATTTGCCTTTGAGTTAATAATAATTTGTCAGTAGAAGATAATTCTGATTCTGAATAGTTGGGTTTATTACGACTGAAAACGCTCCAGGTTCCTTTAACTGGAATAAAACCACTTTTATAAATTCAAGTTCACCCCAATATGAAATCAACATTTCTCTTCTGTGTCCATATAAACTTCCTGGTTTAAAAGTTGAGCTCTTCCTGAACAGGGTGAGGGATGAGCAGCAGGTGGGACCGGTTTCATTTGGCCAGTGTGTGAAATCAACTCAATTTGTCATTCAAACCGAGGCCTGACCTTTGACCTCTGCTGTTGGAGAACTTTGACCTGCAGATTTTTTTCCCCAGAAAGCTTCATGGGTGGACTTAAGGTTGTCTGTTTAAAGCGGATTTCCTCGCCACAGCAGTTCTTTTGTCTCAGTCTGGCAGACATTTTACAGTTAATCCACTTGTGTTTAGTATAACTTTTATAACTGGGCGTACAGCATTCCAGAGCTGAAATGAAAGAGATAAAAATATGTCTCTGTGTGTGTGTTGGAGCTTTCTAAAATGAAAACATGCGGCACATGAAGGAGGATCTTCAGTGTTTTTCTTACTACTGCTCAGACTGAACAGAGTTCATTAAAATAGAGTTGTTGATCCGACGAATCAACAAAACGTATTCCTCACCAACTTCTAGATTTTAACGCCAAAATGTAATTATATTTAATTGTTTTTTAATTATTTGACTAAATTCAAATGTATAAAGATTTATAATTGGACTGTTGATTTGTATGTTTACAGAAGTTATCCAAATAAACAAACCAGGATGCCATCTTTGTAGTCCAGTTACATTCCTTAAGTAAACTGTTATTTAAGGAAGTATTGATCAGGATTATTTGTCCCATACTGGCTTCCATACCTGATTACAGTGAAATAACACACTTCACTCCATTATTATCACATGGTGTAAAACAGTAGGGTGATTGTCCCATTTCCTCACGAATGACTTAAAGAAGCAGCGGCTTCAGTGTTTTCAGTCAGATAACTTCATTAGTCGCTAAGCTAATGCTAGCTTTATTTCTCTCTGTTTTGATATGACTCTTTGATATGAATTTGCTTTGTAATATTTCATTAAGCTTAACAGTTATTGAACAAAACTGAGCGAAAAAGTTTTGTTTTATAAACCTCACACTTCTGCAAAATCATCAATATAATACTCCCTCACAGTTTTGCTAGCTGCACACACAAAATATAGGCAGAGATTTGCCAAATGTAGCAAAATGAGGCCCTGCAGCTAACAAAATTAACAGATTATTTTTTTTATTTTTTAAAAAAAGATTGGAACTAGTTTATTAGCCAGCACCAGTACAGTTCTAGAATCGGATTTTAGATTAGTTGCGTGTGAAATTGCTCATCTTTGCGAATTTGCTTCCTGAGCTAGCAACTAAATCCAGATGTTTCTGTGGTGTGTACAGAGAGGCAATAAAATAAGTCTAACTTCTGGAACGCTCGTAATGCCAAAAAAACAACTTTATTAAGAAAACCAACTCCATCAGAAAACATCAAACAGACGCAGTTTAAATGAAGAAAAGCTTATTGTTTGGCCTGTTTGTCTGTTTTCCTCTCACTGCAAAAACACAAAATCCCACCAAGTAATGTTGGTCTAGTTTCTTGGTACCCATGAAATTAGACAAAACTAACTTACTAGTAACTTTTCTGCAAGAAATAAGAGCTTGTTCTAAGTCAATAATTCATTATTATTGATTAAGAAATACTGGTTCTATTGGCAGATTATTTCCACTTATAACAATACATGTTTCCCAATGGAATTGGTTCTTTTTACATCAATATTAAGGGATTATTGACTTAAAACAAGCTCTTATTACTTGCTGGAAAGTTACTTATAAGTTAGTTTTGTCTCATGTCAAGTGTACAAAGTTATTTGCACTAAAAGCTGGACCATAAATACTTTGTAAGACTTGTTGGTTTTAAAGTGATTTTAACTGAGTTTTTACTTTAGAGATGCAGAAGAAAAATAAATTCCTAGTCCTGAGAATTATTAATCAATTCAAAATACACAAATATCAATTAATATTTAAATATGTATTTAACTTTTTGAATAACTCTTTGATTATATTTTTATTCAAGAAAAATCCAGGCAGCTAAGCTAATCTTATTCTGGTTATGTTAGAGAATTTTATGCAGAAACCTTTTTTTTTTGTTTATAGATTGATGACAGTATGGACCCGTATATGATTTTAAACAAAACGTTATATTTGTTTACAGTCTTTTGTTTCTTGACAGTCACATAATTTAAACAGAATCTAAAGACTATTTGAATACAAAAATTGGTTTCAGAATAAGAAATAGTTCCTGAATCGGATCATGGACCTAAAACTTGGAGTTGAATCATTAGACACTGAAAGGTTCACATTTCCAGTTTCCTGCTCTTTTTCTTATCAGATAAGCTGAAGTTGGGTCAGTTCTGTAGATTCTGCTAGAAAATCTTTCATGTTTTCGTGAGAGAAATGTTGCATTGACTGCAGCCACGTTATTAATCATTAAACACCTTGATAGTAGAAGTCAAACATCTCTGCATGTCAACTTCCAGCTTAGACACACTTTAAATCTGCCGGATAGCAGCAGCTATCTGCAGACTTGACCTACTTTCTGTCTGGATCATAAATAGTTCTGCCTCCGAAGCTCGCAGGTTTAGCGTGAAGTATCAGTCATTGTGTGTGAACGTCTTTGCTTTACGCGGCAAAGACGAGGGATTAAGATGCAGCACGGAGCCCTGCAGCGCTCCGACTTACAGTAATTACACCGAATTGGTTCATTTGCTCAGATTAGAGATGAATATGTGCGCATAATTAGGAAAAAATGACTTGATGTATGCAGCAGGAGGATAAAAGCATCTTCATTCAGGATATTTTGAGATTCAAGTAAAAAAATAAAATAACTCAGTCCCATGATGGACTAGATTAGTTTTTATCTTTTGATTTCTGTTTTGAAAATATTATGCTTTGGTCTGGACATGTATTATATATATCTTATAATTAATAACATAGTTGTTAATGCGATAAAGATAATCAATATATGTGTAGATTTAGTTTTAATTACTACTTATACTTTTTATGATAATTGTGTTTGTATTGATTAAAAATTTTACATTTAAAATGTAAATATAGAGCGAAATGTTGTCGCTCCAATAATAAGCAAAACAAAGATTATCCAGGGAGATCAGTGATGTCAATGTGTCCCAACCAAACAAATTAAAAGTAAATTAAATAAATTTTTTTTCTTCTTCTTTTTATGTTTTAACATTACATTATTTCTGTGCATCTTAACAAAAATGCTAAATGTAAAGTTGGACCCTTGTTTTGTTTTTTTAAGAGCCACACAGCTCTGGTCTTTGGTTGTTCAGGAAAGGGGAACGCAAATATGCCTCTGTGAGTAAACCTGCACAAGTATGCAGCTCTGAGCCAATAGCAGCAGTTGTGTGTGACGTGCGTGGGTGTGTGTTCCACTGTACTTCAGTAAACCTGTTTGCTGATGAGTCAATTCTGCAAAGTTGATGCAACTATCAGGGCTTCCTTAAATTGTCCTGTTGTTGGCATTACTTGATGACCTGCTTTCTGCTACAAAACAAGATCATTTCTTTGATTTTAATTGGTTGGAATTCCAGCAGAGGGCGGGGCTAGACAGGGAACCTTTCCTGCAAGAACCACAACTGGCATGTATATTTAGATGTCAAGCTTCCAAAAGATAAACAGTGATTAATCTGATTAAATGTTTTACTCGATTGACAGTCTTATCTGTAATATAAGTGATTATTATTAGCTTTCTAGTTCTCAGAGCTAGCATCAGTAGTAAAGAAGAGCAGCAGCTGGCGTTTTGCAGCATTTTGCCCTTTTTCTTTTGGGTGTTCAGAGTTGAATTAAATGCAGCAGCGATGCTTCTGAACCTGATCTGTGTTTGAACTGGGCCGTTGTGACTGTGGTCCTGCTGACCGCCGTGTTAATTATCCACTTCTCTCTCTCTCTCTCTCTCTCTCTCTCTCTCTGAGCCTGGCTTTGTTTGAAACCAAGACGACTAGTGTCTCCACAGTAACAGTTACTAACGGTTACGCAAGCTTGACAACGGCAACCCGCGATGACCCACATTCCAGCAGTAAATCACAACACAAACGCACATTCCTGACTCCACCCGTCGCCGCCGATCGAAACTGCGCTCAGCGTTTCCACTCCAGCAAACAAACGAGGGAAAGAAAGTGTTGCTGTGGAAAAAATGTAAACATCTCTATCAGTTTCCTGCTTTTTCTTGCGTCTTTTGAGGTTTTTTTTTCTCAGTTTCTGAATATCTCTGACTCGTAACTCTCCCGTCTCATGTTAGTTCAGGGTGTCCAAACTTTTTGCATTGAGGGCCACAACTGTGAAGATGAACAAATTAAATATGCAATATTTTGATGTTTTTGCTGATGTTTTCTAGGCTAAAAGAACACGAACACAGTCTCTTTCTTTCTTTTTTCAAACATTCTCATTCAGCCCGGTTTCCTACATGGTGCCTCCTCTTCCTACTTTCAAGTAAAAGTTGCTAGAGGCAACAAATTATTATTTTAGTCATAAATTAATCAATTTTTCTGACAACTAATCAAGTGAAAGTTGCTAGAGGCATGTAACGATTATTTTAGTCGTCAATAAATCAATTTCTCTGACAGTCAAGTAAAAGCTGCTAGAGGCAACAAATGATTATTTTAGTTATCAGTTAACTGATTTTTCTGCCAATTAATCACATAAAAATTGGAACGTGAGACAGATTTCTCCTTTTACCACTTACTTTTTTTTTTTTTACCATATTATAAATACATTAAAATCTGTACATAAATAACTTTTTTAAATAAGATTTTTTTTTTGCCTAAAACAGGATAAAATGTGTATTTTTGTACAGTTTTGGCTTAATTACAGTTTGCTGTAAACGCAACAAAATAGCCTTTTTTTGAGTGTGTATATTCTAGTTAACAATTAACCAATTACTATATTAGTTGAGGATTATTAAATTAATCGTTTCAGCCCTAGTTTGTGCTATCAAATTAAAATGAAAGCAAACATATAGTTGACGAAAGAATATTTCAATTTGTCTTCTGCCTCATAATTTGTTTTAAGCGCTTAAAGCTGTGCTGTCCAATGGCTGCAAATGGCCCTCCTGCCGCACTTTGCAGTTTGTCTGTGATGAAACATGGGGTCAAACCTTTTACTTTCTTTTTACTGCTGCAGCTGCATCAGAAAGCAACGGTGTTTACGTTTCAGGCTCCATTACTGTAGGAAGCGACGGGTCTTGTTTGAGCTTGCATCGGTTTGTTTGCATGAAGGAGAGATTTCCTTAAACAAGCGGCGCGAAGCAGAGGGGGGAGAAGACGAGATAATAAAGTTGAAGTGGAGTTAATTGATTCGATTTACAGGTCAGGGAGGAAATGGGCCTTTCCTGGAAATTACTGTCATTTGCTTCTAATTACGGGGAAAATGGAGGTTTCCTCTCAAAATGAACTCAAGAGATCTAATTTGAAACAGTTTAACTTTAAATTCTTCAATTTAAACCTGTAAAGTTTCTGTCCTGGTTAGTTTTGTTTTAGTCTTTAATTGCTCCATAATACCAGTTTGGTTTTTTCCAATTCACTTCAAGATTTTTCTACTTTCGATCTCATTTTCTACTGCAAATCTAAGAAAGCAAGAAAGTTTATGTATTTGAATAAGAATTAAATTAAAAAAAGAAACTTATCTGAAAAGGTCAACAATATTTGGAGGGGAGTTTCCAAAATATTCTTTTCTTTTTTTTTACATGCTTAGTTTACTGCTGATTATGTACCAAATTATTATTTTTTGGAACAAGTCCTTCTGACTTGCCAATTTTGTCCCATGTGACCAAAAGTTTGTCTTACTTTGGAATAATGGAATAAATGTGGCTGAAATCGAACACTGACTTTGAACAATGGGTTCATATTTTTCATATTTTCTACATTCTAGACTTTTTTTTTCTCCAATAAAAATCATCCATAATGGTTATTTGTTATCTGGCAGCAGAGTCTGACATTAACAACAGTTCAGGTTTATTTTTTATATGTTGGTTTACTTTTTTCTTTCATTGTTGTCTAATTCTGCATATTAACACAATTGTTGTAAATTCTGCTCGTGTTTTTGCAGTTCCCAGTCTAAATAAACACATAATGGACACTGCGTTTGTTCTGTTTTTTTCCTGGAAAGGACCTGGAGTTCCATGGCGTGATGCGGTTCTACTTCCAGGACCGGGTGGCCGGGAACTTCGCCACAAAGTGCATCCGGGTCTCCAGCACGGCGACGACGCAGGACGTCATCGAGACGTTGGCGGAGAAGTTCAGGCCGGACATGAGGATGCTGTCGTCGCCCAAGTACTCGCTGTACGAGGTCCATGTCAGCGGCGGTGAGTCCAGTGGGCCGCGCGGCTCCCAGCCCAGACAGCCTGCTGCTGCATGAACCGCTGGCTTTGTGTTTCAGAAGAGCGCCAGCTGGACCTGGACGAGAAGCCGCTGGTGGTTCAGCTCAACTGGAACAAAGACGACAGGGAGGGACGCTTTGTCCTGAAGAACGAGAACGACGTCCTGCCCAAGGTGAGACGCAGAGAGCCGTGCCGAATCACGCCGCATCACGCCGCACTCTGACCACCTCGCTTTGAGATGAAACCATGTCTTCAGCATTAGCTTTAGTATTAGCTTTAGCATTAGCTGCTGAGTTTCTGCAGCAGCTAATGTCCATGTCCATTCATCCAATTATCATCCATCCGTCTGTACGTCCAGACATTTATCCGTCCGTTTGTCCACTCACCCACATCTGTTCGCCCATCTGTCCATTTATGCATCAGTCTGTCCATCTGTCCACTCCTCCTGCCGTCCGTCCGAAGTCCTGCTGCTTTATTTCTTCTTTTCTTTCTCTCTGAGGTTCGATTCTTTCCTAACCTGGTTTGTTTTTACAGAAACATTTTTGCTCTGATTTACTTTCTGTCTGATTCTCGCCAGAAGAGTCAGAGTAACGGACCGGAGAAGGAGAAAGACGGAGTGATTCAGAACTTCAAAAGGACTTTGTCCAAGAAGGAGAAGAAGGAAAAGAAGAGGAGGGAGAAGGAGTTTGCTCGGATCCCAGACGGAGATGAACAGATTCTGAGCCGCGAGGACGGGTAAACCAAACCCTGCTTGACCTCTGACCTGTCTGTTCCTCCTCCTGTGGGTTTTTTTTTGTTTTTAAATCCACATCCTCCACCGTCTGTCTGCATATTTTGGTGATTTAGGGAGAACAACCGTCTGGCGGCGGAGGTTTATAAGGACATGCCAGAAACCAGCTTCACCAGGACGATCTCCAACCCGGAGGTGGTGATGAAGAGGAGGCGGCAGCAGAAACTGGAGAAACGGATGCAGGAGTTCATGAGCAGCGATGGACGGACAGATTCGGGTACATCAAACGTTGGAATACGCTGCTCAGATCGTTGCGACGAGGCAAAAACAAGGCCGTCTCTGCGGTTTGGGTCTCTGACTCCAAATACAGAGGAAATCAGGAAAAAAAATTCAGGTGTTTTCATTACTGGAGATCAGAGGATTTCGATGATTTCCCAAGTTGTTTCCTGATCAGATTCTTTTCTGGTTCAGATATTTGGCAGAGAATAATCTGGATTTTGAAAATGTTCTTCCCCAAACCAATCTGTCTCTAAAAGATCTACATTTATAGTTAATGATTCCTTCATTAAGTCATTGTACATCCTTGAAAACTAAAGAAAATATATTTTTCTCTGTTGCAAGCATTTTGTCCTCACAGTTACAACTGAAATGCTAGGCTAATGTTAGCATGTTTCCTCTCTGTTTTGATATGGCTCCCTGATTATTCGGCTCCAAGCCAATTTAGTCAAATATAAATAAAGCTAAAAAAAAAAACCTCTTTCCAGAGAAGATGCTGTTGTATTTTCATAACAAAAGCTGCTAGCACAAAGCTTTAGAATAAATCTTTGTTTTGCTGGAGTCGAGTCTCATGATCCCAGAGTTAATCTGTAGAGTGACCAGAACATCGTAGGTCGCTGCTGCTGCTGCTTTGGACTCTCATCAGGATCTTCAGAAGCATTTAATTTAAAGTTTATGCCGATGGTTCTCAGTAGCAGCTTGTTTTAATGCACTGACTCGGTTCTGCTGCGTCTCAATCTGCAGGTTTCAGTGACAGGGAAGCCATGTTTGTTGTCGTATTCGGCATTGATCTTTTGACGTGGCTGTAACCGAACCCCAGGAGCGCCATATGTTGTTAGAAAGTCTCACGCCGGCATGTTTACACACAGTGAGAGGCATGTTGAGTGAATGGCACAAACACGCTGACTGGTTGGGTTTGTGAGTCAGGCATTACCTAATCACTGCGCCAGACAGACAGATGGAAGGACGAGTGAAGCGGCTCTAAAAACGACTCTAACCGCTGTCCATCCGCGGTCCTGACAGCTGGTGAGCCAGAAACTCTCCTCCTGCAGAAAGTACAGCTTCTAAAAATATCTCTGGAATACGTCTTCAACATTTTTAACACGGATGTTACCTAATTTCCTTATAAAGCTGTAATACAGACTGCTGCAGGGGATTCTGTCTGCAGCACTTTGAAGAAACTTTGATTATACAAGATAAAACAACATTTAAATTCCTTTTTTGGGAATTAATAAAGTGTTTTTTAATTTAATTAGTTTTTTGAAAACTGGGTGTGTGCCGCTAAGGTCAACTTTTGGAATAATTGGCTGAATAAATTACAGATTTTGGACATTTACTCTCATTAACTACCTGTTTAGACCTTGTTCTAAGTATGTTTGGGGAACTGGGAAGTTTGCTTTATTAAAGCTGCAGTATATTGTGACAGTTTGGTATGAAACTGATCTGTGGAAAAACAATCGAGCTCCTCTGCCTTCTCCCACTTCAAATGCTTTTGGTTTTGAAGCTGAAAAATGTATCACAACATCAGTCGATTATGGCTAATTAATGATTATTTTTCTTGTTTTAAATATCTGAAATGCTGCCAGATGCCAGATGGTATTACCTTTCTTGCTTTTTATTCCATGCTGCTGATATATTTTTAAGCAGTTCCGAGGCACAGTGGTGATATCTGCTGCTGCGCCAGTCACTCAGCAGCTGGTTGCTAGGTAACCAAAGAATGAGTGAGTTGCTTGGCAACCAAAGAATGAATGAGTTGGTTGATTCCACCAACCTAGCTTGGCTGTGCGGTTCTGGATCGGAGTTCTGTGACATTATATGTCACATGTATCACTTATTGATATTGATCCCGCGCCTGTTGTTATTGATATGTTGTCCAGCCCTAGCTTGGGTTCACCTGAATGCAACAAGTGCTCTGCTGTGTGCAGGGGGAACTTTGAAGATTTACGCCGACAGCCTGAAGCCCAACATCCCCTACAAGACCATCCTGATGTCCACCAGAGACACGGCTGACTTTGCTGTGGTGGAGGCGCTGGAGAAGTACGGGCTGGAGAAGGAGAACCCCAGGGAGTACTGCATAGCCCGGGTAAAAACCCAACCGCTGCACCAAAAGTCCCGTTTTATGGTTTTACTAAAGTAAAAGTATTTGGTAAAAAAGGCAAAACAAGTGCTGAACAAAACCTCACTCATTTAAACTTTAAACATTACACAATCATTACTTAATCATTCAAACCAATTAATCTCATGATAAATTAAAATGAGCTCAATAATTTACCAATCTTGTTTAGAAACTTGATAATTCATTTCATTTATAATTGTTTTTTATTTGCTTCATTTATTGTTTTTGTTCATTTATTTTGGATATTTAAAATATTTTCCACTTTCTGTGTTAAGTTTTCTTCTCCAAATAAGTTTATTGATCTTTGATTACTTGCATTATTATACCACTGTTATTATTTTATATGAAAATGGTCTCAAAATAACAATATCATCATCTATCGCTGTCATTGTCTGAATAAAATCTTTGCAAATGTATCAGAAGTGTCTTGGTTCTGGTTCAACCCGTTTTAACTTTTATTTGTGTGGATGTTTGCAGCAGGAAGAAAAGACGGGTAAAGAGGTGATCCTGGATGATCTGGACTGTCCTCTGCAGATCCTCAGGGACTGGCCTGCAGAAAGAGGTACAAAACCAACCAATTCACTTCCTGCTGTCTTTTGATAACTACTGCCCCCTTCTGCTCCAGAGCTGTCATCACAGCGTTTTATTTTTGCTTTGTAGATGCAAATGAGTCATTTTGCTAAGTCTTGTCATATGTCATTTTATCCCATCAGAACTTGATTAGGACCTTTAAACAAACCACTTGAAACAAACAAATCTTTATACCAAATGCAAACAACCTGAGTGAATAGAAAAATAAGTTTTCAAAAGATTATTTTATTTATTAAGGGGACAAAGGTGTAAAAACTAAACAGCCAATGTCAAAGTTTAATTGTTTCTATTGTAAAATCATGAATTAACCGTCATAAACGACCTCTTTTTTTGGATTGGTTAAATAGCCACACCCTGGGCGGATTAGTGCCGGACATGTAGGACCAAGAAATCGTATGAAGGGAAGCTGCTCGACAACAGGAAGTAGGCTAAAGGTTTTGAAAAAGTTTGGGTTCTGAGGCTCACCAGGTCTGGCTTGTAATCAGTGCAGCCTTATTTAGTGGCTTAGTCAAAGTTTGGACTTAAATCTAAACTGAGACGATGAGCCTGCAAAAACACAACTTTTCACCAAGTATTTTCAGTTTAGTTTCCGGTCCAAATATTTTAGTAAACTTGAAATAAGACAAAACTAACTTACTAGTAACTTTCAGTAAAATATAAGAGCTCGTTTTAAGTCAATAATTCCTTAAAACTCAAGTGAAATAATCTGCCAATATAACAAGTACTTTCTCATGAATATTAAGGAATTATTAACGGCAAATTTACTTGTAAGTTAGTTTTGTCTTATTTCAAGTGAACTAAGGCATTTGCACTAGAAACTACACCAAACACACTTGGTAAAATTTTGTTTTTGCAGTGTAGGGAGTGACTTTTAGCAGGTGGTTTATGCTTGAAGACTCTTTTGTGCGACTGAATTGGAAAAAAATAAAGAAGGAATCGCTCCACAGCAACATAATTGACTCAGGTTTATTTGTAAATCACATTTCAGCAACAAGGCAGTTCAAAGTGCTTTGCATCATAAAAAGAGAAATATGATATGATAGAAAATTGAATTTTCTTTTCTAACCTGAGCCAGTTGGAGCATATAGATATTATTTAAGAGGAGTCTTTGGATTGAGCCTTGCGGTACCCCGTATTTGACTTCTGTCCTCTTCGACAAGAAATTACCTTCTGAAACAAATTAGTTATATTTGAACCAACTGATTATTGCTGTCAGTGTGTTTTGGAGGTGCTTACTTTATCTTATGAGATCCTGTTTTGAACATTTGTTTTCCTAAGATACATTTTCAGCTGTTACTTCCCTCAGATGTTAAGTCCTTGTTTGTGTGCAAGAAGAACAATGTGCTCCTTTATTATTATTCTTTATTTTACTCTGTTGAGTTTTTTGTAAGCGTTGCGTTTCTTCATGGTGTCAGGCGTGATGGTGTTCCAGCTGAAGAAGAGACCTCCAGATTACCAGAGCAGGAAGGGGAGGAAGGACGACAAGGGGCTCAGAGGAAAAGATGGCTCCATGCCGCCGGAGAAACTGCCTTATCTGGTGGAGCTGAGTCCAGGTACGACCACAACCGATTTTATTTTATTATTTTATATTAGCTGCCTCAGTAGCAGCAGGAAAATGACCAGACGCCTCAAATGGAGATTCTTATCCTGTTATGACACAATCCGGACAGCAGGTGGCAGTGCAACAGGACTACGTTTCCTGTAGGTTTAGTTAGAAGTGAGTCATTTTAGCTATATTTGCTTGCAAGGAAGACATGTTACTTTAAATGATAAAAACTGAAGTAGAAGGAGAAACCGACTATGTTGGGATTTATTTGTAGGAATGTGAAAGGTAAGTTTTATCATAAAATCCTGGATTAATGCTCAACCTAATGAGATCATTAAAAGATCCTTTCTGGTCATTTTTGGTGAACCTTCCCTCATTACTTTCTGCTCTAACAGCTTGTCTCTTGCTACTGATCCCCCTCCTCTCTCTTTGCTTCTGATAACCCTCATCATTAACTTCCCTGACCCAAAGGTGACCCAGAAACCTCCACCTGCCTGGTTCTGGGTGGTGAGTTTCTGGGTAACATGATGCCCTGATTCAGGTGAAAACTAACACATCTACTTCATACTGACTGCAGGGTGTTACTGGTCTCTGGTGGGTGAAGTGGGATTACAATCTGGTTTGGTGACTCTGATGTATTGCTGCCGGTCTTGGCTGTGTGTGAGTGTGTGAAAGTTACTTTTATTTCTGTGCATTTATAGCTGACAGCCATGTTTGCTTAAAAATAAAGAAAATGTAATAAGAAAATTTTTATATGTTTGTTATAAAGACTAGATTAGTTTATTCATCTTTAAAAACTAGGGATACAGGTCTAACGTTGGTATTGGCCGATATTTGTCTTTCTTTATTTTTTTTTACACAACAATCCAATAAATAAAACCAGGCCAATGTAAACAACCAATATTTATTTTTTTCTTGTTGCCTTCTTTTTCTGGTCTTTTTTTCCCCAAAGGTGTAGAAACAGTGGTGAATATGTATATGACATCAGTAAATATCGGTAATCTGCTATAACGGCACATCGGTATCGACCCAAATGTTCATATCGGCTCCTAAAACCCAAAATTCTACATAATGTGGGATGAAGTTGGTCTCAAATTGAACTTGCGCTGATGTCATTTGGATATTCACCCAAATGAAAAGTTGTATCGATATCAGTATCGGAGTATCGAGTATGTGTGTGTTAATATTACTGTCATTCTGGATATTTCTGATATTATGAATATTTCTCTACCGTGTTGACACATTTGACTAGAAACAGATGGCAAAAAATTGAAAAAAATATCAACTAGTTAATATTGGCCCAGTTTTATTTATCAGGCTGTTATGATACGTTTAAAAAAATGCTAATATCACCCGATACTGATGTTGGAGGTGATATATTGTACATCCCTAGTTTTTTGGGGTAAATTTGACTGAAAATCGCTAGTTAGAATTTTACAGCTAATTTTCAGTCTCTTATTTTAAAGTTTTGACCGTCCAACTCAAATTTCAACTGATTTCCATTTACAGTCTAGAAGTAAGAGCACTTATCACTTTTCTCTTTTATTTAATCGATAAAACCAGTAAAATTGTTCAAGTTACAATAAAGAGGCATTTGTTGCTGTAAGGAATTGGCGTCCGTATTTTTTTCAGTGTGAATTGATTCTGAGTGCGGTTTGAATGTTTTTTGGGGTTAACCAGTTATTACTGCATTATTTCTCCTCCTTGCTGCATTTTCACCGTCTGCTATGTCTGTTTTCTTTCCCACTTTCTCATGGCATGTTTTGGTTGCGTGCGTGCGTGTAATTATGTGTGTGTGTGACCTGTGCACGTGTCCTTCTGCCTCTTACCTGCCTGCCTGCTGTAGGCCGAGGGAATCACTATGCCTACTACGCCTATCGGCACCAAGAAGGTAAAATCTGCACCGCGCTTCCTGTTTGTCCCGGCTGCTGGGGTTGTTCTGCTCTGAGCGCAAACACATTCCCTTAAAAATGGCCCCCGTCTTATAGGGATTAAATCAGATATTCATATAAAACTACGGATCAGGAGTAAAAATGGTTTATATGAGACATTGCAGGTTTTTTGAGTCTAGGGCTGAAACTATTAATTGGATCAATCGTGATTAATCGATTACTGAAATAACCATCAACTAATTCAGTCATTAACTGTACTCAAAAAAGTCAAACAAACAAAAAAAAAAACGGATTTAGAGCAGTAATTGGGCCAAAGCTGCACAAAAAATATTCATTTTCCATTTAAGATAAAATCAGTTTTGTCTGTAAATATGTTTTAGCCAAAACTTCTCAAGTGGAAGCTTATTACTAAGATGATGCTATGTTATTGCATTTTTGGCAATAAAATTTTATTTTCTTAATTAGTAAAGGAATTGAATTATTTAATTGCATCTTAAATGCATTTCTAATTTTGTATAAAAAAGGCTTGCCTGGTTGAATAAAAAATCTATGGAATGTGATTTTTTTAAATCCAATTAATTGTCAATCAATTAATTGGTTACTAAAGTTGTTAACTGCAACAGATAAATGTGTAGGTTTTTTCATATCTTTGAATAAAATAGTTTGTTGCAGTAATACTGTAGCTTTTTATTCATATGAGTCGGAGTTGTCTTTGTTTGAGAGGATTTATAGAATTTTTTCTATGGAGGCAAAAAAAAGGTATCTGTTACTATAAGGTTATGTTAAACTTTTTCCTTCTCTGCTTTGCTTTTACTAAATTTTACTTACTTACTAATTATCAGTAACTCCTCCACGTTTACTTGTGTTCACATCACTTTGGGTTGATGATTTGTTCTCGAAACGTTGGATTAAATGCGTTTGCTGAGCGAACAGCCGAGGTTTGATCAGCTAAACCTGAGAGCTTCTGTGCTTCCAGACGGCTCCGACTCCAGAGACAAACCGAAGCTGTACCGGCTTCAGCACAGCATCACCGAGGTCGGCTCGGACTGCACCGAGGACGGAGCCATCCAGGTGAGCGCACAGAACCCAGACCTGCTGAACTTTGACCTTTCAGCTCCTTCAGCATTTCATGTAAAGAGGAATGATTATTGGGATGATTTGTGGTTTATTCGGTTGTTTTGAAGAGGATCAACTTTTTAATCAGCACCCTTCACTCTTGTTCCATTTAGGCATTTAAGTATTTTTATTAACTCTGATTTCAGACTGTTTTTGTTTCTTTGGCCAAACGTATTGTGTGATTTTGAATATATCGATATATGAATAATTTATTTTCATTCTGGTGATTATAAAGGAAAGTTAATAAAAATGATTCTACAATGTAAACAGTGTAAAAGACAATCCTACCAAGTATTTTTGTTCTAGTTTTTGTGCAAATATCTCGGGTCATTTGAAAGAATTAAGATACAAAAACTAACTTTAGAAGCAACTTTCTACATGTAAGAGAGAGGAACTTTGTTTTTAAAAATTCAATATTTGATTAAATTTTTTGATGAAACATTCGTATTTCGCTTCTTACATTCAAAAGATTATTACACTTATAACATGGGAAAAATATCTTGTTAAAAGTAAATAATCTGTCAGTGGAATTTGCACTTTTTAATCAACATTCAAGAAGCTCCAATAGCTTGCTGAAAAGTTACTTGAAAGTTAGTTTTACTTTATTTCAGTTGCACTAAGATATTTGCACTGGAAATTAGACAAATATCTGGGAAGATTTTATTTTTACAACATGAACTTAAAAGTGAGATTCTGTTACATTTTTGTGTTTGCAAAATGTCTTTTTCTGGTATTTTACACAAAAAAACCTTAAGAGAAACATGTTTTTGTTTTTTCTTGTTGCAGTTTGTAGCTGGAAATAATTTGTCGGTAAAACTGAATAAAAGCAGAAGTTAAGTTTTTGCTTAATGAAAGGCTGGTGTATTTGAAACAGAACAGCAAACTTGTTTGGTTCCAGGTGTTTCTGTTTAGCAAACCATCTGGTCCATCAGATTAAATCGACTTCAGAGCGGCAGCGTGTTTCTTCTTCTGCTTCTGTTCTTGATGCGCGTGTGTTTCTGCAGCTGCTCGGCCCGGGGATCCTGCCCCACCACTGCAACCTGATGCACAGCGAAGGCATGGTGACGGTGACGCCGCACGGCCACGACGCCGACACCTTCGTGGACGGCCAGCGCATCACGGAGACCACGGTGCTGCGATCCGGATCCACGCTGCAGTTTGGCTCTGCGCACGTCTTCAAGTTCGTGGATCCCATGTTCGACCAGGGAGGGAAGAGGCCAACGGCGCCATGAGGATGACACAAACGGACGAGGCGACATGATAGGATGAAGGAGGGGGCTGCAATGCAAAACAAATCTCACCAAGAACTTTTGGTCTAGTTTCTAGTGCAAGCATCTTATTACACTATAAATAACTTAGAAGTAACTTTTCAGCAATAAATAGTCATTTAAAAAGTCAGATTATATAACTTGTTATAAGTGTAATGATCTGCCATTTTCAATACTAAGTAGAGCTGCAACTAATGGTTATTTTACTAATCGATTAATCTATCGATTACTTTGATTAATTGGATAAAATATACGCACATGCCACAGGTTTTTTATTTGACCAGAAAGTAATTCACTGCAAAATTAACTTTGTATTTTTTAAAAGAAACAGAAGAAAGTGGAGTTTAAATAACTTTTTACACCTGTGAATTTATTTTGAAATAAAACACCCCACTGATGCTGAAAATATTTAAACTGTCCTTCAGGACTGACTAGGATTGTTGTTAGCATCCAGTTAGCATTTGGTTATGGTGCGTTTACTGATCAGAGAAAAAATCTGATCTTATTTGTGACCTCTAACCGGACATTTTACAGACTATTCATTTGATCACTTATGCATTTTTATTTAAATAAAATATTAGAAAAAGATGCAAATAAACAAATAGTTCAATCCTTTTTTTGAATACAAAAATTAAATGTTATTCCCTAAATGTAGCATTCCTTTAATGAACATGAACTGAAACTTGGCAAAAACATATTTATAGACATAAATTTACATATTTTGGGTTAATTCGTGCCCTGAATATCTAATTTATTTCAGTTAATCATTTATCGATTATTAAATTAGGTGATGATTATTTCAATAATAGATTAATCACAATCAATCATACTTGAAGATAAGGAAATCTTTACTTAAAACAACCAACAACTTACTGAAAAGTTACTTACAAGGTAGTTTTGTCTTATTTATAGCGTACTAATATGTTTGAAGTAGAAACTAGACTAAACGTTCTTGTTGAGATTTTGTGTTTTTGCAGTGTGGAGGGAAAGAGAGGCAGAGGAAGAGCAGAGGTCTGGGGTTATGGCAACAGGCTGCCCTCTAATCTGATCAGCATGCTGTTGGGTGGGGCCTCTGGCTCGCTGTGCTTTCACAATGAAACTCAGAGCACCGCAGATCTCAGCAGAAGCGACTTAAACATGACCGTCGCCTTGGAAATATTCGCTTTATAGCTATTTAATGGCATCATCACGTGGTAACAGTTGGAGAAAGCGAGAGAGAGTGTGAGTAACCTTCATTCCTCTTTTTATTTTAGACGATTCCAGAGGAAAAAAGTATAAATTGTAGCTCAACTCTTGTCATTGTAGTTTATAAAATCCTCTTAAAGTTGTCAGAAGTAAAGAGCTTCATTGCAGGATGAACATAAATTCAGTTTTGTGGCTGATCTGGGGAGTTGGATGTATATTCATATCTAGATGTGTTCTTCCCAGTGTTGAGTTAATATTTACACTCCAGCCTCAAACCTCCCATCAGGTGATTTCCATTAGCTTTTACAGGCATGGATGAAGACGTAATCGGTAAAGAGAGCTGGAATGAGAACCTGTTGGATTACTCTCCATGTCGAAAGAGGAAATTAAACCTGTTTTTTGTCTAAAGGCTTTAAGATCTGCTGGGCTGGAGTTTTTTTCTTTTGTTTTTGACTTTTAGTTACAACTATAGGCTTATTTCCTTAATCAGCTGCATCATTTTGTCCTATTTTATCTGAAATATTAGGATTTATGTAATGAAATAATATTGACAGCATCAAAAAGAAACGTATTTCTGTGTCTTTAAATACATAACTTTGAAAAAATGCAAATCTCCAGTTATGCGTCGCCCTTCCTTGTTGCTGGCTCTGCTCTGTCAGGTATGCTTGGTTTGATGCCAACAAAGACAAACCTCTGTACAGGTTCCTCCACCTGCACTGGCTTATGAATGCAAGATCCTTCTGCCCACACTTTGCATATGGCAGCAAGTTTCACATTTAATTCAGTTTGTGGTGAAAACTTTAGAAAAGGATTCTTGTTTCTGTTTGTGTTTAATTTACAATGTCATTTAGATAAAAATGGGTAGAAAACCTTGAAATAAATTAAATTTTGATTTTGGTGCAGAGCAAATCCCACCACCCCCAGTTATGACTTTACGTTTCAATATGGCTGCTTCTCACATCAACAGTTGTAATCCGTGTCAGAAACATGTTTATTTTTCCAATTCAGACATTTCAAAGTGAGTCTAAAACTAATGTTATATGTCATGCCTCCAACTCCAAACTGGAGAAGTAAAAATGATGATTGCTTATAGAGAGTAAAGCTTAAATTTAAGTTTTGTAGCGATTTGTGGGTGTCGCCATGTTGACATTTCGGACGCTGTATCCTCGGGTCGGACGTCAAACGCAGCTCCGACTTCGCAGCATTAATTTTGTTTGACCAAATTCCAGTGGAGCAGCAGCTATTGTGTGTTTTTATTTGTGATGGTAGGAGATCACAAATCTGATGGTAGATTTAAATAACTAAAGTTTAGTTAAATAACTTTAGTTATTTAAACTTTAGTCTCTCTCAGACTAAAGTTTGAGTAACTTTAGTCTTAAACCATTTAGGTGGTGTCTAATAGTTCTGATGGAAACTTATTGTTCTCATCAGTGCGGAGGGTGATCAGGTGAAGGCATATTAGGATTCATAAGTCACTGTTCAACAAGAAATAGGGGCTTGTTTCCAGTGAGTAATTCCTTTATATTGATGGATCTAGAAATTGTTCCATTAATATTAAGGAGTTACTGAAAACAAGCCCCTATTTCTTGCTGAAAAGTTGCCCGTTTTATTTGAAGTCTATCAAGATATTTCAAGTAGAAACTAGACAAAAATACTTGGTAGGATTTAGATTTTGTGGTGAATCTACATCTGAATGACATGTTCAAATCAAACACAGTGAGCTTTTTTTTCCACATTTAATCTCTCTGACAAGAACTAAATCATCTGCCATCGTCGAGCTTTACGCAAAAGTCTGAGATATTTTTATGAACAGCAGCCATAGTTTCTGTGCAGCTGTGACTCCGTCTGGAGTGTGTGTGAGTGTGATGCGGATCCCTGTGGTTCTCCGGGCGGCCGTCCAAACTCTCACAGATACCTTCTTCAGGCCAAGCAGCGTCCCGTTGAGATGCTAAGTCTGATTACAGCCTCAATTTGGCAGCTTTTTAGGGATGTGAGGTACGTGGCGCCGGGTTCTGGCAGCTGCACAGACGGCCGTGTAGCGAAGGAGTGTTTGGACCTTTTAATCTGTTGCTTTCTGACTGAGACCGGACTGTCAGCGGCGGCGTTTAGCTTCAATCAGGGAGAGAGCGCAGCGTTTAAAGATCCCAGAAGTCTGGAGCGACGTTTAGCTGTTGCTTTCCCAACGAGTAACACATGTCTTTGTATAACAACTGCAGCAGTCATGAGATTGTGTTTTGGTTCTTTATTTTTTTATTATATAATGCTTTTGAGGTTCATTAAGTGACAAAAGAGAAACATTTTGAAGAGTGTTTTTCATCTGAACATGAGGAAAAACCAAGATGTGAGATTTCACCCATTTAACAATCCAAGAACCGTCTACAAGTTCATCAAAAGGTCGTGTTAAAGTCACACATGAACGGCACATTAAATTCTGTCTTTTTATGATTTCATTTAAACCCTGATGTGAGCTAATAAATCAACATACAACTTCAGTAATGTCTTATTTTGATTCTCAAAAAGAATAGGATGCACAGTTCTTGAGTCATTCTGTTGGGCTTAAACAATTTGATTAATCACGATTAATTGTGATTAACTGCTAACTAATTTACTAATTGATTAATTGTTAACTGGAGTACATAAAAGAGGCTGTTTGCTTAAAAAACAAACATATTCAGAGCAGTAATTAGTCCAAAACTCCAAAAAACATTTTTTTAGCTGAAACTCATTAAGTGGCTTAATTGTAGCTTCACCTGTTTTATTTTCCCACACGAATGTCAAGTTATTGCATTTTAGGCAATAAAAAGTTTATTTTATTACTTAAAAAAAGGATTATTTGTTTGCAACTTTTAAAGTATTTCTAATATTGTATCTAAAAAGGGTTAATTGTTTGCCATTTAAAAAAATCCAATTAATTGTCACAGTAATTCATAGATAATTATTAAAGTAATTGTTAGTTTCAGCCCTAATTCTGGGTTTTCCTCCATGCACTTAGGAAATTTGTCACCCAATAAGTAAATTTTGATGTAAAACTTGCTTCACAGCGGATATTTGCTCTTACTGTTCCAGTTTCTCGTCTCATATGAGGGTGAAAGCGCCAGTTGAATTATTTAATTTCAGAAGCCAAAGGATGTGTGTAAACCTCTGATTAGAGCTTTATATTGTTGGGAAATCCTGCAGATAAACCAATTAATTCCCCGTTTGTTTCTGTTGTCACGCTGTGATTGGTTTCGCCTACTTTGAATCTCTTGCTGTGTTATGGACCTTTCTGTCAATAACAGAGTGGAAATGTTCTGCTGTGTTTGAACCCCACTTCTAGGGTCAAACACAGAAGTCTATTGACTGCACATGTCAATAGTTTGACGTCTTTTGCTCTCAATAGATGTGAAACACAGACTGGGTCAGCTGGTCGCTCTCTTACACACTTGGCATGGGTTTTTTATTCTTAATTACACCATTATAAAAGTGTCTGTGTTTATATATCTGGGAGTTATTCCTCTCCTGCCTCTCGGATGCAGCTGTTTTCTTCCTGAACGTGAGTTGGAGAAGAAAATATGGCCTCTGGATCAAGTCTGACCTGGTTCTGATGAATGTTTGTGTGCTGTCTGCAGGAGCGTACCAGAGACCACCTTTGACCTCCGCGGAGACGTGCACAGTGGAGTGCCACTGCCCACCAGCAAGGTACCAAACATTTGTTTATTCCTGATGTTTCACTAAAAGTTTCAGCAAAATTAGGCCTTGAGAACACTGACATTTTTGCTAATTATGCTTAAACTTATCCACAGTGGATGCAATTCTTTAATTATATGTTATGCTTTCAGTAAAGATCACGTTTATTTGATGCATGTTAGAGATGATGGTGGTCAAAATAACCATCTTTACTGGAAGGTGAAAAGATGCACTTTAATAAAGCAGGAAGTGTATATGACAATATTTTACTGAGTGAATTTACGTAATTATTGAAAAAAATTTAAACAAGCAGAAATCAAACATTATTGCAATTGTAGGAATTGACAAACTACTCTTCTTCACATCCACAGAAGGAAAATAACTGGAAATTGATATCGTCATATAAAAAAAATTAGCACGAAAAATATTTAGTTTTGACCTAAAATTGCACATTTTTACCTCTGTTACCAGCTGGACGTTCCTCAGAGCCTTTCAGGAACAGATTTCAAAATGTCATTTACTCTTCTATCAATTATTTCCTCAGAATTGACAAGTATCAACTACGGCTGAAACGATTAGACAGATTATTCATGATTAATTGATTATTGAAATGATCGTCAACTAATTTAATAATAAAAGCAATACAATTTTTAATTTAAAAAGGAATTGAATTATTTATTTGCATATTTTAATGTATTGCTAATATGGCATAGAACAGAATTGGCCATTTAAAAAAAGAAGAGATTAATCGACATAATAATCGATTAATTGCAAAAATAATTGTTAGTTGCAGCCCTAAAATTTACCTGAATTCATTTTAAAAGTTAGTACCATTTCTGTCATTTGGTTGAGTTTGAGGTTTATTATAACAATAAGAATTAAACTCTGTCTTTGAGCTCCGTATGCAATTTATAGGTGGAATAATCTAGATTTCTGGAGTTCTAAATATTATTTAAAAATTTTTATACCTTCTAAAAATGTCTTTTTTTTCCCCCCTTTTTTTGTTCTGTTAAAGTAAAATCCTGCTGACGTTGTTCTTTGTCTGCAGAGCTCAGGGAAACTGGAGATGGAGAGAGGCATGGTGAAACCCATGATCAGAGGGGAGCAGCAGGACAGCAGGTCAGACGCCGACTCACCTCCTTCTTCTTCTCTAACTTTAATCCGTCCAGGAGTTTTCTTACAGTGTTGTCCATCCATCTCAACAGATCCCAGGATCTTTCTGCAGACAGGACAGAGCTGACTCTTCCAGCCAGCATCGACTTCAGAGAAAACTGTGAGCATCTCTGTTGGTCAATAGCTGGAAACTATTGAGCCTTTTCTGGTCGATGCCAGTCTGCCCTGACTGAAGGGTTAATGTCTGTTTACCAGGAAACATTTTTGCCTCTAATTCCACATCTCATAAGTGAAAAGAGTGGATTATTTCAGTCAGACAGCCATTCATTTTGAGGTTCTGATGAAATTTTATCTAAACCTCAAGCTTTCTTCCCCCAAAATTTACACAAAGACATAAACAAATCTCCTCCCTAGCCACTCCAAAGAGACTTTGGTGAGTCAGAAACAGGAAAACAAAGCAAAGGGTAAACATGCTAAGAAAATATCACTTTCACTGCAAAAAACAAAATCATTCAAAGTAATTTTAGTCCAGTTTCTAGTGCATAATATCTTACTACACTTGAAAAAACTAAACTAACTTAGAATCAACTCTTCTTTGAGATATAAGATCTTGTTTTAAACCTAATTCCTTAAAAGCAGCTAGTTCCACTGGCAGATTATTTCCATTTTCAATGTTATAAGTGTAATAATTTCATCAATATTAGGCAGGGCTGCAACAATCATTTAATAATTTATCGATTAATCTTACCCTGACAATTAATCAATTAGTAAGCTATAGGATAATTCCTTAATATTGATGAAAAGCACTAGTTCCAATGACTGATTATTTCATCCATAACACAGTGGATCTAGTTAGTTTTGTTTTGGCTTATTTCACAACAGTGAGTCTTGGAGGCGATGTGCAAGCCTCACCTTTTTCCACATAACCATTCAGTGACGTTAAGCTGCGCTACATCCAATAATTTAGCTGTCAAAATGTTACTTAGTTATTTAGTCCACTGTAACTACCTGATGCCAGTCCTTTTAAGCAAATTGTACGCATGTGGTGGATGGAAGGGAAGCTAAACACACAGTCAGTCATCTGCAGTCAAACCGTCTCTCCTTGATTTGCCTGGAAAAACGAGCTGAAGCTAATTATAGAGGCTAAACGTGTAGGAGGATCGTTTGGAGAGCAGTTATTGATTTAATGTGATCTGTGGACGTTTCTCACTGACAGAAGCTGCATAATCTGTCAGGATTTTCTAACTAGATGAACTTTATGATCACAAACAGCAACAGTCACCATGGTGACCTGATACAATTGATTTGAGAGCAATGAAGGTTTCCATCACAGAAAAAACTTTGAGGAAAAATCTAATGTAGCTCATTCACATTTTCTGCATAGTTTATTTTTAATAGTTTAATATGATCAATAAATTAAATATACATATTTTACAATAAATATTTAAAATATAAATATCTATTTATTCTCATAAGTATTTATATTTTTATTTATAATTTTTTTTATTTATAAAATATAAGCATAAGTATAAATAGAATATAAATAGTTTTTATATTTAATATATAAACATATATTTAGATATTTTATATAAATACAGAAATATCTTTTACATATTTTCATATGTAAAAATATTTTTTGAGTACAAATGTACATTTTTATTTATAAATAAATATAAGAATTATTTATATTATACTTAGATATGATAAGTACTTATATTTTTTATATATTAAATATGAATAAATTTTTTATATTTGGTTATAAATATTTTTATATTATTTATATTTTATTAATTTGTTTTTGTACATCACAAAAACAAACTCAAATACTAAAATGATTTTTAGTATTTGAGTATTTCTTTAGCCCTAAAGAAAACTAGGAAACATTTGGCAGTATCTTCATTTGTTATTGTAGCTGATAACAAATATTTACATATACATTATAGTAATATATTATTTCTAAAATCATAGTTAGTTGCATTTTTTCCAGTCAAACTGTGCTTTATGACACAATGGAAAAGCTGATTAACGGTTTCAGGTTTCATATATTTATATTTTATGGCTCTAATTTATATTTGCCTGTTTTAAAGTCTGTGTTTTGATCTTTTAGTCCCAAACGGAGCTAAAAGCAGGTTCTTCTGAAACCGGGTGTTTCCCACACTCGGTGTGGCTCAAAGCTCCTTCGGCTGTTTGCTTTCTCTTTGTTCACCTTTGTGTTTGTTGACCTTCCTCAAGCTTTTGTGTGCACTGCTTGTTTGGCGTAGTGAGCTCCTCCGCTTCTGCAGGCACAGGAGTGTTTCAGCCACTCATAGCGAGGTGCAGACCTGCTTACCCACAATGCACCAGGATTGAAATCAGGTGCTCAGAGAGGCAGTTTGGCTGTTATTGGTGATGGTGGCACACATGCACCATTAAAGCCCTGCCAGTCGCTCTGCTCAGATCTTCAGGTTGCAGATGGTTTTAGACGGTGATGCTGAAAAAAAAAACTTGCCACATTCTGCAACTTTACCCAAGTTGTAGTATTTTCTTCAGTTGCAGATGCATCTTTTGAAGCCAATTGTACACTAAACGAATTCCTACTGCATTTTAGACAACGAAATGTTTATCTACTTAAAAAATAAGAAAATGTTTTCTTGTAAGAAAAGATTGACGTAAAAAAAATCTCTATTCAATATTAGACACATTAAAACATGAAATGAATTCCTCCTTTAAAATGATCTGATTGGACAAATAAATAATATGCAGCATGTGCCCATTTTTATACGATTAATTGATTAAATCATTAGTTATTCCTTAATTAATTAGACTATTAATATCCACTTGTTTCCGTGTGCTTCCACTATATTTATTGAAATTAACTTTTTATTTGTAATGCCTTCAAGAGTTGCTGCTGTTTTATTTTCTTGTGCTTTCTTCCACAATTACAATAGAGGGTTTCTAATTCTTTGATTCTGATAGATTAATCAGTAACTAAAATAATTTGGTTGCAGCCAAAAACCTTGAAGACTACGCCAAATTTTATGATTAATTGATTAATCAACAAAACAAAGAGACCATTTCTGCCATCAGCATCTAGAATAACTCTGAAGAATCTGAAATAATGAGTTATAACAACTTTTAATTTCCCTTTGGGAGTAATAAAGTATTCTTGAATTTGAAATCGATTAATTGCCAGAATAAATGATTAATCGATAACCAAAACAAAAGTTGGATGCATTCCTGGAAGGTTGTCCTCTAAGCATGAGGACGTGAATCTAAGCTGTGTTGATTTGATGGTAAAACCGACTCCTGCTCTCCAGCGGAGGACACCTTCCTGTCGGCCATCATCAACTACACCAACAGCTCCACGGTCCACTTCAAGCTGTCGCCCACCTACGTCCTGTACATGGCCTGCCGCTACGTCCTGTCGCCCACGTACCGGCCCGACATGTCGCCGTCGGAGCGGACGCATAAAGTCATCGCCATCATCAACAAGATGGTGAGCATGATGGAAGGCGTCATCCAGGTCAGTAACTCTCTCCTCCACATAATCTCATTTTCACCGTTTCCTGCTCCTGATAGTCCAGCAGGTTCCCGCCATGCTGCTGTTGTTTTAGTTGAAATGTGGGCATTCTGGGTTTACACATTAACTTTACTTACAAACTACACTTTGTAGTTTGTAAGGTGTGTTTGCATTCGCTCGCCTGTTCCTCCTTTGCCTTGGTGTTTTGAGTATTTCCCATCGGTTTTCACGGGAAAACAGCAAAGAAATGCATGAAGTTCTCTGAAGCGTCTGTACATGCTTGGATTTTTGTGTTTTTTATTTGATCTCACTGGCAGTTTTTTGTTTTGGCAGCGAGTTTGTTAAATAAAACGCATCCTGTGGACTTTAGAAGGTTTCATTTTAGTGTGATTTATGAGGATATTTCAGTAGGAGGCTGGGACAAAAGATGACAACCTGAATTTTTTGTAATATTTGGATGTAATATTAAATTTATTAACAATAACCAACCGTTTTTACTGTTGCATATTATAATCTGTTTTTAATGCACATTTTGTACATTTATAATTAATCTTATAGCCTTTACAGTACCATACATTACTCTTAATTTTTAAAATATATATTAACACTTTAGTCTTGAATCCACATGCCCCTATATCCTGTCAACTTCCTGCCGTTACGCCTGAATCTCCCCTCTGTGGGGCAGAAAAGCATATTTGTTTTCATTTCCAAGTTCTGAGCAGCATTTCCTGACGGAAAATTATAACATTATAGCCAACCGTGTTTTTAAATACAACTGCAACTGGCTATGCATGTAACAGGAAATATTGAAACAAATGGCAGGAAGATAAAAGATTCGCTTTGTGTTTTTATTCCAGTTCTTATTTGGCTTTTTGTTGACATTCCCTGTTGACGTTTTAAATATAATTTTAATAGATATTTTAGAACAGAAATGTGTTGTTCCACCTTATATAGGCGTACCAGAAGAAAGTTAAAGGTAAACAGGAGAAGTACAGCAAGGTCAGCTTTACAGCATAAGTTATTAAAAATGGCCTATTCAGATAAAATAAAATGTCAACAGACTAGTTAGAATACTATTACATTGTGTAAATAGAAGCAGTGATGGACAGACTTCCTGAGTTTTTTTTGGGGAGCAGATTATAAGACGTGATATTCAGGGAGGAGGGACCTTCGATAAAACTCCTTTGTGCACCTATAATGCATGTTTTATCATTTTTAATGATAATTTCATAGATTTTTGTCATTATGCTGAGCAGAAGAGCCACTAAATGCTCCAAAATATCCAAGTAGTAAATTAATTTACTTGGAAGCAGAGGCTTTAGTGGGAGAAACTGGAAAAAAAAAAGTTGGACAATTCAGCTTGAAACCCCACATTGTAAAAGTGATGGAATATGTGGATTAAATGTCATTAAATGAGGCAAAACAGGGAGAAAAACTCAAAGGAAAATCAGTTTCTGTATATGAGTTATTAAGTATCCTTCAGTTATGATTTAAAGCTCATATAAAAGCTAAATATCCTGAGTTGTTGTCCAAGTTCTTCCCGTTTTAAATCGTATCTCCATCATGTGTAAGGAATCTCAATGGTTTCTACGTTTTCCTGTCACGTCCATCGGTCTGATGTTCATGAACTCATTCTGGGTTTTGTAAACCATGTGTGAGCCAGAGTGTCTCTGTGTTGACATGCTGTGTCCATACTGTAGCTGTTGACGTGTTTTCTCTCTGTCCTGTAAACGTGTCCTCCTCTTCCTCCTCCTCTTCCTTCTGTCCAGGAGATTGCTGAAGGGGATCAGGTAGGACGTCACAACAGCACACCATGATATGGCTGCCAAAGACTTTCTCCTCTCTACACTGCCATTTTTCTCTCTGTTTGGGTTGGGCGATGTTGAGAAAAATCAGCCGTTATTCAATTTTAAGGTGTTTTTATGTTTGATTGCTTACAACAACAAAACATTTGGATGTAGTGAAATGAAGTTAATTGGTGTAGACAAGAAGGCAGAGAAGATCAATTCAGTCAGTGTGTTGCATGCTGCACTAATAAGCAACAAGTCGGTAAAAGACGAGATGATTTTATTAGTTTTTATCCAAAACAAGAAGCAAACTATAGAAACCATTCCCTGCAGCTCCTAACATTTTAAAATGGAAATAAAAAGTTGGTAAAAATCCACAAACAAATGAAAGCATTATAATTCATTAGGAGACCGTTTACACCTTTAATGCCACATGCATCACTGGGAAATTAACTCAGAAGGTCACAATGTTAAGTCAGCAGGTTCCTGTTCATTTGTTTATACCTTGGTAGGGCAGGTATAGTGTGAAAAGGGTGAGGATGATTTTCATTTGTATTTTTTCTCTTTTTAAACGGTTCAAAATCCTGCTTTATATCAAATTAATGAACTAATGCACACACTTACTGTTCCTCCATCCTTATTGGTAAATGGCAGTGATGGGCTAACTAAAACTAGCATTAAAGCGCTAGCCATAAACATCATGATGATGTGCCAACACAGTATTTAGCGGAAGCTAATGCTAAAGCGCTAACGCCAAATCAAATTATATGTGGCCTTAAAAAACTACATTCCTCAAGCTCCAATTTAATTCTGACATAATTTACACATTTGATAATTGTCTGAGAGAATTATCGAATACTCTAAGAGAAAACAAACACATTCTTTTAGAATATAAATGTATTGTTTGAAATGGTTATTGGGGGAAATAAAGAGGAAACAGAACTCCTCCCTCAAAATAAGAGCATGAAAGTCAACTTCTAGCTACCTGAAGAGGTTTTAAGTTTTTATCCAGGACTTTAACACAGATGTCAAAGTTTATTCATCGACCAAGTAAATTAGAGCTCTATAACTTAGCTGGAAAAATTAATTTAGGGGAAGCTGCATTAGCAAAAATGCTAAACAAAAAATTTGCTCTGCTAAGTATGATACCAGGGCTTCCCATTGATGATATGAAGGGTCAATTTCTTCTATAAACTGCAGTCTGAAAAACAACACATGCACAATCCGGAGGTGTGTGCTCTTCCCCAAATCTGGGAAGCCTTATTTTTCTTCCCCAGCAGTTGAAGCTGTTCAATGTTGCTAGTCCAATTAGAGAGGAGCTCAAGCGATCGCATTAAGGGGGGAAAGTGTTCAAACAAACAGACATTTACCGAGAATAAAATCACATCGCTCAACCTGGTGAATCTTCTGCTTCCTTCACTCTCCTCATCTCTCTCTGTGCTTTGTTTTCTTTAAACCAGCCCATCATTGTTGCTGCTGCTCCTTTTATTTTTGTTCTTTTCCATCCTAAGAGAAATGTTAAAAAACAAAACCCAAAGCCATAACTAAACGTCCTGTCCACAGCTGGAAAACTAAGCAACAACAGCAACAACAACCTGACTAATCTCATTTAGCTTCCTGGATCCTGCCTGGTACTAAAACAACCAAATAAACCGAGAAAACCCAAAGCAAACCACTCTCTGTTGCTCCATCTGTAACTCTGGCGTCTGTTTCTGTTCGCGTGACGTCTTGCTTCTCCTCAGCAGTGTGGACGAGAGACGAGTCGCAACCTCTGACCTCCTCCACCTCATCTGCTTCGTTTGTCTGTTTGGAAACTCACTGAACGTGTTCACCTGTGTTTCAAACCTGGTTTTGTTTTGGATGCAACCTTTCATTCTCTGGCTGTTCTGAATGAAGGTTTATTTCACTTTGTTTTGTGTGATTTGTTTCCGAGGCGGGGAGAGATGAGTGCAGGTCCAATCAGCTCCTCAGACATAAATCATAAACCCTTTTCTTTTTTTAGTTCACTCTGCAAGCAACCAAGTTTGTTTTCTGCAATTTGTTGCTGCTTTATTGAAACATGGCAAATGTATTTAGAGTAGAACCAAAAGTATTTCCGATTTACTTTTCTTGTGCAAATATCTTAGTATTCTTGAATTAACTTGCAAGCAAAGATTGCAGCTTGTTTTAAGTCAATAGTTCCTTAATATTAATGAAAAATTTCTAGTTCCACTGGCAGATTATTTCACTTATATCAAGACATTTTTTCCATAAGTGAAATAATCTGCAATGAAACTATAACTTTTTCATCAATTTATGTAATTATTGACATAAAACAAAATCCTATATCTTGCTTAAAAGTTAGTTTAAGTTAGTTTCTTGTGAGCGAATGACATTCTAACATGATATAAAGCTAAAGGAAAGTTGATTTTAGATAAAACTGTCTCTTCAAAAGTCTGCACACCTATAGACAATTAAAAGTCGATAAAAATAATGTCATAATTTAAGGGTATAAATGCTTTTGCAATAAATAGTAGGTTTAAATAAACAGAAAAGAGCCAAATGAAAAAAAACAGAGGAACAGCTTAAAGTACGATGAGCTTTAAAGGCTTAAAGATGAACAGATTGTTTCAGTTTGTCCTCCTTAGGTTTTCGTTTTTGACGTTTTCTTTTTTTTTTTTAAGCTAAATATATTTAAAAACTGCAATATCCCAAAACCTTACCAAGCATCATTAGTGTCATTTCTAGTGTGAATATTTTAAATCACTTGAAGTAAAACAAAACTAATTTGTAAACAACCTTTTAGTAACATATAGGAGCTTGTTTTAAATAAAGTTGTTAATATTTATGAACAAATCTACCAGCAAAATGAGATATTATGTGAAAAATGTCTTGTTCCTCTGGCAGTTATTTTACTCATAGCTGGTACTTTTTAATCAATATTAAGGGATGATTGATTTAAAACACGCCTGTGTCTTCCTGAAAAGTTACTTCCAAATTAGTTTTCTTAATTTTAGTGCATGAAGATATTTGCACAAGAAACTAGATTTTGCAGTGAAGATTACAGAAAAGCACATTTTGCTCTAGTAAATGGCATCAAAATGTTACTTTTAAATTGGCTTCTTTGCTGCTCTAGGATTTAAGCTCCAGTCTGATTTTATTTTTGCTGGAGCATTTGAGTAAACCCATTGTTTATGTTCTCATTGCTTGCAGTGTGAACAGTTGTTAATCTGCTCTGTCTGGTGACATTGTGACTGGAGTTGTGTGTGTTGGAGGGAAAAGGAGAGCTCACCTTCCTGTTGGACTGTGTTGGGAAAGCAGTGGAGACGTTTTGTTTTGCTCCCCGATGCGGCGGCAATGACTGACCTTCTTCTCGACGCAGGCTTGGGCCGTTTGAGGCATGAATCTATCTCTGAAGTAACAACTGTTCCTTCTGGCTGCCACTCAAACACAAACCTCCCTCTGTTTCTTACCGCTAACATCCGCGGCCTGGCCTGCAGCCTGCAGCGCTAACAGCTTCCTCTCCGTGTTTTTCTTTCTGTCTGTGGCTGTGATCGGTGCGTTTCCAGAAACAGAAGAACATCGCGGGAGCGCTGGCGTTCTGGATGGCCAACGCCTCCGAGCTGCTGAACTTCATCAAGCAGGACCGGGACCTGAGCCGCGTCACGCTGGACGCCCAGGACATCCTGGCCCACCTCGTCCAGATGGCCTTCAAGTCCGTTTGCATTTTACTCTACTCCATTTCATTCATGTGAATCGTGCATGCAGCTAAACTAAAAGAAATTATCAAAGAAAAGCAGCAGAAAGGAATATCAGGAAAAAATGAAGAGACAACTTATCAATGATCAGCTTCTCTGGTTTTACTCTTTATGTTTGAGTAAAATGAACATTGTTCTTTTATGAACCAGTGACAACATGTATCTGAAATTCCAATCAAAAATTTTTTATTTATTTGCAGAAAATGAGAAATGATAAAAAAAAACAAAAAAAGCAGCGCTTTCAGAGCTCAAATAATGCAAAGAAAACAAATTCATATTCATATGGCACATAATATGTCAGAAATGGAACAATCAGTAAGTTATGCAAAATATAAGTTTAGTAATTCCTTTAACTTGTTTAAAACAGCAACAGTTTGGGATATTTTAACTTTTATATGATTTATATAAAGTTTCCGTGACAAATGTTCATTGATGAGATCAACCAAAAACCTGATTTATTTAATTTTTTGTATATTGACTCCTTCAACATTAAATGTGCATCAGCAATATTTAAGAATAATCTGTTACTGTCAAAAATTAGCCCTGCGACAGACTGGCGACCTGTCCAGGTGACCCCGCCTCTCGCCCAAAATGACAGCTGGAGATAGGCACCAGCAACCCTCCCGACCCCAGTAAGGGAAAAGCGTGCAGGAAAATGGATGGATGGATGTCAAAAATTATGAATCTCAGTTTATTTTAAGTCCTTAGTAATTTATCATCTAAAATCTCACAATGTTGGTGATTTTCTAGAAGTTTTAAGCAGACTGTAGGTGATATTTCATATCTTTGTGTCGCTAATGACCTGTTGTTTCGTCAGGTACCTGGTCCACTGCCTGCAGGCGGATCTGAATAACTACATGCCGGCCTTCCTGGACGACCCAGAGGAACATAATCCACAGAGACCCAAGATCGGTAATTAAGAAGAAATTAAAATAATTCCAGTAGCTTTTTAAAATACTGCAGCCGGTGCAGCCAGTAGTTCCTCTTTTTGTTCATGGCTTTGCATCAAAAGGCCCATTGAGATATGATTCAGAACCGAGCTAATTCAGCTAAACGGGCCGGGTTAGCACCAGCATAGAGGAGGAAGAGGAGGATGACTAAGAAGAAGAAGGTCAGGAAAAGGAAAGTTTAGTTTTTACTTTCCTTTTCCTGACCTTCTTCTTCTACCTCGTCCTCTTGTACATCTTTGTCTGCTTCTGTCTTCTCTGTCCTCTTCATCATCTTCATCTTCTTTGCAATCCTCTTCTACTTCTTCTTTGTCTCCTAACTCTCCTTTTTACCCTCTTCTACTTATTTTGTTCCTTTGCTTCTTTCTTTTTTTCATCCTCTTGGACATCTATCTTGTCCTCTTCTCTTTCTTCTGTGTTTTCTTTCTTCTTCTTCTTCTCCTGCTCTTCTAGGTTTTCTGTCAATGGATTTAAGCTGGCAGTACTGGCTGAAAATCTGGCCAGTACTACCACTAGGGAGTGTGTTTTACCCCACGCCATGCTGCATTCATGACCCCTCTAATAGACGGAAACGCCAAAGATCAAATCAATCCGCTCTTGATTAATACGATTCCGGGCAGGAATGTGGCGCCGTACATTTCTCCCCAACAAAAGCACAATTGGACTGATAGATGTCAGACTTAACGACTCGCAGTCTGAGCTGTAAGTGGTTCTGGACGTGGCGTTTGCAGAGTTTCATCCAGGTGTTTGTGTCTCCAGAGGACGTCCTGCAGACGCTGACCGGCGCCATGTCCCTGCTGCGCCGCTGCCGGGTCAACGCCGCCCTCACCATCCAGCTGTTCTCGCAGCTCTTCCACTTTATCAACATGTGGCTGTTCAACAAGCTGGTGACGGATGCCGACTCAGGACTGTGCTGCCACTACTGGGGCGCCATCCTGCGGCAGCAGCTGAGCCACATCGAGTCCTGGGCCGAGAAGCAGGGCCTGGAGCTGGCTGCCGACTGCCACCTCAGCCGCATCGTCCAGGTAAAACCTGTCGATAATTAGCTTTACTTGTTTAAAAAATTAGTTTCCTGCTTTTTCTTTGATGTATAAGAAGCAAATGTTGATTAGCAGCAATAAAAGTTTTAGTGGCACCGTTAGAAAAGCATGCAGGGAGGAGAAAACAGGAAACTTTTCCATCTTTCTCTCCCCTCCTCTGTCCATCCTGACCACTTTAAAAATCTTTAGTAAATTTTAACAACAAACGAAAATTATCTAAAGATGCTGAACTTCTGAATTTCTCACATGAAGATATGGACAATTCAAATTTAAACATGTTAAACTGGATGCAGATTTAACTTGGAGCATATTCTCCACTCTGAATGTAAATCCTATTCAGATTGAGATGTATTTTGCCTTTTTGTCCCCTCCAGGCCACCACCCTGCTGACCATGGACAAATACTCCACGCAGGACGTCCAGAACATCCACAACACCTGCTTCAAGCTGAACTCGCTGCAGCTCCAGGCCCTCATGTCCAACTATCGCTGCGCCCAGGACGAGCCCTACATCCCGCCCGTAAGCCCGACGCCGCCGCCTCCAACCAGAACCGGTTCTGGGAGCCCATTCTGTGCTTTGTGTGCTGCAGGATCTGATAGACCACGTGGTGGCGGTAGCGGAGAGCACGGCGGATGAGCTGGCGAGGAGCGACGGGCGAGAGGTGCAGCTGGAGGAGGACCCAGACCTGCAGCTGCCCTTCCTGCTGCCGGAGGACGGCTACTCCTGCGACGTGGTGCGGCACCTGCCCAACGGGCTGCAGGACTTCCTGGAGCCGCTGCTGCAGAGGGGTACGGCCCACACGCCCCGACAGGCGATAAGGAATTCATCTGTTTTCACTTAGCTTAAAATAAACTATCCAGGTGTTTAAATCTGCATGTTGTTTTATTTTGTAGATAAGTACACCTTTGTTTTTCTATTTGCTTGATTTAGCGAGATAATTCCCACATAGCTGCCTCTATCTCTCATTGTCTGTTTCTTTCTATCTCTCACTTTATCATCTCATTTCCTCTCTTATCTCTGTCTCTCCGTCTGCTTGCCTGTCTGTATTCCTGTTGATCTCTCTCTCTCTCTTTCTGCCTCTCTCTCTCTCTCTGTTTTGCAGGTTTCTGCAGACTAACTCCTCATCCTCGCTCTCCTGGTACCTGGACCGTCCACTTTGAAGGAGCCGACAACGACAACCACTTCTCTGCTGCCGACAACACTGAAATGGTATCACAGATTTTAGTTTTACTTATTTATCTGGTATATTTCTGGATTTATTTGCTATTCTCGTCCCTCGCAGCACGATGTTTATGTCTGAAGTTGCTTTTAGAGGAAACTGAGGTGAAACTGACTCAGGGAAACATTGGAGGCTCAGAGCTTTACTGAAATATTTATGCTTTGCTTGATATTTCTTCCGTCTTTAACCTTTTCTTCTTCATTTCAAACTAAAATGAATAATTTTCTATTTAATAGTTGATGGTTGTAGGAATTTCAATGTTTTAAAAAGATTAATTTGTGTTTCTGTTTAGTTTGTTTTTTAGCTGCAGGAAAAAAAGTTTTTCTTTTATTTCTTCATCTAAAAATGTCAATGAAAAAGTAGCAGAAAGACGTTAAGACAGTTTTGAGAATAATATTTTATAATAATTACTTTTTGCTTGGGCTTTATGTCAGATCACAATACAAACCGAAATAGAGTTTATTTAGGTGAATCGAAATAAAAATAGACTAAGAGGAAGAGAGAGATGGACAGAGGGAAAAAGAGAAAAATGTTGCAGATCTGTAAAGTGGGAGGTAAATTGGATGGGTTTTTCTCAGGTTTAACGGATCAGGAAACATTTCTCGCTCTCTGGTCTAAAAAGGTAAAACTCCCGAACAGCAGTGACGCCTCTGACAGTCGCTCTATTTTTAGCGCCCTGTAAACCTGCAGGCGGCTCCGACTCGGCCCAGAGGTTCGCCTGTGTGGTCCTCCAGCCGTTCGCTTCAGAGACTCGCTCGGTTTAATCAACACCAACGGCAGCGGAGGAGTCAGTCAGTCAGTAAATGACAGACTGCACACTCTCAGCCACTTCCTGTGTAATTGGCCTGTTTATCCCTGCTCCACTGTTTCATGACTGTAGTCTCGACATAATCCAGGCGTCTCTGGTGAACAGTGAGTTCAGGCAGGCGGGAGCTGAACTCTTACAGTGGGTATAAAACAAACCCAACGTGATGAAAAGTGGTGAAGTTAATTCCAGGTGACCCCTGGTCTGTCCAGCATGTTTCAGCTCATTTCAGTGGCTGTTGGTTAACCAGCAGGTCGTGTAATTAATATCCAGATTCTTAGAGTAGTAGTGACGTTGGCTGTTTTGTGTTTTTAAAATACAAACTTTATAATCAGGTGTGCTTCCATGAGAAATGTGGGAAAAACTTCATGAATGTAGAAAAAAACACAAATTCACAACCGAAATGTTTCCATTAAATAAGAAATGCAGTTAAAATCAGGAGTGAATAAGTTTATTTAAAAAGAGGTTATGTTTAAAATCCTTGAAAATGTTTGAATTTCAAGGTTAAAACCAGATATTTTCATACACCGAATAAAAAGAGATGATTTTTTTTTGTTAAATTTGTTTTTTGTTCTCAGACCAATCAGATAAGAGAAACATTTCAAAACATAACATTTTGTTATATTTTAGTTTATTTTGTATGTAATGTAATTTTTAAAGTTAATATGTCTTGTTTTTATCTCCAAAATGAAAAGTATGTGCTATTTATTAGCAAAGACGACTCATTTGAATCCAGATCTGAGCTGCAGGTTTGCAGCTGGATAAAATATCTTTAAACTGGAATTAGATTTAAAGTGTGGTGCTGGAAAACCTTGAAAGTGCTTAAATTCTACTGTGAGAAGAATGCCCTGTTTATTACTTATTGAATGGAAACACCAGAATTGTGAAATTGTTTTTTCAACATTAGCAGAACGTCAACAGAGTCCTGAATGCATTCGTAATGAAAACAGAGCTATTGTTGAAGCTTTAAGTTTGTTTTGTAGTTTAATGCTTTAACCACCAGTTTGTGTTTGAAACAGTCAGACTCTCGGCTGTTTAGTGATTTTTTTCCGTTATCCTCTGCCGTGACGTGGGAACCTCTTCAGATCTCCGTCTCTCCCCACCCTGCGGCCCCGCCCTCCTTAAACGAGCCCTGCTGTGTGTATAAGTGTGTGTGTACATAAGCTTCTCTGAGTTGCCATGATGTGGTTTTCATTCTTGACTCTGTTCCAGAGACCGCGGGTCCCTCTGCGGTCTTCCCCTCCATCCATCCTTCCTTCATTCCTTTCCTCCCTTTCTCCTCCGTTTTTTTCTGACTCAGTTTCCAGCGTCTCTCCGCGCCGTTCGGACGTTCGCTCCGTCCTCTCCAGGCCTTTCAGATCCGCAGGTTTCTTCCTCGTTTACAGTTTGCCCTTCCTGTCTCTCTCTCCTTTCAGCCAATGAGGAAAGATCCGGAGGTTGTCACCGTGACCCTGAAGAAGACCAACGGCATGGGCCTCAGCATCGTGGCCGCCAAGGTAGGCCCTGATGGTTGTGTTTCTTTGTTTTCCCGTCTGTGAGCACATGGAGCGTTCTGGACGGGTGCAGACAGAACCAGCTGCTCTGCTCTCACTGTTGAGTCTGACAGCGGAGCGAAAACCAAACACTGACGCTGCACAGAAGCTTCTGGACAAAACCTGCTCTGTTCACCTCCAGCCTGGCTGTGAGCAGGAAGCGTGCAGCTTCACTTGTTCCTGACGTTTTGTGTTGAAATGAGTTGCTAAGTGGGACTAAAGGGGAAGTGTTGTATAAAATCAACTTTTTTAGCTTAACATCACTTTGTAATGTTATTCCTTCATCAAAACCATGGAGTGTTGCCTTGTTTTTTTATGCTTGTTTGAGAAGTACTTTAATCTCCATGGCAACTGTTCAGCTGTACAAAACGCCTGGTTGGATCTAGCTCCGGCCTCGAGGTCCAGCCCCTCCCCCACTCAGCTCCTCCAGACTAGCCAGCAACAATTAGCAACACCTGGAGGAACTGCTGAGCGTGAAATGCTGGCAAAAACATTGTTAAAGGTTGTGGTGATTTCCTGAAAGCGGAGACTTTAAAGAGACAGAGGCCCATTTTCAAAGTTTTAGATGACAAAGTAAAATTTCTTTTAAGTCCTATTTCATTTACGCAACAATTTTATAACCGAAGGAAACACAATTTTTTATGCTAGAAAATGTTCCTGGAAAAGACGATGTGTGAAAAAAATCATGCATTTTTATGCTCAGTCTGCATAAGGTCATCTTGACATTGATTTCAAAGTTTAAAATGCAGTATTTGAGTAGGTTTGAATGTAAGACCATTTTATTTGTTTTGTTAGAAAACTGAGATAAAATTGAGTCTTCTGGGGGAAATCAGTGGCAACTTTCATCCAAAGTAAAGATTTGATGCTGATTCTAAGGATCAGTTTCCACCAGTTTAATCCATTTTAAAAGTTTTTTTAAGAGTCCGGTTTATTTGCAGAAGCGTGAATGCGTGATCGAACTCTGGGCCGCCTACAAACCTCAGCCTCGCTTCATTTGAAGTGAACTCTGGTTCGGTTTGAATCCACATTTGAATAGTGGGAGAAATGACTTTTGTTGTTGTTTGCTTTTTTTTTGGGACGCTTTTACATTTTGTAAAGAAGGAAGTTGAGCTCAGTAGCTTCTTCAGAGGTTTTTGTGTCATTTCCTCCAGTAGTTCCAGGTGCAACTCCCCCTGCAGGCGAGGAGGGGAACTGTTTTTTCAGTTTGGTTTGTTTGACAGTGGATTGTGAAAGCGAACCACAACTGAAAATGTAGCAAATGTTGCCCATCATAATTAATTTTATTTATGGTGTTTTTTATTTCCTTTTTATTTATTGTTTTTAGTTGGAGTTTTCTGTACAAAATGAAAGTTTTTGACAGGACAAACTTGCATTATTACGCCATAATCATTAATTGGAAATGGTTTCAAAACTTTAATATTTCATCACAATAATTTACTGAGACAGTTTATTGTCTTTACACACTGAATTTGAATGTTCAAGAAAAAGTCATGAATATGCCCTTCTCCAAAAATGTCAGGTGAAGCTGATTACGTCTTTCTTCAGTTGGTATTTTACAAATTGGAATCAGTTTAAGACTTGAAAGTCAATAAAATTTTTCCAGAAACCATACATTTACCAATGTTTTCATTAAAACTGTCATTTTAACTTCTATAACCAGTGAGAAGCCGAGTGTGGCAGATAAGACGGGAAGTGTCAGCTGTTAGCATGAAGCATTAAGACAGTTTATTTTAGAAGAGCGAGTTTCCTGCTGAGCTTTCCTGTGCTGCTGAGCGCACGTGTTGAGTCTGTGTGTGGGGAGGAAGGACGCGCGGAGGAAACCTCCTCGCCTCGCTGCGTTTGTTTTTCTGGGACGTCTGAGGAGGCGGAGGAAAAGTAACGACTAAGTGGGATGGGAAAAGGCAGGTAGAGCTCATTTTATCAAGCAGCTGCTGGAGCTGACGGTAAACTGGGCTGAGCTCTGGCCTATTATATAACCGAGTGTGTGTGTGGCTGGTGGAGCTGCAGCAGCGCTCCACCTCAGTCTGACCAGCAGCCGTCCCAGCAGACGCTTCACCTCTTGAATCACCGTTTGACAAACTGTGCAATTATGAACATATGGAGGAGTTTGGCTTCACTCGGAAACATTTCTGGAATCCACCGCATATTTTTGGACACATTTATGGGACTTACCGCCACTTTTTCATAATTAACTCTCCTTGTGTTTGTTGAAAAGTTTCTAACTTTTTAACATGACTTCCAGTAAAATCCTGTGACTTTTTTTCGTCTCAACTTTGGGAATTTGGAGTCCTTCGCTGTCCCACGTCTCCGTCTGTAAACAGTGATTTATTTTTTTCTTCTTTTTTGAATGGATTACCTCCAGCCGGTGTAATTGGGAGGCGCTGGACTTGTCGGTTCATGTTAGCAGGTTGAAGAGGCTCACTGGGATAAAAGCAGGTGTGCACAGTTCTGGTCCCTCCACCAGTTTGGACGTGGCAGCCTGAACTGGTTTGGGGAAAGCAGGAAGCAGCAACATGTGGTTCTCAGTGGTGGGCAGGAGAGACCAGGTAACCACTTATTTAAATAAAATTAACAGTTTTTTTTATGTTCTTTGTCTTCTTAGTAATGATAAAAGCCTAAATGTGTGGATTTGGCTTTAAGATGCCACAGAGATCTTCAGTTGCCTTGGATAGATCTGCATCAAGCAGACATTTAGCCTAAATGTTGATCTGCTGTCATCCAGTGCAACGACCTTCTGGTTTCACTGTTTGCTTTCAGGGACGTTCTGCTAATGGTTAGACAAAAGTACACAGCAGGCACATCGGAAGATGTTTGTGGAAATGCTCTCTTGAGGTTGAATTAAGATTGTTGAACCTTCACTGAATGGTGATCGCAACTAAATTACTGGAAAGCTTTTATTTCTTATTCATTAAATGCATCAAAACTCCCAGTTTAAAGCTGCTTCTCTTACTTAGCCCTAATGCTTTCTGTAGTCTGTCCAACAAATAATTTTTAAAACCTGTGTGAAATGGGCTTCTGTGTTGTTTTGTATGGTGGCTCAGACGGGTCATAGAAATCCAAAAACCACGAGGCAAAAACACAAACCACAGCTCAAAAGGAAAAAGCCACAATGAAAGCTGCAACAACAGATGCCATGACACCAACACTTGCAAAAACAAACAAGGCAACTCCAGCAAAATGCCTCAAACCTACTTATAGCAACAAGTAACCATGCTAACTCTATTAAAAAGCCACCGAGCTAACTCTAGCAAAAATCAGGTTTCTGTTGGACACAAAAAGGAAAATATAAGAAATCTTTAAGGAAGAGAAACACCTGCAGCACTAAACTGAATCAAGACTAAAAACCTCAGATTGAGCAGATCAAAGGAAACTACAAATTGTTTCTTATTATGAATAAGCTAACTAAGCAGCCTACTTTGATCAGGATCATTATGTTCTGATGTGCAGAACATTCTGCACAATAAGATAAAGAAGCATACAGGATGTTCTTTGTATCTTTGGAGAATGTTTAATTCACAAATCTGCTTGATTAAATAAGATAAACCCACAAGCAGCAACGTGAAGAGCAGAAATGAGTAATTAGAGTTAATTTTAAGAAAGAAAACAACCTGTGCAAATTCACTCTGGGATGTTTAATGTTTGGAAAAGTTTCCCTCCTGTCTGAAAGAATTTTGCAGGATTTTGTTTGTTTCTCCAAAGTGAAGCTTTGCTCAGATTTGTTTAACTGAACTCATTTGTTCCTGAGGTGAAACAATGACATGAGAGCATTCTCCTCTGTGAAGGCAGGAACAATGAGAGGATGTACACACACACACTCCCACACACCAACACACACACCCCCATACACACACACACACACACACACACACACACATTTGCCTTCCTGTAAAGCTGCAGGTTGGACAGGTTCACAGCGCGTGTGGCAGTAGAATGAAATGTGTGTATAGAGGTTTGGGTGGAAAAAATTGCATCATAGTTTCAGGAAAATGAAGTTTCATTCTATTTTTGGAGTAAATATTGCAAACCTGCAGAGACAAATCTGCTCTGTGGCGAGATTTAACGTTTAATGCCCTTTTTAACTTGGGAAAAATGCTATTTTTTGATAACATTACAAAAAAATCTACTCTTACTAAACTGTAAATATTTTCACTTCACATTTTATTAATTCTTGCAAAGATGTGTTTTTAAAAATCATGTTGTTTGAAGATTAAAAAACATTGAACATGGTTTTTTCAGTAAATATGTTGTAAAAATTACACCAGAAGTTGGTAACAGTGCTAGTAAGAAAACACACTTTAAGAAAATAAGGCCATAAAATTAGTTGTGAAAAATATTACGGAACTACAAGGGGAATATTTTTCCAGAATAGTTGGTAGAAAAGCAGTTATAGCTGCAGTTATGAGTGGGGAAAAAGTAGCTGCGCATGTTTCTCATTCATGATTTTTATTCATTCTTCCACCAAAATCATCTTTATGGTTCTGTGCAGTTTGATTAAAGTCAGGCTGGTCCATTGTTTTAGTTTTAATTATTTCTTTCTTCATATCTGTTTAAAAAATTCTCTTTTTAAAGTTGTTTTTATGTGGTTATGTGTCATGTGTTGGGTTTTTAACGTACTGCTGATTTTCTCTACTTTAATTACCACTTTGAGATTAATGAAGTTTTATTGGCTTAAATTCTCTGAAAAACAACAGATAATTTCCTTTTTGTGTTTTTGGGGATATTATTTGTTGTAAATCCACTTTGTTTTATTTTCAGATTCTTATCAAGGATGTCTTTGTGTGTTTCACTGTTCTTGCTTCTGTTTCATAATGTTTGCTAGGAACTGAGAGCATAAACAGCCGATTTGAAGTGATCTAAAGTCAAATCTGCACTCTAAAGAGTTACATTTTGGTCTGATTTGACCAGATTCTGTTTCTCCAGAGCTTTATTGGTTTCTCAAAGGTGAAAAATGATTTTTCTTCACCAGTGGAGTCTTGTGCAGTGACAAAAAAACTACGTGATAATTTCAGGTGTTTCTGAAGCTCTCTGTGAATCCTCCTTACCTGAAAATCTCTTCTACTCTTCCAGGTTTTTGCGTCGTTATTTAGAAATGCATCCAAACAAAAATATCTGTCTGTTCTGGAACAAAATGATTGAGAAGGTTCCTTCTGTAATGATTAGTTAAAGCCTGATTGCTTTTTAAATATTGGTATTTTTTACATTCTGTGCCTTTTTCTCTTTACAAACTTTGTTTTTATTAATTTGTCTGATATGATTACACTTAATTTACAGACTTGCTTGATTCCTTTATGTTAATTTCTTTATTTTATACTATTTACTGAGAAAGACTTTGCCTAGAGTTGGACGACACTAACTGAAAATATAAGCATGTCAAATCTGTCGATCGATAAGATGTCGATTAGTTTTACGTTTTGAAATACTGTCATTTCCACACTTTTCACTCCACACAGTTATTTTTTATTTTTAAGCAGACATGAGGTGAAACCTTAAACTGCTGCTGCGCCAGTTACACAGCAGGTTGTTGCTAGGTAACCAAAGAATGAGCGAGTTGCTAGGTAACGAAAGAGTGGACAAGTTAGTGGATTCCACCAGCTTGACTTATGTCTTTCCTACATCTCCCAGAATGCTGTGCAGTTCTGGATCTGAGTTCAGTGAATATTGTATATGTTGATTAATCAGTATTCTACCAGATCTGTTATCTATTGATATTGATCTTGTGTCTATTGTGACGTATATTATTGATTTATTGTCCAGTTTGCCATTCTTTCTTCTTTGTTAGTAAAAACTTTTGTTTGTTGCTGTTTTAAATAAACGTTTTGTTTTATTGAAAACTGCAGCTGAAGCCTAGAAATAGTCTAAGATTATTGGGCTAATATGTTTTTGCAGAATTCAGGTGAAGTTGGAAGGAAATATTTGCAAAGAGGAATCTGGTTCAAAACGTTTTTTATATAAACTTACACATTTAAACCAGCTGCATTCATATAATCGCTGTAATTCAACCGTTTTGGTTGAAATCAGTGACGTTTCTCCTTTTGGAGATCAGTTAAGGTGAGGTTGCTCATCCAGTAGATCTTGAGCAAACAGAATAAAAAGAGCTAAGCTGGATGTTATTGACGTTTTGTCCTGGACCCAGTCAGCATCAGGCGAGACGAGCGCTTCAGCAGCTTTGTAATGAGCTAACGGCTCATGACTGAGCTGATAGCGGTGGAACTAGCTGCGGCTACAGCAAACCGCTGCCATCATGTGTGTTTATATTTGCCTGCCGTTTTCAGGAGCTCAGCTTCTGTTGGCGTTTGTTTTGCAGCCGTTTATATGAACGGAAAACGGAACTGCCTAAATATATTTCTGCCTCGTGGTGAAGCAGTTTTTCCACCACATCTTTCTATTTACAGCGTGGGATTTCTCTAACACAGCTGAAACTTGTAGCCTATTATTAATAATAATATCTAAAAATAACCCAGAAATCTCAAAAGATTCAGGAACTGCCAGTTAAACAGAAACGTTGGTTGTTGCTGCAGCTGTTTTTAGTAAAACCACAGCGGCCATATTCATCATAATGAAAGCTTACTGATGTATTTTTACGGCCGCTGGCAAGAAATATTGAGCCACCACTCCTGGAGGATGCTCACTTAAATGTTTAACTGTGTAGAAACAGAACAAATCACCAGTTTTACACCAACTTCCCACATTAACTGCACAACAGCCTGAGGGGTTTCAGCCAATCAGCTGCAAGGAAAACAAATCGTGCTCCTCGATTGGCTGATTCAGGATGATAAGTTCCCAACCTGCATTTTCTTTAAAATGTGTTTAATATGTGCAAATAATTTGGAGTTAAAGAAAAATGTAGATCCACTGTCATGTTTTTATATGTACAAACCCAATAAATACATAGATAAATTAGAAAAGATTAATGTTTTAACACCTTTATTTCTTTAATCATGAGGATTTTCTGACAACTTTTAATGAAAACACCAAATTTTTAATTAGAATGTCACATCAGAACAATAAAAATATATATTTTTAAACAAAAGTACCTTCAAAAGGTACTTTTAATCTGGTAAATTAGACTCTGTGGGACTTGCTAGTTTTTTAGTATAACAAATAATTCAGGTTTTAGAATGAAATAATTGCATTTAAACAGAATAACGCTAAAAGTACGAATAATATTTGTCAGATTGACTTTCTTGTCATATGGTTGGAAATTTTTTTTGCCGTAATTTTAGAAGAAAATGCCTCCTTTTTTTTTTTTGCAAATTTTTTTTTTAATTTTAAAACATAAAATTACTAAAAAAGAAAAGCTGACTCTTTAAAAGTAGTTGAACTTGGTCACTCTATATGAGTTTTATTTACTAGGCTGAGGGCAAAACATGAAATCCTTGGTTGCTGAAATTACAGCTGCATGTTTTATTAACTTATTATTTTCTTGGCTCTAATGTCAAAACTTCAGTTAATGCAAATTGAGAAAATCCAACATTTTGTTATAATTCAGTCAGTTAATTCAACTGGCTCCTGTTTACAAATGGAGAAGCAGCGTATCCATATTTACCAAAAGTTTCCTTTTCTTTTGTTGTATTATTTCTCCAAATAAATCTAAAGATATAGTAATAATGTTTTTTTTACTAAGCCACTGATAATCTGGAAGCAAAAATCTGAGCTGGTTTCCTCTTTAATCAGATTCGAGCTTTTATTTGGGTGGATTTCAGCCTAGAAACTGTAAAGTTGTGTTACAGGCAGGCAGAGCAGCGCTGTAATGTACCAGAACGCTCTGATACCTGTGTGGGCATCCCGCCAGCCTCTGGACGCTCTGCTGTGGTTTAGCGGTTTCATGCCAGGTCTGCAGGCTGGAACTGTGCGAGCTGTAATTGTGGTGCGTTCGCAGCACTTTCTGTCCGCCGTAAATCAGGCTGACGTGATCGCATGGCTCTGATGTCCGTGGCGGTTTTCTGTCCGAGGAGAAACAGTCATGTCAAATCTGCAGAGTGTCTTTAATGGGCTTCGCATAATAAAGAAATGAGAGCTGGATGTTTTCACTTTTCTAGTGCGGCAGCAATTCATTGGAGGACTGGAGTTTGAAACGGTTTTTATTTAATTTCAAACTGAATTTCATGAATTATCAGTTGATTCTGGGTAAAATGTGAGATGCACACAAATCTGTAACCCTCCTATATTCGTCTCAGGTCCAGTACACTGCAAAAACACACAATCTTAACAAGTATTATCTATTTTCTAGTGCAAATATCTTAGTTTTATACCAACTTAGAAGTAACTTTTCAGCAAGATATAGAAGCTTGTTGTAAGAAAAAATACTAGTTCAACTGGCAGATTATTAGCAGGGGAAAATTGCCTTGTTACAAGTAAATTTATCTGCCATATTTTCATAAATATTAAGAAATTATTGACTCAGAACAATCTTCTATATCTTGCCGATAAATAACTTAGTTTTATCTTACTTGCAGTAGAAACTGGACTTGGAGAGATTTTGTGTTTGCAGTGGAGGTCGACTTCACGACAGACACGTTCAGCTTCACTGCATTTATTCTAACAGAAGAGGAAGTCAAGTTGGTGCTTAACATCAGTCCAGCAGTTTCTGCCCGACGGTTACCAACGGCAACAGAAAAAGGTGGAGGAGCTGTCAGTTACTGGTTACCACGGTAACCACCAACTGGCCAGAGCAGCAAGACGGAACTTAAAAAAACACCAATAAACGTCTTTATTTTGACTAAATTAAATACATTTAAAGAGTAAATAATCACATTTTGACAAACTTCACATCTATAATATTGTTAAAATAAAACCCTATTATATATTCTGGAAATCTTTAAGAGTTTTAATAAAAAATTACACCAAAACATTTAGTCAAAACATTTTTTTTTTTTTTCTAAATTGTCGTGATTCCAGGCTGCCAAGGTAACAAGTTTTGCTGGATGATAAATTGATGAGGAACAAGTGGAGATTGACTGAAACATGACTTTAAGTTTTAGTTTTTAAAGCCTTTTTGTTGCTGACTTGCAAAAATGTTGATTTCCACTCATTCAGCTTCATAGAAAAACATCCGCAGCTGCAGATTTATTCTCTGCTAAAGTTCTTTTAATCTCTTCTCACTAATGAGCTTCACTTTATGCAAAGCCCTTTAGATCTCCTTATAATAGCTGCCACATAAGTAAACATGACTTGATTTGTGAGCATCTCCTCTGCGTTTCCTCTAACTTACTAAAATCTGTCTGACATTCGGAGGGAATTCCCTGAATCGTTTCTGGAAGCTGTTTTGGCCCCAAGCATGAAGCTGTGGCTCCGTCTGAGACAGAGGCTGCAGTATTCAAACCGTCCAACAGGAAGTTCACTCCTCTTACAACAAAACATGAAAAACACAGACAGCAGTCATTACGGCTGGTCTTCTTATCTCACATTCAAGCAGGAATTTCTTCATAAGTATTTAATTTTTAACAGATAAGTGTGTAAATTGTGTTTAGATTGTTGCAGAACTGCATTTATTTTAGTGGAGCAAAGCTGCACACAAACTGCAGCAAGAAAAGCTGCAAGTAATCAGATGTTTCTGAAGTCGGCCACCATCTCATTCTGCTTCATAAAACCTAAAAACCCTGCATTTAGTGGAGGTGAAGGTTAGAAATGCTCCTCAGGCATTTCTCTGGAATATTTCTGCTTTCTGTTTGCGCCGTTGCAGATTCCAAGGATAAACATGTCGAGAAGCGGATAAAAAGCGTGTGAGCCACCTAATAATATCTCAGCGCTTTGCTCCACAGTAAATCTTCTGGAAGTCAAACTCTGAGATGTTTCTGGTTATTGACACTGACGGTGCGGCTTAATTCTCAAAGAAACTATTTCAGTTTGAGCAAATGTTATGAAATCTCTCTGGATGTTTACATTCAATCTTATCTGTCATACAGCAACTTTTAGGTTCTTATTGTTTTGCACTTGTTGTGCATTTGGAGCCCACACATCCAGCCGAAGTCATTTAAACTCTTCTTGAGCAACAGAAGGAACGAGGAGTTCTCTGTCATGATTTACAGCACAACAGGAGTCAGAAACTTTGTGGCAACGTTGTGCAAGATAACAGAGAACAACCTGCTCTCCGCTGTCACTAAGCAACACACAAACATGATTCCAATGCAGCTTTAACAAATTGTTTTTGTTTCTTTTCAGGTCAAACATTTCCTTCTTATTTAACCAGATCGCTCTGTCCTTCACGGTGCGATACGTTTGGCTAGAATTAGCCGGGCTTGTTTGCTTGTTGCATCAAAATTGCGTATTTCCTTTCTGATTAACGGATTTTCTTCCACTTTTTTAATGGCCATTTGACCATTTTCTTTATAGAATAAAATGTTTATGTTGCACAGTGAAGTCTCTCATTTGGCGAGGAATTACTTCGCTGCTCACTGAAGGTCATGACTGAGACGCCAACAAAACCAAATTATATGCACAAGCAAATCTTCAGAGCCTGAAACTTATGTGGCTAAATGAAAAATCTGCAGATTTGTGCCTATTTTTTAAATCCAATTAATCATCCAAATATCAAATTAATAAAATAATTGTGAGTTGCAACCAGCTTTAAATCACGGACAGCCTTTAGCAGTGCCTCTGCTGCGCCACCTGAATAGAATAATTAGGTCCTTAGCAGGACTCTGGAGAACTCATCACACAATAAGGAGGCAGTAAAAACTGCAGGACTGAGGACTGGAGTTTGATCTAATGATCTCTAAATTTCAGAAGCGGTTTAATCCGACTGTAAGCCGTTCATAAATCACGTTTTGTTAGCAACACTTTGGTGACGATGTTGGATCTGACCGCAGCGTTTCATTACGTTTTGATTTATCTCAGCTTTCCAACATTGTGATGTTTACATCATCCTTATATTTTAATTAGTTCTCCGTATAGTTTTAAACTTTGTGAATGCAGATTGACCTCATCGATGCTCATTTCCGTCGGTTTTCCTCTCCGTCTCTGCAGGGTGCCGGACAGGAGAAGCTCGGCATTTACATCAAGTCTGTTGTGAAAGGCGGCGCGGCGGACAAGGTGAGTTTTTGCAAAACAATAAAAAAATGAGGCGTTTTGAAATCTCGCAGTGTCTTATTATGGGATGTTTGCAGGACGGCCGTTTGGCAGCAGGTGACCAGTTGCTGAGCGTTGATGGACGCAGTCTGGTCGGTCTGTCGCAGGAGAGGTAAGAACATGAAATGATTTGCTTGGAAATCATTAAATCAGGAGTCTGCACATTTAAGATCATAAAATCTAAAACCCGAAACTGGTTTAGAGTCGCTAATGTTGCCTGACGTTAGAAAAACACATCTTATAATTATTGACAAATATTTAATATTGAAAAGTAGTTATCATTTTTCCAACAGTCGCCATTTTACTTCGACTTCTGAAGTTTTGAAATAAAGAAAAACATGAAGCGTTTAAAGAGAGGATGGATAAATTTGTGGAAAATTAGGTAAAGATAGATTTTAAAACAATTTGCTCGTAGTTTTAAAGAATTTTTCCAGTTTAAATTTTTTATTTAAGACAAAAAGATGATGAATTATTTTTCTCTGGAATGAAAATTATTTCAATTATTTCATAAAAAATGAGAAAATTTAATTATAGTTAAAAATATCACATAGTTCTTAAAAAAAAAAAAAAAGTTTTAATGAGCTGTTGTGGGGGGTCCAAAGAGTCTACGTGGCCCAGCACAGATAATGCAGCAGGATTGTTGTTTGGTGTCGTCATGTCAACCCAGAGTTGAGCCGGATTATAAATAATATATTTAATTGCATTTGCGTGCAGGATGAGGCTGGAACTGGAACATTTTTCTGTAACTCCCTGAACGCCTTTCTTCCTTCAATTCAAACAAGTTTAAACAGATTGTTACAAAATGTTTGGAACCGCTCAAAACTTTTCCAAATCGCTCCTTTAGAGCCCATCTGTTTCATTCCTAAAACTTGGTGCATCATCTGTTTACAGGGTTTGGAAAACATGAATGTGGTGAAGAAAATTACACGTGTGGATCTGGACTGAACCCAAATTACAGCAGACGGACAAATCTGTAATCTCTGGCTCCTCTGGTCGATGATGAAGGTGTTAATTTGGTCCTCAGGCCCCACCTTCTAGGAAACGTGTCTGTATTTTAGTCTGTTATTAACTCTAAGCTACCAGTTATTCTAGTAACTCATTATTCTGACGATTAATCGATTAATTGTATTTTTAAAAAATGCTATATTCTGCTGTTAACTGCATAAACCCTTTTATACAATATTAGAAATATACTAAACAATCCAAATAAATAAGTAATGCAATTAATTTTAAGAAAAGAAAATAATCATTTAATTTCCTAAGATCCATTAAAAAAACAGTCCTTTAGTGACGCTTGATCATTTATGGCAAAGAATGCATCTGCAGCTAAAAAAAACTCATGAACAAGTGAAAAGCTCATCTTTTTCTTTATGCTGTCCACTTTATTGGACAGCATAAAGTGCATAACAGCAGATTTTTGTAAACAGGAGAAGCTAAAACTTCAGAATATCAGGAGAATTAAGTAATATTATTTTTAAAAAGGAAAAATATTGGAATTTATTGTGACGACAAATCAAAATGGTTTTTAAGTTTATCACAATAAGTAATAAACAATACAATAAATACCCACTCCTGTACTAACATTAAGTCTTGTTGTCATTGGCATCATAATTAACCTAAAGGCTTGAAAACGTTAGTCTGAATGTAAATATGTAATTTATTTGTGTAATGAAATGATGACGGTGAAATGTGATTCTTCTGGCTTGTAAAACTTGTCTGGATCTTAAATTTACGAAGGAGAGGCGTTGAACAGGAACCACGGCTCATGGTTTTCAGTGCAGCTTCTCTAGCAGGATGTCGCTAACAGCCAAACTACCAGCTCTCAATTTATAGAAAATTAGATTTAGTGCAAAAATGAATGTCAGCGAAGCGGAAAGATTCAAGTGGAGTCATGGGACGGTTGGATCAAAGACGGAGCATCTTAATGAAGCTCGTTACCGCGGATTTAAAGCCTGGGTGTCTGTTGCGTCACTTTAAACGGCCACATCAGGGAGAAAAGTTTCCTTGAAGTTGGGAGATTGATGGTCTGGTGTGTTCAGGGCTGCAGAGCTGATGACGCGGACGGGCTCAGTGGTGACTCTGGAGGTGGCCAAGCAGGGAGCCATCTACCACGGCCTGGCGACGCTCCTCAACCAGCCCAGCCCCATGATGCAGAGAGGTCTGTTCTTCACGCCTTTCTCAAGTTGGAAAAAAATATTTATAGTTTAAACTAGATGTTTCCATACACCTAATAAAATGACATATGCATTTTTTTCTCATTGTCAGAAGTTAAATCTGACTAAAATTGTAATGTTTTTGGCCAATTAGAGTCAGTAAAATTATTTCTATTTGCTAAATGCCAGAAAACTTTACGAGAAAAATCTGTATTTTAAATTTTTAGCAAACAGGTTGTTTAACATGATTCCTTGGGATTGTTTCAATGTAGAGAATATTGATTATTCCTAACAGCTCAGTCACTTATTGATCATTTTATCTTTCATGTTAAACAACTTCATTGAATTTTTTTTGTTAATTTAGTGTTTTGTTCTTGAATCAATCAAGTCTGCAACGAGTATGAGGAACGTTTGAAAACATAACATTTTCTTGTATTTTAGTTTCTTTTGTATCTGAATGTAGAAAATCATCACAAAAAATTAATAACATAATTTAATAGGGAATTGAAACTGTCTTTTTTTCAATGTGGTGCTGGGAAAGTTTGAAAACTTACCTTAAAAATACTTGTAAATTTTACTGTGATAAAAATATAACAAAAATTTATATTTTAGATTTTATTTGGTCAGTTATTCATAAAATCCATTTAAATGTTGATACCAACCAAAGAGACGGGCGGATGTCCACATAGGGGTGTCTTTGTTGTGCAGCCCAGTTGGGCCGTGTGTGTCCATCAAAAGCTACACACACACACACACACACACCCACACACACTGTGTATCTGAGGTTAAAGGGTTGTCTGGCTCTCAGTCGCTCTTTGTCTGCTAAAATTTGACCCGAGATTCATTCAGGAAGTCTTCTAGACGACCATTTTTCTCCCAAACTCCCCTCAGCCACACAGCAAAATGAAACAGAGTGGTTGGTCTCAAAGATCTTCTATTCTACTTTCAATATTACTGAATGTTCAAATAAAAAGCTGGACGTCACTTTGTTTTCTCCTGTAACACACGAAGGGAGACGCATCTTTAACTGTTCACTTGTGCTAAATCACTCTGGGGTCAAAGGTCAAACTCCAGTCCTTGAGGGTCGGTGTGTCTGACGTTTTAAACCGTTTTATGCTTAAATCAGTCCAGAGCTTCTCCCCAAATACTGACGCATAAAAACTGTTTTGCGTTTCTGAATTTAAAATGTTTAAATTATGAACTTTTTTTTTTTTTTTTTTTTTTAAAGAAAAGCTTTTGAATTAATTATTTTTGGCTTATGAATGTTTGATGGTTCTGGTCGTTGTTGTTTCCCGTCTCCCAGCATCGGACCGCAGCCGCGATAAGAACGGCAAGATGCGTCCGAAGAGCGAAGGCTTCGAGCTCTACAACAACGCCGTGCAGAACGGCGATCCGGAGAGTCCGCAGCCCGGCTGGGACTCGTACGCAGAACCAAAGAAGATGAGTGGAGAGGACCGGCTTCTGAAGAACCGGGCCGACCACCGATCCAGCCCCAACGTAGCCAGTAAGTCCTCGTTATAAGCACCCTCATCATTTCTCGTTATTACACAGGTGCTTGAAATCCTTGAAAATGTTTGGAAAGTGCTGATATTCAAACTGCAGTTTTGGAATAAAGATCAATCAAATGTTTGATTCAAAGCCTAAATTTAGAAAACAGTGTTTTCATCTGAAACAAGATATTTCCATACGATTAATAAAAAGAGACTTATTTTTCTTCTTGGTGTCTGAAGTTAAATCAGACTAAAATTTTCTTGTTTTATATTATTTAGAATTATTTCTATTGATAAATGTCAGAAAACTTAGCAAGATTATTTTTGTAACTTTCTTTGTATATTGTGTTTAAGCATTTAAATAGAGCAGGAAGTCATTTACCTTAACAGCTTAAATGTAATGAATGAATATAAAGAGTCAAAATAGACATTTTTGTTAAATTAGTTTTTCTCTTCAGACCAGAAAATTAACCAAACCATAAAATGTTGTTATATTTTAATTTCCCTGCTGTGGAATACTCACACAAGACTGTAATAATAAAGTATAAATATGTTGTGATAGTGAATTGAAACTGTCTTTTTTTCCCAAACTCTGGTGCTTGAAAAGTTTGAAAACTTACCTGGAAAATTGCTTAAATTTTTCGGTTTTTAATCCAGATTTGTTCTGCAGGTTTGTAGTTGATTGAAAACATTTAAAACTGGAATTGAGTTAAAACCTCTGCTGGTGTTTTTCTCCAGCTGCTCCACCCGGATACAGAAACAAACCAGTGGAATATTTTGGCAGCGAATGTTTTGGAAAAGTTAGCATTTGGAAAAAGAAACACCGAGTGTGTGTGAAGGTTTGTTCTGACATGGTTTTGTTTCCCTCCGTCAGATCAGGGCCAGAGTCCTGCGACCAAGTCGGTTTATCCTGGAGGACCAGGAACCAAGATCACCTCCGTTTCCACCGGGAACCTGTGTGCAGACGTAAGTGCAGAGACGCCCTGCACCACCAGGGGGACCCCAAGAGCAAAAAGATGCATTTAATTTCTGAATTATTACGCATAAAAACTACTTCTACATCATTTTTAATATTTAGCACAATTGTAATAACTTGTAAATTTATTGTAAATTTAATGTTTGTCTGTTTCTACTTATCAAAATACAAATGTTTTTATTTTAGTTTGCTGCTTCTGTAAGGGTAAAATTACGATGGTACAATGTAAACTAGTTTTAAATGATGCTAGCTCCAGGCAAAAACACAAAATCTTTTTTGCTCTAGTTCTGCAAATATCTTGGAGAAATCTAGCGTACAAGTAACATTTAAGCAAGATGTATTACAGTCAATAATTCTTAAATATTGATTTTTAAAAAGTTCTAGTTTTATTTGTAGATTATTATAACAAAACATTTTTCTCATATTATAAGTGAAATAATCTGCCACTGGAACTGGATTGGATCTAGTACATTTTCATCAGTATTAAGGAATTAGTTTTGTCTAAATTCAAGTGAGCTCAAGATATTTGCAGTAGAAACTAAACCTTGATCTAATGTTTTTGTATGTTAGATATTTAGAGCAGCTTGGGAATGATGAAGCATTTGTCTGTAGGAGGGGCTCATATTAAAATCTGCTTAGGGCCTCAAAAATGCTTTGACCAGCCCTGCAGCATTCAAACCTGCCGCAGCTTAATGAGGAATGTGGGACCAACGAGTAAATGTGGTTCCATTCTCAGCTTAGGAAAGTTTTCTGGGTGTTTAGCAGAATTTTCTCGTTGGTTTTTGTAAGTTTTTTGGGTGTTTAGCTGAATGTTCTTGCTGGTTTTTGTAAGTTTTCTGGGTGTTTATCTGAATTAGCTTGGTTTTTTTTAAGCTTTCTGGGTGATTAGCTGAATTGTCCCTCTCTTCCCCTCAGGACGAGCCGTCCCCGCCCCGGCCGGAGGCTTACCCCATCCCCACCCAGACCTACCCCAGGGAGTACTTCACCATCCCGGCCTCCAAGAGCCAGGACCGGGTGGTGGGTCCGGGGCAGGGGCCCCCGCAGCACTGGCAGGGCATGGAGGACAGAGAGCGCCTCCCTGTGGTCGACAACATCCACAACAACAGCATGCAGGTACGGCACAGCTGTCCTGTTTCTCTGAAGCATTTAGTTTTGCTCATTTCTTAATTTGTAATCAACATAAAAAAAAAAACGTAATCTTTTTGTGTCTGACATGAGAGTGATATTTCTGAAACATTAAGGGCCGATCCAAAGTTAAAATAAAAACAAATCATCTTCCATAATAATAATAATACAAGAAATAAAAGATAGAAAAAAAGCGACTGGTTTTATTCACCATTAAAGTTTCTAATCCATCCATCCTGATTGATTGACTTGTCCATTAGTCTACTGTCATTTTATTTGTGTTGTCCTCCCATCTTTCCTCTAGATGGAAAGGATTTTCTCGCTTCCTGATGTCTTTTTTTATGTTTTTGTCTCTGCAGAGGATTAATCACTCCCAGGAAGATCTGTACCCTCCGGTGGGAATGATGAGGCCCGATGAGCGGATGCAGCCGCTCTACCCGCAGGACTACCAGCACCGGGATTTGGACTACCAGCACCGAGGTCCGCCAGGAGGTAAAATGAAAACCGAGTCAGAGAACGACTCCTGATGGCACCAAAACAGCAGAAAGAAAATGGAGTAAAAATGTTTCGGTGCTCATTATTATTCAAAATAAATCACAACCACAGGATAAAATAACCAAAGATCTATAAACTCTACTCATACTATCATTGAGTAAATGAAGAAATATTTGTTTTTACTTATTCCTATTTTGTGAAGGAAACTTATTTTGCCAAAGCAAAATGATCCCTCCAGATGGAGGACACTTTTAATTTAGTTCATCTTCTTAAAAAAAATGCAATTAAAACTCAGATGAAGAGTTTGAAGTTAAGATTAAGCATCAAACTGCCCTTAATTTATAATTTTTACTCCAGAAATCGATCAGGACATTTGGAAATATGTTAACTTATAATAGTTATGGGGTTGCAGCTAGTTATTATTATTATTTTAGGTTTCAATTATTACGATTACTCATATAAAAAGTTAGCACGTTCTTTTTGTTTAATCACTGTCCTATTTTAAACAATATTTTAGAAATGCATAAACAATTCACTTCCTTTTTAAATTAAGTAAACATTTTATTTCCTAACATAAATTCATTTTTGCATTTTTTTTTTAGTGAGTGATTGATCATTTGCAGCTAAAATGCTTCCAACCATTATGTTTTATTGTAACTTATTAATAATTGGAAAGCAGGAAGTGCCTAAGAGATATTTTAAATCAGGTGAAACTAAAATAGTTGAGGAGTTCTGGGTAGAACGCAGTCAGTGTTTTTCACCGTAAATGCAAAACGTGTATAATTTTTGTTTAGTTTTTTTCTAAATCTCTGCTCTGACTATGTTGTTCTTTAGCAAATGACTTTTAAATCCATTTAATGATTGACCTTTTGCTAAGATAGATGACGATTAATCGAGTTAGTGATTAATCAATTCCTAAGTTAGTTGAGGATTATTTTAATAATCGATTAATCACAATTAACCCGATTAATCGTTTCAGCTCTCTAACCTTACTGTGTCTCTGATCTTGTGGACATAAAGGTCAGTGACAGTCCAGCTAGCATAAACACTTTAAATAATGTTCTATCTTCAGGCATGGGAGCCCCGCTGGACCACTGGACGCCTCAGCCGCAGGTTTCCTCTTCGCTGGAGTCCTCGACATCCAGCCAGGAACAGCTCAACTTCTCTGCTTCCTCCACATCTTCAAACAAGGGCCAGAACCAGAAGACTGGGCCGGGCCGGTGGAAGACACCGAACACGCCTCACATCGTGCCGCCGCACTCGGTGCAGCCGCCGTCCCGCTCCGACTTGCCGCCGCCTCCTCCGCCACCACCTGCCGTCTACCCCGACCCCTATGACACGCAGCCGGAGCTGCCGCTGCCGCCGCCGCCCACCACCATCAGCCCGGTGGCGGCCCAGCAAGCTGCCGACCGCAAGAAACGGGAGGAGCAGCAGCGCTGGTATGAGAAGGAGAAGGCCAGGCTGGAGGAGGAGAGGTGGGTTTGGTTCACCTGAAAGAGTTCAGACCAGAGCTGCTAGAAATATCAACTAGAGCTGAAACGATTAATCGGGATGAATGGATTAACCAGATTAATCCTAATGGATTAAGAAGTCAGATTAACTGTGATGAATCGATTAATCATGTTAATTGTGATTAATCATGTTAATTGTGATTAATCATGATTTAATTTTTTTTAAGTGTTCACTAAAGTGATGCTGCTTTCTTATATAAAATGTACAAGAAAAAAAATTTCTGAGCACAAAGTGGAAAGAAAAGTCTGTTTTTAATAATAATTTTCCACATAAAATACAATTAATTTTATATTTGCACTCCTTCGTTTGAAAAGATGTAAAATACAACAAAACGATAAAATCATTTAAATCAGTGGCTGTTCATCCGAATTAATAACATTTACATCTTTTAGCAGATGATGAAGTGCAGAGAGGAGTAATAATTAGTTTAGAAAATCATATTTTCTCCTGTTTAGCAGGTTGTTGGTGGAATTAGCATTTTAAAGGTGTAGTCTGTTTTTACCAGAGAGAGGAAGAGGAGGGAGCAGGAGAGGAAGCTGGGTCAGATCCGGGCCAACCCGGTCATGCCCGTCCAGCCCCATAACAACGGTGGAGCCATGCCTCCTCCTCACCACCAGCCGCCCATGGCCTCCATGGCGCCGCCCCAGCCTTACCACGCCCCCCAGCCGCAGCCGCCACCGTCCAGACCCGAGAAGCTGTCCAGCCTTCCGCGGTCCGCCATGCCGCCGCCCGCCGCCCCCAACTCTGCCGGTAAAATATTGAATCTCAACCAAACTATCATTTTGTTTTAGGATGATAAAAATGAAATTAGTAATTTTATTTCATACCAAATCCAGTTTTAATATTTTTTTGTTTTTTTTCTAAAATAAAATTGTCACAAATGACAGAAAATATTTTCATGAAGGTTTTTTTTTATTATTTAATAATCCCTTCTATGAGCGTTAAGGTCAGCCTATGAGAAACTATTATTATAAAATCATTATATCAGCACAAAAAAGACACATTTTTACCACAACAAACTTTACATTTAGATAAGTCACCAAAAATCATACACCTCCAATATATTGGTCAATGTTTAGCCTCTCTTGGGGAGGTTCCATGTTTTACCACATGTTTTCAGATTTGTATCTGTAAAGTGACTCATTTAAATCCTGTTGGACGTTTGCAGCCATGGACACGGTGATCAGGGAGCTGCTTCCTCAGCAGCAGCCGCGGACCATCGAGCGGCGCGACCTGCAGTACATCACCATCAGCAAGGAGGAGCTGTCCACCAGCGACAGCCTGTCTCCGGATCCCTGGAAGAGGGACGCCCGCGAAAAGGCAGAGAAGCAGCAGCAGCTCCACATCGTGGATCTGCTGGACAAAGAAATCCAGGAGCTCCAGGTAAAAATATCTGATTTTTTATTATTTCTGTTAATCAGGAACTGCAGCGCTCTAAAATAAATCTAAAATGTTTTTAAAAAAGCATATAGGAGAATCATTGGGCAACATTTATTGTGCTTAGCTAAATAAAAAAAACAGAATTTTTCTGTCTCACTTGTTTGTTTTTTATCTATTTAAGTGATTTTAATAGATGAAAATAACGCAACTCAAAATATTCCAATAAACATTTTTGACATTAATCCCTTATTAATATCGCCTATTGTGTCTTTTACTTCAAAAGTCTTAAATTTATGCTTAAGTCACATTCAACAGGCGCTACATCGTTACCTAGCAACCCCAGCAAAGTTCTGCCTGTTACCTAGCAACCTAAGCTGAACCAGCACATTTGGTCAGCTGGTTTTACCCACTGTACAATGGCTGCTGGAAAAGACGACTGTTTTGCTGTTAACTTAACCATCCAGTTAAGCTAACCGCGTTCTTGTTGGCTGTGCAGGAGGCTCCACTTCTGCTTTTCAAAGATGTACATTTGTGCAACTCCACATTTGTTTGCAGCCATTTTCATCTGCAAGAGTTAAATGTTTAGTTTTGGGGGCGTGGCCAGCAGCATCTTATTTGGATTTAAAGAGCAGATGAAAATCTGATCATCTAAGAACGATTTTGTGCAAAGAAATGTAATGAACATGTTCTGTATAGACCATAAACTTGTCAGTCTGTTCAAGAAAGCTTTAAAATCCATTAAGCATTCAAGTTTGTCCAGCTTGGAGTTTTTTTTCCCCACTTCAAAGGTTCTGTTTTCAAACTCTTGCCGTTTCTCAGGCGAAACCGGAGCGAACGGCGGAAGAAAGCGACCGGCTCCGGAAGCTGATGCTGGAGTGGCAGTTCCAGAAGCGGCTGCAGGAGTCCAAGCAGAGCGACGAAGACGAGGAGGAGGAGGATGATGAGGACATGGACGCCATGCTGATCATGCAGAGGATGGAGGCCGAGAAGAGAGCCAGGGTAAGGACGGTCGGACAGACAGTCGGTCGCCATGTTCTAAAATGGCAGAAACCAAGATTTTGTGGTGGAGGAAGAGGTCCCACTCTGTCATGTGCACAGGCTTTTGGCAGCATTAAACCTGACTTCTGTTTTTTTCAAGCCGCCTTACCCATCAGCTCAGAGCCCAGAAACAAATCCGCAGCTCCGCGCTCCAGGAAGGGCGAGAAAATTAGGCTGATGGGGAGAAAAACAGAACCGCCTTTTCAGTGGCTAGAGGAGGAAACCGGTTCCTCCGCCGTGAATGTCGCGCAGTGTGCATCTGCAACATGCTTCTGTCATCGCTTCGCCATGCTGCACTGCTTAAATCTGATTGGCTGGAAGGGTGGATGGCCGGGTATGGGCAGGAAGGAGGGCAACGGTTTTGCTAATCGGCTTCCTCGCACCCAACACCACCAGGGATTTGATAGTGAAAACTTGATCCAGTTTAAACCAAATTAAACTGAAAATGTTTTAAAGTTTTTTAACAGCTAAAGATCAAATGCAGGAACAGTGTGTGGAAAGATCATCTTTATCTCTCTTACCTTATGTGGATTAATTCTTATCTACATTCTTGCTTCAATTCAGTTGTGGATATTCCTTAATTATATAACAAGATTGAAATCTGGACTTTGACTGGGCCATTTACAGTAATTTCTGTTGTAGAGTTGCTGATGTGTTTTTGGGAATTATTGTGCTTTTGATGAACCAAATGATACCCCAACTATGACCCTTTAGCGTCTCTGTTATCTTTATTATTTTTTCCTCCTATTTATCTATTTTAGTTTTCCGCCAGAATTTCTAACCAAACGGCCTGACAAATTTAAAAGAGATGTGGCAAAAGCAAACGAGGTGGATTAGCATTGCATCCAGGATGTTTTACTTTTAAACGTCGTCCCTGAAGCTTGGAAATTGAGCTGTTAGCATGTTGTTACAGTAGTGATACAGTCTTCAGTTAGAGGCCACTTCAGATTTGTTGCGGCACTTACTGCTACTGGAGATCTACACTGACTCTTTGAGTCACGATAACATTTATATTCCTTTTGGGCTAATTAAAAGGTTTTTGACTTGCATTGCCTCACATTTTGGCGGCTGACTCACTTCAGCCCACATCACCAGACCTTCAACGTCGTGTTTGACTGTTACACAATTAGAAATTGGTCCAGATTTTTAGTTAATTCAGTTGCAACCTTCCAAACACCAACTTTTTCTTCCTAAAAACAAGCTAACGTTGTTAAATTTTAACTTTTAAGGAGGCGATCAAACTTATTAATGATTAATCAATGCCTCAGATCAGCTGCTTCTTTTTTGCTTCAATGAGATTCAGAAATATTTGTTTTCCCACACACTGTTTACTGCCTCAGTTTATTTTGTAAAATTAACAGTAAAATCCTGAAATGTTTCAAACTTACTATGACAGCTCTTTTGTTATTCATTTATTTTTATAAACCTTTGTTTTGATACAGTATTTAGAGTGCAAGTCAAATGTCCAGTATAGAAAATAATGAAAGGAAATAGAATTCAATTAAGAATGTTTTGTTTTTTTTTTAAGTTTGACTTGGATTATCTGAGTTTTTTCAGGAAAAATTACTTTTTTTTTGCAAATAACTAATGGAAGATGCACAACAGGAAGCAAAAACTAAACCTGATTATTTATTTTTATATAGATAGAGAACAATTCTTAAATGCCTTTTGATCTTCTACTAAAGAACTGGATAAATAGATATTTAAACCCCCAAAAATGTTTTTTAATTAGATTTTTGAAGCGCGTAAAGCCTAAATTATGCAACTCCTTCAAATCAATGACGCCAAATTGTGTCAGAATGTGAAGAAAAACCAAAATCATGAAATTTATTTCCATCCCCAATCAATAATTTATCAAATTTTTAATTTATTTGACCTTTAATTCGGTAATTAGGACGGAGAAATGCAGCTAATGTTTTTGATTTTTAAAATATAAAAAAAATTCTCCATCTTGAGTTTCTAAACTCTTACAAAATAGTCCTGGAACAGAATAGAAATCTAATTATGTTTAGGTAATTAATATACTGTATTTGAAATCCATGACCACTAATAAACAAGCTTCAGTAATGTTTTCACTTTACTGTATGTCCTCCCTTCCTTCTGCTTACATATTTTGCTCCTCCGTTTCCACCTCTTCTCCTCCTTTTTTGATTAAATTTCTAAAATCTTCTCCACTCCTTCACGTTTTTCTCAGTATTTTGGTATTTCCCTCCCTCCTTTTCTCTCTCTTTCTTTCCGCCCTCCCTCTCTCACTCTTGGTTCTCTTCTTCTTCTGCAGCAGCAGACTGCTGTCCCAGCTATCTCTGTTCTAGACTTGGTATGTTCTTCCTGTTAATGGCGCGTTTCCTGTCCCTGCCCTCGCATCACTCCTTGTTTTCTGTCTCGGCTGCCCACCTGCCCTCGTTTCCTTTCTGTCTCCCCTCACATATTTTAATACCCACAGCTGCTGTTTCTTTGGGGTTAGCTTGAGTGATTGGGAGGGTAAAGATCAGCCGGTTCTGGGATGTTTGATGTCGAAGCGCTCCGTCTCTTTGTCCACTCAAAACATCAAAAACGAGGGAAAAATCAGGGGAAGTTTGGGGTTTAAAAAAAGGCCTAAAAGCTGCTGGCGATGTTTGTTTTGAGTGAATATGGAGGGAGAACCTGCATGGCTGGATTCATCCGATGGAGACCCATGCATGAGGGTCATGTCGTTGTGCCGTCCCTGAGTCCATCTCTTCATCTTTCTGTTCATCCATCTGTTTGTGCACGACTGGCTGAGCGTTTTCTCTAAGGGGTCTGTTCAACCACAGGTTCAAATTTAATCATGTTTTACTAACAAAAACCTGCCGGGGGCTGAGAGACACTTCTGCCTGGATGCTCATATTCCACCACATAGAAGAATCCATCAGGATTAATACCAGGAATAGTGAAAATTATGAATTTAAACTATAAAAATGTTTTAGAAAAGTTTCATTTTCTTTTCTATAGATCTATATTTTTATTTAATTTTATGTTGAGTTAATTTTTTGTTTTTTTTAAATATTCCATTTATATTTTTCTTTTGTCATTTTTGCAAAGTTTCTTTAATAAAATTTCATGCATAACATATAGAAATGTCAGAAACAATAATACACATTTATGCCGTATTTAGTTTTATGTTCAATTAATATAAAAAATAGAACAGAATAAAAAAAATGCAAATTATGACTAAAGCTTAAGTGTATTTTTTACAGTTCTATTTTTTTATACATTTTATTTTCACGTTTATTTTGTAGAGAACTCATTTGATGCAGTTTTGCAAACTTTTATAAAATAAAATCAAAATGTAAGAAACATTAAAACAAATATGTTGTACTTTGCTTAAAAATATAGAACTGAAACAAATCCTGAATAAAGTTTAATTTCAGTTTCTATACGGTTTTATGTTTAATAAAATTTTATTTTCACATTTTTATTTATATTTTGTATTTTTTTATATTAGAAAAACAGTGTTTTTTCCATTTTTATTGTTTGAATATATTTGTTGCATTTTTTCCATTTTTCTTTAATAAAATTAAATAGAAATGTATTAAAAAATTCTATAAATGTATGGTATATTTATTTACTTTTTATATTTTAAAAAACATAAAAATGATGAGAATTAAAATTGAAAAGAATATCATTCTTAATACCAAACCTCTAAGTTAAAAGTTAGACATTCAGATTTCTTAAGTTGTTGCTCTGTTGTGACTATTAATATAAACTTTGTCCAATAAATTTGTTTGCAGCAGGCACAGATTGGTGGGCGGAGCTTAAAGTTGACCAATCAGAGCAAGCTATTTTGTGGTTCATTCATGATGTGCAAAAGTTTGCAGTTTTTTTCTCTGATGTTCATTAAATATTTCTTTGTTCACTTTGACATTGTCTTTTTCTATTTCACATGATGTAAGACAGTTTCCTGTAGTTATAGTTTGGTTGAACTGACCCTTTAACCGCCATCCAGCCAAAAGAAACGGGCCTGTTTGTCTTTATTTTACTGGTTTTAAGTGCATTTCTGCAGCTCTGTGAGATAAATGTTCCATATTGAAGTCCTGAACGTTGGAGCTTTTCTGCTGCTGCATGTTGGTGTCTGCATGGTCGGTTGTGAGAGTTTCTGTGTTTTTGCTGTGCTGGAGCAGCAGATTGAGACATTGTGCAACATACTACTTCATGTTAGCGTCCAGAAAGTCGAGATTAAATAATCTCAGATTGCTTGATTTGAACTCGGTGGTTGTTGCTGTTCTAATTATCTCCCTGACTGCATGTTTGCCTTATGGCATGGTGTGTGTGTCTGTGTGTGAAAAACCAGCTGCAGGATGAGGAGCGTCGGCGCAAGCAGCAACTGGAGGAGATTCGGAAGAGGGAGGCGGAGGAGCGGGTGAAGCAGGAGGAAGAGAGAAGGTGGAGGGAGGAGGAGAGAGTCAAGAGAGAGGCGGAGGAAAAGGTCGGTTCGTCTGTCTGAGAAATGTTTGTTTAAAACTTTACAATTTTTCTCTGAAATTCCTGGGATCAGACCAATGTGGCGTTATAAATGTAAATCCTGTTTTTAAGAAGGTATTTAATTAAACTGCTCTGAGAACTCAGCAGAAAGCAGCTGGAACACTAGTCATTAACATTTATGTCGTTTTGAGCTTAGGTTGAAGTATTACAAGTTATAAGTTGCTAATACAAGTTTCATTAAATTAAATCAGTTTTATGTAAATACACCTAAACTCGGTAGTTTAAAGTCTGTTTAAAGATGGTGGACATTGAAACTTTAAGATTTGTTTCTGACATTTCTGGTATTTTTTAACATAAATCCAACTGCTCTGAGGACTCGGCAGAAAGCAGCTGAAACACCAGTTATTAACATTTATGATGTTCCCAACTACACATTTAGGTAGCAGTATTACAACCTTTTAAATTACCAATTTGAGTTTGATTAAATTAAATCAGTCTTATGTAAATGCAGGAAAACTAAGTAGCTTTAAAATGCAATAGCAGCAAACCACATTTCACCAGAATTACATTCTTTAACCTTCTCAATGATTATGTTGACATAAGAAGCCAGTTCCTGCTTGTTTATGCTCTTTTGATATGACTTGGGGTTATCTGCTCAACAATAGTCATTTTTTATTACATTTGTATGTCACTAAAAGTCCAAAACAAAAAATGCATTCAAATTGTCAAAAAGTACATTTCTAAAATATTTAGTTCAGCAATTGTTCAATGTTTTGTCGGCCAAATTTTTCCTGGTTTTGACTTGTTGTCAGGACCGGAAAAAATAAATTCAATAGCCTCAAATGGCCCTCGAGCCACGCTTTGGACACCCCCGTCATAAATGTTAATGACTGTGGTCAAAGGAATATCATGCTTAATAACAAAATGCAGAATAATAATGACTTAAGTTACAGAAACTTTTCCATTCATCCCTGTTGGGTTTTCAGCTGCACCCTTCCATTTATTTTTATCTAAATAAACATGGCAGGCGGCTGAAATTAATTTATTTAGGTTTTTTCTGTAATTTAAATGGGAAATAGAGATCAGGTTTGTTCTTTTTAAATGGTAAATGGCTTGCCATACTCCCAGCTGATTGTGACGGCGCTGCAGCTGCTGACGCTCAGTTTATTTAAATCTTTCTAATATTTATGCTAAACTGATTGATTTAAAGGCATTGGTCTAATTCTTGGAGTTCCAAACATCCTCTGCTTATGCAAACTCATCACTATTTAAATACTTGAAATAATGCTTATTTTCAGAAATATTTTAGGTTTTTTCCTTATTCTGTTCAATATGTTTAAGTGTGTTTTTTATATAAGTCAGATTATTTTTTGCATAAAGTGTGCAGCAATTATATAATCAGCCTTTTTAAGTTGATGAGATATTTTTGTTTTTGAATATCTAGCGGTTCGGTTTCATGTCATCTACATTTGTTGTAACAAACATCGTCCATGTTTGTGTTGTTTCACCATGATGAGATCGCTGGTTATTCAAAAGCATAATTTTCTGATAGAAATCTTTTTTTTACAGTTTTTTTAATGCTGTTTGTTGTCACCCTGAGCATCCCCACCCTCTGTGACGTTTTGCTGTGTCATGTTTTGTACTCCCACCCACCAGAAAGCATGAGTTTTCCCATCATGTTGTTGTCAGGAAGGTGCAGTTGTTTTAGTTTTCTTAGGGGGAGAGCTAAGTTTTTAATTTTGTTACTATTTTTTTAAATTCCCATTCCATCCAGCATCCAAGCGTGTGTTTAGGGAATGCAGCCCACTCTCCACCCACACATTTCCCCCAAACCACTTCACACACATCTAGAGACGCTAATATCGCCTCTCTCATCCGTGCTGAGCGTTTTCATAAACCCAGAGCCCACACAGCCGCCCGCTAATCCCTCCCAGGTTCTTCAGACCGAACTGTCCAGGCAGATCGGATCCGACCCTCGCCACATGAGACGGAAGATGATCTCACATCATAGCCGGAGCTGAAATCCAGATCTCTCCCCCACCAGCGTAGCTTCGTCCTCTGAAGGCCAGATGCTAGGAGTCAGGGTGGGCTGGAAGCTGGAAGAAAAACCCGCAAAACCTCACAATGTAAACTCAGATCCGCTACATATAGCCTGATCGAACAAAGCAAGATGCAGGGAGAGAGGGAACGACCCGGTGGGTCTAGTAGGAGTTGGATTAGAACCTTTTATCCAAACACTTTTATCAAGTTTCAGGCCTTTTCTTATTTGATGGTTGGGGTCGACTGTAGGTCCAACTCAGGGGCCTCAATGGGGAAATTTTCCCCACATTTATTCACTTTAAAAAGCAGAAAATTGTCCAATATATCACATAAATATGTATATACATTTGAAAATAAATCAGTTTCTTGACAAAATTAGTGCCACATTCTGTCCAGTCAGTTTCAGTTATTAGGTCCCATCTGTTTTAAGATCCATTAGGAATCTGGAACCTGTTTTATTTAAACAATAAACCTTAAAAAAATCGACTTTTACTTAGAAGCTGCCAACATTCCCGAACATTAGCATATTGCATCATAAACTACCTGCAGTTACATGTTTTTATCAATACGCTACAGTTAGCAAAAAACAAAAAGTATTCTTGGACTGTTTGTTGTGCAAAACATGTTGGTACTTTTAAAATAAGACAAATGTAACTTAAAAGGAACTTTTTAGCAAGAAATAGGAACTTCTTTTGAGTAAATAATTCCTTAATACTGATGAAAAAGCATTTTTTCCATTGGTAGATTATTTATTTATAAGTCAATTTATCTGCCAATGGAACAAATACTTTTTCATCAATATTAAGGAATTATTTACTTAGAACAAATGCCTATTTCTTGCTGAAAAGCTACTTTTATGTTTCTTATTTAAAGTGTGCTTTCACTAGAAACCAGAAATATTTTATAATATTTTGTTCTTTCAGTGCAAATATCCTTAAAAAAATACAAGACCCACAAATTCACCCCAAAGTATTTCAACAATACTTTATTTATGTGTTTTTGTCCTGAATTTCATTCAACATGGCATTAAAAAATTGACTTGCTGAAATCTGCCATAAGAACTTGAGAAAAACTCGTCTAGTTTTTTATAAAATGTCCCAGTTGAGGCCCTCGATGTTGGAGCATCGGTTACGTGGCGTTTCCAGACGTGAGTCAGGTTAGTTTGTCAAAGCGAGTCACAGAGAGGTGGGTGGTTGCTTGTTGAATAGCTTCTAGCTTTGTTTCTAGCTAACTAGCATGTTAGCATCCAGTGTTGGTGGCAGCCAATCAGAGCAGAGCTTACTAACAGGTTATCCCTCCCCCAGAGGAGACAGGAGGAGGAGTACTACACCCGTCTGGAGGCCGAGCGGCGGCGGCAGCACGAGGAGGCAGAGCGAAAGCTGCTGACGCCCGATGAGCCGGCCGGTCTGTATCGGCCCCCGCTGCCTCGGGATTACCAACCCCCTGCCCCCCAGAACCCTACTAACACCCCCCCGCCCCCACCACAGAGAAACACCTCCTACCTCAAAACACAGGTCATCTCGCCCGACACGCTCTACACAGCCAAATTCGTCTCGTACGCAGGCGACGACGAAGACGAGGAGGAAGCCTACTCGGCAGGGAGCGGCGGCCAATCAGGTCAGGCCAAGCTGTCGGCGACCAGGAAGTCGTATGGCGACCTCCCGGCCTCCGCCGCGCCCACTCAGAGCCGGCCTCAGCCGCCGCCCACTGCGCGCAAGCCCCGCCCTCTTTCTGATGGCATCTTCCTGTCTGGCTCATTCCAGCCGCCAGCCAACAACTCCAACAGTACAGGCCCCCCCCTCCCTGCCAAACCCAGCTCCGCCCCCCCACCAGGAAGCTACAAAGGTAGAGCCGGAGAGAGGAGCCAGGAGCCAGGCGCCTCTAAACTCCCACACCTCCCTCTCATCCACTCATCTGTCATTTCCTACCCTTCATGGTTTTCAGCTCTTAGATTTTCCCTCTTTTACGTGTTTGTCTAGATTTTGTCCAACGTTTCATCGTTCACTTTAATTTATTTTTGTTTGTGGGAATCCCTTTGTCTCTCCTTAAGCCAATCAGATTGTTTGTTTTGTGTTTGAACTAGGGCTGAATCGATTAATCGACTTCATTGTGATTAATCGACTACTGAAAGTATCAACTAATTAGGTAATCGATTAATCATTAATTGGAGAATACAGTCAGTAAAGGCCAATTGCTGAAAAATTATGATTCTCAGAGAAGTAATTAAGTCCAAATTGTACAAAAATATATTTAGGCTGAAACGATTAATCGTGATCATGATGGATAATCGTGAAGCGATTACTGAGATGAAGAAAATCACCCAAAACTGGCCAAAAATGCATCTATTTTTTATTTAAGATAAAAGCACCTCTATCCGTAGTTTAATCTTCAAATTCTATAAAAAGCCTGTTTTGCTATGCAGTTATTAATCCAAAAGATAACTTTAGACATTTATTAAAGGAGTTCTGTATTTTTGCGTTTTAGGCATTAGCATTTCTACTACTGCATAAAATAACCTTAAGTAGTTAAATAAAACAACTGCAGAATGGTCCGGATTTTAAAATTCGACTAATAGTCAGAATAATCGATCAAATAATTGTTGATTAAAATAATCGTTAGCTGCAGCCCCAGTTTGAACACCTTCTTTCCTTTTCGGTAATTTTTTTTCCCAACTCCCTCTCCTCATCTTCCTCCGATCGCCCCCCTTCTTCAAACAGAAAAAAAAGCAATCGATAATCACGCCACCTCGTTTGGTGCAGACGATTGAGGCCAATCTTAGTACTGTTGGTGTTGTCGCTCGCCGCCTCCTTTCTGTCTGGTTGGTTGCTTCTTGGGAACGGGATGGAGGAGTCGCCTCCACTTCCTGCCCCGAGGCTCTGCTTAGCGGTGTTTGCTTTAGAGGGAAGGAGATTTGGCTTTTCTCACCCATCTCTAATTCAGCAAATAAAATGATGTCATAAATGCAGCAGTGGTGAAAACCTGCTTTTGTCTGAGATTGTTTAGCGTTTCAACTTAACCTAAAACTTTAACAAGATGAATGTTTAACAAAATGGTTTATTTAATACATTTTCCCTTCTTTTAAGTTCAAATGTCTCTTTCTATTTCTAAATAGAACTTTTTCATCAATATTCAGGAATTATTGATTGAAACAAACTCTTATAGCTGAAAAGTTATTGAGCTAATTTGTTCTTGTTTCAATTGTAGTTGGAGGGAAACTAGATAAAATACTTGGTCAGATTTAGTTTTTTAATGTACTTCACAACGTACCAAAACAATTTAATGCTTTTTTTGTTGTATATTTGGATCTGTTATATCATGTCGCAGTTTTTTATGTGACTCTTACATTTTAGAAAATGTTGAGCTCAAGAGCTGAAGGAAAAACTCAGACAAACGCAGAATTAAAAGCACCTGAATCGAAACCTGAGGTCCTGATTCGGTTCCTGCCTGCGCCTCCACCACGATCCTCCTCCACCCCATCGCACATGAGACCTCAGACACACTTCATGTTGCACTCATTAAGCAAAATCATCTCACTAATGCCCCCACCTTGCCCTCCACCCAGCACCACCCCTCCCTGCACCCAGCCAATCAAATCTGCATGCTTCACAAATGAATCAGAGTATGGCGCTGCACGCTGGCTGCCAGCAGCTCAACTCAGCCACTGGCTTGATGTCTATTGCTTTTTACTGCCTCTGTGTAGCTTTTTTTCTTCTTCTTCTTCTTATTTTCTTTTCTTTAATTTGCTCCCCCCAAAACTACTTGTCAGTCTCAGCTCTGATTTTTGCTGTCCTTCCTCTTCAACTGTCGCTTTTGTTGCTGCAGCTTCATTAAAACCTGACTACAACTCCCAGAGGGCTTTGCTGCAGGTTCAGGTGATTTATCAACACCTGAGCCTGCGGCTTTTTCCCTGCTGGACTGAATGCAAAAAACAGAAAATGTTTTTGTTTTACTGAGCTGGCATCTCTGAAAGCTCGACTGTGACTTTAATAAAGTGGGAAAAAGAACAAGAGGTCGGATTCCACAGAGTAATTTTCATCTGTTTTGGCTCAGCAGAGGAATGTGAGGGCTCGTTTTTGTGTTTTTCTTTGGGAGGGGGATGGAGCTGAGGAGCTGCCAGCTGGATGAATGTGTTTGAGTTCACCATTTGTCGCTGTGTCTGTATGGAAACTGTCTCAAACGGCCCCCGATTTTATTGCCCTGGCACACAAACCCAACGTGTAGAGTTAAAGTCCGGCACAAAACGACATCTGCGTTTATTTGCAGCCCTGGTAAAGATGTGAGAAAAGGCTTTGTGCATTGAGTATTTTTATTTTGAGTAAGCTTCAGTTTGTTTTTCACGAGATTAACAATAATTCTCTAATAGTGGTGTTCAAAGTGTGGCGTGGGGGCCATTTTTGGTCCTTCAAATGATTTTGTTTGGCCCCTTAATAAAAGTCAAAGGTAATAAATTTGACCAACGAAATAGGAAATTTTTGATCAACTAAAAACATTGGAAATTGTTTGTTTTCCTTTTAATAAGGCAGCAACCTGAAACCTTTCTTACGTTAAGGATCTTTAATAAATGTCAGAAAAATTTGGTTCAATTTAATGAATTTTGTGCCCAATAGTTAAAATTTGCCAGTTTTGGCAAAACGTTTGGGCTCTATAAATTAAACATGCTTTATTGATTTAGCTATTCTTCTACCTTGTGGAAATGAGAATGTAGCACAGATGGTCAGAAAACGGCTAAACCCGGTGGAGGAAACTCACTTCAGTCGCTTGTATCTTGTTCTTTTGGTCACTACCCAAAGCTTGTGACCATTGTTGGGTTGATTGGACGTAGATTGATTGGTAAATTCAGATTGTCACTATACCAATCCAAGAAGACCTTGAGATACTTGAACTTGTCCATTTGGGACAGGACTTTGCCCCCAATCCAGAGAAAATCTACCCTTTTCTGGCACAAGACCGTGATCTCGGACTTGGAGGTCCCGATTCTTATGTGTCTCACTCTAGAAAAGTGGAGACCATTAAAACGGATCCATCATCAACTTGGCTGAGCCTCACAGTTCTGTTCCAGACTGTTATGAACAGAATCAATGACTAAGGCCAACAATGGGGAAGTCTGACTCGATGCCGCCATTGTTGATCAGTCTCTCATTGGTCACAAAGGAAGCTACCGAGTCAAGGTCAAATGCTTCCTCCCCGTCCAGGAAACATATAAACACCTTGAAGGTCTTTGCTATTGATGAGCATTTCCATTGGGTCTTTCAAGAGGATAAAACATTTGGTCAAATCAAAACAGAAATGAAACACAAAATTTTTTCTTGAACGCTTTAGGGAACCTAGTTAATTAAAGATGAGTTTACTTTGAGGAAAGGTCCACATCTTTACCAGGTGTACCTCAGGTACCAGCTGCTTCTGGAGTAAAAACCGGACCGTTAGGATTCATCCGTCGTTTCTCTGGAAGCTTCCTGCTCTCAGGTTGAAGCGGTGAAACTAAATGTTGTTTCAGCTGGAAAATCCCAACATTTTCTTCTCTACAGAGGAAGTGGTTGGCATATTTCACTGTTTTTCCAGTTGTCATAAAAAAGACCAAAACCAACAATGTGGTTTTCACTCTTATACTTGCTGAACTGAACCTTTTGTTGTGAAACTGGATGGAGATTCAGAAAAGGAAGCAGGGATGTTCTTTCAGTGTAGTTGCTGAACGCGGACTGTGCAGAAAACACCCAGAATCTGAGTGAGGTCCAGCAGAACCGGTGCTTCCAGACTCCAGGTGAAATGTCTGTCGAACGCCGACTCTTTGTTAGGTTCGGTTTAATTGAACTCTCGTTCGTTCGGGGAGGAGTGAACGCACGTTTGAACTCCTGTCCACCTATGAACTCGGGTCTTTGTTCGGCTGAACTGAACTCTGCTGCGGTTCAAATGGAACACATTAAGTGAATCAGAGATCGCCACAAAGACAGGAAGTGGACGACAGCGCAGGGCATTCTGGTTAAATACAACCAAAACAAACACGAGTTCAGCACCGGCGGGAAAAATGCCTCAAGAGAGAAATCCTACAACTGCTAAACTCTGACGCCTCTCCATTGTTGTTCACATTTTGTGAAGAAGGAAGTTGCGCTTATTGTCATCTTCTGAGGTAGAAGAAAAATCGGATTTTAAGAACCTTTCAGTTTGTCGTTTTAGACAAAAAGCAAAGCTTGTTCTGTGAAATGGTTGGTTTTGGTGTTTTTCTCGCTGAAACCCTCGCGGCGGTCCTTACTGAGACACAGGGACACATGAGCTCCTGAGCGGGGTCAGGACGGGGTCACCAGTTGCACGACCTCAGATCCCGGCCCACGCTTCCACAGACCGTTTTCCTGCTTTGGGTCGGCGCTCTAACTGCTCCTCTTCCTGCCTGGAGAGATCTGATTGTTTCTGCCTTAACGCTTCTCAACGCTGCTCTTCTTTCTGCTCAAACATAACAAAATGGACATTGTATGGAGAGGCTGCTGGGTCTCAGCTCAGAGCTTTTAAAATAAAAATAATCAGTCATCACCCAGCAGCCTCTCCCTCCGATAGCTTCAGTTTACCAAGGATGCTGACTCATGTTTTGCTGCTGTGTTTGTGTGTCTGCTGCGTGGCGCCCGAACAACAGGGTTTAATTCGCACACTGGAAACTCGACAGGAGTTGTAGGATCAGGAGAGGTCTACAACGACCCAAGGGACAAATGGACAAGGAGGTGAGCATGACATCGTCTTTCCAAGAACACACTGTGTAAATAAGGAAAACAAATTATTTTCATACCATTTGACTGATTTTACAATGAAAGTGCCTGACTACTTAAATTGAGATTTTTTTCTTCTAACTATTTGAATACAACAGAGTTATGTGCTGCCCTCTGGTGGTTGGAGGTTGGGTCAGATTTATGGGGGGGATTTCAGGTAGAACTTTTTTTTAGATTTTATAATTTTTTTTTAAAATTAATTTTCTCACATCTGGGTAAATAGGATGAAGGTAAAAAGTAAGATTGCTGGGAAAAGATCAAATACTTTTCATTTATTCTTCAAATCAAGCCTGAAATAATAAGTTATCTAAAAAAAAATGATAATTTTGAATCTAATTAAAAGATTCTAAATTAAAAATTAGAATTTTAATTCAAAATTTAAAAATTCAACTAGTTACTAGTTGAATTTTAAAACTAAACTAGTTACTTTTAACTAGGCTTAAAAGTAACTAGTTAAGCACACAAACTATAAAGAAGTATTAGGGTTATTTGAAGGGGAAGAAAAAATGGTAGAATTTTTTAAATGTATTTTTCTGACTTCCCATTTGAGATTAAACTAAAGTAACTAGTTTAGTTTTTTTGTTTAACTAAACAAACAAAAAAAGTTTTTTTGTTTAGTTAAAATATTTCTTGCTTAGTTTGTTGGGTAAATAAAAACTAAAAATGTTGGACTATTTTTAAAAATGCCATGAAAATATCCACCTTTTTACATTTATTGGTATTGATCATCTTAAATCTGCTTTTAATTACTGTATTAAAACTTGGTGTTTTCAAATGACGACTGACAGGTATCCTGTTTTTATTGCTGAAAACGGATAAATATTTTTCAGTTTTCTTCAAATCGAGCACAAAATAAGTTAAGTCGAAAAAAACATTTAAAGTTTCTGATCTACAAAAAAAATCATATATATATTAATATTTTTAAAAATTTAATATATATAACAGTAGTTCAGTCTTAGTTTATTGTTGAGTAGGTAAAAAAAAAATAAAACTCAGCATTTTTGGTGATTTTAGTTTTTTAAAAAGCCTTTCACCTTTTTAAATTGGTTGTTATTGTTCGCCCTCTGGTGGCGTCACAGAGACACTGCAGTAGCTTTTTTATAGCTCTATTGTTGTGAACGAGTTTTTTCTCATTGTGGTTTTGTGTCTGTGTTCAGTCAGGAGCAGGAGAACTCGATCCCCAGCGACGCGCCGGAGAGTTTGACCTTTAAGGAGCGCCAGCGCCTCTTCTCTCAGGGGAAAGAGGTTTCCAACAAGGTCAAAGCTTCCCGGAAACTGATGGAACTGGAGAACGAGCTCAACACCAAGCAGTAGGCCTCCCAGCGCCACCTTAAATCCACCTTAAGGAGGTCCTGGGAAACGTCCAGATGGAGCGGAGCGGCGCTCGAAGTAACACTGACAGCCTCCTTCCGGTTCTGCTTTTTATTTTTATTTCGAGATAACTGGACCGTTCACCTTTTATTTTTACGACGTAGCGGTATCGTTGGAACATGGCAGACGGTTCTAGTTTCAGATTCGTCCGAGTCTGTCAGCTATATAATAAAGAAGCACTGTAAAAAAGTTTTAATTATATCTGATTAGAGAAACACAACAAACGGGGGATATATTTTTGTTTGTAAAATGGTTCTTGGGGGATTTAGAAAGATTTATTCTCGTCTAAAATTTTTTTTAAATAGCTTCCTGAAATATGAACAATTTTATCATATTTTACGCTCTTTTTTTTTTGTTGTTGTTGTTTTCACCTTCAGTTCCTTCTTGCCAGCAGAAAGAAACATATTTTATTAATTTTATCAGTTTTTTTTTTTATTTTAAAGATTAAATTCTCAATGAGAGGAAACACTGTTTTTTCACTCGGTAGCGACAGAGCGGATTTCTTTCGTTTTTGTGACGTCTTAAGAGGAACTGGAGGATGGTAAAGGGGTCTGTAAGTGCACAACTTTACTGTAAATATTCCGGTCCATAACTGTCTCTTTTTACTACTGTGGAAACCTTCCAGGAAACTAAAGAAAACCGGAACGCTTCCGTGATTAACTTTGAATTTTCAATTCAGAAAACCCAACAAACCTCTCGTTTTCAAGTGTCCCCCCTCCCCGCCTTGTTTCTGAATGTTAAGTTTTAGGTTCTTTTAAAGGTAGTTTTTTGCAGAGTTGTGTGAAATTAATTTGATTTGTTCCCTAAATTCAATTCAGAAACACTTCCACTCGAAACGTGATTAATGTTCACAATATTAATAAAGGAAGAAGAGCTTCTCTTCGAATGCTTGTTTGCTTTACAGGTATTTATTTCAAACCTTGTAGGAAAAAGTAAAACATACATGCACATATTTTAGCATTTACTCTGTATCTGCAGACCTTTTTATTTCAGAGAAGTGGATTATATTTGGGACCTCTTGACTGTGGTAATCTTTTTCACAGAGAGCTTCAGAGAAACGTGACGGTTTCACATAGTAAACAATTTCCCAAAGTGTCGACCCTCTTCAGCTGAGCTTTAAACTCTGAGTGACTCCATCCGGTGTGAACGGATCTTATTGTTTTCATCGACTGGAGATGAAACTGATTCTACGTGACGATGAGATAAAATGCTGTTATTATCCAACCTGTAGAATCACTACAAGCATTTTCTCCTTGACTTCTCCCTCTAGGTTTCAAAATGAACTGAATCATTTAAATGGTTTTATGTTTAGCCTTTTGTAAATCATTAATAAATACAGATTTTTTCAACAACGGAGCATGATAATGTTTCATTTTTTCATAATTTTTCTGTATTTAAATGGTTGTAAAAAGTAATGTTTTCTTGGTTTGCTGCCAAACAAGCAAATATATTTTAAATTTAATTTCACATCAAAAATACTATAGAAAAGTACAAATGCCTCAACTATCACATCACAATTAATTTAAATATTGTCAAAAATAAAATTCTAGCAAAAGCTAAAACAGTAGCTTTTGGCAGAATGAAACGCATTTAAATCCAATATTTTAACTTTTTTTAATTGTATACTAATTTAACACAATTTTTTTGAGAAATGTAAAAAATAAATGTTTTTTTGGTCAAGTCACTGTGACTTGACCAAAAAAACTTACAGCATAGCTACACCCAAGTAAAGTAAGCAAATTTTTATCTGCTTAGATAAAAAATTAAGCTAAAAAATTATCAAAGATAAAAATGTCATACATCTTCTTTAAAAGTTTAAGCATTCATAAGGCAACTTTAATATAAATTTAAGATCAAATTTAATTCAGAATTTGAGTTACAACTGTAAACAAAACTATTTACTTCATGCTAAATTTTGTTTTTTAAAATGCATTTTAATTTCAAATAAATTTGAAAGGTCTCTGCGAACAATCTGTTTTGCAACCAAATCGGTTTTTTAAAATTAGATGATAAATGATTTACCTAATTTTATTGAAGCAAATTCTTAAAGTTAAGAATACTACTTCCGTAAACACTGTAAACGGAACGTCAACTCGTACGACGTAAACAGAACGAACATGAAGGGGATAAAACTGGCGGGAAATGTCCAGAACTCTCGCGGGAAAAAAACGTGTTTTAGAAATTTTGTGAAAGCAATGTAATAGGCTTTCCACAAACTAGTTCATCAAAAAGAAAACCAGAAGTATTGTGGGAGTCATCATAGCTGCACCCACTTTACACGGATATGTATAGTTTCACCGGCAACAAAACCAGAGACACATACGAACGTCATAGCATCTGTCAGGATGGCCGAGCGGTCTAAGGCGCTGCGTTCAGGTCGCAGTCTCCCCTGGAGGCGTGGGTTCGAATCCCACTTCTGACAACTACGTTTTATTGGGTTTTTTTTTTCTTTTTAAGTTCTATTTTTCTGTGATGATCCTTATACGCCAATAAAAATTTTTTTATTGTGACTCATTTATCTGCGCCGTCAGCATCATCTTTAGCCAAGAAGAATGGGAAACATAAGCATAAAAGACTGTATGGGAAATAATTGTACATACATCAACATATAATCATATTTTAAATAGTTTCACATCTATGTGATGGGAAAATTTGAAGTTATAAAACACATTTACATTTTTTCCATAGCACCACCAAGAGAAGCAAAAATGAAAATGCAGATAATTAAAACAAAAAATTTATTTCAAAACACCAGAAAAAGAATACATTATCATAAAACGTTGACTTAGGTATTTAAACAATCTCCCTACTTAATAATATTAAGAAAGACTTTGAAAAATGCACATACAAAATAAGGTTATCCTAAAAATCTCAAAAACCAAATTATTACATTTGAGGAGCATCTAACAAATAATGTAATTCTCCAGAGCAACAAACTTTTACTAAGCTTAAGGAATGAAAAGGGTTGAATGAATAAATTATAATACAACAAATATAATCAGCCACAAATCAATACAACTAAATGTTAAAACATATAAATTTTAATGTAAACTTCTGGCTGATTAAAAAAAATCACTGCAGGAAACATTTCAAGATGCTTTCTTCACATCAGGAAACCTGTTGAAGAAAATAAGATGAATAACACATTACTGGTAGAAATTATTCCAGGCTGAAAATAAATACTGCTCTACTTTGTCCATGTCTTAGTCAAACCTCTGGAGTTGTAGCCTAACTGGGTTTGTAACACAATTTTCAAACATTAATGCAAAGCTGAATGTAAATAAGTATTTTCACAATGCAGAAGTTTGATGAAAAAATGCCATAGCAAACGACCAATCAAAGCTATTAGTGTGACCTAGTTTTTTAAGAGGCGACTTACTTTGACCAGGCAGTGTAAAAGCTTTTTTCCAAGTGCATGCCCAGTTTGTTTTGCCTTGACATTATAGTGAACAAGTTGCATTTTTATGCAAAACTACTTTATGAAGTACCTGCATATCTTATATTGTGAAAGATCACCTTCCCACAGCCATTATATATTATTAATTATTTTTATAACTATTTGTTTCTTACATTGACTTGATCTGGATTCCGAGTTGACTGACATGTTCACTTTGCACATATCAGTAGCCTCAACTTCACTGTAGACCTCTTCTTCTTCGGTATCACAAACCTGAGGTTCTTTACAGGAACTCAACTCCTGAAACCTTTAGGTAAGAGAAATGCAAATTAAAATCTTAAATATACTAGCAACATAGCATGGTTTTGTCAAAGAATCTACATCATGCATCTTATAATTTACTACTAGCAGAATCTAAAGAGTATACCTGCGTCCAAGCAATAAGTCTATATAGTTCGCATGTCCAGCATCCACCAGCTTCTTGGCGATATGGACTCCATCAGCAACAACGTCCACTCTCCAGGTGGAGTTGGGGCCAAACTCTCTGAAGAAAATCTGCAGATCTTTCTCATACAAACAATCCTGGAAGAAAGCTGCTGCCTCATCACTCCACTGTCCATCCAGACCAGCCGGTTTCACCCCTCTCAGGATGCAGGGATAAGTTATTTTTGGTAGGTTTGCAAGCTCCACTGGAAGCTGCCTCAGCTTGGAGAGGTTATGGTACGGTATGACCTCATGATGCCCATAATCGACGAGTTGCAGGTCCACTGTGTTGTCAGTGTGTATGATTTGAGCCCTGCACCACTTGTTCTTGGATTCGGACTTCAACAGACAGCAGTTACCTGGAACCAGGTGGGCCTTTGGAAGAGAGGGCATATTGCTAGGCAGGTTGTCCAACATGATAGACACTTTGTCCATAATGAGGAGTAAATCTTCGAGGACAACACAAAACTCAAAGGGAGTGGTAAATGCAGATGCAAAGCCAGAGTAAGCTTTGTCTGTTTCAAGGGGAGCAAAGACGAGCAACTGAGGAGTACTGGTATCTGCGGTAAATTCATCTGGTGAAGCCTCATTTTGGGTTTCAGCTACTAGTGCAGTATTGTTTCCATTTTTGTGCAATGAAGCCTTGATTTGACACATAAGCAAGAGTTCACTCAGGGCGATTTCAACCAGCCAAACTTCATCAGCCTCAGAAATTTGGACAAATATCAGCTTGACCTCAGTGCCTACTAACGGTTTGAGCACTTCATACCAGCAGTGATGAGCTGCAATCCCCTCGAGTCCAACACTGTTTATCTTGCACAACAAAGCAAGGTTTGGGACCTCTTTCAGGTTGGTACATTGCTGTGGGACAGGCCCTCTTGGAATTTCTACAGTTATTCCATGATCCACCAGGAAGACCTCAAACCTCTCATGTATCTGCTGAACAACAGCTCTCCGCCACTTGCCGTCCTCAGTCTGGACTAAGCATTTCAGGTCTTGTTTGACATCCTTCTCAGGCACAGTCTTGAACTTCTTTAGGTTGTCCATTATATGTCTTTCCATTGATGTTAGCAAGTTGTTTTCTTTAGTCAGTCTGACATAAAAGCTACTGTCACTCTGGACTGAAAGGATGGTTCCAGTTTCTGTTTCTCCGGCCTGAACAGTCTGATGGATGAACACATCTAGGCAATCCCTGGAGACTGGGATGGAAGATATTTTGAACTTCCTGTAGTACTTTCTTCTGCAGTATTTTTGTCTAAACCACCTTGTGTTTTGGATTTTCTGCTCGGCTGATGGTTGTGGCATCAAACCCTTATTCTTTATGATGGATGCTGCTTCTCTGTACTTTTCACTTTGTTGACTTTCTTTGCTGAGGTTCTTTTTACAGTGACTTGTGCTTGGAGTGAAATCAGATAAAAGTGATGGAGTTGCTTCTTTGCTTTTTGCTACAGAGGTGCTATTAAGTGTTGCATCACTTTCAGCTTCTCCATCAAGAAGCTCAATCTTGACTTGCCACTGATTCCCAATCTGACAACGAAACTCAACTAAGAGTGGCTTCTCTGTCACAGCTTCGATGAAAGAAGCTTCATCTCTGTAGGTGCATGTGTTAATCAGTGAACAAGGTATGCTAAACCTTGGCTGGGACAGGAACTGCTCTGGTAGAAAGTAGATCTTTTCCTTTCCTACAATTGCTGAGTTTCCATAGTCCACAAACTCCACCTTGTAAGAGGAACCGTCTTCCGGGTTCTTCACAACTGAACGATACAGAGCACCATCCTCCTCAAACTCTGACAAAACAGCATCACTGATGGTCAAGGGTGAGGCCAGCTTCAAGGAATCTTTTAAGTCACTTGAGTTAAGATCTTCGCCCATTTTCAGGATGTCAGATTCATCATCTGACACCTGGAGGTAAAACCTACTGATGGAGTCAATGTGGGACACAAAACATTTTACCCTCCATCCAGCATTTATGTTCTTGTATGGCAGCCTCACCAGTTGGTGCATTCCGTTTTCCTTTCTGTGCTGTGTTTTCTTTGTACATTGGCTTCCACTTGTGGACTTGATTTGAGGTTTTATAAGACCAGTCCTCTTTTGATTTTGCACAAGTTCTTGTTTGGCTCTTGCCTTCCTGTTTGGGGCCCTACCAAGTGCAGAATTTCTGGTGTTTTTCAGTTTTGCACCGATGGCTTTGTATGGAGATGCACTGTGCACTTTTAGTAGACTTCTGAATGTGCCTATTTCCCATTTTATGTTCTGGTTTTGCTTTTTTGTTTTTCTGCAGCTTACAGAAAATCTGACTGCAGTCTTTGGTTTCTGGGAAAGACTCAAAATGAGCTCCTTCACCTTCTCATTGATGTTGATCTCTCCATCAAACAGCTCAACATCAAACGATCCATCATCCCTCCTTCCTCGTACAACAACTCTCACCAGCTTATTGAGGACTGCATTGTTGAGCCACTCCAGGGCGTCTGCGTAGAGTTCCTCTGTAGGCACTGAATGGAGGTTGAACCTTACAGCCTGCATTGGCGTATACAACAGGTCTTCACAGCTTCTGGAAATGAACATGACAGACGTTTTCTCGGATATGTTTGTGTTTCCGTAGTCGACAAAGAAAATGCCAACATGCAGGGACGACTGAACACTTAGGGTTACACCCCTGTACCATTTGCCATCCAAGTACTTTGCGAGGCACATATTTCTCACAACAGCTCCTGTCCTGGCTTGCATGTTTTCAGTTGCCTCTAAGATTTTAATCTCGAGTTCTTCAATGATTTCTGTGTTCCTCTCGAGGTGGCAGTAGACTTCACACTGGCTGTTGACGTGTGTAACATAGACATGTTCTTCATCTCCAGGACTTAGGTCAAACGAAGAGAAGATGAAAGACTCGGGGGACACATCAGAGTTTTGCCTCGTTGATGAAGTTGCTACTCTTGCAAGTCCCTGCTTGATAAGTGTATTTGCAATGCTTTGTTGTGTTTGAGTGTTGTGGAGAGACACGACGTTGCACCTGCCTTTGTTTTTCACATTCAACAGGGATGAAATTTTACATTTCAGAACACCTGCGCTGTTGAGGGCAAAACTTTTCAGCAAGTTGCATGCATCGGGACTCCAATCGCCACAGTATTTTGGATCTGCTGGTTCAATTAGGTTATAAAGGCTGCATCTGAAAGCTTGTCCTTCCAAGAGAAGATATTCTGGCATAATTGCCTGAAGATGATAAGGTGTGACCAGGATAATGGAACCGTAGTCAACCAGCATCACTAACGCTTGGCTCTTCCTGTTTCCAATGACTAAGCCCCTGTACCAGCGTCCATCTTCAGGTGACTTTACAACACAACACGACTCTTCTGGATGGAGGGGAACTGTGTGAGCTGAGTAATGGAGCTGGATGTTGTCCATGAGCTTCTCCAAAGCTTGAGTTCCATCCAGAGCCTGGCACCAGAAGTCAGATGGAGAGTTAATGTGGGAGCAGCGTACAGAGACCTCAAACCCTGGCTTGAGTTTTAAAGCTTTGTAGCAAGAATGAACTTCAATCTTCTCAGTTTCATTTCTGCACAGGTTCACTTCTCCTTCACAATCCTGCTGCTGCTGCTCTTTTCTCATGTTTGTTTCAGAACGTTGTAGCTGTCTTGCTTTATCCAAAACATCTTGTTTTTTTTCCACAGGTACATGTGGAATGTACTCAGCCAGTTTGGAAGAGATCAAGACCTCAGTCATGCTCTTGTCGCTTCCCATCTCAAACAAGTCGACGACAAATGTGTTTTTTTTAATCTGGATTAGGTGGACAAGCAAAGCTTTGCCGGACACCATTTTTCTGAAGATCTGACGTGTTGCACTAGGCCAGATGTCATCTTCTAAAGGAAAAATGTTAACAAGTGTGCAACAGACAGCAAAGGGGGATATGCCAGCAAATGTCTTGGGTATGTTCTTTATCAACTTGTGTGGTACCTTTTCAACATTTCCATAATCGATAAAAAGGATTTCGGCTCCGTGCTCGAGAACATCTGTCATCACACCCCTGTAGAAATGAAAGTCTTCGTTGTACAGAGCGCAGCACATTGCCCCTATCTCCGGATTCAGCAGTACATCTTCATCCAGCTTCACCTGACTGAAGTGCTCTCCTATTTTGGCCATCATTTCCTCAAGCTCCTGATTGCGTTTCTGTGTTCTGATCCAGAAGTGGTTTGGATCCTGAGCATACTCAACATAGCCCATGAAAAAGGAGCCAACCTGAATTTCCTCTGCTTCCAGGGTTTTGTGTAATGCTTCACACAGAATTTTCTCATAATTCTCATATCGATCCTGAGGGGACGGTTCCTTGATATCTGAAAGTTGCTTCGAGGAAAGATTTTGGATCGGCTCTGGTTCTTCCAGGTGTTTGTCTTTAGCACTCAGCACCGTGATGGTATACAAATGATTATCTGCATCAAAACCAGTGATCTCCACATCGAGCACTGCTCCGAGCAACCCTGCCTTGAGGAGACTCATCTGCTCAGTTCTGAACGCCATGTCCTGGTCAGCCAGAGAGGGAAGTGTGCACCGAAACGCCGTTATTTGCATTGAGTAAAATTCAGGAGGTAAGCTATGGACGTTCTCAACTTTTGCTGTCTCAAAGAAACCATAGTCAATGAAGAAAACTCTTACTTGAGAGTTGGCTGGCAGGAGTTGCACAAAGCCTCGGTGCCATCTCTGATCTTTTCCTTTAACTGCACACAGAACACCCAGGTTCTCTGGAGTCTTCTGACTGCATCCTTTCGTTTTGTCCTCACAAATTTCAGCCAGCTTTTTTGAAACTTGCCACAGCTCTGCTGCTGTGTTTGCCGTCTGACAGTAGAACAGCCCAGGATGAACAGCAGCAGTTACTCGCACTTTAGAATATGTCCCAAAACTAAATTTAGGCCCACAGAATGACAGCATGTCCTGATATCCCTGCAAGTTGGACGATTTGTAGCAAAATTCTTGGCCTCTTGATTTTTCAATGAGCAGGTCAGGAACTGGCTCCATGTTTTGTTTGAGTGGCACCTCTGTAAGCATGCTAACCAGGAGGAGGAATGTGTCTCGGTCCACATGTCTTCCAAAGCCATGTCGAACAAGGTCAGAGTTGATGTCAGGCGCTTCAAACAAAAGGACTTTGTGAGGAAGTAGTGCTTGGATAAAACCTGTGACATTATTACCCGCCAAGCTTGACAAATATCGTTCAACAACAGAGTGAGAACAATTCTGGAGAATCAGTACATTTGCCAGAAATCCACTGACTATTTTTGGAGGCAGGATGAACAAGTTGTCCGAACAGGAAGATATGCGAGCAATGTCGACACTCAGGACGTTTCCACAATCAATGAGGAAAACATCAAGCAAGTCCTCCTTTCGGTTTTGTACTCTTCCTCTGAACCAGCGAGCTGAAGTCACATCTTCAACTAGGCAGAAATCATCAACATCTACTGCAGCTTTTGTCTTTGGTACATTCTGAAGTTCTTGCTGCAAGATGTTGTAGTCCAGTTCACATATGGAAGGGTACTGTCCCTGGAAGTGTATCAGGGTGGCTTCGGGGCTCCAGTCCACGTGCGTCAAACTGAGATCCACTGACCAAAGGGCATGTTGTATCAGTACACCTGAGTCTTGTGACCTGCAAATGCAAATAGTATCAATTAATAAACAATATTCTATCTGTAATGCTTTATTACACTTTTTCTTTCATAAGCTGAGAGTACTGTTTTCATCTTTGTGGTGACTGTGGCTCAGTGGAAGAGCAGTCCATTAGGAAGAACTCAACCCTGCTGTTTAAACCAGGCTGTATTTCAAAACATTGATCAGACATGATAAATGTATAAAAAACATATTTATCACACTTACTCAATTAGATATCCTGTGCATCTAATTGCCACTAGATGTACTTAAATTGTATATAAAATCCAGCTATTTATACAAAAAAAATATATGGAAAGTTAATGATCTTGAGCTAATGTTTCACAATAGTCCTGACTAATAGTTACATTCTAGCAGTAAACACAGCAACCAACCAATGAGATAAAAACCTAAAGAAGTTAACTCATCCACTCCAACTGGTATGTTTATGATTTAACTGTTTTACTTACTTCTCATGTTCTGGCCCAAGCGTGGACTGCATTGTAGCAAAATCAGGTCCTTTCAAATCACCAAATCAACCTACAGGGAATACAGATGTTATTGCATTTACCATGTTAGTTTTTAAATTAAATACAGTGGACTTCCCCTATATTTGTGGTGGTTAGGGATCACAGCTGCCTATGAACAAATCCTCAAAACCTCTTCTAAATACACTTATAACTGAATACTATATAAAATATACCTTAATATGCATTATTAGGCGCAGTAGAAATTATTTTAGCACTAGCGCTGAAGCTAATAAACAGTTTTTCTTAATTCTGCTCTACAGCAGCCCCACTGAAAATAAATGGTGTTCCATCAAAAAATGCTGCAATAGGCACATTTCTACGAATAATTATAATTTAGTGTTATGTTCCACAGAAAAGTCTCTGAATACTGAATAGGCAGGTGTCCGCTGTATTATAGTGATTATCTAAAACTCCTCCAAATAATAGCATAAAAAATGACAAAGATGTAACGCATATCAGAAATCATTTGTGCTGAATGTTTCTGTGTCAGCAAACTTCCCAAACTAACACCCACACAAACTGAATCTTAAAATGTCATTTGAGACAAGATTTCACAATAACAAGGTGGTTTTGTCATTAATTTAGTAGCTTTTAAATATTCACCTTACTCTGCTTACAATAAATTTGAACTAGTGTATGCAATGACTTGATATCAGTACTTTAAAAGGTGTCGACTTAAAAGATTGGGTTTCTACAATAAAGTTTTTTTATCTACCTAGTTATCTAAATAATGGTCACAACAAGAATAAATTACATGTCAACTAAAGATTCACATTTGTACTTTGGCAATTTACAAAATAATTTTAAAGCATATTCATGTGCACAAGCTTGTAAATATCCCAAAGTATTGGAATCAAACACCTCAGTAACTTTGGGAAAGCTAAGAATCAGGGAACCAAAAGATAAATAAATAAAGTTGTGATGGAGATTTTATTAAATAAATGCGATAAAGTAATTAATAGTTTATATTACGGGACCTCTTGATATGGCATGGATTGCTCATATGGATGGAAAGGTGCATAAATAAACAAGGGGATAAACGGATGAGCCGACAAATGGATAGATGCCATTTTTAGAGTGACGAGGAAAATTTTCTTACTTTACTTCATTATATATTTGCTGAGAAATGGATAAACCCCATCATTTTTGGAGATTTCACAGAAACCGTGTGTAACTACTTTTTATTTTATTTTTTCCGGGATATAGTTGCTTTTTTAAAAGCAAGTCGGTTTATATTTTTATTAATATAGCATATATAGCGTATAAAAAACAAAAACGGTTGAACGGTTGTTTTTGATAAAGCGAACAGTGACTCAGCAAATTAGCTTCGTTTAGCGGGAGCCAGCACCAAGTTAGACTGTTAGCTAACTGTTAGCTCAGTTAGCTAGCAGTCTGTGTTAGCTAGCTGAGCTAACACAGACGACCCAAATATTTTTTTTTATCTTAATCTAGTCTAACCGCGCTGGTCTGCTTTAAAACGTACTGATACCAGTAACCGGGTCCAGTGGTCGAGTGGTGACACCTTTCTGACCGCAGTTAGTGACCCAACTCACCTTGGCGCCCGTTTCCTGCTCGCTGCGACCCGGTAAGTCCAAGTTTCCCGCAGCAGCTGTGAACCATTGCTAGCCTCAGTGAAGCTACAGTGATGCTAACTTCTGATGCGCATTAACAAATCCCGCGCTTCAGCGAATAAACAAACAGATTAACAAAACAGATTAGCAAATGATCCATTTGACCCATGTTTTTTTTGTTTTGTTTTTAGATAAAAAATGTAGTAAATTATATTTTTCTATTTTAGATTAAGCTATTGAAAGAAAATTTACATTTATTTTACTTTAAAGCTTCTTTTGGATGGTGTAGTAGTATAGAAGTCACATTTAACCCAAACGTATCCAGATATTTTGGACTTAATTTTTTCCTGATAGAATGAAAACAAAGTGAGAGCAGCTCTGAGTGAAATCTGTGTCTGTTTAACCTGAAGTAAAAGGCCAGCTGACTGTGGGAGGTATGGACAGATAGATGCATGGATAGACAGATGGATGAGGGTTTTCTGTTAATCATTGATAATGTGGATTAGCTCAGTCTCCGGTAAATATGATGAATGCACCACAGCTTCATTAGTTCTTCCTCTCCTCGGCGCAGCTTCACTTTTCCAAAATGCTGGACCTGATGCTTGTGATATTCAGCTGGATCTGTGTGAATAAGAGGTTGAGAAGCATTGCTTAAAGATTTTTTTCATGGATCAGTAGATGAAAACTTTTGTCTTATTTAGTTAATTTAAGAAAAAAAAGGTATTTTTTATTTTTTTCTATAATGCCAATGAAACGCAGCAGCGAGAGTTCAGCCAGAGGCGACATGTTTCTTATTCACTCTTTTACAAAAACTTTGCGAAACTCATCAGAAATAAACTCTGATTTTAATGGACAAACAACTTTTCATCAAGAAGATGATTCTGGGATTAAATCAGGTAAATCTGTGATTATTCCTCTTACATAATTACATTTTGTTTACTTAATTAAAATCCAACTGAAGTGGATTTGCCCTCTTACATATATGAACTAGATGATTGAATTCAAATTTAAATAAATGCAGTGACACTAATTAACCACAAGGTGGTTAATTAGTACTTAACTCAAATGATATTTTTGTTCTGCTTGTGTTCGGCAAATGTTGTCAAGTTTTAAATTTTGCTTCCTAATCTCACAGACTGAATCTGCGTCTTTGCAGCCTTGCTTTAAAAAATTGAGCAGAACTTTATTCACTTTCATTCACACAACTTTTTCCATGAACAAGCAAATTAAATGGTTATTTTATTATTACCAGAGAAAATATGTGATTAATTTGCAGAAAACATTCAACAGAGCTGATAGTGAACTTTATTGTGCATAAAGTTGTCATTTGTGCAAAGGAAAGCCTGTTAAAAAGTATATGTTACATTTAATTTGTAGTAAGCTACCTGATAAATGTTGTAATGTCATTAATTTTTATTTTATTGAACATATACTTCTGGCAAAATGTATGTTTTTACTTTCATCCAAATACAAAAAAAAACCTAAGAAAAAGATCTTGATGATTTTAAAAATTAGAAAAAGATAAGAAAAAAGACAAATATAAAAATTTGTATTTAATTTACTATAACTATACCCTGCCACCTGATAAGATAAGAAACTTTAAGTGGCTCTTGTAAAAATGATCTTTTTTGCTTTAGTCCATTTACATAAAATCTTCTCATTTAGCCAACATGCCATTTTGAAATCTGCACTTCACCTTAAAAGTTTTAACTAATAATAGACACAATATGTCTATCATAATTGTTTTTAAACAGGAAATCTTAGAAATCATAGAATATTTCTTAGTGATTAAGTTATTTTTGATTCTGGATTTTTGGAGACTTACTTACTGCTGATGGCTCCTGCCCTTGTTTATGTCTATATTCAGCTCTTTCTGTCCATTAGCTTCAGTGTTGGCTCCAATAGATCACATGATTGGATTATGCAATATGTGCTGGATGTTTGTTTTACACCTGGTGAACATGGAAAAACTAAGCATTTGTAGCTAAAATCCCTTAATTTCATCTTATTTTGTTGAAGTATTTTAAATTTGAGTATCTAATTTCCAGACTTTGTGATTTTCAATTATTAGAGTCCTTAAATTACAGTTTATATGCTAAATTATATGTACTCTTTAAATACTGCAACCCTCACCAACAATTTTACTTTGGCATTATAATTTACACTTGTTATATAATGTTTATAAATTGCATTCATGTTTGTATCTTGTTCTCTGCTCTTCGTGTTTTCTTTTTTTTCCTGTATGGTGGAGGAAACATAGCTGCTTCGCAAACAGTTCTCCCTTCAAAATAAGAGCATGAATAACCAACATATCAACGCACATGTTTAACTTTATTTAACTGGAAGTTGAATAACTGGAAGCAGCCAAGTTAATTAGTTCTTTAGGATCTTTCTGGATTTTTTTTATTTATGGGAAGCTAAGTTAGGCTAAACATTTTCAATGTTAGCAAAAGTGCTAAATGAAAAATTAGCATCCACTACTGGCCATTTGTAAAAACTCAAAATAGAGAGTTTTGAGTTTGCAAGCTTCATTGTAGATTGCAAAACACAGTAAGATACTTATCGGACTCTAGGACCCAAACTGAGGAGAGTAGAGTTTAGCTAAACTGCCTGCTAGCTGCTAGCATAAAAGGGCTAATGAAGTCTGTGGCAGTTTGCCAGGGTAAAAATCTCTACTGACAGAATAACATTTTTTATCTTACACTAATAAATAAGCATCCTGATGATTTCCAAGCTTGTGAAAAAATATTCTGAAGTGGAATTTTTGAAACTGTGCAACAATTTCTATCCAAAGAGCCATTTTCTCTCCTATGAGCTGAATAAACCTTTCCAGCTGCTAATGTTACCAAAACAGGCAATTGTTGCTTTATTTTAAATATCTACTGTACATACGCAAAAATATGATGGATACATTTCCTTCTATGGGATGAAAATTATGAAACCAATTAAAAAAATAAAACAACAAATAAAAGCTAAATTAGTCAAAACTTAATTAACAAATGACAGCTTAGCATTTTTTTATATCTAAATTAGCTCAACAATCTAAACATTTAAGTGTGACAAATTGATTAAAACAAAAATAACTGTGAACCTAGTAAAACATTATCTTGATGTCAGAATTGACAGGAATGAAAGTAATATAAAACATTGGTTTGTAGAAAAGCTTTTTCTTTGGAACAGGAAAAGAAATGGAAACATTACTCATTAGCACAATAACACGTCATTACAAGGTCACAGTACAGGCCTTAACAATTATCTCTGCAAACTTCTGAAAACATGGGTCTACTTTATTGATTCTTGTCAACATTATCCGCATCATATATTTTAAAGTTTTGGTCTGCACAGGTAAACGATAAACAAAGGCAGAAATATTTCCAAGGTCGGATAGAAGAAACTAATCAGAAATGAAAGCGGCGAAGGAAATAAGAAGAACCTTGAAGGCTTAGTCAGAAACACCAAATCCAAAATAAATTGAGAACTACTCATCAAACGCTCCATTAGTGGAGAAAGGTCAGAGTAAACTATCAGAAGCATGTTAACGAACTAATTTAAGAGAAGAGAAATATAAAGAGTTAAGAAAATGAGCAGATTGATGTTTTTATTCCTCCATGTTTTTAATTACAAGCTATGGTTTAAAGTCATTGAGTGCCACAAAGGTTTCTCAAACTGCACAATCCTGAATTTACAGGAGTGATTCTACTGAAAAAATGGCAGATTTTTCAAATAATTTAATTCATTTCCAGCTGAAGTTGTAGTTGGATGCTGGAAAACATTTCCAGAAGTTTCTGCATGTTTTTCAGGTGGATCTCAGCTAAAGATCGGCTTAAACTTTCCTGCTCTGCTGTATTTCTCTGCAGAGGACAGCAATGAGACGCCTTCTTCTGAAGACGAGCACGACCTGTTGGACTTGAACTCTGACCTGACCATGAAACAGAGCATCAGTTCGTCCAGGAAGACAATCAGTCAGATCATCAAGGACAAGAAGAAACAAACGCAGCTAACGCTACAGTGGTAAGAGCAAACATGGTGCACACATATTTACCGAACACAAACGTCCTGTTTTTGCTCACTGTATGACATAAACATGTCCTGTTTCAGGGATTTTTTTTAGGATTGTCCAACTTATGTGAAATTAAATAGATGCTACAATAATGAGAGAGAAAGAATATTTCAGATATTTGTTCATTAATGTCTTCAGAACCATCAGTTTACATACACAATGATGATTACTGTCTCTTTAAGTAATAGAGGTGAAAACCCAGATGATGATGTCATGGCTTTGGAAACTTCTGATAGGCTAAGTGACACAGAGTTATGTGATGTCATGACAGTTGCTATGGAGTTGCTATGACAACCGTAAACAAACCACATTCTCAATCTCAACAGCAGCGATTTTGTTAATATATATATTTGTCTTGTACATTGGTGAAGAGTGTGAATATACTTTGTTTTTGTTGGTCTGGAAGCCATGATTCATTTATGCTTCGTTAGCCTACAAAGATGAGTTCAGTGGCTTTGATAAATTCTGGTTCGGACTTGTGGGAACTACGTATTGGATCCTTTTTATTTTTATTTTTTCCTGCGAATGAAATATTTTGGTGTAGAGTTCAACTCTAAAACATTTTTAAAAAGGTGATTTTTCTCTTGTGTTAAAAACTAAATTCTTAGTTTTGCACATAATGTTTGAGTTCTCCAAAAATATGAGGGGGGAAAAAGTTGATGTCCAGCTATTGATTTAATTTATTTTTTATTGTAATTCATGCCATATCATGCCATAATTATGTGCTTTTTTGGATAACAAATGTGGATAAAATAGAAAAAATTGAGTTCAGAAAAAAAATTCTCAGTTTGCAAAGTCGAAAATCTGTCAGAAAATACTCAATATTAGTCCCAGAATCAATTAATCCATCCATCTATTTTCCTACGCCCTTGTCCCTTACTGGGGTCGGGAGGGTTGCTGGTGCCTCTCCAGCTATCGTTCCGGGCGAGAGGCGAGGTCACCTGGACAGGTCGCCAGTCTGTCGCAGGGCAACACAGAGACACACAGGACAAACAACCTGCACACACACACTCACACCTAGGGACAATTTAGAGAGACCAATTAACCTGACAGTCATGTTTTTGGACTGTGGGAGGAAGCCGGAGTACCCGGAGAGAACCCACCATGCACAGGAGAACATGCAAACTCCATGCAGAAAGACCGGGGCCGGGAATCGAACCCAGAACCTTCTTGCTGCAAGGCAACAGCTCTACCAACTGCGCCACTGGGCAGCCTAATCCCAGAAATAATCTAGAAAAAACAATTCAAATTTTGACTTTTGTAAATTGCCAAGGACTCTAGCAAATTGTCATCAATTGAAACTTCCATGTTTTTTTAGAACATTTCTGAGATTAATCTAAAAATTTCAGATTTATTTCTGGCAAATTTTAAACTTTTTTTCTAGAAAGTATTTCTGAAATTTTTGGCAGACATCTACTCCTTTTCCATCCATCCATCCATCCATCTTCTACCGCTTATCCGGGGTCGGGTCGCGGAGGTAGCAGCTTAAGGAGGGAGGCCCAGACTTCCCTCTCCCCAGCCACTTGTTCCAGCTCCTCCGGGGGAATCCCGAGGCGTTCCCAGGCCAGCCGAGAAACATAGTCCTTCCAGCGTGTCCTGGGTCTTCCCCTCCTCCCGGTGGGACGTGCCCGGAACACCTCACCAGGGAGGCGTCCAGGAGGCATCCTGACCAGATGCCCGAGCCACCTCAACTGGCTCCTCTCGATGCGGAGAAGCAGTGGCTCTACTCTGAGTCCCTCCCGGATGGCCGAGCTTCTCACCCTATCCCTAAGGGAGAGCCCAGCCATCCTGCGGAGAAAACCCATTTCGGCCGCTTGTATCCAGGACCTCGTTCTTTCGGTCATGACCCAAAGCTCATGACCATAGATGAGGGTAGGAACGTAGATCGACCGGTAAATCGAGAGCTTCGCTTTTGGCTCAGCTCTCTCTTCACCACGACGGACCGGTACAGCGCCCGCTTCACTGCAGAGGCTGCACCAATCCGCCTGTCGATCTCCCGTTCCCTTCTTCCCTCATTCGTGAACAAGATCCCAAGATACTTAAACTCCTCCACTTGGGGCAGGACACCCCCCCGACCCGGAGTAGGCACTCCACCCTTTTCCGGCTCAAGACAATGGCCTCGGACTTGGAGGCACTGATTCCCATCCCGGCCGCTTCACACTCGGCTGCGAACCGCTCCAGTGAGAGCTGCAGATCACGCTCTGATGAAGCCAATAGGACCACATCATCCGCAAAAAGCAGAGATGCGATCCTAAGACCACCAAAACGGATCCCCTCAACACCCCGGCTGCGCCTAGAAATTCTGTCCATAAACGTAATGAACAGAATCGGTGACAAAGGGCAGCCCTGGCGGAGTCCAACTCTCACCGGGAACGAGCCCGACTTACTGCCGGCAATGCGGACCAGGCTCTGGCACCGATCGTACAGGGACCTGACAGGGCCCGATACCCTATACTCCTTTCATTCAAACAAAAATATTAATTTGTTCCATTACTCATCAAGCCATTTTTTCTTTCCCTGGTACTATTTTTCTATCTTGCATCTCTAACATGATATTTGATCTTCTGCTTTTCTCTGCAGGCTTGAGGAGAACTACATCGTGTGTGAAGGAGTGTGTCTGCCTCGTTGCATCCTCTATGCTCACTATCTGGACTTCTGCAGGAAAGAGAAACTAGAGCCTGCATGTGCTGCTACATTTGGAAAGGTGAGTTTATTTTTTTCCTGTGAGATTCTTTACATTTTCAGACACAAATAACCAGATATAAGGAAGGCAAAGCAGGTTTTTGTTTGGTTTTGCAGGAATTCATTTTTCTTTGAGATGGTCCAACTTAATAATCAGCTATGCCTTTAATGATGACTAGTTATTTAATGCATGTTTGTTTTATTTGTGGTTTCACTGACCTATAAGAATTGTTCTTGAGATATAAAACCTTAAATTTAAAATTATTTTCTTTCTCCATTTACCTACGTGAATGAAAATGATGTATGCAGTTCAAAATAAATAGTTTGAAGCTCCTTTTATGCCTTTTCTGCTCATCAGACAATCCGGCAAAAGTTTCCTCTTCTGACAACAAGAAGACTCGGCACCAGAGGACACTCCAAGTAAAAAAAAAAAAAAGGAAAAGAAGTAATTACAAGTTGGGTTTTATGAGAATTTATGCATAACTTAAACATTTTCCAGATATCATTACTATGGAATTGGGATCAAAGAGAGCAGCGCGTATTATCACTCCGTGTATTCAGGTAAAGGTTTGACCAGGTGAGTTTATTTTAAACCTTCTGCTGTTAATTTAACAACATAATAAAATCAGATGTTTGTTTGAATTTAACTCTTGTTTTGTTTTGCTTGCAGATTTTCAGGCAGTAAGCTCAAGAATGAGGTACTTTTTTTCCCCCCTCAATGCAAAGCATGTTTCATACTCTAAGCCTTAATAGGAACTTAGTCTAGTTTAAAAAATAAAAACTAGTTGAGTTCCAGCACATCTGGTTAGCTGGTGTTACTGCTGTATGCACTGTACAATGGCTGCTGGAAAAGACAAGAGTTTTGTTGTTGGCTTACCGTCCAGAAGCCACTTGCTGCGTTCTTGTTGGTTGTGCAGGAGCCTCCATTTCTGCTTGTCAAGGCAGCATAGTTGTATAATTTTGCTTCTATTTGCAGCCGTTTTTATATGTTATATTTGACATCTATTTTTTAAATTAAAATATAAAGAAAATGGATAAATTGCATTTTTTTTCCCAGAATGGCTTCTCCGGTTACATTCTGTTCCAGATGTTTGCCTCACAGATGTTGTGATAATCAACAACATCTTCCATGATGTTTGCCTCACTTCTAATGAGGAACAAAGTTCTTAGTTACGTTTTTTTATCATTTTAATTTGAAATCTGCCAAGTATATGAATTATTTAGGAGTCAACCGTATGTTTTTAGGGCTGCTCTTATTCGCTGCTGTGATAAGGAAGTAAAGAAATAATCTAAAATTCAACAGGATTTTGATACAAAATGAATAATCCTCTGAGTGGACCACATCTATCCCCTCATTGTTGATAATTAGTGATTTCAAAATGTGATTTCAGCATTTTTTGTTGCCACAACAGTATTTTTTCCCAAACGGATTTAAATAAAGTGTAGAAACTGAACGAGTGTTTGTTTTGCAGGGTGGCTTCACCAGGAAATACTCTTTGAGCTCTAAAACCGGAACGCTGCTTCCAGACTTCCCCAACGCCCAGCATCTCGTGCTGCAGGGAAATATTTCCAGAGAAAAGGTCGCTGATTTTTATCTCATGCTTTGTGTTTTAGTAAACAAACAAACAAAAGATGTTCCTAGATTTAGGAAGACTGAATCTTCTCTCTACTCCAGGTTGACACTCTGATCATGATGTATAAAACTCACTGTCAGTGCATCCTGGATAACGCCATCAATATCAACTTTGAAGAGGTTGTTTTCTGTTATGTATCAGAACTTTATCCTGATAAGGTTCTGATACAAGTTGATCATTTTAATTTGTTTTTTCTCAGATCCAGAATTTCCTGCTCCACTTCTGGCAGGGAATGCCCGACCATCTCCTGCCGCTGCTAGAAAACCCGATTATAGTCGACATCTTTTGTGTCTGTGACTCCATCCTCTATAAGGTCCATTACTGGTTTTATACAGAAATTCTTCATGTGAGCATTTAACTGCCTTGATCTGAGAGAGAACCAGGATGATCCACCATGTTGGGAAAACTGCAGCTTTTTCTCATCTGATATGACTACTGTTACAAACTTTACATGAACATGAAACTCTGTCCTGTCAGTCCTGCACTTTTATGTGCTAGACACCTTAACTAAATTTCTACTGCAGCAGTAGAGCCAGTGAAAAAAAATTCTGACTTTAATCTCAAATTTTTACTTTTTTTTTCAGAATTCAGAAAAAAATTCTGAAGAATTTAGATTTTTTTCAGATTCAGAACAATAAAAAAAAACCTAAATTCCAACAATAAAGACAGAATTTGGGATTAGAGTCAGGATTCTTTTGCTGTGCCTAAGGCTCTGCTATACCTACTGAGATGTAGAAAAGTCAAACCTTTATTTGATGTTGTTTAACGGGGAAAAAACAAATAAGAAATTATAATTTATCCTCCTCTGTCTGATTTCGTGTTGCTCATGATTTGTTTTCTCAGGTTCTAACAGACGTTTTAATTCCAGCCACGATGCAGGAAATGCCTGAGAGGTGCGTTTCTAAAACTTTACTCCAGAAAACTTCCCATGTGTTAGAGGTAAACCTGTTGCTGCTTCTCAGTTTATTGGCAGATATAAGAAACTTTGCCAAACACTGGGAACACTGGTTGGCCTCTTCTCTGGAGAACCTCCCAGAATGCCTTGCAGCGAAGAAGCTCCCCATCGCACGGCGCTTTGTCTCCTCCCTGAAAAGGCAGACATCTTTCCTGCACCTGGCGCAGGTAAAGCAGACTGGAAACCAATTGGATATCTGGGAACGGACCTGGAAATGATTTTTATTCTCTCTGCGTTGTCCCAGATTGCCCGGCCGGCTCTTTTTGACCAAACTGTGGTGACCGGCATGGTTCTGGACATCGACTGCGTGGATCTCAGCAGCATCAACTCACAGCCGCTGCTCAGCCCGTCGGCAGCCGGAGACCAGGAATCGGATATTTACTCTGAGTGTAAGAAAAACGAACTCCAGGATTCATCATCAGGATCGATGCTGTTTGTTAGCTTAGCATAAATGTTACCAACCGAAATGTTTAGTTTTTTTAAAAATGCAAATCTTCAAGCTTCAATATTTCTAAGTTAAATTGAAAGGTTGATTAAAATGAAAAAAAAAAAACAAAGCCACAATGAGGATTTTAAAAGAAAAAATAAATAGATTTGTAGCATTTCTAGAAATGTACTAATGAAACAGACAAATAAATATATAAAGCAATCATAAAATTCTTAAAAGTATTAGAAAAATTAATAGAACAAAAAAGAAGAAGTGTTAATGTAAAAAAGTGAAAAGAAATTGGATAAATATTATTGGTAACCTTTGACCCTTTGTTAAAAATTAAACTGGAGAAAAAAATACTGAAAAAATACATAAAAAAAAAAAAAATAAATAAATGGTTGGAAAAAGGATTGAAGATATAAATGACACAATTAGTTAAATCACAAAATAGTTTATCCAGACAAACGAGTAAGTGATGAAAAAATAGAACATTTAAAATTAAAAAGTGGATAAGTAAATGATTTTTTTCTCTTTATATTGGGTTTTCATGCTTAATTTTTCTACATTAAATATTTTTTCTGCAAATTTCATGAGATAAAGAAACAACAAATCATGAAAATAGTTTATGGAAATTGTTGTTTGAATGTTTAACATAATGATGTGCCTTGTTGCATCTGTCCAGATTGCAGGACGTTCCTCCTAAAAACTAGTTTTCAGGTTGTTGGTGAAACTCTTGAAATAAATATTTGCACCTTTCAATGCTTTTTAATTGATAGAATTAAACTGGAAATTATTTTTCCATGTTTAGTTGACTTTGTACTGACAAAACCTACCCAAGTTTGACTGCAATTTTATATTTTCTTGTTGCATTTTCTTTTTTTTCCCCCCTCAGACGACTCCATCAGTGTTTTTCAGGAACTGAAGGAACTGCTGAGGAAAAATGCTACAGTTGAATCGTTCATAGAGTGGCTGGACTCGGTGGTGGAGCACAAAGTCATCAAGGTGGAGACAGTTCACTCACTCACCGAAAGAGCAAATAATCAGCTTTTTAAACCATTTATTCATGTTTTCATCAGCCTGGCAAGCAGTGCGGCCGATCCGTGAAGAAGAGAGCTCAGGATTTCCTCCTCAGGTGGAGCTTCTTCGGTGCCCGGATCATGCACAACCTCACGCTCAACAACGCCTCCAGCTTCGGTAAGGAACTGGAAAGAGTTTATTCCAGTTTATGTAAGCTATGGCCTTTATGACATTTATAACATTGATGTTAATGTTTTAAAGCAGGAAGTCCTGCAACTCGCAGAAGGGATTATAAAATCCACTTTTTGAAAATATTTATTAAAATATTATTTCCTGTTTTGGAAAAAAAAAAGACAGACTAAAATTGGATCTGGAGATTTTATTTTTAATCTACGCTGCTCAGCCATAGAACTGGGTCCAAATCTTCGTTCACGTTACAAAAACTCAAAATCTTAAATTTCTTTTGTTTAGTTTCTAATGCAAATAAATTATCACAATTGAAATGAGACAAAACTAACTTACAAGTAACTTTTCAGCAAGATATATGATTTATTATTTATACAAATAATAAACAAATAAATAATTTACTCAAAACATTTATTATTAGTGAAATTATCTCCCAATGGATCTAGAACTTTTTCACCAATATTAATGATTGTTTTAAGTCAATAATTCCTTAATATTGAAGAAAATGTTCCATTTCCATTGGCAGATTTTTTAACTTATAATATGGTGAAAAATTTGTCATAAGTTAAATAATCTGCCAATTGGAAATGGAACATTTTCATCAATATTAAGGAATTATTGACTTAAAACAATCAAATTATTGCTGGAAAGTTACTTGGAAGTTAGTTTTGTCTTATTTCATGTACTAAAATATTTGGACTAGAAACCAGACCAGAAGATTTTGTGTTTCTGCAGTGCAGATGAAGATTTTCAGGTCTTCCCACTGAAAGACGTCTGCTGGTCCGATGCGAGCCAGCTCAAAGCAGATTGCTACAATAGCATCATAAATCGTAATGGCCAGACTTGCTTTGATTACACAGCGTCTTATCTGCGGTCGGTGTGCTCTCTGTTCAAACACACGCACACAGGCTACGTGTGCATGAATAAACAACCACCATTTGGTGGCTCTCGCTCCCTCTGAAGGCCCACTTAAGCTCAAACACAAACGTGTGACCCTGCAGGTCAAACAAAGAGCAGTGGGGCTCTAAAGGTCGAGTGAAATCTCAGCTGGAAGAAAGTCTGAGCCGCTTTCTCTCCTGGTGCTGACAGGTTCCTTCCATCTGATCCGGATGCTGTTAGACGAGTACATCCTGCTGGCGCTGGAGACGCAGTTCAACAACGACAAGGAGCAGGACCTGCAGAACCTCCTGGAGAAATACATGAAAAATGCAGGTATTGGGTCTCACTCAGAGGTGGGCAGAAAACCCAGGAACTGAACTCAACATGGAGTAGAACTACTGTTACTGAAGTGAAAGTGAAAGTAGGCAGTAAAAATGTATTTGGTTAAAAGTCTATTAAGTTCTTAGTAATTGATGAAATTATCAATCATCTAATATTAAAAAATATTCATTTAAGAACAAAAATAAAAAAAAAATATTATAATAAAGTTTTTCTAAATCAGTTTCTTTCAGTAAAAAAACTTATGAAACTTCAACAAAAACTGCAGGTGTGAGTCTGAGTCCAGTGGATTTTTGGTTAAAACTTGTTTGTTTTTCATTCATTGGGAAGAAAATCCAGTAGTTTTACTCAAGTAAGAGTAAAAATACTTCATAATAATATTACTCAAAGTACAGCTTAGTAAAAATACTCCTAAAGTCAATTTTTTCAAAAAAGTTACTCAAGTAAATGTAACTAGTTACTACCCAACTCTGGTGTCACTGAACCCAAATCAAACCAGTCCTGTCTAGTCCAGTTCGTTTATCTAATTTGGTTCATTTAAAGCAGTGCTTCTCAATTATTTTCTGTTACGCCCCCCCTAGCAAGAAGAAAACTATTCGCCCCCCCCAGTTCCACCGTGACTATCCATCTCTGCATAACATTTTATCCTTATTAACATTAAAGAAAAGAAAAAAAGAAAGACATATGGTCAAACTTACAAAGAATAACTTTATTAAATCGTGTTTTAAGTCTGTTTTAAACATGTTTAAACTGTAGACATGTTTGACCAACTAATTGCACCATTGCAAAATTAAATCAAATCAATAAATAATATTTAATAATTATAATAACTAATAAACTACAAAAACAAAACAAAAAAAATTTAAAAAGCAGCCTGTTCCCCAGGGCCACACGCGTCCCCCCAGGTATCGCACCGCGCCCCCCAAAGGGGGCACGCCCCACTATTTGAGAACCACTGATTTAAAGAGGCGTGAAAAACACAAGTGGTTCTTGTTGCAGCGCCCCCACAGGCGAGGAGGGGAGCATGTATTTTTTATTTAGTTTGGTTTATTTGACGCAACGCCGTGTGAAAGCGAAACGCAGCAGCTAAAAATGTAACAAATGTTGCAACTTTGAAAACATCGTTAAAACTGTTCCCTCCAGCAGCGCTAAATCAGGATAATTATCTGAAATTGAAGTTTGGTCGTTTCCTTCAGATGCCAGTAAAGCTGCGTTCATGGCGTCGCCCAGTTCCTGCTTTCTGGCGAACCGCAACAAGGCCCACGCCTCCATCGACCAATCGGTGAAGAATGAATCGTTGGGAGGACGCGCCTACATGCCTCTGTCGACCAATCAGCAGCAGGATCTGGAAGCGAAAGCCGTCCTCTATCAGGGGAACGACGGTTCTGGCTTCACGTCTTCAGGTAACCGTGGTAACCGCCTGGCAGTTTAAGCATGAAAACAAAATGTCTGAATTTTGATTCCCATCAGGCGGTCAGATGGACTTTTCTCAGGTCAGCGGACCCCTCATGACGCCGCCCATCTCCCCGGCCGCATTGATCCACCGGGGCTCTGTCATTAACCAGGGGCCCATGGCGGGGAGGCCCCTGACGCCCTCTTCCTCGTCCTGCTCTTTCTCCTCATCCTCCTGCCTCTCCTCTCTCAGTGAAATCACGCAGCCCAGCCCCTGCTCCTCGTACCCGGAGACCCTGTACCACTGCTTGCCGCAGTCGAGCGGGTTTTTTCCCGCCGCCGGCAGCGGGCCCTCGGCTCAGAGCTACCAAGCTGCTCCCAGGTTAGCTTTATGTGCTGCTTATGCTAAAATATAATGATATATTTACTTTCACAATTACTAATTACAGTATATATTATAATAATTATATTAATGTAGGAATTACTAAGCAAAATAATGTTTTTAGGCCCAATGATTGTCTGCTTTGGTTGTTATCTTAAGCTTAAGTATTTGATAAATCGATTGGCCTGAAATGATATTTGGATTAATCATGATAATCAATCATGGAAATAATCGTCAACTAATTTAGTAATTGATTAATTGCATACAGAATTTTAAAAAAAACTATTTTTGACAAAGCAGTCAGAGCTTAAATTATGTCAAAAAGTTTAAATATAAATTTTGCATTTAAGATTAAAAAAATATCTGGAAATTCTCCTCACGTGTTGTTAGCATTGTAGGCCATAAAACGTTTATTTTCCTGTTTAAAAAGGAGTAGATTACCTGATTATTTTTAATAAAATGCTCAAGTTCATTAAAAAATCTGCTGATCGTACCCATTTTTTAATCTGATTAATCGTCAGAATAGTCAATAAAATAATCTTTTTTTGCAGGCATTTAAATCGTTTTTGCTTTTGTCAGGAATATTTTATAGTAAGTTTGCCAGCAGTGCAGGTTAGTTTGTGAAAATGAGAACAGCATGTAATGATTAAAACTGGCTTATACTAATTATTCAAGGTTTTGTATTCAAGGTTTGGAAGGTGCTTGATTTCTGTGCAAAGTCCTTGAAACCTCTTGATTCATTTTCAAAGTTTTGGAGTAAAATGCAATCTAATGTTGGATTAAAAACAAAAATTAGGAAAAAGTTATTTACATCTAATAAAAAGGAACAAACATTTGTTTTCTGTTTGCATGAAGTTAAATCAGATCAAACTTCTACTGCTTTAGATTTACCTAAATTATTTCTATTTGCTAAATTCAAGAAATGTTTTATTTTATTTTTCAATATTTATTATCCCTAATGATTCAATCACTTATTGATAATTGAAATAAAGTTTGGCTTTTATTTTATACATTAAAGTTATTGAAATTAGGGGATTTTTTGTTAAATTAGTGTTTTATTTTCAAACCAGATGGAAACATAATCATTACATTTTATTTTATTTTATTTTACTGCATCTCTGCTGTAGAATGTAGAAATTATTAAACAAGAAACAAGAAATTATTAATAACAATAATAAATTATATGTTAAAATAGTGAAACTGTCTCTTTTAGTTCATTTGTTCTGGTTTTATCTCCAAAGTGCTGGAGAAGTTTGAATAAGACTGGAAAGTGCTTGAATTTTACTGTGAGAAAATTGTATAAACCAGATTAAGTTCTGAGAATAATGGGATTAGTTGGGGTTTTTTTAGATCTCAGGTCCAGAATCCCTGCATGACAGCAATTCAGACCCATAATCCTCCTCTGGGGTGTCATCTGGCCCGGTACCCGATCTTGGGCGACCCGGCCTTGAGCAAGGACGGTTTCTACCCTCCGTCGGTCCACGGCAGCAGCGACTGTTCCCTGACGGCGTACGGCTCCGCGGTCCGGCCACCTTCCAGATACACGCCGGGTCCTGAACCGGTCCAGGCAGAACCGGGTCTGGATCAGCAGGCGGCACCAGGGGACGCTCAGATTCTGGATGCCGCAGATGGTTTCGGCTTCATGGGGGCCGGACTGAACCTTGCTGGCGGCGGCAGCTGTCAGGGGCCGGCGTACGGCGTTCTGGGTCATGGCGGTGAGGATTCCTAGAGTCCGGTTCTGTTTGAACAGAGAATATCTTAACTTCCAAAAAACAAATGAAAACTTGTTAGATGCAGAAAAATATGGAAGATGATTTGGGCCACTGGAAAAACAGAATGAACTCTGACTCCAGAGTTTTGACCTTTTTTTTTCCAAAATTATGACTTTAATCTCAGATTAAATGAGAATTCTGAGACTAGAGTAAATTATTCATTCTAATCTCAGAATTCTGACTTTAATCTCAGAAAGTTCAGAAATCTGAGAAAATGGTGAGAATTTTAATTAGAGATTGATGTCAGAAATAAGAGATTAAATCATATTTAATTCCTAATCTCAGAATTCTGCTTTAACATCAGAAAGCTGGGAAAAATAATTTGAATTAAAGTCAGAATTTCAGAGGCTGAAATCAGAAATCCGAGATTTCAGTCAAAATTCTGGGAAATTTTGATTTTTTTTTTCCATATTTACTCACCAAATTCTGAGAAAAAAATAAAAATTTCTATTTGTTTTTTTGAGAATTCTAAGATGAAAGTCCGATTTCCTTTTTTCCAGTGGCTGTAATCCTCTTCCATACAACTTAATTTAATTCAAGTAAATTATGTTATGACCTTTTTCTCATGTTTTATCAAGTTTTTCATGCTTGAGTTTTTATTCCCATTGATTGAAGAGCCAGATTTCTACTTCTCCAAAGTGAAAATCACAAAGATCGACCTTAAGATTTAGTTTTAATTTCTATTTCCAGGTTTCTATGGCAACAGCAGCTTCTTGGCCGGCCAGCGGCTGAATCCTTTGGTTGATCAGCATGTGTCCGTCATCAGCAGCGTGGGAAGTCTTCGTCCGTTCTCCGCAGCGTTCTCCGAGGTTCACGACCCGCTGAACATCCTGGACGAACCAGGAAGGAAAACAACAGGAAGCTATTTCAGCGAGGCAGAATCTGGACCAGGTCCGTATCAGAACCACCGAGACCAAACAGTTGCTAATATATTAGCAATGCTACTTTAGATATGCTATACAAAAAATAAAATACACAAGTAAAGGCAGATTATCAGGATTAACTTTTTTAGTATCAATCCCAATCCAATATATGATGGGGTTCTCCAAAGTTCTGGTTTAGGACCCCTGTAGTTCTTGTTGTCAATGTCTTTTTCTTCATTGGGTGCTAAATGGTATTTAGCTGAGGTAGCTAAATACCTGGCTAGCTAAGAGCTAAGCTGAATGTTTAGCTAGCTCAAAAATAAATATTTAGTCTGGAGCTAGTAGTTACTTTAAATTTGGAAAAAATATTTAGTTTGTAGCTAAATGTTCAGCTCCAAACTAAATATTTAATTAGTATAAATGGAGACATAATTGTGGACCTCTGCTAGTTTTGTCCACTAGATACAATTTCCAGGCGCTTCATCTGTTCAAATAATCACAAACGAGTACAAATAGTGTTGGATTCTCCAGCTTAAACACCATAAAACATAAAAATCCTCTTTTATTTTACCATCAAATTTATATTTAAAATGTTTTTACATTGAGAGCGAAGTGTAGCCAAGCCGCATTCCTTGTTTGTGTGCAGAAGCTAATGAAGTTGGTTCTGATTGAGTGTATCTTGTCCTCAGGTCATCCTCTTCCCCCCTCCGGATCTGCGACCTGCATGTTCGGACTTCCGTCTCCGTTCAGCTCCCAGGACGCTCTGACGTCTCTGCAGCGCGGCGCGGCGTCCTCAGAGGTACAGGACCTGGTGTCCTCGCTGCCGCCCATCAACACCGTGTTCATGGGGGGAGCGCAGTGAAGCACACGGAAAAATCATTGCTTTTAGAAAGAACTCCTAGGCTTATATTAACTTATGGAAAATAACTAATAAACACTGAAATCACATTGAAAAGAACTGAATAACTTTCTGTCTCTTCATGTTTCTGTGTGTAAATAAAAGACGCTGACTGACTGCACATGTGAAAAACGACCCAGATTGTTTTTGTTGCTGCTGGTTTAGTTTGGTTTTGATCCTCATCAGGCTTTCAGAGACAAACTGGGCCGTTTTACTGGAGAAAACTGTTTTGAACCGGCAGTTACAGGTATTAGGAAGATCCACGTCTTTATTTCCTCCTCTAAACTCGTGTATGCGAAACAGAACAAAAGGAAAAAATATGTAAATGTTATTAAAATGTGTTTTCAGAGATTTCTCTTTTAGTTTTTCCTCTGAAGGAATTTCAAGTCCAATATTTGCAGTTTTTAATCATTTTTAGCTTTGTAATGAGCTGATACAACGAGTGATTATTAAGTAATAGTTATTCCTTCTGCAGCTTGTTCTGTTGACTGAAATGGAGACATTTTCAAACCAAAATAAATCATTTATTGAATGTCTGACGGACTCAACAAGAATGTTTCTTTTCTGGAGGAAATGAGTACTTGTGTGTGGATTCTCTCTGGGTTCTCCACTTCCTCCAGAAACCTGACAGGTGAATTGTTGTGAGGTGTGAATGTGTGTGTGTTTTTTCTGTGCCTTTGTGCTGGTGGACCGGTGACCTGTCACCTGTTTATTTTTTTTCTCTGTTAATTTTTCCATTTCTTTTACTTTTAATTTGTTTCTCTTTTTTCTTTCTTAATTTCTTCTCTAATTTTTTCTCCTGTTTTCTTATTTTTTCTCTTTTTATTTTTTCAATTTTTTCTTAATTTTTCTGCAGTTCTTGGTTTTTTTTTTTCTCTCACTTTTTTATTTCACTACTTTGTGGTTATAAACTGAGGAAACGTGACTCTCATCTAAAGGTCGTAGGTTGTTGAGAGTAGAAGCTGCGTCCCGCTGACCTCTGGCCGACCCTGAATGGTCGTGACGCCGCCGCTCTCCTCCTGCCTCCCTGATTGGTTTTTATACGTTATCTACTCAGGGGGAAAAATCCATTTCAGGTGCAGCCGTGCAGGAACAGATGGCGGCGTATGTAATGATTACAGAATCCCCACGTTAAAATACTTTAATTACTAAGTCAATAATGGCTGCAACAATTGCCGGAGCTTTAGTGTAAAAACAACAGAAGGCTGAAGGCAAACTTTGGGCCAATGTTTAACCAGAACCCGACCTCCAGGTCTGAGTCATTTTATTTTGGTGAAACAGATTTTAACACAAAGAGGGAATGAAGAAAAACTATTTATTTCCATGTTAGTCTCTTTTTATTAACAGTAAATTAAAATATTTTACAAAATTATAAGAAAGCTAAGTATTTATTCTTACCAGAATTTATGTTTGTGCAGCAGCTGCTTTGATCGAGTCTGCTTATTTTAAATGTCCTTTGTCATTTTAAAATTAAATATATTTACATTTTCATTGCCTTAAATAATTCAGCAATACAGGATTTAAAGAAAAACACAACAAAAGAACTAAACGGCAATATTAAGCCACCAAAATCTGAATAACAATAAATAAATCTGAGAATTTTATTGATATTTCATGAAGAAACGTGTGAAAACTAGAGATTTAATCAAATTTAATAAATGTAATATTTAAGAAATTAAACAAAATCTGAATAAATCAAAAAGCAAACATAAGATGTTTTACACAATACTTTATAAAAATAGACTAGTTAATTTTATTTACAGTAAAACATCTTATTGTTTCACATAGGTAACTAAATGGATAAATTAAAAAATTGGAAATAATTTAAGAATTAAATAAGAAATTAAGTCTTCAAAAAATGAAGAAATTGATAAAACGGATTTGTTTTTATGTGGTTTTTTATGCATCATAAATACTTTTGGAGAAACAGAAATTCAATTATTGTGCTGCTTTTGAATCTAAGAAATTATTTGCACATTTCTTCTTTAATATTTTAGAATAAAATATCACACTCTATACAGTCTTATAGGCTCATTTTAGGTGTAGTTTTTAAAAATAAAATTAAACTATCAGTAAACCTTCTCTTGCAGTATTAAATGTTGTCCACTAGGTGGCACCAAAGTACAGATTTTTATTTTTTTACTGTTAGCAGTAAATCTGCTTCGACCTGCAACATTTAGACTTTCTGTCATAAATAAACAATAAATTGTTCAATTAAATAATAATAAACTATTTTTACTAAATGAATTTAAACAATTTGGCTTCATCTCTTCACCTCATATGAAGTAAAATTATACATAAAACAATTATGAAACATAAAAAAACTTATTTCAATTAACTAGACAGATAAATTAATATGTTAATATTAGGAGAACAAATATACAAAAAAATTTAAATTTTTCATAAATTGTTAATCATGTACTTATTATATTATTTTATATCGTAGTTCTGAGGTTGGAAATCACCTCTCACTGAGTCGATCAGATTATTTTTGAACATCTGCACGGACATGTTTTGATCATCTTCATGGATTTCATTTTGCCACATTTTGCAGATATTTTACGGTTTCTCTGTGGTTGGGTTTTTGCAGCCATCTCATTTTTACAAGTGACCAAAATGACAGAATGAAATAAAAAATGCTTTTTCCGTCTGCAGTCCAGCAAAGAGAAAAATCTTAAATTCTCGACTCGACTTTGTGCAGGATTTGCTGTGAAAATGCAAACTCGCGCTGGTTTTTGTGAAACAGCATCACTCCTGACCTCTTTTTGGGAAGAAAATTAGGAGAAAACGTTAAATTTTCAGGAATTGAATTCTTCAGCGCTCAGAAGCTAAATTGAAATGGACAAAATTGGTTTGGAAATGTGATTTTTAAATTCCAAACACAATATTAGAAAACATCTCTGTATCATTTAGTGCAAAAAAAGAATTCTGTGATGAAAGATGTGTATTTAAAGATAGTTTGAAAGAAAGTATTTGGGATTTCTGCAGCAAAGATGATTTATTTCTAATACAGAGACTGATGAATGTCTATCAATCAGTTTTCTTGTTTCTTTAATTTATAATTTAACAGAGAAATAAATTGATGAGTTCCTTTTCTTTAACATAAAAGCTCAAAATTTAGATTGGACTGAGCTAAATAGTTTCTTAACTTTACAATCAATGTGTTATTAATTAGAAACACAATTAATTTTGCCCAAACTTTTCATAATTGCCTCTTTTTGTTTATTATTTCATCCATTTGACTTTAAATTGCCTGATTTAAATAAGGCATTAGGTTTGATTAAACCAAACCGTAATAATTTTATGTCTAGTCGTTATGCAAAAGCAGAAAACCTTATTGACTGAAAACAAAATAAAACAGATGATTTTTCAGTTGTTTTTTGCCATATTGATATTACATATAGTACTGATAAATTGTGATATATTGTGCACTCCTTTGAATATGAGAAAATTTCACATAATTTCAAAATTCTTTTAGTTTAAAAAAACATTAAAACCATTTAAAATAATAGAATAGCCACATTACATATATATTAAAAGGTTCTTTGGTTTCTGCCTAATAATTTTTGTTCCTTTCCAAATCCCTTAAAATATAAAAAAAACTGCTTAGTTTTATAGCATCACTATAAAACTAATCTGCAAAAATGCAGATTAGTTTGCATGTTTGCAAACATGCAATAGATCTGCATGTTTGCAGATGTATTGCATGCAAACATGTTTTAAAGCTTTATTTATTCTACAAAAAAGTGGCGAAAAGCAGAATGTTTTAAAATGTTCCCCAGCAAAAATATAGAAAAAAAATATTTTATTGATTTATTTGCATTTTTAAACTGCAGCTTTTTGTTCAATATTAGATTAAATTACCTTTAGCTGCTAAGAGACTCTTAACTTCTGAAATGACAGTTTGGATATTAAAACATTCATCATGACAAGAATGTTTAATGTTTCAATGATAAATATGAAGCTAAATGCATGTCAGCACAAATTTCAATGACTAATTTGCAGTTTTAAAACTAATATGTTGCAGTTTTCAAAACCAAATAAATGGATTACTGAGTGCATATATGAGGAAGGTCTGTGGAATAGTTTTTCATCTTTTTCTGCATGCGTGCGCACAGAGGTACATTCTTAAAGATAAAAAGAAACAAGCTATTCAGTGCTGCTGCAGAGCCTGTCCTCCATGCAGAAAAAACCATAAAGGTAGATAAAAAGACTTTGGTGGCTTCTGCTCTTTTTCCTAACTTGTGTCACCTTGGAAAGACTGACATTAATAAGACTCCTAATTGCGTCCTTAGCAGATCCTCAATAGCTGCAACAAAGGGCCTCACATCAAAGTTGAATTTAATTTCTGAGTTGGAAACGTTGAAGCTTTCCGCTCTTCATTGTCTGATTTTGGTTCTGCAATAAATGTTGGTTCTCTAACTATTCCACATATGTACGGCTGTTTCGTAGCATTTTAAGACATAAAGATGTTCTGATGTTTTAATTAAACCAGAACATATAAAGGTGCAGACGGAAAAAAAAGCAGATGAAACATGTTAATGCTTGACCTTCGCTTAAAGCGTATTTTTAAGCCGTATTCAGTCGAAGCTAAAGACAGAGAAGAGAAAAAAGGTTCAGAAAGGGAGAAAAGTTGTGGCTGTAATCACAATATGCCATTTACTCCTACGTGTTTTCAGCCCAAGGTAAAAGACTCTGCCGAGTTAATTGCGTCTTTTATCTGTCTGGTTGAATAAAAGCACAAAGCCTTTTGCTTATATGTGTAAAAACTGTGTTCAGTCAGAGGTTCTTGTTAGAGAAAATCATTCATTTCACAACAAAAACCAACAGAATGTACAGGCTGAAACTAATGTTGTTGATAATATTAATATATGATTACGCTTTGGTACTTCTGCAGTTTGTTCATTTTGTTGAGAAGCTGAAAAGCAAATAAAGAGCAAGAACGCCAGATTGCTAGATAATTGTAAAGACTCCAAGTGAATCAGAGAAAATTGTGTCTAAGAAAGAAATGAAGATATGCAACATTAATTTAACCTTTTGTTACCAAATGATACAAATTTTTCCTCTGTTTTGATGAGACTTCCTTCGACTCTTGATGAAAGTGGTCTGGGCCAATAAAATTAGTTTTGCATGCTTATGCTAACTAATTAATTAATCAATCAAGTTTATTAGTTGCTATGGCGCCAACAGGTTTCCCCAACTCAAACTTAAGACTTTTAAAGACTTTTATGAATGAAATTTAAGACTTGTATTTCCACAAAAATGTAAAAACTTCATCCTGACAACTGGAAATTGTCTGGATGAAATAAATAAATTTGCATTTACCCATAACAGACGCAAAAAAGCTTGCTAGCTAGCAAGGCTATGTTAGCAGCTCACTTAGCGGTAGCCTAGTATAGCAATTATAGGAAATCATGATCTCATATGATTGTAAATGTAACTTTTTCTTACAACAGTGTATTACAGCCATTGTAGGGAGAGAAAAAGAGTAAATTTTCAGCAAAAAAATTCAGAAATTTTAAGTTTATTTTCTAGAAAAATCTTGCTAGGAAATTGCTAGAAAAAACTGATTAATCTCAGATATTTTCTGGAAAAAACTTGAAAATTTCTGAATTTGAAAAGTTGAAAATTTGACAGAAAAAAATTATAGAAATTTTGAGACTGAGAAATTTAAAAAATATTTTTCCTAAAAATATTCCTCATATTAGTTTTATACTGCTGAATTGCTCAGATTAATCTATGCCATCATAACAAAAAGCCACATTTACCAAAATTTCCAAATTTGATCACCAACTATAATTTGATATCAAATAAAGTAGAGGCAGCAGTAAAGTAGATGTAAGACATACTGCCACCTGCAGACGGGAGTTAGCGTTACATCAACCAAATGTTTTTCACCATAGCAGAAAATTTGTAATAAACTCAGAATTGTGCATTGTTTTTTATGAAAGAGCATTAATCTGCTCTTTCACAAAAAACTGGAGGGGCTGATTGATGTAATTGTGTTGCATACAGATAAAAACTGCTTTGATTTGATTTATAAAATGTTTAAACAAACAACTGATACCTTTGAGGTTCTGTCTTTGCATGTAGAGGGCCACATAAAAAACTACGGTGGTTTGTTTGACACAGTCCATTACGTATATTTTATACTTTTTCCTAATTTTTTGGTTCAGTAACAAAGAGGATATATTGAGTGAACAAGGAAAAACTCTTGAGTTTAACTTTTAGTTGAATTATATTTTAACAAAAACCATATTCTGATGCAATTTTATTGTTTATGAAGAGTTTACTGCATGTTTGTTGGTCATTTAACATAAAAAATATTAAATGGCTCTAGAGTTTAAATAAAAAGTCTCAATTTCTGAACTTCATTAGGTTGAAATGCATTCTGTGTGAGGAACTATTTTCTGGTTTTAATTCTATTCCCCTCAGTCTGTCGCACTGTGAAGTCAAAGCAGAAAAAAAAAAAAAAAAAAGGAAAAAAACTTGCGCTCCACACGGACCTAAAAGAAGGACGGACAAGGCGGAAGAGGACATCAACACAACGCACAACAGGAGTGTCGGTGTGGAGATCCCTCTTCGGTCGGTCGGAGATTTTGATCGACCTGTGTGGAGCAGGATAAGTTGTAGATGGGCGAAGAGGCAGCCGGTAAGAACGAACTAATGTTTAAAAACATCCTGCACGGTGCCTCCCTTTCCCCGGCCGAGCCGCCAGCGTTACCGGCTCGTTAGCAAAGAACGCCTGAACTGAAACGTTTGATAACTTGAACTATTTATATTTGGAAAATAAATATTTATTGTAAATAATAAAAAACAGAAGTCTGTATATTTAAATAAGGTGAAGAAATTTAACAATTAATTTCAAGGGTAGGTTAAGGTTAAGGGAATTAAGTTTGTTACTTGTTCAGTTAACTTTAAGTTACTTTGTGGGTTTAATTCACAGGGGATTTGCTTAGCTTTAATTATATAGTTTATTTCCTGTAGTTTGAGTGAAGTTAATTTATGTAAACTCACATACAGATTAGTAATTGTTTATTTTTCTTCTTTTGGGTTCATTTAAAGGTTTTTACCTGCACTGGACGAAATGCACATGGGTTTGACAAAATAAATGGAAGACAAAATGAAAAAATCTGCCTGGTCCTTAGAGTAAAATCCCTGTTCATGACAATCTACATACTTTATCCATCCCTTTCAAGTGGGGAAGCTACACAGAAAAGAAGAGAACTTGACACGTACAGTGAGAACAAAATTTCAGTCTGTAAAATGTGTAAAATGAAGAAGAGTTAAGGTGGTGTACATCACAACCTTGACGAAGACGCGACTCTCCAACTTGACGCCACTGAAGACCTTTTACCTCAGTCGTTATCAGAAAGTTTTGAGTTTGCACATTCTTCATCTTTTCTCTTTATTTCTTTTTTTTTCATCTCATCCAAACTAAAACTTGTTTTTTTCTCTTCTATCAAGAGGATCTTTGTCCTTTATTGAGCTTTTGTCAGATTATCCCATTCATGCAGCTCGAGTCAGGGCGCTTAAGTCTTTCCTTGAAGGGCAAAAAGCGAGAGAGGTATGTGTAGGGAGGAGGAGTTTCACGCACACACAAACAAACACACACCCACACATGTGTGTGTGCATGTGTGCACACACACATGCACACATACGCAGAAATACTTTCAAACTGGTTTCATGCTTTTCAAAGGAATCTGTCAATCTGCCTCTTCAGCTCAGCTGCAGTTTTAATTTATTTCATCTTTTATATTCAGAATCAAGTGTAAATATAGAGGAGATATATTGCAACATACAGTATATTCATCTAATAATTAGCTTTAAGGAGATAAAAATGACAGCACTAACTGTATATTTGGTCAGCAGCGTTGATCCACTGGACAGATTTTTCTTCAAACTGATTTTTTTTTGTTGACACTAGTGGCTTTATTTTAATTTATTTTTTTACAGTAATCAGACAGAAAGAGAGATACCTTTTCAGTATAATTTACAAATTATCAGCCAGTCTTATCTTTGGTTTACTGTGTTACATTTTCAGAAACGTCTGGAGAAGTTTGAAAAGTTTTATCTGAAGACGTTTTATAAAGAACAAATGAACATAATTTTATTAAAAACTTTTATGATTTTCTCTCCGTTCACCTTATAGAAATAAATTTAATCTCCATCAAACTTGTAAGAAACAAAGTGACAACAAACTTTAAAGTTTCTTCAGCTTTTTCCAGTAGAAAGTACCGATCTTCACAAAATGGAAACAGAAAATGACCAAAACCTGCAAACTGAAAACTAGTTTCAGATCGAGAAACCAAACATTTTACCTTTAAGATGGAAAAAGTAAGTAAATTTGATAATATGAAGGACAGGTGTTCAGCTGAACACAAGATGTTTTCTGCAGAGCTTGAAAAGAAAAATAAATTTTCTTTAAAGAAAGTGGAGCTCAACTACAAGCTGATGATAAATCAGAAAGGAACGAGACGAAGGGGTAAGATTAAGTAAAAAGCTTTCTGAAAAGTAAGACGTGAGGCCATTTCTCATGGTTATTATTTAAAGCTTAGAAATATTAGGACCAATGAAGACACCTTGCAGCGGCCACAAGCACTGTAAAATATTAAGTTAAAACTGGTATTTACAAAGTCTTTATGAATGTTTAACTTAAATCCAAATATATAGATTTCTTTGTACAGATTTGGCTTATTTAGTGCTCTGACAGTGTTGTTTTTAGCTATGTTTTTACCAGTTATTTGATAATTATTGATTAATCATGATTAATCAGATTAGTTGTTTCAGATTTACTATTAATACAGAGTAGAGCTGACCTGTTGATTATTTTTCAATTAATCAATTTATAATTGATAACAAAAGATGATTAATAAGGCTTTTTTCACAATTTAAACCAGGTGAAGCTAAAACTGTACCTGATGAGATTCAGGCAGAACGTATTAGTAAAGCTCTTTTTTTTTTAAATTTCATCCTAACTGTGTATATTTTATACAGTTTTACTTAGTTACTCTCTGAGAGTGTTGTTTTTTCAGCAGATTGCCTTTTTTGCCAGTTAATGAGGAATTAATTACTAAATTAATTGACAGTTAACGATTAATCATGATTAATCGATTCAAACTTACCATCAGGTCACTGATTCCTGATTATTTTTTAATTAACATGTTAATAATTGGGTAGTATAAGATGATAAACAGAAAATTTCCTTCTCAGAATTTGAACTGGGTAAAAAGCTAAAACTATTTATTGCGTTTGGGATTAAAAGTTTTTAAAAATTTTTATCTTATGACTAAAATGTGTATATATTTTGTACAGTTTTGATTTAATTACAGCTATGAACGTGTTGCTTTTTCCAGCAAATACTTTTCTTTTTTTTGCCAGTTAACTAAATTAGTTGACAATTACTGATTAATTACGATTAATCTGTTTAATAATTTCAGCTGCCGAGGCTCAAGATGTTTTTTGGTTTTGCTGGAAACTGTCAGATCTGGCAACCTTGATTGTTTACATGCCTGCTACTCCTCAGAAGTCGTACCAAATCACGTCCAAACTGGACTTAATTATTTAACTTGTTTTTGTTTTTTGCGTGAACCTGATCTTCAGCTCATCACCAGCCTCCATTGGAAACCTTCTACTCTACGCGTCCTAAAAGTCCTCTGTGTTTCGTCCCTCATTACTGCCTCCTTAAAGGAGTATTCTGTATTTCTGCACCGTTGTCTCCCTTGTCTCATCTTTTCTGACCTTCTATTGTGAGTTGCTTGGAGACTGACAGAAAAGAAGCGCCGTCCAACCCTTTATGTTCTCCTTCCCTCCCTTCCTCCTCGCGTCCGTCCATCCGTCATCCATCCATGTCTCGGGCCCTTTACCCCTCCGCTCTTTGTTTCTGTCTTTCCCCTTCAGATATCAAATGCGCTCTCACTTTCTTGCAGCATTCATGCAGCACAGTCGACCACACTTACAATGTCAGCTGTGTGTGCTTAATGGGCTGTGCGCACAAACACACACGCGTCCTTTATTCGCAGGCCTTCATTGTCCCGCCTCTGGCCTTGGGATGGGTGCGTGGTATACCTTCCCTGCCCTGTTAAACATTTGATTTCAGCTGTCCAGATTGTTTCTGCGCGGCTAAACATCGAATTGATCACTCCCCTAAAGCCGTCGTCGTTTGTGTATTAATAATGGCACCAGCTTTATTTTGATTTGATTGATTCCCGATTGTCTGTGTGTTTTGCACCTGTGCTGCAGGGACTGAATGGGAGGAATATGTCACATAGTGATCTTTGTCCTCTTAACAAGCCAATTTATCAGGTGGCTCCGAGGTCCTTGGTGGACACGGGGCTTTTCATTATCCAGCCTCTCCCTCTTCTTCTTTCCCTATTTATCTACCAATTCAAAGAAATCCTTCAACAGAAAAAAACTTAATAATGAAAACCATTCCTCTGATAGAAAAAAAAACATAAATGGCAGTGAAAGCCGCTCTCTTCTCCTTCACAACCAAACCACTGAAAAGAGGATAAAGATGAACCTTCTTAATTAAAGAGCGAGTTTTGAAGCTAACGAGACTTCTTAATTAAAATCGTCCTGAAAGGTGATGAGGTGATGAAGAGGAGCGAGACTCTAGACGAACACAAAGGGTCGTTTTCGAATGTAGCATCCCAGCAGAAGTGTGTTTGAAACCTGATCATCAAATGCTTTGCTTTAACATAATTACAGTTTGTTTTGCTGCTCAAGAGGCGGATGACTTGGAGTCGGACTCCTGGGTGATGGAATATATTCACCCCGGCAAACGTTGAGCCTTTTGCTTCTTCCGCTTGGTGACACCTGGGAACAAGAATGTGGCTGCTGCCCCTTCGGCCTTTATGTCCAATGCCGGTCCGGATAATCAGCAGCAGGTTCCACTGAGAGGCATGAAAGCAGCCAGATGTGGGTGGAGCCGTCGCAAAGCCTTTCAGATAATTAAAATTACCTGAAATGTGTGTAAAAATGTGTGTAAAAAAACCCCAGAAAAACAAATGTAGTTTATCTTAGAGAGTTGTGTTTCTCCTCCTGAAGTTAGCAGCTTTCGCTTCTTTACATTCAATTTTTTTAAGGCGACCTATTATGAAAAGTTCATATTTTGGACATTTGTATGCTTCCTTTTGGGTCTCTACTGGTTCTAAAAACCAATCAGTCATTTTTTGGTAATGATGTTTTTTGGTGTCTGAAAAATGAACCATTTCAAAAGCCTGGAAGCTCTACCCGTTACCTAGCAACCCCCGCAGAGCTCCGTCATTACCAAGCAACCCCCATAGAGCTCCACCGTTACCTAGCAACCCCCGCAGAGCTCAGCCGTTTGTCTCTAAAGTCCGGTTTATTTTGGGGAATAGTGAATGAGTCATTGAACCAAAATATCAAACTCCGGTTCACAAACCTATATCTCAGTTCGGTTGATCTGAACTCTGGCACTTCGGTTCAAATGCATACGTGAACATGGCTCGAACCAGAAACCCCTCAAACAGCAGGAAGCAGACTACAGCTCAGGGCATTCTGGTTTAATATAACCAAAACAAACACGCTAGTCTAACGCTAGTAGGATGGCTTGTGTTTTTTTACCAAAGCCAAAAAGAAATCCTACAACTGCTAAAATCTGACGCTACTCCATTTTTGTAGGAAGAACGAAGTTACACTCTTTATCTTTTTCAGGGGCTTTTGTGTAGTTTCCTTCAGTGGTTTCTGGTGCAGCGCCCCCACAGGCGAGGAGGGGAACAGCTTTTCAATGAGTTTGCTTTGTTTGATGTAGTCCAGTGAGAAAGAGAAAAGCAGCATCTGAAAATGTAACAATTGTTGCAATTTTGATCCCAAATCAAACTGAATCTACTGGAATATCAGGTGTGAAAACAATCTAAAAACATACTGATAGCTACTGTATTGGATGAATTATAAATTAATTAAATTATCAACAATAGGTGGTTTTATTGTTATTAATGGTCTTTATTAAGGGTTTGTAGGTATTTGGATTAGATTTACAAACATTTTGTTTGACCGAAGATGCAGAAGAAACTTGGTGAAGAAACTAAATTTTAAGGACTTTTTCCAGAATGAATTCAACACAAACAAATGTTTTACACTTTACAAAAGACCTTGAGATGTTTAACACACCCCACCCCACACCCCCCACACACACACACCCCACGCGCACACACGCAAAACATACATGATTACAGGAAAAAGTCATGTCGCTACAATGTCAACATTTGTAGCGTTCTTTCTTTATTTCTCTTTGCGTGGATGTAAAATATGTAATCTATTTGGAAATATGTTTGTCGATAGTAACCGTCTCTATCTTCTTTCATGAAATCCTGCATGTCTGTTTGGTTTTATCACAGAGGTGTGCTTTGGGGGTCAGGTCAGTTTAATCAGGAATGTTTTATTGCTCCCACGTCTATCAAAAAGATTTAGTAATTAAGTTCCTGGTGTCTATCTGAGTTAGAATTAAAGAGTAACAAATTACACCCGGGTACGTTTGCAGAAAGGGTCCAAAAATAAACATGTTTTCAGTGGACATAATGCATTTCTTATTACTAGAACAATAATTTTCTGTAATTATAACTCAGGTTTGCCCCTGGATTTTATTTTCAATGACTGCAGTTTGGGCCGGCGCTCCAATGAGTCAACCAGTTACCTCCTGCCTGATTCACAGTAAACCTCTTCATGACCTCAGCCTCAAATAAACACAAAAACCATCTTTTCTCCATTATTCTCCGTCCTGTCCCTCTGCTGCCATATGAAGGTTTTCAGCTGTTTTAATCTGTCTCTTTTCATGCTTTCTTCAACTTTGAGGACATTTACTGGCAAAATGAACTTCAGAGCCCCTCACTCTAACCTTAACGCAACTCATGATTAAATTTTTATGTGCCCTCTTTGGTTAAAGGACACAGACAACCTTGCGGCGTTGTAACTGCTTTAAAATGAACTCTGGTTTTTTTAATTCTGTTTTCAAATTTATATTAATTTTGAAATGCAGTGCTGCTTGAAACTTAATTCCTATCCCCATGTTTTTGTGTTAAATGATTTAAAATTGAAACATGTAAGAATTTAAAAGTGATCCAATATGCAAAGTTTATATTTTGCATATTTTTGTTCTTCCATTTGGGCTTCTACTTCTTCTAAAAACAGCCAAACCACACTTTTCTATAGAAGATTAAAATGTGATTTTTGTTCAAAATAGGTTGAAAACATTTGGGGTCAAAATGTTACAAAAAATGTTGTACAGAACTTACTGCTGTATGTTCTGTACAATGGCTGCTGGAAAAGATGTGTTTGGTTATTGACTTAGAATCGAGAAACTTTGATTTTGAAAAGCAGAAGCTCCAGTTGTATAATTGCATATCTATCTGCAGCCATTTTAACATGTGAGTAAACATTGAGTTAGGAGGTGTGGCCAGCAGCAGCTTATCTAAATTTAAAGTGACAGGACGCCGTAAAAAGAGCTCAAAATTGGCTGAACTGATCAGACTGGACTCTCATTATCTAAGAATAATTTTGCACAAAAAAACTTAATTAGCAAGTTTTGTATAGGCTATAGACCTATCCTAGGTTGTTAAACCTTACGCTACAGGAATCGTCATGTTTCACAGAAGACCTTTCAGATAAACATGACTGGGTCTAACTTTGGCTCTCAAAAAGAGGGAGAACCACATGACTTTTGATTCATGAAGAGCCTCATAGAGCTGTCACGCAGGAGGCAGGTTCCTCTCCCCGGCAGATAAAAACCGGAGTCTGACTTCATCCCTAAACACTGCAGCATGGCGGCTGCCGTGAGTCACTGAACTCTCACACTGAGGTGGACGGCCCTTTTCTAAATGCTGCGTTGAAACCCAATCGGCCTGGCAAAGCTGCAAAATGATGCCTGGAGTTATGGCCTGCCATGGTGATGGATGGCCCAACTCTGGAGCCAGTGCCAGTTCTTTCTGTTGCCACATTTGTTTCTGATACCTGGACAAATTAATTACTGCCAGCCAGAGCTTCTGCTGCTTTCAGCTCTAACGGCCGTAAACAGATCATTACGTTTCTGTAAAACTCTACTGCTCTGCAAACAACTCGCTCATTTAGGTTCTAAGAAAAGTGATGCTGAGGTGAGGCTACATTTATGATCTGTCAGTTGTTTTAAACATACAAACAAGCTTCTGGAATTAGAGAAAGAACAGAAGATTTAACCCAGCATAGACAACTCAGCTAAGTTGTTTCATAAATATTAGAAATAATATCTGCATCCACGTGACGAAATGTCCAACAATAAATGCTCTAGTAATGATATGTCTTTTCTTTTAAGTTTTGAGCTGCTGGCCATGCTCAAAGTTTACACTTGCAAGTGCAAATGGCTTCAAAGAAATGCGCAATTATACAATTGTGGATCTTTGAAAAGCATTAGTGGAGCCTCCTGCACAACCAGCAAGAATGCAGCCAGTGGTTTCTGGATGGTAGGTTGACAATAAAACATTTGTCTTTTCCAGCAGCCATTGTACAGCAGTAAAACCCACTGACCAAACGTTGGGTTGCTACGTAACAAGGCTGATTTGTTACCTAGCAAATTAGCCTTTTTGCTAGGTAACCTCCTGAAAACGTTCAGGAGGTTTTGGAAACGGTTCGTTGACTGCAAAAACACAAAATCTCACTCCTGTGTTTATAGTTTTTTAGAAGCAGTTAAAAATATATATATATATATATACATATATATAAATGTGCAAAATATGAATTTTACATAATAGGTCCCCTTTAAATTGTTGTTTTTGTGTTTTTCTCTGATATTAAAATTATCCATCCATCCATCCATCCATCCAATTAGCTTAATGATATTAAATATTTAATTTTGTCAAAAGAGAATCTGTTGTGTGTTTTTTTTCCTTTCCATTTTTATTAGTTTATTATTTTTTTGAGTGATAATTCTTTGTCCTGGATTTTTTCTGCTCTCTGCACACGCTCTGACTGATCTGCAGCAAGTGCCTGCAGAGAGTCGAGTGCCTCATATTTTTCTTCAGAAATGAATTGTGACAAGCCGTGAATTCCTCCCCTCGCTGCACCAACCTGAATTCCTCATTTATGGACTGTGCAGTTCAACTTTTTATTGAGACACTATCGCAGGATTTGTGTCAGGAATCCGTGTCATGTTGGACACAATCCCACGAATGTGGCTCGGTTTTAACGCCGGTAACCCAATAATGCAGCTGCAGCTCAGATCCGTTAGCTGTCTTTGTGGCTCGTCTGCATTCTGCTAATTTCAGGTTACAGCCTTGAGTTGCTATTAACACATAGTTAAGTCACTTACGGGATTATTAAGAGGAATCATCACAATGTGTGTAAATTAATGGAGCAAAATTTGCTGTCAATTATGTATTTAAAGTTAGTAAAAAATTAACAGCAATATTTTGGATTTTATAAAATGTTATAAGAGAAAAAATGTGGGTTAATTTTCAAAGTAATTTTGTTTTTATAAAAGTATTCCAAGCTAAATGTTTAGGGTCCAGTTATTTTACAAACGAAATATTCAGTTTTGAGCCAAATACTTAACTAAATATTTAGTTTGCTAAATAAATATGTATTATACATTAGAGCAAGCTTATAAACTAAATATGTAGCAAGCAAAATGTTTAGCTCCAAACTAACTATTTAGTTCCCAAACAAATGCTTAGATCTTTGTCAAATATGTAGTTTATAAACTATACATTACATTTGAAGCCAATTATTTAGTTTGCAAACTAAGTAATTAGAATCCAAAAATATGTAGCTTACAAATTAAATATTGAATTTGGAGCAAAAATAGTTTGTAAATTAAATATTTAGTTAATGAGCTAAATATTTAGCTTGTGAATTAAATGTTCAGTTTGGACATGTTACAATAGTTTATAAGTTTGTGGCGCCATGAGAAACTTTAGTATTTAGGTTAAATTCTACTTGACACGCGATTGGTCGATCATTTCAAAGTAGCCAATCTAGAAGCAGCATTTCTTTTCCTTGAGCCTAATTGGCTGCATCTCTAAAATCAGAAATAAGGAAGACTCTGAATGTTACCTTCTGCAACACTGCTGAGATGGTTTCCACTGTCTCTATTTATGCATATAGAGGCATATTTGGTGCTTTGTAATTAAAATCTACAGTTAGAAATGTTTTTAGATGCAGTCTTAAAATTCATGGATTTCTATTAGTAGAAAATTTTGGTCCCAGTCTTTTATAGTTGCTTTCTAAATATTTTTGTTTAAGTTTGGTTCTTTGTCATCATTTTTCTGAGCAACACAGTTGAAACACTACAGATGTCTTTTCATTGTTGGCTTAAACAATCTCATAACATCTATTTTCCAAATAGCTAATGCTTAAATATTTTCATCACTTTATTATCTACAAAAACCTTCAAATGTTCTTTTGGCAAGCAGAACAAAAAACAAACCTCTTATGTTCTTTTGGCAAGCAGAACAAAAAACAAACCTCTTAGAGCTGAGATTTTTTCAAGCATTTCACATAAACTGTTGTTGGATGGATTTCCTTCTGTGATGATTCTGGTAACAGAGAAAGTTGGGGCGCGTTCGTCGGCCAAAGCCTGAGGATTCCCAGCATTCCCTGCAGCATAGCAGCCGCGCTTCACAGTGTTTCTGCAGCTTGTTAAGAGGGGATGCCAGGCATGGTTCTGCCGGTGTATATTTTCATTCAGTCTGCATGCTTGGCACACTGGGACGGTAAACAGAGAGACAAGGTGGGCAAAGATGGCATAGTTACTTTGCACTTGTATGCGATGAGAGAAAACATTCATTAACGGAGCTAATTTACATTTCTCACTGAGGTGGCGCCACGCTCCGGGTGTGTAATTAACACCATTCAGATGCGTGGTTGTTCTAAACAAAGAATTGCAGAGATTTGATGCTCCTGTTTTTCAGTTACTGCAGCCACAGACTGTCTCTGTGGATATTCCCAATCAGCAGCAACAAATCCTGCCTAGTGTCACTTTTAAAGGTTAAAGGTGAGCCGATATTCTTCCTTGAATAGGATAGGATAAGTCCATGAGCAAAGCATGTTGATTTTGGAATAAAATAATTTAGATAATGAGCTTCTTTCAGAATGAGCTGCATTAAGATTCTTTTAAATCCAAAGAAACTGCTGCTGGTCGCGCCCCCAACTTAAAGTTTACACTCACGTGAAAATGGCTCCAAAGAGATGCGGAATTATACAATCATACATCTTTGAAAAGCAGAAGTGGAGCCTTCTGCGCAACCAACTGGAATGCAACAAGTGGTTTTTACTTGGTAAGTCAACCACAAAACACTTTTTTTCCCAGCAGCCATTGTACACCAGTAAAATCAGCTGACCAAACATGTTCGATTGTGGCTTAACATTCGGGATGTTTTTGAAACGGCTCATTCACTGCAAAATCAAAGTTATACAAAGTATTTTTGTTCTTGTTTCTTGTGCAAATATCTTTGCAAACTTGAAATAATCAATTATTTTAAAAGAATTTTGTTTCAAGTCAATATATCCTCAAATATTGATGAAAAAGTTCTACTGATAAGTGCACAATTGCTAGTGGAATTTGTATTTTAACAACAAACTCAAGGAATTATTTACTTAGAACAAGCTGGAAAGTTACATGTAAGTTAGTTTAATCTCGTTTCAAGATGCCTGCACTAGAAAAAATACTAAAATATTTTGTGTGGTAAGATGTTCTGCTTTTGAAATGTTTTCCAGATGCCAGAAAAACATTACATTATTGCCAGAAAACAGCTGGCGTTTTTTTTTTAAAGTGGTACAGACCCACGTGGATGAGCAAAAACATTCAAAATGTAAATTTTGCACAACAGTTTCACTTTAAAAAGTCTAGTTTGGTTGTTGTTTCCCTGTGACTTTTCATGTCCTGCTCTTCTACATGTGAGTCTGTCGAGCTCCTCTTTTCCAAGTATGGTCACTATGAAGCAGCGCTGTCGCTCGAGGGGCCTTTGGTGGAAATTAATGGGCTCCAGCCAAGGGCAAAAAAAGAGGAGACAGCTGGGCCTGTCAGCACCGCCAACAGGAGCACAGAGAGGCCGGCAGGGAGGCCAGGCTGCAGGGAGCAGAACAACAGAACCTCAGCATGACGAGACGCTGCCCCTGGAGGTAATGTTACAAAATACAGAGAAAAAAATGCTTTGATAAAAACAGAATTAACAGTTTACTGTGAAAAACAAGACGATGCCAAAGGTCACCTCATGAAAACAACTGGAAGTATTTCTAATCTAGTCCTGAATTCTTCCTCCATATGTAGCAGGTTATATTTTACCAAAAGCTTCTATAGACGGAATGTAAAATTAAGACCCGGGAATCCAAACAACGCTTTTATTGCTGCCATAAATTGGTTTATTGTACATTTAAAATCGATTTTGCCACAACAACATAATCAAAGCTTCGGCTTGAAGATCAAGCAGATTGTTTTTTAAGCTATCAGCTGAAATGAGGCTGGAAGCGCAAATAGTTTTTTGAATAGTTGCTTTAAAAAGCATCAAACATTTTAAAATGGTCTGGCACTGCAAAGACATTTTGATCTATTTTCTAGTGCAAATATCTTAGTACACAAGTCAATAATAGCTTAATATTGGTGGAAAATTACTAGTTAGAAGTGAAATAATCTACCATGGAACAAGATATTTTCACATGTTATGATTTAATGCAGAAGTCCATTATTCATCTATTAGTCATCAGCAAAGCATTTCCATGTTTTCTTGCCTTTTGTTTCAGGTTCTATTTTTACTCATTTTGTACCTGAACACTAAACGTTGCAGAGCGACAGCAGCATCCTGGGTCACAGCAGACAGAAAGAAACACGGCCAACAAATCTGAAACGTTGAGATTAACCTCAAAATATTTCTACAAAACACTTAGAAATTTCAAAAGTCACTAAGAGATGTTTTTTTCTAGAAAATTTCTGAGATCTAAAAATTTCTGAGTTTTTTTTCTTTTCTTACAAATTTTCAGCTTTTGGAGTTCAGAACTTCTTTATTTTTTCTATAAATTTTAATCTAAAATTTTTTTTGCAAAAATCTTCTACTCACTTTTTATGTACAATGTCCCTAATTCCTCTGTGTCTGTATTAAAGCATATTAAGGTATATTTCAGGTTTGACCTACTAAAATAAGCAGATATGAGCACTGTATACTGGATTACACTCTATATAAAGTCTTACAGGAATACATATTCACTGTTTCTTATTGCTAAGAACAGTTTGTTGGTGAAACATGAAGAAATAATTCTCTATTTTCACTCAAAGTAAAAATAGAGAAGCTGCTTTTGTTCCTGCTTTTTTGGCTGATGTGCATCAGTTAGAAAACTTGGGAAAAGCTGTTTGTTTTTTACAGGAAGTTTATTTCTAACATGAAATCTGGCCTTGAAAACCAGCAAAATTAAAAGATTCTTACTGATTTGTTCTCAGCTGAAGTCGCTGATGAAGATCCTTATAAGCACAAATTTAACAAATATCTTTTTAAATTAGCGTCGATGCAGGAACAGACACTAACAGTACAGGAAACATAAAAGCAAAGAGACAGAAGAAAGCGAGTTCCTCTGTTCTTCATGTTGCCAGAGAAGTGGAGAATAAATTATTCGTCCTGCAGGAACAGCTGTGCAGACAGTTGGACTTGCAGCAGTGGGTGTGATGGAGCGTCCAAAGCATTTCATTTTTTTATGAACGTGACTTACCCAGCCTATATTTAGGGGCGTGAAGGACAAAATTATTTAGAGCTCATCTAATACATGCAAGGATCTATATTAGATCAACAACATGAAATCATTTAAATGTTTTTAAAAAAAATCTAATGTAAAGAGGATTTTCTAAATGTATGTATTAAGCTGAACCAAATGTGATAATGTGCACATTAAACACGCGTTGTGAGAGCGCAGAGTCGGACAGATGAAGCTCCGTCCTTGATGAGATGCCGGTAAATGCAGGGTCACGGTCGGGTCTCCCTCCTCATCTGGTCCAACAAAACAGAGAGAGTCTCAATCAGAGCAGAAAATCAGCATTGAAGCCTCATTGTGAAAACATACGAAACCTTTGCAGCTTGTCCAGTTGTGATATGTTACAAGATTATAATGTGGTTCTAAGCATCATTAAAAGTCACTGCATGCTGGGTAGCTTGTTTGATTAACTTATTAAAACACAGATGATGATTCTTTCCAGCAACTGCCATTAAAATAAAGACTTCTTCACCTGAAAGCAGGAAGCCCTGTGCAGGAAATGTTTGCTATTTGATTAAATGTTAATAAACCAGAGAAATTACATAAAAAATATTTCTCACGAAACTTCACCGACTCTCAAGGCGCATAGAGAGTTAAAGATTTGGGAAAAGTCTCCAGAAACACCTGCAGTATAAAAAAGATGTTTATTTGCAGACCAACATGTTTCAGCTTGTTGCCTTTGTTTGGGATATTTGCAAAAGACCCTGATGAAGCCGAAACTCGATGGTCTGCAAATAAACTTGTTTCCCATAACGGATCAAGAAAAAGTTACACATGAAAATTAGTTTCAGAAGTTTTGACATTAAGAAATTTTCAAGTTTTTTTTTTTAATTTGAGATCAATCTCCAATTTTTTTTTGTTTTTGCAAATTTTTAGTTTTTTAGAAAATTTAAGAAATTAATCTAAAAATTTTGCAGAAATTTACTCTTCCTTTTTCTATGTAGAATGACCTTAACATGCTGTCGTCAAAATGGTTTCTGGTGTTTTTCCAGAGACTAAAGAGAAATCCTACAGCCACCCTAATGTGTCTCTACAACAGAAGGAAGTTCAGCTCAGTGTTTTAGTCAGAGTTTTTCCATGTTGTTTCATTCAGTGGTTCTTTTGACAGCGCCACCACAGGTGAGGAGGGGAACTGGTTTTCAGTTAGTTCCGTTTGTTTGACCACAATGCAGTGCGAAATTCACCAGCTGGAAATGTTCAAACCGAATCTACTGGATTATCAGCTGTGAAAACAATGAGTCTTTTGGTACCAGTTACTGCAACGTTTGGATGCATTCCTGCTCCAAAACACCCAAATCAAATAAACTGCTAACAAGGAGGAAAGTCAGCCTTTCAATTCAGAAGTGTTAGGGCCATTGTAGATTAGAAAAAATAAATTTCTGTCAAAAAACATGCACTATTAAACTTAAAAATTGCCTTAAAAACATGGAAATTTCTGAGCTCCAAAAGTTTCAAATTTGCTAGAAGAAATATCTCAGAAATTTTGAGATTAATCTCAAAATCTTTCTGGAGACTTCCCTCTCCCCAGCCACTTGTTCCAGCTCCTCCGGGGGAATCCCGAGGCGATCCCAGGCCAGCCGAGAAACATAGTCCTTCCAGCGTGTCCTGGGTCTTCCCCTCCTCCTGGTGGGACGTGCCCGGAACACCTCACCAGGGAGGCGTCCAGGAGGCATCCTGACCAGATGCCCGAGCCACCTCAACTGGCTCCTCTCGATGCGGAGAAGCAGCGGCTCTACTCTGAGCCCCTCCCGGATGACCGAGCTTCTCACCCTATCTCTAAGGGAGAGCCCAGCCACCCTGCGGAGAAAACCCATTTCGGCCGCTTGTATCCAGGATCTCGTTCTTTCGGTCATGACCCAAAGCTCATGACCATAGATGAGGGTAGGAACGTAGATCGACCGGTAAATCGAGAGCTTCGCTTTTTGGCTCAGCTCTCTCTTCACCACGACGGACCGGTACAGCGCCCGCTTCACTGCAGAGGCTGCACCAATCCGCCTGTCGATCTCCCGCTCCCTGTTTCCCTCATTCGTGAACAAGATCCCGAGATACTTAAACTCCTCCACTTTGGGCAGGACCTCCCCTCCCCAACCCTCCCCGACCCAAAGAACTCTACCCTTTTCCGGCTCAAGACCATGGCCTCGGACTTGGAGGCACTGATTCCCATTCCGGCTGCTTCACACTCGGCTGCGAACCGCTCCAGTGAGAGCTGCAGATCACGCTCTGATGAAGCCAACAGGACCACATCATCCGCAAAAAGCAGAGATGCGATCCTAAGGCCACCAAAACGGATCCCCTCAACACCCCGGCTGTGCCTAGAAACTCTGTCCATAAAAGTAATGAACAGAATCGGTGACAAAGGGCAGCCCTGGCGGAGTCCAACTCTCACCGGGAATCTAATTTAATCTGAAGCACGTCAAACACCTGCTTCTTCCAATAACCTTCCCTCAAATCCATCAAACCGGTGAGTGACAGTGGACACGACACCGAAAGTCCTGATTGAAAATTCCTCATTGAACCTTGGCCGACCCGGTTCAATAATACTCAGAGCCTGATGGCTGAATGGAGCCTGAGAGATGAGCTGAGCTGTGCCTCAATGGGAGATATTTTGGGTTTTAATAGCTTCTCTAGGCCACTCCTGTAGAGGAACAGGTGTGCTGGTTGCTGGAAGAGGTCAGCTGGACGCCAGAAGGACAAAAAGCACAACAAAATCTTTAGGTTTCTTGGATTGCTGCACAAATAAGAGTTAATAACTTTAACCAATTAACCAATTTACAGGTATAGGCTTACAGACGCGCATAGTGAGAATCTCCACAGCTGACCAAGTAAAGATGATTTTTTTATGGGATACAATAAGGTTACGATGAAGATCAAAACTTTTCAGGTTTTGGAGATAGATAATGGAAGGAAACAACAATGCAATCTCATATATTTATAAATATTGTAATCTGATATTATTAATGTGTTTGGTAAAAAGTTGAAGCTTCAAACAAACAGCTAATTAAGTCCTTGTACCTGTTTTCCTCTTTCATCTTTTGACTTTAACAGTTTTTAGTCACATGACTCAGTTTTAAAGTCTGTTTAAAGCTGGGTCATCAACCAAAACCAGAACCAAACATTCAGCTATTATTCACCAACAAACTTCCAGAAAACTGCAAAACTGCAGATAGAGAGTTCCTTTAAATCAAGGCTAAAAACTCACCTGCTTACAGTTTCCTTTGATTAATAAAGCACTAAAAAAAGAGACTAGAGACCAGATTAAAATATGTAGTTAATTTATTACATGTCATCCAATTTATTACATCCATCCATCCATCCATCCATCCATCCATCCATCCATCCATCCAGCCATCCATCCATCCATGGTCCTCCTTTGCTACTGAGTGAGACAGAGAACAGGCACAAGGGGAGGTCCAGAGCAGAACTAGGATCAGTAATAATTTGATGCTAAATATTTTTTATTAATGTTTAGTTCATCACAGAACCTTCATCACATTGGTAGTCAATGCCATAATATCTAATATAATATTCTAATAATTCATACCTTCTAGTTCTCATTCTAAAAATTGACTAAATCTGATATTAGTAACACCTTCAGTCTGTTTTAAATGTGAGAAAAAGTTTTGCAGGTAATTAATTATAAGAGACTTTCAGCTTAATAAAATAAATTGTGGCTAATTTTTCAGACATGGATTCCTCCATTTATCTGTAAATGTTTATTTTAGGAAGATAAAACTGGGATCCCTGCGAGCATTTTTAGTTGTCATTGTTTTTTGTAATGTTTGAAACTGCACTGAAATTTAGTCTGATTATGAGCTCAAATTTGAAGCATTTTGAAAACTTTACATGATTTTAAATGAATGTTTGCTTGTTTTGAGACGACAAACCCGTTATTATGAGTTTTGGGTGCAATAGATGGTGACCAGAAACTTCCTGGCTCAAATCTGAGCTCTTGAATTTAGGCGGCTGCTGAGAGATCCCAGGAGTTCGTAGCTTAACATTCTTCTCATTGGTTGGTTTAATTTGTTTACTCTTTCAATTAGCAGGTGGTGGCTGTGACATTCTTTGCAGCTGCTTTGGAAACCTACAACTAGGAGGATTGAGAGCAGCACTGCACCCATTCTAAATATAACATTTAATTTGAAGTGGCTTGTTTATTTGAGCTTTAGCTGGTTGATATGATCAATTATTTAATTTTAGGGAATGTTTGGGGGGTCTGTCTGAGTGATCCTGACATCAGATCAGGATGCTTAATCCCTGCTCTCCTCTTTTTGGATGAGATTTATGTCATTAGAGGGTTTGCATTTCCTCTCCTGCCTGAAAAATCCAGGAAGAAACTTTCTTCCATGAAAGTCTTGTGTCAACCTGCGTTACTTCTCGAGCTAAATTGGGACCTTAAAGTTTGTTCAAAAGAAAAAAAATGGAACTGAAGAAAAAAGATTTGAAACTGAAAAATTATTTTTGAAAGAAAAACAAAAATACATGAACCTTTCTGAGTTTGAAAAGTTCTTAAAAGTGAACAATTTGCTAAAAAAAATCTAACATTTAAAAAAGAAATAAAAAATTGAAAAAAAAAATAAGAAATTTTGAGATTAATTTCAGAAATATTTTAGAAAAAAACTGTGAAGTTTCTGAGCTTGAAAAGAGAAAAGAAAGAAATTTTGCAACTAAACACAGAAATATTCTAGAAAAAACGTAACATCCTGAGTTCGAAAAGTCAAAAATAATTAATGTCAGAATTTGAGCTGATAAATAATTTTAAATCCGATGTTTCTTCTTCTGTCCTCAAACTGTGTGGTCAGCTGTAATTTCACAAAAGAGATGAAACGCAAGAAAATTAATAAAATTATTTTAAAAACTGTGTCCTGCTAGAGGGGGAATGTATAAAAATGAGCAGTGCTCAAATTTAAAACAAGTAGAATAATTTTAGGGTAAAAACAATACCATGAAATGTTTACTGTAAAAGTTTTGCGCAGCTGCAGCTGCTGATTTGTTTCATGTTTCCTAATTAAAAGCCCATTAAGGCAGAGGTGGAGCTCTGGCTCCTGATTGGTGGCTGTGTGCGCGTGCAGTGGGAGTAGGAGGGGCCGGGGGGTAGCTCCTTCTCCGCTCCGGGCCGCAATCCTGTGCGCAAAGAGCTCAGAGAGCGCAGAGGAGTTGAGCGCCGGCTTGGACTTTACCGACTCCGTCTCTCCGTCCGACCTGAGCCGCTCTCCATGACGCTTGGTTCTTCTTCGTGAGTTGTTCGCCATGAGCTGCCTGGATGTGATGTACCAAGTGTTTGGTCCTCAGCCTTATTTCAGCTCCTACAGCCCCTACCACCACCAGGTACACTGCATGTCCGCACGGCTTCTCTTTACGTCGTCCTACATTCATAATATAATCTGAATTAGATTTAGTTTAGATTGTTTTTAAAGTGATCAGCGTCTAAAGCGTCATCATGGGTCATAAAAACACGTTTTCTTCAACTTAATGAAGTTTCTAAACATGTAAAACTGGTGGATAGTTTTAAATACTTTTAATGAAGAAAAAATTATCTGCAAAGCAAATCAGTCAGATTTTACACATTTTTCCATTTTATTGCATAAGTTAAGAATATTTTAATAAAAGACGATTATTAATTGAAGTATTTTTTTTTAAGTTTTATGCATTTATTAACACAATATGCATTTAAAATATATATTATTCTATGAAAACTATCCAGCTAATCTATGTAGCTGTAAGGCAGGAGTCCAGGCTAATTGCATGTGAAATAAAAACTAAATATTTTAGGTTTGTGTTTTCTGGTCTGTTCAGACTTCTTAAAAGTTTTTTCTCTCTCTATATGAAACCTCTCAGCCAATATGTAGACATGTTTCACATGGTGTGAAAACTCACTCTGTCCGCCACCTAAACACTCCCAGACCCAACCTGTCATCGTAATGAACAGTTTCACAGCTGATTTTTAATTTCACTGAATATTTCCACATGCAGGTCTAAAAATCCTGCATAGATTTTGGCGTTTAATAAGAAAATATAAACAGCAAAACTAATTTCACCAACTTGCACGTTAAAAACATCAGGAAACAAAACATTTCAAAGTTTCTGTGCTGGTATTAGACGTGGAATTAAAACTAAACATCATCCGTGTCATCAGATCCCAAAATAAACCTCTAAGAGGTTTGCAGGTCAGAGGTCAAGGTTTTTTTTTAGGTTAGCAGTAATAACAGGCAGTAAGTAGCATCAAAACAAACAAGAACCCACATGATGTATGTGTCTGTTTTTACTCCAGAAACTGGCTTTCTACTCGAAAATGGAAAACCCCCAGGAGCTCAGCAGCCGACTCGGCCCCTCGGGGCCGCCGGCCATCAAAGAGGAGGACAAGGAGCTGCCGCCGGGTGCCGAGTACCTGAGCTCCCGCTGCGTCCTGTTCACCTACTTCCAGGGCGACATCAGCACGGTGGTGGACGAGCATTTCAGCCGAGCCCTCAGCCAGACGAGCGCGTACCCGACGCCCAGCGGGAACAAGACGCCCAGAGGTTCGTGGCTCCGCCGTTTAGCAGGTTCAACTTTAACAATCTGCAAACGGAGTTCCAGCCCAACTTGGAGTCGGTTTCTACTTCAACACTGCAGCCATAAGTCCAACATTTGCGTCTAAGTCAGTTTCTAGTGCAAACTGAAGAAGTGTTGTGGGACGGAAACGATTAGTCAGAATAAACGTGATTAATCGATTATTAAAATAATCAACTATTTTAGTAATCAACTAATCTTTACCTGGAGTATACAGACTCAATAAAAAGGGTATTTGCAGAAAAACTACATAATCAGAGCAGTAATTCAGCCAATACAGTGCTGGAAATCTTTCAGTGTCTACTGATTGGATTTTTAGTATCAAGATTTGATTCAGAAACTAATTTATATAAATATAAACATTTTAGACATTGTGTTTAAATTTTGTGACAAGCGGAAAACCACAGTGTAAGATATTTACTTAAAACTATTCCATCAGTTTATATTTAAACCAAGTTAAATGCATAAAATTCAGCAATTTATATTACGAATATTAGGTTAGTTTAGCCGCCTGGCTTTTTGTTTTTAATCAAAGAATTATTCAAAATACATTTCTATAAGTAGTTAAGCAGACTAAAACAGATTTTTGAGCATCTTGAATTCCCAGAATGAACTGTGATTCTCTGTAGAATCAGTTTTTTTCTGCTCCTCTAATTGTAGGAATGAAAAAATTAATCGGATAATTTGTGATTAATCGACCATTGAAATTTGGTAGTCGATTAATCATTAACTGCAGAAAACTCAAAAAACCAACATATTCAGAGCAGTAATTAAATCAAAACTGTACAAAATAAACCTAGATTAAAAATAAAAAACCTCTTTGTCTTTATGTTTTAGCCGTTCTTCACCCGGTTCAATTTCACTAAAGGAATTCTGTGTTATTGGACTGGAAGCAATAAAATTTTTATTTTCTTACTTAAAAAAAGGAATTAAATATTTTTTATTTACATCTATAATATGTTTCAAATGTAAAAAGACTTGTATGTTTATATCTGTATTTTTAAAAAATTCGATTAATTGATAGAATAATTAATTACTAAAACAATTTTTATTTACTTAACCTTTAATTTAACCAAAGTCTGATTAAAACCCTGAAGTACTATAATAACACTAAAACACTCCTAGTTTCCATCCACTGATGCTTTGTGCAGTGAGTGACATAAATTTCAGATCAGTTTGTTAATATCAGCACAGAAATGATCGATTAGGGCTGCCCTAATCGATCATTTTCTTATTTTCTTTGAGTTCTGAGCTACAAAGTACTCTATTGATTTAGTCCAATTTCTTTTTCCGAAAAAGAAAATCAGCCTGTAGCAGAGAAAATAATGTGCTGCAGTTGTTCTGATGGAGTTGTTTGGATCCAAACAACAAATTTTTGTTGTTTGGATCCAACAAAAATTTAAGATATTGCAAGATTTTTATTGTTTTTTATCCAGGCATGTCTTTAACCTTTATCTGTTTTCTATTAAACTCAAAGTCCATTTAACAGGTTTTTTATTAGACAGAAAAATATTAAACTTTTTCTGCCTTTGACCTGCTAACCACCGATCAGAGCCGCTCACAAGAGAATTGACCGTTTCCAATCTCTGATAAAACACATTTATAGGTTTTATGATGTGAATTTATGTTGACTGTTTGCAGGTTTGCATAAATTACAGAATTATCCTCTTATTGCTATACCTTTATGCATCATATAAGCAATGTTTACAATCAAGCTTTTCTTGTCAAATAATGACAAACTGATTAAAACAATTGTACTAAGATAATTTTTTCCACCATGAACCACAGTGAGGTTTACTTTTTAAATCCGTTTGCACAAAACCTTTAAAATTCCAGTATTTCTTCTGTAACTGAATAACTTTAGATTCAGCAAGTAGATTTGCTGTGTTCAGAGAAAACTTGGTTTGCTTCCCAAATGCTGGTATAAATACATTTTGTTGGTAACGGCATATTAAATTGCAAGAAACTGCAGAATCAAAGCTTTATATTTAAACTCCTTATACATTTATATACTAATTTATTTTTTATTTATTAGGCTTCTAAAAACTGGGAACTAAGTCAAAATTTTTGAAGCATAAACATGCAACTATTTTGCAGGGTCATCCAGATTTAAAACAAAATATCTCTGCAAGATTCTAAAAGTTTGTTTTTTTTATGCTTCCTTGAAAAAAAATAGGATAGGGTTATGGTCAATAAAAAACATTAAATTTATTTTTGCACAAAATCATTCTTAAATAAGATTTTAGTTTGCTCAGTTCTGCCTATTTTAAGTTGTTTTAGGGCCTCTGTTGCTGGCCATGGCCCCTACCTCAACGTTCACACTCGCACATGAAAATGGCAGCAAACAGATGCACAATTGTACATGTTTGAAAAGCACTAGTAGAGCCTCCAGCACAACCAACAAAAATGCAGCAAATGGTTTATGGATGGTTAAGTCAACAACAACACACTTGTCTTGTCCAGCAGTCATTGTACAGCAGTAAAATCAGCTAATCAAATGTGCTGGAGTTTAGCTTGGGTTGGTAACAGCCAAAGTCTATTGCGGTTACTAAGCAACGGTGCAGTGCCTGCTGATTTGTAACATATTTTGAAGGTTTTTGAAACGGCTCATTTTCCACATGCCAAAAATCATTAACTTATTGCCAAAAAACACCTAGTTTGTTTTTTTAAGCACTGGTTCTGTTTTTAGAAACAGTAGAAACCCAAATGAAAGCACAAAAACATACAGATTTTGAATATTTAAAAGTTTGAGTTCTTCAGACTGTTTTTGTCTTAAAAATTTTACTGAATATTTTTGAAGTGACTCCATGCTTTGGGTTTTCTCAGATGGCTCCTTCCCCATGAGTCAGAGGAGTTTCCCCCCGTCGTTCTGGAACAGCTCCTACCAGGCGGCGGTCTCCTCCACGCTGGGCAGCGCGCTGTCCGCCCCCCACACAGACATCTCCTTCCCCGCCGACCCCTACTCCTCCAGCTCCCTGCACAGCCACCTCCACCAGCCCAGCCCCGACACCTGGCACCCGTCGCACCACCACCACCATCACCACCACCACCCTTACTCGCTAGGGGGCGCCATTAGCGCTCAGAGCTCAGCCTACTCTCGCCCAGGCGTCCATGAGATGTACGGCGCAGCGTTCGACCCGAGGTACGGCTCCCTGCTGGTGCCGTCGGTGAGGTCGCACCACCGGCTGTCGTCGGGCAGCTCGGTGCCGGGCCCCAGCACCTCGCCCTGCGACCTCGGCGGGAAGGGGGAGTCGGGGACGGGGTCGGCCTGGAGCGGCGCCTTCGCCGGAGCTGGAGCCGAGATTGGACTCAACATAGACACAGGTACGTTAGTGCTCAGAAATCAGCTGGCATCTTTCATTAAAGGGATAGTTCAGTGTTTCAGCTGGGGTTGTGTGATGTAGAAATTAACAGGCAGTATCTTACTTCCTGTAGAAAGCAGCGAACTCCGTTTGAGTGAACAGCTACTGGGCGTGAGAACTAAGATTGTTTTCACACCTGGTAGTCATTTTGATTGGCGATCAAAGTTGCAACATTTGTTACATTTTCAGCTGAAGTTCACTTTCACACTGCTGTCTCAAAAAACCCAAACAATTTGAAAAACCTGTTCCCCTCCTCGCCTGTGGGGGCGCTGCACTGAAGAAGACACTAAGCGCAACTTCCTTCTTCATGAAATATAAACAAAAATGAAGTTGCATCACATTTTAGCGGTTGTTTTCTCGACCAAACACATTTTGGCAAAACTTTGTCGATATTCCATTAATGACGAAAAATCACAATTTCACAATTATGATGTTTCTGTTAAATAAGAAACGGCATTAAAATCCCACATAAATAAGTTGCAGTAAGCCATTAAAAACATCCCACTTCCTGTCATCTTCCTCTTTGTCGTTTTCGCCAGTAGTAAACAGAAGAAAAGTTTTTCCTTTACAGTTTTGCAAAATAAACATCCTACCACAAAAACTTGAGATTTTTCTAAATTTCCATGTTTGCATTAAGTGAATATATTTTCATAATTCCAATTTGTAGGATCATAAGCTTATTGTAATTACAGCTATGGTATAAAACTGGGATTAATTGAAAATCTGTTTCTGTCCCACGGATCGACTTACACAAAGTACTTCTAACGAACAAAACGTCCGTCAGTCGGCACCTTCACTCCAGCTGTCAGCACCATTTTCTGCTGCTGTTGCCTTTTTCCTCCTTCTTCGCCTCGGGCCACTTCCTACTGCTTTTATCAACAAGCTTTTGTCAGTGTCTAATCTTCCTTTTCTCGCCTTCATCTTGTCTCGCTCTTCCTCCCTTTCTTTCTCATCTTTCTCAGGTCTGCAAGCGCAGGACAAAAGCAAGGATTTGTACTGGTTTTAGAGACTCTTCCTCACCTTCCTCTTTCTGTTTTGGCCTTTTTTTCCCTCCAACTCTAAGAAACTGTGAGGCAGAAATGCGTTTTTTTAAGGGGGTATAACAGCTTCTGGTCTGCTTGCAGCTCTGCGCTACAGTGGACTGTGCAGCGGCGGCGGCGGTGGCAGCAACATGCAGCCCTGCTGAGCTGAACGCCGACAGCATGGATGCTAAGCAAGCGTGGATTCAGAAAACCAGGAGGGAAACAGATCTGAACGGATTTGGACAAAGACAAAAGCCTCTGTGCTTCTGTGACAGGGAGGGACTACATTCCTAAGCTGGGAAAAAAAACAAAAACGTCCAGAGGGACAGACGGACAGAAACACATGCGAGTTTCGCACTCGAAGGACTTGGCAGACCCTTCCTCGCTGGGAGTGTGTTATGGCTGTGCTGGTGTTCAGGACAGGACCTGGCAGATGATGAAAGCAGGAACCGTCTGGACACTTTGGTGTTCGGGGGAATTTCGTTCCCACTGGACAGAAACAACAACAAAAATCAGGATTTTTTGGACTTTAACTGATTTCTGAAGCATTTTAGCTGCAACAGCAAACCTCATCCACGTCCAAACTGTAACAAAGGTTTGAAAACGGCATCAAGAAGAAGCATGTTAACTGTAAATCCTGTTTTATGAGTGTACAGTGACATTGTCCTTAAAGTTATTGCACAAAGGGAATAAATTTCAAATCTAGAGATTCAAAAAAATCGCAGCGAACAAGGTTTTGTTTTTTTATTTTGAAATCAAGCTTTAACAGAAAGCAGTTTGCTGATTTAAAACAAAATTATTTATCTTTTAATTATCTTAAAGGCAGAAATGCGGGACACATTTGAGTCTAAATATGGATTTAAGTTAAAAGTATTTCAGCAGAATGAAAAGTATTAATGGACATTTTACCTTTTTTTGAAAATAACTTTACATCAAAATTTTCTTTTTGACAAAAAATGTACAAAAAAACCCTTTAATGTCAAAGTGAAATCTGGTTTTTACAAAATGATAAATAAATGAAAACTATTTAACGTTAACGTAAATATTTTCTTTTAAAGTTAGTCAAAAGAGGTCCATCCAATTGGTGCCAGAAGTCTCACAATCAGTGGGATGGAGATAATCTGAGTCAAGTTTAAGGTCCAATTGCTGGTTAATCAGTATTTAATTGTTCATGATTGATCTGTAACAGCAATAAAACAGATAAAACATTTATTATTTTTAATTTGCTGGAGAGTACTTTTACTTATATTTACATATCTTTATTTTTGTTGTTGCAAATTAAGCCAAAAGTCTGAAGTATTTGTCCGATAAGTGGCTGATGATGTTTTGATTTAATTTGTGCTCTGAAATATAATTCAGAATTTAGCTTTGACTTCTTGAATGCAGTCAGACTCCCTCAAAAAATAATTATATTTACTTTTGTTCATGATTTCAAGCTCATATGACAGAAAATTATTTCAAGTTGAGCTGTGAGTATAAAATCTTTAAGATTTATCCACGAGTGCAGCAAAATAAGAAAACTGTCGGTAAAAGTAAAATTATTGCTAAGTTCAAACTAAATATTTTATATCACCACCTTCCTAAAATAATGGCACAACTAATTTTTTGCCACAAATGATTTTTTATTTTATTTTATTTTGTTGTCTAAATCATCCTTCGACAAAAAAGTAGCCATTTTTGCAAAAAAAAAAAATCACTTTGGCAACCATATGCCGAAGCACTCAGTTATTCCACACCAGCTCCTTATTGGGCACCAATTGAGACGGAGAACAGGCACAAGGGGAGGACCAGAGCAGAAATCTGCAGTTATTTTATGTGCAAATATCACATAATTTAATTTTAATTGTTCATCCTGCCTTTAGCTGAGTGTTTGCTACACAGCAGTCTGTTCGCTAATCCATGTGTCCTGCTGCCTCGTTGACCCTAATGTGTGTGTGTGATGTCATCGTGATGTCATTGGTGTCATCTGAACCCACCCACTGGTGTTCGCTAAGCGTCTCTGTGGACATCTGCACCCACCTGACGCGCAGCAGTTGACGTAAAGAGACAACTCTCATCTATCGTTTCTAAAACGCACCACAGTTTGATATAAAAATGGCTGATAAGGATACAACAAGTCAATACGTCACATAATGTCACACTTTGCAACATCTGATAGAATCTAATTGGCGCAGTGAAATATGTTATGAATGTAATAATCTCACTAGACACTAATTATCCCAGCTGCTTCATTAAGCAACATCTGATTTTAGTTTTCTTAATGCATAAAACGTCGACCTCATTCACACCTTCATGGTGCCGTTCTTTCCAGTTAGGGATCAAATGTGCTGATTACTTGACTGAAGAAGAAATGGAGAAAAAAGTGACTTTTCAATAAGATGACTTGTTCAAATTAGGCGGGGAAAGTAAATATTCCCCCATGTTCCCTAAAAATGTTTTCTTTATCTGATGTATGTTTGATGCTTTGAATGGGAGACGCAGCAAATTGGTTAGATTATGTTTATTTACCTAATTATTTCAAATTAGGCCAAAATTACAGAAGAGAATAAGGGCCACTGGAAAAAAATGTGACTTCAATCTCAGAATTTTATATTTAATTTAATAATTTTTTCCCTCATAATTCTGATTGTTTTGTCAGAACTCTGTCTTTTTCCTTATTACACCATATTTATTAACTTTAATTACTGAACCCAGTTATTCATACTAAAAAGTTGTTTTCATCCCATTTTATTTCAAAGTTTTTTTTGTGTATTTTGTTCTTAACTATAACTTCAAGACTTCAAATCTTTACTAATGCATATTATTACACAACAAATAAATGATTTAACTTCACTGGCTTACAAAAGAACTCCATTATCAGACTTGTAGTTTGGTGGTAATTTAAATAAAATAAATTTTAGGGTGATATATGGATTAAAAAACGGCAACAAAGCCAATAGAAATAAACTATTTGGATAATGTTGAATATTTTTCGAACCTTTCGATTTAGAATAGAGATTAATCATGTCTTTGTTCTGAATTTTTCATGAATCATTGCCTTCAAAATATCTCCAGGACTGTGTCAACATGAAAAAATGTAAACTTCACACCAGTGGCTGCTGAGAAGAAGAAGAGCATGATGAATGAGAGGAACGTCGACTATTTGAGGCCACTTGACTCTTTCTCTCCTTGCACTCGTGCAGCTGTCAACGACAACTGCTCTTCAACTTGGTAAACACACACACACTCACACACACACATCGTCCCTGTGAGCAGCGTGCAAGCTGAGCCTCCGACCCTAATAAAGGGGCCATTTAGTGTGAGTGGAGTCCTGCCCTTCTGGGACAACTGGTGTGATGTAACTGGAGGGGAAAGCAACCACTGTCCAAAACACATTTATAAGTGTTTAGTTTTAGCAGCTTATGTTTCTATTCCTCACTTTGGGACTTAGGATTTATAATTAAAAGTAGATAAAACTCCTTTGAATGATTCATATATCAAAACAAATTATTTAATTTGAGTTTACATTGATCTTATTCAGTGGCAAAACTGAAAAAAAATATATATTACTGAGTATTTTTGGTCTGCTTTCTACTGCAAATACCTTAGAAATCATACGTAACTTTCAGCAAGATATAGTTGCTTGTTTTAATTAAGTCTTGATGAGAAAATACTTAATATACTAGCAGATTTTTCCATTTATAGCAAGTGAAAATTATTTTGTTCCAAGTGAAATAATCTGTTAATGAAACTTGAAATTTGTCATCAATATTAAATAACTATTGACTTAAAAGAAGTGGCTGCATCTTGTAAGTTAATTTTATATTATTTGAAGTGTACTAAGATATTTATTCTAGGAATTAGACCAAAAACACTTGGTGAGACTTTGTGTTTTAGCAATAGACATACATGGCAAGATTCTGATTCAGTAGGAACCGTGCTAGCGCTTTAGCTAACATCTGCAGCTGCAGCCAATCAGCATCAAGGAAAACTAGTGCTGACTTGGATTGGCTGCTTTGGCAAAACCAGCCAATAGTGTGTCAAGCCGTATATTTAAACTTCCCTAGCTGCATTCTCTTTTGAACTTTTTAGATTTGCAAATAGGCAAATTTTCAATAAACAATTAGTCCTGTCAGAACAAGTAATTTAACTGGACTATACTGTCCTAGAAGTTATTGTGGTAAATGATAATATTGTTGGTTTTGATGTAATTTTCAAGTATCATAATAGGAATGACATAATAATGCAATTTCTGAGTCTCAAATGTCAAAAATTTAATAGAAAATCACTCAGAAATTTTCATTTTCAATAAATATTCATCAAAAATTTCTATCGAGTTCAATTTCTGAGTTTTCTTCTAGCAAAATTTTGACTTTTTAAACTCAGAAATTTCAAGGTTTTCAAAATTTTCATAAAATTTTTTCCAGAATTTTTTTCACTTCTGAAACTCAAATTTCTTTGTTTTTTTTTTTCTAGAAAATTTCTAAGATTAATGTAAAAAAAAAAAAAAGTTTGAGTTATTTCTAGATTTTTTTTTTTTACTTTTTAAACTCAAACTTCCCGGGGTGCTTTGGTGGCGCAGTGGTTTAGCACACCCACATTCGGAGGCCCTAGGCCTCGGCGTGGCCGTCCCAGGTTCGAATCCCGACCTGGCGACCCTTGCCGCATGTCTTCCTCCTCTCTCATTTCCCTCATTCCTGTCCACTAACTATTAAATAAAGGCCACTAGAGCCAATAAAACCTTAAAATAAACCCTCAAATTTCCCTCTTTTTTTCTCCATTTTTTTTCATGGTCAGAAATGTACTTCTCTTTTTTTCTTCCTAGAATGACCCTGATATTGTAAAAATGCCCTTAGATATTGGTTTTATGTTTACATCTCATCCTTTACTGTCCGTGTTTAATTTTTTTCTGGATGTTTCTTATTTGAAAGTTATTGGGGGAAGATTTATGGCGAATGTGAGACGCAAAAACAGAAACGCTGCAATTACTTGCTTACTCTAATTGGAAGCAAAATGAAAAAAGGATGAAGTCGAACAAAAGCCACTCCATATGTTCTGTTTCTCAGCCGCAGCGACGCGGAGACAGCTGTAGATTAATTTCAACCTCTGACTCTGGCGACGACAGACATGGAAAGGGTGGAGAGCTCCTGTTCCTTTTGTTGTAAATACTCACAAACACTCATGTATTTAATTTTCTGTTTCTCACTGGAGCATTTAACCCAAAAAGAAAGAGGCTTTACAACAATTTAATTCAGACAGAGAAGGTGTGACGCTGTGCTGATTGAGTGAGACCTGAGGTCAGGGACAAGAGCCTCCTTTTAATCAGGCTGCCATTGATTCAGCGCTTTAATAACTCGTTAGCATCATTATCTATTAATCACAACATATAATGCGATTTTTTTCATTTTATATTTTATATTATAAAAAATTTCTATCATTTATCAAATAGAAAATCTTAGAAATTGTAGTCATTCACAGTTTAAATGTGTGCAGTTATTATAGTTGCTTCAATTAATTTTATTCCCGGTGTATTTGCTCATGTTTCACCTCTTTTTATTAATTTAAAAGGAAAAATGGACATTTATTAAGATGAGCACTTCACTCCTTCATACAATGTGCAGGATTTAGCCATCATTTCCTGCAGTTTCTGGAAGGTTAATGCTATAAATAAGGCTAAAACTTTAAAAATAAGGTTATGAAATAATACATTAAAAGTTGTAAGAACAAGTGGCAAGTTCTAATTTACTTACAGATTTAATTACAAGCTAAAAAAATGGTTCCACCACCATAAGAGGAAGCTAACATCCTTCCTGTTTGGGATCCTATAATCCCCTCTGGTTGCATTTCTTATAGATAAGGTTGAGTTTATTTAAATTTACAAAGAAAATATGGGAATATTCAACCTTGTTTTCACAAAATATCTCAATTTTCTGTTCATTTGGCTCAAAACCTGACAAAACAAACAGTAAGTAGTTTCATGTAGGACAGAAGTTTAGGAGATTTTTTTTCTTTCAACTTAAGGGAATAAAATTTATTAAATTAACAGCGAGAATTCAGTCAAAATTATTGTAAACATTCAGCGAAGATGCCAGAAGATATGGAACCTCAGAGGGGCAGAAACTCCTTTTGCTTTTCTTTGAAAAACAGCACAAGCTCAGTGAGACTGGGTGGGAAGTGAAATCAATTTTCTGCGGGCTAGAAACTCAATGCTCGCAATTCCGACTCCTGACTCGCCAGCAGGGGGCGTGTCTGAGTGAGACGGTTTAATGCCTGAACCGGGCTGTACCATTGTAACCTATAGAAAGATTTAGCTGCAGTGGCAACCGTTCAACCCAAGAGGACAGCACTGAGTCGGCTTTCGGTCAAATATTGCAGAAGTGACCAAATTTACATGAAAATGTCAACATTTGCACAGAAACATAAAGACACCATCTTTAGTGGCCAATTTCTACAGTTTATCTGCAAATAAAACAGAGGCGATTTGGGGTTTGGTCGATCCATATTCACATGTTAACCATGTAGATTAATTGATTAGTATGTACAAGCAGATAAACCACATTAACGTGAGTTTGGATTCTATTGTTTGACCTGGATTTTGTTTTAGGGGTATAGAAGTAAAGGGGGGCTGAATACATACCACAATTTTTAGATTTTATTTGGAAAAGAAAAGCAGTTCTGCTCTACTTTGTGTTCATACGTCATAAAAAAATCACTTAAGTTTGAAGTTGTAATTGACAAACTTTGAAAAATGAAACCCAAATGGTTGAAAATGTTTCGTCCAAATATTATTTTTTATTTTTATTTCATAGTTCGACTGCTTTCCTGGCCGTTATTGATTTTTTGCGCTTTCTCTTCGGCACCTGCTGGACGGAAGTCCAAATGGCTAAACGCAGATCGCTTTCTGAAACAACTGGAGCCGGACTGCCTTCTTCTCCCCTACCTTTTTGAGAACAGCTGCAAAAACATCCGAAGGTTAAATGAACTATTTATTGAAGGAATGTCCAAACAGGAACACAATGAGAAGAAATGCAAAGAATGAAAGGACTGTTATCATTGTTGATTTCATTTAGATGTCCTTGTCTTTTATATAGTCATCACTTCCTGCTGATGCACCGTCAACAAAACAATCAATAAATTCATTTTTAACTCATCAAACTCTCTCTGCTTCCGTCTTCCCCTCTGAAATCCTAAAACCCTGCGGAGGAATGCAAAGCCCGCTAATTCCTCTGAGCTGCAGAACCGCTTTCTACCGCATCCACCGCACATTAACAACTCATTCAGCCGATTCCTAACACTAAAAAAGCTGAGTGGCTGCCAGCTGTGCTTCTTCTCAATGAGATAACCGTCTTTCAGGGGAAACATTTACAGTTTTAATTTAGAGCTGCATTGCAATCCAGCTGATAAATCTCTATGGCAGTAACTCTGCTGCAGTTATTTTGGACTTTTTTAGGATAATTGATTTTAGATGCTGTCCAGCTGGATGGATTTTTGGAAACAAAGCTACTGCAAATGTAAATGAGTGTTATTTTGATTTTGTGTAATTTTCAGATGTGACGTATCCCTCAAAAACCAAAGAGAAGAAATTTAATATTTGGAAAAGATGAAGTTAGAAACGTCTTGACTGTAATGTTGGTGTCAGTTCCATTACAAATGGTTGCAAATCTCTGTCTATATTCCACTAATCAGGAAAAAACACAATTTCACAATTGTGTTTCCATTAAATAATAAATAAATTAAGCTTCTTACTGTGTCATAACAGGGACCACCGTTATCCTCCTACCACTTCCTGTCGTCTTCTTCGTCTTTTCCGTCAAGAGTAACGTCCAGTTGTTGATCACTGATGAATAAAGTGTTTCCATGGCAGCCAGGGATGTAAACAGTTATTCATCATATATCCACTGTTCCTTTCCAGTTATGTGAAATATATTTCAATATGGCTAATAAAATTAAAAAATTCAATAAAAAGTTGTGGCCACAATTTACTCTTGGGAAGAACTTGCTTAATTTGTGGGAATGACTTGAAGCTGCAGTATGTTACTAATAACTTATTTGTTTAAACTGTTACCATAGTTTGAAGTAATAAATCCCAAGGAGGCGGGTCTTAGCGCTATCAATCAATCTGACAGCACTAAGCCCCGCCTCCTGGCTCTGATTGGTTGTTTGTAGTTAGCGCAAATTCAGTGGAGATTTTTTTTTCACAGATTATTTGTCTTGTACCATTACAGCTTCAACAAATATGTTAAAAAAAAGTTACATACTTCAGCTTCAATATCTTATGCAAACAATTTCATAACAAGTCGTGTAAAAGGATTTTCCATTAAGTGAATTTATTTTCATATTGTCAATTCTCGCAGTTCTAAGGTTACTGGAAACTTAGCTACATTCAGTTGTTTTGGAGCAGGAATCCATCTGAAGGTTTCAGGATAGTAAGCTTTGGGAATGGATTCGGCATCCCTGAGTTCTGGATGTTTCCTTTGCCATCTGGCAGCTTTTCCGCCCAAAACATTCCTCCAAAAAGCAGTCACAAGTTCAGGCATGCTCTGCACTGATCTCTGTGAAAGTGGAAACATCAATAATCAAATTGCAACATTTTTGCACCGTTGTAGGGACGATGAGAAGAAACTGCAGACAAATTGTCCAAATTAAGATAGGTAGTTTGTTTTTGTGCATTCCTTTCACTCATCCTTTTTTCCCACTTGCTCTATTTGGTCAGATAATTTATTCTTCTCGTCCTCCGTCATTTCGGCTGTGATCGCTGCAGTCTGAGCAGATCCCAGCTAAGTGAAGTTCTCGGATTTCCTCGGCGTTGACGGCTGTTTATAGGAGAGATGGAGCGGAACAGCTCCAAGACAAAAGCAAGTGAATCCCCCGGCTCTGTTCTGCAGCATTCCCCGCATTTCTACAAATGCTTGTGACAATTTGGAGGGCAAGAAGAAAGACGCAGGGCAAAGAGGGTTTCACCTTTTAACCTTCCCATTATTACGCTTTTGTTCACCTTAAAACATAAATTGCAAGCAATTCAAGGCAGAAAAATATTGTTTTGGTTTTGTGTTTCACTCATTTTTGTTTAGTTTTTACCGTTTCTGTTTTTGGCTGCAGTTGGAAGCCCTGGAGTCTTTCGGGATGCAGTATGAACGGATTCTCCATGCATGTGTGGGTTCTCTCTGGGTACTCCATCTTCCAAAGACATGCCTGGTAATTTGTCTCTTTCAGTTGCCAATAGGAATAGTTCTGTGTTGTCCTGCAGCCTGTCTCCACACTGCAAAAACATAAAATCTTCTTACCAAGTAATGTAAGTCTAGTTTCTAGTGCATATATCTTGGTGAACTTGAAATAAAATCAAACTAACTTATAAGTAACTTTTCAGCAAGATATTGGAGCTTGTTTTAAGTAAATAATTTCTTACGGTTCATGAAAATTTCCTTTTCCATTGGCAGTTTATTTAATTTATAACAAGGCATTTTTAATCTGCCAATATAACCAGGAATTATTGGCTCAAAACAAGTTCCTGTATCTTGCTGAAAAGTTTCTGATGTTTTGTTTTATTTTAAGTGTAGTAAGATATTTGCACTAGAAACTAGACCAAATATATTTGTTGAGATTTTAGCGCTTGGAGGATTTCTCTTTTGTCTCTGGTAAAAAAAAAAACACAAACCATTTCTTCCGCTAGCATTAAACTTACACATTTGCTTTGGTTGTATTTACCCAGAATGCCTTGCACCTCTTGCTTTCAGTGCAGTCTCTGGTCTGCATAGCGTCCACATCTGCATCCTTCCAGTTTTTCCACAATTCCACGATCGTAAAAATTCACTCAAACTCACTCAAAACCAATGGAGTCTCACATTTTTCCAAGCTGCATAATTGGGAATTTGTAGCAAATTTTCTACAAAAATTGTCAAAAACATTGAGTTTCAGTGATGCTAACTTCCACCTACAAGTTAGCAAAGGTGGCAGTATTTCCCACTTCTCCTACACAGCTGCTTGTAGCTTTAATAATGTAAATTTATAATCTGTGTTATATATGACTGTTAACAAAAATCAAATATACAATTATATACAAGCGCAAATATTTTAAAGTTACTTGCAAATATTTCTAAATTAGCATCACAAAATAAATAGAAATTGAAATCCTGGAAGGACTGAATAATGTGAAAAGATGTTCAATGTTATTTAATTTTAATAATAACTTTGTCTTTACGGAGAAGTTCTGGAGAACATTCATGATCTTGACAATGAACATAAGTTCAGTTTGATTTATTGGTTTCATTTATATTTTCTAGGTTTGTAACTTTTGTTCTGCTTATTTATTTTATTCACATTCAGAACATGTGTTGGAAAACATGAAATTTAATTGTAATAGCAGCCTTGCATGTCAGGTTATTTATTTTACAGAGTTTTTACGAGACATCAGAATGATATTATCTAATCAATGTGATATTATTTCTTTATTTCTTCCCACACTTTATAGCATTTCATCCAACAGCTAACACATCAACATCTGTGTCCATTTCTCATAAAACTGTTCTTTTCCTGTATCTGTTTAACACAAGCATATTATTCTATTTCGCCTTACGGAGAGCCAAACTAGCCAAATGTCAGAATCATTCAGCCTTTTTCAGCGTCAGTAAATCAGACGACAACAGAAAAACTCACTGCCAACCCTTACATCAACAACCTCAGAGATGGGAACCCTTAAAAAGGTCTTTAAAAGTGTCGATCAGCTTGTCATGGACCAAGCGAACTGAGAACCATGTCTGCTGGAGGCGCAGCTGCGGTTCTTGTTATCCTGCCTCCGGCTGCCAAACTGTCAGCTGGACGGTTAAACAAATCCTGCTGCTGAACTCACACCGACAGAGCTTTGTTTAGATCACACATGATTTCCATTGATTTAAAGTAGACAAGTGAAAACTGTAGTGTGGGCTGAAGCATGAACAATGCGGTGGTTCTTTGCCAAGCTCCAGATTCAACAGACTCACTTGAGTTTAACGAAGCTTTCTGATTCTATAAGATTCTTTTCTAGTTCAAGGAGAGTTTTAGTATTTATGTGCTGCTTCTTCAACAGAAACAAAGCAAGAAAACATGCTAAAGATGCATCTGCTTGATTCTGTTGCACATTTTAGCAAAAAAAAATCTTTATACGTTCCTTGGTGAAGATGAAAGTTAAAGAGTTAGTTTGCTTTTTGAAGACTGTAAGGAGTAAGCATGAACAGTCAGTAGCTGAGTTTTCATTACACATAATTGCAAAACTTAACACTAATGTCAAAAAACAAAATTTAAAAGTTGTGTTGTTTACAGTAAATAAAAACACAATTAAAATCACACTTTAATAAGTTTGTTTATATGATAAGTCATTAAAAAACATGTCGCATCATCATCCTCCAACTACTTCCTGTCTTCTTCTTTGTGGTTTCCATCAGTAGTAACAGCCGAATGCTGATCATGTGACTCTCGTGTTACGAAGGAAGTGTTTCTATTGCAGTTTTGCAAAATACACCAACTTTGAAACAGCTAAAAAAAACCCCACCTCATCCTAGTGCCAAAGCTTTTAGTCGAAACACAAGATTTGTTTCTAAATTGGTTTCCATAGCAGTTACTGTAATAGAGAGTGGTCAGATTTGATTAGATCCCAATGATTTTTCTGTTTTTATTGATGTTTGAGAAGTTTTGCACTCGCCTGCTATGTTTGCTTGCCTGTTTTAAGCTACAGTATTCAACACAGTATTTGTAAAATTCTGAGTTTTATCATTTCACTGGTGTGAACTGTATGTGGATGTTGAGTCGTTTTATTTACTCAGTTATATTTACTTGTGTACCATTTGGAAAAAAGTACTTTTAGGAGTACTTTAATTACGGTGTACCTTTTACTTTTGCTTGAGTAATTTTATTATGAACTTTAGCGGCTTGAAGAACAAGCTTGTTTTAACCAAAAGGTCATTCTTGGATTTCTACCAGTGGTCCTCTGATCTGACCCTTTAGGCCACTGTTGCCCCCCAATCCGAGTTAAAAATACCTGAAACAAAAAAACCCGGAGCGCTTTAAAGCTGCACTTTGTTTCCTTCTTTTCAACATGGCCGTAGATCAACTGGCCTACGTTCACTCTTCATCCCCTCCTGTCTTCATCTCTCACACACCTGTTGCTTTTCCATTAGGGACACACACAGACAGAGAAACCCCGAGGCGCAGCACTGCTTGCTAACACTTGTTTAGGAAGTGTGGATGAGGAAGGGTGCCTCCTCTCAGGTTACCTGTCCAGGTAAGGTGTTTGTTTAGCATTACCTCCCAGCAGGCCGGATGTCCAGCCTGACATACACACACACACACACAGTTGTGTTTTCATTACTTGTGGGGACTTCACATTGACTTCCATTAATTTCTACAGCCTAACCCTTACCTTAACCTTTACCCTAACTCTTCCCATCACAGACCTAACCACTAACCCAAAAACAACAATTTCCCTCATGGGGACCAAGAAAATATCCCCACAAGGACCAATGGTCCCCATAACCCACATAGTACAGACATAGGTCCCCATAAGGATATAAAAACCTGGTTCACAAACACACACACACACACACACACACACACACCCCCCCCCCCCACACACACACACACACACGCTCACAGCAGTCTGAGTGTTGAGGCTTTGTTGACGTTTGAGAGCTGATACCTATTATGGAAACCCTTAAGATCATCCTCCATGTTTTCTCACTGGGCAGCAGCACATGAGTTACCAATCAGCAGCAAAGACAGACAGATTTTATAGTCATTCAATTAAAATCTACATAGTGAGTCAAAATTTGTTGCAAGGCTCGAAATACAATATAATAATAAAAAAGTCCAGCAAATTACGGAAGATCATCATGGAAAAAAAAACTAAAAATTGTATTAATTCTGACTTTAAATTTAGAATTTTTAATATTTTTTGCAAAATTCTGACTTCAGTCTCAGAACTTTGACTTTTTTTTCTTAATTCTGACTTTTTCACAAAAATCTGGGATGTTGAGACAACAAAAAATAGAGATTATTTTTGGAAATATGGTTTTGTAGAGTAGCAAGTACCAATCAGTATCTCACCAAGGTTCCTAACAAAAATAACTATCAGTTTAAGAAAACCCAAACGAGCAAACTTCAACATAAAGGATGAATCATGTAAACTCACACACTCAAGAAAACACAGCAGGAATTATTTTTAATCTACCCAGCATGAGAAGATTAAAATACAGTGTGTCCCAATCAATGGACATACTGTAATATTCGCAGATCGTATACAATTATATTAAACATAATGGCTGTGAATACGTTTTACAATTTCTCATTATTGCCAAGTGAAATAAGATGACTTGCAATGGTTACATTATTTTTTGTGTGTGTAAATTGAAGTATAAATCAGGCCAATATAAAGGAGCATAACTGAATTAAACTTAGATTATTTGAGCCAAATTGTTTCGTTACAAGCATAAAATGGAAATCAAATGGAATTAGATAGATTTATTTAGTTTTTGTTTGTTTTGCCTGTTTGTTTTCCAGAATAAGTGTAGTTTTAACCACAGCAAACTGAATTATTTGGAATGAAAACAAAAAAAGACTTGTTCAGAAGTCTAATTAGTTTGTAAGTTTCTGTAACTTTTCTTCCTTCTGAAGTGGTTTTGAACTCTTCAGCATTCCTCAGTTTAATGCTCTGCAGGAGGTTTGTGTGGCTCCTCAGAGCCGTGACAAAACAAACTGAAAGCCCGCTCAAAGAAACCCGACACCTGCAGTAGATGACGAGCAGCAAGTATATTTAGCAGAAAGATTTGTTTCTTCATGATGTACATCTTCTTTTTCAGCTCAATGTGATGCAAAGCACTTGCCTTATTTTCACCCAAAACAGAACTAATGAAATTTAAACGTTTTAAAGATTAAACACATTAAAAACCTGATATATTTTCTTTAAGATGCATATTTTTATGACGTAAAAGGAGCATTGAAAAATCTGTAGAGTTTACAAGATGCCTTATCGTTTCTCTAAAGGAGGTTTCTAAATCTAAAAAATGTTTTATTCCACTTTTTCACTGCGAAAACACAAAATCTTTTGGTCTAGTTTTAATGCAAATATCTTAGTTCACCAGAAATAAGACAAAACAGCAAGAATTAGGAGCTTGTTTTAAGTCAATATAATTTTTCAATATTGCTGAAAAACAATTAATCTAATAGATTATTTCACTTTTAATATAGGAATAATTTCTTAAGTAATCTTCCAGTGGAACTTATAATTTCAAGTGTAGTAAGAAATTTCCACTAGAAACTAGACCAAAATTACTTGGTAAGATTTTGTGTTTTGCAGTGAAAAAATGGGACAAGACATTTTTTTCCATATTCTAAGTTATAATTTGGGGAAAATATCTTGTCCACTGTTAGTTTATTTAACTTTTCATTGATGTTAAGAAACTATCAACTTAAAAAAAATCTATTTCTTGCTGAAAAGTCACTTGAAAGTTTTGTCTTATTGTAAGTGTGCTAAAATATTTTGCTAGAAACTAGTTAATATTTTAATAAACCTGGATATTGGCGATATTTTAAGTAAAGAATGAAGCATATTTTTGTAGGTATGACTGACTGAGTGTTAAAGCAGCAAACTGGCCTCCTTCAGCCCAAACAGCAGGCGTGGAGTGGCTGGAAGTGTGGCCTCTGCGGGGCTGACTGTGGGAGAACAGGTGGGCATAGTTTCTGTCAGACAGTGAGAGATTGATGGAGTGGGTTAGAGCGCTGACGGTGGGTATTCCCTTACAGTAATGGCTGAGACGGAGACAGCTGGGCACTGGACCCGATGCGTGCAGCGCGGCGTCCTCGGCCTTCCACATGGAGATGCATTGTGTTCCTCCTGAAACAACTTGGGACGGACGCTACAATGCAAGCTGACCGAAAGAGAGAGACAGATTTAAAATAAACCATAATAAAAACCACACCCCGCTCTGTTAGCAATGTTACTATTATGCGAACTTGAACAGGTTAGGTCTGTGAGCGATACAAAACATGTAAATGATCTTTTTTTTTTCTTTTACAAAATCAATCTTATATTACGAGATTTTAGGGATAATTTTCATGGTCGAAAGCCTCAATAGAGCAGCCATAGTTTGCCTCGTTTGTGGTGAAGAATACATTTTGTCAGTGGCGACCCCTAGTGTTAGGGAGGACAACCACAGCAAACAAAAATGAAGCGTCTTCAAGACCTTGATTAATCCTGAAGAAAACACGTATTGTATGGATTAGCGCATTTTGGTTAAGAAAATGTGCTAATCTGTGCAAATTAATGTGAAATAAATATTTTAATGCACTTGAAATAAGACGAGAAATAAAAGTTTGTTTTTAGTCAATAATTCCTTAGTATGGAAGAAAAACCTCTTGTTCTATTGCCAGATTATTTTACTTATACCAAGTCATTTTTACCATTTTATAATTGAAATTACATTTTTTCATCAATATTAAAGAATTATTAACTTAATTCCTACATCTTGCTGAAAAGTTATTTTTTTCTTATTCCAAGTAAACTAAGATATTTGGATTAGAATATAGACCAAAAATACTTGGTAAGATTTTGTGTTTTTACAATGAAAGTTTAATCCTGAGCAAGCACCAGGTGACTGCTGAAAGAGATAACTGCCTTTTAACATGATACTTCCTACTCCAATGGCTGCAGATCTTTTTTAAGGTGATTCAGTTTGTGTTGTCACAGAATTGATCAAGTCTCAAGTCTCTTAATTTGGTTATATTTATTATTTTCAAAGACATAATTGGGAAAAAATGAAGGAGAAAATTATTCTACAGGGTTCCATAGATGCAAATTCTGAGCAAAAATAAAAGAAATAATAAATGTAGCTACTTGCACTACAAGTATTTCAGTGAAAATCATCCAACAATCTTTATTTTTTTAAGCAATTTCCTCATTTTTTTTCTCAGATATTTTTGCAGAACCAACTAACATGGACAAAGATGCTCTGGAACGAGTAAAGCAGTTTCCTCAAATGCCTCTTTCCAATCTGATGAGTTTGATACAATGAAGCCATTTGTGCTGAACATTTTTATCCGTCCATTTCAGGTCTTTAGCCAAACGCCGAAGGCGGACATGCTAAGCTACGTCTTCACTGTTTCTGTTGCTCAGGTGCAACATCGCTGTGAACTCCCCAAGGCACGCAGAACGAAAAATACCGTCACTGTTTGGAGTTTGAGAGGCGAGCAGTGTTTAATCACACATCCTTCAAAACTGCATCGCCGCACAATGAGTCCAGTCAAGGGCAAGTCTCTTAAGCAATGCTTTAATCAAAGCAAAAATGCACTCAATTTAAGGAACAATGTCTAAAAAAAACATCATTCTGCGCCTGTTTTCCGGGGCCTTCCGTCCGATGAGGTTGTCACTGAAATCTCACAAAGCGCTGATGTTTTGAAAGAGCAATAAATTAGTTTTTTTTCCTGGTCCATAATACAAAATGGCCATGATATGTTCCCTGGTCTTGATAAGGACGGTCTGTTGGGAGAAAAAAAACGATTATGCATCCACATCAGGATAACTGTTTAATAGAATAGGATGTATTAATTTAGCGTTAGCTCTCATTTACGATGTTATCCAGCTTTAGAAGAGAGGAAAATTTCATTTCATCTTTGATTACATATTTCTTCCATAAAGAGAAAGGAAATTTAACTCATCTGGACTCTGGAAGTTTATTTCCAGAGTCCAATATCCTATATCTTATAGGAATTTTAAATGGTAGCCCAACTTAAGCTGCCACATAATTATGAAATGAAAGAAATTTTATTTTACAAAATCCAAATTGTCTGTTTTTGTCTTCAGCCTTCCTGACATTCACTGCGATTACACTGAAAAACGGAGCTCCAACTTATTTGGTCACAAAGAATTGAAGTTTGTCAAACTTACTTTATAAACATTTGTTTAATTTGACAATAAACTAAATCAATCAGCTTGACTAAGCCTCATTTGATGACTTGCGACCAATTAATTTAATATGTTCAAGTTGGATCACCTGTTCTGTTTTTTCAGTGTAGTCTGGTTGTTTAGTCCAGCAGGAAGCTGAACTTCAGTCTTTTACAGCTTCTATCTGGTATTATTCTGTTCCAGCATTTTCCTGTATTTTTCTCCAGCGTTGAGCAGCTTCCATGTTCCCACAGCATGATGCAGCCACCACTATGCTTCAGGGTGGGTATGGTGTTTTCAGTGCGTTTTCATGTCGGTCCAACAGTTTAATTTTGCTTTTATTTGACATTATCATCTTTTTCTAAACATTATTTTGAAGTCATGGAGTAAAGTCAAGTTTAGTTGTAAAACACATTTCAGCCTTACTTAAGGTAACAAAAATCACTTTAGAGGGTAAAAACATGTTAAACAAAAACATGAAATTACAGTAACAAAATAAAGAAAAGTAATAAAAAGTTGTAAGTTGGTTTTTCAGCCTTGACTTAAAGGAAATCAGTGTTTCAGCTGTTTTGCAGTTTTCTAGAAGTTTGTTCCAGATTAGATTAGCATAGAAACTAAATGCTGTTTCTCTGTTTGATTCTGTGTCTAAAATTACATTTTTGACGGATCACGTTAGGAAATTCCTTATCATTAAAAAAAAGAGATTTAAATAAAGATACACATAAAAGAGGATGGATTTGGGATTTTATTCCAAAATGACTTTCGCTGTATGTAAAACCATTAATTGGTTAATTTTAGTCTTCAGTCAAAATTATTAAGATTTAGTGTGGAAGAGCCAAAAAGCCACTCCCAGACTATAGAAAATTATGAGTGACTCAAGAAGTTAAAGTTCTGCTATCTTTTTAACTTTAAGATGCTTTACGTCTCGGTTTACCCTTTTTGCACATTCAGCAGATACTCATGCTTACTTACAACAACCTACAAAGCATCTAACGAAATGCATTCAGAAGAAACAGAAGAATTAAGAGTAAAGAAGTGCGTTTGGTGTGTTTTGTTGTCATTGTTTAGTTCCTCAGTTCAAAAGAAAGAAGCAACCCTGAGCTGCAGCTGCAGAAAAAATCCCGTCTTTTATTTTTTAAGGAGAGGGTGGCGTTCCTAAATTGAGGTCTGACAGTCAGATATTGATTGAGCTGAAACCTTGGACGCTGCGGAGCCCACACCTCTCCCTCGGTCTGCTGGATTTAGCATTGTTCTGGGAGAGACTGACCTTCAACTTGACTGATGGATAATCCATTAGCAAAACAATGGCTGAGACCTGAAACTTTCCTGAAGAAAACATTAGTTTTTATCAGACAAACTGGGCTAGAATAAAAAAAAAGAAGTGAAGATTAAAGGCCAATTCAAGAGATTTAGTTTAAAATATATATTTTAAAAATTTTTCTAGTTATTTTCTTTCCAAATAATAAGTGAGGAAAGTAAATAAAATGATAAGTGTAAAACTTTTGAGCCACATCTACTAAATTTTGCTCCTTAAATCAAATAAATTTGACAAGTTTTAGATTTTTAACTTAAATTTGTGTTTGTAAAAGCAGTAAATTGTGTTAACTTTTCATTAATGTTGTTACGTCTCCAAGAGTCAAGCACTTAAAAAACACAAAGAGAAAGGAGGGAGAGGGAGCTATTTCCCAGGATGCTTAGCGGCAGGTTTTCGCATCTTTTGTTGCATCATGAGGGAAGTAGATTTGTGTTATTGAGACAAATATTAATTTTAATGAGAAAAATGTTTTCTGACACTGCTATAAGCCCTGATTAAAATTTTTCTGATCAGAATTCAGTGTAAAAGTTAATACAATTCATTATTAGATCCAATATTTTATTCAACCAAGAATTTAAAATCATCCAACATTAATAAAGTTGTTATTTTTTCTTGATAATGTGGTTGGAAATGTTACAGAAATGTGACAGTGAGGACAGATTTCTGCCTAATGTGAAATGATTATTTGGTTTAAATTACAAATGAAGATCAATGTGCTATAAGAACTATAAAAACTATCTTGAGACAACATAACTCTTGTAAAATCAACTTAATAAACTTACATTTATGAATAAAACCAAAACAATTTTCTAATTTCCTTGACTTGCATTTTCAAGGCAGCAGGTGAAGCTTCACCTTTAAGTTAAGGCACCTCAAAATGTTTTACTGTGTAGAACCACTTTACTCCAACAGCCTATTTCAAAGTATATTTATGTGTCAGAACGGCCCAGTCAAAGTCCAGACATCTGAGATGTAGCGGTCAGACTTTACAGCTTCTGTTTGAATTTGTTTTTTGTCTCATGTGACTGAACTTGAGATATTTTGAAAAGAAAAATTGACAAAGTTTCTTTAAAACAGTCTTGGAGTCAGAAAAAGGAGATTTTTATAAATTAACTCAGAAAATTTTTAATTATTTTTAATACATTAAACATAATTATTCTTTCACTTTAGCATTATTGTACTGATCTGTTGCAAAGCATCTCAGATTGTAATGTGACAAAATATTTAAGCTTTATTATTGATTTTGGAATTAAACTGTCTTTTCTTTAATATGTTTTATGTGGACAAAATTCAAGAAGTGGTTTAGATTTTTTTGGCTTTAGGTTTTTCTCTTAATGTGCAGTTTAACCCAAACCCCTCTGCTGCATGTTTTCCCTCTGTAATGCGCTGAAGGTTGTTTAACAAACTGAAGCTGCTCCCCTGTTTTCTGTGATTAAGTTTGTAACTTCCTCCGCTGTCCTCTCTATACTCTTGCCTTTCACACTTGTAGAGGTTTTTCTTTCAGGTTTCAACAGAACAAAGACAAAATTGTGTTTGAATTTTAAATAAAACTCAGACTTTTAATTCCGATAAATGGGCTTAACCTTTAAAATAAAGTAGAACAAAAGTAAAGGCAGCGCCTGGTTTAGCTTTGTGGTGCAGATCCTTGGACCCCCCCACTCCCACTCTGATGCTTTGTGGTTCCCGCTCAGCGCTGCGACCTTCTGAGCAGGAATCAACACATCATCAGAGCTGTTTCACTTCCCATCCTTGACACCACATTCTTCGACTTTGGCGGTGTTTGTTGTCACTTTCTTTTCACACGCTGATGCTGTGAAGTGTTTTCTCTGCATTATTCATGCCTCTCTCAGGGTGAAGGTGGAGGGGCCCCAGGCTTTCATTCAGGGAGCGAAGCGCCTCAAGGCTGCTGCCGATCAACAGCACCCTCTACAGGCCAGGAGCGGTACTGCTTTGGAGGAAAGGCTGAAAAGAGACTTTAAGAAAACTAAAACTGATTATTGGTTAGCATCGGGTGGAGCATAAAGACCAGATGATACAGACTAGAGGACATTTATAAGAATTTAGATTTTTATTTACATTTTTCTAACTCTTTGTTAGCTTGAAGGAGTTGATATTAAGAAATAAGACATACAAATAAGACAGGATGTATATTTTATTTGATAGATGGAAGAGAATTAGGGTGACTGGGATAAAAAATACTTTTTTCTAAAAATTTTGATTTTATCTTAATCTTATCTTCTAGCCCTCTTTCCCCTCATAATTCTGATTTTAATCTCACAATTCTGACTTTTTTTTTTCTCAAAATATTCACTTTTGATCTCAGAAGATTAAAGTCATATTTTTATTTTATTTTATTTTATTTTATTTTTTTACAGTGGCCCCAATCCTCTTTAATACTAATAGGTAAAATAAATGGTCAGTCAAAAGGAAAACTTTCAAAACCTCTAATTAGAAAACATGAAGTTTTAAAAAATATTTTTCCAATAAAAATAAAAATCTGAAAAGTGAAACGTTCCTTCTCCATTCGACCTGCTGTCTGATTTTCACCCATCGTCTTATTTTCCATTTAAAGAAGTCAAAGGTCAGCTTGCCTCAACCTTCATTACATTTCCATTTTTCACAATATTCTCATCCCGATTAGGGAAAGTTTGTTAAATCTTTGGATCAATAGAGAGAAAATCAAGAATCAGGCAAAGGCCCAACTTTGCCTAATATTACTGTAACATTCAGATGATGTCATTCTATTGATGGTTAATTAAGATTGATCAAATTAGGATTTAATTGGACTGGATTGGATCTGAAATGCTGCAGCAGGATGAATGGGATCAACAATACTGTCTAAACTTTGTGCAGAGTTTTTAAAACATATTTCCGTCCTCTGGAAACTAAACTCTGGATGTTCCTGTTGCACTGAAAGTAGGTGGTTCTGAAATGACTTGTTTGCAAAGAAGGTCACTGATCTCTGTTAGCTGAAGATTAACAGTAGATATTGATCCTGTTTCACCTGGTTCACATCAGCAAACCTCTGAACATTCAAAAGCAGGCATTAGTTATCGAGTCAAATTCAGATATTCACCAAAAAATAAGCAGAATACAAGAGTAATGAAAGAAGGAAACTAATAACAGGTATTTGTTGTTTTATTTGTGCTTAAAGTAAAATCACAGCAGACTAAATCAAACAGAATCAAAGTCCAGGAGCCAAATTTTTAAAACCTAACATTTAAAACAACAGGTAATTTCAAGCGACTCTGCTCTTCTTTACCAGAACACAGAAAGTGACTCTTTGTGAATGAAATACCTTCACATTGGGGTCCTGGACTGCTGGTCTGGTCCACAAATCTACCATAAACAAGGATTCTGACCCTTTGCTGTTTGCTGTCCTCATCAATGATTGATGGATAACCGTCCTATTTATCCTCCCAGATGAGCTGTAAGGACCGTAAATATACATCAGAAGGGGCGTCTAGTTGAGTTGATGATGAGCTGCTAGTGTGAATCCTCAACATGGACTTATACAAGGCAGCTCTTCTGTTTGGAGCCTTCATCTGCTCTGGTAAGAACCAAAAATGTTCATTCCTTGAACCAAGACTCAATAATACGGATTTCACACAAACAGAATTGGATCAAATACTTCTGGTTTATATTTTTGAGCTTAAATGGTTAAAAATGTGATATATATAGTTACCAAGTTCTCCTTTAAGCAAAGAGCTTTTCACTGGATGTATTCTATTCATCCAATCTGACATCCAACCTGCTAAATCAAATAAAAATCCAAATAAAATGGTCACATTCTTATGCATTTAATGCAGTTTGCAGCTGTTTTGTTGCAGCTTTGTGTATCTTTCTGTCCTTGTCCCTTTAGTATTCAGGAGGTCTGGTGTGAATAAAGCCTCTGCAGGAGGGCTTTAAATTGCTGATGAGCTTTCAAATAAATCAAATACATTTGATCGGATTACTGAAGCAGGAAATAGAGAATCATGTTCTATGTAGCTTTTTTTGTATAAAAAACATTTTAGACTTTAATACAACTCAACTTTTGTTAGTAGGAAGAAAATAATGACTTTAATTTGTATTAAATCATCCATGTTCCAGTACAACGCAGCTTTTAATCTTCTTTTTATTTTCTAGTTACACAATCTTTTTGTGTGAAATAATTAAACATTAAGCATTTTAAACCAATGAACTTACAAATGTAGTTAGATAAGTCATGTCTCAGAAACTGCCTGTAAATTAAAACTAATCTTCTTGCAAAAAAATTAGAAACTTTTTGAAAGCACTAAATGTTTTTTTGTCATGATGTAAAACAAATCAGAAGAGCATGTTGATGGCTCACCATATCTGAAATCAAATCATTTTATGCAGTTAACAGATAATTAATGATTAAATGATTAACATGGAGTTCTATGATCTGCTACTTAGCGTCTGAACATCTGTTTAAAATCAACGTTGTCACTAAATTAGTGAGCGGTATTTAAAAGTAGAAAGTAGATTTAAAATTAGCTACTAAACAAATTACAAAAGACGAGATGACAGTGAATGAAAAACCTCATGTAATTTGTATAAATGTGATTAGTTACTTTAATCTAAACCCATTTTATTATAATACTAAATCTATTATTATGTTTATTATTAGCCCCAGCAGCTAAGCGCCTCGAAGGCCGTTTGTAATCGTATTGTTTATTATTTTTGTCTTTCTTTTTTTAGCTAGCAGTTTTGGCTATGATGCTAGCAGGAAAGCAGAAAACATTTCTTTAAGAAATGTATCTTATGAGAGGAGCATGAAGAAAATCAAACTGTTGTTTTAAATATTTTGCACCTGTATTATCAAAGTTTTGTTTATTTACTGTATAAATTGTTTTTTTGTGAGTTTAAAATTTGTTTGCTGAAGTTAGACGATGTGACAAAAAAAGAGAAAAATCTAAGATTTTGGAGAAATGTGACTCAGAAAGCATTTCCATTTCAGAATTATTAAGAAGTGTCTTTGAGTGGTTATACAAATTTTAACATTTGTTAGGAATTTAAAATGTATTGAATGAAACCCTGAATAATTATAAAACTCTGTATGACTAAACTTGTCACCACATTTTCTTAAGAGTTCATAGGTCACGGACTTGATTCCTTCAAACAAATTTAGATAAAACAGTTCATGAATTGTCTCAAATATCCCAGTTTCACCACAGAATGCAAAAAAAAAAAAGTTTTGTTAATATTTTAGGTAATTTTTTCATGTAAATAGTATACATTGCATTAAATATATGTAGAGGATTAAATGAGCAGTTGCTTCTTCCTATTCCCTTATTTCCTTTTTTGTCTTTATATTTACTTCTTTTTGGTTTATTCACTTCAAAAGAATTGAAAATAGAAAAGTAAAACCAGCAAACTGCATCCAACAAACATAACATTAGCAGTTTTTTTAAATTTTCTATCTGAAAATACTGTATGTACTTCTGTTTAACAGACGCTGAAGGACCAGGTCATCGTCTTTCATCAATGCATAAAAATGATCATTTTTTATTTTTCAGTTGGTGGAACAGCAGTAGACGGTTACTCCAAAACCGAAGGCGCCTGGGTTCTCTCTCTGAATAAAAGACAGTACATGGTAAGCAATGTAACCGAATGTGCAGCCAAATGTGAAGCTGAAACTTCCTTCACGTGCAAGTAAGTCATTTCCTGAAAAACTCCCATCTTCTCCAGTCTCTGCAGTAAATTTAAAGTTTGATCCGTCTTTATCTTCCAGAGCTTTTGCTTATGTGGAGAAGGATCAGGAGTGCTGGACAGCAGCAGCAAATTCAAAGACGGAGCTTATTCTGCGCAGACAGAGCTCTGCTTTATATGAAAAAAAGAGTTAGTTGCTTTTTTTACACTGAAGATGTTTCCCACTTGTTACACTTGTTGTATGTTTGTTAATGTTTGCTCTGTGGTGCAACAGCAGTGACGTTTGAACCATGTCTGCAAACAGCAGCGATCAATGACAAGCGAAACACTTTGTTCTTGATTTGTGGACTCAAACATCCAGTTGCATGATTCTGTTTCTGTACCAGTTGCATCGTTCACTCTGGAAAACTGCTTTGTCTCGTCTAGAATACCTCCTGGAGTGTGTCAATGGCATCGGAGAAGATTACAGAGGAACCAAAGACAGAACAAAAACAGGAAAGCTGTGTCAAAGATGGGATGCAAAATTTCCACACAGACCCAAGTATCTATTCACACCCACCAGATTTATTCCACTCATGGCATTTTATTATTTTATTTTTCTAACTGTTCCTCTTTGTGTCTCCTGAAGTTTCTCACCCACTACTCATCCCCGCCATGACCTGGACTCAAACTTCTGCAGAAATCCTGATTCGGATTCCCAGGGACCCTGGTGTTACACCACTGACCCAGACACCCGCTGGGAGCATTGCAATGTCCCCAGCTGCACTGGTAGGGTTAATGTTTAAAGAAAACACAAAGCAAATACTCCTTATCAGATGTAGGGAGTCTCTGTGTTTTCATTACACACAGAGTTTTGTGTGCGAAACCTTGCCTATATTCCGCTAATATTGAAAAAACACAATTTCGCAATTGCGGTGATTTTGTTAAATAAAAAACTGAATTAAAAATGCAGGTGAATAAGTTTGTTTACGCTCACTCTGTGTCGTTAAAAATGTGCCAATTACTTCCTGTCATTTTCTTCTTCGTGGTTTGTGCCAGGTGATGAGAAAAAAGTGCTTCCATTTAAGTTTTTTTTTAATAAAGCCCAAAAAAACCACCTCATCCTAGCGCAAAACTTTTTTTCTTTTAGCAAAAACCATGTTTTTTTTCTTAGCACATTTCAAATTAATTTTCAGAATTCCAATTTGCACAATTTTAAGGTAACACAGCAAGAAATTCGTTACATTATTGAAAAATAATGCAATTCTTTAGATATCTGAAGGCAGTTAAAAACCCAAAGAGAACAATTTTAGAAATCAAAGTTTTCACCATAATTGCAATTCAAAATCTCTCATTTGATTTTTTTTAATTTCTTTTTTATGTTTCATAACTTTTTCTTCAGCCACCAGGGGGCTCTCTAGCAGGAAGTGAATCATTGGAAGTCAAAATTGGAAATCAAAGAAGAAAATGCTGCTGCTTCTCATTTAGAACAAGCACAACATGCTAGCAGCAGGCACAACTGAGACATTTCTCCAAACTCATATGATGCAGCTTTTAAGTTGAGGGCTTTCGATCTGGCCGCACAGGAGGGAAATAGAGCCGCTGCGGTAAGTTCGGCATGAACGAAACCATGGTTCGGCATTGGAGACGGAGAGCTGCGTCCTAATAAAGCCAGCGGATTTATAAGGACGCAGCTCTCTTTCCTTGTGGAAAACCGAGAGCGGCGGAGATGCCAGCGGCTTATAACCCGGAGTGGCTTATATATATGTACGTTTCCAGTTTTTTCAAAAAGATTTGTAAGTGCGGCTTATTGTGAGGTGCGCTCTATAGTCCGGAAAATACGGTGTGTTAGAAAAAACTCCTTCCCTGTGAAACAGCCAACACACACGTCAGAATCTATTTAGTGAACATTTTTAAAGTTTCTAAAGCTGAGGTGGAATGAAAATATCACAAGGGCTAAATAAAGGGGAATATTAGACTGGTTTAAAAATAAACTTCTGCATGGTTTGCAGAGGACTGCATTGTCTGCAGCGGTGAAAACTACAGAGGAAAAACCTCCACCACTGAAAATGGCTTCACCTGCCAACGCTGGGACTCCCAGAAACCTCAGAATCACGGCTACAACCCTTCAACGTGAGACCAAACTGAAATACACTCATATTTTATTTGTAACCATGTTCAGCTTAGTCTCAAATATGTGTGAATTAGGGGGTAAGATAAGTGTTCTTGCAGCCTTCCAGAGAAGTTCCTGGAGGAGAACTACTGCAGAAACCCAGATGGAGACCCGAGGCCGTGGTGCTTCACCACCAGCCCGAACAAACGCTGGGATTTCTGCTCCATTCCTCGCTGCAGTGAGTCCAAACATTTCTATTCATTTGATCCAACTCTTCCCAGTTTTCCCCAGATGTTCACACAGACGTGAATCCAAACTATGTCAACTTCAGTACACAATTAAGTCTTTTTGTTAAATTTATTATACTTTGCTATTAGAAAGCCTTGTAGTTTTTCACATTATTGGGAGTTTATGTGGGAGATTAAACAAATCAGTCTGTAACTGAAATAAACAGAAAGGAAAAAGATGCATGGAGTAAAAAATATTTTGAAATTTTTTTATTTCCGTAGTATCCTTCTAGTTCACAATTAAACTTTCTTTGGTTCATCACATACATTTTCAAGAAAAAACTTCAGGTATGTGAGCAACAAGATGTTTTTCATGATTTGTCCTTGAGCTCTGCTGGTTTTTTGTGATTAGCATCGGAGCCTCCCACCATCGTCCCGGAGACGACCTGCATCACCGGCGAGGGTCAAGCGTACCGGGGAACGATCGCCGTCACGGAGACGGGCAAAACCTGCCAGAGCTGGTCGGCTCAGATGCCCCATCAACACAACCGCACACCTGGAAACTACCCCTGCAAGTGAGCAAATACAGCGATGTTAATCGGCTTAGAAATATCAGTGGGATTTATTAATGCTCATTACAGGAGCAGAGAGCAGACATTTTCCACATGTACCTTTTCCAGATGATTTCCTCGAGATCACGAGTTCACCTCTAGAAAACATGGTTTATATGAGATCACAAGATAATTGGTGTGTTAAACCTGATTACATCCTTCAAAAGCAGAAGACACAAGGCCACCAATCATCTCGAGAAAACCATCGGCACGTTACCTCAGTGTTACGGAAAAAACAGTCGCATAAACGACATGTGGAAAGCATCCATTCCCATCTTCTGCAGCTCAAGCCATTAAATCCCTAAAACCATTAATAGTTGCTTTGTCTGCATTCGTCTTTTTCAGAGGTTTAGACAATAATTATTGTCGTAATCCTGACAACGAAAGGAGGCCCTGGTGCTACACCACCGACTCTGAAACTCGCTGGGAGTACTGCAGCGTGCCTCGCTGCGAAGACGCTCCAGATCCAGGTACCTCAAAAAACTAAACATTTAACTCCTGCAGTTAAAATCCACTACTGCAGCCGAGCACAGGACACATTTAGAGTTGGCATAAGAAAAGAAGGGCTAAATATTGTGGAAATGTTTCGTTTCCCTGTGCAGCTGAAGGCGTGGTTCCCCCAGAAGAAGACGACTGTTATGAGGGGAACGGCAGCAGCTACAGGGGAATAACATCACAGACCATCAGTGGGAAAAGATGCCAGTGGTGGAGTTCACAAACTCCTCAAAAACACAGCAAAACTCCAGACAAATTCCCCTCAGCGTGAGTATTAACTGGTCAGGAGTAATGATGGTAAATAATAAATCCTTACAAACATTTTAGTAAATATGTTTATTTATATATGTCTTCATTTTTACTTTAGATAATCTGCTTCCACACTAACAGGAGTCTGAAAAAACTTTAAAATACTGTAGCATAATCTAAATTAGCATATAAAAAATAAGACTTTACTAAAACTGTGTCAAACCTTTTGGGATGTGGCTAATAAGGTTTTGTCAATAAGAAACACCAAATAGTCAAATTGTCATCAAAGGGCAATATTTCAAAAAAGTTGAAATAACTTGCAGGCCACAAAAAAAAAATTAATTTTAAAAATCAAAAGTTAATGAATATAGTAAATATTTATTTATTTTACCTTTTACCATAAGTAAAAATGCAATATATTAATAAAACAACCATAGTAGGCAGATAATGACTTTTTCTAAAAATAATAATAATAATTTGGAAACAAGTGTTAATTTAAAGTCTAAAATTCTGATCTACTTAAAGCATAATTTAACATTTTTATGTTGCTTGTGTTGTGGAGAAATTTTTCATAATTGTGACTCTAGTGATTTTTTTTAAAGCAAAAACTATTTAAATCTGATTTTCTCCCCATTGATTATTGCACTTTAATGTTCTAGATTTTGTGATGTTACTTTGTGACTTTATTTTACAAACAAACTGGCGCCAGTATGTTTAGTGTGGTTTAAATTTTATTGTTGAAACCGTAATGTTTGCTACTGGGTTTTTCAATGCATTGTGTTTTTATTGACTTTGTGTTTTTACGGTGTGAAACATTTGAACTGTCTTGTTCATGAAATGTTCTTTACAAATGAACTTGGTTGATTGGACACAAAGCTTTTGTCTTTCAGGGACCTGAAGAGGAATCTGTGCAGGAACCCTGATGGAGACCGAGCGCCGTGGTGTTACACCACCGACCCCGCAGTCCGCTGGGAGTACTGCAACCTCGAAAAATGCTCCTCCAAAGTCTCCGTAGGAGCTCCAAGCCCAACTCCGCCTCAGAGAGGTGCATCTTTTTCTTTTTACACCATCCTTGCCATGGTTTTACTCCTTGATAAATCGAATTTTCTCTGTGCTGTTTCAGACTGTAAGATTGGAAATGGAGCGATGTACAGAGGCCCGACCTCCATGACGTTGGTGGGCGTGACTTGCCAGGCGTGGAGCGCTCAGAGCCCGCACCAACACAACAGCTTCACACCGACGAGCCACCCAGATAAAGGTCTGGAGGGAAACGTAAGCATCTGTAGAGTTCTTCCATGTTTTATTGGTCATATGCATCTTCTGTTTTGGCATTTATGCACCACCTTTCAGTGGTTTTTCTCATAAAATCTGTTAAAATCCATTTTGTTTCATGCTTTAATGTGAGAAAATGTTAAAAAGTTCAAATATTTGTATATGAACTGAATTGTAAAATAAATACAATTACAAGCATAAACTCATATTATGAGAAATAAAGTTGAAATGATACAAGAATACAAAGTCCTAGTATTATGAGAACGAAGTCATACTGTTATGACTTTGTTCTCATGTTGGTTTTATTCTAGTAATATTACGACTTTCTCATAATATTGACTTTATTCTTGAGTTTATTCTCTTATTATTGCAACATTTTTTGACTTTATTCTTGTAAGTAAATTACTTTCTTTGCATTATTTTGACTTAATTCTCGTATATTTTTGTAATATTATGTCTTTGTTCTCATGCCTATGGAAGCCCATTTCCGCCATGAAAAAAAAAAAAAAGACCAACAGTAAGTCATAATTTCGACTTTCAAAGTCATAATTATGAGATACAAAGTCATAATTATGACTTTCAAAGTCGAAATTATGACTTTGTATCTCATAATTATGACTTTGAAAGTCGAAATTATGACTTACTGTTGGTTTTTTTTTTTTTCATGGCGGAAATGGGCTTCCATACATGTCAGTTTAATCTCAAATTATTTCCACTTTATTCTCTTACAACTTTATTCTCGTAACTTTTCTACTATTAGTTTTTAATTTTTCTTTGCATGGCTCTAATATGCCATCTTAGAGTTGTGTATTAAAGGAGCCCTCGTTGTTTAAACTCACTGTATCTCCATAAATCTCGACCAGAGCTGCAGAAACCCAGACAATGATGTGAACGGACCGTGGTGCTACACTACTGACAGGAACAAGAAGTGGGATTACTGCCAGATCCCTGATTGTGGTGTGTAAATGTTCATTTATACCTGGATTGGTTGGTCAGTGACTGAATAGAAAAACTAAATCACTTCATTCCAAAAAAAAATCTTCTAGATAAAACCAAATCAAATTTTCCTCTAGAGTCCTGATTCTAGCTGCTGATTTGTCACCCACTAAAAAAAAACTACATTTGGAGAGTTATGAAACAATAAATAGCTTAGCGCCTTAAAGTGAGTTCTCGGTTTGTAAAGTATAAAGCTAAATGTTGATTCTCCATGTTTTATTCTTGTTCTGGTTCGCTAAGTAAACTCACAGGAGTTTCTCTGTCTTGCTTCGATATTAAAAGTATAAAGCTAAATGTTGGTAATAAGAACTCCACAATTTAGTAATTTTAGTAATTAATTAAAAGGTATAGAGTATAAGTAGGATGAAATGACAATATCGGGAAGTATATGGCACATAAAGCAAGATAAGACACAGACATGCAGCCAGTGAAGGCGGTAACATTCACGGGGTGTATCTGTTTGCTGTGTATGATCTGATCCATGTAGCGCGGTCTCCCAGGCAACAGTCTGATATGATGGTCTTATCTAAGAGCAAGTCTTTGGAAACGCTCAGCTCCATAGTCGCACAAATGATTTCAGAATCGGAGCGTCTTATTTACAGCCAGGCTGACACAGGGAGCCAGTTCAGAACGAGACAAAATGCTTTCGGTCGGGTGGATTTTGAACTTCAATTTGCCCTAAAGCCTCACCAATGCATCTCTGTTGATTCAAATCATCCAAATTAGTGTGAGCGTTCCCGCCGGGCCGGAGCTGGCAACACAGCCAAGATCGATTCCTTCCCGCTAGTGAGGTCTGGGGTCCGCAGCTGGCCTGCAAATCTCAGCAAGAATCTCATCTAACTTGCGCCTCGGCATGTTGGTCTGAGTGTTCGCTAGTCGGTCCAATCTATCACAAATTTGTTGATATGCCACATATCCACCAACTGGATTTCTGCAAACACCAGAAAACTCCAAACAGCAGAAATCCAAGTAAGTCCAGGATGTATCCCGCCGGGTATGTCTCCGCAGGACAAGTGGGCTCTTCTTTGCCCAGTTTTCTCGTTGAGAAAATTTGATCACTTGCATTGAGAGACGGGTTGACCAGATCCATAATTTGTAGATTTGCAAAGAGATGCTACAAAAAAAGCAGCACAAAAACAGAGCAAGCAGGGCGAAAGAGTGGGGAAGGATCGGAGGAAAAAAGTGTCACTCTTCACCAAGAACTGCATAGAAAAAAAAAGATAATAATTACTCTATTGGAGCTTGGAAAATTATCCTGAAACAATAATAGTTATTTTTTAAAAATTGACACAATAACCTGAAATTGTATTCAGTGTAATAACAAAAATAAAAAGCGCCAGTTTCACAAAGACAATTTGGAATAAAAAGTTAATTCCTTTAGTTTTGATCTTTATCCTTATTTCGAACCTGATAATCAAAATGTCTGAACAGTGAATGTCAGATAGAGGCCACATGTTATGAGATCTTTTACTTAAGGTCTCAAATCGCTAGGAATATTAGGACATAAAATCCAAGTGGGCCTGTCTTCATGTTATATTGATTAGTGATCTGAAAGGTGCAACCAGAGTTCTGGCTTGCGGACATCATTGCCGGTGAAAGCTATCAAAGGAATAAATCCTGGAAGCCAACCATGGATTAAATCTTTATCGTTGAAGTTTAAAAAAGCAGACATTTTTCTCTGTCTGTCATTATAAAACTTGAGGACTGTGAACTGTCTTTGTAGCTGGATTGGACTGTGGGGCGCCGGTAAACAAGCCGAAGCGCTGTTTTGGTCGTATTGTTGGTGGATGCGTGTCCAAACCTCATTCATGGCCCTGGCAAATCAGCCTCCGAACCAGGTGAGCATGAAAGACCCTCCTGAAAATGCCAATAATGAAAATGGAACCAAAGCATAAGATTTTCAACTTTAAATTAGTTATTATTCATTACACTTTTTGCACAAGATCAATCTTGTGTTTTCACACCTCAGAGTTGCAACATTTGTTACATTTTCAGCTGCTGTAGTTCACCATCACTCTGCACTGGGTCAAATGAGCCCAACTAATTAACAAGCGTGTTCCCCTCCTCACCTGTGGTGGCGCTGCACCAAGAATGACTGAAGGAAATGTCACGAAACTTCTGATGAAGACACTGAGTGCAAAATATAAACCAAAATGGAGTGGAGTCAGATTTTAGTGGCTGTAGAATTTCTCTTTTGGGTTTGGTAAAAATCATGACCCTTTTCTTCCGCTAGCGCTAAAATAGCATGTTAGTTTTGATTCTATTTACCCAGAATGCCCTGTGCTATAGTCTGCTTCCTGCTTTTGGACCAGACTCCATTCCGCTTGGCTTTCACATCTGCATTCAAACCACACCAGAGTTCCTTCAACTGACCTTGGCTTGTAGGTGGACCAGAGTTCACTTTTTTGGTTACAATCAGAGTTGATTATGTATTCACGCCTCTCCAAACAAACTGGATTTTCTAGGTAAAAAACCTGGAGTTGGATTAAAGTGGACTAAACAGAGCTGGTGTAAATGGACCCTTTGGTAATGAGGTTTTAATCTGGTCAGTCCTGCCTATTTTTGGCTCCTTTAGGACTGAGCTGCCCCCCAACTCAACAATTACACTCACATGTGAAAATGGCTGCAAACAGATACATAATTTTGCAACTGTACATCTTTGAAAAACAGAAGGGGAGCCTCGTACACAACCAATGAGAATGCAGTAAGTGGTTTCTGGATGGTTAATCAACACAAAACACAGCGCATTCTGCAGTTACACCAGCTGACCAAACATGCTGGAACACTGCTTGGGTTGCTAAGTAACAGGGTTGAGCTTGGCTGGGGTTGCTAGGTAACAGCACACTGCATGTTGTATGTGTATGTGAATTGGGAGGCTTTTGAAACAAAAATATTAACTCATTGCCCAAAAAAACTGGACGGTTTTTTCAAACCATCTGCTTTTTTTAGAAGCAGTTGAGGCTCAAATGTAAGTTAAAAAATTTGCTAAATGTGACTTTTGCTACACCTTTAATTATTGTATGGTCTTTTCTAGTACCAGCTCAGGAAACCCAGGAATCCATTTTTGTGGTGGGACTCTGATTCACCCACAGTGGGTCCTCACTGCTGCACACTGCCTGGAAAGGTGAGATAACAGAAACTTTACAGTAGTACACTCATGTAACAAATTCTGTAATTAAAATAACACTGGTCAACTGGTTTGCATGGACTTGCTCTGCGGTTGCAGGTCCAGGCGGCCTTCAGCCTACCAGGTAGTCCTGGGAATCCACACGGAAAGAGCTACAGAAGCATCCAGACAGATACGGCAGCTGGAGAAACTGGTGCTGGGACCGAATGGAGCTGACATTGCTCTGCTCAAACTCCAGAGGTTGGTAAAAGTCTGATCATGATCGTTTCAGCGCAGCACGGCGTTAAGTTGATAATGTAGTCCCATAACTACACACTTTTGTGTTTCAGCCCAGCTGTTATAAATGACAAAGTGCTCCCAGCTTGTCTGCCAGAAAAGGACTACATTGTTCCCAGTGGAACAGAGTGTTATGTCACCGGTTGGGGTGAGACGCAAGGTACGTCACCAAATGCCAGGAGTTTCAAAAAACACGCCAACTAAAATCCAAAATGCTCAGAACATTCTCAGCAGATGGGAAAAAGCAAAAAATAAATCAGTCTAAAACTTCCATGATTAAAATATCACAGCGGGGAAAAAAGCAGAATAAATCAAGACTTTCAATCAGGACAAATATCAAAAATACATAACATTGCATTATAAAAGCTGCAGTAAAGATATATGTATTTATTCAATATGTATGTGTATTTTAAAATAATGTTTTTTACATATTGTTGAGACCTCCTCTGGCTTCTCCCAGGGCTGAATGAACCAATCAGAGAAAGGGGGCGGGTCTTAGCGCAGACAATCATGTACTTTTTGCAAGCACTACAGTTTCTCCCTGACAGCATATTTTGAGGAATCCTAAGGATAGTTAGCATGGCCACTGATTTGTTTCTCCACCATTAGCACATTCAGCAACACGTTCACGAGTTTAACTGACAGCACTAAGGCCCTCCTCCAGGCTTTGATTGGTTATTTTTGACTGGGAGCGGTGTATTTTTCAGATGGGAATAGCATATCAGGAAAGAAATGGAGGAGCTCTTTTCACAGATTATCTGTCTCAAATTTTACTGTTACAAAAACAAATATGTAAAAAAAAAGATATATATATGTAATAAGTTACATTTGCAGCTTTAAAGCTGTTGAGAAGGTCTTTTGGGAAGGATAACTGCAGGAATGTATGTTGCAGGTACTGGAGGTGTGGGTACGCTGAAGGAAGCTGGATTCCCTGTGATCGAGAACAAGAAATGCAATCGGCCATCTTACCTGAACGGAAGAGTTAAAGACCACGAGATGTGTGCCGGGAACATTGATGGAGGAGTCGACAGCTGCCAGGTGCAGGAAGCTTGCATCACTGTATTGTAGATAGAAAAATAATGAAAAAGGAGTAAATTTTCACCAAAAATTCTAGAAAAAACAAGACATTTTTTAGAAAAAGATCAGATTATTTATTTTTTTTTCGGAAATCGCTGAAATGAAGTATGCGTTTGTTTTTATTCATATTACTTGTTATTCATATTTTCTGCCCATTTTATAATTGCCTCAATATTTTTCTATAAATTTTCGGAGATTAATCTGAAAAATTTCTATTTTACTTTGGCGGAAATTTTTCTTTCTACAATTTCCCTAATATGCCATCGTTGTTATCTATGCATGATCTAATTCTAAGTTATTATAGTTTTGAAACAATATTTGCAGCTATTGGTTTTAGAAGTATTTTCCTTCCCTCTAACAAGCTGCTAACAAATCAACCACAAGGTGGCAGTATTGCTGCTTATCAATTCCATTTTCCCCCTAGAAATCCTGAAAACTCTTTTGCTTAAAACAATTTTCCAAATTCAGCAAAATAAAATATAACGTCAACATGTGTGTGACTTTTTTTTTTTTTTTGCAACAGGGTGACAGCGGAGGTCCTCTGGTGTGTTATGCAGAGAATAGGTACGTCCTGCAGGGTGTGACATCATGGGGTTTGGGATGCGCCAACGCCATGAAACCTGGAGTCTACGCTCGCGTTTCCAAGTTTGTGGACTGGATCGACAGGACAGTAAAAGCCAACTGAAATGTCCCAGCATGAAATGTGACTGGAGGTCAAAAACAGCTGCACACCTTCCTGGTTTTGGGTTTATGTGAGTGTTTCATGTAACGGGATTAAATTGTATGTTTAGAAGAAACCTGGAACCTACACGGAAATACAGAAAAATCACACCTCAAAAAGAAAAAGATTTCTTTGTTAATGTTTTTTCCTTTTTTTTTTTACCTATTACAATTCTTTGTAATAGTTCATTGATTAAAAGTTCATTGATGAAAATTCTTGTGTATGCTTTTTGAATTGATTGAATAGAATAAATTGCACTGATTTTGGTTCCAAATTTTATTTTCATCTTTGTTCTTTTAGATGCTTTTTGTATCATACAAGACATTTTAAAATGCTTTATATTAATAAACTGACATTTTTCATGTCAAAGAGATTATTTTTTGTAGAGAAGGATTCTTCAAAGAATCAAGATAATTCTGGACAATTTCTTAGCGTTATTTTCATGGTCCTTCTTTCTCACAACAACTCTTTGAAAAACCTTCATTAAGTTGCAACATTTAATTTCCCGTGGGATTAATAATGGTTTTAGCTTAACTGAATCTACAAACGGATCTGCAATAATTTAAACAGCAACTTTCTCCCCGAAATTCAGCGAAATAAAACGTTTTTGGAGTCGCAAATGTGAAAATTTGTTCTGCAAAGAACTTACTCTGCTGTTCCTGTATTCATGATGCTGTTTGACTGAAGTCCTCCAAAACTCCTTAAAGCTTCTGCAAAACAGTTTACATAGTAAAATAATGCTCTGGTTTCAACCTCAATCTGTTTTTAGTACTAAATCTAGTACTAAAAACAAATAGAACAATAGAACAAATAGAAAAGCACATTTTTCCTTTGTAAAAAAATAAATTGTAAAGCATGAATACATTTAAAAAAACTTAAAAATGATGCACTATTTTATTTGGTCAATATCAGATCGTAGATTGGAGTTCGCCACATTTTGTGGTAAAACAAGAACAATGAGCAAAAAGTAGACTAAGTGTAGCAGATTTCAGCAACACAGCAGTTCAAACATCATAAAAACATAACCGGTTATAAAAGGAGCAACATGTTGGTAATCTGCATGAGGAGGAGGAACTGTCTATTCTGTTATGTGTGTTTTTTAAATGAACAAATTGTTAAAATGTCAACCTCTTTCCTTTTTTTACTTCAATCATTGAGTCAACAGATATTTGGATGAGCAAAGATGATCCTGCCATCCTGTTTCTATCAAACATGCTGAAGAAAAGTAAAAACTTTTTCCTTTTTGGCCAAGCGGTCTGTTATTTGGTATGTTTTTTTAAATATATAACTCCACTGGGTCAATGTCAATCTCTGCAAACACTGGCTTCCCAGCATTACTGTTGCATCACTGTAGAAAGGAAGGTTACACAATTCTTTTATCATTTTGGATTTTGCATAGTGAAGGAAACACGTAACCACGGCTGCCCAGTGGCGCAGCTTGTAGAGCTGTTGCCTTGCAGCAAGAAGGTTCTGGGTTCGATTCCCAGTCCGGGTCTTTCTGCATGGAGTTTGCATGTTCTCCCTGTGCATGGTGGGTTCTCTCCGGGTACTCAGGCTTCCTCCCACAGTCCAAAAACATGACTGTCAGGTTAATTGGCCTCTCTAAATTCTCCCTAGGTGTGAGTGTGTGTGTGCATGGTTGTTTGTCATGTGTGTCTCTGTGTTGCCCTGCGACAGACTGGCGACCTGTCCAGGGTGACCCCGCCTCTCACCTGAAATGATAGCTGGAGATGGGCACCAGCAACCCTCCCGACCCCAAGGGTGTAAGAAAATGGATGGATGGATATTTCCAGCACATCAGTCAATGGGTAATACCAGCTGGGATATTTTAAAGACAAATTATTGTAATTTTATACCGTAGTTTGTTTTTCATTTAATGAAAAAAATGAATGCGCTATGAAAAAGTCTTGTGTGATCAACAAAATGAATAATAATATTTTCCACCTGTGTAAACTGGTCAATTAGTTATAACATATAATAATAATAATATATTATAACATAAGATATATGTTATTTTATAATTAGTTTATTTCTAAATAAAATTTTAGAAATTTCATTTCTAAAATGTCATCCTGTGTCAGATAATCTAAATCATTATTAGGGAATAATTAAAACTTTTAAAGATTTACTAAATCTCTGTTAGCCTTCATAGTGGAGGCTGAACTCCGGTATCACAGCAAGCACTATATGTTTGATTGGCATTTCGCTGCTGGGCTTAAATACGGTTCTATAAACAAAATATAAACAACAATATGTTCACCTTACTTGTGAAAAGTTATGCTCCGAGTCCTCACATCAATAGTCCGTCGATCTGAACAAAATATCCCGTAGCTGAGACGACTTCTGCTGTTTTGGTTTAACCATCGTGGAGCAACCGCTCCAAGATGGCCGCCGTATTTCCTGCGACAAAGCAGCCAAAGCGGGGTCTACCCTATATGTCTAAGGTACTGAACATAGCGACTGAATTTTTTTTCTATTTGGTTTTGCCAATTTATTCATGGCTTCTACTTGTTCGAGTCAAGCTAATTTATCTGTGAACGTAAAACACCTTGCTGGGGCTCATAGACAGCGGTATTTATAAAAGTTGGAAATAGCTAGCTTAGACACGGTCCCATGCCTCCTCACTCCTGATGTGTTGATCAAAGGGCCGACTTTATCTGAATTCACACCACATGATTTATATCAGTATGGCATTAACAGCATTTTTACTTAAACCAGAGCAGCCCTAAAAGCCTACAAAACACCAGATGCTAACCTTTTTTTTCTTTCATAAATGCTACATTACGGTGCGGCATTGTCTCCATGGTTACTAACGGTTAGACACGTACCTTCTCCATAATGCAATACCTGAAATCGTTCTAATTATAGTTACTTATTAAGTATATGGACATTAGTCTTCTTACCTTGTAAAAAGTGTTCGTTGCAAATCCGCGTTTACACTAAGAGCTGATAGTCGTTATGATTGACGGCTACTACCCATCCCCACCATAGCTTTCCTCGGTAAAAGTTATACAATAAAATGACATGTTTGGTTTCTATCTATCCTTGTCTGTTTGCGTAGCCGTCCGGGCAGCATCCGATGACCATTTATAAAGTAAAATGAACTAAATAGAAGCGATATCAGACTACCCGCCGTCTGTTTTTTGACAGGCTTTACTGGAGCGAATAGGTTGTTTTGACGACGTCATGGCAGAGCTGGCCGTGTTCTGAAAAGCGTGACGTCACGTGCAAAGGGTCACTACTATGTATGTACATTATGGCAAGCCGTTTTAACATAAATTCGGTTTTACCACCCTTACATTCCAGATAAACGGCTTGCCATATTTACATACATTTGACTATACTCAGAATAAAATATGGCATTCTACACTTTGACTGTATAATACTTTATTTTTTCCATTATAGAATATGTAAGGGACCGAAGTTGAATTTTGTTCTATACTAGTACAAAGTATATTATAATGTATTAATGTGTTGAAGATATACTATGTTTTAAGATTTTTACGGTATTTAACATTAAGTATTTCATGCACATTGTATAGTAGGTTGTATTTTGCCATGACACACAAAATAGCATTATTTATTACATCAAGACACATTACTGTGTGGTGTGTATTTTACAGAATACTGTTTTAACATGAAAACCTTCTTTTTCACACATACTATAATGTATTTTACATACATGGTATAGTACATTGTATGTCATTTAGAATTATTTATTTTGTCATAATGCAAAGTATAGTATATGGTAGTACTGTGTATATATTTTTATTATGACATACTTCTGCATAGTTTGTTTTATAATGACTTATGTATTTTATAGTATATTGTGATTTTGTATCGTTAAATGTTTTCCACACACAAAATACGTTGACATTTTACCATAATATATATTCTATGATGTTTTTTTAATGACAGTTATTGAATGATTAATTTATTTTATGATGTATTTAGTTGTGTGATGTTTCTTTGAGTGCCACAATAAAAAACTAGACAAAAAAAGGAAGAAAAATGTAATTTTTGTTAAAACTTCTGTTTTGAACTTTATGTCCAGTTTGTTGTAAATTGATTCCAGCGCATTTCCAGGTTGGCTTAAACCTTTTCAGTTGAGTGGATCAAGAAAACAATGCAAGCCAACTAAAAAGCTGACTGTCATGTTGTACTGTGAAAAAAGAATAAAATGCTGATTTTTAGAAGTAAGACTTTGTATTAAAAACACATAAAAAAACTGATTTCATAAGTTGGAGCTAATTTGTTAAAATAAAACTAAGCCACTTCTTTAGTTTTCAAGACTTGCTTCACTTCCTGATTTTCTTCTTGTTTCCCATTTTTCCTAAGAAAAGAAAAGACTTGAAGTGAATAACAATAAAATTGTATCATAGTGTCAAAACACAATAAATCTACTACATATAAGGTACAGGATGAAATGCTAAAGTCTTACTGAAGACTTATCATGAAGGGTTAGTGATTTTTGTTTTTTTTTACCGTTCAGGAAACTCAACGTCCTCGATGGTGTCAGGGAGAGAAACTCCTCTGGTTTCAGGCAGCAGCAGAACCAAACCTCCAGCTACCAGAGCAACAACTCCTGTTAAAGATAAGAACATGAAGGTCAACGAAGCCAAAGCAGATCAATGCTTTGACTTTTTACCTGAACCAGACAGTTCTGGTCAGTATTTGCTTTTCTTTCATTAAGATCAATTTATACCAGATTAAGACATCTTTGGAGCTTTGACACGTTCAGCATTATGGTGATTTATTCGCTTTGTTTTTTGTCACATTTATATTTGAAATCATCAGACATCCTGTGTAAAAACCAAAATGTAGCTTTTTAAATAGTGATTTAGTCTCTTCAGAAAAAAAACAAACAATTGGCACCGTTTAAAAATATAAGTTTCTCCTGTTAAATTACACACACACACACACACAAAATCTTTTGGTCCAAATTCAACAAAAAGGTTTCTGCCTGTAAAAATCAAGAAATCCCTTAAAAAGAACCTGAATGGCAACTCGAAGTAGGCTTTAAGATCCCAAAAAGCAATATAAAGAAGCTGAAGAACAGATGAGAAACAAAGTTGCTAACATCGATCACACTTTAAACGGTAGCAATGGCAGTTTTAAGGTTCTGCCCAGAGTACATTGTTATCTGGATGTCAACACAAACAATGGAACATATAATGAGAAACCTACCAAAGATGATGAGAGGCAGTTCAAGCCAGATGCTGGCCAGTCTGTAGAGCAAGAAGGGAGAAACTATTCCTCCAATGTCACAAAGAGTGGAGCAAACCGACACTCCCAGGTTCCTACAGCAAAATGTTGGAGAAATTAGTTTTATACGACATTAGCTTTAATGAAGCCATCAAAAACATGACGGATGCTTATTCATTAATCACCTGATACAAGTCGGGTAGAGCTCAGTGTTAACAAACACCACCATCTCAAAGGCCATGGTGATCCCCAGCCGACCGATGCAGGCCACGACGGTCTTTAACCAGAACATGCCTGAAGAACAGGAAGTATTTATGCAGCGGCTGTGTTTATTTCTTCCAAATCTTGGCCTTTAATAAGTCTTACTGTCAGGAATGAAAGCAGTGACGATGCAGGAGATTCCAGCTACGATGTTGGCGGACGCAAAGGGAAGCCGACGGCCGATCCGCTCAATCGTCAACAGGATGAGGAACGCGGCAGGAAACTCAACCAGACCGGAGATGAGGAAGTCGACGTACACGTTTCCTCCCGTTATCCCCACCCGCATGATGAGACCCTGATAAACCACAGCACTGGTGAACCTAAGGGATAAAGACATGAAAGGTTAAATCTTTCCTCCATGCAGGGCTGGGATGATCTGATGTCTTAGATGAGCCTGACCAGTTAAACATGAGGATGAAAGTGTGTTTTCTCATTTTGGGAGTTCTGATCAAGTCCAACAAAGAGGCAGAGGTGGACTCAACTCCATCATCAGTTAGTATCTACGATAAGACACAATTCATTAAAATTACAATAGCAACAGTAATGCAGCTATGGATTAAATTATACAGTTTTAAACATGTTAGTAGTAATACCCACATGGTGTAATTAACCAAAGTGAACAAGTTGTTTTCAGTATTTTTGATTAATTATGTAGAGAAATTATAATAGTGTGATTAAATTGTACATTATTTTATATTACATCCAATTTCCAACAACTGTTTAGGCCAGTTGAACATTAAGAAACATGCAAAGGTGAGTAGAGTAACCAAAGTTTGTACTCAAGTAAGAGTTCAAAAATATTTTTACTCAAGTAAAAGTAAAAAGTAGCTGTGAAAGAAATGAGTCAATTAAGAGTACATAAGTTTTTGGAAATTTTTTAAAAATGCTTAATCAGATGGATAAAAAGATAAATTTAAGTGAAATTGTTGGTATTTTTAGAACTAAAATGACAATAAATCATATAAATAACAAAAAAACCCAAAATCAGGTGAACAAAATGTTTCCGAATCAATTTCAATCAATAAAAAACTTTTGAAACTTTAACAAAAGCTGCAGATGTGTCTGGTGAATTTCTGGTTTAATCTGTTTGTTTTTCATTCAGTGGGTAGAAAATCTGAAATTTTACTCAAATAAGAAAACTCAAGAAAATGTAACTAATTATTACAATTTTATTTTGTGTGATTTTAATATATTCATGGTCAAAGTCACTGAATGTACAAAGTCTGTTCAAATATATGACGTAAATAAACAAACATCAGGAAGCCTATCAAAAATGTTCTCTTTATTGTGTTGATGTATTCTTTCATCAAAGCAAAAGGGCTAAATAAAAATTTACTTAACCCTCCTTTACATAATAAAAATGTCTAAATCCTTCCACTTCAGGGGAAAGAAATAGACACAAAAATGATGGATTTACCTCAAAATGAGAGGAGAGTTTCTTCCTGTTCTCCTTGGCAATTGCCTCGGTTATTTCCAGAGCTTTTGAGGAATTGTTTTGAGAGATGAGCCACCTCGGAGACTCTGGGATAAACCTGACAGATAAAAGCACAGAAACATTTTAATCTTCCAGCAGGCTCATTAATCTTTATCTGGCTCATATGAACAGTTATCTGTGTTCTGACAGCAGCAGAATGCAGGTCGCATAAACTAAGAAGATTCATAAATTCTCAGAAAAGCTTTCCTGTACATCATTCTTCTAATCAACAGATGAATCATTTGCTTGGCATAGAGATTTATTAACGGCTGGATACGTTCACTGCACTTATGTTCCAGTTTAGTCATGCAACAACACGGTGAGCCAGTCAATCTGCACTGAGCTAAAACTCTGGAAAATGAGTTAATGTTTCAGGTTCAGAGCAAAGGTGAAAATGTGGCCTCTGTCCTGTGATTTTACCATCAACAGAACATAAAAAATGTTCAAATCGAAGGAAGGAACTGACAGCAGCCAGTGGAAATCCTTCATGGCATAAAATGAAGTGAAGTTTTTAGCCTGTAGCATCACAGAGTTGCTGTAGTTGCTTGTTAAAATAACATATCTAATGGACAAACTCAAGATCTTTCAGTAATAAACTGCTTCATCCTGGTTGCACAAAGGAGCGTTATCACAGATCCTTCCTCCTGGCAGCTGGAAGACTAAAACCATCAGTCCTTCCAATAAACTCAGTAACTATTCCTGCTGTTATTTTTAAGTTTTTAAAATAGTCTGTTGTTTTTGAAATTATCCTACTCATTTGCACATTTATTTGAATGAGTATGTTAATTTAGTACTATTTTACCTTTTTTTTATGTGTCACTATCAGATTTTTTTGTTCTATCTAGGGATCAATGTTTAGTGTTACATAGATTAAATGTGTTTCCAAGTGATCAGATAATTATTTATTCTATTATTCAGTGGAAGCATTTTACTTCTACTGATTGGAGAGTGAAGAGTGAATCTTCGTCTGTGCAGACAGAGAGTCTGCATTGCATAGCATTAATTAAAGCAATGCTAATTGATACACTGTTTGGATTGAAACTGCAGCATAAATATGAAATGACACATTAATTATGCGTCATGTAAAATGTGTTTTCCTGGTAATAACTGTGTAATAAATACGTGTTTCATATCAAATGCATAGAAAGATACACAATTATAATACAGGAGTATTTTGAAGAAATATGCAGATAAATTTCTTTCAAATCCTAATTTACTACAAAAGCAAACTATCCATATTGACGTTATATAAAATAGTTAAAATGAAGGCCATCATTGATTTGAAAGTCTTTACACAAGGCAAAAAACTGCAGTTTTTTTACCTGTAGTAAATAAAATAAAGGGCATAAGGTGCCGTGAAGGCAACCTGCAGCCAGCGCCAGTCCGTGATGAAGTAGGCGAGCAGAGGGATGATGAGGAGCCCAATACTGAAGAACATCTGATACAAAATGCCGACTGTGCGTCTGTACTTTACCCCAACTAGTTCTGTTACTAAAGCAACAGGAAAGGCAGAACATTAAGCCAGGATCTGTTTTAAAGAGAGAAGACAAAAACTTTCATCATTACGCAGCACATAGATGGCCATCCAGCCTCCTTTGACGCTGAAGCCGAAGACGGCCCTGAGCACCAGGATGACGACGTAGTTTGGTACCACAGCCAAACCGATTCCTGCTACGACGTTTATCACGTTGGACATGAGGAAACTCTTCATCCTTCCAAATCTGCAGAGAGAAAAAACTAAACACATGATCCATCCATCCATTTTCTTACACCCTTTTCCCTTACTGGGGTCGGGAGGGTTGCTGGTGCCTCTCCAGCTATTGTTTCGGGCGAGAGGCGGGGTCACCCTGGACAGGTCGCCAGTCTGTCGCAGGGCAACACAGAGACATACAGGACAAACAAACATGCACACACACACTCACACCTAGGAACAATTTAGAGAGGCCAATTAACCTGACAGTCATGTTTTTGGACTGTGGGAGGAAGCCGGAGTACCCGGAGAGAACCCACGCATGCACAGGGAGAACATGCAAACTCCATGCAGAAAGACCGGGGCCGGGAATCGAACCCAGAACCTTCTTGCTGCAAGGCAACAGCTCTACCAGCTGCGCCACTGTGCAGCCCCTAAACACATGATATATTCCCCCATTCAATATGAATGAAATCCTAATTTTAAACTACTGTCTGTAACAAATGCCTAAAAGTAATTTTTTTCTTACATTTTTGGGATATTTTTTGTAATTCAGTGTAGATATTTATCATAGTTCTCGGCCTACCTGTCAGCAAAGTAACCGAAAGCAAAGCTGCCAACGAGGAAGCCCATGTTGAGAGTCGACTGGTACATGTCCACCAGCCATCCATCTGAGCAAACCAGGTTGAACTGGAAATATTTCAACAGAAAATGTGAAAAATTCCAAAGTGAAAATGATAATAAAGTGAAAACAAGAAGCTAGTCCTGTGAGGTTAGTGAGTGTCAGGTGTCGGCATGGTGCAGCACATTTTACAAAGTTAAAGATGTGAAGTTAGTCAAAATGTTTTTATTTATGCTTTGAATTTATTTTATTTAGTCAATAAGTTGGTTTTCCAGACAGTTATTGGTGTAGTCGGTTCTGCTGCTTCAGAGGTTGGTGGTTACTATAGTAACCAGTAACTGACGGCTCCTCCCCCTTTTCCTGTTGCTGCCGGTAACTGTGGTTCACATTGGGATCAGCTCTGTGTTTTCTTTACAAGTATTATTATATTTTAACACATAATTTTCCATTTTTTTGTAGATGTTTTTACATCTACATTATTATTACTAATGTTTAATTTTACAACTGCTGCTCTGCTGTCATAGGAAGCCAGTCCTCTGTAGTTTGTTTATTATATTTTATTTAATGTATAGGTGCAGAAGCTGCTGGGCTCAGTTAGCAAGTATTTTTTTGGACTGTGGAAAAACCCAGAGAAAATTCATGTATGCAAAGATTACAAAGATGAACTACAGTTACAATTTGTTCCAATCCGTTCTATAATATGCACCTTTTTTTATATCTAATGTGAAATATTGCATGAATTGAATCAAATTTTAAAAGATTTTGCTCAAATGCACACATTTCTTGCTCACCTCAGTGACAAATGACTTCCTGCCTTGATAATGATATTCCCAGCCTTCCTGAAAAACAGAAAATAAAATAAAAGAGAAACTGGTTCATTAAAAACAAGTGAGGGAGACACAAGCCTTTGTATATAAACTGGAGTTTCCATGTTGCCAGGTGTTTGAGATGTCAGTTATAAAAATGTCTTAAAATCAAGCCTATATATTCACAGGACAACAACGCGTTCTGTGCAATGAAAACACAGCGACACCAAAATTGCATTTTTGACCAAATTTTGCAATGGAAATGCTGCTAACGAGAAAATTGTTGAAAATCATCTTAAATGATCTTATTTTAGTTGTGAAAGCAGGTACAACACAATGAAGAGCTGAAATATCCTGTGATGAACAACTTGAACTTAAAAAAGTTTAGTATAAAGTCCAACGTGCAGAAGTGAGAAATGAGCGGCGCCCACTTAAAAACTATTTACTAAGTTAAACAGCAGCATGATTTGTCTAATTTAACTGCCTGAAGACAGTAATGGGAAACGTGTAATTTAATTATAATACTGAAAGGAACAAATGTAATTTTTTATTCCCACCCTATGGAATATTTACAACAAAAATGTAATTAGTTTGGCACAAAAAGAGGCTTTTTACTTATTCCACACACCCTTTCACAGCCCTATGTAAACAAACCCATTACAGTCTTGCAGATGGGAACAAGAGCAGAGAATGTGGAGTAACTATGTTGGATTGCCTCACAAACAAAAAGGATAAACCTTCCTTTTCTTTAAAGACTGTTTACACAAGAGCATCTTCATGTAACTTCAGGGTCATGGAAGAGCTAACAAGGAAAGTAAACACCAATATAGTGATCATTTGTGAGCAGACCAACATCGTCTTCTGTACAACTCACCCAGTGTTACAGGGTTATGAATTTGGATGTTTTAAAAACTTTAGGGCCTGGAGAATTTGCTCCAGTAAACCTTTAGCAGAACAGAGGTCACAGAAGACTTGCTCTGAATCAGAGGTCAACAGTTTTGTCCTTTTTGTTTATTCCTTTATTGTTCCGACATTCACAGAGCAAAAACAAAGATCTGAAAAGGCGATGACTGTTAGAACATCTGAATGGTTGTTTACCCCCATTGTCGGATCGCTGTTGGTCATTATGTTCTCTGACCTTTAATGACTGTAAGGTTTTCACAATTAAGGGTGAGGTTACACTGCCGGAGAGATAGAAATTAAAAATTGCTTGGTCCTTTGTGTCTTGTTCTCCATGAGAGTGGGGGGAAATTATTCTTGAACACTTTGCACCATTGAAATGTGTAGATTTCAATAGTGCAAATCTGCATGCAAATCTGTGAAGGTCTGATGATAAAGAAGTAAATAAATGAGACTATTTCACTGTATTGTTGGTATAACTGTAATTGAAACAGTGACACATTTACAGGTTCTTGTATTCTACAACTTCCCCACTAGAGGGCAAAATTTTTAATTTTGTTTCACCTGTTGCAGAGATCAGAAATGCACTGAGGCAATACAAATGATTTTAATTCCATATAATGTGTAATTTCTTTATGTAGAGACTGGGGCTCTACAAGAACTTGTTTATGCCATCAGCTGGAAATCTTTATATACACTGAGGTTTGAGACGCTGCTTTTTCAGTTTAGAACAATTACTAAGAAAATAGAAAATTTGCTGTTCCTTGCCAAACAACCACAAGAATGCAAACCTGCCAAATGAGCACATGAGAAGATGCTGAAGAGAGACAGAGCTAAAAGAAAAACAGAGACGGAGCTGAAAATATTTTACATGAAATCCAATGGACAAAGCAGTGACATGCCTGCACTCAGGAGGTGTTAAAACTTACATCAATAACGCTTATATTCCCTCGAAGCAGACGCCGTGGCTACGTTTTGATGCATAAATTATTTCTCTATAGTGAAATATGCAAAGGCTTAATTAAAAGTTGAATGGAGTTTCTATATCGAAGTAGGCAGAAGCAGTAAAATGTCAAAGAGCACAAAGTGTTTGCTGCATTTTGTGGAATTGTGAAGATTTCAATGCATTTCAATGGGGCTGAAATTCACATAAAAGTTTAAATATTTCAAAAAAGTAGAATAGATGAAATTACCAAAAGTAAAAGTGATATAGTCTAATATATGAAATGTTAAAATCAGTTGCAGAAATAAGACAACATACAGAACATGGAATAATAATAAAAAAGAGAAACAAAATCTAAAGAAGTGACGATGCTGAAGGCATCTGATTGCAAGAAACTGACCTTGCATGGTGTAACAGCCACTCCGCTCAAGTCCAGTCCTTCTGGGTCACAGTTGAGTTCTGTGTTGTTCCAGTCCACCTCACGCTGATCGCAGCTGCTGTGCTGCAGGACTCCTGAGACGTTGACCAGCGGCGCCGTCAGGCTGCGGCTCTTCTTCAGGCTCCATCCACAGACCTCCCTCCTCTCCACCAGCGCAGAGTCCCGGCACCAGTGATCCGGCGTGAAGCCCTGGAAGACAATCCCAACATAGACACCGGAGAAAGGCAACGACAGGAAGCAGAGCATGGCGAAGATCCGCTTCTGGCAGCGGCCGAAAGAGCCGGCCTCCTCCAGGAGGTCGTCAAAGGTCGCCATCAAGCGCTGAAGTTTGAGTGTTGATGCTGGTCTGTTCGGCTCGCTGTAGCTTACTGTAACGCTCTGCCTTCAGAGATTTTCAACGTTTAAATGTTGCGTCACTAGGCAGGTCAATGTCCGGAGGTAAAGTCCAAAAGTTTGGTGAAAAAATCCAAAAGCTGCACAAGAAGGAAAACTTTCATTCTTTTTAATGAGTGAAGGACAGAGCAGTTATCCAAACTTTAATACGCATAATTTGTAACTAAAGTTCACAAGCATGCTTTCCGTTTGCAATGCAATATCACACAATCACTGATTCAAGGAATACAGATGATCATTGGTACCCAGGAATGTTTAGGATTCAATGATTTACATTTAGAAACGGCTCAAAGTGGAGAGAAAAAGGACGTCTTCACAAGCAGCTTCGCCAACATGAAATGAGATATAAGAGGTTTAACAAACATAAATGGTGCATGTTTCTCTCCTTCAACACAGAATAAAGTCAAAACTTTCAAATAAAATGTTGAAATGCAGAGAAAAATGTCAGAATTCAGTTTTTAAGTTAAAACATTGATAATAATGTGCAAAAAAAGCAGGATTTAATAAGAATTTCCCTCTTATTAAATCTTAATTACATGAGGCATGATAGATTGATGTTATTTACTTTTTTCTTACTTAATTTTTAATCTTAAAATGGGAACAGCAGCAAAATGTCCTCATTGTTTTTATTCTTCTTTATAGAAAAATATGTAACTTTTTCTCCACATAAACGACAGACAGTGACTAGCTGAATGATTATTTAATTAACAGACAAATATGTCTGTTAATCAAGCTTGAAGCCAGCTTGAAACATGGTTTCATGTTCAAGCTAAATTGTCCATTAACCTTCATTAGTTCACAGTAATTCACCTTTATTCAATTAACGTTCATAATTTATTGTCCATATTTTGTTTCTGCTGAATGATTATCGCCCCCTGCTGGCCATAAAACATCACGTCCATTTTAGGCATATAGCGCTTTGGAACCTCTATAACGTCACTGCGCGTGACGTTTATGTCGCTCCGCGCCATCTTTCAAGGCTAAAGCAAATTTTTTCCGGTGTTTTTATTGTGTTACCGCTGTATCCTCTTCTTCCATAATGCTGAAAAGCAGTTTGAAACAATGTGGGCTACATCGCGACAAGCTTCTCCCAGAAGGCTAGCAACGCTACATGGAAAAAAAAAATATAGCTAATATTGGACAAATCGATCCGTTTGAGACAAAACGTTGGAGCAGAAACCCCGATCATTTACCTCATTTGACATTCCCAGACATATTTGCAAACCTGGTCTGTGGTGTCAGTGCTTACACCGCGAATCAGTTCAAGAATTATAAGTCAATGGAGGCACATGTCCAGTTAATAATGGCTGGGTTCATGATTTACCGCCCACCCCTCCGCCCCCGGATTGCGAATACGTTGTGGTTCGAACAAAGGTAAGTTCTGAGCTGCTTCATTTTATATACGTTCATAATGTACATTATTTTACAATCAATCACAATGTTACGGAGCCCCTAAGGGAACATGGAGAGAGAGAGAAAAATCGCTATTTCTCAGATCCGGCTTATTTTCTCGAGATCCCGAGAACTAATCAAGATCCCGACTTAGTTTCAAGAGATACCGTGAAATGAAAGAAAAGTCGGGATCTGGAGAAAATAAGCCGGGATCTGGAGAAAATAAGAAGGGATCTGGAGAAAATAAGTCGGGATCTGGAGAAAATAAGTCGGGATCTGGAGAAAATAAGTCGGGATTTCTTTTTTTTTTTTCTCCATATCCCCTTAGGGGCTCCGTATAAACTGAACGTGAGTACACCCGGCCAAATCATAGCAAAAAATTACGAGATAATGGCAAAAAAGCGAATTTAGACACTCACCAGAATGGAAATGTCTGGAGCAAAGTTTTAGGTATCTGGGGGAGAATGTAACGTCAGGACGCCACAGGGCTGATACCCAGGCCATTCCTCTCCTTTACTTTAGCTCCGATAGGTTAGCTCCGATAGGTTAGCTCCGATAGGTTAGCTCCGATAGGTTAGCTCCGATAGGTTAGCTCCGATAGGTTAGCTCCGATAGGTTAGCTCCGATAGGTTCGCCCCCTCGCGTTGTTTCCAGGCAGGAAAACAGTGAAACGAAAGTCCTTTTTCCATCTTTTTACTATTGTGGTCGTGTGACCGGACATTGCACCCAGTAACACAGCAAGTCAGCACCATTGCTAAATTATTTTTAAGTAACCGAGATTCAAAATATCTGAGACAGTCGCTTTCGCCGGTTATGTTTATGTTTATAGCCTCACAAAATGGCGCTGCTATCCCTCCGTCTACAAGAGTGACGTCACGTTCCAAAGCTCTATTAGTAAAATGACAAAAAAAACATTTGACATCTGAACAAAAACACTCAACACTCCAGTTTGCTTAGAATAAAACTCTTTAATAATTTAATACTGAACCCAAACAGCAGAAAACATAAAAGCATATTCATCTTAGCTCTACATTCTGTGAATATGTCCACAGCACAGCAACCATATTGGTTTTAATAAATCCAAACAACTAGACAGAGTTGAGGAAGAGAAATAAATAAATCAGACAGCTGCTGGTTCTTTGCAGGACGACACGTTGCTGTTGGGCAGCAGGTTGGCCAGCTGCTGGCTCTGCAGCATCATCTTTCCCTTCAGCCTGAACACAAACATCATGCATGGAAAAACCTGCATTCAGCAACAGCTGCAGCAACTAGCAAAAATAACCAATTATCTAATTAAAAGAACAGAAAATCTAAACTTCGGCTTACTTAGCTTAAAGAAGACAGATAACAGCTACATATAGTTAAAAAGTTACAGCACAGTATTGGGCCATGTTAAGAAAAAATAAATAAACTTGTACAAGAACAAAGTCATAATATTACGAGAATAAAGTTGAAATATTATGAAAACTCAGACATGAAAAGGAGTTTTAGGAAGACACTTAGACAATAAAAAAAACTAACATTTTATTAGAATAAACTCGTCTGAGAATAAAGTCATTATATTGTGAATTTATTTTTGTGTGTCTTTATTTATGTCTTTAGACATGTACTTTTATTTCTATCATTATTTCTTAGCCTAGCTGTTGTAAAAAAATAGATCATGATGGGAGCTTAGTTTCCTCCATTAATCTTTTTTTTCAGTAAAAAGTAATGTCTCCCCCTGATGGCTAGTAGATAGAATGCATGCTTAGAAATCATAAACATGGCTTTTATTTTTAGACTCCGGTTTTTTTCCCCTCAGTTTATTCTATAATTTGCATCCATGAATGAAACTTTACAGGTGCATTTAAAAATACAACATATTTGTGTTGGTTTTTTTGCACGCTCACCTCTCAGGGAACTCGATATCATCGATGGTGTCAGGCAGCGGCACACCTCTGGTTTCTGGAAGCAGGAGAACTAAACCACCTGCCACGAAGGCCAAGCATCCTGCAGAGCAAATTAAGTCATAAACTCAGCTTTATAAATATATTTACTTATTTTTTATCACAACTAACGGTTTCAGTTATTACTAGAGAATCCATAAAACAAGCCCCTCTTTCTTGCTGAAACGTTCAAAGTAAGTTTTGTTTTATTTCAAGTGTACTAAAATATTTGCACCAGAAACTAGAGCTATAAACTGGTGCAGTTCTTTTAAAATCCACTATCACCTCACATTTCCACAAATGCTTGTAGTGACACTACTTTGCTTTTACACCCTAACCTATAAAACAATCTAAAAAATGTTGTATTTCAACTTATTTGACACTACTATTTGGCTCAGCTGTTGTGGTTGGTGAACATTTGTGTCCCCAAAAGTAGCAACACTGATTAGTTGATGTAATTTACTTTGACAGACCTAATTTTGGACCTGGCTGTGGATATTCACACAACTAAATAAATCTAGAAAGTAAAATTCTGAGGAAAATTGTTCTGGTTGACATTGAAATGAACCTCAAGTTGCACTATAGGTTGTTTAAAGACACTGAACCAAAAAAACACACCAAAAATGATGAGTGGGAGTTCAAGCCAGATGACGGCCAGTCTGTAGAGCAGGAAAGGAGCGACGATGCCCCCAACGTCACACAGAGTGGAGCAAACAGACACACCAAAGTTCCTACAAAGACAACAAGTCTGAGATTTAAAATGCTCTTTAACCGAAATATACGAACAATGAAAGAGTCTTACCTGACAAACGTTGGGTAGAGTTCAGTGTTTACGAAAACGACCATCTCAAAGGTCATGGTGATCCCCAGCCGACCAACGCAGGCCACCACCGTCTTAAACCAGAACATACCTGAGAGAGTCGAGGAAAAATAAACTGTTCAACTGCTGAAAAACTAATACATTTAGTCACACCTGATGGTCCGATGTACTCATTTCGATTGGGGGTCAAAATTGCAACATGTGTTACATTTTCAGCTAGTTACGGTTTGCTACGCGTCAAATGAAGTTAACCCTACGAAAAACCTGTTCACCTCCTCGCCTGTGGGGGCGCTGCATCAAGAACCACTGAAGGAAACAAAACGAAAACCTCTGAAGACACGGAACGCAACTTCCTTCTTCAAGAAATGTAAAACAAAATGGAGTGGCGACAGATTTTAACGGATGTAAGATTTCTCTTTTGTCTTTGGTAAAAGACTACGAGCCATTTCTACCACCAAAACGAGACACGTGTTTGTTTTGGTTGTATTTACCCAGAATTCCTTCCTGCTTTTAGAGCGGTCACATGTGCATTTAAACAGCACCAGAGTTCACATCAACCAAACCGAGGCCGAGGTTTGTAGGCGGACCAGAATTCGCTTTAGAGTCCGATTGCACATTCCCACCTCCCCAAATGAACCAGACTTTTTAGAGTTAAATGAAAGCGGACCAAACAGGGCTGGTGTGAATGCTTCCTTGTTTCTCCTAAGAGCCTCACTGTCAGGAATGAAGGCTGTGATGAAGCAGGAGGCGCCGGCCACGATGTTGGCGGTGGCGAATGGGAGGCGTCGGCCGATTCGCTCGATGGTGAAGAGGATGAGGAAGGCGGCAGGGAACTCCACCAGGCCGGAGATCAGGAAGTCGATGTAGACGTTTCCTCCCAGAATTCCCAGCCGCATGATCAAACCCTGGTAGACGACTGCACTGGTGAACCTGGAGGATGAGGACACAGAACGAGCCTTAGAAATGTAACAATAGAAGCATTACAATTGAACCCTAACATTTTGAAACTGTGTCAAAATCAGGCTAAAATGAAATGTAGGAAGATTCTCTTCAGCCTGTGAATGAAACGGTTAAAACTGCATTTTGTAATTTTTACAAAAAAAAATATGTTTTTTTTACGTATTTTGCTATGACACAGAAAATCTGTGAAAAGATCAATGTCTTCCACCTTCTCCCTGAGCTATGATCTCTGTCTGAAAAAGTTCACAGCTCCCGGTCAAAAGCAACCAATCAGAGGCAGGAGGAGGGTCTTAATGGAGTCAATCATCCTCATATACTTGTTGCTAAATGTGATAATGGTGGAGAAACAACTCAACTTATAGCCACCGATAATAGCCACCATTATCGGTGGCTGTGCTAACTAGCCTTAGCATTCACAACAGGCTCTGCTGATGAGGAGAAACTGAATAAGTCATGATCGGCAGCGTTAAGAGAAAAACTCACCAGTTGAAGCTGAGGATAAGTGTGTGTTTCCTCATTTTTGGAGTTCTGATCAGGTCCATAAAGGAGGCGGTGGAGGAATCAGCGTTATCATCTGTCAGCGTCTACAAAACGCAAACAAACAGGAGTTTCACACGCCGGGTTATCTGTGTACAAACAGAGGAGGAGAGGTGAGTGTTACCTCGATCATCTTGGTCAGGGCCTTCTTGTTTTCCTTTGCCATGTCTTTGGTGATCTTCACAGCTTTGGACTTCCTGTTCTGAGACAGCAGCCATCTTGGAGATTCAGGGATGAACCTTAAAGATAAAAACAATGACAGGAATCTTCCACAAATCCAAGTTTTTCAGTATATCTAAAGAATGAGCTAATGTAGAAATATTTTCAAGAAATTTTGCAGCATATTGATGGTAAATATGACTTTCTATTAATCAACACATCAAGTATCGCTGAGGCAGCAGTGGAGTAAAGTAAGAAATACTGCCTCCTGCAGGTGGGCGTTAGTAGTCCACTTTTTCTGAAAAAGCATCTGCTTTTGCATAAATTTCTGTAACTGCAGAATCATAAAAAAGTGGAGGGACTGATTGATGTAACTTTGCAGTAAACAAAAACTTTTACAAGCCAATTTTGAAAAAACTCACATTTTCCGATAAAACGTTTTTCCACAAGGATGAAAAACAGAATTCTGACTTTTTTCATTGTTCACTAAAGAACTTCATAGTTTAATCATTAGTGATGCATTCAGGTGTCTCACCAGTAGTAGGACAGGAAGAGGATGTAGGGGACAGTGATGATGACCTGCAGCCAGCGCCAGTCCGTGATGAAGTAGGCGAGCAAAGGGAGGATGAGGATGCCAACGCTGAAGAACATCTGGTAAATGACTCCCACCGTCCTTCTGAACTCCACCCCAACGATCTCTGTGACTGATGTCCAAACATTTTGTTCAGATTTTTTTGACTACACATTTAATTTATTTTTATTTATGTAGAATGATGACTTTATTAGAACTAAAAAATCTCTTGATGCTTGTTTTGTTTCATGGATGTACAGGTGGGCAATATCTTCAATGGTTTATTGAACAGGACAAAAGGAGTAAATTTCCACCAAAAAACTCATATTTTGAGATTAATTGCAAAATTTTTCTAGAAAAGAAAGCAGAATTTTTTGAGCTGAAAATTTACAAGAAAAAAAAAAAAGAATCAAAATTTGTGATCTCAGAAATTTTCTACTAAAACAGAAAGTTTTGAGTTTGAAATTGATAAATCTCAGAAATTTTACAGGAAAAAGAAATTCTGAGCTCTAAAAGTTGAAAATTTGCTAAAAGAAAAACATGGACTATTCTCAATTTCTAAAGTTGAAAATTATTTACTTTTGGAAAATTCCTTATTTATTCTCACACATTTTCAACTTCAAGTCAAAATTTCCAAATTTCTGTTTTTTCCACCGTTTTTCCTACCAATTTTTTTTTACTTTTCAGACTCAGAAATTTCCAACATTTTTCTATAAAAATTCTGAGATTAACCAAAAAAATTCTCAGCTTTTGGGACTTTTTATCACAATATTTTGTGGTGCAGCTGTGATAATAAAAGTGATGATAAGAGCTACTTTATATATTTTTATGTAACTGTATGCCTGTTATTACATACCACAGAAGTCACAAAACCCCAAACACAAATTCTGGACAGTTTAGGGTTTTTTTAAACATCGTTAATTAAAATTTATCGTGACAATAAATCAAAACCTTATCACAATAAGAAATTTATCACGATAACTGATAAATTTGACTTGGATGTTAAAATATAAACATTCTTACTCAGGACGTATCCCGCCACCCATCCTCCTTTCACTCCGAACCCGAACAGAGTCCTGGAAACCAGTAAAGAAATGTAGTTGGGAGCCACGGCCACCAGGATGCCGGCGATGCCGTTTAGCACGTTGGACATGAGGAAGCTCACTTTCCTCCCAAACCTGCAGAGACACAAACATTTACTGGGAAATGATCCCAAACGTCGACGCCGTCCTGCATTTGAAACTCATTCAGAGCAGAGAAAGCAAACCAACCTGTCGGCCAGGTAACCGATGGCGATGCTGCCAATCAGGAAGCCAACGTTGAGCGTGGCCTGGTACAGGTCCACCAGCCATCCGTCTGAACACACCAGGTCAAACTGGAGACACAAAATCAGGGAGAAACATGAAATTATTTTAACTTTATTTGCAAAACAGAATATCAATCTTTTAGAAACATCAGTCTCCTCCTGCAAGACATTTTTAATCTCAGTGGGATTTTTCTAGCAGAATAAAGGTTGATAAAATAAATATAAATAAATTAGACTACAAACTTTTGGAAGCCATAGAACCACATTAGATTGATTTCAGAAATTTTCTAGAAAAAACAAGGACATTTTCTGATTTGGAAAATTTTGGACTTTTCAAACTCAGAAATTTCCAGGTCTTGTTCTAAAAATGAAATGTACTTATCTACTCTAATAATATGAAATGTATTTATCTACTCTAATAAAGCTTCATAGTTTGTCTTATTTCAAGTGTACTAATATTTCCACTAGAAACTGGATCAAAATTACTTTGTAAGATTTTGTGTTTTTGCAGTGAAAACCAATTTTCTCCTACAAACTCTGCTCTGGTAGAAATGTCTCAGCAAATGCAATAAAAACAGACTATTTTTAATTTCCCATCACCTCAACTTTCCTCACCTCAGTGACGAAGGACTGCCTCCCGTCATAGTCGTACTCCCAGCCCTCGGTGCAGCCGGCCGTGGGAGTTGTGCTCCGGTCCGTCTCCCGTGGATCGCAGCTGCGTTCCGTCACATTCCAGTCCACTTCGTAGCGCAAACAGCTGCTGCGCTGCAGAACCCCGGAGATGTTGAGCAGCGGCGCCGTCAACATGCGGCTCTCCTCCCGGCTCCATCCGCAGGCCTCCCTCCGCTGCACCGCCTCCGAGTCCCGGCACCAGTGATCCGGGGTGAAGCCCTGGAACACGATGCCCACGTACACGCCGGCCCACGGCATGGACACCAGGCACAACAGGGCGAAGATCCGCTTCTGGCAGCGCCCGAACTTCCCCGCTTCCTCCAAGATGTCGTCAAAGCTGGCCATGAGTTTTTCCTCCAAGCAGCTGATCTGTATGCCGGGCCTCTCGCTGCACAACGACCATTCAAACTGCGGGCCCAGTTTGGCCCAGTTGGGTTTTTAACAGGACCAACTGGAGCAAAGGTCCACTGAAATGCGTCTGTTCTTCGCATGCTGTGCAGCAGAGCATGAAAACATTTGCTGTGATTTTTACAGACGTCAGACGAACAGTTAGAAGTTGGCGCAAAGCCTGCATGGATTTCTCAAAGCTTTGTTAACATAATTGCATCTGATGGAGCAGCTTGATGCAACCAGTTAAAGTTTAAATACTGCACATTTAAAACTCAGGTCTGTGTTACTTCAGACTAACTCGCATCGTCTGAGAGGAAAAGTGTTTCTATGGAGCGAAATTGGGGCCATGCAGTTTGTTCAAAAGAAAAAAAAAACTGAAACAGAAAAAAAAAAGATTTGACTCTGACCAGAAGCTTAAAACTGGAAACAAAAACAAAACAAAAAACAGATTGGACAGAGAAAGACAAATATTTTACTTAAAAATTTTGAAATTGAAAAGTTTGAAACTGAAAAACAGATTTTAAATTGAAAAATGATTTTGTAATTGAAGTAACTTTGAAGTTGAAAAACAATTAAATTGAAGAGTTTCCAATATTTTTTGGTTTCAATTTCCTAAACTTTCCTAAATTTTCCTTATGGCCCAAATTTAGCTCCGTAGAACCTGAAGAAGAAAAAAACAAAAAAACATGATTCCAAAAATTTTTTTTTACATTTTTTAGTTTCACACCCTATTTACAGTTTTAAAACATTTTCAGATTTGATTGTTTTTTCTGTTGCACAAACTTTTAAGGTCTCCATTTAGCTCCATACAAAAGCTCAATAATGTAAGAAAAATCAAATAAATATTTCATAAAAATTGTCAACTGTCATCAGGATGAGATGAAACTTCAACAACAGAGTGCAGATCTCTTATTTATTGAAATAATGCATTATTCTTTACATCAATCTTTTGTTTTTAAATAAGAAAACTGAGAAAAAGCTGCAAACAGAGAAAAAAATTCAGACCAACTCAAACATAACGAACCCAGAAGTACCGAATCTTCACCCCATGAGATGTTTCCAGTTCAGCAGAACGTTTGCGACAGAACAATCCCATGCAGACGAGAAGAAAAAGACGCAACAGAAACGAGAAAAAAATTACAAAATTCCCAAAACAGTTCAAACCAGAATTCATGGACAAGTGATTGAACTGGAGCGGTTTTTTTTTCTTTTACATTGATGTAACTTCAAATCAACAGTTTAATAATTTAATTTCATCTTCAAAACCTTTGATAATCTGAAACCACGTTGAGAAAAACGCACCTCGTCTCTCTCTGCCATGTCTGAATCTGGTGTTTAAAATGAGATGTTTGGGATCTAGATGATAAAAACACGAGCGCTGACGGGTGCTTACGGTCTGTTTTTGCATAACTCATCCATAAAAATACTGTAAAAAAATAAAAAAAAATAAAAGTGAGAGCTTGGCATAATGGTTACCTCCAGAAGCCTCAACACTCCAGTGTCTAAACCTAAAGAAATTTCTCTCATAATTTGCACATAAAATATATATTTTTGTCACATTCTAAGACTTTGATCCAGTGTTTGTTACAGGAAGTGACATAAAACCTCAGATAGATTGTATTTAGGCAGATTATAGCAATAAATGCAGCTAACAATAAATTTTGTTTGTATTTATAATTTTTTAAAGTGTTTTGTAGATCCAGAAGAAGAATTTTAGTATTTTTTTTAGAGAAGATAAACTCCTTCTTTAGGGGTGTAGCAGTACATGTGATTGTCCCAAATCCCTCAAAGTTGGACAGAAAGAGCATAAACTACGGAAAGCCAAGTTTGGGGGGGAAAGAAAATCCAATCCAAAGCTCTCCACACCAAAGCAATGCAAACATTTTGAGTGTATGGCCAGTCAAATGGTCAAATAATCAAGCACTTTGGATTGCCTGGTTGTGTCCAACATTAGTAAACTTTTAATAAGTAACAATGCTCCTAAATAAAGTTTGTTTTCTGTTTGAAATGAGGTTTTTGTTTCTGTACTAAACAGATTTCAGACCAAACCTGACATGTGGTTCATATGTGCTGCTACACCTGATTCCTGTTTCTGATTGCAAGTCGGACTCTGCAAAAAACACAAAATCTTGTCAAGTATTCATGTCTAATTTCTAGTGCAAATATCTGAAATGAGACAAAACTAACTTATAAATAAGTTTTCAGGAAGATATAAGATCTTGTTTTAAGTAAATAATTCCTTAATACTGATGAAAAAGTTCTAGTTCCACTGGTAGATTAAATCTGAGTGGATTATTAACACGGGAAAGATTTTGTTAAAAGTGATCAAATTTGCTGGTGGAAATAGCACTTTCATCAATACTAAGGGATTACTGACTCTTATCTTGCTGAAAAGTTACATGCAAGTTAGTTTAGTCTTATTTTAAGCACACTAAGGTATTTTTATTAGAAATCAGACAAATACTTGGTCAGGTTTTGTGTTTTTGCAGTGGAAACAATGAAGCAAAAGTTTTTGCATTACTATCAGATTTAGATGTTCATTTTCACTTATATTTTATATATATAGTTTTAGCAAAATTGAAATAAATTTAGTTAGATTTGCAAAAAAATTAAACTCTTGTTTGACCTGTGTTTTTCATTTTATCACTTTGTGGGAGTTGCTACTTTTCTTAAATTTGATGGCATAATTTGGACAAAAAAAAAAAAAGAATGAACCATTTTAAATCCTGGAATTACTCAAAACTAGAACATCTGAGCACTGATTAATTGGCCAAAGACAGCGTGAAGAACACTGCAGATTGGTTTCATCTCATACACCAAACAAATACTGATTCAAGTTAAATCCTGGTTGTTTTTGGCTGAGTTTGAACTCTGACTCTAAAAAATCTAAAACATTTTGAAGCAGAAACATCAGCAAGACCCGCAAACTAAAGTCTACAACATAAAAGATCAGGAAAAATCTAGATTAGTGGCTGAAATATGGCTTCCAGTCTCCCGTTTCCCTTCAGCCGACCGTCCATTCCCACTTAAGGCTGTCGTAGAGAAATCAGTTAAATAATCAGAAAATGTGCGGCACACCAAAGAGGTCGAGAAACAAAACAAACAAAACATGATCGTCCATTTACAAAAAACCTGTTTGGACAAAATCATCATCAAGGAAGGCATCAAACTTTCTTTTTAAGGGGAAAGAAAGAAAAAAACCTGCTCTGCTAGCAGCTGTAAACAGTGTCTTCGTTCCCTTAACGCTTCACCAGCTTCCCAACACGTTCCGAAAGAAAAAACCCAACAAATGTTGTGCTGATTTCATCAAAGTGCTAAATTAATGGCACGACCTTAATCCAAACTGAAAAATAAAGATAAAGAGTTGTGGTTTTCTCACCGAGGAACGTGTGCAACAATGAGGGTTTAATTGAGAGACGCAGGTACTAAAGGCCTGAAGAACAGTTTTAAATAATAAACCCCTCAATAAATTAAAATCAACACCGGCAGTCCGAGTCTGAATCGGCTGAGAAAAGGCGCATCGGAGGGGAAAAAAACGTAATCTGTTGGTTTCGCCGCTGGAGACATTCACTGAGAGAAGAGTCCAGGAAGTGACATCACACCCTGAGGAGATCCTCGTCGCTGTCGTCGTCCTCTCGCTTCCGGCTGCGAGGTTTGCTGCTCTTCCTCGCCCTGTCCGACTCCTCCAACAAGCCCATCAGGTCTTCATCGCTTTCCTCCTGAAACAACAATAAAAATCAATCTGTGAGGCTTTGGGGATGACAAATTGTCCCTGCAATGATTGTGACAATGTTCCAAATTAATTTAACAAAAATGGTATGATAAAGAAAGTATACACAAAAACATATTTTACTGGCTGATAAATCGTCACAGAAGTTATTGTAAAAAAACATGAAATGTTTGTTTTGGGTCTAGATATTGATGTCTGTATCGATCCCAATCGGGTATCGGTGACGATGTGTTCAGTCCATAAATGTAGATCTATTCATTCTAATTCTATGCTTTGTGCTCTGAGTGATGCCACATTTATTTATTTTACATTATATTTAGAATTCCTAACTTCACTTTCTTGAACCGTTCTGTTTTGTTAGTTTATGTCTTTATTATTTATTTTACATCAGCTGTTCTCCAAACTAAGGTTGTTTTTATGTTTTTCGCTGGTGAAGCTGTTGGTGTATTTAGTAATTATCTAACTGAGCTGTACTGGTGCAGCTCAGTGATTCTGTGTAAATCGAACGGCGTGACCTATGACCTGCAGGAGGGCGCTGTGCTGCCTCCTGGACGCCACCAGCGGGTTCAGCACTGTGACGCCCGGGACGCTCAGCACCTCGTCCTCGCTGTCGTCGTCCTGCTCGTCCAGAGAGAACGAGCGCAGCCCGTCCGTGTTCACCGGCTTGGTCCTGATGTGGCCGTTGCTATGGTTACTCCTCCCACGGTGCGAGGAGGAAGTCAGAGGGGCTTCCAGCTCCTCCATCAGCCACTCCATCTCCTCCTCACCGCCTTCTTCATCCGTGTTGACCTTAGGGTCAAAGGGCGGATTTAGCAGCAGCAAACTGAGAACTCCTGCGCTCTCTGAAGGCGGCGACAACGAACCTTTGAATATTTATACGAGACTTGATTTCCTCTCTTGCAGCAGCCGGCGACCTTCTGCATCACAAGCTCCCTGAAAGGAGACGGGAAACAAAAACACATTTTTTCTCAGGTTGTTTTCACATCGGTCAGCCTTGTAATCAAATATTGGAACCAAAGTTGTAACATTTGTTTAACTTTCATCTGGTACGGTTCACTTTCACACCGAGTCAAACCAAACTAATTGAAAAGAACGTTCCCCTCCTCGCCTGTGGGGGCCGCTGCATGAAAACCTCTGAGGAAGACACTGAGCACTTCTGAAACATGGAAGCTGCGTGGAGCTGACAGCTCAGTTGAGGCAGGCCTTACCGTCCGGCACTCAGCTCTGTGAAGTTTGATCGTGTCTGATTGGTTTGTTGCCAGGTTTTATGCAGAAATGCGCTTCAAGAGCTTCCACTCTACGGCTTTTGTATCCACAGGCAACATGAATACAAAACGCCGACATAGTGAGGAATTATGTAAATTTTTTATGATTCTTTGCTAAACAACAATAAAATGACTGAAAACCTCAGAATGGGAATTATAACGTCATCATTCAGAGAGGAGGACGTCTGCAGAGACTCTGGAAAAATAACTGCAGAAGTAATTCCATCTAAGATTGAATTAATATGTAAAGTTAATAAATGTGACACTAAAGCTCCATTTGTCTTTCTACCTTGAAGGGCAGACTGAGTAGATTTCTGCTTTTGACTCCAAAATCAATTTTGTAGCCTCAAGAATCCAAACTGAATAAAATTGTGAGTTAGAAAACGATTCCCAGCCCCAGTATTTAGCCAGAATTCCCTGTTCTGTCTTCCCTTTTCTGCTCCTGCTTAGTGTTCACACATCAGCATTCAAACAGTTTTTCCGTTTAAAGATCCAGTTTTGGCTTTTGAACCCTCAGAGTATCTGTTCACATTTTCCATTAACAAACTGGACTTTCAGGACAAACTGCAGTTCGATTCAGGCGGACCGATCAGGACTCACCGTCGTTCTCTTTTGTGCAGCAGATATCCCAGCAGACAGACGACCAGAACCACCAGCAGGAGGGTCAGCATTATTCCCAACGTCTGGCTGCGGCGGGAGGAATCGATGTCACCGTCCGACGTCTGACGATCAACGGTTCTGCAGAGAATCGACCTCCGTTTGAGTAAAACCTCTAGAACCCTTGAAGGCGCGAGATCAGGAGACGTTGACTCACGTCAGCCCACACACGGCTTCTGTGTACCACATGAACAGGTACTGGCAGTCGTCCGTCTCCCGCAGGAACTCCGGGATGCCGGCGCCGACCGACGGGTTGCAGGAGAACATGATGGTGGAGTAGACGGTTCTGTTCTCCTCGTCATGGCACCTTGAGTCCGAGGGAACGAGAACGTCCAGGTTTCCTCCTGGAGACACCGAGCAAAGACCTCAGACCTGACATTTAGCAACTTTTTACAACTTTGCTAATAACTTGTTTTCTTCATGCATTCATCTAAAACGTTTAATTAAAATCTTTCCTGATTCTGAACCACAGTAAGGCGTTCATCTCTTCTTTTAGAGGCTGTTCTGGTGTTTAAAGCAGATTGATCAAAGTGCTACTGAAAGACTTTATTTTTTTTACTCGTCAGAACTTGAACTTCTTGGCAGCCTTCACTTAAAACTCCTGAGTTTTGAAACTTTAGATTTTTGATTTGGGCCCCGGATCCAACGCTGAACACCTTTAGTTTAGATCAACTTAACTAAACTGAGCTTTAAAGAAGCTAATCTCAATGCTAACAGGATTAGCATTTCTGCTGCTGATCCAAGTAAACTTGAGCAACAGGAGAGAGAAATGACCTTTAATGTAATACTTGGCCTTGTCAGAGGAGCCGATCCTGCGTCTGTAGTCGGCATTCAGCTTCACCTGGCAGATGTTTGCACCAAGGCACTTCGGCAGGGAGTTGTTGGTGATGCCGGACAGCTGGATGTGGTAGATGTAACGGTCGCCATTGGTACGGATGTCGCCAGATGCCTGATGTGCTCTGACATAGTAATAAATAGTTTTCAGGCTTAATTCTGCGACATAAATAACGATTGTTTTAGAATTTGATTAATCAGATAAAAACAATTGGAACATTCTGCAGATTTATCATCTAATTCTTTTTTTTAAACAATATTAGAAATTCATAAAAAGATGCAATAAACAATTTAATTCCTTTACTAAAAAGAAAAATAAACATTTTATTACAAAAAACAACAACATTCCAGCTTTCCCTTAGTGCACATTTGATCCTTTGCATCAGAGTTGCTAAAAATACTTCAATTTGATTTATTTATGTAGCACAAATTCACAGCCACTGCCATGTTAAAGCACTTTATAAAAAATAATCTAAATTACTAAAATACTTCTAACATCCACATGTGAATATCTTTCTGCTGGACTCATCCAAACAGTGTAGAGCTGCTCTGTTGATTATTTTCTGGATTCACTAATTAATGTAGATAATATTTGATAGAAAAGATCCTTAATAAGAGATTTTTTTAAACAAAATTTGAACCAGATGAAGCTAAATCAGAAATGCCACAAGAAATGTTTAGATCTTTGCACAGCTTTGGCTTAATTACAGCTCTGACTGTGTTATTCTTTCAGTAAATGGCATTTTATAAGTCTGTATACACCAGTTAACGAGTGACAATGATTTCAGTAATCAATTAATCCCGGTTAATTGTTTCAGATTTTACAATAAAACTATCAATTCAGAGCAGATTTCTGAGGTTATCCTAATTTGTTTGATAGAGATGAAGAAGTTCTTGAATAAAAACTGATTGTGGCTTTAAACGTTTGTCTCTGTCGTTCAGCAGGTTGGTTTCTGTAATATTATAAACATTAATACACACTGTGTGGGTTACCTGGTGTAAAGTTCTCCCAGATTCAGACTGGTTCCTGTGTCGGGAACCTTTATCATCCCGTTCTCGATGTGGACCTCCTGCTGCTTCACAGCGCAGGCCAGGCGAGTTTCCCAGCCAATCACAAACTCACAGGTTGTCGTGTCGACCCTGTTTCACACACAGGACAGAAAGCGTAATGGAGGACTCTTTACAGACTCGCATTCATTTAGAGTAAACGAGACGTCAGACACAGAGAGGAAATGACATAAAGCTTCACATGAATATGTGAAGAAATTAGGAGTTGTTAGGAGAGAACAAGAAAATGTGTGTGAGGAAGAGATGAGAGTCATGAAGAAAGAAGGAAATATTTTCCAGACTCCTGCAGATCTGGAAGTCAATGCTGCAGCATCACAGGTGGAAGCCAAGATATTATAACTGATTTGAGCAAATCAGCTCCTTAATGTCCCAAAACAGAAATATTTTCCTTTAGATAATGAATGAGTGTCCAACACCTGACTGTCCAGGTAAAAAACAAGAGTTTAAGATCCGTGTTTGTTGAGTTTTACCTGAGGAGTGACGGGTGACCCACAGTGGAGCCGCAACTCAGCTGGATCACCGTTTTGGCCTTCAAACCGTTTCCGCACACATCGTCTCCATCTGAATAATTTACATTTATCTTTCCATCTGTGGAAGACATGATGAAGAAATTTACAAAAAAAGACAAAACTTTAGAAAAACAGCTGAACCTGTGGTTCTAAAGCTACTTTTAAAATGTTTCTGTTGAGGGAAAATATTTCCTGTCCAGGTGTAATCTGCACGTTTCCTACCAGTGTAGCTCATTTTCTGGGTGTAAGCCCAACCCAGGGCCTCAGTCTGTCCGGATTTGGAGTGTCGACACACCGTGGCCCCCATTGGACAGCTGGTCAGCCCACCATGGATTCCCTGACACAGATTGAAGTAATACCTGCGGGAAAGGACACACATTTATAGCATCAATGTTGCTAAACAGACCATTAACCTTCAGACTTTTAAGAAATTAATGTCCCTTTACTACATTGCAACTTTAAGATTCAATGCACGTGATTTAAAGCATGCAGGAAATACTAATTAATACATTATTTAACTGGAAAGATAATAAATATTTAAAGGGACCTATTATGCAAAATTAACTGTTTTAACATTACTTTCCATTTGAGTCTTAACTGCTTTTAAAACCAACACAAACACTTGGAAAAAAATAAACACCCAGCCGTTTTTTGGGGAATACCTTAATATTTTGGGGTGTCTGGAAAAAGAGCCATTTCAAAAACCTAATGACACCTAGCAACCCAAGCTGAGCTCCAGCATGTTTGGTCAGCTGGTTTTACCACCGTACAATGGCTGCTGGAAAAGACAAGTGTTTTTTTGTTGACTGACCATCCAGAAATCACGTGCTGCATTGTGCAGGAGGCTCCACCAATGCTTTTCAATGATGCAAGGTTGCATAATTGTGCATCTGTTTGCAGCCATTTTCAGGTACAAACGTAAACGTTGAGTTGGAGGAACTAAAATTATCTAAGAATGATTTTGTGCAAAAAAATGTAAGGGACATGCTTTGTAGGCCTTTCCTTATCTGTTCATAGTTCAAATTTAATTACAAACACCTAAAAAGACATGAGCAACTTACGAATATCCTTGGCTGGTGAACTTCCACGGCTTGGTGCGGGACGACATGGACCGCAGGTCGAACGTATGATGCCGGCTCACCAGTATGCACTCCATCTTCGTTGGAGGACAGACGGCGCTGGTTTTCCACCTGAACGTGGCCAGGCAGCCGTCGGTCTCGGACGTCAGCTCCGGGGTGCCGTGGCCTACAAAGTGTTCGCAGGTGAAGACGATGGACGACTGACGCTTCGCAGAAGTTGGAACTGAAAGAGAAAACGGAGGAAAATTTTACATTTGAGACACGGAGTCTTGCAAAAAAAGAAATCTGAACTTGGAATAGGCCACTCTGATATAATATCAGAAATAACTACAAAGTGGTTGCATTGGATTTTATTTAGATAATCTCTATCTATCTATTTGGATTTGCATGTTAAAATCTAATTGAAAACATGCAACGTTTTCTTTCCATTTCATGTCGACACAAGGCGCAAAGATTTTAAATTATTTTGTTTTTCTAAAGTTTTGTTACACATTTACAGATGTGGAATAGTTTTTGCTTCACTACTGGGTCACTGGTTCAAATTCTGTTACAAATTAAATTTAAAAATCTATTAAATAGTGGATTATGTGATTTGAAAATCTTTAAAATTGTATTTTTTGCAGAACATCTCGACCTTTTCAGAGTTCAAGAGTGAAAAACTCACCTTCGTTGCAGAATCCCCACTTCTGGTCTCTGTTGTAGTTGGACGTTGTGGCGCACCACTTCTTGCCATCCGTCCGTCCGTCTTTCGTGCATTCGCTGTACGACTTGCTCATGAAGGTGAACGGGAACACGCACGTCTCATTGTTGGTGGTCACTAGAAGACACAAAAGTTGCTTTTCAACTCGTTTCTGGCATTTTAATCAGCAGGAAGGAGACAGATGTTTCTGCTACAGTAAAGTTCAGCCTGCTTGCAGTTAAAAGCAGAATTTTAACACTTTTCATACAGTAAAATTCAAGCATTTTAAAGCATTTTCAAGGTAAGTTGTCAAACTGCAGTTTGGAGATAAAAAACAAAGAATTTAACTAAAAAAAGGAGTTTTAATTCACTAAAACTAATCAATTTATTACTGTTAATCATAATGTCTTGTGATTTTATGTTTTGAAATGTCTCTTTCACATCTGACTGGTCTGAGAAAAAAAACAAATTTAACTAAAAATACTCTAATTATAGTAACACTTAACATACAAATAATTGAGCCATCAGGAATAATAAATATTTTGTTAAAATAAACAAACAATACATGAAGTTATAAAAAAAAATCTCTGAAAATATTTTCTGCAATTTAGAAAATTGAATTAATTTTAGTAATTCTAATCAACAAAAAATCTGGTATCTGGTTTCAAGTGAAAATAACATTTTCCAAATCTGGGCTTTTAATCAAATGTTTGATTGCACTTCATTATAAAACTGTGACGTCTGGATATCAAAAACTTTCAAGGACTTTACACAGAAATCAAGCACTTTAAAGGATTTCAAGCACCTGAAATATGCATTTATAACACTAGAGTTCAAGTCTGGCTGTTTAGCTTTAATGCTGCGCAACAATTCTTTTAAAAATATTATAAAATGTTTGGCTCTTTTTGTAGAAATGGGTTATAAACTGATGATTTTGTGTCATAAAGGAGAAAAGCGTCTTCCTACTGGCTGGGCAGGAGTCTCCTCCTCCGTAGTGCATCAGCACCGCCTGGTCTTCATGATTGAAGTCCATCTTCATGGCTTTGCTGATGCCGTACGACGAAGCGGGTATCTGTGAACCAGAACCTGGAACCAGGCAGACCGCGCTCTGCTTGCAGCCTTTCTCCGCCACCGAGCCGCAGACGTTGATGTGATACGTCCCGGAGGATCCGCTCACCTGCAGAACCGCAGATAAAGGTGTTTATTTCTGAACCCAGGCGGACTGGAACCGGAACACGAAGCCGCTGATTCTCACCTGGACTTCGCCGGAAAGAGAGCTGAGGTCAAAGGTGAAATCCAGCTGCGAGTCTTTGAGCTGACAGCCGCTGGTTTGAGTGGCATCTGGGCAGACGATGGGAGTCGCCCACTCAAACAGGTAGACGCAGCCCTGCAGCCTGAGCATCTGAGGGGAACCCTGGAGGAAAATATTCACGGATTAAAGACGGGGAGGCAGGATGGGAGCATTTCTGAAGAGAGAGCAGACGGACCAGCTGCAAGCCTTTCCGGCAGGTAAAGACGATGGTTGAACTGTAGTTCTGATGAGGATCTCCTGCACACCGGGTCGAGCTTTGGTAGCTGATGAACACTTCACCTGTTATACTGTTCATCTGTGGGCCCGAGGTTGAACGGCCGATATCCTTCAACAGACAGGATTAAAAAAGCAATAAGAGACAGAGCTGAACTTTAATTAACCCCTAAATTCAGTTGTATTTCTGTGTCTTTGGCTCAGACCTTTCAGACTGTGACTGAAACTGGCAGCTGCTCACAAAGACAAATAAAATCTGTTCTTGTGTAAAGCTTAAAGGGGAACATTAATCTTTAAAATTAACTATGCAAAGTTCACTTTTTGCCCGTTTTTATACTTTCATTTGGGTCTCGACTGCTCCCAAAAACAACACAGAGCTTAAAATAAAAAAATCATCCAGCTGTTTTTGGCAATAAGTTAATGTTTTTGGTGTCTGGAAAATGAGCTGCTTCAAAAACCTGGGGAATGTTTATAACTAAACTCTAGTTTCTGACTATTTTTATTTTAATGTCTTGTGATTTTTATTCAAGCTGAATAATAATGAGAATACTGAAATCAAGGCCGTTTTATCGGTGCACCCCCACTTTACAGAGCTGAAGGGTTTCTATAAATAAAGTCCATCAATAACTATTAGTGACAGAATTTGTGTTGATGACGGCTGCTCTGCTTCTTTTGGTATAAAAACCAGATCATTGCTGGTTTTTCTCACCACAGGAGGTCCGTCATCGGGGTCCACGCAGACTGCGGCTCCAGGCGGGCAGCTGACGTCAGGGATGGGGTTCAAAGGCTCGCAGACGTTGAGGTAAAAGTCAGGAGATTTGTCGTTTTGGTCCACTGCGTCGTCTGATTGGACAGGAATGGAGAAGAAGCCCGAGTCAGAGAGGCAAATAAAGGAGTTAGCAGCAGCTAAAGCTGAGCCCACCCACCTGTAGCCGTGTAGTATCCAGTGCGGTGAATGAGAGGAGACAGGTCTATTAGAGAAGAGCCGTTGTGGACCGAACAGGTCACCTAATGGTTTAAATGGATCGTATAAAAAGAATTACAAAGAGAACACCTTCAGGCCCATTTCACAGCACAGCTGCATCCAATAAATCACTGCAATAAGTCCCCGTTTCAAACCAGCAATAACAATCATTTTCAGTGTTTTGTGAATCATTTTCTAATCAAAACCTCATAGAAAACAGAAACAAAGCCATAAAATGAGTCAATGCCATTCAAATTAAACTGGAAATTTTTAGTTTTAAACAAATCTAAAATAAGTTTGTCGTAATAAGAAATAAGTCAAACGATTATTTATTGTTTTTCTCTTTTCTCTCTTTCTACCAAAAGCTGGACAACAAAAGTCCTCATTACTTGGTCTCTTATTTTTTGAAAGATAGTTTCATTTGCAGAGACTTCAGTCTGCGATTTATTTGTTGTTTTGTTTTGGAAATTTAGGAAATTTAAAATGTCTTCCAGTTCCAGATTTGTTAGGAATGAAAGTTTTCTGAGCTTTGAGAATGACAGCCGAACTGTGATGACATTACCATTGTATTATTTGAAAACAGTCTCAAAACAACAATAGTATGTTTTATCACAATAACATATGGGACAAATTAGCACCCAGAAAAATGTGTTACTGTCAGGCCTGATCTAAACCATGAAACACTCACAGTCTGTTCACAGGCCAGTGCAGTGTGGACGGAGAAGAAGTGTGTGCACGTCTCAGCGTTGGTGCTGATGAAGGCCGGCTCCTCTGAGGTGGAGCTCATGTGCGAAGGTCTGAACAATCACAGAAAGGGGAAAAAAAAATAAACGTTAATGGTTGTTACCAAGACCAAACAGAGCAGCCAAAACTGTCCAGAATAAATACACATTTTTAAGATTAAAACATCTTTATCTGTAAACAAGTTTTACCCAAAACTCCTCAAGTGGCTTTTTTTCAGTTTCACCCAGTTCAAGCTGTTACTGCATTTTTAGCACTAAAATGTTTATCGATTTGTCTATTTTCATCTTTTAATATTTCTCTTATATTGATTAAAAAAGGATTAAGCAGTTAAGCAAAAACCTATAGAAAATGCCAATATTTTTATCTGATTAATCAGAATAAATGATAGATTAATCAAATATTTTTTATTAGTTGCAGCTCTAATTCAGACAGAAAATCTAATAAAATGATAAATTAAGGAATTCAGAGCAGCAGGAAAAATACCTGCAGATGAAATTGATGACAGTCTTGTGCTTCAGGTTGGGGTTTGCGGAGCAGGGACTTCCTCCTTCATACGTCAGCTCCAACACGTGATCTCTGTACGACAGTCTGGTGCTCGCTTCACCGCCGCTGATGGCCGTGTTTCCCTCCTTAATGCAGACGGCTGCACAGACAAATTCATATCAACACATCCTGGTACAAAGCTGTTCACACTTTCAGTCTGTTTAAACATCTGCAGGCATTCCAGCGGTTATAATAAACTACTTTCATGTGCTGCAGGTTTGTGTTTGAAGAGTGGATAATAATTTCAGAGTTTTGCACGCAGTGATGACGCAGAAACTCTGTAAACTGTAACCAGGTGAGACATATTTTACACCAACAGTGACTGGAAACATCTGAGCACAGGAAACAGGAATGCTCAATAAATAAACTCTTTTCTTTCTTTGCTTTCTTGTTAAAAATTAAAGTAATTTGTGCCAGTCTGGCTGTTTAGGCGTTCAGTTTGGCTTCGAGGGGACAGGAAGGAGACGCATACCGGTTCCTGCACTGCATCCAGAGTTCGTCACTTCCCCACAGATGTTCAAGCGAAACATTTTCTGCGGTTGCTTGTGATCGTAGACGATGTAATCTTCAGATTTCTTCAGTGGATTCAGGTCAAATAAGTGACCTGAAGGAGGCAGGAATAATCAACATGGGAAAAATGTGAGGATCGAATCTAAAACAAACGCATTGTTGAACTGACAGAGGGAATGAACAAATTGATCCATTTATTTTCTGCTCACTTTGATAATCAGCTTACAGCTGATCAAATGTTGAGATTATCTAACAATAATAAAAGGATATTCAACACAAAAAGTCTGCCTGTGTGCTGCACAGCATATATGGACAAGAGGCGACTTTTGCATGAATTATTGCATCAATGCAGTTTGGCATGGAGGCCAAACGTTTCTCTAATAAAGAAACTTCTGCTCATCTGAAATGTTTTTCCTCTTAACAGATTTAGAAATCTCACTCAAACTGTTAAAAATGCTAATTTGTGTTTCCTTCCACTTAACTTTCCCATTGATGTGCTTGGCACTCTGAACAGTCAGCTCCTATACCAACGATCTTTTGTGGAATACAGAAGTTAATTGACCATTTAATTGTTCAAATTAGTGAAATATCAGCAAAGTTTTGTGCACATTTGTAAAGGAAACAGCTGCTGACTGTTTGCTGCACCTCTCTGATGAACTGAATTTTGAGTTTGTCATTAGATTGCCCATCACTGTAAGAATGACCTGTAGCGGGGTTGGTAACTCTGCACTCGTCGTGTTGGCTGGAGTTCAGAGGGCAGGCGGCAGCCGTCGGCCACAGGAAGGTGTAGATACAATCCTCTATCGCCGAGATCAGGATGGGTCTGGAATCCTGAGTGGGACACAAGAGTACAGCCACATTTTTATGCATTTTTAAAAAATAAAAACAGGATAGTTTAGTAATTGGTTATTCTAACGATTAATCAAATAACTGCCACATTCAGCAATTTTTCATTCAACCATTTTTTATACAATATTAGAAGTTCATTAAAAATGCAAATAATCAATAATTAAATTAATTTTTTTGAATAACAAAATAAAGTCTTTATAACCTAAAATGCAGCAACAGCATCCCTCTAGTGAACATTTGTAGCTACAAAAATATATTTCTAATAACATGTGAAAACTCACATTGATTTTTTTTTTAATTAATAATTGATTCGTTTTTTGTTTTTTTAACCAGGTCGAACTTTGAGAGTGTAGAACATATATAAAGAAAAGGTCAGGTTTTTTTTTATTTAATTTTAAATCCAGTATGCACATATTTTGTACCGTTTGGCTCTCAATATTTTGTTCTTTACACAAATGGCCTTTTTTAAGTCCGTTTACTCCAGTTAGCAATTAATCGGTAACTAAATTAGTTATTTCAATATCCGATTAACCACAACGTATCCGATTAAACACAATTTATCCAATTAATCACAATTTATCCGAGTAAATGTTTCAGCCGTAGAATAAATTCTGATAAATTTTAACAGATTAACCTTATATGTTTAAAGTTGAAATTTCAGCATAACTTGGGGAATAAGTATGTTGAGTGGAGTTGCATGTCCTTTGTAGCTTCTCTAGCCGTTAATCCCAAACAGATGTGGTTACTATTTAATCTGAAAAATGCCAGAGATGTAATTGGAGGCTCACCACTTTGTCTTTGTCACACTGGAGGTGGATGATGCTGCTCCGGTTGTTGCTGCCGTCCGGGCAGCGATGGCCGCCGGTGTACTGCAGCTTCAGGATGCCTCTGTCCAGCTGAGGGCCGGACGTCAGCTGCCCCAGACTCAGATAGTCATTCCCGTCCTTCAGGCAGGACGCTGCGCTGGACGGACACTTCCACGAGCCTGCAGGGCGACACGCAAATGCTCAATGTCTGACTTCAGGTTATTTAGCGAACGTGAAAGCTTTCAGATTCATACGGACCTCCCTGCTGCACCAACGACCTGCATACGTTGATGTAAAACCTTTTCCCGGCGTCTTGAGTGGAGACGTCCACCTCCCAGTTCTGAGAGTCCAGAGCCAGAGGGGAAAGGTCGTAGGAGTGGCCCTGACCGTCGCTGAGGATAAAATTAGACAAAAACATGCAAAATTTAACATTTTTAGCTGTAAGTCAATTACTTATTTTGGCATCAGGACCAAAAGTATTCAATTTTTCTTCAAAAAATGAATTCTTGAAAAACTCGCTGTTTAAGTCAAGGACAGAAGTGATATAATCTTTTACAGTCTTCGTTTCAGTTTGTTATATTACTGCACTACCAGATTTTTATCTACTTATATTTAAAAATGTACTCCTCTCCACTTTTGTTCCACTGTAACAGGAAAAAGGGAAAAATAATCCTATTTTAGTCACAGCCTAGCTAATTTACGCCCCCTAGAGGACGTTCCAGTTATTCCAGGTTATTCCAAACCCAGTCCTGTAGGATTTCATCACCATGTGCCCACAGAGATGCAGCAGAAAGTGTTGTATGCATGTTTACTTGTAGGAGCAGCTGGTGGTTTTGACGGGGATGCACGCCAGCGCTGTGGGCCAGTTGAACAGGTAGGTGCAGTCCGGAGTCTCCTTCATGAACTCTGGGACTCCCTGCAGACGGAAAATCACAAACACACATTTTCAAGTATTTAAAACAAAAATGTGACAATCATAAATGAACCCTAGCACATCATTAGACAGAATAAATAATAAATATTAGAGCTGCAACTAACAATTATTTTACTAACTGAGTATTCTGATGATTAAATAATCAGATGGAAAAAAAAGGGAATCTTCTGTAGATTGCTTATTTAACCATTTAAACCTTTTTTATACAATATTGGAAATTCATTAAAAGACGCAAACAAATATTTAAATTCTTTGGTAAATAATAAAATTAACATTAAGTGCGGTAACAGAATTGCGTCACTGAACGCAGCTAAAAAAATCTTTCCAACATCAACATATGAAAAGCTCAACTTTTTCTGCTTGACTCATCAGTGCAGAGTAGATCTGTTTATTATTTAAATTAATCAATAACTGGATAGATAAAGATTTTATTTTATTATTTACAGAATATGACCCAGATAAAGTTAAAACTATGAGTTGAGCACAGGACATTTTTACAGACAGAATGTTTTGTTTTTATCTTAAATGTAAAATGTGTATATTTTTTTGTAGTTTTGGATTAATTGCTGCTCTGAATGTGTTGTTCTTTCAGCAAACGGCATTTTTAACTGGAATCGCTACATTTCGGTTAACAATTAATCGATTACTAAATTAGCTGACGATTAATCAGATTAATCGTTGTCGACTAAAGCGAGCCAGGATGTTCCCAGAATTGGTGACACCTACTGGATGCTTGTTAGGATTGCAGGAGAAGCTGATGACTGTGGATCTACTATAGATTTTATGGCAGACATCTCCACTGGTGTAATTCAGGAGGATCTGATCCCCGACAAAACTCAGCTTCTGGTTGAACAGTCCTGCAGAAAAAAACACGAGAGGTTAGAGGAAAAACTATAAATATAAAGAGAAATGAATGGAAATACATTAACATGTCCTTACCAGCGATCTTGTGAGTGTTTCCAGCCGTCTGGCAAGACGACACGCCGCCTTCGGCAGCACAGACATTTTTCTGCAGCGGGCTGCAAACCGACAGGTGGTAAATGTACTTGCCACTAGTGACGGCAAAATCTCTGTCCTTCAGGGAGCTGAAGTCAAACTCATAGCCGCTCTTGGTATCACGAACTCGACAGTTATCCCCTGCAAAGAAAAGACGATTCAAGGTTTGTAAATTCTTTTGATTGAAAACATGTGAATGTTGGAAGGTAAACCTGCTTTTACCTTGAACCTTCCTGATGGGGCAGGCCTCCGACGTCCTCCACTGGAAGATGTATTCACAGCCTTCTTGACGGTCAAACACGGGGGAGCCCTGGAAGTAAGCAGCCATGCATGAAGACAGAGCTACTGATCGGTTTGGGTTAGCTTTCTGCAGGCGATGTGCAGGTATGTCCAACTGGAGGAACTGAACATCAGCTGAGCTTATTATAGGAGCTTCTTCTGGGTGCAATGCTGGTAAAAAATTATGTTAAAAGGTCATTAAAGGAGCCATGTTGTGATGACTTCCTGAAAGCAGTTTCTGAAGGAGTAGGAGTTTTTAAAGAGACATTGCTGTATTCCCTCTCTCATTGGAGCTGGAAAGACTCACCGGACTGTCGTCACACTGCAGTACGATGCGCGTTGAGTAAGTGGACGAACTGCCGCACTTGTCTCCGTTCTGGTACACGATGCTAATGGAGCCGTCCTCCGCCACCTGCGGGCTGGACTGCATGTATCCCAGGTTGAAACCTTTCCCACCAATCACACCGCAAGCTCCGAGAGGACCCACTGAGGAGGAGAAAAGGTTTGGAATCAAAGGCTAAACATGGAAAAACGGAGGGAAGCAGAATGTTCTGCTGCCTAACCTGGACATTTGTCTTGAGCCGGGAGCGGCTTGCAGATGTTGATGTAGAATCTGCGCAACTGGCCAGCGTCCATTGGGATCCACGGAGCGTCGTCCTCATCTCGGGCCAGATGGCTCAGATCATACTCGTTTCCACGGGAATCTGAAAAACAATCAAGATTCATTTACTTTATGGCCGCAAAAATGAATCAGATTAATCCATCATTGAAATCATAGTCAACTAATTTAGCAATCGATTCATTGGAGCAGCCAATTTAGCACTGAGCCTTAAAACCAGTAAAGAATAAAGTGTGTTGGTGCTCCTACCAGCGATGGTGCAGTCAACCGCAGCAGGGATGCAGGCCAGTGCGGTGGAGAACTCAAACAGGACATTATGAACCACATGGCTGGATAAAGAACTCATTTCCTCATGAACCTGCGTTATGGAGCCCGGGTGAGAGTTTGGGTCGCACACAAAGTTAACGATGAATGTGTCCCTGGTTCCTGGAGAAACACGGCAACATCACAAGAAAAAGAAAAAAAAAATCATAAAAATTTGGAGAAACATTGAATATTTTAAGAAACTCCATGATTTGTAGTATTAAAATGATTTCTAATGTTTCCCTGGCCTCCACCAATCAAAGGTTTTCTGCTGAAGGGTGTTAGAAAATGGATGGATGGATGGATGGAAGTATTTAGGATTCCAAATGTGGTGAAATCGGCTTTCGTTTTATAACTTTGAATTTTGCTGGTTTGCTGAAATTAAAACTAAAATCCATATTTTCTGAGTTACTTTTATTTTACATTTATGATAAAGATAAAATGTGTTTTCTGTACCTGTTTGCGTATCCAGCTGCCCTCTGTACGTCAGCTGTAGTTCACCGTTAGTGGAGTATTTCAGCGTCTTCTGCACCCCGACGGGGGTCACCGGCTGGCCGTTCTCCAGCTCACAGCCTCCCATTCCCGCCCCACATCCCTGGGCGTCTGCGCAGATGTTCAGCTGCAGACAGGAGGCATCACTTCTGTTTGACAAACCTAAAACTTCACAATACATCTTTGCTGTATTTAAATGAGGGAAGACAAAATAAGAGAAAACTAATAAAAAGATTCGACTTTCTGTTCCTGGACCTTTTTGGAAGTGAGCTAGAAGATCTGGCATCGTGACTAATCATAAAGAGGAGTTTTAACTCACAGGAAGTGCCGGCGCTGCGACATGACACATCAGAGGCTGTGTTTTCATTACAAATACACTCAAAGCTTTATATCTGGCTAAAGTGCAAAAACTGATGTGTTTTCATTAAATAAGAACTGGAACTAAAATCATGAGTTACATGATAAGTTATCAAAAAGAAATATGGCGCCATGATCCTAAAACTACTTCCTGTTGTCTTCTTCATGGTTTGCGCCAGCAGCAACATCCTGTTGTTGATCCTGTGACTCATCTGATGTGAAAGAAATGTTTCCACTGCAGAAACTGAACAGAAACTCAACAACAATGTTTTTTTAAATCCCCTTACCCTATCACCAAATCTTAAATCAGTGGGTTTTCGTAAAGCAAATTTTATCTTTGAAATGTGAAATTGAGCAACAGAACCGCAGCTGGTTTCACCAGTCAGAGTTTTACCAGGAAGTCTTTGCCGTTAGCTGTTGTCCGGTATCCGTCCTTAGAGGCCAAAAGCTGGAGGTTGTACTTGAAGTTTGAGTCAGGGTCCACAATCGCACACGTCTGAAAAACACCAGCAACCAACATCTTTCAACATTTTACCTTCAGGTGAACAAGCGATCTTTGTTGAGGAGGATGAGGGAAAACGTACATCATTCTCCACGGTCTGGATGGCGCAGGCTGCTTTGGTCTCCCAAATAAAGATGGCAGTGCAGTTCTGGTTTAGCTCAAACTGCGGCGACTTGACCTTCAGAGTGAGCAGCAGAAACACGATCAGGTCGGGCTTCATGGAGAACATCCACAGGTTGTGACAGACTGGACTTACGACGGCTCCTCTGTGGCAGACCAGGTGGATGAGCGTAGTGTAGGACAGTTTCTGTCCCTCTGACATGCAGACAGAACCGTCTGTGAACTCCAGCAGCAGGCGGCCCCGAGCCTCGATGGTCGGCCCTCTCTTGGACTTCCCCATGCTGCTGACGGACACCACTTCCTTTGGCGAGCCCTGAAGGCGAAACACGAGGCACTTAAACTTCTTCTGTGTTAACAAAAGGCTACGATTCTCACCAGTGGTGGGAAAACCTGCGCTAATGCACCACAAGCAGAGCTAATATTTTGTTTAGCACTTTTACTGACTTTAGAGATATTTAACTTAGTTTAGTGCACTTAGCTTCCCCTAAATTCATTTTTCCATATTATTTCTAAAGCGCTTGAGGGTTGTCGTCTTTCAAGGACAAATATAATAAGAGCTGAAGTTAGAATTAGCTTATGCTAAATCATTTATTGTTAGGATTATTTTTAGTATTTCCTCCACTTTTCATTCGATTAGTAAATTAGTTGAGGATTATTCCAATAACTGATTAATCAGCCTGACATTAAATATGAAAGAATTTGATTGAATATGATTACTGTGTGCAGTTTAGTGACACTCATCACTCTTCTTTATGTGACTGGAAGCATATTACAAATGGGAATGTTTTTCAAATGCATTTTTTGTGTTTTTGGTGCTGTGATTGCCACACAGTTACCTAAAAAAAGTAATGAATAGAACTTATGAACACTTTTATCACAAGATATTGTAGTAAAACTTTAAGTTTGACTAATATCTGGCGAAAAGAAAAGGTGAATTCAGACCTTTTCCGTTATGTACTTCATCTGGCAGACGGATGCGTCGTGGTCACATCCTGGAACGGGGACGATGGGCCGACAGACGTTGATGTAATACTTCTTCTGATTGGAGCCGTCGGTCATGTCCATCGACACCCAGTTGTTGGCCGAGGTGGACCGCGACAAACTGGAGCCAGAAGAAGAAATCAGGAAGGACAAGTCGGTACGCTGCAAAAACATCAAACCTTACCAAGTAATATCGATCTACTTACTAGAGCAAATATGTTAGTACACTTGAAATGAGACAAAATCAACCAGTAATGATTCAGTAGAATTTAAGAACTTGTTTTAAGTAAATGATTAATTAATATTGATTAAAAAAAACAAAAAAGCATTCTAGTTCGCCTGGCAGGTTATTTAACTTTAACAAGATATTTTTCAAATTTTATCTTATTTTAAGTGTGCTAAGGGATTTGAAACTAGACCAGAAATACTTGGTAAGACTTTGCATTTTTGCAGTGATTGTTTAGGATTCATTTTATATCCAAGCAGCAAAGTGAAAACACACATTTTTAAAGAGTTTTTTCAATTAAATCAGATCAGACTCAGAATTACTGTTTATTTTTATTTGCAAAATATAAAGACATTTATATTCCATGTTTATATTTATGTTGTTTTGTTTATTCTGGATATATCCCAGTTCCAGCGTTAAAAGTTAATTAGAAGTTTATTGATCTTTCAGAATGTGCTCCTCCATTATTTTGCTGTTGTTACCATTATATTACTTGAAAATGGTTTAAAACAATATTAGGATTTGAAACTAGACCAGAAATACTTGGTAAGACTTTGCATTTTTGCAGTGATTGTTTAGGATTCATTTTATATCCAAGCAGCAAAGTGAAAACACACATTTTTAAAGAGTTTTTTCAATTAAATCAGATCAGACTCAGAATTACTGTTTATTTTTATTTGCAAAATATAAAGACATTTATATTCCATGTTTATATTTATGTTGTTTTGTTTATTCTGGATATATCCCAGTTCCAGCGTTAAAAGTTAATTAGAAGTTTATTGATCTTTCAGAATGTGCTCCTCCATTATTTTGCTGTTGTTACCATTATATTACTTGAAAATGGTTTAAAACAATATTAGTTGTTATTGCAATAACCTCTGGTAATATTTATCATCTAGCTACCGTGACAAACTTTATTTTTAAGAGTAAAAGAGAGGAAAATAATCAGCTGTAAGCAGTGTCTTCATTCCCTTAACATTCACCAGGAAAAAACCCAACAAATGTTGCTCATTCCATCAAAGTGCTGAATTAATGGAACAATCTTGCATTTGTTTCTGTAATTGATGCTGACTTTACATTTAAAAACAACAGCATTACCTGGACAGGTCGTACTGGTCCAGTGTGACGGGATCCGTCACCAAACACTCGTGAGGCCGCTGAGGACAGGCGTAGGATGTGTACCAGCGGAAGTTATAGGTGTAGTTATCTTCTACCTGCATGCAGAAAGTGAGTCAACAACATGCAGAGAGAGTTTGAAGGACGGCAGAAAGAGGATGAATTTTACCTGAAACTCTGGGCTTCCTGCTCCAGCTTCGGGGTCGCACAGGAAGGAGATGAGGGTGGATCTGAGGGTGTGGTTCGCATTGTTGTACTGGGAGCCATTGCTGTAGGTCAGCTGGATCAGGCCGTTGTAGTAGGACAGGCGGGAGTTCGCCTCCCCGAGACTCCAGGAGCTGAAAGCAGGAACAGATGGGAGTTAATCCTGCAGGTTTGGATTGAGTGCAGAGATTTGAAGGCAGAGGTTCACCTCTTTTCCACTTGGCACGCTCCGGCCTTCTCGGGACAAGCGGCGGCTTTGACCGGAGCGCAGACGTTGATGTAGTAGTCGTAGCCGCCGCTTGTCATGTTGTAGTAACCGCCGCTGGGTTTGGTGAGGGGAGACAAGTCGAAGGAGAAACCTGAGAGAGAGGAGGATGGAAAACTGAAGGAGGAATAAAGGAAACTCGAACCAGGTCAGGTTTTACTAGTATGTAACGAGAGAAAGTGGAATCTCCAAAACACAATGCCAAGACTAAAGACATCTCCATAAATCGCATTTTTGACGGTACAGAATGCAAAACATCTTTTATTAATGGTTTTATTGTTCCTTTTTTAGATGAACAAATAAAATGAAAATTGAAAATGAAAGGAAGTGGATATAAATGTAAATAATTCTCTCTGTGGAAACTGAGATAATTCACATCATTTTTAAGCGTATTTGAACACTTAGTAGAATGGTGCATTATGACCAGTAGGTGGTGGCAATGCACCAAACAGCTTCTTCTTGAGTTAATAAACAAGAAGACAATAATAACTTCACATCCAAGATGAAGCAACATTTTTTACCAACTCCTTGTTTCACTTTTTGGATTATAAATAAGCAGTTAATAAATGAAGCCGTCACCTAATATTTCTGAGAATTAGCCTAAAATTCGTGGAATCGTTAAAAACTAACTGGTTGAAGAATAATGAGGCTCTAGATTATCAACAAAAGTCAAATATGCAAAAATCCCTTTTAGATCATTTTTGATTTCTAATGAAGCTGATTGAGGAAACAAACACAGCCAAAATAAAAAGCTAATATGTATTTTCTCATGTTGGGGTAGTTTAGCATGACATATTGGAGACTTGTGTTGGCGTCGTACCAGCCTGGGGGTCCTCCACCGTGCAGTCGTGTCCCTCTGTTCTGGAGAGGACGCAGGCAGCAGCAGTGTACCACTCCACCTCATAGAGACATTTATCAGGGGAAACGCTGCGAAGCACGGGGGGGCTCTCAAGATGGCCTGCAAAACATGCAGGAAGGAGGAAGTAGGAGGTCATTACATATTAAAAAAGACGCTAAAGACACAGCAACACAGAGAATATGGCAGCCGTTTATTTCACCTGGTTTGCATTTGAGTGTCAGGATAGTTTGGGTCGTCTTCCTGTTTTCACATGTCGCCCCTTCAGTGTACGTCAGTCTGATGTCACTTCCCTGTTTAGTAATCCAGGGAGGAGAGAGGAAGCTGCCCAGGCTGATGGTTTTATTATTTTTATCTGAATCAGAAAGACACAAAGCGACCATTCAATAAACGACGACGTCATATTCAGCATAAATTATAATTATAATATATAATTATCTATAATTACTGTGTTTTTGCAGTGTAATATTTAGGATTCCTGTGGTTTCTTACCCACAGCACAGAAGGAAGCGTCATCCGGGCAGCCGGCAGCTGCTCCCCTCCTCAGGACTTTGTGGCAGATGTTCAGGAAGTAACGCAGGTCCGGCTTGGTGGCTCGGCCGTCCACTACCACCCAGTTCTCACCGTCCTTCGACTCTGATGCAGAGAAACAGACAAAAGTTCATGACAAACCTGAATGATTCCAGGTTTATAAAGGTTATTTTTAATTCAGAACTATGAAGCGATAAATAAATTTTTTTCCTCCGTCAACAGACTTCCTGGGTTTCCATAATTCTGAGTGATGTCATCGTGTCCAGAGCGGCCATCTTGTTTGGACTTTGAATTCAAGTGTGATGATGGAATATTTGGGTCCACCTATGACTCTGTGGAATATTCTCTCTACTGCATGGAAATTGAGCTGTTAGCATGTTAGCCTGAGGCTGTCATACAGCAACAGTTTTCAGTCAGAAGCTTCATCAGATTTGTTGCTGCACTGACTGCTAGTGGATCACCATAAACTTAATGTTAAAATAACTCAATTTAGAGTGAAAATGATTTAAAAACTCAGTGGAAGGATTAATTGAGCAAACATAATTGGATTAATCAGAAGCCTACTTAACTAAGAAGGAAGCAGGAACTCACCGGGATATCTCGTAAGGCGTGAGAGGTCGTAGTGTTTGCTGCCGTCTCTGACCTGACACAGCAGGTCCTCCTTCTCCTTGACGCAGGCAAACGCCGTGTCCCAGTTAAAGTAATACGTACAGTCCGTCTCTCCAGCGAAAACCGGACTCCCGTCTCCTTTGTTTGCTGTAAAACATGAAGAGAAAAACAGATTAGATCGCCCTTTGGCATGGTTTGACTTTCATCTTCGAACTACACCTTGTTTTCTGATGCGATCAGTTTTAAAGCTACAAAAGCAGCAAGAAATCTGACAGAAATGTATAGAAATGTCCAACTCACATGCGGTTTTGTTGCACTGGAAGTTGATGATGGTCATCCTCTGGAAGCCAGAGGAACATTTATCGCCACCTGGATAAATCAGACTGAGGTCTCCATCTGAATACCTGCAGAAGAGAAAATAACAGTTCAATGAATATTAACTAAGAAGAAAACTTTTAGATTCTGCAGATTCATTAAAGCTGCTGCACCTTTTCATTTTCATACAAATCCAATTCTCAGGTTTTTCAAATTCAGGCCAGAGTTTCATCTTAATGAACCGAGGTAACGTCATCAGATGGTGACAAGTTATCAGGCCACAAATACTTTGAGAAGCAAATCTGAGGTTATCAAAGTTACCAACAGATATTTTATTACTTACAATTTGGGCTGAGCAGTAAATCAATTTTATCAATTAATCAAATTGTATTGCTTTTTTAGATTCTGTATTTGTTTTTCCACCAAAACAATATTTGGGTTCCCAAAGATCAGATGTTAGATGTTTTCTGTGATTTTTATATATTTTTTTGTTGTTGGTCTATTTTTATTTATTTTATTTTTTAGGAAAAATGTGCAAGAAAGAATTGTTTAAAATGTATTTTAAAAATCTCGCATTTTATTTTTAAGCCATACTGCCCATTTATGAACAATAATCTAAACAATAATATCAATCAAGTTTACATTTATAGCACATTTTACATGATGAAAACATAAAAACATAGAAACATCATTAACACATCATATATAAGCAGTAACAGACATTATATTTTACCAAATAATAAATATTTGGTTCTCTGTAGAAAATATCAACAACATTTAATCAGGTATGAAACATTAAGTTTCACATTATGAATAAATAAATTGAGATCAGATCATTTTGTAATTAAATCTAAAGAACAGAAACCGTCACACAGAGACAAACGTTACCGTAACGTCTGGTTCTTAAATCTTCCGGCCACTTTATAGGTGCTTCCGGACGTCTTCACCTGGCAGGACGAGGCCAGAGGGTCGTTGCCGCACACATCATTGGAGATGCTCCCACACACATTCAGGTAATACATGTAGCTCTCTGAGCCTTCGCCGGACGGAGACGGGACGAAGTAGGCACCGTCTGAGGCTGAACACACAAAACCAACAGCATGTCTGTGTGAAGCTCATGGGAAAAGATTATCTGACTGGATTTATATTGGTGTTAAAATATAAATACAAATACACATTTGTTTGAAAACTAAATAGAAATGATAATTTTCATGAACTTAAAATTATTTAAAGTCTTTTTAAAACTGATTAATGTTCAAAAACATTAAAATGAATCATTTACAGGCTTCATTCAAACATATTTCAAAATGCTTCTTTGCTTTTTTAAATTATTTTATTTCTTTTTTTGAGCTTCTACGCTATACATCATTTTTTCCATTTTTGCAAAAGAAGAAAGAAAAAACTGCTGTAAAAGATGCAAAAAAACACGTGAAGCTAAAAACTAAAAGTTACCAGCTGAATGAGTCACATTTTAGTTTTAAATGAACAGATTTTAGATACATTTTGCTGATTGTTAATCGGTAAAATGGAATAAATTAAGGGAAATTAAAAGCTGTGACAGACTGAGATGGAAAGGAGTAAAACTATTTCCAATTCAATATTTTCCTGCCGATCATTTTCTCTTTAGTGATCAACGTAGAATGGATGTTTATATTAAAAAATTTTAATTTAAACTGGTGCGTGTGTACAGTAACATTCTGGGATTAAAAAAAGCTCCTTTTTAGACTTACAGCCGTGAGTGAGAGGTGAAAGGTCAATAGAGATGTCATGCTGTTCGCTCGTCAGTTTGCAGGTGTGGCTCTCCAGGTAGTCTCTGTGGCAGGCGTACTCGGTCACCCACTCCACCTCGTAACGACAGTTTGACTCGGCCACCATCTTCGAGACGCTGCCCTGAAACGAGAACAACCAGGAGTTACTGGGAGCAGGAGGGCAGAGTTCCCAAAACCTACACTCAAGAGTGAAATTGTTAAAAGGCATTGGTAAAAAGGCGACTAACGTACCTAGTAGCTGATCAAATTATCAATCATTTAATATTTAAAAATCATATCACATGGACCAAAATATTTATAAATATTTATTGCTTTTGTCTTTTTTCAAGTGTACTACGATATCTGCACTATAAATGAAAACAAAAATACTTGGTAAGTTTTAGTGTTTTTGCAGTGCATAATAAAAATAATTCATATAGATAACAGCTACAAAACAACAAAATCAGGCTAAAGAAACATTTTGCCAAATCAATTTCTTTCAATATAAAACCTATGAAACTTTAACAAAAATTGCAGTGAAGTTACTTGCAGTGGGTAGAGTATTCAGAAATGTTACACAAGACTAGCGACACTTCAGAATAAAGTTACACAAGTAAAAGTAAAAACACTCCTAAAACTAAGTTTTTTCCAAAATGTTAGCACCCAGCTAATGCCTGGAAGCTGGACAGCTAAATCTGAGAACCAGATGAGTCGATGCGTTAGCAGCGTTAGCACTGTTAGCAGCGTTAGCACTGTTAGCAGCGTTAGCACTGTTAGCAGCGTTAGCACTGTTAGCAGCGTTAGCTGTGGGACTTACTGGATGCCGGCTTGATGGACAGATGAAGGTGATGTTGACAGTCGGCCGGTGTCCTCCACATCTCTCCGGAGGCGTCGACTCGGCGCTTAATTCATACTGTAACCTCAAACTGGACAGAAAATTAAACAAGAATTTTAATTCAGCATTTTTTTTAAAGTCAGAAACAATTAAGTTGTTCAATCATCTCTAAAACTTTCTGGAAAAGCAGCACGGTGGAATCGTTTCATGTTCAGTTTTAACAAGAAGCAGGAGAAGAGCTGAAGGAAATGTCTGCAGTGATGAGACTCACCTGTCGCCGGTCAGGGCCTCCAGGGGCCGGCTGGGAGCCCCCATGCTGAAGGAGCCTTGTCCGGTGACGAGGCAGGCTGCAGAGCCCTCTGGACACGACTTATCTGCCATGTCTGCAGGACAGAACACAAGAACTGAAATCCTACAAAGATCTGCATTAAAATCCTGCTGGCCTCGTTAATCAAACTGATCAGTTCAGCATGGAAGGGTAAATTATTGTCTCTAAGCAGGAAGCTCCTGTTGCATAACTGAAAGACTAACAAAAGACAGACACATTAAAACTATATGATTATAATATAATAAATATTTATAGACAGAAAAAAAATAATTCCACCTGAAAATCTCAGAAATTTTCAGAAAGAAAAAAATAAAAATGTCAGAATTTGCTAGAAAAAAATTGCAAATTTCTGAGTTTGAAAAGTTGTTTGTTAGAAATAAACTCAAATTTGAGATTAATCTCAGAAATGTTTTAGAAAAAAGTTCTGATAACGTGTGCAGATATTGCCTGAATGTTTAACCAACATTAACAATGTTATTACCTTCAGCAGCCGACACTGACTTGGTTTAGGACCACAGAAAAAAATATTTAAAAATAGATTTTTTTCCCTCAAAATTCAGTTTTTAAATTTCTGAGATCAAAAGTCAGAATTAGAGAAAAAATAAATAAATCAGATTCTTTTTTCTTCTTCAGTGGCCCTAATGTTCCTCCGTAGAAACTGTTTTAAAGCGGCGCAGCATTTCTAAATCTGATCAGCCGTCCGGTTTTCACTCACTCAGGCTTCGGCAGATGTTGATGTAGAAGTCGGAGGCGTCGTCGCCGTCGTCGACGAGGTAACCGCCCCCCACCTGGATCAGAGGGTTCAGGTCGTGCTTCTTCCCGTCTGAGTCGAACACGTAGCAGGGAACCTAAACACACAGAGGGAGAATTACTGCACCGCTCAACAGAAACACAAACAGGGACTGGATTTTACATGAACGCAACACGGAGATAACAGGTACGATTATTTTAATATTCGATTATTCTGACAATTAATAGGATAAAAAAAACTGGGACATTTAGCAGATTTTTCATTCATCCATTTAAGCCTTTTTATACAATATTAAAAGTACATTAAAAACAAATATTTAACTAAAAATATAAACACTAAAAAGGAATTCCGCATTCCTTTAGTGAAGGCTTGATCATTCATAGCAAATAATCAAGCTAAAAAATACAATGTGAAAAGCTCAGGCCTTTCTGCTCCACTGATCAATACAATGCAGGCTGATCTGCTGATTGTCTTTTTCTAGATAAACGGATCAAGAGTGCTTAATGGGACTTTCTTAACAGAATTCAACCAGGTGAAACTAAAACTACCACCTGAGTTCTGGGTAAAACATATTTACTAACAAGTAATTGTTATAGTTCTGTACAGTTTTGGCTTAAAACTGTACAATTTGCTGTTCTTTCAGCAAATTGCCTTTTTTCAGCGTATGCTCCAGTTAACTATTAATCAATTACTAAATCAGTTGATGATTATTTCCATAATCGATTCGTCACGGTTAATTACGATTAACTGAGTCCTAACTGGTTGCACATGTTTTGGTTTCATCAGTGAACTTTTTACAGAAGTTCAAAAACTAAAAAAAGTAATTTGTGGCTGAAATGTTTTCACTAACGCAACGTAAATTAATTTCACGGCGACAGCATGTGACAGAGTTTCTGCTGCGCAGCACAAACAGCAGCGGTTCAGAGGATGTGTGAAGCTTCACTTTCTGTCAGCTGACTAATTGTTTCTGCAGAAAGATGCGGTTTCCTTTTCCACTCAGAAACCTGCAAGCAGGACCATCAGTCAGGACTCCCACCTCTTTGTGTGGTTTGAATTTGTCCTTCTTGCAGGCAGCGTAGGTCTTCCACTCAAAGTAATGAACACATTCAGACAGCGCCACGAACTCCGGGGTGCCCTGTCAGACACAAGGGTGAAAGAAACTGTTTCGTTATAAACCAGCAGAAAACAACGTAAAGGACAGCGGCTGTTTAATGAGTGGGTGACTTTTCGGAAAAATGCGTCTGAAGTTTCCTGTGTGACCTAAAGTACATGAAGTTTATCTGCTTTTACTTACAAAGAAAAATCAACTTTTGAGTTTAATTTTTTAAATAAACTTTTTCTGTAGCTATAATTTCCTGATACATGTGAATATCTGAACTCTGCAGCTCATCTTGAGAAACATACCATCAGAGTCCAGTTTTTTCACTTCTGATATCGAAATCTTAGATTTAGTATCAACTAATAATAAATACAGAAAAACAGCTGAATTGATTTAAAACGCTTCTTTTTTTAAAACACAGATATAAATGTACTGACTTACAAACTTATTTGCTAACTCTGCACCAGTACAGCTCACTTAAACACACCAACATCTTCAGAAGTCAAACATGTAAAAACAACTTTAATTTGTTCAGTCAAAGGAATATATCAGTCAATGCAAAATAATAAAGAAACATTATTGCACTGAAAAATTGTGCAGAATAAAACATTGAAACCCAACAAGACAAATAAAAATGTATAAAAGTTGAGACGCTGAACTTGGCTGGCAATTTTACCAGCATAATCTTCCCTTTTTTAATTTCATTGTTCTTTTTATTGAGTTTCGTTTCTTGTTTTCAGACATAATGACCTGCTGAGCCCCTTCTCTTCGGAAACAGAACTGCTCTCATTGTGACTCGACAGGAAATTACATCACTGCCAAACTCTCACACACACACACACACACACCCCCACACACACACACACACACCGCCACAGAATTGTGGCGGTGTGTGCCTCAGAGTTAAAGTGATCAGATCCAAATCAGCAGACACTTGTTCCTCTGCATTCATTCTACACAGAAGATAAACGCTCTGCAATTTGCAGGAAGAAAGAGAAAAATTACACCATATGATTTTTTAATTATTTGCATTTTGCAGCCTGAAATAAGTGATCAGTATTATGGAAAAAAAACAAAAACATTTGGTACAGAAACTAACAAAACATGGCAAATTCAAATTTTGCACGTTTTCGTTCTATTTGAGTTTCTGCTGCTTCTAAAACAACTTATTTTAACTTATTTGGCAAAAACTTCATGTTTTGTTGTGTGTGAAATTTCAAAAAACCGAATGTAACATCACAAATCATCCAGCAACCCTCAGCAAAGCCTACCATACGTTACCTCGCAACCCAGATGGAGCTCCAGCAGGTTTGGTCAGCTGGTTGTACTGCTGCATGCTCTGTACAATGGCTGCTGGAAAAGTCAAGTGTTTTTCTGTTGACTCAGCATCTAAAATTCCCTTGTTGGTTGTGCAGGAGGCTCCACTTTTGCTTTTCAAAGATGTACGGTTGTATAATTGCGCATCTGTTTGCAGCCATTTTCATGTGTGAGTGTAAATGTTGCGTTGGCGGCAGCAGCTTATTTGGACTTAAAGTGTCAGAGGCCATGAAACAGCTCTAATTAGGGAATGAGCAGAGACTAAAATCTCATTATCTAAGAATGATTTTGTGCAAAAAAATGTAATGAACATGTTTTTTATAGCCCAGAGGAAGACTAGGTCACCTTTAAAGTGGTTTTTTTTACCTCAGAAATGTAAAATTATTGAAGGCAAAAATGTTACATTTGCGTCTTTTTTACCTCATTTTTCTAATCTAACCTGATCAAAAAGAAAAATAAACTTCCCTTTAAATTGAGATGCTGCTAAATTTTTGTGTTTGCATATCTGCAGACGAATTAAAACACATGCAGGGATCGTCTGTAGGCTGCCAGAACAAAACAGCTGGGCAGAGCAGGTGTTTGCTGACGTCAGGCAACAGACGAGAATAATACACAATACCAATCAGTCACTTCCATCTATCTGATTATTGCACATCCCCGCTCAGACAGACCGGCCTGTCGGTGACTGGCCGGTCGCTGTGGGTCTTACCATGGTTTTCCCACACTGGAAGTCGATGCTGGTCTGAACCGGGTTGGTTCCTCCGGGGCATGTGTCGGTGGCGTTGTAATCCAGCACGGTGCCGGAGAGCTTCTGCAGGGAAAGGTCACCTGCAGAGTAAATGACGACAGGGTCAGCACACCGTTTTATCTGCTAAAATCATTTATTTTCGCCATTAGTTTTTATCTCCAAGCAGACAGTTTGACAGATTCATGTCTCAAACTCCCAGCCTCCAGGTTTATTTTGACTGCAGGGTCAGAGCAGTTTTCATTTTTCATGCCAATACTCGACCGGAAAGGAAAAACTGTCCACTGTGGGAAACTCTCAGCGCTGCCTGGATCTGAGTTTTGAAAACTGACAGCAGGCCAGTGATTTTTTAAAATAAATATCTGATATTTATTGGCTGCAGATATGTTTATGTAAATTCTGGGTCAAGGTGGGCTGCTATCACAAGACAGCAATAAAAGGAATGTAACTGAGCAACCAGATGACCGACATCTGCAGCAGATAAGGAAGAACAGTCGGCCTCTCCACGGAGAAACCGAAGCAACACCAGCAACGCACAATATATCAACATTAACATATCACAATTTCAGGCACTTTTAATGTATTGGTATCGGTTCAATCAGAAAAACTGGACATTTATTGCTTTATTTTAATACATTTAATATTTTAACATTGTTAATATCTAACTTTGCTGCTGTTCTTCTGTTACATTCTGGACCTAAATTCAATCAGGTTTATTGGTATAGATTAGAACATTTCAGCAACCAGGCAGATCAAAGTGCTTTACATGATAAAAAAAACAAAAATAAAAAGTGAACAAATATTTCATAAAGTATAATGAATAATTATAGAGATGAAGTAACATTGTTTAATATTTGGATGCATTATTTTGAATTATTTTGTAAGAGACTGAATTGAAAATACATCCTTTGCAGAAACGAGAAAGGTGCAACAGGATCACATCTAATGTAGAAGAAACACGATGAAAAATGATTACAAGGTAAACAGAAAAGCAGCTGGGAGAAATGAAACCATTTCCTATTCAGCCTGTTTGTTTTTGTAAAGTTTTCTTTTTATAAAGCACAGCTACAGAAAAAGTTGCATCACGTTTTACAGAAACTGTTTAGCATGTTTCGACCTGAGGACATAAAACATGCATCTTAAAGTCTATGTGGATTTTACTTCCCTGAGTTCTGAGAAAACTCACGTGTTTGCTTGAAGTTTAACTTCTCTAATTTACCCTTTGGAATACAAAGAGTCAGATAATTTAGCGCCTAATCGTAGTAAAGTGCTGAGCAGATAAAGACTGAGGCTAGCAGCTCTGTGTCAGTGTGAGCTGATGATGCGTTCAGGGGTCATGTGAGAAGTCAGCCACGGTTATTTAACTCCAAATCATCTGACCTCTGCTGCTTGGTCACCACTTACTCATTCTTCCTCTTTACATAAGAGCACTTCCTCAATGCACTAAAATAAAAACCAACAAATGCACAAAGTTTTCACTTGTTTCTAAAGCAAGTGAAAACTTGGGTTGTCTTTAAAGCCACACGGCTCCTTGTTGCAGCCGGGACTCTGATATCAGATATTCAACAAGGGGACTTTTTGTGACCTCTGGCTGCAGGACAAGCTGTTGTTTTAGCCTGAAATAACTCTGTCTGCCAGCCAAAGAGGTCAGCAGAAGAATAAAGGAAGTGTTAGCTGGCCTGAGAATGACTAAACATCGAGACTGATTCAAACACTCTGAGTGAAATATTAGCTGCAGTTTCTTTTTTTATCTCAGACATATATTAAAATCAGGCAAAGAAATACTGAATGATTTCATATATCAAAGAGATTAAATTTAATTCAAATTTATTTTATTCATCCCAAAATTAAATGCTGCCATAACTAGCTTAACCTGACATGATACATTTTGCAAGACAATAAATTGTCCCAGAAATTATTGCGATAAACAATAAAATTGTTGTTTTGATTCCATTTTCAAATATAAAGAGTATAGCATAATAATACAAGATCAATAAACTTTAATTTTGTAGAGAACACTCCACACTGCAACTTGAAGATATTTTAAATATAAAAAATAAACAAAAATCACAGAACTGAAACCAAAAAGATTAAACAAAACTTCCCTTAAAAAATATTAATCATCGGGATGGAAATCGTCAAACTCATTTGAATTTATCACGCAATTAATTAATTAATTAATTGCTTATTGCGACTCATAGACGTTGTGGATGGAGTAGCTGTCAGTGTTGCAACTGCATCTGAACAGGCCTCTGACAGAAGACTGTTGGTGTATGACAGTCTCATGACTTTTATGACACGCCAACAGCTCAATATCCCAGCAGCAGAGTTACTATTTCACAGTAACACACTCTGGATGACACAATCAGTTGTTAGCAAGCTGCTATTCCAGCTCCTTCGCTTTTGCCACTCCTCTTTAAATCTGCCTGAATGGTTAGAAAACCAAGTGAAGAGACAGCGGAGTGGGGGACAGGAGTTTTACCTGCATCCAGGAAGCCTCTTTTCCAACTCCTCTGTGATTTCAGGTCACAGTTCAGGTATTATTAGAGCTTTAGAGATGCTAATTAGCTGCTCTCATATGTAAAACCTTGTTGCTATGGTTACACATTATAACAACTGTCTGGAAGTTTTAAAAAAAAGCAAGCAGGAGCAAAAATCCTTCCAGCTGCACAGCCAGAGGGAATAATTATCCAAACATAAAACACCTAAAAAAATAAAAATAAAATCAAACGTAGCAGCGATGCTCCAACATGCTGCAGTTCTAGAATAAAAAATAAATAGATCTGGATTAAACCTAACTGACCCAAAGTGAAACAGTAAAAGCCTCCTAAACTGATACTGTAGTTGGGAGTCCTTGGTTGTATTCTTACTCAGAGTGAAACCAAAGCGTAGTTCAGAGCTAAAACTGAATTCATTTTTCAAAACGGGTTCATTCATGACACGGAAGAGGCGCAACATCCTCCTTTAGGAAGAAATAGGAAAATAAAGCTTGTTTTAAGTCAATTACTCCTGAAAACTCACCAGTTCAACTAGCAGATTAATTTGCCTCTAACAAGGCAAAAATATCTTTTTGTCAGTAAAATAATCAGCCAGAGGAACTGAGTCTTATTCATCAATATGAAGGAATTATTTACTTAAAACAATCTCTTATATCTTGCTGAAAAGTTACTTGTAAGCTAGTTTTGGGTTATTTCAATTAAAATAAGATATTTGCAGAAGAAACTAGACCAAAAATACTTGGTAAGGTTTTGTGTTTTTGGAGTAAAAGAGAAGAGGATGCAGCTGACGGACAGGAGGAAGAGGAGGAAGAGAGGAGGGACTCTGCCTGTTCAGCACAGAGATCAGATCTCTGATGAAGCACCAACAAACTGATCCATACAGCATCAGATCAATAGTTCAGTCAGCAATAAAACTCCTGTTGTCGACAGCGAGACTGAGAGCGCCGTCAGGTCAAGGCGGCATGAAAAACATAAAAACATCAATTTTACCTCACGCTCAGCGAGGAACACAGCATGAGAAAACGCCGAAGTGATCGATGCTTTACTCTCAAGATTAAGGAGGATTATATGCTAAAATTATTCTAACAAAAACTCTTATTTCATGGTTCCTGTGTGTAAAAAGAAAAACATTTCTGCATTTCTGTGACAAAAGAAGGAAGTTTTTCTATAGGAAGATGAAATATTTCTGATACAAACAAAGCATCTGGGTATGAAATATCATCATAAAAACTATGAATCTTAGTCATTTTCACATGTTTAAATTACATTTTAAATCTAAATTTAAACATGTGAAACAGGTTGTGGTCAATAAACCATAGATTATATTACAAGAATAATATTTTGAGAATAATTTCATAACTTTATTCTCGCAACATTACTTAGTTGTTGTACGACTTTATTCTTGTAATATTATAACGTATTTTTCTTTCCTAAATCTCTGTTGTATCAACCGTAATATTTTGGATAAAATAAAAACAAGAAGATCTTCTTGTATTTCTGCATCTTTTCATTACTCTTTCAGTGTCTGTTAAGTTTCAGTCATATTAAATAAAATCCCACAGGAACTCCTTAAACACTTAAAATCGTTTATCAGTTTAAATGAAAAGAAAAGTTTTAAAGAAACATCCACAGAGATTTTACAGAACGATGCTTTGATTGTTTGAGTTTTAATTGCCGTAATCTGGATATGAAATGGATCCGTTTCTTATTCAATTATATTAATCTGAATTAAAACAACAGCTTCTAATGAACAGTGAGAACACGGATTGATCTGGATCAGATATAAGGCAAGAAATAAGACTTTGACTTCCTAACTGCAATGCCTTCATAGAGTTTAGGCAGTAATTAATTAAAGTTCTGTTTTTAATTCATAAGTAATTAAAGTTTTGATTCAATTTAAGATTTGACTTTGATGAAGATGGCATTGAAAAAGAAGAACTTTGACATATTCAAGGCACCAAGTTTTATTGTTGTATTTGCAAATTCAAGTTTTCAAGTGTTCATGGAGTGCAAAGAGTGCCAAATTACAACAAATAACGTATGGAACAATTATTTAAATGTATCATTAATTTACTAAAACTGGAATTAAATACAGAAATTGTTTATTAAATATAGAATTGATTATATGTGTCAGGAAAACGCTCACTGTGGAGGAAGCCGCCACAGAATTCAGACATTATTAAAGTTAGCCTGTGCTAGCTAAGACAGGCTAATACTTTCTCATGGACTTATTAGAAATATTTCATATTTAGGTAATATCATATTTATTTTCTTATTTAACAATGGAATTTTATTATAAATTTATTATTATTGTTGTATAAAAACCTCAAGAGGTTAAATGAAAAATCTGCAGAATGCCTCAGTTTTTTCTGTTATCTGATCATTTAATTAGTCGTCAGAATAATCAATTACTTAAATAATCTACGATTGCAGCCTTAGTTTAAATTAATTCATTGTGTGCTTCAGTACAAGACTATGGCATAATTAATTTAATAATTAAATAATTATGTAAAAAAAAATTTCGTTAAATGAATACATTTAATTGAGGCACATATAATTAATTCTATATTTAATTCTGTATTTATTTATTTTAAAAATTAATGACATTTAAATAGTTATTTCATACGTAATTTATTTCTTGTAACTTGGCACGCTTTACTCTCCATAAGAACATATCCATGACCCAAATTAACCTCTGACCTGCGACGTTCAACCAAATGCAGACACTTTCCCACACAGTTTAGTCCGATATGCCACCAAACAGAACCAGAGCGCTTTCTTCCTCCTCATCGAACTGTACTCACCGACTGAGCGCTTGTCTTCACCGCTGAGGCTTTGGGCGCAAACTGCAGTGCTGGACCCACAGCTGGTCGGTGGTGAAGACTCACAAAGCTTTATGGTGTATTTCACTTTGTTGTCCAGGTCCACAGCCTCCCATTTATAGCTGAAAGGTAAATAAGACAGTTTAAGAAGGAATTTAAATCAATATTTAGTCCATAAAAATGTGAAGAAAACGTCCAATATGTCCAACAAATTATTCTGCAGTTAAAACTGGAGTGAGGTTAATTATGTTTTTTTCTTTAGTAAAGTGACAAAACCAGGAAACAAACAGCAGCCAGTGTGAACATTCAGGTAACTGCTTATCGTTCCTGTCTTATTTCTGAGCAAATATTTAGACAACAGCTGCACTGAGAGCTCCAGTGAAGAAAAGCTAATATTTAGTCTCAGACGTGTTGCATCTTTTATGCTGACTGCAACAAAAACACTGTGCAAAAGCCTAAAAACGTCCCACATTTCCCTTCAAATCATTTTCCAAATTGACTTTTTAGTAATTTTATGTTAAATGTTTTATTATAGAGTAATTTAAGCTGATGGGAGGAACCAGCGTTTCATCTTTCCTAAACTGCATCTGAATTTGCCACAGAGCCCTAATTTGATAACATCTCTAAGAAAATACAACAATATTATCAAAGCATATGGCTGTGATTTTTATGCCTGAACACAAACATTTTTTTTAAAACTTTACACATCTCAGCTTCATGTTTGGTTCTTGAACAAAGAATTAAATGACACATAAAAACCTGCATTCTTTAAGGAATAAACAAACCATCTATTGCAATATTATTTTTTGCATATTGTGATGCAGCCATGAAAGTACATCAAACTTTCCAAATATTTTCCTGGCATGCATCGCATCAAAGCTGTACTTTGCAGGACCTTCTTGCACAGCAGCGGTGCAGTTTGTCCGCCATCATGTCAATTAACGCAGGATGATCAGCACCTCTTGTGATGTCATCAACAAATACGCAAGAACATAATCGGAAGTTTAATTTTTATTGATTTTCTATTTTCTATATTAAAATACCTATTAGAGCAGATTTTTCTAGACTTATTCATATCTGGACAACAGATGGCAAAAGTATATTTAATACCCAGGAACTACTGATCAATGCCACTTTAAGATGTGCTCGGAAAATGTGGTTAATCTTCAGCTTCCACCAGCACGCTTTCATCAAACAGCTGAGCTTCTGCGTCAACCGTCGCTGCCATCTCAACCGCTGGTGTCCAGTTTAACCGACTGAAAGCGGTACCGCCGAGGCTAAAAGTTGGTTCTGTTACGAAAACAAAGAGCTGCTTTTAGCTGGAGGTAAATGTCAAAGGTGCTGCGATGCTAGCAGATGAGCGAGTCCGGGGAAAAGCGATTTAGCGCTAGCTAACACGAAGGTAACCCGATTTAAATGGTTAGCTGAGGGGTTTATCTAGGAAATGACGCTGTTTAATGCGTTGTAACGTCTGTCCGTTTACGGAGGAGGTGTGTTTGTTACCTGCAGAGGTCCTGGTACCACAAGCTGCTGCGGACCTCTTCTGCTCCGGTCCGAACCAAAAAACATCCCAAACCGATGCAGAGCCACAGAGCCAGCCTCAGAGGCCGGCGTTGAGTCAGTTTATCCCGGAAAAACATGTTTCTGTTCAGCTGGACCCCGAACGTGGAGCTGAATTAAGACGACATGATACAGCAGAGTATCGGCTCTGAACTGAATCAGTAGGAAGTGACTGAATCACATGACAGGACGTCACATGACTCGGAGGGTGCTGACTGCAGAGGCGTTCGCGGGCAGTAGGAAAACTCATTTCCAATCCACTAAAAGTCTGTTAAAGCCCAAATGTCACCACAGCCACTTCCGCATGGGGTGTTCAGTAATTTTGGAATTAAAATATAATCGGTTAGTCCTCTTGTGTTGGTAATTGGCCCTAACGGTTGTGAGGTTAAAATTGTGATTAACCACAATTTTTAAAAAGCAGGGTTCAGTTTAAATAATAAATAAGACATCTAACATGAAACAGATGTGTTAAAAAAAACCAACAAAGCGTGGTGTAATCTAAAGAAATTCAAGAACAGAAGGGAAACAATACCATTAGCATTGACCGTTTCTAATGGTCTGGGACTCCAACAAACCACAGTGAGTAATCATTGTAAAATAGAGAAAAATTTTAAAAAGTTGGGAACCTTCCAAGAGTGGTTGGTGTTTCAAAATTACTCTAGCTTTGCATCTGTGACTGAGTGCTCATAATTTAACAGATTATTAAGTGAAGTGTAACTTTGCAACAGCAATGCATCGGAATCCCAAATCTGCACAGTTCCATATAGATCAACAAAAGTCTACAGTTAGATTTGAGTAGTGTATCAATCAGATCAGGCCTTTGAGAAATCAAGCTATCAGCAAAATACATCCTACTATCAATAAAGTGGCTAAAGAGGCAACAATTTGCAAAGAACAAGCCAAAAAAAATGATGAGTCAAGATGACAAGCCAACAAAATTCTTGCTCTTTGCTGCCATCTAGTGGTAATTTTGTAACTACACAAAACCCATCAGACCAAACCAGGCTAGTTTGATTGCTAAATATCAATGAACTTACAAACATATTCACAATATTTGTGTATTTTTATCGGTTAATTGTTGCCTTTTTACCAAATCTGCAAGCATTACTAAATGATTTCAGATCTCTGTCATTTTTAAAGGTGAAGTGTAAACAAATAGCCCAAAATAAATGATAGCACTGAAGTATAAATTGTATGCCAAACCAAATTTTAAGAATACAATATTTAAAGCAAAATAATATATATTGCTGCTGTCAAAAGAAACTTTATCCATTGTTGTGCTGAGAGGGAAAATAACACAGCACCACCTGGAGCTCAGATTTAGGAAAGAGACAATCAGTGAAAATAATCCCAGCTGCTCCCAGAAGCTGAGTTTATTATAAAAAGTCAGAAGAGCAGCAGTGGTTGTACAGTTTGCCATCATTCTCATTAAAATGTTTCTGAGACCTTGGTTGAATTTGCTGGGACTCTGCAGCTTACCAACAGGTAAACATTTTAGAAATTCAGCTTTGTTTTAAAAAGCTAAAAACAAAGCTGATGAAAAAGATTAAATGATTTTATTCTTTTGCAGCTGCGTCTGCAAGTATTAAAGCAGGAGAGGCATCTCCCTCAGGTTTGTCTTTTAGTATTGGATTTATGTGCATTCTTTTAAACTCTGTATCTGTTGTAGCTTGACAAATAATTGCTGTTCTTCTTTCTGTAGACGATGCAACGGTTGTCCCAGCTGTCAATGTGACTCACTCTGCCTCAAATCAAACTGAAAGTTGTTAGTGTAAAGTTCACAACCCAAAGGGGATTTCTTTATCTTTTAAGTTGCTTATTTTTGAGCTGTCACCATGTATCACTATAACAACTCTAAAGAAAGTTCTTTAAAATAAAATCTTATGATTAAATAACTTTTTTTCCCCCGATGTTGCAGCTTCAGTTCAAAATGTGTCCTATGAGCAGAGTGCAGAGACTTTGGGAGGTAAAAATCTCTAGATCTTTAACTTAAAACAATTGTTTTTTTCAGTAAAGTGACCCTTTCTCCTTCTTTGGTCCAAGTAAGGAATGTGCCTATTGAGGAAGGAGACATTATATTGCCGGTAGGTTAAAAAAAAAAAAATCTCAATCCTAGAATAAAACTTCAAAATCAATTTGGCAAATAAAGGGAGAAACTTGAAATTAACATTTAGGCTTACTTGTCTGTGTCTAAAGAGGACTTGGATTAAGTTTGGGGTCTGATCAATGGGCCATCAGTAAGGTAGGAAAAACACTTGATCTCTGTAATTCTACAACACTTTTCTTTTACTCTTGCAGAAGAACAGGAATGCCATCAACAGCATCTGGTCCAATGCGATCGTCCCTTATGAAATTAGTCGTGACCACGGTGGGTTGCTGTCGCTCTAGCTAAGCAGATTAATTAAAGTCCCACTTTGATATTAAAACTTTGAATTGACAGCTTTTCGAGTGGCTGAGATCCAGGCGGCCTTCAGGATGATATCGGCATCCACGTGTATTCGCTTTGTCAAGCACACGCATGAGCTGAACTACATCTATATTAAGCAGGGTGAAGGGTACGCTGCCTCTTCAAGTTACCATCTTCTCTTGAGATGTTAGTCCTCACTAAACCAAAGAGGGGATTTAAAGTTGCCCTTCCAGTTCAGTTACAGCAGATCTTTTCATTCTAGCTGTGGATCATTAGTTGGTGTGACTGGAGGAGGCCAGCCAGTCTACTTTGGACCGACCTGCTCTGTGGGGAACTTGGCTCATGAGCTCATCCATGCGTTGGGGTTGTATCATGAACACACGCGTAGAGACAGAGACTTCTACATCACCATCAACTGGCCAAACATCATTCCAGGTAAATGAAACTCATTTCTCATATCTGGCAGAATAGACCAGGTGTCTTAAACATCCAGTGTCCTGCAACCTATGGCAGTCCCTGGTTCAACACACCAGAATCAAATGGTGACATTATGATCTGGGTATACAATTATGATACTGTTTCAGGGCCTCTTCTCTCTTTAAATCACTGGCACATGAAAAATGGCTGAAAACAGATGCACAATTATATAACCGTAAAGCTTTGAAAAGCAGACATGGAGCCTCATGGATAAATAAATACAGCAAGTGGTTTCCAGATGGTAAGTTAATAATAAAATGCTTGTCTTTTCCAGCAGCCATTATACTGTGGTAAAACCAGCTGACAAAACATGCTGGCGCTCTGCTTGGGTTGCTAGGTAACACAGCAGTGCCAATTGATGGTAACTCAACAATTGGGAGGTTTTTGAAACTGCTTGTTTTCCAGACACCAAAACATTAACTTGTTGACAAAAAGAAGTGGCTTTTTCTTAAATATGCTTGGACTGCTTTTAGAAGCAGCTGAGACCCAAATGAAAATACAAAAGGGACCATATTTGGTTTGCTTTCATGTTAATCTTAACCTGACTAAATCCACCTCAATTTTTTTTTTCTTTCAAAGGTAAAGCTGACAACTTCCAGGTGAAATATGGGAACACCCTAAACCAGCCGTATGACTTTGAATCCATCATGCACTATGGAACGTAAGTAGCTCATCTCGACTCATTGGTATAAAAGATGAATTCAAGCTTCATGGTTTTTCTCTGCAGGAATTTTTTCAGCTTGAATGGCAATCCAACTATTGTGGCCAATGACGGCAGCCGGATCGGTCAGAGGACCCATCTGAGCCATTTGGATATAAAGAAGCTACGGCTCCTGTACCGCTGTTAAACATGATCCAGCTACAACTAGAAAAGGCACCAATTGGACCGAAGATATTCCCATTGAACCAGTTTTCAACTAGAAGGGGAAAAATCTGGGCTGACGATGTGAAAACTAGAGTTGTTTCACTTGAACACTTTGACTTCAAGCTTGACACAGTTGCTACATAAAATAAACCTTAACATGCACTGAAAGCCTTGTTTTGTAAAATGTATTAAATGGGCATCTTTATGACTAGAACACATCTGTTTAACGACTGGCTGTTTTGCATTCAAGTTGAGACTTTTTTTAGTTTTGTTTGTACAGTTTTAAAATCCCAAAGTTAGAAGTTGCATTTAAATTAAACTTTTTAGTAGCTAAAAAGGCTCTGTGCAAGTGGCCTTGTACTTCAGACATTTAAGGAGCTGAGTTGATTATATCTCATGTTGGTGCTACGGCCAGAAGGGCTCGCTACAAAAATGCAATCTTAAAGTATCTTGTCTAGTTTCTAGTCCAAATATTTTGGTATATTTGAGATTTTTTTTTTTTTTTATGCAGAGCTTAAGTCAGCCCTTTTCCAGATTTTCTGTTTACTTGAAAATATCAGTGGAGATAATGCTTATGAATATGCAAGAACTGACTCAAAATAAGCTTTTATATCTTAGGTTTTGTCAAGTGTATTAAGATATTTACATTGAAAACTAACCACTTTTTGCAGTAAGTGCCTGGATGGAAAGCTTTCAAATGTTGCAAAAAAAAAAAAAAAAAAACTCTTGCTGGTATAAAATGCTTTCCCAGAGAAACTGTGACCTAATTCAGTTCCTGAAATTGCTGCAAAATTTTGGGAAGGTGAACAAGAATTTGTGTAATGAAGATCAGATTCATTCAGTTTGGAAGAAAGGCCAGCAGAGAGATCAGTTCACTCTTTGACAGAAGCATCTTCACGGCCATTGTTCATCGCCGTTTGGTTTGGGTCAACAAAACGGTCCAGACTGCAGCAAACGGAGATGGTTCCTTCCCAATAGACACATTTCAGCCAAAGTAGTCGGCTGCTCTATGAAGCAAAACAAGTCTAATTCACTACAACCTACTTTAAATTTATGCTTCCAGAAACATTACATTATTTCAAGTTTTAGTTAAAATTTTTGTTCTCCAAGAAAGGATTTTACGGAGCCCCTAAGGGGACATGGAGGAAAAAAAAAAAGAAAGAAATCCCGACTTACTTTCTCGAGATCCCGAGTTTTTTATTTCTTTTCGTGGGATCTCGAGATAAAAAGTCGGGATCTCGAGAAAGTAAGTCGGGATTTCTTTCTTTTTTCTTTTTTTTTCTCCATGTCCCCTTAGGTGCTCCGTAGGATTTACACATTATAGAAAACAATCTTAGTCTCAGAAGTGTTGCATGCAGGCAGCTTATAACTCATGATGATCTGTGAGATACTTTGATTCGTTTAAAAGGGATAGTAAATTTATAAGTTAAAAGCCAGAATTAGCAAAAATTAACTATTTTTCATCTGTATAATGTGAGAATAGGCTTAAAACAAGACATACTAAAAAGACAAGAGATTAATAAGAAACTGTACAATGCAATACATAAAATAGATGCAAGTGAATGAATCAATAACTGATGATGTCACTGACTGATTTATGTAGCTATTCTCTTTTTCATTAGCCTCTTAAAACGGCTTGTGTTTATTCAGGTTACATTTGTTTTATATTAAAATTCATTTGTAACATAAAAACCAAAACAGAGCAAACATGCTTTTATCACTACATGTTTGAGAGTTTTTCGTTATTAAAAGCCTTCCAGGCATCGTCATCAGATCTGCGTCTCGGGAACTGATGACTCTGACATGGTTCAGATAATTAATGCCACATTTTGTGAGGAGGTGGAGCTCAAAGAACTGACAGCTTGTCAACAACTCGCTGAAGGACAAGATCTCTACATAAAAGGACAAAACTACTTTTATTCTGAGTACTTAATACAAAAGGTAAGGTAAAATTATCTGTTTTTGCCTTGGAAATTAAGGGGAAAAAATCGAATTATTTGGTCTAATTAAAAATTTTCATGCAACAATAACATTGAATCTGGGATAAGACGATTCACATTTAGCTTAAATGATGGCTGTGCTGATTATCACTGTGTTTGAATTGCAGTAAATATTTTCAGCTAATAGATAATTGATGGACTCTCACCCTTCTCTCGGTGCTGATGGGTCAACAAAGTGTCGGGTTTGTTTGGCCGTCTCAGATTTACAACCAGAATGCTTGAGCTCACACAAGAACAAGCAGCCAGGCTGGGTTAAATGTTAACTGCATGTTTGTAAATGCTGAATGCAGTTAACATTTATGGGAGCTTATAATGGTGCCCAGAGGAACGTCTGCGCTCTTTATTTTTAACCCGACTGACTACTTGTTAATAACTACCAGATGTTAAGATTCCAACAAATTCTTGATCTCAAGCCAGAGAAGGATAATATTTAGATTACAATTTTTAAAATCATGGGCTTAAATACTTATATGTGAACAATCCTGCACTCAAAACATGTTCAATACGGGAGAGTGTCTAGTGTTCTGAACTTAGCTGCTCCTGGCTGCAGGTCCTGAAGCTGCATGGCTGCGTCGCTTGTGTTCAGGCTGCATGACCGAGGTCCACAGCTGGTGAGTAGGATGGCTTATTAAGACCACTGCAGGTAGAAATGAGAAAATTTCTGAGAAAAACCTCAGAAATTCTGGGATTCATCTCAGAAAGATTCAAGAAAAAACCATGAATTGAATTTAAAAGTAGAAAATTTGCAAGAAAAAATTCTGAAATTAATTTCAGAAATCTTCTAAAAGAAAGAAACACAAGAAAGAATTTCTGGCATTAATCTCACAATTTTTTAATTTTTTCTAGAAACTTTTTGAGTTTTCAAACTCAGAAATGTAAATATTTATTCTAAAATATTTCTAAAATTATTTTGAAAATTTATTGGGTTTCAGTGGAAATGTATTCCATATTTTTCTACTTCTGATGCCCTAACACACTGTCATAGGTGAGGGAAGTGCTCCTGGAACGAGGATGGAAAGAATTTGACAAACGGAAACGCGAGGACCAAGACTGGAACCTCTACTGGCGGGGGTCTGAGTTTCACAGCTCAGAATATCACAGCCTGCTACCATGGCAACGACTCAATCACCATCCCAAAACTGCGGGCATCACGCGAAAGGTGATGCTTTGATATACAATTACTGTTACTTTGCATAGATTACATTTCCACATTTCCACTAATTCACCTGTAGGCGTAATATTAAACAGGGACCCAATGGAACCAACAGCCTTTCTGTGGATACTGCTACTATACAACAAAATTATTAATCTAAAAAGGGGGGAAAAGTTAATACAAAAAAAATAAAAGTTAATATAATAAAAATTAAACAAGCTGAGGATGATTTTTTTAATGAGAAAATTACAAGAAAGAAAGTTTCAAATCTGATGAACTTTGGTTTGTTGAAGTGTTAGCAAGAAAAGCTATTGAGGCAGCTATTTAAATTAAACTCCAACAGTTTGTTGGAGTTTTGTTGTTGTTGACTTACCATCAAGAAACCACTTGCTGCATGCTTGTTGATTGTGCAGGAGGCTCCACTTCTTCTTTTCAAAGATGTTCGGTTGTATAATTGTGAATCTTGTTGGGATTTAAAGTGACAGAGACCCTAAAACAGCTAAAAGTAAACAGAACTGGGCAGACTAAAATATTGTCTAAGAATGATTTTGTGCAAAAAAAACAAAACAAAACAAACAAAAAAGTAATGAACACGTTTTGTTTAACCCACAGGCCTAATCTGCTCAAGGAATCATAATAGGTCACCTTTAACAATTTCATTATGAGTTTAATTGAAAGTGAAATAAAAACATGTTATTTCCAAAATGCCCAAATATAAAATGTATTAGCTTTACTGATGGGTTTTTACAAGCTGCTGTTCGTTTGAACAAAACTATTAAGTGAAACAGAGCAGAAATGATTAGAAACTAAATTTTGCTCTCTTAACTTATTTTGAAAGGACTCATTGGTACGCAACCTGAGGAGAGTGAAGGCAACATTTGGTTCAGCTCTCTACAACTTCAGCCCGACAACCTTCATCCTTCCCAACGAATACACAAGTTTCCTGGCTGAATACAACAAGCTGCTTCCTAACAGAGAATGATCAGTTTGCTGGATTTGTAAACCCGTTGACCTCTCCAGAGGTCGAGGTATTTTCCTCTTCCGGGACATGAAAGACCTGGTCTACAACTGCTCTGCAGTGGTGCAGAGGTACATCAGCAACCCGCTGCTGATCTCAGGGTACAAGTTTGACCTGAGGATTTATGTGTGTGTGAAAAGCTTCCATCCACTTACTGTTTACATCCACCAGGAGGCGCTGGTGCGCTTCGCCACAGAAAAATACAACCTGTCCTCTCTGTCTAACGTGTTCGCTCACCTCACCAACACCAGCATCAATAAGCACGGCCCCTTCTATAAAACCCAGAAAGGACAGGTCGGTTCAGGCTGTAAGTGGACCATGAGCAAGTTCAGGTATTTCCTCCAGAACCAGAACATCAATGAGCCGTTTCTGTGGCAGAGGATCAACAACATCGTCACGCTGACGCTCCTCACCATCACGGCGTCGGTACCGGACTGTCCGAACTGCGTGGAGCTTTTCGGCTTTGACATCCTCATTGACAGCAAGTTCAAACCCTGGCTTCTGGAGGTCAACCGCAGCCCCTCTCTGACTCTGGACTGCCAAACCGACTTAGCAGTGAAGAAGGGGCTGATTAGTGACCTGATCGATTTGATGAATTACACACCTATTGATGGTCTAAGAGACAAAGCTTATCAGACACAAAGAAATGTCCAAACTACCTTCAGTGCTAACATCTCAACACCCGTTCCTTCACTCCCCAAACTGAAAGGTCGCAACTTTCAACAGAAAAATAAAAAATATTCAAAAAAGCATCATGAAAAGACAAAAAGACAGCTTCCACCTGCTGAGAATTTACATTGGATGCTTGTTTCATACTCAAAGACGAACGTGGTGAAAACAGGCCTTTCATCACGCCAGGTGAAATATGCTCCTCGGGTTACTGGGATCACAAACCGAGACGACGCTGAAACACAAGATGAAATGGAGAACGAGGTTTCCTCTTCGGTACTCGGCACTCAGGCCAGAAGGTCAATGTTCAGACCATCTACAGATTCCTGGAGGCTTCCAGACATCTACAGGTTTACATGGTTTCTTCTTATTACTTCATACTTTGAGTACAAATAGCCAGACCTTCCCATAATCTGCAGAAGTAACATTTACTGTGCTGCATTTCAAAATGTCTTTAGAATTGTTTTGGGAGACTTTGGCTGCTTTTAGTGCGTTTTCCCACCTGCTGGCCTGGTAGTTTGCTTTCACACTGCATGGCGTTGTTCCCTTCCTCGCCTGTGGGGGCGCTGCACCAAGAACCATTGAAGGAAATGGCAGGAAAACCTCAGAAGAAAACAAGCAACTTCCTTCTTTACAAAATGTTAAAAATGGAGTGGCATCAAATTTGAGCAGTTGTAGGATTTCTTTTTGTCTCTGCCTAAAAAGCAAGACCCATTTCTCCTGATAGCGCTAGTCTAGCATATTTGTTTTGGTTGCATTTACCCAGAATAAGTAATCAGTACCAAAGCAAAGAAGAAACACAAGAAGTAAATGAAGGAAGAAAGGAAAAATTAATTTGAAAGGAAAGAGGAAAGAAAGGGAGTAAACAAATGTAGGAAGGAAGGAGGAAAAGAAGGGAGGAATAAAAAATTTAAATAAGGAGGGAAGGAAGAAAGAAGAGAGTTAAAGGAAAGAAGAATTATCCCACTTAGAGAACAATTCCTAAAGGAAGGAAGGAAAGAAAAATAAATGAAGGAAGGAGGATAAATAGGAACTAAACAAAGAAAAATGTATGCGCTTTAACCATGAATCAAACAAATTTAAGATTTCAGCCAAATTAAAGCAGAAAAATAATCCAATTAATGAATTAAAATAAATCTTCCTTAAAAAACTCACTAGTTAGTTATATTTCTATATATAACATTGTTTACTACGTTCAATAAAGTCAAACTCAACTCATGTCAAATGTTGCTTCACAGAAAACGTGTTCAGGAAGCGAAGCCTCCGATTGGCCAACATGTTCCACCAATCAGAGCTGGAGGCTTCATTCGGACTTTCCCGTTTAACCCGGCAACACTGAAGGCTTCCCGGGTCAAACTGGACGTCCCAGTCGTCTTACAGGAGCTGCAGAGGCTGACGGCTCGGGTGGCTTTAGGCCGACAGGAGGAAACGGAAGGAGAGGAAGAGGAGGAAGACGAAGGCTGCTTTGATTCACTACTGTGGGGGTCAGAAGACCCCCCGCTGCTCAGTCGATGGTTCATCACCAAAACATAAAATACCTGATCCAAGAAACAAACATGATCAGGTGGAGCTTTGGCAACACAAAGCATTTCTGCAGAACTCTGACTTGTTTTTATTTAAACTGAGGAAGGAAAGAAAGTAAAAATAAAAAATTTAAAACTGATCCAAGTAACAGAAATGATCTGATTATGTAATTGGGGATATTATATGAAATTTGCTTCAGTGAAACTCATGTTGCTTTTTGCATCTTTCTTATTAAATGTCAATAAATGACTAAAATGTTTTGATAAAACCAGGAAGAACATCAGGAGGTCAGCTGCTTCTTTTGGTCGATCACTAATTATTCGCAGGGTTCTTAAAGGCCTCTTAATGGGAAAAAACAAACACAAACCTCAACAATGAGATTATCAACTGGAACATAATGCACATAAAGAATCCATTAAGGAAACCCAGTTAGCATCCTCTATTTCCTGAATTTTATGTCATTTTAGTGCTTTAAAAATGTTCTAATCCATTTTCCAAATCCCTGATCGGTATTTATCAGGATCGGAGATTAAACTGAGAGCCAGAGAAAGGCAGCAAGTCTCAGTTTTCAACCAACTAATGAAGTTAGAGGAGAAAACAAATTCAGATTATTTACACTGAATCTATCTGCAAGGGGGAAAAATATCACAGTGAAATTAGAGTGGTTTGATAAAATCTCGTTAGCGTCTAATTGACCGCTTGAAGTAACGTGAGAATGTTTTGTGTCAAAGTTTCCACTTAGTAAATATTGATTTTTACAGTTTGGTTATGAAACGCAGAGAAGAAAGGATGGAAAGGGATTTATGAACATTTCTTCAGATAGTGATGACATGAAAAGAAAGAAATGTTTGAAAATGAAAGGAATAAATAAAAGAGGAATAAAGGAAGAAAAGGAATGAGAACAAGAACAAGTGAGAAAGGAGAAAGGAAGGAAGAAAGAAGAAAGAAAAAAGGAAGGAAGGTTGCCCAGTTCAGGTAGAAACTGAACAGAATAAATTCACAAGTAAAATCTCTACTCCTTAGACTCTGCTTTCTGGTTTTTTGTTCAATCCTTCTACATCCTCCATGACCTCCTAGCTGTTACTAGAAAGACAATCTTCAACAATCAAACGTCACCATTACACCTGAGGCGAAACGACCTGGTTGTTGTTTTCCAGATGGAGGAAGAAATCCAGCCGAAAATTACTACAGAGATCAAACCTCCTGAGGCGCAACGTGTCTAATAATCGCCTCCTGTTGATCCGGTTATTCGCAAAGTAAACATATTAAATGGTCATTTACAGTTTGTGTTGTTTTTGTCCAGGTGTAGTTCCACCAACCAGCCACTAGGGAGCATTTTGAGCTTTTCCGTGGGCAGATTTCACTGACTTTAAATCTACCTTTTCTTTTGTCTGCTTGTCCATTCACACACCCACAGAGTGGGGCTCCACAGTGGGAGTCCATGGTGTAACAGAGTTACGCCATAATAGATTTACCCACCTTGTGACAGACTTTCATAACTGACATGATTTTCCAGTCAGTGGAATTTTGGACAAAATGAAACTCAAAGTTGCATCATTTCACATCCCCACAAAAATAACTGAACTGTAATTTTCCATAACTGTACCTGTTTATGTTTGCAGTTAAAGAAATGTTGCTTCTTTATATTTGAGGGAGTATTAAAGCCATATTAATAAAAAAAGATAAACAAATTAAAAGAATAATGTTGAAAAGGTATAAGCATAAATCCATAACATTACATTAACATTATTGGGACAGCTAGTTTGACTATTTTTCTCCTCTGTTCAATGAAAGAACATCAATAAATATCAATAAATTAGAAAATAAGAAAAAATATGTGCATTTAGTGACAAATGATATGATTCGTGTGACACTCATCATAGTCTCATTATAACCTTCATCATTATCACGATACTACCACAAAATATTGTGATAAAACTTTAGGTCTATATTGAACACCCTCACCTATCAGCATGAAAATCAAAGATTTAAATCAGCAAGCAAAAGCACAGTGATAATGTCTCCTGGTGTTTAGGATCCAACAGGCACAAAAGAGCTGATATCTCATTTAATGGATATTTCTATCATTAGGTATCTGGCATGTTTCCAGTAATTCTCCTCCTCCTCCGACGACACGTTCTAGTATTTAGGTTCAAAGTGGAGCTGCCAGTCATCCTCAATTTGACAGGCATTTAAGAACATTATGGGGATTACAAGCTGAAGCCTGTCCTCGTCGGTTCCCACAATAAATAAAGAAATGCACCAGAACTTGTCTCACACGTGCGCCGGCGGAAATAATCTCATTTTAACTACAACAAAAAATTTATAGCTTTTAAACTAATAAATATGGTGCAATTTTCTGTTTCTAAATGTAAAAAGTTGAAATATTTACTCCATTTGAAAATCTGAAGTGGGAACAGAAAGTATCCATTCACTGCAAAAACACAAAATCTCACCAAGTGTTTTATGTCTAGTTTCCAGCTTGTTTTTAATCAGTAATTTCTCAGATCCTTACTGGAAGATTATTTCATTTATAACATGGCAGATTATCAACATTAAGAAATTATTTACTTAAAACAATCTTCTATATCTTACTAAAGTTACTTTAGCAAGTTACTTTTGTCTTATTTAAAGTACTAAGATGTTTGTACGCGGAGCTTGGTAAGATGTTTTTTGCAGTGTTGTTATTGAAACACGCAGCTCTGGAACACTGCTGCCAGTTTTGACATGTCCATGAAGGGGTGGGCGGTGTGCTAACAGGAGTCCTGAAAAGAGCTTTTCAGCAACACAGACAAAAAGTCAGACATGACTTTAGCACAGATACAGTCAGTGTTGCGTAGCAGTTAAGCAAGAGTTCGTAACACGTATGTCCGTAACACGTATGTCTCACACTGGTGTAACACGTCAGTGTGGGATTTATTGTTGTAAAACAGGTTTGTGGTTTCATTAGCAGCAGGTTAAGCTGTCTTGTAAAGGGGAAGGCAATATTTCTATGTCTAATGGATTAGCAGAACCGGTTTCAGCACATTTTGAAGAAACTCTTGTGTAAAGATCAGACCTAGTCATCATCACAGGTTATCCAAGCCTCTTAATGTTTTGTTAAACCTACCAAGGTTTAAGGTAAAAAGATTTATGTCATGCTCATAGGGCTGCCCAGTGGTGCAGCTGGTAGAGCTGTTGCCTTGCAGCAAAAAGGTTCTGGGTTCGATTCCCATTGTGTGTGCATGGTTGTTTGTCCTGTGTGTCTCTGTGTTGCCCTGCGACAGACTGGCGACCTGTCCAGGGTGACCCCGCCTCTCGCCCGAAACGATAGCTGGAGAGGCACCAGCAACCCTCCTGACCCCAGTAAGGGACAAGGGTGAAGGAGGATGGATGGATGGGTCATCTCTAATCTGGATCAAACTTCCAGAAAACTGCAAAAATGCTGAAACACTGAGTTCCTTGAAATCAAGACTAAAAACCATCATGTTTAATAAGATTAATCTTACCAAGTATTTTAGGTCTATTTTCTAGTGCAAATACTTTAGTTTTCTTGAGATAAGACAAAACTAAGTTAAAAGTAACTATCACCGAGGATCTGAGTTTGGCAAAGTCCAGATCTCCAAAGAGGACTTTCTCGGAAACCACCTGAGCCAGATAATCTACTTCCTGTTTTTGCCATATTTCCTGTTTGTTTTGCCAATCACTCACCTGCCTGTCTTTGTTTTCACACTTGTTAATTAAACCCTGTTTAATCTTTTCGGGGCTGCGGTCTGTCTTCTCAGTCCGACTCGTACTTCCTTCAACATACCTGGGGAGAAATACATTGATAAGAGCTTATATTATTAATACGAATAATATTACAGTGAGCAAATCCTGATAAACAATTAATAGCAGTCAAAACGAAACAGTTATCTTTGTTATTCTCCCATATTATGTTGGTAGGATTGCTTTGGCACGACATAATAAATGGGTTCTAAGTTATTCCAGATTTTACTTTTGTTTTCTCCCCAGAAGCTTTTGTGTGCAGTCCTTTGAATTAATTCAAGTGTGCAATATGTGCGCATATTCAGTGACGCAATATGCCAGTGGTTTGGTACAACTGTAGACATCGATGTTGCAGTAAAACCTCATCATTGCACTGTCACCTCTGTGCTTTGTCAAACAGACTAGGAGTCGGTGGCAGATGGGCTGCCACAGACTCATATTCTGCCAATATTATACTGGAAGTATAATATTGAGATACTTCCAGTAGATCATGCAATGTTTTTGGAGTCAGGAAGTGAAAAGAAAATCCAGGTATGTTAGATTAAAAATATTCATTTCACTAGGGAGAATGTGATAAAGCTATCTTTATAATCTATGATGCAACATTTGAAATATGTTTGTGTAAACCAGAGGTCTGCAACTTATGTTGAAGAAGGAATGCATCTAAAAGTCGCAGGACAGTGGCACGGAGCTGCAAACCAACTCAGACTGACCACAGTGCATCCACAAAAACATGCATGCAGGCAACCTGGACACCATTACAGCACTTTTTTGCCTATCATTTCCTAAGACTTGCATAAGAAGCAAGAGCAGATTGGCAGAGCGTTGGCTTCTTGAGGTGCAGATCTGCAGATTATTTTGTTTGCACATAAGCTTCTCAGGAGACAAACAGTAAAAGAGTAAGAAAGCTAAAACAGGCAGCAACTGATAAAATGTCAAGAAGGAACTTTTAAAATAATCAGATGAAACCAAATAATCTGCTGCTCAAGCTCTGCTTGCGTGCCATCCAACAACCGCAAAAGATTTGAACATGTAAAAATCCCCCAGATATCTCTGCTTATTTTAGTTCCTTTACATTATGAGACTGATTTCCTGTTTCTAGACACAGTTAATTCATCATCTAACTCACGTTAGGCAACATAGAAACATTCAAAGCATACCAGAATGAAATACTTAATGCCTCAGCAAAAGGCCTCCAAGAAAATCCAGCTGTGGACATTCTTCACTGTTTAGAAAAAATACCTTCATCAAAAGATGAATTGAAAAATTCCCCCAAAATTTGGAAATCCTCTTCCAACCCAAATGAATATTTGTTTTGTTTAAACTTTTTCAGCATGTTTGAGATCACAAGGTGTATTTCTTCCTGTTGGAGAATTTCTTGGCAATTATATCAAATGTTTTGGTAGTGCATTAGGGTCAATATAGACAGAAAAAAGGTACATTTCTGCCAAAAAATTCAGAAATGTTTAGCTTAATCTCAGAAATTTCCCAGGAAAAAAAGACATTTCTGAGCTCAAAAAGCTGAAAATTAGTTAGAAAAGTCAAGAATTTTCTGATTCTGAAACTTTTTTCTAGAAAAGCTCACAATTTCAGATTTTTTTTAGCAAAGTTTTTGCATTTCAAACTCAAATTTCCAATTTCTGTATTTGCTTTTCCCTGCAAAATGTTCACTTTTAGAGGTCAGAAATGTCCTGGTTCTTTTAGAAAATTTCTGAGATTGTGATAAAAAATGTATGAGTTTGTTGGCAGAAATTTATTTATTGTTCTAATATGATGTCGTAAGTGTACATAATATGTTTTTCTTCATTTTCTAATGTTACACTTTTAGTAGCAGTCCTTGGGAACCACTGTTTTGCAACTTTTAGAGGCGTCTTTGCTCCATCACACCTGAAACAAATAGATGAATAACTTCCCAAGTGCGTCATCAAACTCTGCAGAAATCTGGTAATAAGTCATTGATTTGAATCAGGTGTGGTGAAACTAAATGGAACAGTGTGTCAGTTTTCATCTTTGTGCTGTTGGACAGCGAGGATTCAAAGACAAAACTCTATAATATGAAACTAAGGTAGAAGACAAACCCAATGAGAACTTGGCAAAGCTGAGATTAAAGTACACACAGGAGAGAAATGTAAAAAAAGTTACAATCCAATAAATGGACAGTTCAAGCAAAAATTAAACTCTCTGGGATTAAAGCATGAAAACAGGGGGAGTTTAAAGTCAGGCCAAGATATTACAACACCCAGTTCTGTTTCATGGCAAACTGAGCTCAACTGCAAAGAATGTGTCCAGCAGCAGCATAATCTCCCAGTGTTTCTGTATTCCAGTTTTAACAAAATGAGTCATAACTGATTGTAAACAGGGATTCAATAAATTTGGAGTACCTTTTGGCTCAATTTTGTCCTTCCTATTCGATTATCTTTATCTTTTCTTCTTATCCTGTCAAAATAAGAAAAAATATGAAGATTACATTATGTGTCCTCAAGTTCTGAGAAGGCCAAATATGGATTTCGAGGTCCTGATGCAATCTGTGATCAATGATCAAACTGTAAAAGGCTGAAAGTCAGTTTCAGCATTTTTAAACCTTAGATATTTCAGAACCTAAGCATTTTGAAACAACCTTTGACTGTTAGCTAAAAGCTAAAAGCTCTTCATATGCTTCATCCATCTGTTGTCTGTATCCGCTTATCCATGTGGGATCCAGTGGTCATTGGTAAGGCTAATGCTACATGCAGTTCTCATAGAATTGCTGCTATGATGATTAAAACTAAAGTAATGTGATTCCTTCATTGTTAAATTGAAGATGTTAATGCCTAAATGGAAGAAGTTACGGTTAAATGACTTGGGATTTTCAATGGTAATCTTGAAGATAATATAAACCGTGTTAGTGTCAGATCACCAATGATGAAGTACTCATATGCCATTGAGACATCAAATGTTTCAGCAGAATATAGATAGAATAGCGCTGAGAAAAGGGAACTAGTCAGAGGTTTTGAGCTGGAAAGATGAAGGTTCTTGAGCAAGAATGCAAACCGAATTACATCATTTTTCTTAAGCTATGGGGGATTTGAGATAATCAACCCAAGCATCCAGCCCATAAAGGGAGTCTGCCAGCCAATGAAACACATCTGTCTATTAAAAAAACTATAAAGAGAAGTGAAGAAGGTGGAAGTGTGGCTGTTTCCTCCAGTGAGACGTCGAACCAACATGAAGACAGACAAACAACCCTACAGGTCAAGAAAAGGAACCGGGGCCATTGCAAAAAGGATTCAAGACTGTCGATCCTGAATGGGCTTTTCTCATCAGCTGCGGCTCAATCTCCAAAGAAAATGGCAAAGAACTTGGCAACTGAAGAGCCATTCATCCACTTGGAGGAAAAGAAGATCTGATCTGACTGTGGTAAGAAGCCATTCCATCTCCCAAGGTCTCCACTGGGACGCCTTCAGTTTCAGCATTAGGGAAAGACAGGATAGGTTGATTATTTTAATTACTTGAATGGTCTTGCTGCTAAATTTAAGTCACCTTTAATCTTAAATTCTTCAGTGGTAAAATTGTCTTGGTTTATGGTTCATAAACTTCTTAGAGATGTTTAAAGATTATGGCCAAAGTTGGTAAAACAGCATCCCTGGGGCTCCATAAGAGTCACTAAATAATGATAATCTTAGGACCAAGAACAAGTTGCAAACAGAGGGAGCATAGAAAGAAGTGGGGTGAGTCCCTACGATATGGGTCCATAAAAGGACCCATATCGTTTGCCTATTGTCCTGCCCATCCCAGCCTATAGTTTTTCTGTTGTGACCTTAGACAGCTCTTTGGTCTTGATCATGATGATTTTCTGGATTTTTTGTAAATTGTCCTTCACCTTTGAGTTACACCTATGATGAAAATTACTGACATCTCCATTCTTTGTAAGTTATAAAACAATTGGTGATATATCAAATACCTGTTTTCTTTACTCTATGTCATAATGCCTTACAGAAATGCTGAAAGTCACTAACTGTGTTTCTCCTCATGGGGGGGGGCAGCTGGATTGAGAGTCATTATCACCCTCCGCACAAAGCGTAAGCTATAAGCGATCATTGCTAACGAGGCAGCGACTGCTGTACCCAGGACTATTGGAAAGTTGAGTGGAAAACATTGTAAAAATGGCAAACAAACAACAGAGGTAACTGGGACTTTCAGAGGATTGTTCATTCAAGACTCTGAAGTAGATTCATAAGGTGTGAACTGAGGATGGAGTCCTCAGGTCACCGCCACAGCCTCTCCTGAATCAGAAACACTTTGTCTGGGCTAAAAGGAAAAAGCAGTGGATTGTTGCTCTGTGCTCCAAAATCCTTTTTCAGACAGAAGGAAATGTTGTTTCATTTAAAAACCAGTGATCCAGTGTCTATAGGAATATGGTCTTGAGGTTTAAAGAAAAGTTTCCACAGTCAATATTGATTTCCTCATCTTATCGAAGTTTCAGATTCAGTCAGGAGAGTTTCTCCAGCTCACTGTGACTGTTGCCAATATAAATGCCCTCCAATGTATGTCCAAGTGGGAATCCTAGAGGCAGAAGATGGGATGCAGGTTTGTGAGCTTGGGAAACTGGTGACACTTGGAGGATGGGTTATCTTCATCCTCAATGCAGCCACTGCTGCTACCAGTAGTTCCTGCTGTGCAATGCGTGGGAACTGCACGGCGTTTCGGAGGTGTTAAGGGTTGACTTGTGTTTGGCACTCTGTGACAAGACGCAGCTGTGGTTCCAGCATGATGCTGAACTCTGACCGGGTTGGGCCTGTGCTTTTTCCGGGTCTCGACCTGCTGCTTGTGTGGAGAAGGAGCTGTGTTTTTGTTTCATCAGGGCCTGTAGATTGAATTTCCATGTTCAAGGTTGGGAATGTGTTGCTTCAATGCCTGAAAACTAACAATAACTTCCTGATTTCTCCAGGCAGGCTCAGTGGGAAACACTGTAGTCTAGATAAGGAGTGGACAGTTAAAATAAAGAGTATTCTATTTTCAAAAATGAGTGATTCTTTAAATAAACAAGCACTAAGAGCCAACACAATGCAAGTAGCAATGAAATTAGACTCGACACTCACCTGGTCAGATTGTAACTGAATGACACTTTAAGTGGCTGGTGGCACGATTCACAGCATTTATTAGAATCCATAACGCAATTCTGACAACTGTCCTTACAGATTCAAACTGTTTTGCATTTGTCACCTAAAATGTTCATATCAAAGATAACCTGGGCACATCAAAAATATAATTTAAAAAAGTAGATTTTACGGCAAAATCATCAAACCAACATTATCTCTATGTGAGATAGTGTTGCAAGTTTGCTTCTGAATGGCTGAAGATGATAAAACCAGAATTTTACAAGGCCTAGTCAAAGTCCGGACTTTATTCTAACCTTTAAACGTGTCATTTATCCATCCCTCCGGCACCACACCAACTTGGTATGGTGCAGTTTTTAAAGCTGCTTGCAATACAAACAAGCAGCCTTTATTGCATTGCTTTGGCGTGGAGTGCTTCAACAGAACAGCAAACTTTTGTTATTGAATTTAACATCTAGCAGTCTTCAGACTACTAGATGTTAGACTGCAGTGTTTCCCACTGAGCCAAAAGTTTGTAGCTGCCTTTGAATGTCAGTGATGATCATTTCTGACTAATTAGTTGTCTGAAACAAAAGTCCTTAATGAATCATTCATGAGGAGCAGAAGATGAGTGTTGAACAAATTTGAAAAGAGTCATTTGGTAAAAATCTTGTTGCACTTTAAGCCACTCAGGCCAACAATGAATCAGCTGCTAATAGAAAATCTGAGGGTCAAACAGTCATGAGTGTCTAGGACACAGTTTGTTCATCTGACTCATTCACCTCTCCAGTAATCCATCAGCGTGACGGTTTCTGCAGGCACTAAAAGCTGAATAATAATGGTGCTACGTAAACAGTTAGTGCCAATGTTGAGCTCCCATTATTATGCAAGCTAATGCTATACTGGAAAACAACAGGGTGCGTGAAGCAAAGGCCAGTCCTGTGTCCTGTAGCATCTTATTTTAACCACAGACCATCATGGATATTTTAAAAAAGTCATGCTCACATTTGTTATGCAAAAAAAAAGTTAACGACTTTTTACTATTAGCAGGCGGTGGTCTCTCCATTACAACATTATTGGTACCGAAACATTGCAACATTTATACCTATGCAGTGTTGTTATCGATGCAATTTTACCAAAACAGGGATGTGAGGTTAATAGTATCATAATCCAGTAAATTATCCATCTGTTCATCCATTGTCTGTAACCGCAGGGCTGGGATTCAAACCCAGGACCTCCTTACTGGAAGGAGTGATGGGTAAAGTACACAAAGGATTTACTCAAGTAAAAATAGTTCTACTTTTATAAAAGTAAAGTAATAAGTATCCGTCCAAGAAATTCCTCAACTAAGGGTAAAAAAGTAAAGACGACTCAAGTACTGAATAACTGATCAAAACCTCAATTACTTCATATTTAAAAATATCCAGATATGTTGAAATTTTGGTATTTTAAAGATCAAATTGAAAGGAATTCATATAGATAACATAACTACAAAATAAAATCAGGCAGAAGAAATATTTTTTTTCAATGTAAACTTTGTGAAATTTGATCATAAACTGCAGGTGTGCGTCTGTTTGTGGAGGAGTTTTAGTTAAAATAAGCTTGTTCGTCATTCAGTGACGTTACTGTGGGTTGAGTTCCCAGAAAATAAATAGAATTATAGAGTTCAATTTACTTATAGAGTATTTTCATAAAAAATACTAGAGTGAAAGTAAAAAGTGCAGCGTAGTAAAAGTACTCCTAAAAGTAAAGTAAAGAGTTACTCAAGTAAGTGTAACTACTTCCCACCAATCTCTGGCTGTGAGTCAGTAATGCTCGCTAAATTTTTTAATTCAATTGAGTTTGTTTTTTCTGCACCAATTCACAACACATGTTGTTTCAAGGCACTTAAGAAAAAACAGAAAAGTCAGTTCAATCCAACCATACATAACAAACAACATGCTATTGTGTTCATGCTTTTAGTTTGCTGTCCTGCTTGTTTTATTCATTGATAGCTTTGTAGCATTAATGAAACACTCGTGTTAGGATCATCTTTTTATCTGCATGTTATCAGTTAGATTAAATGCTGGTAAATGTGGGAGAAATGTGATCCTGCAACAGCAAAACATATCAGCCTCGTGAGAGACGGCACGGTTCAGAGCGAGAGGAGTCGACTGAAGAATGAGTTGTAGTAGCAAGTGGCTTTACTCTGAGTGAGAGTGATGTCACGGCTTGGCTTCACTGCCTGAGAACAGTAGACTGATTGTTTACGTTCTCAGCTGGCTGCATATTTTTCTCATCCCCCAATAAAGCTTTATTAAATGTTCCACTGGGTTAAATAATCAGTTTAAACTGCAGATTCCACGTTGGTGCTCTTCAGTAACAGGATTAGGAGTTCAGTGTGGTATTTCTAGGAATCGCTCATTTAACATAAACTCTTGGCCATTTTGATGCATTTTCTTCAGAAACCGCAGTTTGGTTCCAGATCCTTTATTTATCTTCAACTGGTTTTTCCTTCCACTCTGGCATTTATAAATAGCTTCATGTTCTCCTGCCTGTCGGATTGTGACAACGCAGAAAGCCTGGTTCTATTAAACCAGGTTTAATAAAAGTGGTGTGCCACTGTGTGAAATTTAGCTGCATGGACACACAGTTGGTAGCACTGTGGCCTTGCAGCAATCCTAACCTGAGGGCTTTCTATATGGCAGTGGTTCCCAACACTGGCCCTCAGGGACCGCTGTCCTGCATGTTTTTGATGAGGACGCCCTCACAGCTGATTCATATGACTGCATTGCCTCCTTCTCTACTCCTACAGTTGCTGCAGTTGCTGGTTAATCACCTGTTCATTTAATCCAGGTTTGCAGCTGTAGGGAAACACCTAAAACATGCAGGGCAGAGGGCCCTGAGGGCCAGCGTTGGGGGCCACTGCTATATGGAGTATTCTGGCTTCCTCTAAAAGTCAAAAAGAGATTGGTCTTTGTAAATGATTGTGTGATGATGTCCATTGTACTGCAGAAGCTACAGTCTTCCTTACAGCTAATCAATGCCAAGAAAGTTGGAATTTCAGCTTCCCAATCTGTAAATATGATGTTTCTATGAAAAACATCTGTGAATAGGCAAATTTTCCACAAATACTGAACCACGAGTAGGCGGGGTTATCCGTATTAAGCTTTTAAACTGGTCTGTTCTGTCCTGTACTTTCTGTATCAATTCAAATGGAGTCTGAAAGTAATTTTCTTCTTTCAGAAATACATGATAATGCTTTGTTTTCCTGTTTCAGGCTGACAAAAGGTGATTAATGCCAACATAGTTACTAGGATTAAAGCAAAGACCAAGAAACAACAGAGATTTGGAATTTTCCCACTATCAGTAGTGATTTATTTACTCATCTAAATTTCACTTTTAGGTCTGGGAGGGGGCCCCTCTGAAACCAGAGCTTGTTGACAAGTTTCAATCTGCAACATTGCCTGGACTTGCTCCTGGAGTAGAAAAGGCGTTCAAGGCATGCAGAGTTTGAGGCCCAAAAGCAACCCTCCATTTCTCGTGCATTAAAGAAATGTTTCTCCCTCAGGATGCAACATTCCCCACAGCTTCATTTACTTTCCCTTACATAGACCGACGGCATCCAATCTCCTCGTGGCTGTGTGTAGGCTTTCCCTTATTCCCAGAGACTCACATCTGCGTACTCTGAGGAGTTTTTCTTTAAATATCCCTTCACAGCACAATTTTTTTCAAGTGACATTGAGACTTTGTCGAAAACTGTCAGTCTTGGGACAAACTGCAGCTTCTGGGATTTACTCAGACATCAAACTTCTCACAGCTTGCACCAGGAAACAGTGGCACGCTCTGCAGGAAGGTGAAACGCCTTTTATCTGCTCCAGCTGGATTTCAAATTAGGTCAAGTTAACTTGTCTTGACACGATTCCTACGTCAACTTGTCAAGGCTTCACAAGTTTCCAGTTGGGCTTTCAGGAACCCAAGCACTTTGAAGCTTTATTTTTATATGCAACCAGGTTTTGTTTAGCCCTTCTAACAGACGTGGAACTATGAACGTTTTTTAAGATGTTGCAAACTGGTTCTGGAGCTTTGAAGCCTCATTGGTCCAGAAGTGGAAAAGCAGCTGATGACTCACCTCCTCAGGCAATAAGGAGGAGCCACAGATTCATGAGAGAGTAAAACTCAGAGGGGACGCTGCTCATTTGACCTGAACTACTGCGAGAAGCGCAGATCGCACAGAGTAGGACTGAAACTTTTTAAAAGGCAACTTTTTACACACAGCAGGACTGAAACCAGAGCTCTAAAGCACAAAGGCAAGAAGAAACTTGTTCAACAGGATCTGTCGTTGTCTGGAGGGGAAGGCTTGATCTAGCAGCTTACCTCGACATTTTATGGAACAATTTGTTCTTCTGTTTTAGGGAATAACAGTTTTCTATATCTCTGCTATTTTCTTATTTGCAGACACAATGAACTCTACCTCTACCTGCAAAGTTACTGACACTTTCGAGGGCCTCTATGATTTCTACGCAGCTGCGATGATTATAATTTTTGTCTTGGCTTTGCCTCTGAACGCATCGGTCCTCCACCTCTTCATATTCAAGCTCAAGTTCTGGAAATCCAACAGCAACAATATTTTTCTCTTCAACCTGGTGCTGGCAGACATTCTGCTGCTGATCTGTTTGCCAATCAAGATTTATAATTTCATTAATGGACAAAGGAGGAGCAAGGAAAACTTCATCTGCAAGGGGATGCTGTTTATGTTGTTTTTAAATCGTGGCGCCAGCATCGCCTTCCTAACAGTGACCTCTATCGATCGATATTATAATGTGGTGCACCCAGGCAGAAAAAACCTCCTGAAGGCTCTGAAGAAGTCGCCCTACATCTCGATCTTCATCTGGCTGTTGCTTCTGCCGCTCACCGCTCCCACCATGGTGAAGAACTTTGAATGCTGCAACAGCCTCGACGACAGGCGCGATAACAATACCTGGATGAAGGTAAGGCTCCTTTCTTGTTTGCATCAGCAAAGAGAAATGGGGGAAACTGATCTGTGATCTGTGAAATTTTACACTGAAGCTCTTTTGTAACCAGTTTACCTCTTTTATTTTCCAGGAAGCTGCAGACATAGCCAGAGAGGTGGTTTTCTTCACCCAGATCCTCATTCCCTTCGTCATCCTGGTCTACTGCACGGTTCGCATCGTCAATCGACTGAAGCAGAAAACCGTTGGGGATATGACGAAGCTGAGGAGAGCGGTCCTCCTCGTGACCACCGTCATGGTGGTTTTCTCCTTCTGTTTCCTGCCGTGCACCATCGCCAGGATGGTGCTGCTGATCGTTAGGGTCGATCCAAACCTTGATCATCACGTGGACAACGCAGAAGCGGTATTTGACGGCCTTATGGTTCTCTCCTACCTGGACTGTCTACTGGATCCGCTGGTTTACTGCTTAAGTAGCACCAAGTTTAAAGCACTTTATATGTCCAAGTACTTATCTTTTTGCGTGAAAGAAACCCCGGACCCAATCAGCAGCTCAACGGGAAACGCAACACAGCCGGCGCGCAACAAGGTCATTTAAAGAAGTGACTTCAGGTTCTATTGGGTGTTTATGAGCCAATAGCTGCTGTGCAGCAACCAGACTGACTGTGCCTCGATATGGCACAGTCAGCATAAGGCAGGCTTTATGCTAAACCATGCTATGAAGATTAAAATATGAGGAATAATTAAATTAATTTAATACCGTAGATGTAATAAGAAGGGCTAATGTGTTTGTAACTCTACATTTAAAGCTTCTACTGCTGTTGACTTAAAAAGTTCAGTAACTTTTAAAGTTACTGATATTTACTGAACAATATATATTTTTAAATATTGCCAGTACTTTTTCAAGGGTGTTGCGAGTAAAGTATGCACATCTGTTTTTCTTTTCTTCTTGGACTGTGAGACGAGTTACAAAACTCTTTCCTGCTAGAGGAATCTTGGGAGCCTGTTGCAGAAATTGTTGAGAGAATATTTTTAACCTGAAAATCTAAATGCAAGGATGCTTTGAGTGGCAAACTGTAACCATTCAACTTGGCTACAGTCATTGTTCTAGTAGCTAAAGAAAAGAATCGCAAAGGTTTTTTAGTAGGTTTTAATCAAAGTTAAGTTTTTATTTATCTCTTTCTGACATGTACATTAGTTTTTATGAGATTTGAAGGTTATTTTGTGTCATTTTGCTGGGGTCTGCCTCACTGTTTTATCTTCCCAGATTTCAACATAAGCACAAAACATGACTTTAAACTTTCCTGAATTACAGCAAAAGTAATGAGGCACCTTTCCTACCTGAAAGGTGATGAATCCCCCTGTGACTGAGCAAGCCCACCTCAATAAACTACATCATTTTAATGGCATCATTTTTAATAATTCAGGTGAAAAGGATGAGTAAATAGCTGTGTGTCTGTTCAAAAATAGACTACAGCTCCTTTCGATAATCTGTAATATCCTGCATCTGTTGCTGACATCCATGAGTCACAGCCTTTATGGAATATTACTCAACTTTCTTCCCAGGATAAACTTTCAACCTCAGAGCCGAAACATGAATCAACCGGCAACAGTTTTAATTCCCTAAAGGTCACACCTGCTCTCTTTGAGTGGGGAACCATAAACAGAGTAAATATTAACAAAGAGTCAGATAGTTTCTCCTAACAAACTGGTATGTGATACTATCCCAAGGTTTACACGCACATAAAATGCCAACACCATGGAGGCGTGTCTTGTTTACTTGCTCATTTTTCACCTCTTTACTGTATCAATAACATAGTTTTGGTAGGAATGTGTCTGTATGTGCTCTAAAATAATCTGTTAAATTAATTACGGGTTTAGTCTGTTGGAAAAGTAATCCCATATCATCATGTTGCCACCACCGTGTTTGGTTGCAGTATATTTTCCTGTGTTCAAACCTAACAGACCTTTAACAACTGTGGCCTGAAAGGTAAATGTTGTGCTTCCTCAGTGCGATCTGTCATTCCTTTTATCACGTCGTAAAATGAACAGTAAATGTCTTCTGCACTGATATGTGACAAACACTTTGACGTCATGCACCCAAAAAAGGACTTTTGTTTATAAGGGGCATTGTGTAAATACTTATGTGCTGTAAATAAAGGTGTAAGGTGTGATTTTTAAATACATTGTTTTTTATAGCATATTTAATTTCTACTCTCTATGGAAATATTTTATCTACATGTGCATTTTTTCATAAATAATTAAAGCAAAGATTCAATGTGAGAGTTTGAGTGACATCTACAGGCAAATGTGCAAATTACAAATAACACAACTATCCAATCTCAGGCTAAAATGGGAGAAAACGTCACATATTATTATAACTATCATAACTTTGCGTTGTTTGATTAGTTTAATCTGTTAAAATGATGGGTTTTAGCGAATCAGAGCAGGTTAGAATATTTTAAAACAGAAGAACACACAAATCTCTTGGAGGCAAAAATGTAAATAATTCTCTGCATTAACCTGGCTGCACATTCGTAAACAGATTATTTTCTGAACATTTTTAGTTACATTTTAACATCCAGTCGCTGTTTTTCTTCAGTTTTTTTTAATCAGGCATCTTAAGTTAAAGCCACAAACTAACTGGTACATTAAGCTGGTCTGAAACAATTAATCGGATTAATTGTGATTAATCGATTATTAAAATGATTTAGTAATTGATTAATCATTAACTGGAGACACTCAGTTAACAAGACTTTTTAAAAGACTAATAAAAAACTAAAAAGGGCATTTTTTTAAGAACATGGTTAGAGCAGTAATTAATCCAAAACTTAAAAAAATACACATTTTTGCATTTGAAATTAAAAGGCTTTGTCTGTAAAAATGTTTAGAGCTCTTCAAGTGAGATAGTTTTAGTTTCACTTGGTTCAAATTTTATATATAAAAAAAATAACAATCTTTTATTGTCTAGTTATTCATCTGAAAAATAATCAGCCCTGCACTGTAGTTCTTAAGCTCCAGATGCATCCTTTGCTGCAAATAATCTAAAACCCTCTAAATAAATGCTGTGTAACTACATGTTAGGCAATAAATGTTTATTTTCTGATTTAAAAAGCTAATCAAATTCATCGTTTATTTGCATTTCCTTATGCATTTTTAATATTGTCTAAAATAACATTAAGTGGCAAAAGGGCATTTCTGCAGAATGTGCCAATTTTAAAATTAGATTAATCGATTAATCGTAAGAATAATTGATAGAATACTGACATAATCATGAGTTGCAGCCCTGATTTCACACGTTCCTAACATTACCCACCATGACCAAATCCCTACAATCTATGGAAGCATGATGCTGCCACTACCATGTTTCACTCTGGATATTGCTCTATTTTGATGATGTCAACAAATAACACAGAATGAACTTTACAGGCCTCTGTGTCTTCATTCTGACTCAACCTTCAAATCGGGAGTCTAGACATTAGAAAAATATTGCTTTCATTACTCACCAGGATGTGTCAGAAGTTTCTGCAGCCCCTCAGTGTCGCTGTTGGCTTCTTGAAAGCATCCGCAAACAGTTCCTGTGTTGTCTTTTCATCAACTTAAAAAAACTTGAAGTTACCTTTGCCCCATATTTCTTCTTTCTTCAGTATGTTAATAAATGTTAGTTCTCATGCTTGGTATTTAATTCATTACACTGTGCACATTTAAGATGTCTTTACCAAAAAGTTGTAAAAAATGTATTTAGTAACTGAGTATTCCATCGATCATTCTGATGAGTAATCAAATAATAAATTTGATAAAATAAAGTGGTAGAATCTGGCATAACAGCAGTATTAATACCAGCAATGGATATTGGCCCAAATGTTCATATTATTCCATCCCTAACAAGTTTGGAAAATTAACTTGCAACAATAAGAGCTCACTTTCTAAGTCAATCTGGATAAAAATCTGAAATGATATTCAATAGTATGGCACTTTGAAAAGTAAAGAGACATATATAGTCAAGTTTTTAGTTTATATATTCATCTTCAGTTATTTAATTCTCAATTTGAGCAGTATTTTATACGTTTCGTGCCCATATGAGCGACTTGCCAGCCAGCTGCCTTTTGTCTGCCTCCATGCACTTTCCCGCTGTTCCGTCCGGGATGAAGACTTTCATATTCGATAAATCGCGTCAATCAATTTAAGGATGCCTATTGGTGCCCCGAAAAACGATCAAAAAACCCTCGGCATTTTCATTAGTCAATGTAACCTCCATGAACAAAGCTTCGAGAAAGACAGTTTGCCTCGAGAAATTTTAATAATCGAAGTTCTTAAATACTTTAACAAAATTTAAAACCCCATATGCAAATGAGCACATTTGTCAATAGATAGTCAGTAATCTATTGACTATTCCTAAAAGGTCGATAGATTTTTATTTCAGGCTAAACAGATTCATAGTAAGTGGTGGCGGGTTTTAGAAGTTAGTTTAAGGATGTGCGTTAAATCACTAGCGACAAATATAGTACCTAAAAAAAGTAACTTATGACAAAACAACTTTTTGGATCCTTATCGACCCCTCAACAAAAATCCATAAGAGTCGTTAAAGGGCGTGGTATAATTTCTCTACAGCGCCCCCTAGAATATTTTAAAAAATCAGCCCCAAGCCATACTTTGACCCAGAATTATGAAACTTGGTACACATGTGTATCTTGTCACGACCAACAAAAAAGTCTCTTGGCGCCATGGTCGAAACCCAACAAGAAGTCGGCCATTTTGGATCATAGCTGCCATTTTTTCTATTTTATTGACTTTGTATCTGAGCGAACTGATCTGACAGTTTTCAAGATCCAGGCTTCAAACTCGGCCAGCAGAATCTTGAGGCACTGAAGGTTAAAAGTTATAAAAAGAATTATTGTACGTCAAGCATGTTGGCGTGGCCGAGCCTCAAATCTGACATTTGCCGCCCAACATTTGCTGAACACATAAGAAGTCCTGGAGTTTTGTTTTTTTTTCCAGTAGGGGAAAGAAAACATCACAAATGGTCCAGTAACCACAGTTTGAAATGACAAATCCTTTCAACTCTGGATGTTGGCAGAAGCATTTGAGCATGGTTGAATTGCGAATTCTAATCCCTGGTAGTTTGCATACGTCTCTAAATCAGTGTTTATTTTTCAGGCAGAGGACTATTTAACACATTTAACAAACTGTCAAAGACCACTTAATCCAAAAAAATTACGCCCATAATAACAGGTCTTAATGTTTGATGTAATCTGAAATGAAAATATTAGTCTCTTAACTCATGTATTTTTGGGAATGGCGCGAGAGTGTCGGCGATGGCGATCGCGTGGCGTTGCTGGAACCCCTGCGGTCGCCACGAGGCCGGAGGCGCGCGCTTCTTTGCTTGGGCATCCAACGCCGCTTGCAGCTTTAATCTGATTTTTCTTTCACATCGGGTTAAGTTATACTTTAAACACATTTCAAAGTTTCAGACAAGTAACAGCACTGCAGGACTTGAAGTAATATCCATGAGAACATATTCCTCTGACACATAGAGGCCGGATTATTTCAAGGGCAGGGAGCCCTTAAAGGGTTAAACCAAACACAGTGATGCCTGCATTATCACAGTTAATTACTATCAGCATGATGCTGAGAACCACAGTGAAGGCTCACGGCTGGAAAATATATGAGGCCTCAAAAAGAGAGAAAGGCAAGGAGATTAGATTACAACAGATGATGTTTCTGACTGGCATAGTGTGTAGGAGGGAATAAAAGCTGTCAAAACCACCACAGCATGACCCATCATACAGGTTATTTCAACCGAAAGCTAGAGCAACAAACCGGTTAGAGGCACAGCTATTGTTTCTTTGAAGAACAACATTTGGTTGGTAAGAAAGCAACAGAAGCTAAGAAGATGCATGATTTACAGAAAACATCTAACTCATTAGGATATGGTCAGTATGTGTTCACACTGAGATTAAAGTTAGAGAGCAGAGTTAGAAGAATTTCCAGTCCCACCAACACCAAATCACAACTGATAAATTCTGAGACAAAACAAGAGCATAGAAAAAAAAATGCTGCAACCTAATCTGGAACATCATATTCTGAAACGTTCCTAAAGAGGCACACTATCAGCTCACCGGTTGAACTTTTTTTCTGCTCTGGCTGGTGCTGGATGTGACGCCCACAGCTCACTCTGATCAAATCAGCAGATACTGAAATCTAAAGTCTCATCTTTTCTTTACACTTAATCATCTTGGTCAGCTGTTAACCACAGCCTAACTTATATTTTCCTATTGTCAGTCAAAAGCCCCTTAAAGGTGATCTGTTATACTTCCTTAAACAAGTTTATGGCCTATACAAAACACGTTCATTACATTTTTTGCACAAAATCATCCTTAGATAGGGGTGCTGTGGTGGTGCAGGGGCAAAGCACAACCCACATATGGAGGCCTTAGTCCTCATGCCGGCGGTCGCAGGTTCGATTCCCAGCCTGGTGACATTTGCCGCATGTCTTCCCCCTCTCATTTCCCCATTTCCAGTCTAGCTACTTTCAAGTAAAGGCCACTAGAGCCAAAAAATCCTAAAAAATAAAAATAAAATAAAAATCATCCTTAGATAATGAGATTTTAGTCTGATGAGTTCTCCTTGTCACTTTAAATCTAAATAAACTCCTGCCCCCCAACTCAACATTTATACTGACACATCAAAACGATTGCGAACAGAAGCACAATTTTTTAACCATACATCTTTGAAAAGCAGAAGAGGAGCCTCCTGCACAACCAACTAGAATGCAGAAAGTGGTTTATGGATAGTAAGTCAACAACAAAACTCTTGTCTTTCGCAGCAGCCCTTGTGTCGTGTAAAGTAGTAAAACCACCACCCCAGAGCTCAGTTTAAGTTGCTAGGTAACAGAGTAACAGTCGGAACTTTGGGGACGGGGGTTGCTAGGTAACGGGTTGCCTTCACTGGTGTAGTTAAGTGGCATGCACTGCCTGCTGATTTCTGACATTACATTCTGTAGGTTTCCGAAACAGGTAATTTTCCAGACACCAAAAAGCATGAACTTTTTTTAAAATAAGCTAATGGATGGATTTCTACCGCTTCTGTTTTTAGAAGCGGTAGAAATCCAAATGGTTTGTTAATGTTGTAGTGTTTTGCACCTCAGGGCCACCGTAGCATGGGGCACCAAAAAGCAACAAAGCTGTTTGACAGAATTGTGGTTTAAAATGTAAAAGACATCATTTGCACTAGAAAAGCACAACAAAAGTCAAAACTTTCTAAAAAAAACTTTCTAAATGCTTTCTCATTCTGTCAGGCTGCAGCTTCTCCTCTTCATCAAACACCAGTAAGGCCTGCAGAGAGGATCTTAGAAATCTAAGGGCAGGAAAACAGCAGCTAACATCTCTGCAAACCCCCCACATTCAGGACACAGATGGTTAAAGCGGTTTACTTTCAGGTCCGCCTACAGAAAGGCTTTTGTGAAAACCAGCTAACACAGAGACGGTTTCCTCCCCAGGCTGTTTATCTGATTTGCACACATGCTGGGAAAAAACGAAAGCATATTTGCACTTTAGTCTTATTAAAATAATGACTGCAAGTATATGTACAGATTGTTCCTTTATCCTTATCTTACATCACATAAAGTAATATATTTATACCTTATGTCTGCAGCTGTGACTGCTTGAAAACTGAAGTTAAATTCCTTCTTTGTGTGAACAATCTTGGGCAATAAATTGATTGATCAATAGATATTTTTATACCATCTGGACTCTGAGCTGAGATGCTCATTTCCCTTATTGAAAAACAACTTAATTAATTTGCTACTTTTTCTATTTTGGTGATGTCTTTTCCAAGAAGCTCTGTGGATTTTTCAGCAGTGATATCTTGCCTCCCTCTGCAGCATTTACAACACAGCGCCTTCATGCAGTGAGTGTGTGTGGTGGACTCACCTCACTGCAGAGCAGATAAGTCTTTATAAAAACGTATGTCGATTGATGAAGAGGAAAATAAAAACAGCACCAGTGCAATGCTGTTGTTGTATTGAGCAGGCAAAATGGGATTATACTAAAAATAGTAAAACAACTTGAATGTATTGGCTAACTCTGAAGGGTAGCTAACCTCCTGAATCAACTGGTCTTTGCTGGTAAACTGACTAAATAGTTTTTTTGGGGGCAGGGTCGGGGGGGGGGTGATCTTCATGTTTATGTGTGAATTTTGACATTTTTGATATGTATACTTCATATCAGTATACATAGTTCCCACAACTTTGAGCTACATCATCTCGATAGGCAAGTAGATGGGCCATGACTTCCAGACCAGCAAAAAAATATATAGACACTGTTGACAAATGTACAAGATAAATATCTATCAGTAAAATCGCTGCTGTCGGGATCTATGAGACAGATAATGGACTGTGAATAAGCTTTCTTCCACGTTGTTTGTGAGTTCGTTCTTTCGGCCTACTATCAATTGACTTGGAATCATTTTTCTTGCAAAGTGTCATAAGACAACATTTGTTGTGAATTGGCAGTAATAGATGATAATATGAAGGTAGATAGATCGGTAAATTGAGAGACAGATAGAATTAGTTAGAAAATGTGTATATTTTCTATTATAGATAGATAAATTACACATTTGGGGATTTACGGTATAAAACCTTTGGTAGTTCAGACTTTTCTCTTTTCTGGGACAACAGGGAATAAAAAGGACACAAAGGGTTAAAGTGTTAACATTAACTGGTTCACACAGTCCAACTTTAACATGTTCAGTTAGATAGTAACTTTTCACATGGTTTCCTGTCCTCTGTAAGAGCATTTTTCTTTTAGGTTACTTATCTATTGCGTGCATCTTTTGAACCACTTCCCTTTGTCACTGTGATGACGTTTTCATGCAACTGGTAAAATGATGATTTCTTTTATAATTTGTTTTCTGGAAGTTGAAATGTTCCATCCACGGGAGTTGATAACTGGCATTGCCCATGACTAACATTTGTTGCCTCTTCCGTCACATTTGCCAGTGGATGCAAGACAGAACATGCATACACTCTGCGTGTGTGTGTGAGATGTTGCAAAAGTAATGTGGCACTGGTTTTGTGCAATATTACCTCATGTCTAGAACATAGTGTGACAGCAGAATAATGAGGCAGCAGCACAGGGAAGTTATACGATAAATGTGATGCATTGCAGGAAGTAAAGTTTAAGTTGGAAATCATTAGCTCTGCATGTTTTAGTGAAAGATGTTAATTTAATGTTTTACTTCAGTAGAACAATCTGTTTAAAGTGTTTTGTTTCCAATAAGTCAATAAGTGCTTTGGTTTGGAGCTTGAAATGAGCACTAATGTTGAGTGAAGTCATTCTCTAAATGATAACGTCTCACTAATGCAGCAAAAGCAGCAGTGAGCATAAACTTATCTGATCACTTCTCTGAAACATGGTGCTTAAAAACAATATGCTTGTTTACTCCCATCCCTGTGTGATCAGTGTCCACTGGATGATAAATCCTTCCTCTGCCTGAGTGCGTGTGGTGGAAACAGCATCATTTCTCTGAGTAAACACAGCTAAGCACATTCAGTGTTAAGTTATCTGGCTCTGGAATGCAGCTGACAGACTTTACTCCCAATCAAACCCCTAAAAATCACAGTTTGAATGATCGTCCTTCACTGATCGCAGTAAACAGAATGTGAGAAATTTTTTTTTTTGAAGGACTGTCTCTATTTTAGCTAATCCATCCATCCAGTTAATCACAGGAGAAGTAGGCTACACCCTGAAAAAGGGCACTTTAAAAAAATTAATGACAGGAGCGCCGATCAGATGTTTGATGTCAGAAACTATTGACATATTTTTAGGTTGTTTTCCTGGTAGTCCGGTAGACTTGGTTCGATTGGGGACCAAAACGGCAACATTTGTTATTTTCAGCTGCTGCAATTCTCTTTCACACGACAAAACTACTGACGGAAACAAGAAAACCTGAACACAACTTCCTTCTTCATGAAATGTAAATTAAAATGGAGTGGCATCTGTTTTTAGATGCGGCAGGATTTCTGTTTTGTCTTTGGTAACGAACCATAAAATAATGACATTTATTTTGCAAGTTGGAACTTTGTCCTGGAATCCAGAGCTAATAATGTTGAAGATGCAATTTACATGCATTTCATTTCACCACTGGCCCTCGAAAGTAACTAATTGTCTTTCTGCAGTACTTCACAAACAGAAGTTCATATAAAGTCTGTTTCTGTGTAGCTATTAATTTTTAAAGTGAGGCAGCCATGTTGAAATTTGAAGTTAATTTTTCAGGCTCAGCTTTTGCAAATTCCACTTTCTGAATGAGAATGAATGATGTGTTCATGCTTAGCTTGGTTTAATGTCCGATGTTTTCTTGTGTTAGCTGTAAGATGTGTTGTTATTCTCCCTCAAATCAGAGCAGCTTTGTAGGTGGAAGTGCGAAGGGAGGGACTTCTAAGTTTACAACCACATGGATTATTTCCAGAGTTTACCATCTAGGAAATGAGTAACCAAGTAAAGGCATTAGGATGGTGAACAAATGTCTACCAATAACACTCAGAGTGTTTTCAGAAGCATTAAATTTAGAGCAGCATGTTGCAATAAAACCTCCATAGCAACTAGTCACCAGCCATTAAGACAAAGGAAACAGCAAACATGAGTCGCTGCTGGTTTAAAATGTCTTTTCTTCAGAAATTCACAAGTTTTTTCTGCTCATCTTCAAATATTTTAATATTTTATACATATTCTGATACTCAGCTGCCATCTTTTGTTTTGACTAGAGGCAATTCAAACGTAATTTTTAAAATGATTTAAATCTAATACTGAGTGAAGAAAATCACAACATCTGCAATATTTTCATTATTTATTCAACAAAGATCAATTCAGAAAGGAGAACTGGCTGCAGCTCCAGGATTACAGAGGGGAAGTTATCACTACATGCTGCTGGTCAAGTGAACCTGATTAATTGATTGTTAACAAGTGAGCTGAGCAGGAAACTCAGGGTTTTTACTGGTGGAGTTTACAGATGTGTTAACACAACGACAGGTGGAAAAGTATCAGCAATGACTTTAGAGAAGCAATTACTGCTGCAATTAACCGGGAAGATCTATTTACAAACTCTCTGAGTTTACACAATCTGCTCTGAGGAAAGTGTTTATCAGAATTGATTAGAATATGTATTGTCATTTAAAAAATGAAATATTGTGCAACAAAATTTGGGTCCAATTCTCCAGATGAAAACAATGTATGTCACTTAATAAATAATCGCTTATGTTGCATTCAACTATAAACGTAAAACTGTAGTAGGTTATAGATATAAAAATCAGTGAGGTCAAATCGACTGCTGAGCTTCATTCAGTCTGGTGACGGCTAAGCAACGGTTTCTTACTCTGTTAGTTTTAGTTTTTTCAGATCTGAAACATGTTTGTCCAAATGAGAATGTCTGTACAAATTCCCACCAATGTGAAATTGCAAAAAATCCAAGCACTCCATAAGACTCTGTGATCCACGCAGCTTGTTAAAGGTTCTTGACGATGATAATTAGGAAAAAGACCAAACTGGTATTGTTTTGTTTTTTTCATGAAAGTTTCTAGTGTGATTAAACCAAACAGCCTGCATATTTTAGTTCTCCCTGGTTTAACACACCTGGATCAAATGACGGCTCATTAGAGGCCGAAGAAGAACATTGACCTGCTGAAAAGGTTGTTACCTCCACCAGGGAGAGAATAAAACATGCAGGATGTGAGGACCGACTTTGAGCACCACTATTACCTACCTGGTCAACTTGCACTTATTGAGTCGCCATGAACTCTGCACTGAAGAAAAACCGGGTCATCTGCAGAACAATGGTCCAACACACACACAAGCACATCTGCAACAGAATAGCTGAAAAGGAAAAGAGTGTCAAAGTGTTAAAATGGTCCAGTCAATGTCTGTAAACCTAAAGTCAATTCTTCCCCACTACTCAGGTCCTCCAGACTAGTGGCAGCAAACAGCTGGTGGAACTGCACATCTGCTGAGCTTATGCAGAGAGCAGATGTAAAACAGATGGAGAAGCATGGTTGTGATGACCTGTTGAAGGGGGATTGTCAGAAAGGGTCGGAGGTTCTTAAAGAGACAGAGGCCAAGGCGCCAGATATGGCCTTACTGCAAAGTTAGATTTTTATTCGGTTGTTTTTGATATATGCAGCATTTTCATAAAAACTCAAGGAAGGAGTTACTTGATTGTGTTATAAAATTGTCCCTATGTGCCTGGAAAATACATAATATTCCCAATTTAAAGAACTGGAGCAACTTTAAAAAGAGGAATGGGCCAAGATTCTTCCACAATATATTAGAGGAAAGAATAATAATCTGGAAAACGACTGTTGTTTTCCACTAAAGATGAATCTACAACTTACTGAATAATTATTATAATAAAACAAACTGAGACACATTTAGACTCTATGTCATTCTGTTCTATTCTTTTTGACAACAAAATGAAAATCTTTTGCTTTTTTTCTACTTTTAGTTGACCTTGAAATTTTGCTCATTTTCTATATTAAATAAATAAAACTGCTTGTTTCTAACAAGCAGTTTTATTTTATCTAGAAAATCAAAAGGTTCACATTTTAGCTGCAAAAACAATTTGCTGGCGTTTGGACCAACCCATATAAGAACAAGCGCTTCTATCCTGTTTTTAGCCTAAATACATTATGTGCTTCCTGTTGCAGTAAAAGCTTTATAACCCAGATGAATTATAAATCCATTAGGGTCAGCAGAGCAAGGACTTCTTTTCTGTCAGGCAGCGCAAAAGATGCCAAAAAGGCAGGACTTGATGACAAAGGTCAGAGCAGAATGCTGAATTTGTTATTTGGTGTGAAAGGCAACATAAAACCTTAAGGTGCAAAGATTAAGCAAAAATAAAGCTAAAGATAAAAGGAAATTACAAAGAAATGCCAAATAAATAAAAAATATCAAAAACTGCTGAAATGTCTTTACTTACATGCGCTTCTAGGAACCACAAGTTACTTTCTAAGCCCTGTGGTCAAAATATGACAAACAAAACTGGCTAAGAATTGTATTTTTTTTACCACTTAGCAGAAGCAACATAATGACATTTTTTCATAAGTTGCATGAATTGGAGGTTTCCCACGACTCCACAAGCTCAGCATGACTCAAGCCTGCAAGAAACTAATGTTAAGTGTGAAGCATCTGAGAGTGGCATTAAATTCAGACAGAAGAGAAACCGGCAGAGGAGTGAGTGCTGGCCAATGAGCACAGGCTTCGATGCAACATTTTGCTGCAGAGCAGAAAGCCGGTAAACTAAAGCTGCATTCACATCAGACCTGCTTAGTCCGTTTCAGTCAAACTCCAGTTTGTTTGTCTAGAAAGTCTGGTTTGTTTGGAGAGGTGTGAATGTCTAAAAGAGCAAACTAGGCTCAGTTGAAGTGAACTCTGATGCGGTTTGAATATGTGAATGCCAAGCGAATCGGAGATCGTTCCGGAAGCAGAAAGTGAATTATATAGCACAGGGCATTCTGGCTAAATACAACCAAAACTAATGCAGTTTGGTCTGTTGTTTGGTTCGCTTTAATCAAACTCCAGTTTGTTTGTCTAGAAAGTCCAGTTCGCCTGTGGAGGTGTGAACGCGTAATCCAACTCTGATGCAGACCAAAAAGGCAAACTCTGGTCCGGCTGAGAACCTCGGTTTTAGTTTGATTCAAGTGAACTCTGGTGTGGTTCGAATGTATATGTGAATGCCAAGTGAACCGGAGACCGCTCCAAAAGCAGGAAGTGGACTACAGTGCAGAGCATTCTGGGTAAATGTGATTAAATTTTCTGAGTGAAAAGAGAAAAACTTTCCACCTATGCAGGCGAAAATTATCAAACACAGGATTTTTCTGAGCCTCTGACCAAATTTTTAAAAGTCACATTATAACTCATTGTTGCATTTTGTCATCTCTGAGCAGAAATTACTTTGTGACTTTTTCTCGTGAGATTGAATTAAGTGGAGATTTACCTATTGATCCCTATGAAGCTGGATTAGCGTTAGGGATTAAATCTGCATTGCAGCAACAATAGACTCGTCTCTTCTTGTCCAGTTGGATTTCAGCATTGTGTTTTTCACAAACATCTTAAAACTGATAAAACAAAAGGAAAACAAATCCCAGAAATGGTCAAAGGCGAAATGATTTTGATCTAAATGTGAAATAAATGCCTGGTGGAGTTGATAATGGTATTCCACAGGAATCTTTACTCGGCCCACTTTTATTTCTATGTTCATTCTTCCTCTGAGATGATAGCCAGTTCTATTTTTCTATACAATCTATTCAGTAAAGTCATATTCCTGTATTGGGGATCTAAATGGCTTATAGATGCATATTTTTTAATACTGAAATCAAAGGAAACAGAAAACTGAGGCAATAAAACTTAAACATTTGTCTGTCAAATCATGCACTTGGAATTTTACTTTACCAATTTCTAGAGAAAATGTTGTTGCATAAGACATAGTTTAAAAAGAAGATGGCAGAGATAAAAATGTAGCTATCAGTTTCCAAATACTGCTTCATACCAGTTCTAGCTGGGTCAGACATGAGTTTTGATACTTTCACTAGATATTGCAAAGTTTTCTTCAATTTTGTGAATTGTTATTAAAAATCTTATTCATCACAGATCCAGGTTTCACCCCTTGGAAGAAATGAGTTACACCTATTTGTATTTGCATATATTCACAGAAAAAAAGTAAAATGTAAATTGTACAGAACATTAATTTTAATGCAATGGCTTTAGGAATATGACATTAACAATAAAAATGAATGTTAAAAGAGACATTACTTAGAAAAATACTTTACAGTCAGAGGTGGATCACTGCAAAAACACAGAATACCAAGTATATATGGTCTAGTTTCTAAAGCAAATATCTTAGCACACTTTAAATAAGATAAAACTAACTTACACATAACTTTTAAGAAAGATATAGGGCCTTGTTTTAAGTCACTAATTTCTTAATTTTGATTAAAAGGTTTTAGTTCCATTGGCAGATTATTTCACTTATAAAAAGACATTTTTCTGATGTTATATGTGAAATAATCTGCTAACAGGTATTTTTTTTCATCAATATTAAGAAATTAATGACTTAAAACAAGACCCCGTATCCTTTTAAAAGTTATGTGTAAGTTAGTTTTATCTTATTTAAAACAACAAATAAGGTAAAAACTAAATAAGGTAAAACTTATTTAGTTTTTTAAAAGATATTTGGTTTAGAAACTAAATCAAAAATACTTGGTAAGATTTTGTGTTTTTGCAGTGACCCACAGATTGGACTCAAGTAAGAGCTCCGTTATTCCCGTCTTTTGATGTCAAAAGCAGGTCTGATTTCTGTTTGTTGCTTACCAGCAGAAGTTTATGTAATATTTTCATAGAAAACCATGATGCACTCAGTGATTCCTGATAAGAGCAATACCTGGTCAGGGTTCCTCATAACAAGGCGTAGTTCAATCTTTTTGTTTCATTTTCCTCTTTAAAGAAAGAAGCTTTGACGCTTCTCAGTTAGTTGAGTCACTCTCTTTAACCACACCTCCAGATGAAATATATGTCCTTCCTCTCTGAGGAATCAGTTGCAGCCTTGCCTGAAGAGAAAACACACACACTCAGACGGTGTGTTTTCTCCTCCTCTCTGCGCTGCTTCTGACTTGTTGTTTGTTTGCAGTCTCTGTTTCTCTGGGATCTTTTAGCATGGATGGCAAAGGATTATCTGGGTTTTTCAGTCACTGCACTAATCTGTGAAGGGAACCGTTGAATTCATCGCTTCAGGAGGAAGAGGGAAAGATCAGGACTGACAGGCTGGGAAGAGTGAAGACAAAGGATTCAGCTTGAGATTCATCAAAATGTCGTGTGGTACAAGTTCGTATACAAATGACACCTGTGACACACCGAATACAACCACTTACCAAATCCTCTCCTACCTGATGACTGTGGAGTTCGTTCTGGGACTTCCTCTCAACCTCTCAGTGCTCTACATCTTCATCTTCAGGTATCACTCATTTCCTGCTGTGAAGATAAATATTTAAGAATTTTTGCATTAGATCATTTTTCTGACATTAAGGTAAAGATAAAGTTAATAGATTATGAGGTTCAACTGTGGTTGTAAAGACATTTGAGATGCATTCAAAATACAAAATCTGCATAAAATATCAAACAACTTAAGTAAATGTAATTCACTGTTAAGTTGCATGTGCAAATGCACACAAAAATTTTGATGTTGTCCATTTATGTCAAAGTGCAGTTTGTAGAAAATGTACTGCATGTCGACAAAGATGCTACCGGATTAATGATAAAGAGTGGGAAACAGCTGTTCTAACAATGTACGACAGGCCAAACACAGTAAATATTTTTTTAATGTAATCACACATTTCCTGAATTCAAGCATTCTGTGTAAATATAAAAAATAGCAGCCATGTTCCTGACATGTGAAATTGTATCGTTAGTACTGCTAGGACACCAGAATAGTTTGAATCGATCATCTGAGTCAAACGTTCTGAGCAGATCAATGTTCTGTTTCTCCTGACTAAATGTTCGTGAACTGTTTCCTCTTCAGGTACAAATTCTGGAAGAACAACAGTGTGTTCCTCTTCAACATTGTGGTCGCTGATTTTTTGCTGGTTGCCTGTCTTCCTGTTAAAATTCACCACTATCAGAACGGTAAGAGGCGCAGCACGGAAGAAGTTGTTTGCCGTCTGATGCACTTCATGCTGTTCCTCAATCGAGGGGCCAGCATCGGCTTCCTCATCACTCTGTCCCTGGACCGCTACTTCAGCGTCGTCCATCTTGGGAGGAGAAACTGTGTGAAGGTGTTTAAGAAGTCTCCACTGATCTCTGTGATTATATGGGTGTTCTTACTGCCGCTCACCATACCCACGATGCTATCCTCCTTCGAATGCTGCAACAGCCATGGCCGAGAAAATACCACGATTCCAGAAATATTGGCAGACGCTTTCAGAGAGGTAACATCCTGGATTCTCCAATTTACATCAATATTAAATGTACAGATATTTACCAATAGTTCAATGATGAAAAATAATTGAATTCAATTTCTACAACTGCACACTTGGCAAACATTCATATACAGCCAGAGTTTGGTAGTAACTCGTTACATTTACTGTGTTACATTTACTTAAGTAACATTTTGGAAAAATGTAGTTTTATGATTATTATTATTAATTTAGTATTGTTATTATGCTGTACTTTTTACTTTTTCTTTAATAATTTTATTATGAAGTATTGCTGCTCTTATATGAGCATATAGGTTTAAGTATATATGAGTAGATTTTCTACCCAACAAACATGTTGGGTAGCAAAAAATAAAAAATAAATCACCACACACATGCAGTTTGGTTTAAGTATTGGCTAATTTTGTTATTCTTTGTTAATTATATGAATTATTGTAATTTTTGTCCTCAAAATATAAACATTTCCACTTCATATTTTGTTTCTTCTGATTATGTAATTTTTAAATATTAAATGATTGATAATTTGATTAGTTTCTCAGTAGTTGAGTAGACTTTTTACCAATTACTAATTTTACTTTTACTTGAGTAAAAACATGGTGAAGTAGTCCTACTCTTACTTATGTAAAAATTTTGGATACTGTCTTACATACTAAAGACAGTACTAAATAAAAACCCAGAGGAACCAGCTGGGTTTTTAAAAAGTTTTAAAAAGACCCCACCTGAGAGCGGTCTAAAGTAGTGGTGGGACTAAATGTATTTATTTTTATTTTTATTTTGCAGGGTTTGTATTTAATTAATTGCATTTTCATAAAAATGAAAAGAAATAACCAACATTTTGAATTCAAACCCCTTTTTTGCTAGCAAATGATTGAATAAGTAGATAAATGAACTAACTAACTAACTGCTTCAGGAATCCTTAATAATTTTACTGAACTGTTTTGGTATTTCAGCTGTGGACGCTGATACTGTCAGCTAGGACTTAGCATTGAGATGCTAATTTAGTCCAGAATGGCTTCGCTGATAAGCTAATTGCTTTTAGCACAACTTGAACACAACAAGTCTTTTCCAGACTTTTTTCAAATCATATTTTGAAGCAGAAAGAAACCTCCAATGGGCCAAAAGAAGGAGCTTTGTATCCTCACTGTTTACGGACATCGCTTGTGCGTCAGATTCATGGACGTACCAGAAACGCGCAAATACGAAGGTTCCATCCACAACTTCTGCATGTAAAAAAAAAAAAAAAAAGCCGATAGTGTAAAAAAACAAAAAAACATGTAAAATCTAATGTAATTAATTAATATTAATGTTAACAAAAATGCAAAACCTTGGCCAAAAGAAATACATGTAGTTTATATGTAATGTATATTGTTTTATTGGAGAAAGTTGAAGGTTAAAGTCCAAAATGACTAAAAGGCACCAACAAAGCAGAGGCAAACACAGAAACACACCATTGTTTTCCTATAACAAGAGAAATGCAAGATGCAGCTTTTTAGCATACGGTGCTGCATTTAAGTTGACATGCAGCTATTTACATAAACCCACTCTCTCAGAGAAGCAACAATTCAGTCAGGCGATTAATTATTACCTACACGGGTAAATCTTTCCACTTCACTAACTAACAACTGAGTTAGTCACATCAGTGTATTTCTTCAGAAATCACCACTGATTTGTATTTTTCCAACAGTTTTAAAATAAAAACTTAGTATTAGTATCAACTTAGTATTTACCTGATAAAGCACTTTTTTTCTTTCAGACTGTCTTCTTCGCTCAAATCATCATCCCCTTCATCATCCTCATTTACTGCACTAGTCGCATCATCAGTCGTCTGCAGAGGAAGTCGATTGGGGAGAAGGCCAAACTGAGGAGAGCCGTGTTCGCAGTCCTGTCTGTTGCCATCGTCTTCTCCATCTGCTTCCTGCCATGCACGATGGCTCGGGTGGCGCTGCTGGTTGCGAGGCTGAGACAATGTCAGGAGTTGGAGAATGCGGTGGTCCAGGTGTACGACGCCCTCATGGTTTTGTCCTACGCCGACTGCTTGTTGGACCCACTGGTTTACTGCTTCTGCAACTCAGGCTTTAAGGTAGCTTACATCTCCACTTTCTTCCCACCATGTCTGAGGAAGAGACTCCTGAATTCTGTCTCAACCTCACCAATGGTCACAACGACAGGAACTACAGCAACTACAACAACAACTGTAGTCCCAGGGGCTAAACAGATTACATTGCAAACGATGGAAAAATGACTGTTAGTCAATTTTTCTGGTTTTAATGTAGCTATCATCAGACCTCGACAACTACTGCTCCACCCATAAAGACGTCTTCTCAGGAACAAAGTTTTAAAATGTTCCTATTCTTCCTTGAAAAAGTTAGGATAGGTGCATGGAATATACAAAATACATTAATTAAATTTTCTGCATAAAATCATTCATAGAAAATTATTTTTGAGTGATCAGTTCTGCCTATTTTGAGCCGTTTTAGAATGTCCTGTCACTTTAAATCCAAATAAGCTCCCTCCAACTCAACGTTTACACTTGTCCATGAAAATGACTGCAAACAGATGCGCAGTTATACAATCGTATGTCTTTGAAAAGCAGAAGTGGCGTCTCCTGCACAACCAACAAGAATCTAACAAGTGGTTCTGCATTGTTGTTCAAAAACAAAACACTCGTCTCTTCACTGTGGTTGCTAGGTAACAGTATTGTGCCTGCTGATTTGTGACGTTGCATTCATAATGTTTTCGAAACAGCCAGTTTTCCAGATACCAAAAAAAACATAAACTTATTGCCAAAAACATCTTTTGTGAACATTAAATTTCTGCAATTTAATGTTTAAATTGCAGAAAAGTTAGTTTCAGCAAACAAACCTGTAAATACCTGGGAAGTAATCTATAAATTTATTGCTTGTTTCAGAAAAGTTACCAGTCTGATCATTGATAACGACCTATAACTTCCATTTAGAAAAATCATTTGAGTCTCAGAAAGTTAACCTGTGAATTTGAGAAAAGTAACACAACTTTTATAAAAGTAACTTGTTTCAAGAACCAAAATGTAAACTTTTAAGTTCTGGGAATTAAAAGTTAAAGTTTCAGAAAAATCAACATTTTAGTTTCCAGAAAGCAACCAGTAAGCTTCTGTAACAAAAAAAGAAAAAAAAAGTCTGCAAGTTTCAGGAAAATAACCTTTACTTATTTCAATTAACTTGTTAGTGTCAATAAATAAAAATAGCCTGTGTGTTCCTGGATAGCAGATTTATAGCTACAGGTAAAGAACCGCAAGTTCTACAAACGCAACTTGTGAATTTCAGAAAAATACTTGTGTGTATCAGGACAGTAACTTTTACTTCCAGGATCTTAAGCCTAACTTTTAAAGATTCTGTACAGTAGTCTTTAAGTTTCAAAAATAATGTATCAACTTCAGAAAAACAACATGTGAGATCCAGTAGACTCCTGAGTTATTATTAGGAAAGGCTTAAGTAATAAACCTGCTTGATGTGGGATAATAACATTTCCGATTTTGTTGCATTTTAATCCAAGTTGATTTTTTATCCACTAGATGAAACAATCTACTGGAAATGCTTCAGTACTTTTTTCCCTGTAGGGCTTGTATTACCTTTCTAATTAGCTGTTCTTGCAGGGCAGGATAATCCTGTGATGTTTGTTCAAGTCAAAACATGTAAACCACCACAGTGGGTGTTTAGAGACGTTTGAGTCGTGTTTAGACCTGCCTCGTCTTTATTTCCTCCTTTCATTTGGTTAAAAATAATACATTTTTATTTTCAAATGATATAGTTTATGATGTAAATATCTATATATTAAAGCACTGACATGTTTATTTAAATTTATTCTGAACCAGGAGAGAAAGAGTTGAGATTTTTTATGTGTATTTTGCAGGTTAATTAAAAAAAAGAGCCCAGCTCAGTGTTTAATACTTGAAGTGTTGAACTTTTTCTCTTTTCTTTCTGAGTTTAAATGTTGACTGGACATTTTGTCTCCAATTTTAAGCTTTGTCATCACTTTATTTGACTGTTCATGTTGAATCTATTTCATGTTTCAGCCACGGCTACAAAAATGTCAAATAAAACTTTTTAAGCTTTACTGTAACAATTCATGTGATGTTGTTTACCTGAATTAGATTATTTATGGTCTGTGATGCTGACTGAAGATCTTTGTATAAGGCTGCTGTAAATACAACCCACTCAGGAAGGAATCTGGGAGTTTTCTCATTCATTTTCTCCAAAAAGAAGAGAAAAGAGAAAGATCTCCAAACCATCCGAATGAAGACTTCCTTGCAGCGTCCAAATATTGACATTATTTTTATGTCTTGAGGCTCCAATGTCAGTTTTTTTTTCAAGCAATTGCAGAAATTTGTTTAGATTGTAATATCTGCAATTACACATTCACAAAAAACAGTGAAGGTGTGGAGACCTTTACACTCTGCAGTGTTGCCAGGGTAAATGTGGAGGTGGTTGCTCAGCTGGAGCCCACAGGTCTAAGCAGGAAAATATCTCAAAAACATCAATAACTCAGAGAAAAAAGTATGATAACAGAATCGTAGATATGAAAAGCATAACCAAAACACAGAGCGGCGTTGCGGGGTTGCTTCTGACCTATTTTGAAATGGGCTTCTCTCTCTGACTCCCCAAGGAAGAAAATAAGTTGTGTATGAATTTAGCTCTTGAATTACGGTGGAAAATACATTTTAGATGTTCTAAATCTAAATTGTGACCCAAAAGGTTCGGTTGGTTTTGCTGCTTCGCAAACTCCACTGTAAACTGATCAACAGTCGCCCTCTAGTGGTAAGAAAACAAACCTTCAGATTCAGCAGAAAAGAGAATTTAAATAAATTAGAATAACACAAAAAGGTTAAGCTTTTTCAGAAATTAGATTCAAAAAGTGAAACTAATATATAATAGGAACCAGATATTTACATACATTGAATAAAAATATAAATCGGACTAAACTTCTCCTGTTAGGATAAAAAAACTAAATAATACCAAAATGTTTAATTAATTGTTTAAATTTAGATTTCAACTCTATAGGCAGAATTTAAAGTCTATGATTTGGAGTAATGATTTGGGCATCAAAGTCATTTTGGCCTTCCTGATGGGCTAATCAGGAGACCTGGGACATTTGGCAGGTCTGACGTTTGGCTGCTATCCCTGCATGGCAGGACGTTTTGCATCTGTAACTACAATGCAGGCAGTGAAGCCCATTATATATTAAAACGGCCCTCCATACTGACCCTCCATCCCTCCCCATGTGGGTTTGTTTGTTTTTGAAGACACTCTGACATCACAGGTCAGTATTCTCGGTCATCAGGGTTTTAAAGATGGAAATGAGAAACAGTGGCACAGAGAACGGTAGGGTTAAAAAGGAGAAAAGCCTGGAAACAAAATGTGCAACTTTTTCCCAAGCTCTTGATTAGTAACGTTAACAAAGACGACGAAATGGGATGGGAACATACTTTCCTCCTTTAACATGTAAAAACGACAAGAAATAACTAGGGAACCTTGAACGATACAGCAGGACGAGCCATGGACAGATATTACACAGTGAGTGAATGTTATCACTACTAACTAAGAGGAAAGTGCAGAAATGCATTTTATGAAAAGTGCATTATGATGCTATAAATCATTACACCTGATCTGAACTGATCAGAGAACTTTTGTACAAATGAGAGATTTGAGCTGAAAATTATGACTGTTTAAAATGTGATTTATAGAGATAAAGAGAAACAAACAGGCGAAATCTTCCCGGATGGATGTTTTCTGGGTCAAAGGAAAAGGTTTATTTCTGCGTTATTGTTATACTGTAAACTCACCTCCAGATGGCAGCAGAGGCCAGCAATTAAACCGGGACAAATTCAAATTCAGCAACATCCTGGCATCTTCTGATAAATGAGGACAGTAACGTTATTTGTCAGCTCATTTAAAACATGATCTTTATAAAAAATAATAATGTTGCTTTCCCCCTTTTGCGATAAAGTTTTTTGCAACAAAAATCTGGACTGTATTTGACGAAAACAACTCAAGATACTAAGATAATATTGGAAAATAGTTAAACATCGGAGTTAGTGTTTTACATCAGGGATGCATTTTAGGGGAATTTATTTTAAGAATCCAGTAATCTCATCGTTTTTCTATAGTTTTCTGAAGTAAATAGATTCTCTTACCTGAGCTGCTGATCTCTGCAGCTCCGCCAGAGTCACTTTGGGATCTCAGATGATGGGAAACTTTGTCTCATGTTCCTTCCTCTATTTTATTTTATAAAAATCCAATAAACCGTACTACACTGCAAAAACACACAAACATATTTGGTCGACTTTCAAGATTTTGTGTTTTTACAGTGTAAAACTTTTGGTTGTAGGATGAAAAAGTGAACTGATATTTAAATGAATTTATCTTTATCTAAACTCAGAGGAGTATTTATAAAGACATTGCAAACTGTTGTAAACTCAGCCGGGTGAGGAAGATCTGACCGCTGAGAATCTGCAACAAAGAGAGGCATCTTCTGATCATCAAGGCGTAGATATTTGATTAGTGTGGCCAATAACTGTAGAGGGCGCTGCTTGCTAAGTAACAAAACTATTGTATTGTTGGTGCATTTAAAGGGACAGTATAAGGGAAAATCTACTCTTCTTTTCTTTAGCTTTACGTCATGTTTTAATGCTGTTCCGTCATCAAAACAGCATTGCAGGATTTCTGATGCGTGTTTGAGAAATCCTTTAATCTCCATGGCAACCATTCAGCTGTGCAAAATGCCTGGGTGGACCTAGCCCCGCCTCCGAGACGCAGCTCCTCCTCAGACCTGCAGCGTAAAAGCTTCACAGAGCAGCCCTCCCTGCCTCAGCTCCTTCAGACTAGCCAGCAGCAATTAGCAAACACCTGGTGGAGCTGGTGTTGCTGGTTGTTATGGGGTTAATATAGGAGCCATGTTGTGATGACAGGGGTTTCAGAAAAAGCGTTAAATTTCAAGGACAATTTTCTTTTAAGTCACATTTGACACATGTAACATTTTGATAAAAATTAATGGTAGTTTAGTGACTTGATTATGCTGTGAAATGGACATACTGCTTCTTCAAGTTCTGCTGGTCTAAATTACTGAGAATTAAATGAGGCGTAAAAGTTTCTGACGTGAGGAAATGATTTCAAATTTGATTTTAAATGGCAGAGTTGCTTAATATTGCTAATAATACCCACTTTATCCAAAAATAGTGCTCCAGATCAGCTTCCAAGAGCCGGAGAAGCTGCAGTCCGAGCCAGCAGAGATCCAAGGTGGCGCTCTGCCATCTCCAGAGAGACCCGTCTCTTCTTGGTTTGCTGTGTGATGTCGGTGCCAGGCTTCGGATGGCCTGGCGTCCAATATTTTCTCCTCCTGCTGGGGTGTGTGTGAGTTTGCATCCAAGCACACACGTGTGCATGTAGTGTGGAGAAACACACATGCTTGGAGATTAACAGTGATGACAGATGAGGCCTGGACCGGAACATGGCTTCGGGCAAAGATCAGAGGAAAGAGGTCATTTCACAACACAACATGCACACAAAACACTGCAGAGTAAACACACACACACACACATGGAAATATTTACAATAAATCATCTGATCTGATCACCCAGACTTTATATACTAATGGGCAATTTCATGTAAGTAACAATAAATAACAAAATCATGCAAAAAAATAAAATAAAATTCCAAATCAGTTTCTTTCAATAAATGAAATGTATGAAACTGCAACAGAAACTGCAAGTGTGTCTGTCTGTGAGTTTGTTGTTCATTCAGTGGGTAGAAAAATTCTTACGTTTTACTCAATTCACAGCAGAAATACTTCATAATAAAAATACTCACGCAAAAGTAAAAAGTACAGCGCAGTAAAAATAGTTTTTCAACATTAGTCAAGTCAAGGTAACTGAGTAAATGTAACAGCTGCTAACCAACTAAAAACTTTTATGAAAGTGCAAACCAGCAACTTCCAATTTATCCTCATCAATCATTCACCTGTAAAGAAACATTTTGTCTTATTAAAACAAATTATTGGTGTAAATTTTGTCAACTTGTGGATTTTTTTTGTTGAGTTTATCTGAACTATTTGAGGGAAAAAAATCCGTTAATTGAAGGATTTAGTCAAAGTGCAAAGAAGCAACATTCTGCACAAGTGAGATGCTTTCATGCATAAACCTGAACCAAATGGAATTGGGTAGATATGTTAGCAAAAAACACAGTTTCAAACAAAGCAGGAAAGTTTAGTGTAAGAAAAAACTCAACGTGTCTAATTTCAGATGCTTTATTCAAAACAATCTTCATTTATTCTATTATTTCATAAGCAGCTATAATGTAAAACAACTCATTAAACAGACTATAAAAATAGTCCCAACAAAAAAATATACGAGATTTCAAATTTAAAAAAAAAAGAATTCAATCTTACAGATGTACAAGGCAGGAAGTAAAAAATCTTGTGTGATAAGAAGCTGAGCAACATTAGGTGTGCTGGTTTTATATTATCTTTGCGTATTTTGTAGCTGGTGAGGATTTCTCAGGGCTTCTTGCTGAGTCTGACAGGACAGGCGACTCCTGTCCCGCGCAGGCCGCAGTATCCATGTGGGTTTTTGCTCAGGTACTGCTGGTGGTAATCCTCAGCGTAATAAAACGGTTTGGCTTCTGCGATTTCTGTTGTAATTGAACCAAAACCTTCCTCTGCAAGAACCTGGATGAAGCAGAAGAAAAGAAAAGAAAAGGTTAAAAGTCAGAGCATAAATGTTGACAGGGGTTGAAAGAAAGACTCCAACTTTTCTTTAAAGGACGAACTTATTAAAACATACATTAATTAATTCATTACATGTTTTTCTTTTTTATTATAGTAAACGTATACTGTAAATTACACTACTTTTAGCTACACACTGAAATTTGTCAAATTATAGGTCATGTATGATGTTATCCATGTTAATTGTAGTTTTTTAAACTGCTAGAGATGAGATGAAAATTAGCTTCTCTTAGATGATCATGTTGATTAATACATATTGTCCCCTTTATAAAATAAATAAATTCAAATTTAAAACATTTAAAAGCAAAAATATGAATTTTAAAATGAAGCCTACATCTTGTCAAAAACAGCAAATCTCTTTTTGAAAGGACAGAATATAAGCCAAATGATTGAATCAATATAGAAAAACAAAGTAATTTTTCCTTCAAAGTTTTTATGAATAAAAGCAAACTGAAAGTATAACTATTGATGACAATCATACAGATGGATTTTAACTAAAACATCAACACAAAACCAAGACAATACATTTGCATGAATATTTACAGGCGCCTTGCAAAACATTTTATGCCACTTCCATGTAAAACATTTTCACGTTTTACAACAAAATTTTGTGTTTTAATGCCAAAACAGTCCAACACAAAGTAGAGCGCATAAATGAAATTTTACAAAATGATTCACAAATAGAAAATACTGAGTTAGGGGTGGATTGAACTAAAACATACTCAAATTGTAGATTTATGCTTTTTGTGTCTATGAATCTATTTATAACCTTTCAAACTGATGAAAAATAGATTGTATTCACAAAAGCAGTTTACGTCTCTCCCACCTCCTCCGGTGGCTACGCTACGCTAACCTGCAAAATGACGGCGCAAAGGTTGGGACAAAACGTGAGAGTCAGTTGTTCAATATTTTTTGAAAATAGTATCTTCTGTTGATTTTGCATTAACCAAATGATGTATCCATAACCACAATATAATGCCTTAATTCTGCACCTAAAAATTAACCAAAGCATAAAAAAACCTACAATCACAGCTAATAAACACCAAAACAAAACCAGGTTTAACTAACAACAACTAATAAAACCTACTAAATGCACTCTAAAAACTAACTAAAAGCAACTTAATGAGAAAAACAAAATGTCACAATAAAACTATAATGAACTAGTGGGTTAATAATGTCTTCATTTACATAATGAAGACAGTACTGGTTGGTTTCCATGTTCTTATGGTCTAAATCCAACAAATGAAGCTCATAAGAGCTTTTATAAGACAAAAAATTATTAAAAATGGACAAAATGTTGCTAAAATCTGCTGCAAACAAAGAAAAACTTGATCATTTAGACCATAAACTTTCTTAGATTCTCAAATAAAACATTTTTTTTCCTCGTCTCATGTGTTCTGTCTTTAATGCTGTTTGTGTGTCTGCATTAAACCAAATTTACCTGAAGAATCATTAACCTTTCAGCTGAACTAATCCCATCAACACCTCATCCTGCCAAGCAGCCATGAGCATCTTATACGTCTGAAGTGTAGAGAAACAGACTTACACAATCGCTGCATCGGTTGGTAATGACACCTTCTCCGGCTTGTTATAAAAATTACTCATCCAGATGGTGTGTGGGTAATTTAAAAGACAAAGAGACACGGTGCGCATGAAAACACACACACACACACACACGAGCACACAGTGATGAAAGTTTAATCTGCGGTGGAAGATGCTGCCGCGTTTTTAGCTGGAAGGTTTACAGCTCAGCTTTTTGTTTGATCATCTCATGGATGGTGGAGGAGATAAATATGGTTTGACATTTATTCGCTTAGGCTTTTATTTGCAAAGCTGCTCCTATTTCTTCTCGACTTGACAGCAGCAAACCCAAAACTCTGAGTTCATTAAGTTTATGGTTATTATCCTGTTGGTCAACAATCCTCTGGGTTGATTCTGCAGCTCGGTCCGGCATCAGCAATTCATTTTCATCAAATGAAGAAGACGAAGGCGCTCCGGTTTTACTCAGTAAAAATTTTATGTGAATGTAACGACAGTCTGGGCATCCAGGTTAATTATTTAGAGGTTGGCGCTTCATTTGATTTAGAGGAGGTACTCAACTGGAAACAAACTGCGTGCTATAATTCAGAGCTTGATTATACGCTCCATATCCTGTCATTATGTGCTATGTGTGGCTATCTATTCAGAAAAGGTTAATAAACGGTGTAATAAATCATCTTTAATATATTTTATAGGTTAATTAAAGCGCTCAGATGCGCTAAAAATGATTTTATTTGAAAAGAAAGGTGGCAGTCAGCTTGAGAACGTTACCTCCAGTGACAAATAAAATGGATCATTTCATGAAATTATGCGTTTTACACAAGCAGCAAAATAATGAAAAGGATAAAATGTTGAAATTTTGGTTGTAACATTTGGGACTGCAATCCCAGCTGCAGTGGTTTGCCTTCACACTGCACTGTCAGACAAACTGATTAAAAAAAACTGTTCCACTCCTCACCTGTGGGGACACTGTACCAAGAGCTACTGAAGGAAATGGCAGTAAAATCTCAGAAGAAGACACTGAGCACAACTTCAATCTTCATAAAATGTAAACAAGCTAACCAGACCTAGCTGGCGTAAGTGAACACCAAGTGATCTGGACACGACTCCAATAGCAGGAAGTGAACTGCAGCATAGGATTCTGGGTAAACAGAACCAAAACAAACAAGCTAGCATCTCGGTAGCAGGAGAAATGACTTGTGGTTTTCAGCCAAAAACAAAAGAGAAATCCTACAACCTCTAACATCTGACGCCTCTCCATTTTAGTTTACATTTCGTGAAGAAGGAAGCTGCGGTCCTGTCTTCTTCGGAGGTTTTTGTGTTGTTTCCTTGGTGCAGCGCCCCCTCAGGCGAGGAGGGGAACAGGTTTTTTAATTAGTTAATTTGACAGTGCAGTGTGAAATAGAACTGCAGCAAATGAAAATGTAACAAATGTTGATATTTTTGTCAAAAATCAAACTGAGTTTAATAGTCTATCATGTGTGAAAACAATCTACTAATTATCTACCTGTTGCACAAAATCCACAGGTTACAGAGTTACAGCCTGGATATTTATGTAATTTATAAATGTATATATATGGTCATGACTTCATGACAGAAGTTGCCCCAAACACTGATTAGCAACATAGTGCATCAAGTAAAAACCTTACGATTGACTACAACATGGGAAATTTCTCTGAAAGAGAAAAGTTGTGGATTTAATGCACTAAAAGCAGAGAGAAAAAAAAATCCAATATGAATAATTTCTCTAAAAACTCAAAAAACAATGTTTTAAAGCTCAATTGAAAGCAGCTTTAACGTTAAACGTTGTGACGGCTCTTCACATTTCAAAAGTCAATCCTTGAGGGAAACAGGAGTTCTTTTGTTTTAGCGCAAAAACAATCACACTAAAAGTGTCCTCAGTAATTTCACACATTGGTGGCTCTAATACGTTGAGAGAGGTAATTATTTGAAAACCATTTTAGCTTAATTGACGTCAGCACTTGGAGACTGTTAGCAAAGAAATCAGCAAACAAGCCCAGAGGGTCTGTGAGGCTTTAGAAGCAGAAGACAGGAAGAGTTCAGCTCAGCTTTCAGTCTGATTCATCACTTCCTGTGAAGTTTCTAATGGACTCGAGCTACGGTTACACATATGCAGGTAAACTGCAGACGCAACACAGCAGCTTTAATGGGATGCTGTTAGATCATCCTAAAAGCACCCAGCTGTTTTAGCTCCGGTTAAAAACAGCTGGAAAGTATTGATGACAAAGATAAAGAAACATATTTTCATGTATTTTCAAACATCAAGAGAAAATATTATTATAGTATTAATATGCATGTTATTGTTTACATCTGGATATTTAGCGCACAAAGCTGGAAGGCAAAAAGACGGTTGTTGTACATGCTGTGTGTCGCTGCGCTGCAGCAGCAGAACACTCTTTTTTATTTTTTTATTTATATTTGACATGTGTATGGAAATGTTTGTTATGATAGTTTTTATGGGACGGTAAAAGTTAATTATTTGTGACTAAAAGTGGAATAAAACCGGTTAAAATCTGTATTTAAAATAGAAAACCTCTTGTTGGTTCGTCCACAGCAGCTACGGCTCTAAACGTCACCTGGATTTAAAAGGATCTGAGTGAAATAGGAGTTCATACTGACTTAAAACTATATTGTGATATTGTAAAAAAAACACTGTTTACTGCTTGTTTTAAGATAACTGCATTGCACAGCATTTATAGCACCACAAACACAAATAAAACATGAAAAACTTTCTTGTTGCATCACTAAACAGTTCAAAGTAACCAATTAACTCCATGAACACCCAATTAATTAAGTTAATTGGATATAACCAAATTATAATCCAATTTACTGATATTTATTGATGGCTTTGTGGAACAATGGAGAAAATAGCAAATGTAACATTTTACATCATACTGTCACTTTATTTTTTTATTTATAGTGACAACAATAAATCTAAGAAATTCTTCTCGATAAATGTCTATCTTTAATGTAAAAACAAATTCCTTATTTTCCAGAACTACCTTAAATTAACCCTTAAAAAAGTTCTAAGAGTTAATTCAAGGCTGAACTGGCAGAAAATATGGCTGTTGTCCTGTTTACAGCGATTCTGCATGTGAAGCTCAAAGCGGCAGCAAACCCTGCTGTGGTGGCATCTTTATTGTCCCTCCTTCTTCTCAATGTTTTCAAAGCATTTGCTTGTGCTGGAGCCTGATGCTGTGCTAGCTGCGTGCCATAAATGCATAATTCACATCCATTAATTTGCATGTCAGAGAGGTAGATTGCTCATTTGGTATGCAAATACCTCCAACTGCTCCGGTAAAGCAGGAAAACGTGAACAACGCTGATAAGCGGCTGGGAGGAATGGAAAAAGGAAAACAGAGGCTAGGTGAAGGCAGAAGAGAGCGAATCTGTTCACAAAGTGGCAGAGGAAATAAAAGCAGCAGTTTTGTGTTTAGAAGTGGATATAAGAATGGAAAAAAATGGATCAGCCAGAAAAGATACCAGAACAATGAAAACACCCCGCTTTCAGGAGCCATGCCTGCACCCACAGGCCGAGCACACATTATTACATCAAGCAACGACACACACACACACACATTTACCACTACCTGCCATTTTAGACGCAGTGCACACCCTAATGATGGGTAGGGGGCGAGAAAAGAAAAGGGAGGCTCCTTTCATGCTGCAGACAACCACCAGCCTGCAAGGTAATTTTCTGCAGCGTTGTTGTGCCTTACACACACACACACACACCACAAATTACCCAATCATGCTCTGTGTGAACAATACAATCAAGGCAGCCGGCGAAGCGAACATGGTCAATACCGTGACACCAAATGAACTCGTCTGTTTTCCTTCTGGTTTCATTTTTTATTTTTTAAGTTTCTCATCTCTGGTTTAAACTTTTACTTCACCCTTCTCTGCTCCTCCATCTATATTTTTCATGGCAGCTGAGTAAAAAAGGGAATAAAAGAGCATTTAGCTTTGTATTTAACCGAGCTTTTCAGAAATTCAGGTCAGCGCGGCTTTGACACACTCTGGGTTTTCAGAAATAACGAACTGGGTGGCTGGATACAAAGACTTTAAAGAGATTTTTTGGAGCACAAACGTATAAATATTTGAAGGCATGTGGCGAAAAGCAGAGAGGAATTTACAGAAATGGCAGCGTTAGGCCCCTCATCATCAACTGGACTTTGTTCTGGTACAAACAATAAAAATTATGCATCATCAGAACAAACCCAAAGTGTGAGTATGAGAGCGTGTTCGTTACTTTTGCAACTGAAGCGATTTTTGAGTAGGACAGATTTAATGCCCAGATGGTTTGGCATGGAGTGTGTTTGCTAAAGGCCAAGCGCGTTCTCTCTCTCTCTCTCTCTCTCTCTCACACACACACACACACACACACACACCCCACACACACCCGTACGCACACACACATGCAGACACAGATGGGAGGGGGTGGGTGAGCCAATCTGGTGAGGAAAAAAATAAGCGGAAACAAAATCTAAGAGATTTTCAGGAGGACATGGTTGTTAGAGCTGGAGTCAAGAAATCTCTCCATTACGGAGAGAAACTCGTCTGTGCTTCTGTGAGAAAATAAAAAAAAATAACGAAACCGACGTGCCGGTGGCCTGTTTCACTGGAAGAAAATCTTTGATGTAGAGATAAAACTGATCTGATCCAACATCAGTCAGAGCTGATGTTGACATGCTGATGTCTACAGCCACCAACCTGGACACTGTGGTTTCTGTACTGATTAGTTTTACACAAACAGACGTCCACAGCCAAACAGGCTGGAAAATAAACAGCAATCGCATGGACTCACTTTAAATCCAAATAATCTGCTGCTGGCCATGAACCCCTAATTCAAAGTTTACACTCCCACAATTGTATTATACAACCATCCATCTTTGAAAAGCAGAAGTGGATCCTCCTGCACAACCGACAAGAATGGATGGTAAGTCAACTACAAAAGACGTTTCTCTTCCAGCAGCCATTGTACGGCACACACAGCGTCTTTAATCTGTTGAGCTCATCTTGTGTTGCGAGGCACCAACACAGTTTTTAATAAAAACTTTTGACATTAATCTAAAAATGTATGTCTTTTGTAGGATATTTTTTTACTTTTCAAACTCAGATATTTTCCAGTGTTTTATGATAATTTGTGAGATTAACCTAAAAATATCTATATTTTGGTGTAAATTTACTCTGTCTATTTTTAACCATCCAGTGGTCCGAATGTGCCACCATAAATAGGTCGGGGTCCAGATTTATCAATAAGCACGATAAACGTCTATTCTTTATCAAATTTTTTGATAAACAACTCAAATGTCTGAAAGTATCTTTATTTTAAACAAAAGCAGGATGAAATAAGCCTGATTTCCAGGTAAATGTTTTGCACTCATGAGCTTTTTCTTCACTTCCTTATTCCTGCAACAAACCAAAGATGATTTTTATGTATTTTAAAACTCCAAGCGCTTGTGGAAAACAAGCTGCTGAAGTAAATCAATACGTGCAGCGCCCCTTAAAAGAGCCTGACCTTCAAACGGATTAAAGCTTTAACATTTTCACTTCAGCACAGTTTTGTATTGAAGCAGTTAGAGTCACAACAATCTCCACCATCTCTGTTAATTAACCTTTTGAATCTCCACTCCTCACCTCTCCGCATGTTCACCCTCATCCTTCTATCTCTCCTCCCGGCTGCTGTTCATAGATCTGCTTACAGTTTTCGTCCCACCTTCCTGTCGGCTGACTTTGTTTTCTATTCATTCTAAACATAAAAGGCCTCAAACCAGCTGAAAGCAAAGGGACAACCCCAAAAAGCCCAGCAATAACAGAAAACCCTTTGACGCGTTTTATTTTTCAGACAGATTTTGCTGAAAAGGAAAAAGAAAAGGTTTCGAAAAGAAAAGGAAGGCCAAACAGGGTGAGGAGAAGGAGAGAAAAAAAAAGACTAATGAAGACCAGACTACACTAGAAAAGAATAGAGTAGAATAGAGTAGCCTCTACCCCCGTCAGTTTCCATGGAAACAAGCCCTTTGGTGCGATGGTGGTGGAAAAGCCTCAGCAGGAGAGGAGTCGACGAGGCAGGTGGCGTGTGAACGGCTTTTTGTGTGAGCGGACTTTAAAAGCGTTCGGACGTATGCATGTGCAAGCAGGAATAAGAGGAACGGTTCAGATGGGAGCGGGTCCGAAGAGCAGAAAGGGATGCTGGGAAGTGAAGTCAAGCTGATATGAATCCTAAAAACATTTGCAAAGCACTGATTTTTAAAAACAATGTGCATCACAGTTAACTAAAACTAACAAAGCAATGAAAACTGAGGCTGATAAATCATTTTTATTAACTGAAATACATAAAAACTAATTAATGGGGAAAAAATGGGGGAACTAAATGGAAGTCGTGCATTTATGAAACATGCTGAAATTATGGAAATAATAATATTCATTGTTGTATTTATGAGTCTTATCTATTTAAAACTGTCAAAATGATGTGAAATAAGATTTTTTTTCTCCATAAACCAGCAGTTTACGGCAGATGTCGGCAAATTTTGTTTCATTTCTCAGACTGAATCCTGATCATGTTAATTACTGACTTACAAAAACAGAAACCATTATGGAGCAATAATTAATGAACAACATGCGTCATAGTTAACTAAAACTGATGAAATAACCAAAACGTTGAAAACACAATTTTATTAACTGAAACAAATAAAAATGGTAATTAACGGTGAGAAACTGTTACTAACTGGAATTATATTGTGCCTTTATAAAAATAACTAAAACATGCTACAATTATACATATAAAATCCTTTGTTTTTGTGTTTACAAATCTTTTTCTAAGCCTTTTGTTCTGATGTGAAATAGATTTTTCTATTGTTGGCAAATTATGATACTTCATTCTCTTCCTGGAAAATCTAAAGTTGAGAGGAAACACCAGACTCAGTTGGTTGTTCAACAATAACTGAGTAAATTTTTATATAAATAGTATATTCTGTTGAGCAAATGTACCATAGAAACAAACTGATTTGGACAAACAAAAAGTCACAAAAAATAAAACTTAATTAAAAACCCAAAATATTAAAACTCAGGTCATTAGGAGAGACAGATGAAGACTGCAAAGCAAAGCATGCCTGATGCTGGAGTTTAAAATAATGCTTTTAAAAATAATTTTGGTTCAGAAAAGTTGGAAAATTAAAAAAAAAGTAATAAAAAATGTATACTTTCAATTGTTTAATAGCAGAAAAGCAGCAAAAACAGCCTGATTTCAATGAAAACAGGTCAAACTGAGTCAGTTTAGTGTTTAGGAATGGTAAATATTTAACGCAAGGGTAAAAAAAGAAAATCACCAGATTAGATCTGACCTCAGCAAACAGCGACAAAACTGAGGCAATGCGCTGCAAATCTGTGCATACAGTTATCTTAAGTGAGAGCAGGGATTTTAATGAGCTCTGTTTTTAATCCCCGCCCCCTGCTCAGCAGCAGCGGGCGCCGGGGAGGATAACGAGGAAAAATGAACACGGAAAAGTCAAAATGCCAAATGTTTAAGTCTGTGTCAGACAAAGCGAACAGAAGAAACTTTGCTCAGTATTAACTTTAGTATGAGGAGAAGATGAATTCATTTCTGGATTTTAATGCTTAACTTATGCGAGAACTAAATCAGAGGAAGAATGAAAAGTTTTACTTAAGGTTTTAAAAATATTACAGAACAGCAGCAGCTCTTTTAACCTGGGTAACCTGATGCAGTGGTGAGCCATGGGCGCCCTCTAGTGGTACTGCATGTAAACAACTATTTGCTGTGACGTGAGCTAAAGTTAGCTTAGCAAAAGATTGCGTTTACAAATAATAGTGGATAAATGGCTTATGACTGAGTCACTAAAAAGAAAAGCTGAAGATAACGATGGAAAGTTTTTGAGGGTCAGTTAAAGAACTGCTGTTTTTGAATTACGATACATAACATGCCCCAACAAAAATAATTTTATTGTAGGTGTTGAGATGCAGTTATTCAGCGTGGGGCGCAGCGCTGTTCACCATCACCAGTCAGATAACAGCGCCACACCTCACGCTGACTAACTGCATCTTAACAACTAAAATAAAATTATTCATGTTCGGCTAACTACTGGCTGAAAGAAAACGCTTGTTTTTGATAACACAACTCAAATCTATTATTTGTTTATTATGCTTCTAAATTTGGCCTCTGGTATTAAAGATTTTTGATTTTCATGTGCTTTCAGTGACTGGAAACAATCCACATTTTCAGAATCTATAAATAACTCAAAATGCCCCAAGTATGGCGAGTCACGTTTCAAAACAGCACCACCTTTCAGGTGAAGTTAGCCTTCGTGTGTTCAGGTAAAGTTAGCCTTCCTGTGTTCAGGTAAAGTTAGCCTTCCTGTGTTCAGGCGAAGTTAGCCTTCCTGTGTTCATTCTGCAGATTCCAGTCAGAACGGATGTGAAGTTAGCCTTCCTGTGTTCAGGTGAAGTTAGCCTTCCTGTGTTCATTCTGCAGATTCCAGTCAGAACGGATCATCAACCCATCAGTTGACAAAATGGCCACCTCCTTGAGTGAAAATCTAAAATTTTTTGAAGTAATTAAGAGTTCTGCCGTATCACAAACGGCATTTTGCAAGTTAAGAGGAAAATTACATCTCATTTAGGCCAACATCTTCATCTAATGGTGGACCCTTTAAAACTCAAAATGCTTTCGTTCAAATTGTTCAAATAACAAAGCCTGGTGGATCTGCTCACCTTCTGGTACTGATCCTTGGAGGCCAACGCTTCCTCAAGCTGCTGCTGAGTGTAGGCGTAGATGGCAGAGCGGTACGTTGTCCCGACATCGTTCCCCTGACGCATTCCTGAAAACACACATATTCGTTTTTTAAAACCAGGGTCTCGATGGCAGTGCAGCGTCTTTGTCTTCGGTTCTTGGCAAACGACAATTGACAGCATTTCCAAAAATATAACCTGTCTTCTTCTTCTGTCTTGGCAGAAGTGAAAGCTGTTTTTCATGACTGATCATGTCATCGTTTCACTGTCAGCTTGTCAGTCTGTCAGCCTCAATGTTTCCAGCTTTCCGAGGCCGGCTCACATATGGGATGCTGTTAATCAGTCAAACGTAGGAACAGGTTTTAAAATGATAGATATGTTGATCATATGTAGCAGAATGGAGCAGAAACTAACAGTGGGGATTACGATACATTTGTTATTATGATAAGAATTTTGACGTATTGTCACAATAAATTCCAATTAATGATATTTTTAAAAACCCAAACTGGGGTGCTGTGGTGGTGCAGGGGCAAAGCACAACCCACCTATGGAGGCCTTAGTCCTCATGCCAGCAGTTTTTTAATCCTTAAAAAAAAACCAAACTGTCAGGATAGATAGTTTTTACTATTTTTTCCACTGCTTGTTCAATGAAAACATAAATAAATATCAATACATTTTAAAATACGGTGATACAAATCACAGTTCTTTGTCTGACTCGTGTCGTAAAGAAACACATTACAAATAGTCCCAGAAGTTATTGTTGTAAGCAATAATGTTGCTGTTCTGACACCATTTTAAGTAAAATATTGGAAGTGGCAAAATACTACAAGAACACATTTGAAAAATCAATAAGCTTTAAATTCTGATGAACATTTCACCCTGAACTGGAAGAGATTATAAATATCCAAAACAACAAATGAAATGAATTACAAAGTTTCTAGAAACAAACTGTCCTTCAAATTAAAGGCTCGTTGAGAATGAATCACCAGACTGAAAACATTTAACATCCAGTTCATGGAAAGGAGAAACAATAAATCATTCAAATAGAAATTATTGACTTTGTTTTAATTTATGAGGCGATTAGTTGATTTATTGCTTATGGCGACGGGTCTAGTTGTGTCATGCAGTCATACAGCTACCAAAACAAATGTAACAAAGGCTGGTACTTTTCCTGAAACGGTGAGTTGTTTCTCCACAATGAGAACATTTAGCAGCGCGTTCATGAGGTTGATTGACAGCAATAAGACTGATTGGTTGTTTTTGGTGCATTTCTTCAGACAGCAGTAACAGCTCAAAGAGGAGATGGAGATGTGTTTTCACACATTATCACAACATGGTGACAGTTTTAACAAATATGTAAAAAATACATTTTTTATAAAAGCTACAAGCTGCAGCTTTAAGTTCATATCACACCTAACAGAAACTCAAATATAAAACCCTCCTGTTCCAGGATTTAGCCATGGTTGTTGCATTTACCTTGAGTGGGATTGTGACTTTCCCAGAAAACCTTCAGCAGGCTGTCGAAGCTGATCTTCTCTGGATGGTAAACGACTCGCACCACCTCAGTGTGTCCAGTTCTGCCTGCGAAACAACCAGGAGCATCAATGTTAGGACTTAAATATAAGTAAATGCTAAATTATGTTTCATTTATTTAGGGAAAAGAAGCTACTCAATCCAACAACAATTAGGCAACGTTCACAGAGCGAAAGTGACCAAGTCAGATTTCTTCACCCTTCATGCGGCACAGATCAGCCTTTCTGATGTTCATGGAGTTAAAACGGCCCAATTCTGATCTTTTCTCCCCCTCAAAGAAATTGGAGTTGAGCCCCTTCCAAACGTGGAAATTAAACGGATTCGTATCCATCATGTCACATTTTACCCAGTTTTTACTTCATAGATGTGAGACATGCATCATAATTCTGCACCACAATCGGTAAATAATGACTGAAAATTATAAATATGAAATTATGAAACACTGAAGCTCATCTAGAGATGGGCATTTATCGCATTGTCTTCCATTTATTATTATAAATCATTATAGGAATTTACATTTATTGTTACTCCATTAAATTCTAATTAAAGTCGTTTAAAAATCCTCAAAACTGTCTTTTTTGTTAAGTTTGAAAATGTTTCCCCACTTTAGTTCCACAAGAGCATCAATAAATATAAACTATTTTGAAAATCGGATTAAATGCATTTAGTGATACAGATCACACTTTTCTGTGTCCTAAAGAAGTGCATTACAAATGTTTTTCTAGAGCAGTATTTGTGTTTTTTAACATTTGTTGTGGGGCTGTGATTCCTTTAGCCTGCAGATGCAACATTAAATGAACCTAAAAAAGACACAATCAATACTTCTTATCGTCACCTTTATCATTATTACATTAGTAGCACAAAATATGGTGACAAAACATTGAGTTCAGATCGCCCAGCGTCTAGTGCATCACAATCCCAACACTTTTAGTTCTGACTCCAAACCCAAACGGACTTCTCTGCAGTCAATCCTCAGAACCAGAACCAAACATGGAGGAGCAGCACTCTGCTTCTATGCTCCACAAATCTGGAACAAACTTCCAGAAAACTGAAAAACGTCCGAAACACTGAATTATTTAAATCACAGACTTGATTGTTTAGAGCTGCTTTTGTTCTCAATCAGTGTTAGAACTGGAACATTGATCAACATATTTCATGAATGTTCATGATTTTGAAGACGACATTTGACAAAATGTAATGGTGCCTGTATGATGTTTGAGCTGCCTTGATAAAAACTTGATATAATCTGTTGACTGTTGGATGATCCTCTTTTTGCTACAATCACAAACAAAATCAAATGAAATCATAGCCTTTCAGCAGGTATTGATCCTTGGCAGCAACTACGAAAACTAATCATTGATTTGGTTGTTTTATGTTTTTGTGGCATAAAGTGACTGAATCATGAAATTCTTAACATGCCTTCATAGCAGAAGCTTTATGCTTTAATCTGAAAGCTTTAGGATTTCTTTCTTTTTAGATGTACGACCTTAAAAAAAGAGCAGATTTACACAAGAAAGACACAATATACATCAGGTGTCCTTGAAAGGCCAGGCTGGCCCAAAACTGATTTCTGCAGAAGAAAGATCCCTCTGCTGCGAGTCAAACAGCAGCTGGCGTTGGTAATGAGTGTGACCCATTACGTGACACCTCATCTTCTCCACGTCTCTCATTCCACCTCCACTCCTATGTCTTTCTCTGCCTTATTACTTTTTTAATATCAGGAGTTATGGATTCCTACGGCAGATATTGGCGAACAGAGACAAAGCAGCGGTCCGCATTAAATTAATGTCTCACCAGGCCAATCTCGCAGGAATAAATTCATCTCGGACTGGATGGGAAATACAGTAAAGATTGGAATCGGAGCAGAAAATAAAGCGGCAGCTGGTAGGAAATGTACATCCAGGTGCCAAATGATCTCATAATCAGGCTGTTACTCAGAATGAAGCAGTCAGGTGAACGTGTTGGATTACCAAGCAGACAAATTTTCTAATTCTGGAGAAGTTTTAAAGCCTTTTGTGCCAGAAAATAAGTTTCACTGTTTGCAGCATGAAAAAAGACAATATAAACCAAAAAAGTGGCCAACATTAGCATTCATGTGTGGTACTTTTCTTCACATTTTGCACATCTAATTTGAATGCATACTAAAAATTACACATAGTATCTTTTTTCACACGGTCTGTGTACTGTTTTTATTTCTCTCAGCCTTGAAAACAACATAAATGAGTCCCAGAGGACAATCCAACACCAGCAGCAGAATGCGACTTAACTCTCATCCCTCTCAAAGCCTCAAACTGTTTAGCAGAAGAGCTGCTCAAATCCAGGTGCTTTGCCATCCTGGAGCTCAATCAATAATAACCGGTCTAAAGAAGCAGAGTAAAGTTATGTGCAACTTCATGAAGAAAAAAAAAGGTTTCTTGATAATTTGATGCAAATATGAGTAAAATAGCTTTAAATTAAAAGTCTAAATGGCTTCAAACTTGTGCTTTAATCACCATTTACTCAAAAGGTAAAGTTGGTTTAAAAAATAAGTTTTCTTGTTATGATTTTAAAATTTCTGCTCATGCATCATATAGCTAATACATAGCTAGAATGTCCTCCAGTTAAACTTCTAATTATTTTTTATTTCAGTCTTCAAAATTAGAAGGACCTTCTTGACACAAAAATACGCCTGGAATGACCCAAAGTAGGGAACAGTTTGTACAACCCGGGACTCTCCTGAAAGTTAGCATGAATGCACACAACCATTCTCAAGCATTTTTCCTCTGACTTGTATAGAAAACAAAAAAAAAACAAAAAAAATTTACTACCTAAAATATGCATGAAAAAAAACAAAACCCTTAGCCGTGAACAAAAAGCACAGTGGAAACCAGCATTATTGTGACTGTTGTCATAGCATCAATGAAGAAAAAATACCCATAAACTAGATTTACAAGATATTTTGTTCAGACAAATTCATAAAAAAAAATGGAAACAAAAAAGGTGATTTGAAAATGAAAAATACTGATAGAAAAATAATGTAAAACTGAAAAAAAAATTTCTAAGCTGAAAATTTTTTAAAAATTTAAATAAAAAAAATACAATTGAAAAAGATAATTGAAACAATTTTTTTATAACTGAAAAAAAGATTGAAACAGAAACTTTTCAAACTGAAACTAAAAAAAGGAAAATAATAAAATATTTAAAACTGAAAATAATGTAAAGAAAACAAGGATTTGAAGCGAAAAGAAATTCCTAAATTAAAATAAGATATTTTTTAAATTAAGAATTAACTTTGAGAAAAATCAGTTAGAAAGATTGAAGAAAATGTATGAAGAAAGCTTTCAATAAATGAGACAAAACATAATAAGACTGAGAGAAGTGAACAGCGTGGGAGTGTTTTTACAAACAGGTACTTCTTCTCAAAACAGAGTAAAAATATGCAAATCTAATCATCACAAATTGGACCTAAGCTAAATATTTAACCAACAGTGAATATTCAGTTGTTGTCTTTCCTGAATGTGTTAAGGCTGGAGGAGCACTTTATTCAGCCAAGTGGCCTCTTTCAGCAAAGACACAGAGCTAATTAAAAACGCTCTATTAAGAGTTCAAACCAGCTCTCTTCACGCAGAGTTTCCTATTTATATCTAAACTGTCAACAGCATGCAAACTATGAAATGCTACAGTAACTTTCTGATAAGGAATAATGAAGAAGGAGCCAAACACACAAGAAATATGATTTAAAAACAAAACAAATCACCTCGATTTGTCCGGGGAGAAAACATCTACATGAGTAACACAGTCAACCGTGACTCTAAACATGACTCACAGATTCATACGTGGGATTTCCTCTCCTCCAATAACCCTCCAAAGCCGATAAGTCAAGCGCTCAACTTGTTCCTTCAAGCATTTCAAATGTATTCAAGTTCAGTTTTACACAATATATCCAAATGTTAGACAAGAATTGAGGAAAATAAAGAACAACTTTCAAACTTTTACAGTTTAGTCTGTAACCTTCAAACTGTGTACGCATGTTGAATATACTCAGCATTTTATCAGCAGTTATGTTTACTTAGTGATTTTTGGTGCAGGTTTGCCAAATCATAGCAAATTAGCTTTGCTTCAATCACAGAAGAGACGGGTTTCATATTTTTAAATATAATGACTTAAAAGGGACTTCCAGTTTCTGCTGCTTATAAAAACAGACCAAGTGCTAAAAAAAACAAACAAAAAAAAAAACCAGCCAGCCAGTTTTTGGAAAAAAAATTGTTGGTGTCTGAAAAAAGAGCCATTTCAAAAAACTCCTGAATGTAACGTCACAAATCAGAAGGAACTGCCCTGTTACCTGGCAACCAAAGGGAAGCACAGCCCCGTTACCTAGCAACCCCAGGGAAGCACAGCCCCGTTACTTGGCAAACCTAAGGAAGCACGGCCCTGTTACCTAGCAACTGAAGATGTTGACCATCACTGCTCCCAACAAATTCCCTAGATGTTTACATCCCTGCTGTTATTTCGCTAATTTCAAATAACATTTATGGAGTTATTTACACGTCTAAGTTTCAGTAACAATCAACAGTGTGACAGGACGACGGAAGATGGAAGAACATAATTAAGATCGGCATTTTTTACTCTGCAGAAATAATTTTGACCCTGTCAGAAGTTGCTAAAGTCAATAATAAATTCAAACTTGTCCACTGAAAGCTGCAAATTGTAACTTTTATAAAAATATATTTTTTGACATATTTGTTAAAATGGTCACTTCGCTGTGACATAGTATGAGACAGATAATGTTTTTTTTTTAATCCTCTTTCTCCTCCCAGTGCAAACTAGAAACAACCAATCAGAGCCAGGAGCTGGGTCTTAGTGCAGTCAATCAGTAAGGCCATGCTAATGGCAGATAAACAGTTTTCCTGTAATGGTGAGTTGTTTCTCTGCCATTCGCACATTTAGCAGCACACTGACAAGGTTGATTGACATCATCTGTCTCATAAACTGACACAACTTGGTGAAAGTTTTAACAAATATTTTAAAAACATATTTTTCTAAAAGTTACACACTGCAGCTTTAGTCCTTGTTTTTTAAAACCATATAGCTGAACTTTTTATTTCTGATTTCTCATCATCATCTAATAAAGATAAACTCAAACAGTTTGACTAAATAAAACCAAGTGAGACAGCAACAGACAGGTGGTGATGCGGGGCTAATGATCGATTTACTGTGTGCTGGCGGACTGGAAGAGCCACTGGGGGTCTGGACACATATCACACACACAGAAATAGTCGCTGCTCAGAGCAGTCAGGCATCAATAGCTGCCTTATCCATGTCCCGGTTTAATAGGGCCTCAGGGAAATGAGGCGCTCCTCTGTTTCTGTCCTGTTTACCAGTTTATTAACAGTCAGTAGAAAGCACATGCATGCATGTGTGTGTGTGTGTGTTGGTATGCAGAGGCTACCTGTGCACACCTCCTCGTACGTGGCGTTCGGCGTGTAGCCGCCAGAGTAGCCCACTTGGGTGGAGTAAACTCCCTTTTGTGTCCAAAACCTCCTCTCTGCTCCCCAGAAACAGCCCATGCCTTAGAGAAAGCAGAATGGATATGTTTATATATCACATCTTTTAAATGAATTGCTTCCTGTATGGCATGACTCTACTGGTGTGTATTTTCACACTTACCAAACATCACCATCTGTGTCCCCTCTGGAAAGGGCGGGATAGTCCTGTTTCCATTCACATCATGTTTGGCTGCATGAAAAGATAAAATATTGAAGTTGTTAACAATAAAAAATGTATTTAGCAAATGTTCCACCTGTTTGACTGGAAAAATAAACAGAGTCATTTTGTTTTAAATAAATGTCTGGTTGCATCTGCAAATAAACTGAAAATTATTGGGGGGTTTTTTTACATCATAATGATTGAAAACATACAAGAAAATCAGGACAGTTATTGATTATTGACATATAATCAATAACCATCTCAGTCTGATATTAGATTCAAAGTAATTCTACAAATTAGAATATACATCCAATTATTCTCTATTGTCAGGTTTAAATTACCTTTTGAAAACCTGGGGTCTATTTTTAGAACATTTTATGTCCCATTTCATTTATTGCAGATGATATTCAGATTTACATGAATAAAAATAAAAATCCCTGTTAGAGCATGGATGGACTCAAACTGAAATAAAAACAAAACGAAATGTCATTTGTATGGAAGGGTTTGTTTATTATGACACAACAACGTCTTGTGTTGTCTGTGGAAGCTTTTTAAAACTGGAAAAACAGGTTCAGCTGTTCAATCAGGCTTCTTTCTGCTTAGTTTTTTTTTTGGCTGAAATTGTGCAAGTTGGAATTACAAAAATAAATCTGCTTAATGGAAACACACCAGCTTCGAAAAACCTATTTTTTTTTTGCATTTAAACACAACTGGATGTTACTACTGGTGGGAAATATAAAGAAATGGTAGGAGTATGATGCACAGCATGTTTTCTGAGGACTTATCGCATGAGCAAACTTATTCAAGCGTGATTTTAATTGAGTTTCTTATTTAATCAAAACACCACAATTACGCAATTGTGTCATTTCAATATGAGACAAAGTTTTATGAACATTTGTAATGGAAACGCAGCTAATGAGTCCACTGGTTTAATTGGCTTAAAGGGAATTTTTGTTGCTGTCAGTATTACAACAGGTTATTCTTCTCAAATAACCTTTACTTATGTAAAGAGTATAACCTTTTTACTTTTTATACAAGAGTAAAAAGGTTATAGAAACTGTGAAAATGTTGCCTGAAAGCATATTCACATTTGTTTCCTGTTGTTGTTCCCTTTCAAATGTTTGATGTTTAAACGTTCAGCTTCATCCTCACTAAAGACGTACATGTTTATTAATCGAGAACGTTCAGAGACACCCAGAACACGGCACCAAGTAGCCCTAAAAGCTGAGCACACAGTGACCCAGTTAAACAGGGTTTGCAGATTTTCAGAGCAGCTGCGCTCCGTCCAATCAGTGGCGAGCCAGAGGTGCATGAGGACGTATAAACGGCCATGCAGCCACCTGGCTCAGCCAGACGCATTAACTTTGGCTTGCTGCGGGCTGCGCGTGTGCAGATGGTTTACTGAGGGGGAGGAAGATGGATTCAGAAAAAATTTGAATGATGGGGGAGAATAAAAATGAAGCAAACATCTGGATCCACACACACACACACACACACACGTTCAGCGTCTTCATGCATAGATGCATAATTGTCATGAGGGCTGCATGCTGATAGACAAGAGCTAGAGAACCGGTGCTGCCAAGCAATCAGCAACACACACGCAGAGTGATAATCAGCTTGAGGTTTCTGTTCTGCTCTCAGCATTCTCAAGTTTTGCAAACACGCATCATCTGATTCTGAGTCAGTGAGTTTAGTCTGATTACATGAGGAGCCTTTCATTGTGAAGGATGTTCTGTATTCTGCACAGGAAACGTTTCAGCTGCTGCAGGGAAAACATCTCAGCCTCTTTAAAGAGGATTATTCATGTTCCTGAAGCCACTGCTGGTTTTTTCAGAGCAGCATGCAGACATGCAAAATTCATGTATGTTTCTTTCTGAAAACTCCACCTTTAAAAAAATATGCATTTTCACATATTTTTCAAAACTGTCACAAAGTCATGATCGTTTGATATGAGATCTGTGGAAAGACTAATCTCCTCCACCTCCTTCCCATTTGTGGTTGTTTCTAGTTGGAACCTGGAGAAGGAGTTCGATTTATTCACATTACCCGTCTCATAACTAACCATCACCATGTTGCGACAGTTTCAACAAATATGTAAAAATAACATAATGCAGCTTTAAAATGTACAATTTCTTAGCCTAACAAACCCTACAACATGACAAACATACACTTCATATAAAAAGTATCCAACCCTTTGGATATTTACTCTTTTTGTGACCTAATTTCCAACTGATTTCAAAAGTCGGATAGTTGGTTTTTTTTCCAAGCATATTTTTGACTTTTCAATTTCAGAAATTTTCAAGTGTTTTCTAGGAAACTTTTGAGATGATTTTTTGGAAGAAATTTACCCCCTTTTTTTTAATCTACAATGACTCCAATACGCTGTCGTAGCAACTGCCTATTTTCTATTTTATCCTACATATTTCTATTTAAATATGTAATTGTAAGTATTTTGTGAAAATCAGTTTGACTGTGACAATATTCTTCATTCAAAAAGTCAATTTTGTTGATCATGATTGATAAATAAAAGCAATAAAAACATAAAACATCTGAATACTTCTTCCTGTAGGATTGCTGGGGTATTTTTTGTGTTATTTTTAACAGCCACAGTAAACCAAAGCATAACTAAATTATTAAGCCAACACTTTCCTCCTACAAAACTGACTTTATTTTCAACCGCAGAAACAGCAAAGACCCAGAACAAAGTCAGCGATGCCCCAGTTTTCAGATGCTACAAATCCTGCAGGAAAGCTCCGAAATAAAACATGCAAACTAAATGTAGAAAAGAAATAAAGGTTGGTGAACAACACACAGAGCATTCTACCACATCCCTCAAATCTTAATGATTTTAAATGGAGATTTAAAATCCCGAGACGGATCCTCAGCCTCGTTTTTCCTCCCTCCTCCGCTCACATTATCCTCTGCCCGTGTGTGTGTGTGTGTTGGTAATGGCTGCCTTCAGGGAACTGCAAAGGCATGTTCATTACAGGACACACACACACACACAGATAAACAATTTAAATGTAAATGTCAGTAGGAAAGAAAATAAGTCCAGACAGAATACTAATGAGCTTAACAGCTCGCTGAGTGTGTGACAGAAGAATCAAGAAACAACAAAGAAGCAGCAGAAGATGCAGATCAGCTGCTTATTATATCTGTCCTGCTGTGCAGCCGATGTTCTTCTGTATCTTCAAATGTAAACATCTTCCTCAGATGAAGAGAATCCAAGAACACACCTGCAGTTGTTAGAACTTGTTCAAGTAATCGGCGACAAATGAGTGAAAAGATTCTTTAGCTTAAAACTGATTTTACGTCACTTAAGTGTTTGTTTCCTGAACAAACGCAATGATTAATCAAACACATATTTTTACTTTGGTTTATTGGACCTATGCATCCTCACAGAAAAGCATATGAGTACAAAAAAAAATGCATATATACAGTATAAATATATGTATATATACTTTTTTTTCTGGTTTCTATTAAAACCAGAAATATTAGCAGTTTTCCTCCATGTTTTCAGCTGTGAAGATGTTGTCATTTCAGCTTCATGCTAGTCGGGTCAATCTGAGCCTTAATCAACTGCTGCAGCCAATTAAGGTTGCTGGAGGCAACATCAGACTAATTTTAGCACATATATTAAAATAGTCTGCTCCAATAACAACATGGGCCTATTTTATATAAATTTTTTGGATGAAGCCGCATTAATATGAGAACAAACAAGCAGAGCAGGAAGCCAGACCAAGAAATTCCTCAGAGAATGAGGACAGTCTTCAAAAACAGACTGCAGATTTAGGATTAAATAAAACTAAAGATGACCAGCAACACCAGGCTGCAGAAACAGAAATCTAGTTTTCAATACAATCTGTGTTCTTTTCTTACATCAATGCATCATAAAAAACTAAATTCTTCATAAGAGTAGAAGGAAAAGTTCATTTCTGTTGTGGGCTTTTATAGCAATAGCTGCTGCACTGAAAAAACACAAAATCTTACCAAGTGATTTTTGGTCTAATTTCTACTGCAAATATTAAATTATTTCACTTATAAAATGGGAAAAATATCATGTTATAAGTTAAATCATCTACCACTGGAAACAGCAGTTTTTCAGTTAACATTAAGGAGTTATTGAATTAGAATAAGCTCCTTTATCTTGCTGAAAGGTTTCTTGTAAGTAAGTTTTGTCTTATTTCAAGTGTACTGAGATATTTGCACTAGAAACTAGATCAAAATTACTTGGTAAGATTTTGTGTTTTTGCAGTGAATTGTTGTCGAAATGCTAACATTTCCAACTTGATACCATTTTCAAAACTGTTTTAGGTTTACGTCTTGTATTATTTTGACTATTCTGGTACGAGTTTATTCTCATAATTTAATGACTTTATTTCCAGTTTTATATTTTTTATTTATTTACTTTTTCTTCATATGGCCCTCTGACGTACTAAAGAGGATCTTGTACGTTTTTCTTTCTTTTTTATGGATTTCGACCAAAATGAGAATCTTTGAATGTATTTTTTTTAGACTCATTATATTGAAGTATCAATTATTTTTTAAAATCCTTTAAGCTGCGTTGATATAAGTATTTTCTTGTCCTTAATCAAAAATAATTAATCTATTTGTTTTGTTTGTTCTCATTTACAAATCCTGCACAGCTCATGTCTACTAAACTCCTTCAGACAATAACAGGAGACATTTAAACGTTGTAACAGTAAAAAGAAAAGCAGTAACATATTTTATATTAAACAGCACTAGTTGTCACTCCAACGGGACGAAGCAACTGACTGCATTAGATCCATGTCATGTTTGCTAAACTGATTTCAGCTGTAAGAGCCCAGTTTCTAATTTGCTTTTATTTGGTTGTGTAGAGCAGTGTAAGAGCTTAGGAAGCATTTCAGGACACTTCACATCAAACAGTAAGCCACTTCATTTTAGCTGCAAAGTGTGTGTGGGGGTTCGGGGGGGGACTAACTAGGATGCCTCCCAGTCTCTTTCTTTCCCAGCATCCAGAATCCTGTCACAATAATAAGCCTGATCACAGAGCAGGCCTTTATCCATGGTGACATCTGTACCACACACACACACACACACACCCACACACACACACACACACACACACACACACACACACACACACACACACACACACGCCCTCTATTAGTGCTGCTCTATTTCAGCTGTGTGTGTAAAGGCAGCCAGAGCAGCTCCTGAATCAGCCAATCAGAGCACAGTACACTCTGCTTTATCTCTGCAGGCCTTCATCACTTTTTAATTTTCTGTTGAGACGATAAAGATAACAAAAGACACTCCTGAAATATGCAAGATAAGGAAACAATCAACGGGTCAGCCTGGAAGTTGTTTCATGATGGAACTGTCTTATTCACATTCATTTCCACCCTAAAGACTTGACTATTTTTAAAGAGAAAACTATGGAAAGACCAATCTAGGTGACAATCTAGTTTTATTCATTTATTTTCTTGTGACTTTTTGTCAAATTCAATTAGTTTTAATTAGTTTCTAGAGTGTGTTAGCTAGTTTTTATTAGTTAAATGTTGCTTAGTTTTAGTCTAGTTTTACTGGTTGCAATATTAGTTTTTTCACACTTTTTTCAGTAAAGTAACTCCTATGATGAGCTCAGCTGATGCTTAGCTCCACCAAGTGTTTGCTAATTGTTGCTGGCTAGTCTGAAGGAGCTGAGTAAGTCTAGTTGTGTGAGGTGAAAGCTTGGCATGTTGGAAACTGCAGCTCAGAGGAGGAGTTTCGTCCTCGGAGGCGGGGCTAAGTCCAGGCGTTTTGGTTGCCATGGAAATGAAAAGATTTTTTCAAACATGCATGAAAGAATCAAGCAACACTTCAGATATGTCTTTGATGAACATTATAAACATGATGTAAAGCTCAAAAAAGTTGATTTTTTTACACTTTAAGGTATCGATTGAAAGGAATATTTGGTTGAACAGATTAGTTGGTACTGGATCTGGAAGTTTTTTTGATAACTCGGAGAACTCAGCAGCATTGTGATAAAATACTGACAGGTCACAGGCTTGTACATCTCCATCTTCGCTACCAACACGTCCCGGTTGGCACGGCGACTGGAGAAGAGTTGAAACCTGTGCTGAATGTTCAGCAGCCTCTCCTCACCTTCCCACAGGAGCTCCAGAGTTGACAGTGATAAATGAAGCACTGCAGTTAATGTCTGGCTGGGGGGACATTGGCGGAGACACACGCACACCCCCACACACACAAACAAGATTGGCTACACCGTGCTGCAATTAAATCTACAAAGTAACCTCCCCCCACCTTCCCCTCTGCCTACGTCTCTCTCTGATTGCTTGGTTTCTCCATCTCTTCCTCCTCACGTTCCCATCATCCTCCATTTCCCCCCTGTCCTTTTTTTTCTCTCAATCTGAGCTTCTCAATCAGCTGCTCTGATTGCCGTCTTTGTTTTTATTACCGTCTGTCATGACAGCCATCAGTGTTATCCTTATTGCTCTGCGTGTTTGCCTCGCAGCGTATGGGAAAAACTCAAGGAAGTTGCGGCAAGCCAGTTTATGCAAATTGTTAAATCGCAGTCGAACCATGGAAATATTTAACAGGAATTCAATTGCTGCAAAAATTGAAATATATTTTCAGCTTGGCGATTTATGCAAATTGCATGGCCAGATAGTAATTAAAAAAAACATTGGAGCTGAGCTAATGGAAACGAGTTGCAGTTATCAACGGGCATTAAGTCATCCTTCTTTGTATTTCATAACTACTGCAACTTCATAAAAAGCAGGTTTTCACACACTTCTGAGTCAATATGCAATATTTCTTTGCATATTTTGAAGCAATTCTTTTAAAAAGTAAAGAAAAAGGTTTCATCATAGTGCAGATATGCTTTTTTTTACAGCACAGTGAGCTGTAATGTTTTGTGGATGAACCAAACCATTTCTCTATCAACATTTTTTTTGCACAATTTTAGAAAACGTTAACAGAAACAGCAAAATTCTAAATGCAAATTGAGGATGTCTTTTCCTTTTGACTCTGTATCAATCAAAAAAAGAAAAGGCAGATATTTATATTATTCTACTTCTTTCTTCTTTTTTTCATTCATGATTTTGTTTAATTTGCTGCATAAATTATTCATATTTACTATAGAGTGAATGAAATAGAAAATGAAATTAAATGAAATTTCATCAGGTGTGGCTGTAATGAAGATACAGTTACAAGCTACATATACAATATATAATCAAATGATCATATGATCAATATCAATAGAAAATACGTCTGATAGAATATTTAATAATTTCACTTAACTTCAATCCAGAACCACGAGGCATTCTGGGAGATGTAGGCAGACGAAAAGCTTTAGTAGCTTAACCTCTCGCTGCTAGCTAAGCTAAATTAATGGAATCAACTAACTCACTCTCTGGTTACCTAGCAACTCACTCATTCTTTGGTTACCTAGCAACAAACCTTGGGTTACCGAGCAGGTTAAGGTTTCACCACTGTGCCTCTTCTAAAAACAACGGCGTGGAGTGAAAACTGTAGATAAAGTAGTAAAGGTCATGTCTACTGTTTGGTTGTTTCTCAGCTGTTTAAAACAAAAAACAATTAATCAATAAATGTTGATACCGACTGAAATGAAACGCTTATATCGTGATACGTTTTTTTTCAGCCATATTGTCCAGGCCGACACGAAGCAAACATCTCAGAAAAATGGAGGCACAGACGTTTGTTAAGCCAGAACCTTTTCTGTAAGTGTTTCCATCTTCATCTTTTAATTAGAATTAGGTTTGTACATAAAATTGCCAGGATTAGGTTAGCTTAGCTGCCTAGCTTTTTCTTTAGTAAAGAAAAATCAAAGAATTATTCAAAATATAATTTTAGGAAAATTTTAAATCGATTCAAAAGGAATTGGAAATGCGATTCTCAATAAAATCGATTTCTCCCTGCACCTCCAGTAAATATATTAAATATTGCACAGTGGATTAAATCGTAGCACTGTTGCCTTTGTCAATGTTAGAATCTGGTCACATAAATAACTAGTGGTCACCAACTACATGAAATGCAAAATGAATTATTACTGGCACCAAGTTTTTGTATTTTCTTTGTTTTGCTGTCCTTTACTTCGTCTTTCTTAGACTCTGAAAACAGCTGACTGACGGCTGTGAGTGTAGTTAGAGTAGAGGTGGGGGTTGATAAGCCTCCACAGGGCCTTTCTGCCGTGTGTGAAAGAGAGAGAGAGCTTCCCTACGGGTTCGACTCAATCGATTGCTCACAGCCATTAGTTGTGAGACAGTGTGCGGTGCAGAGAATCGGACTTAATGCACTTTGCACTGGCAGGCTGATTGGACCCTTTCAGACCTCTATGTGTTATAGTAATGGCTTTTTGCATTCACACTTTCTGTAAGTGGAATGCATGTGGAAAATGTTGACGGCTGCAGTCAGATAGAGCTGCGATGCATGTGGAATATTTCACTACAAAGGCTGTAACTCACACATGAAATGTGATTATTTATAGCAGAACGACAGAATCCTAATGCTGGAAATAAATCTACAATATAAATTTAGAGCATCTGTAAATCACAAGCAGTTGCTGTAATTCACATCATTACATATTCCTTTAAGAAAACGTTATTTCTGCATCTTTTAACTGTTAAAACTGGAGGTGATTTGGGTGTCAGAGTAACTCTCAGCACTGCCTTTTTCAGGTAAGATAATGACTGCTCATAAATACTTCACATAAGCATTAATTGGCTATTTGAGTGTGTCTTCAACTAAAATATGTTTCACATCATCATATGGAAAGTTTAGATATTTACAAAAGACTTTGAATGATAAGATTATCTAAGCAAACACTTCAGTAACAACCGACCTCGCAGCCTGAGTCTTTTTGCTTCTCTTCATCTTTTCACTTCCCTCCATCCGTGCCAATCTGCAGGCCGTCCTCATCCATTATGCCTCTCACATTCACCCCTAAACACTTGTCATTTTTCCTGTCAAGGTTATCAGGGCAGTGTCGACAACAACGAGCCACGCTGATGAAATCTTGCACAAAGAGAGGCTCATTTATCCACAAGAATCCATCTGTGTTGTTGTGGAAACGGCACTGATAAACGCAGATGGACTGAAGCAAGGAAGCAACAGCCTGATAAGACTGAAGATACTTAACATGTACAAGAAACACGACTGTCAAAACTGATTCAGGTTGGCAGGAAAAATCTGACTTGAGTCGCGACATTCAAGCAAATCAGCAGATTTTCACTAACAAGCAAATGTTTAATGATACAAACGGTGAAAACAAATTAAGAAATGGCATCAATAACTACAGTGCCGCGTGTCTGACAGCTCTGATTGTGTGCAGATGTAGCTGCTGTGGGTCCTTCATGTGGAAACAGGGAAACATCTGGCTGCACCGAGCTTTCAGCTGTCACACTATGAGCTGCCAGGAAGCTACTTTTGATTTTTTTTATCACAGCAAAACTGCACTGAAATCTCTCAATATCATGCCAGTATTTACAAAAAAAGAGCCTCAAAAAACAGCAAAAGTATCACTAAAATAAGCCTCCCGTTGCCCACAAGCACACCAGCTAATGAAGGGACTCTGCTGCACCAGCAGCCAGATGTTTGAACATCTGCATCAAGCTGTGATGAAGGAGACACACTCTTCTTCATTAGTCTTTTGTCCATCTGGATATAAAGGTGGGGAGGCTTTGCAGGCCAGCATAACATATCACACTCAATGAAATAAATTGTCCTAGAAATTAGTGCAATAAATTATGACATTGTTATTTTGAGGCCATTTTAAATCGGAATAATAGTATAAAAGCGCAACTAAACCTTTTTCAAAACTCAAAAAACATTTCAAATATTCAAAATAAACAAATAAAACAACCAAAACAACAATAACTGAATTTAATTTTAAAGTTTCTGCAACCAAAATGACAGCAATTCTCATAATTAATAATTTTGTTTACAGAGACTTCATAATTAATTTTATTTGTTGTTTCTGTTGTTTTATTTATTTTGTATCTCTAAAATAGCTTCCAATTCCAGTGTTAAAATTGGAAGCCATTTTTAACACTTCATCAGACGGTAAAGTTTATTGATCGTTCAGAATATATTCTTGCATCAATATTCCATTATCATTATATTCCTTACAATGAAGTCAAAACAACAATATCATTGTTTATCACAATAACTTCTGGGACAATTTATCATCCAGCAAAATTTGGACAATAATGCAGATTTACTTTCTGCATTATTTCATCTCATGCAACAGGTTGGAGACATCCTGGCATTCTAACCAGCTGAACCTTTAATATATGGAAAGAAAACTGTGAAGTCATGAAAAAGTATCTTACCAAGTTTTGATGCAGAAGAACACCGAGAACTCCACACTACTGATCCCAATATACGTACATGCTCTATTCAGAACCGGAGTGCATCAAAAGTAGAAAACGTATTTTAAAGACGTGACAGGAATTGATGTTATAAAATCTGGCCTGTTTCTCTCTTCTCGCTTTGCTGCATTTAAATGCGTTTCCATTTTAACAGCACTATTCCCAATAGTTTGGTCACTGACACAAACCTCTTGCTTGGTGCGCGGTTGGCCTTCTTCTGGCTCCGACTGGCCTTTCTGTGGTTTAACATTGTCTAGGAGAATACCAACTAATATAAAATCTGTTGTTTTTCAGTTGTCCTCCAAAACCCAAACACGTCCAACGGCCCCGAATCTGACTTGTGAAGCAGAAGAAAAAAAAATAATAATCTTTTGTCTTTGACTCCCAAATCCCAGAAGTTCAGTTTCCAGTCGATTCAGTTAAAATATGGATTTTTTTTGTTTGTTTTTTCGTCACAGATGCTGAAATTGTCCCCATGCTTCACCACAACCACCATGCCTGGACGTTTCCTGATTTCCTCTGGCGCTGCAGCCCTAAACCAGACAGACAAAAGAAAGGAAGCCCTGCCAAGTCTCTACTGCAGGCATAGGCTTTTCCTTTCCCCTCCACTCCCTCGTGCTTTCTTCTGTTCCCCAGAAGCGTTGGCGAAGCTCCAGTAAGTCTGCCATGCCGCCTGAACCTTCCCGTCCGTCCCGATCGTCGTTTCGCTGCGGACCCCCGCCCTCCTAACCCCTTCGCTCCCACATCCTCCTTCTCCAGTCCAACCCCTTCCAAACCGACCAAAGTAGTCCAACTACTTCACTCGGTGTTTAGCTGTTGATTAAATCTGAAAAAGCTCAAACATTTTAACACAACGCTAATCAGATCTTAAGTCTCAGATACAGCTGAGTCAACACTCCATTCACCAGACAACCTTCATGTTTGCTGCTTGTAAGTAAAGGCAAGCATAAAGGGCAGCGAGTGCGTGCTTCTGTTTGTCCTGGGCCCTTCATTCAGTGCCAGAGCAGACCTATTCATCATGTGCCAAGGCTCAGCGCCCTCACTTGTACTGAAGTGGGGGCATCTTGGTGCCAACTGCCCTCACTGCCAACTTAGTGCTGCTGTCGGCCTGTTTATGCACACAGAAAGCTCCCTATCTCACAAACACACAAACACTGTGCCAGGCATGTTTATTGGCACCACCGGTAAAGATATAGCAAGTCTTAGCATATCTTTCATTGCAGCAGCATAATCTCGCTCTAAAAAGATTCTCTAACCTTAAAAATGGGCGACTTTATTCACTGAAAAATCTGCAGTGCTGACAGTTTTCACAACATACAAGCCTTTATTTAATTTATATATCTGTATTTTCAACTTATCAAATTATCTAGGAACTGGTAGAATTCCTAGCTTTTATTTCTCTGGGGGTACAAATATGATGTTACACACAGACTACTAGAAACCAAAAATATTTTTTTTTGATTGCAAACAGTCAAGTTGGCTTTGACATGAAATGAAAGATGAAATAAGTGATGCGGTGGCTCCGTTTCTGAGGACGCTGAACTAAATGCAGCTCACCTTGCCAATATGTAGCAGTGTCCTGTTAAAACACAAAGTTTGGTAACTGGGATTTTTAAAAAAGTAACTATTTTACACACTTGTGATTTTGATTTGATATTTTTGACATTTTTTTCATGGTGCATGGGTGGAACTAATCTAAAGACATGTCGGCAACACAGACAAAAACTCTACTACACTATTTTTATGTGGTTTGCAACTACCAACAATTATATTTTTAACATTTTTAAAATATAGTCCGGAGACAGTTGCTAAAGCTGTCATAAAAGGCAGCTTTCTGGTTCAGTGAAATCAATTTTTGCTAGGCGTTTCCCTCCTTAATATGGCGGATCTCATGACGTATTACAACAAAAACAGGCGCTGCTGAACCGAGGTGCGCATGCGCAAGCTACAGCAGGCGCTGCTAACTGACAAAAATAACTTTTAGGACTTTTTACAGTAATTTGTGACCCCGGTCACGGTTTATGATTCTAAAGACATTATTTACTGACAAGAACTACGCGAATTAAACACCAGAAACCGTTAAGTTCGGTTCAAGAGGCTTGAAAACAAGCGAAGTTTGGTAAAAGCTAGCTCAGTCTTACCGGAGACTTTGATGCTGTCAGCCCGGCCAGGTAGCGCTGTCTCTGGGGTTGGCATCTGTGTTTTGGTGGCCATGTCTCCCATTCTACTGTTGATAATGTGACGCCAAATCAGACGCAGCCTGGAGGAGGAGACCATTGAAACCGGAGCAGCTGGTTACCCGCAGAGCTGCATAACAGCTAGCTTACCTAACGTTAGCACGGAGCTGATGTAACAGGGGCGCAGCGCTGTTACCCAACAGTCACCACAAACATGCTCTGCATAACTTATATAAACATAACAACAGAATAAATTATTGAAACTATAACTGAGACAAATTGTTCGTTCTGTAAAGAAATAATTTTAAATTTACGTTGTAGGACCAAAACAGTCATTTCTTACGTGAATTAATATTTTTTGTTAAATTAATGTTGCAGACAGAAACTTAGTCAAACAAACAACTAGGTGACTAAATAATGAACTAAGGGGCAGTGGTATTTTTAAAAAGATGTAAACTGGAAAAAAGAAAACTACTAAATAATGTATTTTTTCACTTGCAAAACTTTTGTTCTTTTTTTTTTGTTTTAAATTATTTTTTCTGTTTACATTTTTTAACAAACTTTCTGTCCCCTATTTGTCTCCACAAATACCTTTCTAAAAGTATTTTCAAAACATACTCTTAATCTGAAAATTGAGCCTTATTAGAAGGCATTTTGTAAGTCTCTGATTGTATTTCAGAGTATTGATACCCAGGAAGGAGCTGGTCCAATCAGCACCAAGCAGAACCATTAAGTGAACTGGTTCCCAGTTTACTAGGAGAAAGATGGAAAGAGACAGATGCTGATGAAGAACCCAGGAGGAACGCTGCTTGTGCTGAAAAAATGTTCCTATTGGTGTCTGTATGAAAGGTGAGAATCATCAATAATTCAGCAGCAGCAAACCCGTCAATATCACCACACAGGAGAGTTGTGGTTTTTTTCTGCATCACAAACCCATAATAACTGAGTTTGTTATAAAAACCACAACCAAAAGCTTTTAGATAATAAAGCATCAATGTCAAGGCTAAATGGCTGATCTGGTTTGGTGGTTTTTCAGGTCCTCATATGAAGCAAAACACTCAAAGATGTTTGGTTTGAAGGAGGATATTAAACGACATCAACTTTATTCATCTTAATTTCATAAATAGTAAAAGTGACAAAGTAAAACCACTTCAAATGAATAAAAATATATTAACAGCTTAGAAATATTTAATGCACTAACTTGCTCTCTAAATAATAGATTTAAGATGTTAGTTTGTCTTTATTTTGTGAACTTCTTTCTGATCCAAATCTTAACTACCTGGATCCCACATAGTTCGATTTTGGCATATATAAGGGAGAAAAGGATCTAAAATGGAGATTTTACCACAAATAACTGAGCTTGAAAAGGTGGAACTGATAGTTACAGATTATCCGCTGCCTACATGTGCACAAGTGTATTAATGTATAATTCTTCTCAAGCGTACTGGGGTCATTGTAGATAAAAACATTTTTTATTCATTTTATTTATATTTTTTTTTAGAAAAAACAAGGACATCTATGAGCTTGAAATGCCGAAAATTTACTTGGAAAAAACGTGGAAATTTTTAGAGGAATCTCAGAAATTAGAAAAACAAGGACTTTTCTGAGCTTGAAATATTGAAAATTTACTTGAAAAAAATGTTTTATGAGTCTCAGAGGTTTTCTAGAAAAAAAAACAATCAAAAGTCTGCTTTTGAAATGTTGAAAACTTTCTAGAATAAAACTTGGTCATTTCTGAGTTCAGATGAGAGTAAAGCCTGAATACTTTGCTGCAAAACCGGAAAACTGATGTATAAAAGACAGATCTCTAACATACAAATCTTACAACCTGACATCACTTTCATGACGTTTTACTGTTGCAATCTTTCTTATTTAAAGGAAATATTTGGCGCCCCTCTATGTAGCGCCGCTATGCTTCCTATACAGTGGCTTCCCACTTTTTGCGCCACCATGTGCACTTATGCAGAGTCATGAGCAGATCCTGAAGTAGCCTTGTCAAATATCCTTTTAAAAACAAGTAGAAAGCTGAAAAATGTGAAAACTGAGGATTGCTTCAGAAAAAGGACAGATCTTTGACATCCAGATCTTAGAACCTTTCATGACTTTCATAAAGTTCTACTGTTACTATCTTTCCTATTTAAAGGAGATGTCGTTTCGGTTTTAATGAGATATAAATCTCATGTTTCAGTGTTCTCCACTAATTTTTCCGCCATTGTTTGGCGCCCCCTCTAACGCAGCGCCCATATAGTGCATTTACGTCACGTGTTCAGTCATGAGCAGGTATTGGTCGAATGTCCTTTAAAAAACAAGCAGAAAGCTGAAAGCTGTGAAAACTGAAGGGAAAGACAGGTTCTTGTCATCCAGACCTTTCAGCTCATGACGATGAGTGACGGTAATTATCTAAATGTGAGACACAACCGACATATTAAAAAAAAAAAAAAACTTTCCATGTTTAATATTTCCGGAAACCATCTGGATTCACCTAAATCATGGGCAGTCAGGTGAGCCAGATGCTTTCACTCGGCCTTTCCTCCCCCTTCCTGAGGAGGATGAGGATGTGAAAACCTGCCTTCATCTGACTCCCTCTCTCTCAGAGGACCACCCCTCCCCTCTCCTCTTTCCTCTCCATCTGACTGCGCCCGACTTCTTTCCCTCCATCCTGCCACAGAGCTGCGCGGACTGCAGCCAGCGCACCGAGGAAGGAAGCGACATTTTCAGCGTCTGCATGTCTTCTTCTTTACTTCTTCCTCTTCTTCTTGACTCTGGACTATGTCTGCTTAGCGATCTCCTCTGGAGGGTCAAACTCTTCATCTGCAGAGGGGAGGACGGTGTGATCTCTGCATCCCCCGCATCACCATCATCATCATCATCATCCCTCCGCATCCCTCCATGGAGAGGATTAAATCCCGCAGAAGCCGATTACTTCTTGTTCTTTAGTGAAAATCGCGCCGTTTATTCAGCTCCTTGCTTTTGGAAGGTATTGTTCGGTTTTGCGTTTATTTGAAACTGAAATTGACGCTTTAAGTGCGTTTCTTTGCAAACGCCGCAGTGTGCTGTCGCGCTCTGCGGAACTGCTTCCTCGTTGTCATAAAAAACATTTGATATGATAAAAGTGACATTTATCTCCTTAAGAGGTCATGATGTAATGTGAAGCTCTGATCAGAGGGGACAGTCATTTTTAGAGGTGTTTTGCAAATATTTCGTTTCTGTTTGATTGCTGCATATTAAAAATGGTTAATAGTGGCTTCAAACCTCCCAGCCGACCCCCACAAAGGAGCCCACCCTCCTCCTCTGCTCCCCCTCTGCGTTTTTAGCCTACATGAGCTATCTGGGTCATTTGCATTTCTGCGTTTAATGAGGCTGCAGATGGCTCCGTGTCTTTTCATTTCTACCTGAGAGCCGCTGAGCTGCACTGATTCACCTCTGATCTCGTTTCTGCATCATTTTCTCCCTTTTTTATTTGGAGCTGACATGATGTGTGAACTGATGCGGGATGATGGGTAGAGCTGCAGCCGCAGCTTCCACCGCTGCAGCAGTGCTGTATAAGAACGCACATTATGGCTGCTGGATAATGGAGGGTAATGCTCTGAATGTCCGCAGTGCTGCTGCTGCTGCTGCTTAAAGGACCATACCGGCGTTTTTTAACCGGATCTGGCAACATTAGATACACATACCGGGCATGCATTGCATTTTGAAAAACGTAATGCATCTTTCCGCTCTGCCAGTAAGCCATTATTAGTTTCCACTGTGGGATCAAAATCAATTTGTAGAGATTTTACACCTGCAGCAGACAGACAATCAATTTCAGAGAGCATTAGATCCATACTGGCAACTCTGGAGCTCCTTTTTTTTTTCACAATTACAACCAAATGTAAATGTAATTTTTTTTTACAGACATAATAATCATTTTCACCTTTCTAAATGTTAAAATGTGAGGCACATTGCAGCGTTTTGTTTGACTAAAATAAAACCAACATTTCATGGATTTTTGGGCGGTGGTGAAACTGGAGGTCAGATCAAAAACACAAACTAAAACGAGAACATTTCAGTTTTTATGTGGACTGAGAATCTCAGAGTTCCCAGGGTAATAATTCACCTCAACACATTAAATGCATTCAGGGAATCTGAACCTGAGTGACAAGTAGACTTTGAATCACAAAATTTTACCTATTTTATCATAAATGCTCAGAAATGACTGACAATTACACATTAAAAAACATTTAGCCAGTAATTTTGGCCTAAGTCGTGACTGAACAGTTCAAATTTTTTATAATCACGACTTATTATAAAAGCTGATGTGCAAGTCAAACATTTTTGATGCGTTGAGGCTGATTTTGGTTAAAGGCGATCAAGTAAAAATATAAAAAGCTGAATATCCTGGAAATGCTGAATGTATGTAGAAAATGGTTAAAAATGGCTGAAGTGTTGGAAGACTTTGGGTTTTCTCTCCTCGTGTTCACAGCGGACCTTGATTTAAATGTCCATACAATTAAGGCACGCGGTGAATGCCAAGAGAGAGGCCGAAAATCAACAATCGCAGAAAAACACCACGTAAAATATCCACTTTTGTAGCCAACAACTGGATGCAGTACCACCCCCAACCACTAGACAGCGTGCTCATTTCATTTTTGCTAAAAAAAACATTTCGACAGCATACATTGGAAAGTGCTTTAAAATATTGGCTGAAATGTAAAATGTAGCTACTTTATTTCTCCGATAAATACAATTTACCTGCAGGAGTTTTATTAGAGTTTGTTTAGAAATAATAATCTGGATTATTTGATGAGAATTAAGAGACTCGAAAGGAAAAGAACTAAAGAAAAAATAAATGGAAATGCAATGTTTTTAGTGGAAAATACACCAAACTGAATTAAATTATTTATGAGTTTCAAGATTTTTACTGTACTTAACTATAACAAAAATAAACTGATAGTTTAAGTACAAGGCAAAAAAAATGGGAATAAGAAGGGATGAAAAGGCACATCAGTACAAAATGGCGGGAGAAATTTGGAAACGGCCAATTATTGTACATAAATTGCCTCTTAAAGTGCCAGAATGTGCAATATAATTCCAAGATGAATCTCTAAATCAACTCAGAAACCTCTAGTCTTTTATGTTTCATGGATTAACTATACTTAACACAGATTAACACATTGTAACCAGCTGAATTAGGCCGATAGAGACTAAATGTTGGCAGTCGCTCCGTTTCATGCAGCCTTAAAGTCGGCTTGCCAACCAGAGAAATGCTTGGGTTTGAATCCATTTGAGCTGAAAATTGAGGAGATAAATCCCCTGGTTTGTTGGAATGGATAAACTTAGAGGTAAAACCTGGTTGGAAACCTCAAGATGGAAACTATTTTGAGGTAAATTAAGGCGAGGGAAGCAGAAAAGGACTGAATTAGGACTCGTACAGTTAGAGCTTGTTGCCTCATCCGCTCTGCTTTCACATCCGTTCTCCATCAGAACCATCTCTGCTTGGGTCTGTTGCATCCCTCTTACATCAGCCTCCTAGATCCAGAGAAATACGCCGTAATTCGTCATCCAAGAATAACAAACTGCAGCCCTGCAGGTCAGCCAGAGATTTACTTAATCGTCTGTAAGCCAGACAAAAAACTGTGACAAATAACCAACGCAAACTAATTTCTGTCAAAATAAAAAACACTCACCACAGTTGGATTATGAACTGCAGGAATCCTTAATAATTCATTCCCTACTTTGCATTCGTGTTTGTGATGCTTTTCTTCAGAGCTGCAGAGAATAAAGTTTCCTAATGGAAAAATTACAAAGACAGGAAGATGCTGCAGAAAACTCCAGTTTAAAGATAATAAATAAAAAACATCCATCCATCCATCTTCAGTATTTATGTAAACTATGAGTAGATAGTGAAGGACATGTTCAGTAGTGAGCAGGAAATCCAACTTATTACCCTGTAATGCATTTTCCTCAAACACTTGCAGACTTTAATATTGATCGTGGATGTACAGGAGAGGCTCTGCTGGGAAACGAGGTGAAGACTATTATTATGTTTAATGGGACAATTTACCACTCCACCGAATTACCTTCGGTTCTGTCAGATTATTTGGACAAATTCTATACTTAAAACAAGAAATATATTCAAAATATTGTGGAAAAATGTAAAACTATCCTTTATTTTCTTTCTTTGATAAACGTTGCTGCACAAAGCCATTTTATACTTGGTGATGCAAAACAAGGATGTAAAAAGTTTAGTATTATTTCACTATTTGAAATAATCAAAATCATAAGAATCCTGAAATACGTTAAATGTTTTGAATTAAAGTTTTCAGATTGATTTCTCTTGTTTTTCTCTGGAATTTATCTCTCAATAAAGCAACACCATGTTTTATGTGACTTCTGATAAATAAAATAAACAAATCTGAAAACTTGTTTTTTGTCTTTTGTTCTTGTTTCATAAGATAAATTATTGTTTTATATAAAAACAAACTGATTGTGCAGTTTGGTTTTAGAAAATATTGTTTAAATTTTTACTGCAAATACAACAGGAAACCAGATTATTGGTTTCTAGTCACAGATTCTAGTGCAGATTTTAATATGCATCAGTATGAAGATGTTTTATTACGGCTTTTACTTTTTATTTGTCCTCTGACAGCTGAAAAGTAAAAATTTCTGGTTTATGTGGGTTGTGGTAATAAACCGAATCAATAACAGCTCTCCAAATATTTCCCCTGCATTCAAACAGCAGCTAAAACTTTCCTCTGTATCTGAGCCAAATGAATATGAAAACATTTAATTTTATATATATATTTAGATCGATAGACAGACAGACAGACAGATAGATAGATAGACAGACAGATAGATAGATAGACAGACAGACAGACAGACAGACAGATAGATAGATTTTGTTTATACTGTGAGGAGAATCCAGCATCATGATTTAAGATTATTACAAAAGATGAAGGCAAAAAAGCTTAAAATAATTTTTTATTTAGACATTTTTAAACAAAATACATTCCGTAGGAAACATGCAGTAAAGGCATAACCGGCTTCAAAAACACACATTCACAGAAAAAAGAACATTTCAGTCTGCGGACATCAAATGGTTGTAAAACTGACCTGCACTGATAAATAAAGTCAAACTGCAGCTTTACAACATAAACAGAACTTTATGTACATTTAGATGACAACCTTTGGCTTCATCAGCTGTGCCATCCTGAGAAAGTCAAAGAAACCATAGAAAAGACTGATACAAACATGTTTTATATTATGACAAACGAGACGAAACGTATGAAAATATTTATCAGTACTTTATGCATCTTAATTTATTTTTATTTTATTTCCTAGGGTAAAGAATTAACTTGAATATAAACTATTTTGACAAACTAATGGCTAAATACTGTGATATATTGTGTAATAGGAAACTAGATTTGAGATATAACAAATTTAATTGAAATGTTTCGATGTTTTCGAGGAAAAAATATTTTTTGTGCTGGTTTTTTTTTTTTTTCATAGCCAGAACATTTCAATAAAGATTATTATTGTGTATTTAAAATTCTACTTTGTCCCAATTATAAATGGTTAAATAGTAAAAAGTAATTAAATCGAGACTGTTTGCAAAAGCTAGCACTGTTAGCTTAGCTGATAGCTTAGCCAAAATAAGACGAGTACAAAAAGAAAGCAGGTAAAGATATTTTCCAAAGTACCACACGATGAATCTTGTTAAAATATTCATGTTAATTATTTATTAACACGAATATGAATGAAACGTAAAATATGTTGAAATTCTTCTGACATCCATATTAAATTTGTGATTTTTTTGGTTATTTCTTCAGGCCAATTTAAAATGTCGATATTCTCGTATACAGTACAGTTAAACATTTAATTTCAATAAAACAGAATAAATAAATTAAGAAAAACATCAGACAAAGCTGGCAGAGAAACAACTGAAAAAACAGGGAGAAACAGCAGCAGCTAAGAAATATGGAAGTATGTACGGAGTGCCATCAGTGGAAAGAGAATCCTGTTGCGGGTAAACCACCGCACCAGTGATTCAGGAACTTTAGGACATCCTGACACTCTGGACTGTGGGTCGTCTGGGGATAAATCAACGCAAAAAACAGTCACTAATAATTTATCTGTCTGATTCTTACAAACCCTGGCAAGGAAATAAAACACAATATAATCCCAGATCTTTGGGTTTGTGTATAAATCGAAATATGGCATCCAAAATTGCATATAATCTATCTGAAATGTTCTTTTACTGTGAAACAAAAGGGTTATTAGTTCTTAAAAAAGAAAGAAAACAGAATATATAAACACTACATGTTTACCCATTCCTTCTATCCATTATACATCTGAAAACTTCTAAAGCAAATTCCATGATTTTAAAAACTGTTCCCAGATTAAAGGGGTGATGTATTGAGTTAACTGCCATCTAGTGGTAAAAGAAAATATTACAGCCATCTGATAATAAATCATAGAAAAATGCAAGTAAAGTTCTTGATATTTGCATTAACAATCTAAAATCAAAGCTAGTAGTTTTTAACTGTTCAGATTAAGAATAAATGTTAGTCAGAATAAATCTAATCTCACCTTTGTTGCCATTAGAAATTTATTCCAGTCCTCTTTGTTGGCTGCTTTTCCAGCAGCAGGAAACTCAATTTTATTCCTCAGCACAGGATAACCTTCAGACACACAGGATAAGAAATAAACTGTCATAAGAGCAAATATCACCAAAAGCAGCAGAATAAAAGCATATTTGGTGGATTATTTAGGCTTTACCCTTAATATGGATAAAATGGGAAATAACTCTTCAATAAACCAGAACTTATTCAAGCGAGGACTTTTAATGAACATTTCTAATCAACTAAAAGCACCGCAAAGAACACTTTCATAACAAATTACTGTCTTGGAAACTGAAGAAAAAAACTAAAAAGGTAAAAGGGCAGAAAAACTACAGGCTTGTTTTGAGGCTTTAAACTTAATCCTGATGCTTCTACAGGCCAAAGATACTTTCATATAAAGTGTTTAACTTTTCTGAAAATTCTGAATTTAATCTCAAATTCTGACTTTTTTGAACCAGAATTTTTTGAATTCTGACTAATTTCTGAATTCTGACGGTAATCTCCAAATTCTGACTGGAGTCTCAGAATTCAGCCTTTAATCTTCTGAGAAAAAAAGTCACAACTCATTTCTTTTCCAGTGGTCCAAATCCTCTTCTGTATTTTTTGCCTCTGTGAGGTTACTAACGCTCGGTTTCTTAGTATTTCGCTCCTAGCTTCAGATATCTGAGTTTGCAGACTATGTCAACACGTCGCGGTGCGTTACCGGTGAGGACACACGGCAGCGAGCGAAGGCCGGTGTTGGCGGCCACCAGCGACGCTTCGTACGTGTCCCTCTCGTCCCGAGGCAGAACCTGTTCCAGCCGGTTTTCCACGGACACCATCAGAACCCAGTCACGGATCTGCTCCAGCTGGGCGTCCTGCCGTCGATGCAAGAAATAAAACAAAAATGGCTGTAAACAGATGTAAGCGTAAAACTGTATATTAGAGCCAATGTAGATAAAAAGAAAAACAAGATTACATTTCTGCCAAAAGAATTTCTGAGCTTAATTTCAGAAATGTTCTAGAAAAAATTTGGAATTTTCTGAGTTTCCTAAAATAGCTCAAAAATTTTGAGATTAATCTCAGGAATTTTCAAAAGATTATATTGGAGAATGAAAATTCAAAGATTTATGAGGAAAAAACTGACATTTTTTGATTAATCTGAGGAATTTTCTAGAAAAAATGACGACGTTTAAGTTTTCTTGTTTCCTGATTAATTTCTTGATTAATTTCAGAAAATTTCTGAGATTAATCAGGAAATTATCAGGTTTTTTTTGGCGGAAATTTACTCCTTTTTTAAAAATTGGCCTGAATTTTCCGTCGCAAAAAGCAAAAGTAAAACCAGTCATTGCTTTAGCAGGACAGATTATGAAGAACATAGTAAAAAATTCAAACATAAAATACTGTAGTGCTGCATAAACAAATTTAAATCTAATGAATATAACATCTTTAAACATCCTTAAATATACAACTTAAAGGAAAACAAATTCCAGTTTTAACAAAAGATGTGATAAATTCTGCCTCATCCCTCATCTCCTCTCATCTCTCCTGAGTCTGTGGTTAAAAACCAAAAACTGATGAAATGGATCAATCCAACAGCCAACTTTCGGCTGACAGCGACACTAATGATTTCATAAATCCACGCGAGTCGCATCTATTCTCATTTATTAACAAGACCAGGGAGGAATGTGACACTAACTCCATCAGATCTGATTTGCGGCACGACATCGATATTGTCTCCATCTATCAGGCCGTAATTTCTGCGTGGATGTGAGCTGAGTGGGAGGAGAGGACTGTCTTACGGTAACGCAGAGTTTGGTGGGAAGCGGGACCTCGAAGGGAATGTCTGTGTCCAGGAAGTCGGAGTGATCCGGAGCGTGGCCGTCGTCCAGCGCCTGCAGCAAGCGAGAAAGCAGAATAAATACATTTACTTTTCAGTGACTAGTTTTAGAAAACTAAATGAAAAGGTGATGAAGATAAATAGAGCCGGAAAAAAACTGGGAAAATAATCTCAGAAAACAGGATGAATGTAAAAATAAATCATTTATGATGTTTGGAAATACATTTTTAAGAAAAATATCAAACAGAAACTTTACAGTTTGTGGGAAAGAAAACTGAATTTCCAACAAAGTCCTGCTGATCCCACAGCAATTTCAGCCAAAAAATGTTTTCATTTATGAGAAGGGCATCATTTCCTTCATGGTTTAAGTCAGAAATTAAAAAAATGACCCATGAGGCTGAAAGGCTGTTTTTTCATTCATTTGTGACACATTTACAGCTTTACAGAACATTAATCTCAGAAAATCGTTTACTTTCTCACAATACAAATATATGACATTACAATTTTTAAGAACATTTAAGTTTTAACCAGTAAAACTTAAATTTCATTCCTTGAAGTTTTCACAGTTTTCTTGCAAATGTGATAAAAAAATCAAAAAAATATCCGTTTGCAAATTTAACCCTTTACCAAATGAATAAATATATTAATTTTGAAATTCTTACCCTAATTTCACATTTTTGTTATTTTTACATATAGTATTGCTAACATTCTGTCAAACAGAGATGATATAAATATACTTACATCACATAAGTCCACAAAGTGGTTGAAAAAGATAAATGCCATGTTTTCCCAGCCAACAGCCTGACAAATAAACATATTCAAGTTTTAAAGATGAAGATAAAACAAGATTATTAAAAAAACGTTTTGCAATTTAATCACTGGTAAATGTGGAACCAAAAGGAGTTTTAATGTTGTTCATAATATTGTTCTTTTCAGCATAAAGTGGTTTAAATGAATAAAAATGAAAACACAAACCAGACAGGCAAAAAGAAAAAGCTAAACATTTGAACATAAAAGTAGGACTGGGTAATATTTGGATGGACCTTGCAGGCGAGGCCAGCTTCATAGAAAGCTTTATCTGCACGAATCAGCTCAGTGTAACGCAGCAAAGACACAGAAACCTTTGCTGCTATGCTCATCTGGAAATACAAATAAGCAGAACAAAGAGCGTCAGTGAAAGCAGAATCTGAACAATGGAATCTTATAGGAGTAAAAACTGCATTGATTCAATATGAACTTATTAAATTACTGCAGAAGACATCAGCCACCATGTTACGGGTGAAGTTTGTAAAATTACACTGTCAAAAACGAACAGCAACAACAATTTGGGTTATTTAGTCTATGAAAAATGGGGGCTCATTTTTTAAATATTTAGTTAGAAAGCTAACTATATTGTTCTGAAAAAGCTAAATGTTTAGCAAATTAAATATTTAACTCCAAACTAAATATCTAGTTAGAAAGTTAAATTATTTAGCTTCAAAACAAATATTTAATTTCCATGCTAAATATTTTGTTAGCAGCTAAATATTTAGTTTGCAAGCTAGCTATTTAGCCCTGAGCTAGCTAGATATTTAGCTAGCAAGCTAAATAATTATCTTCACACTAAAATATCTAGCTGGCAAACTCAATATTTAGCTTCAACCTAAATATTTAGTTAGTAAGCAAAAATATTTAATTTGAAGCTAAGTATTTAGCTTTCAAGCTTAGTCAGTAAGCTTAGTATTTAGCTCTTAGCTAGTTAAACATTTAGCACTGAGTTAACTAAATATATAGCTCTGTGCTAGCTTTCTTTGTAGGAAAAGAAATTATGATAAAAGAGAGGACATGAGGCGACTCATGTCATGAGTTTACAAAGAAGTTCGCAAGAACCAGCTTTTATTTTGGTAGTCCACTTCCGCTTATTTGTAAGTAAATTTGTATATTACAAAAGCTAACTAAATATTTAGCTTCAAACTGGATATCTAGATCTTAGCTAAATAATACATTAAATATTTAATTTGAAACTGACATTTATAAATGAAATATGAATAACTTGGTGAAAATATGACTTGGAAAATGAACCACCTCAATCACCCAAACTACTGCGATTCATCTTTGACAAACGGCAGCCCAAACCTACTAACTGAAACAATCTGTATTTCTGTCAGACTTGAAGTTTACCAGCTGCTCGACTCCTTTAGCGGCGGATCGCGCGGCCAAGTAGTGAGCGATCAGCAGTATCTGCTCAAACTCTTCATGAGCCGGAGAGTTGGCCTCCGCCGACTTGGTCAGGTTCTCACACTGAAACCGAAAACACAAAGACGTTGCATGTTTCACTGCTGTCATGTTAGGAATGTAAAAGCTTCCTCTTCCCTGTGTTGGGATTCACCAGCTGCAGCAGGAAGTTTCGCAGGTCGGCCCACATGCGGTAGGACTCGGGTCCGGCAGTGTCGGAGAGGTTGATCAGGTCCAGAAACAGACGCTTGTAGATGTTGAAGTTCTTATAGGAAAGAAAAGATTAAATATCTTGGAATAAATTACAGGTAGAACACATGAAAGGCTCTTGAGTATTTGTTACTTGTGGGTTTGGTGGCGCTCCGTGCTGCATGTAGAGCTGCAGCGCTTTGACAGCTTCTTCCTCCTTGATGAGATGAGTCGCGTAAAGAGCAACGTACTTATGGAGGATCTTAAAGTTCTGCCAAACAAATCAGTGAGGAAAAATTAAAACTCATCCGCAATCAAAGAGTTTTACTGTCTGACATCAACGACGACATATGAAGAAAAAACAAAACAAAAAGGAAAACATTTATGCATAAAAAACAAAAACAAACTAAGAAAAGTTTAGATTAACCTTAGATTTTGAGAAAAAACAAGGACATTTCTAAGTTTTAGAAGTTAAAAATGAAGTTAAAAAAACCCCAGAAATTTTGACATTCATCTCAGAAATTATTTTGAAATAACATGGAAACATTTTTAACTTTTAGGAATTTTCTGACTTTTAAAAGTTAATTTTTTTAAACTTTTGACGACACAGTCTGCCACACTGAAACATTTCTGCTTCATGGGTGTCAATAACTAAACTGATCCTTGAAAAGAGAAGCTGGTTTGGTCTCATTGTGTCTATTAAAGTAAAACAGCTCAGAAAAATCAGCCTGACGTGTTTTTATTAACTTTAACATCAGTTTGTATAAAATAACTATGAAACACACAGTTCTGCATACTTACAGGTTAAACAGAAAGTCGTTGTACCTGTTTGGAAGCCGTTTCCAGACATTTCTCCCACTGGCCTTTCTCTGCGTACAGATCCAGAGCCGCCATGACGTCCACACTGACCAGCTGAGCACAGAGTCAACAGCAGCTCGTCACGAGAAACTCACAGACCTCAAACTGAGCAGAACGATGATGCAAAATTCACTTTTTGCATGTTTTAATGCTCCATTTGGGGCTCTACTGATTCTAAAAACCGCTCAAGTGCTTAAAATGGCAATAAGCTCGTGTTTTTTTGTTTCCTAGCAACCCCAGCCAATCTTTGCCCAAACTGATTTATCTTCTGTACAATGGCTGCTGGAAAAGACAACTGTTTTGTTATTGACTTCCATCCAGAAACCACTTGCTGCGTCTTGTTGGTTGTGCAGGAGGCTCCATTTTGCTTTTCAAAGCTGATGGTTGTATAATTGCTCATCTGTTTGCAGTTATTTTCACATGCAAGTATAAATGTTGAGTTTGGGGCACTAGGATTAAAAATGTAATGAACATATTGTCCATAGATCTTTCCTCACCTGTTCAAAGAAGTATAATAGTTCACCTATAAAAGTGTTTGATGAACAGAGGTGTCGGGAAATGGTTTGAAATTTTAGAAATTATCCATCATAAGAGTTTGTTTTCAAGAAAAGCTTAAATATTTGTTCTTGGATTTCTTTTCAATATGTACATTAATTTACTGGGAAATATGGCAGCTATCTATACTTTGTTTTTCTATTATTGAGAGTTAAGGTTTATTTTAAGGCGAAAAGCAGAGAGACGCTTACAGACTCCACTCTGCCTTGGTTTTTAAGATGCTCCTTGTACTTCTGATCCACGTAGTTTTCATATCTGTGAAAAACAGACGGAAGTTAAGAAGGTAAAGCGACAAAACCTTTCAGTTTTTGGGTCCAGAAAAGATCCAGGTGTGTTTTTAACCTTGGCTCCAGCTCTTTGGCGACTCTCTTGGCTTTATTCCACTCCTCGCCATCAATGAAGGTATCGATCGCCTCTTTGATCAGGTCCATGTTGAGGTAAAGTTCAGCAGCCTTAAAAAACAAAAAAAGTTTAGGAAGTGGGATAAGCATTTTTCAAGGTTTATATGGAGCAATAAAAGGCCCAGATTGAGATACTGGACCCTGCAGCTGCCTGGGGATCGGGGGGGTTATGGTCTGCCTTGCCTGGTGGATTATTACCGGTCTGCCCAGATTAGACCTCTGGTGTTCTGGTGTAATCCAGCCTATGAGGCTAAATGGAAGGACATTGAGCTTTTCTATACAGTCTGTTCTGGGATGCCCCAAGTATACCAATTACAAAATTTGTGTTTGAGTTTCTCTTTGAAGAATTGGGCAGAGGTGGTTAAAAAGTAAAATCTCCATAATAGATGGGAGTTTTGAGTTGCGTACCACCAGCGTTTCCTTGACCACAAATATAGAAGATGGTCGAAACAGGGAGTCACTGCATTCTGTAATATTATTAAAAATGGGGAATTAGTCAAATTTGAGGATTTGTGCCGGACTTATGAAATAGGCAGAGAAGATTTCTATCGTTATCTGCGGGTCCGAAGTTTCTTCAGGAAAGAAATCAAAACCTATGACTTGGATGCAGAGCCAGGAATAGTACAAATATTTATGGATTCATATGCTGCCAAAAATACAAAAGGTATTATCGGTAAACTTTATAGAAATTTAGCATCTATGAATAAGAACTCAATTGATAATATCAGACGACGATGGGAAAAGGAAGCAAATGTAATAATAATAATAATAATAACATGCAATATTTTCTAGGGGAATATGTTTGATGTGGCTGTTTCAGCCTGAAGTGCGCTCGTTTGCTCTCTCACAGCGTTGAACTTCTTCAGCTGTGCGAGTCGCGGCCCGACGACCTGAACAACCTCTGTGGCTCGGTTTCCACTCAGGAACTTGATGGAAAGTTCTGCAGCCTGGAAACAAAGGAACTAAATGTAGCATTCACCTGAACTGGAGTTCTAGACCTGGTGGCAACAAGAAAAACATGAAGAACGAGACTTTAAAAGCAAAACATAAATGTAACATATCTGCTTATTTGGAACGAACAAAACGCCTTCGTTGCTGCTGCAGGAATCAATGCGACTAAAGATAAACACATGGATGAATTTCTCTAAATGCTGCAACATTCGTCCTTTAATCCTGGAAATATTCTCCAGGTGATGGGAGGCTGATTTTGTAAACACCTTTATGTGACTCTGAAGGTTCAGTTTTGATAATAGTTAGTATAAACGCTGATGTTCACCTTTAATCCCAGCATTGATTTTTCCGACCTTTTGACCTTTGCTAAAGCCTCACCAGGAGGCCCAGAGTTCAATCAGCAAACGGTTGTAGCTCCCTCGGGTCGACGCTACAGTTCCTGGGTTAATAAAAACCCCGGCGGAAACAAACCTATCGATCGCCACGACCTTTCTCTTCACAGCAAACATCCACATTTCAAACGGTTTCCTCTCTGCAGCTCTGAGGCCAACAACACACAGAACCAGATGTTTGTCTTCACAGGCCAAGGAGACAAAGATCCACCGATTCTCTCAGCGACCGACACCTTCAGCTACTTTACTTAAAATAAATGCATTGGACTCAATATTTATTGCAACTGCAACACTCAACATCAATAAATTTTAATTAACAATATGCTAAAAAGGCCGAATGAATGTAAAAAAAAATTAGAAAAGTAAACACCTGTTGGGAAATAAATACTTCTTGCCTAAAATGCACTTAAGGAGTTTTGACCAAAACATATTTACAAAAAATGTATTTTTCTTTTATAAAATAAATACAAAATGTTTATATTTTTGAGCAGTTTTGGCTTCATTACTGTTTTTTTTACTTTGTATCCCCTAATTAACAATTAATTTAGTGAAGTCTGTCTGTTCTGCATAATGCACACTATATAAATAACTACACTTTAAATGTCATCCTGATACATTCTGGTGCTTTAGGCTGCAGAGCGCCCAGAGCTTCAGAAATACAAACGTTCTCCCCAAACACAACATGCTCCACCGTTTATTATTCAGCAGTTTACCTAAAGCAAAGATTTCATCACAGGTTTGGATGGATTTTCTGTTTCCACCCAGGGAAAAGAACAGAAATGACAGAAGACTTGGCAATCTGCTTCTGTGGCATAAAGAAAGAAGATCTCTTCAATCAGATTGTGCCAATTTTCAGTCACAAGCGTTTCTGATTTTTACAAGTACAGAGCCTCTCAAAAAGGATGGATTTTGTGAGGGAAAAGAAAGATAACATTCAAACTTTTTGCGCATATGATGGGGTGAAAAATGTCCTCACAACCTGATCAATTTTTAGAACATTAAAGCCACATTTTGACAAACATTACGATCCAAAATGTGACTTTCCAAAAGACTGTAACAGAATGAATGGAGAAATTAAATCAAAACTATTAGCTTAACGCAGAGCCCTTCAATCGGAAAAAATAAATAAGAACAAATAATAATAGCAGATAATTAACCATCCATTCATTAATCCAGCTGTTATAAAGTGCATAGAGAGATAAAAACTTGATATTTACTTAACAAACATTGAGGTAGTTTGGATCTTCGTATCCAGGGTTGTTCATTTTACCGTTAAAATCTGTTTTTAGGTTTTGTTTAGTTTGTATGTAAAACTATTTAAGATCCTGATTATTTTTGTTTAATCTTTTAAGAGTCCTTAGCAATTCGGCTAAACTGCATTAGACCCGTTTATTTATCTTCAGAGTGTTGTTGAAATGTGAAAGCTTTGCTAGTGAAAAGATGCCTGGACTTATTTAACATATTTTAAATAATTATTGAATGAATGTTGTGGGACTTCTACCTTCATCCAGCACTTCTCCATCAAGGTGAGGTTGGACTCGTCCTTCACCTTCAGGTAACAGTCGACGGCTCGGGAATATTCTCCGGACTCCTCCCACTCCTTGGCCTGCTCCAGCAAACCGTCCACACCGCTGAGCACAAGCATTCAGGATGACACGCTTTGAAGGGAGTTTCTCATTTTATTTCCAAACACGACTAAATGTTGTTCTATTTTAAAGAACTAACAGAACGTCTGGTTACTAAACCACAGCAGCTTTGCAGTGCTCCTTGATACAAAATGGGGCTTGCAGCTGTAAACTCTTCAGGAATAATTTTGCGGTTTTTTTCCTCACTTTCTTTCGTCTCCATTGGTAACTTTTGATCTTTTCTCCCACGAGCCATTAAAGCATCGGGGGACGATGAGAGCTGCATGCTGCTGGTTTGCTTGCTAACGAGCTGTTGGAAGTTTTAGTTTCAGGGAAAAAACACGAGAGATTTTTAAATAAAGCATCTAACTAACTATTTGTGGAAGGATTCATTTGGTGAGCTTCAGAGGAAAGGCTGCAAAATCACTGGGTTTGATGTGATTTGAGGTTGTTTAGAGGTGATTCCTCAGACAGGTTAGGTGAATGGGCTGCATAAAACATGTTCAGCACATTTTTTGCACAAAATCATTTTTAAATAATGATTTAAAAACCATTATTTTTAAATACTGATTGAAAAATAACCATTATTATTTTTAATAATAATACTTATTATTATTGTTAAAAATAATTATTATTTTTAATAATGATTATTGGTAAAAATATAAATTTTTATAATAAAAATGATCATTATATTTTTATTTAATTAAAAAAATTTTAATTAATTTTTAAATAAAAACACTTTTTACAAAATTTTATTAAAATTTTTTAGTAAAATTTTTAATTGAATTTTATAAAAAAAAAATGTGCACACTGCAGTTTGCAGAACTGCCTGTTTTTTAGCTGTTTTAGGGCATTTTGTCTCTTTAAATGTAAAATAAGCTCCTGCTGGCCAGATTTACACTAAACCAATTCTGCATTTTTATGATCAAAAACTCCAGATATCTGTACTGGAAGTGAAAAAAAGTGCATCAATACAAAAACAGCCAGGTGGTTTTTTAACTGCCTGGACTTTTTTAGTAGCAGTAAAGACTCAAATAGAAGCATAAACATTTTAGAGCACCAGGGCTAAATTAAGGTAAAAACATAACGTTACCGGCCGCCCTTCTTGGAGGTTTCCCTTTCGTAGTCCTCCTGCAGGACGGAGAGCTTGCTGGGGAGATACTCCTTACAGATCCGAAACGCGTCACTCCACATGTCGGCATCCTGTGAAACACAAGTCAGAAATAAAAACACTGATCTGAATGCACATAAAACCATGAAAAATGAAAAAGCATCACCTTGTAAAACTTAACGGTCAGTTCAGGCCTCTGCGCTCGCAGCAGGAACGCCTCAGCCTTCAGGAAATCCTTCTGCTCGAAGCAGAACCGGGCCTGGCCGACCAGAACCTCAGACACGCTGTCTGGGTCGTAGCTCTCGGCCACTCGCTGAGCGTCGGCCCAGTCCTTGTTGTGGACGTACCTGGGACAGGTTTGGACAGAACTTCAGATGCGACAAACTTTAAAATATAAAATAGGAGACAAATTAACTATCCACCATATTCATGCACTAATCTGGAGAGAAATTTAAATAAATGTGTAATTTGTACTCTTAGCAGGATATTTCAAATCATAACTTTCATTTAATGCACAGGTGTCAAACTCAAGGCCCGTGGGCCAAATCCGGCCCACTTTAAAGCTTTATGTGAACCATAAATAGGAGGTTGAAAATAATCATTTATGTTTAAATAATATTTTATCAATCAAATGAAGGCAAATTTGAACGGAAAAGGATCAGGGCCACTAAAAAAATAAAGTAATTCGGACTTTTTCTTAGAATTTACAGAATTATTCGGACTTTAATCTTTTAAAATCAAGAGTCAGAATTCAGAGAAAAATAAATTCTGGGGAAAGGAGTCCAAATTCTGATATTTTTCTCGCTTTAAAAACAGATAAAAGTTTGGGATTCATTCTAAAATGGATGGAAAACTAGAGCAGTAAAAACAATTTGTTCTTAGAAAATGTCCACAAATAATTTGGAATATATTTTCTGATGATCCTAACCTTCTGTGCTCAGTTTTTAACCATTTCAACAAGTTAAATTTAGCTAAAAAGGGTTTTAAAGAGGAAAATTACAATCTGTTCCTCCAGTACTCACATGAACACGGCTTCTTTTGGTTTCCCTGCTTTGATGAACTCAAGCTCCGCCTCAGGAAACCTTCCCTGGTTTTCAAAATGAAACGTGTCAGAATTAAGGATTAGCAGAAAGTATGAGCTGATAGTCGCAGGTAATAATGTCTGCTGGATTAGTGACTGATCAAATTTACAACAATGATAATAAGGGAAGCATGTCAGACTGCTGGAACTTCTTTCAGATGGGAACTGACTTCCTCCTTCGCCTAATAAAGAAAAATCCCGGTTTTAATGAGCCGGGCCTCGTTACAAAGCGTTGAACATCGCTTCATAATCGCATCAAGCTTGTAAACAAAATCTTTCCCTCTGTGATGGTGGCTTAGATAAATGAGACAGGTGGCTCATTTACCTCGTCCTCCAGGTATATGGCATGCTTCAGGTGGATCTCAGGAATCTTTTCTTTGCAAGACAGGCGAGCCAAGTCAAAGGCAAAGTCAAATTCACTACAAATTAGAGGACAAATCAGTAAATAACACTTTGTAGATGTGAATGTAAGCAGTAAACTAATAAATCCTGCAGTAATCTCTGTTGCTAAGCAGATAATGATGATGCTCACAACTTATTAGCAGCAGACTCGATGGCGTAGTCCAGCAGGCCGAACTTGTTGAGCAGCTTGACGGCGGCCTCTCCGCCCAGACTCTTGGCCCACAGGAAGGCCACCTGTTTCTGGGCGCCAGCACCTCCGTGGCTCTTTGCCACCTGATGCAGATCACAGGGATATTTATGCAGAAATCAGTGCAAAGCTCGTACATATACTGGGGAATTTGCAGCTGATGATATGAGAAAAACATGCAACTTAGTTTGACACAATATAATCATCGGATTTCCAACAATTTAGTCCTTTTTTGGACATATTAATCTTTCTGTAATATTTTCTCTGATTTATGTTCAAAATGTGGTACTGGGGGATTTTGTGTGTCCTAATTTGGACACATTTTGTAACTGAGTAGATATTATATCTCCATGGAGATTTAATATCTTTTTAAACAGAGTGTTAAGTGTTTTTTTGCTTTTATTTATTCTTTAGAGTTGCTTTAGAACCGTAATAAATGGCGCATTGACTCAGTATATTTGTCGTGTTCTGATGATTTTGATGAAATGTTTGTAACTGGTTTGTCAGTTATTGATTTTATTTTGTTTTCATGACTTTATTTATGTGTTTTATGATGCACTTTGAACTGCCTTGTTGCTGAAATGTGCTACACAAATAAACTTGATTGATTGATTGATTGATTTCTTAGTAAAACCCATCCATTATACTTGGCGAAACACAGAAAAGGATTTAAAATAAAATTCTAATTTTAGTTGCTGGAAATGAACTACAAACAACAAAATAAAAAACAACTGGTCTAAAAAGTTAAATAGTCGTAAACATTAAGACAAATCTTATACTAATGTTAGGTTCATTATAATATTTGTTGTTTATTTACTGTTGTGCAGGTAAATGAGAAACATTCAAAATGACAGTATTTTTGAGGACTTTCTAATGAACTGGAGTTTGATTTAAACGATGTGAAGGAAACCAAAGTTTCCTAAAAGTTACTCATGAGTTCTAGAAGGTAAATTCAGCTGCAAAGCACCTGCTATGTTTCAGGGCAGGTTAAAAATAAATGTAACAACGTACTCAGATTAATAAAAATGAAAAAGTAACATGTGATGTGATGTTTTTACCCTGTATGCGTCCTCCCACATGTCATGGACTCTGTACATATTGACTGCTGCCTTCCACTCCTCCGCCTCCATTAAGTGATACTCTGCCTCTGAGAACCGGGACTCGGCTTCCAGCTCCTGCAAAATAAATAAAAAAGAAGCATATTTACCAAATGTACCAGCAACTTAAAGTATAGCATGAATTATTAGCCTTCTGCAAACCCGGCTCAAATCTGGGATACAGAAAAAAAATCAGAATCTGCTACCATTATTCAAAGCTCTTACAATTTCACCTTAAAACAAGATAAAAAAGTAAGTATATAAGATGCAAAAAAGACAGTCATTATAATCATTCATGAATGTGGCTGTGTAGCTAACATGACTATGAAAAAATGTTTATTTTTTGTGTAGCCACTTGGGAAAACCTTTGTGACTATTTGTTCCATTTAAATTAGATGAATTATTTAATTTGTCGCTGAAATAAAAACAGATTAACAAGCATTTTCTTCATGTTTTCTCTCTGTGTTAAATGTATTGTAGATTTGGGATTTGAGGCCTTTGAGAGTTGATCTTAATTTAAAGGTTCAGTAGTCTGTGTTAGATAATTCATGAGGGAATATTCCAGAGTTGCAGCCCATTTACTGTGAAATTCACTAACGCTCTTTCAGCGACTGCAGTCACCATGACAGACAATGACAGCGACAAAAAAACCAGCAATTTACATGAGCAGCATGTGTCCAACTTACAGCCCAGAAAATATTAAAAATGAGCTAAAAAACTCAAATCAAGGAAATAGAGTATAAGATTTTTAAAGAAAAAACTTAAAATGGATGCTATATTAGTAGAAAGTTGTCTAGTTTTCAGTTTCTTTTGGTTTGTTTGAACAAATTTATATTTAGTTATAAGAAAAGAATTTAGTCACTTTCTTTCAAAACATTTGCTAGTATTTGCTGCTTCTAATTTAATAAATACATCGAAGCAGTGAAGTCAGTAAAACTCTAGATAAACATATTTCTACTTACTGTAAAAGTCTGGTTAATAAATAGTTTGTATTTAACATTTTCCTTTGTAAGAAAATTGTTTTGGCAAAATTTTTACGTCATTACAAATAAAAAGTCCCCATCTGCCTCAAAAACTGCATCAGTTTTGAAGTGCAGCTGGGGGCCACACAAACTCAGTCCAAGGGCCACAAATGGCCACTGCACCACACTTTGGACACCCCTGGTTTAAACAATCTGAAAAATAACTGCTCTTAATTTCTGCTTGTGTTACACTAAAACTGCAAAAACCCAAAATCTTACCAAGTACTTCTGGTCCAGTTTCAAGTTGAAATATCTTAAATAAATAAATTATATTCAGCAAGAAATAGGAGCCAATAATTAAGTCCTATAATACTAAAAATTTTTTTTTAAAACAAGCTCTTAAATCTTGCTGAAGAATTACTTGTTAATTTTCTTACTTCAGATGAAATATTTGCACAACAAACTGGACAAAAATACTAGGTGAGATTTTGTGCTTTTGCAGAGAATGAGGTTGACTGATTCCTTCACAGGGCAGTATTTGTTTCTGCTGCAGCTGCACCTTGGCCAGGTGGAGGTGGGTCTCCGTCAGCAGGTCGGGGTGATGTTTGCCCACAACACGAATGACATCATCAAACATCCGGTTCTTCTTGTACATGGCGACGGTGAGATCTGGCCGATCCAAGGTGGAAAAAAGCCTGCAGGGTAAAAAAAAAATTGTTTCTTTTTCATGCAGTTTTGATAAAGATGAAAGGAGAAAGCAAAGGTGGCAGGTGGAGTTGGTTTACCTTTCAGCCTCCTTTAACTTCCCGTCCTCCTCCAGCTCCTGAGCTCTGCTGATGTACAGATCGCCAACCTCCTCCTCTGTCATGCACTGCACAGCCAGCTGCACACATTTAACAGCAGCAGCAAATAAACCCGTCACATTCTGGGGAAAACGTGTAAGAAACTGGCATTCTGGATGAAATGAATAAATAAAACTAACTGGCTCCTCAGTGGTTTGTCACTGACCTTGTGAGCTTCCTCCCAGCGCCCCGCTGTGGTGAACATGTCAACTGCATCTTTAATGTGACCGCCCTTCACAAACAGCTGCTGCGCCACCTTCAGGCCAACACAGGAAAAACACATCCATCAGATGGATGGATGGAGAAAAATAACCATGATGGGTGATGGACAACAAAAAGATGGATGGATGGATGGATGGATGGATGGATGGATGGATGGATGGATGGATGGATGGATGGATGGATGATGGATTGTGGATGGATGATTGGATTGGATGTGATGATGATGATGTGATGGTTGATGGATGAGATGATGGATGATGATTGCATCGAGATGAATGTGCTGTTAGCCATGATATCGTGTGATATGGATTGTGTGATATGTTATGATGAATGATGTAGGTGTGATTGGTCTTCATGGATGGATGATGGAGCTGCCACTTCCTGTTGTGTAAACTTCTTCTAGCTCCTTCACCAAAGCTCTGCTGTATAAATGGTAATTTCTCCCATTAAACTCGGTCTTTTTCTTCAGTGGGAAGCTGCAGTACCTCTTTCAGCGACGTTCACAAAGCGGCAACAGTGAGGCGTATCTTAATACCTTCGTGAGTTCCCTGAGATGCTGTTTTCACAGCTGATAATCACTGAATCATAATAGCGAACTGGACATAATATAGTCCTCTGCTTTCCAACCCTTATGTCCCCTTTAACACTACATCGTAGTTTATTGTGTGGAAGGTACATTCAGTAAACTTTTCATTATGGCTGAACTGCCCTGCAGCAAGCCGTTACACAAACAGAGAGACGGGAGAACAGTTAAAAATGGCGACTGCTTAAACGCTTCAGAGGCGCCGCAGAAATTCATTACCAAAATGCAGAGATCCAACAAATCTGTTGTTCTTCAGCTGAAAATATGTAACATTTAACGAACTGGTGGACGATTATATTCTGCAAATTATGTTTAAAACACGACATACGTTTGCCAAAGTAAGATTTATTAAAAGGTAATTTTAATAATAAAAGATAATTTATAATTTGAGAGGATGAGAGATTTTTACAAAAACATTTATGTCTGTATTCGTTTTGTCTTGTTTTTTGGTCTTTTTTGTTTTGTGTATTGTAACAGGTCTGCATGTAAGAAATGGTTAAAAATTCAAGTATAATTTAGACGATATGGATAAAAAAAAACAAACGTATTTCTTGATCTTAAAAATCCTTGAAGGTTGTTGCATAATCATCCCAGTATGGATTAAATAATTTAAAGGTGTGATTATTTTGGGGACTTTAAATTATTCACTGTTCTCTTTAACTAATTTACAACTTTTCCCTCCATCTTGCCCCAACATTTCCTCTCCTCTCACCTCGTATTCCTGGACGGAGGCGTAGTGCTGAGCGATCCTGATGTAATATTTCTCTGCTGATGGGTCTTCCTGTAACTCCAGGATGTGGACGGCCTTCTTCCACTGCCGAGCTGCGATCGCCGCCTCAATGGCTTTAAGGCTGCAGCTGGAAAAAGAACAACGTTGATGTATTAAATTACTGGATTGAATATCACATGGTGCCACACATTGATGGAAAAGACAAGATAATGCAAGAACAGACTCTCAAAAATCAATAAACTTTAAAATCTAGTGGATACTTAACACTGGAGCTGGAAGACATTTTAAATATTCAAAATAAATAAACAAAACAACAGAAACAACTAACAAATTGCATACTGAAGTTTCTTTAAACAAAAATTATCTTAAAAAAGGCTTGTTGAGACCAAAACAGCAAACTGTGGGCTTTTATTGCAGATTGTGCTAATATTTTGCTAATATTCACAAAAATCAAGCAGGATAAAGTATTTCCTGCCACAGTTCATTCAATTTGAACAAATTCCAGCTCCTCCAACTGGCAACTATGTAAAATTAAATTATTGTCCAACACCAGAGACATTAGCTTAGTCTTCTCTTTAATCCAACTGAACTCGCAGAAACTAAACTGCTAATATGAACATTTTAAAACGTCAGCAATTTTCTCAGCTTTAATGTATTTAGCCATATTTCGTATAAATCAGGTAACATATAAAAGGGCATTATGAACATTTCTGAGAGAGTTTTATGCTCATCGTGTGCTGTGGTGGCGTATGGACAAAGCCCACGTACTGAGGCCTTAGTCCTCATGGCGGTGGTCACAGGTTCGATTCCCGACCTGCTGACATTTGCCGCATGTCTTCCTCCTCTCACTGCCCTGTTTCCTGTTGAACTGATTTCAAATAAAGGCCAATAAAACCTTTAAAAAATAAAGATTTATGCTGATCAGTGCTAAAATACCGATGGGTTTAACTCTCCGCTGGTCAAAGCTAAACTTCTTTATTCGTTCAAACTTTCTCTGCTAAATCTGGGCTATGACTAACTGTCTATATTAAGGATGTTTGAGCACGGTTAAAAATAATTCCTCTTATCTTTGTAATTTCATTCTTGGTGAGGATTTCAAAAGGGATTTCTGGCTCCGTCTGCTGTGTTTATTTATCTTTCCTCCTCTCTCCTCTCCACCTGTCCATATCTACACCACCCACCCTGCTTCAATGAAATGATTGATGGCGGCGTCCATCTGCTTTTGCTGGACCAGGTAGTCTCCCCAGGCCTCCTCCAGATTCACCACCTCGGCAGGGAAAGCAACACGAGCCAGCTCCACCGCTTTGGGAAGAGCGAGAAAATTACTTGGAATAAAAACTACAAAAATATGAATAAAGACATGAAGATATTTGAAAATACCTTTTCTGAAAGCTCCACCTTTGCAGTAGCACTCCAGAGCTCTCTGGTTGTTCCTGACCTTCTCATATAAATCTCCAGCCTGGTCAGAAGAGAAGAACATGAAGATAATGGACGTTAAATCCAACAGATTTTCCTGTATTTTTTATATCTGGGATTCATTGTGGACAAATATCAAACGCTTAGATTCCAGAGATGGAATCTAAAAGCTTATGATTAATTACAGGTCAGAAACATTAGATGATAAACCAAAGAAGTCTGAAATTCTTCATCAACCTCGACTTGAGAATCCAACATGGCCGCCCTGCGTGAAAAACGTATCTGGACATTACTCCAAGATCCAAGTTCTGATGTCAAACTCAAATATACAGGCTTTAAGGTAAATAAAGCCTTTAAGGTTTTATTTACTGGTTTACCTTCAAGGCACCTGCAAAACAAATAAGAAGGTAGATCTTGTACTTCTCTTCACTTTCAGATGTCTAATCAAACACGGATGCAAGGTTTTTTGAAGAGTTTTCACATAGACAAAGGGAAATGTGCAGAGAAATAGCAGCCAGATGGAGTGGAGCTCAAAATAACAAGCAGAACTGTTGCTCTGGTGCTCAAAGTTTTGCTCTCCTGGCATCAGTTAGGAGAACAATAAACCAATAAATAAAAATCAACATCACTTACTCTCTCGTAAAACTCTCCCTTGATGAGACTGGCAGCGATGCGGCTGACCGTCTCGGTGCTGTTGCAGATCTCCGGCCGGCTGATGGTCAGACGGGCGGCTTTGGCAGGAAGTCCCGCCCTCAGGTAGAGGTTGATGGCTCCCTGGAAATCTCCTTGGCTCTCCTTCACCTCGCCGGCGCGCTCGTCCTGACCCGTCTCCGTCAGCCACTGGTAGTAGTTCTCACGCAGGCTGTTGAGCTGCGGGTGGCTCTGCAGTTCGGCCAGGAAGGAAAAACTATGTTATCATTTAAGTAACATAGTTACTGAAGCGCTTTTTGCATTCACAAAAATCTACGTTTATTTTACGTCTGTTCTAAAAAAGAAATTAAGAATGATTGAAAATATTTTCAAAAAGTTGTTTTAATTTTAATAATCGCTTCTCAGACTTGTATGATGAATTTGTGCAATTGTTCAACTACATGAATATGGGCATAACATTACGAGAAAAAAAATATAATTTTACCAAAACTTCTTGAAACAGACTCAGTTGTTTGCACAATAATTTCAAATTCCTGCTGATAATAATAATTTGCTGCTGATATATTAAAATATGAAGTATTATTTGTTAAACCAACACCAAAGTACAACTTTACAAGATGCTCAATATTCCACATTTTAAGTTTTTTTAAAATTATTTTTCTTGTAGGAGTTCGCATAAAGTGAATTCTTTATTCTCGTATTATTTCGACTTTATTGTGATATTACTGTGTTCTTGTAATAATATGACTTAATTCTCGCAACTATTTTTTGTTATCGAGTTGACCTGAATTCAAGATGGCCGCCCTCAAGAGTGTTGGTGAAAGTGCATTGGTGAAAACAAAATCCCGATTTGCCAAAAATTTAATCTTCAAGAACAAAAAAAATTGATTAATTAATAATATCAATTTATCACATTTGAAAAAACTATTAGCAATGAACGTCCTCCAAAAACTATATTTAATTTGGCTTTGGTGAAACCTCAGACCCAGTTATCTAAATAAATCCTCTCTAGTCACATAGAAAAGAAAAATGTATGTTTAATGCATTTAGATCCAGACTGTTTGCATGTATTCCTGTCAGGTAAGCTCACCTTGGCTTCAGCAACAGCAATGCAGTCGTCCCACCTGTGCAGCTCTTGGTACATCTCTATGGCCTCATCAATGGCGTTCTGCAGACACAAAGCATCAAACATATCAAAGGAATGTCGTTAGGAAGCAACACAGGCAGATTGATTAGAAGCCCTTTTGGTTTGTAAGTAAGTCAGCTACAACTGACCAATAAAACCATCTGAATGTTAGCAGGATGGATTAGATGGTTTTAATGTATCTTGAAATTGCAACTGTTAAAATACTCAAATGATTTCTGTTTAGTCAGTCACACCAACCTGCTCCATGTAATGCATCTCAGCCAGTTTAAAGTTCTTATCCAACATGGCCATGTGGGCCTGGACTTGGTAATATGAAGTCCCGTCTTCTCCCTAATTAGACGACACACATTCAAATATGAAAATACAGAACAAAAGCAAAATTCAGCTGAAATGCTAAGGTTTGCTATAATGTCACTAGCATGTTGATTATTTTAATCCATTTATTAGGCAAATAACCTGGTAAAGAAGGGTGGTTCTACAGTAACTCTTTGAAGAATTTTTATTAATATAACTTTCAACAATATTTAATTTCCCTTTGTGATCAATAAAGTATTTTAATTTTAATTGAAAAAGTTAAATTGAGCTAAAATTCTAAGGTTAGCTTCAATTCTGTCAGTAGTGTGTCATTGACTTATTCCATTTAGTAGGCAAACAACAGTGTATGAGTTAAATGTAGATAAAATGCAAAGGTTAGCCAAAAATACCTTAGCTAGTTTCAGCTAAAACCGTTATTTGACTTTCAGTTTGTAGAGATGTTGATATTTTACGGTTTTTCTACAACTTACCTCAAAGCGCCTCATTATACTTTAGTGTGTGGGCTATCATTAGCATGTTAGCAAAATTAATTTACTCCATTCAGGATGCTAAGATTAGCATTTATATCAAAACTATCTAAAATGCTTAGCTTAAATAATTAGCTTGAGGTAAGTCAGACGGTTTAAAACAAACCGTTTCCTGTGAAACTTTGTCTGCGATCTGATTGGTGTGGTGGAGGAACCGGACAGTTGAGACGTCACCCAGAGCAGCAAAACATCTGCAGAATGACAATTTTAAAAAACAGAGAAGAAGAGAATGATCAAGAGAGATAAGAGGAGCGACGGAACAACAGTAAAGGCTGATCGAAGGCCTGGAAACCTGCAAATTTAATGAACTGAGATAAATAACAGAATCAGTCTAATGAGCCTTCACATGCACTGCAAGTCTGAGAAATAGAAACCCCTTATAGCATTCGGCTACTTTATTACCAACTCTGTCTGAACAGTTGCATCAGATTAATGAAGAAGTCATAAAGAGAAGTTTAAAAAAAACTCCTTCTTACTGACTCTTCCTCATTAACATCAGTTTCCCTCATTAAGGGCATCTACTCCACACTAAAAAAAAGGTTCTTTTCTCAGATTTTGGGATTTATGCAAATGGAGCCAAACCCTAACGAACAGCATATGCATTATTAATGACAGAGAATTCAGATTTGAGGAGTATTTTTTACAACAGAGAGAAATAAAGATGGAGAAAGCGAGAAGGAGAGGATGATGGAGAATTAAAAACTGTCTGATGATAAATGAATTTGGAGGCTTGGACGCACCATCTGCTGTGTGCTTGTGTTTAATTTTGTATATCCGGACATTTCAGGGAATCTAATTATCCATCCTTATAAACAAAATATTTCTTTGTTATGGAGGGAGAATCCAGTCCTCCAAGAATATTTTCTCCAGAAGTTGTTAAAGAGAAAGAAAACAGTTTAAAAACGCAGGTTTGTGTGTTTCTGTTGACCTGCTGACCTTTCTGCGATGTGAAGCTGGCGCGCCTCTAACGCCAACTTGCTGAGTGTCTTCCACATGGCCTCAGTCTCTGGTGACATCTCCAGCGTCTCCAGAAACGCTGTTGCTCTGGAAACAAACAAAACAACGACATACAACCTGACAGTCAATTAAGGACACGGCGAGTTTCTGTCCTTCATCCGAGCATCAGACACTGAGCAGCGGCTGCACACAGATTCTCAGCTCTACTCGCTTCTTTTATTGCAGTTTGTAAGCAAATCCTGGTATAAACAACTAGGAAGCTAAAATAATTCACCTGTAGGAATAGAATTAGGACTTAAACAATTAATTGGATTGATCAATAGGCTGGCGATTAATCAGCTTGATCAACTTTTGGTTTTAGAAGGTTTCATTTTTGGAAAGTTTGGATGTTTTTCACCAATGCTCTCCTTTTAGTTCAGAGTGATGTCCGGCCGCCATCTTGTTTGACAATCGTGCTTTACAGCTTCTATTTTTTCAGGTGAACTCTAAGATGAAATAAAAGGGTCAGGCTAAGATTTTTTTACTTTTTACAAAAATAAAGTCATAGTGTTACAAGGACACAGTACTAGTAATAAGTTGAAATAAATGAGAATAAAATATTAAGAGAATGAAGTAGTAACTTCATAAGATCATTAGTTATCCAAGCTTTTTTCTCATTAGAACAATTTATTTCTTGTAATTTTAAGACCTTCTGGTAAAATTGCCTTTTTATTCTGCTAATATGAATATATTTTTTTAATTAAACAAAACTTATCATAGCTTGGCCCTGATACTCAGCTGTAAACCTCACAGAAGGGAGGAATGAAATGAAAGCCACTTTCTGAAAAAGTGCAGGACGTATGAACATTACTGCCAGGAACTGTGAATGTCAGATGGTAAGAAATGGGCAGCTGTAGTAAAGCTAATAGAATCATTTTCAAAGGGGACCTCTTATGCAAAATTCACATTTGTATGCTTCTGTACTTCCATTTGGGTGCTAGCTGCTTCTAAAACCAGCACAAGTGATTAAAGAAAATACAGCCAGTCAGTTTTAGCCAATAAGTCAAGGTTTTTTGGCGTCTGGAAAATGAGTTTCAAATCAGCAGGAACTACCACTCCTAGTTACCCGAGTGGAGCAGAGCCCGTTTCCTAGCAACCTAGAAACCACTTGCTGCATTCTTTTTGGTTGTGCAGGAGGCTCTACTTATGCTTTTCACTGATGTATTGTTGTATAATTGTGTATCTGTTTGCAGCCATTTTGAGGTGTAAACTTTGAGTTGGGGATGTGGCCAGCAGCAGCTTATTTGGATTTAAAGTGACAGGAGGCTAAAAACTGTTTGGTATAGTGCATAGACTTATTCAAGGAAGCATAAAAAGTCATTTTAATGACACCCGAGAGTTACAGTAAAAAATTCAGCTGCTCCTTCTTTGAAATAAGAGGTCAGTTAATTATTTCCTCCGTTCGATGAGGAGCCGTCACAAGAGGCTCCTCTTGGAGGTGTCCAAGTCACGACATGCTGTGGAGACACATTACGTCTCCCAGCTGGCCTGAGAGGGCTGCAGAAAAACAAGAGGAGCAGGAGGAAGCTGAGGGATAAAAGGACATCTGGGTTCTTCTGCTCGCCCTGCTGCGCCGCAGTGATTCACACCGAGGGGCGGACGGATGTTTACGCCGCGCCGCACTCATCATTAGAGCCATCTTCTTCTTTTATTCTTCCAGGAAGCGAGGACCGGACCTACCTGTCGTAATCTCCGTCGTCGACGGCGGTACCGAACTCAATAAGCCCTTCGTCCAAAGTGTACGCCACCATGTTGACGCCCTCCGTCACTATGACTTCTGTCTTTCCGTTGGCTCGTTCCAGATCCACGATGTCTCCCTGGAAAAAAAGATTAACGTTATTCACCACGTCTGTGACACAAGCAAGACGTTGGATTTCAGTTCCACTTTGGTCTCAACTGAAGACATTTTAAATACAAATATATTCATTCTGGATATTTGGTGGACTGATCATATGTATCCATATTGGATATTATCCATTCTATACTGATACGTGGGCCAGTCAAAGTTAATCGCATGATAAATTAAACCGAGCTCAGTAATTTCCATTTGCATGATTTATTGTTTTTTCTCTTTCTACCAAAAACTGGATGATAAAAGTCTTCAGTCTGGTGTTTTTGTCTCAACAAGAATAATTTAGATAAATAACAAAACCAAGAAGAAACATTTTATAAAACATATAAAACATATGAAACTGTAACAAACACTGTAGGTGTGTGACAGTCTGACATCATCACTTCACAAGAACCTACAAAACAAAGAAACACCAGGACATGTCTAATTCACGTTAAAGAATTACAGCAGAACATAAAGACTGACGTTGAATACAGAAAGAAATATTTGGGCAATTCTTAGTGAAAAAACACATAAAAATTCTTTAAATGATGTTCACATTAAATTCACCTTTTCCTGTTTTGGCTGAATCAGATTTAACAAAATTATTTGTGGGCTGAACGTTTGTACTTTCCAAAAATGGATGGAATCATGAGGAAAATTGTGAGCTAGCATCTCAAAAGATCCTCCAGGAAGGTAAGAAGTCATAAATGAGAAGCACCCACCCGGATGGGGAACATGGTGATGCTCTCTGGGCTGTCGATGCTGTACCAGATGCAGAGGTTGCCCCGGTTCTGGGCGACCACCACGTCGCTGCCGGGCACCCACTGGACGTACGAGCAGAAACTGAGCAGCGTGGTTTTCACCCGGGACTCGATGTCGTACAGGTTGAGCTGACGAGGAACGAGAAAAAGAAAAACACAAGATTCGTCCTCAATGAGCTTAAAAACAATCCACTGAGTGAAAAAGGTTTGAACACTTTCCCAAGATAAAATTCAAGCACTTCTTAGGTAATTTCTAAACTTTTGGAAAAGTCACACTCTATCCACCTGACTGATTCGAGAACAAAACATTAATTTAACAAAAAAAAATCTGGCAATTTTAAAAACTTTAACATTCAAAATATTGACGATCGATGAGTCACTGAGACATTAGGAATAATAAATATTCATTACCCAAAAACAATCCAAACAAATTGTGCTAAGATAAGTGATTTCATTAAACACAAAACAAAAGGGAAGTTACAAAAAAAATCTCCAAAAAATGTTTTCTGGCATTTCGCAAATAATTTAGGTAATTCTAACTGACCTAAACAAGGAAAGTTTAGTCTGATTTAACTTCAGATAGTGACAATAAAAAAAGCCGGTTTTTACGTTTGGTGTATGAAAATAATTTTTGCAAATAATTTTTTCCTAATCTTGGTTTTTAATAAAGGTTTAGATTACAAAACTGTACAGTTTGAATATCAAGCACTTTCAAGAACTTAATACAAAAATCAATCACTTTACAATAAAATAGAGATGTAACAAATGCAGATTTTAGCACATTATTTGCTTGACATAAATCATGCAAAAACAATCTAGCAAGTAGTTGCTAGGCAACCAAAGAGTGAGTGAGTTGCTAGGCAACCAAAGAGTGAGTGAGTTGCTAGGTAACCAAAGAGTGAATGAGTTGCTAGGTAACCAAAGAGTGAGTGAGTTAGTTGATTCCACCAACTTTGCTGCCATGAGAGGTCGGGCGGCTGAAGCCTTTTCTCTGCCTACATCTCCCAGAATGCTGCGCGATTCTGGATCGATCGTTCAGTGAATATTCTACATATCAAATATTGGATATTCTATCAGACATATTATTTAATGATACTGGTGACACTAGAATTGTTTTCCAAATGATGTTACGACATGAGCGAGTTTTTAAGAAATGGCTATTAGCTAAGCAGATTTGCATTCACTATTTTGCACACTCTTATTCTGCTATGTGGAAAACAAACTGAACCTAAAGCTTAGAATGAAGAAAAGTGGAAAGTGAGCCTCTTCAGTAATCCATAATGGTCAGTTTATCCCAACTGTCCATTCTAATTCCCATGCTCCCATGCAGAGCCTCCAGGCATATTGTGGGTGATGGATGCAGCTCTGACAGCAGACAAGCCCCAACTAAGGATGAATGTTTTTTTACTGCTACATCCGTCTGTCATTTGCCCTCTCTAATTTACTGCCTGCAGCTCTTTATCTCATTGTTTCCAGTCTTTCAGCCTCTCGGGGCGCTGAGGTTTCATTCTCACCCGCAGCTTCTTGTCCCTGAACAGCAGTTTGTGTCCGGTTTCATTGAGCTCCAGCCAGTCAGTCTTGGAGTCGTGGCTGATGGTTCCCAGGTTGTAGCCTGCAGCCAAGTCCACTGAGGACAGAAAAAACAAAAACAACCAGCAGATTAACTGAGGAGCAGCCAGACTGCCAGCACAAGGCTGAAAACTGGGTTCAGGATTAAAAATCAGCCAGTTATCCAGGGGGGAAAACAAGCATTAACTGCTCCGTTAGCTTGTTGCTCTGTTAGCATTCAATTCTTCTTTAATTAAAACGTCACATTGTTCACTAACTCTGCTTGCCTTGGATGAAAAACAGAATAAATTAAGTTTCTAAACACTTAAACTTTCTTATTTTGGGAGTGTTTTAGTCAGAAAATAACTCTATGATCAAGTTCTGCTTTGACATAAAGGATTTTTGGGGATAAAAAGCCAAATATTATGCATCACCTCAAAAAAGCTGCACATTGCTGCTAAAAATACTGAAACATGACAAAAACGCAAAAAAAATCTTTTTAAAATTTGACACATTAAACATGGCTAATGGACATCAAAAACAGTCCTGACCTTCATGGACATTTAGTTTTTTTTTCTATTGCATTGAAATGATCCAAACGACATTGTTCTTTTTCACACACCTCCTGTTTCTTACCAATAGCAATGGTCTTTAAGTCGATCAGGTAAGCAAGTTTCTTGTTGTCTTCCACTCCTCTCTGCTTCCTCTCATTAATACGCACACTGGATAAAAAAATACCAATCAATAATAGGTGACTGAATGTTTTACATGCAAGAATGAAATCTAGATGTTGATTGTTTGGGTTTCTGCAAAGATCAATATCGCCATCTGGTGGATAGATGTGCAGTTACACACCTAAAAGCTGCTTCAACTTAATTTATTTTTTACCTTAATACCCCAAATATTCAAAATCTGCTTGTTTTCGATGTTTAAAATGACAGAATGGCTTTTAATGTTCAGTTGGTCTGTTAACTGAGCTGATGCGTGTTTCAGCCTTCAGATGTGTTTCCTGTCTACCTGATGAGGTGTGGATTCATGAACTCGGTTCTGACTGATCCCAGAACCTCGTTGCTGCTGTACTCCACCAGGCTCAGCTCCCCAGCATTGAAAATCATGCACACCTGGAAGCACAGATTTTAATTCAAACAGCAGTTATACATTTAGCTGTTGTTTTTCTCAGCTTACATCTCTGTAGTTTTTGAATGAATGAAAATATATTTGTAAACTTACAGATTCATTTTCGAAAAAGAACTTTTCATTTCCACCAGAACCGGGCCAAGCCACCTGAGGAAGGAAATAAAAAGAAATGTATTAATCTTACACAAAAATGGCATTGTTTTTTTTTATATTAAGTTTCTAATCTTAATATATAATTAATTTTATATATTAAATTTATATATTAAATACAATTTAAAATATTTCTTAGTAAAAGTGTCCCTTTTCTTATTTTAATTTTAGTTAGCTATATTTTACTTTAACTAGAAAATACGATTTTATTTGTTGCAAATAAGTCCAATTTTTAATGTAATTATATATTCAAATATTAAGTAATTAGTTATTTTTAATTGTAAAAGTGCCCGTCTTTTTTATTTATACTTTCTTTAATTAAAAATATTACATATTTTTTTTTTTTCTTCAATAAGACTCTTGCCCATTTCTTGTTATTTTTCTTAAATATCAGTAATACTTTTTTATTTTAAATAAAAAAATCCTGCAGTTTGTCCAAAACCTCAGAAAGGACAACAAAATAATAAACTATTTAAAAGCCAGCAGACAGGTCCAGCACCTCGCTCAGTTTGTTGGTCAGCAGGTCGCCGAGCAGCAGTGTGTCCGAGGTGTGAGCCACCAGGTAGCGATCTTTCCCCATGATCTTCACTTCCTCTACCTCATAGCCGTAGCAGGACTTCAGCACCACCCGGGTCCCAGTGGACAGGTTCTTGACGATCACCTGGGAAAACAAGGGAGACATAGACAGAGACGATGATGGTAAATGCAGTTGCATGTTTCGTCGCCATAGCAACAGGAAGGTTTGTGCTGCTCGTCGGGTTTCTACCTGACTCAGCCCAACATAGGTCATCTCAAACTTGTTCTTATAGATGGCTCTCCTCAAGCAGCAGTCAAACAGCTCCACTCCACCACACAGTGTTCCCTACAAAAACACAACCACCAGAGAAACACAGAATGTTTCTGAAAAGATCTTACTCTTGCTTTAATTATCTCAGTACAGCGGCACGCAGCAGACTCACGGCACAAAGGCGAGAGCCGTCTCTCTTCCAGGCCAGGCTGGTGATAGTGTAGAGGTTGGAGATCTCTTTGGGTTTGGCTTCGTCCCACATGCTTCTCCTGGGAGCCCAGTTAAACACCCGCAGTCTGCAAGATAATCCCCAAGACAAACCTCAGAGACTTCAGAGTTAATCTGAAACAAAAGAAGAGCTGCACTCCAGCGTAAAAACTTAAGTTATCTAACACTTTAAAACAATATAAAATTAATGAGGCATGAAAGTGATCATTTATTACATAAAATATATTAAAAAATAAAACATTACATATTTAGAAACACCATTAATCAATGCATGCATTCATGTTAGAGGTGAAACTATTGGAATTTTCTGACCAATCATATTTAAAAATCCAATTTTGGCCATTAGAGATTCTTAGCTTATTTAAAAAAATATAAATAAATCAGGGAAAACAAAAGTTGTTAAAGGATCTGAAAAGTTGCTAAATATAGAAACAAACATATGGCAACAATCGGGAGTTTATTGGAGTTCAAAAATTTTCAAATTTTTCTAGATAATTTCTTAGTTTTCTTTCTTTCAAATGATCAACTTTTGGAAGTTCAACATTTTCCCAAGTTTTTTTTAGGGGGTTGGGGTTAATTTTGATTTCCTGTCTACGATGGCCCTAATAAAATCTTGTAGAACAGAAAGTCCAAATAAGTAGAAATTGCAAACACAGCTGACAAATAAGATGACGGCTTTACGTGAGCTGACATCATTCTGAACGACAGATACAGAAGAGTTAGAAAAAACCTCTCCAATTCCAGGTTTCCATAGCAACAGAACAGAAGCAGATCGGAACTGACCGGTCGAAGCTGCCGAACACCACGGACTGGCCGCTGGGGCTGGTGACCGCCACCGTGAACTCCCTCTCCGATCGGTCTCGGCTGTAGTCGAAGTTCTGCAGAACCTGGCCCTCCCGGCTGTACGCCACCACCTTCTTATCACAGCCGGCCGCCATGATGCTGTTAGCGCCCCAAGCCAGCGCGTATGGAGGGCACGGATGGGTCAGCAGCTTACCCTTAGGGGCAACAAGATGGACACAGAAACGTGAAAACCTCTGAGGGAGTCAAATAAAAATTGGCAAGATAAAAAAAACACCCAAATTTTCAGATTAATCCTGGAAATTTAAAAAAATTGGAAATTTCTGAGCTACAAAAATAAAAAACCTTCAAAATGTGAGAATTTTCTTAAATTTATAAGTTTTTCTAAAGAATTTCCTTCTTTTTTTTAATTTTTTATTTCTGAGGTAAATCAAAAGTAGATTTTTTCTAGTAAATTTTCAGCTTTTCTTTTGGGATAAAATGTCCTCCTCCTTTTTGTTTTCTATCGAAGACCCTGATACACCGTTGTAAGAAAGTCCAGTAACCGATGGATATGCAGATTAATCTGAAATCACCTGAGACTCCCCTGAACCTTGGTCATCGAAGAAGTAGCGAACGACCGTCCCATCGGCGTGACCAGATAGGATCCCCTTACTAGAAACACTGACACAAAAACAGACTTTTACTTTAGCTTTTTCATCCAGGGTCAAAGATGTGGCTATATTAGAGAAATACATTTTATTGTTTCAGAACATTCAAGGTGTCAGTCCAAAATGAATAAGGGCTGCAACTAACAGCTGTTTTAGTAATCAAAACAGTAGGGGGCGCTGTGAGGATTAGACATTTACTTAGTGGTCAGAGAGACGACGCAAGACTCAGTGGTGTAGACGGTGGAGGATTTATTTGTCTGGATGTTGGCCACGCGGACCTGAGAAGAAAAGAAATCACAACTTCATTACTTTCTTTATTTTTGCAAAATGGTAACTTTGCAATCAGTGAAACATAAATCAAATTTATAGAATATGATTTGTGCAGAATTGATAAACTAATAATTTATTCATGTTTCTCAAGGAAACCAGAAGATTGTGGCTCATTTTTGCACATTCTTGTAGACAGTGGCTTACCTTTCCTTCTACTAATCCAAAAACAATAACACTTTCTGCAGGCCAAAGAAGGCGAGTCACAGCGCTCTGCAACAGAATTGGTAAACTTTCAGCAGAGTTTCTCTTTTACTGGAACAAATGTCTAAAAAAAACCAACATATTTTAGGACTAAATTTCAAACATTAAAGTAAAGACTAGAGTGGATTTCAAATTTAAAACACAGATATCATCAAAATCAACAGTCAAAAGTGTTTGTGGCCAAATAAAAAACACAAACATAAATCACGTTAAATAAACTGTTGTAACCTTTTTCAACCTGCTCAATAATAAGCAATCATTAAACAATAATTTGATAAAACAAATAAAGTAGCCGGGCTGCTCAGTGGCACAGCTGGTAGAGCTGCTGCCTTGCAGCAAGAAGGTTCTGGGTTCGATTCCCGGCCCCGGTCTTTCTGCATGGAGTTTGCATGTTCTCCCTGAGCATGGTGGGTTCTCTCTGGGTACTCCGGCTTCCTCCCACAGTCCAAAAACACGACTGTCAGGTTAATTGGCCTCTCTAAATTGTCCCTAGGTGTGTGTGTATGTTTGTTTGTCCTGTGTGTCTCTGTGTTGCCCTGCGACAGACTGGCGACCTGTCCAGGGTCACCATCCTCTCACCTGAAACTATAGCTGGAGAGGCACCAGCAACCCTCCCGACCCCAGTAAGGGACAAGGGTGCAGGAAAATGGATGGATGGATGAAATAAAGTAGCCAGAAAAAGGTTGCGCAAAGAATTGCAGATCCATAACTTTATTAATAGGTTTTTACATGTTTGTATCATTAAAACAAAGGATAACCGTCTGCAAATTCCTTTAGACTCTGTTTAAAAGAATAAAAAATAAAATAAAGTTGCATCTATTATTAGCAGTAACAGCAGGATTTTGGTGACTTTTTATTTAAAGAAAATAAAAGCAGATTTGGGTGCACCAATTTCAGATTTTTCAGTAAAAGTCGTGGCTATTAAAAGATAAATACTTTGTGTTGCACCTAATTGAACAATATAGTAGCATTAATTAGCTTGAATTTTAGTGATTTATTAACAGATTGGTCCAGTTTTTCATTTTGTCGAAAGTGTAGGGAAATTTATATAATTTAAATAACACCAGTTATTGACTGTAACAGCAATATTAATATTGGATATCAATATCAGCTCAAACTTTTATATCGGTGCATCCCTAGACTTCATATTTTCCACTGTGAGAGGATTTTGAAATGTCTTCCTATAAAAGCTCAGCTTCTCTTCACTCACCGTCTGAACAAATTTGTTGCAGATGGCTTTCTTGTCCCCCCTATGAAAGATTAAACCTTAGTCATTATACAAGCAGAAATTAAATAGTTTTACAAAAATACAAATAAATACAGAATTTCACTATGAATCATTTCAGATATTTCTAACGCGGTCAGGATTTAACCTTTTCCTACCACACTTTCTCCTTCCACTCACGCTTGGATGCAGCACTCTGAGCATCCGTCAGAGCGCTGCATCCAATTCCTATGTCTTAGAAAATATTTTAATTTTGTAAGACACTAATTGGGTTTTCATGTTAGAACATTGTGTTTTGATTCATGGAAGAGACTTACCATTCTTCCCCGATTCTGTAGACGTAGATGATGTTATCCGACTGGCCGATGGCAATTTTGATGGAGTCCGGCGAGAAAACCATGTCACTGACGATATAGCTCTGTTTTCCATACTGCCAAATCACACAATACCTACATGTTAATGTGGTAAACTCTAACAAAGCCTGAATAATAACAGAAAACAGAGCAGGGTAACAAATATGTTGGGATTAAATGTCGCAGACAGGATTGTGTCGGAGATGTTACAATTTAATACAATTACCATTTTTTTTTAGATATTTAATCTCAAAAATGCTAATTTTACATCAGTATATTTCCACACAGGGAGGAGGAATATCTCTCCTTCAAACCTTTGCTAATTTTATGTCAGATATAATAGGCAGAAAGATAAAATTAACTCATTTCCACTTTTCAAAGACGGTCATTCCAATGCATATTGGGTTTTCATTAGCTGAAAATTGGCTTTTTTGTGTTTAAAGTTGTTTTTTAGGCGAAATACTATCACCTAAAATTTTATAACAGATTGATCAAATCTGTTTTTGAATGTGTTTATATGTATCACCTTCGCGTCCACAGGCTTTGTGGAGAACTTGTCTCTCCTTTCTCCATGCTCATCATAGAGCAGCACCACTCTCTCCACAGTGCAAACAGCAAACTTGCTGTTGTTTGGTGCCCAGGCCATGCATGCCACTTTGGCAGCACCATCCTATGCAAAAGAAATGTTAAGATTAATTTTTTAAAAACCACACAACTACTGAACAATTAAGCTGCTTTTTAAGCGCTAACGGAAATGCTAACTAAACAGGAGTATAAAAAAACAAAATTTTAATCGTTTTCAAGTTACTAAATAAATTAATTTTAATCGAAACAAAGCAAAGTCAAATATCTATTCGTGTTATGAAAATACACTCAAACGGACAGCATAAAGGGGTTTGAATTATATTTTGTTGCTGTTACGTGTAAGCTAGCCACATTTGAACTAATCTCGAGCATCTGCTAACAGTAGCTAACCTGCCCGACTTCAAAACTTACCTGTGGGGTTAAAAGTGTCTTAATATGCTTCAGCTGCATTCTGAAAATAACTACAGGAAGCCCAAAGAGATGTTATCAGCGCCGAAATAATGCTTTAGAACTCGACCATTTCTCCATCCAGCTCCAGGACAGAAGCAGCAGCTAGCAAGGACGACATCTTAGTAGTAAACAGAGCTGCGATCTCCTTGGTTACCGCTCTGGAAGAGGAACCGTGGTGCGTTTAAAGCTGGCGGAAATTTAAAAACTTCTCGATGGCTAGGTTCTTTTGTTTCCGAAGATGTTTATAACAAACAAATGTTAAAAGATACCGATAATGAAGCTGATTAAAGCATACTTTAAATTATCTGGGTTGTCGAGAAGTCTTCCCTTTTACTCAGAAGACTAAATAAATTACAAAGTCGCATAATAACAGGTAATATAGCGTCAAATTTTTATTCGATCTAGCTTGTTAGCTGTTAATAACACTTAAAATATTTAAGTAAAAGAAATGTATTATTCAAATTTATGGGAATGGTGAAATCCGAAGGGGAGAAAAAATACAAGTGGAGATGCCGGGGATTGAACCCGGGGCCTCATACATGCAAAGCATGCGCTCTACCACTGAGCTACATCCCCTTCCATGTTGAAACCACCGCCATTACGGTTTATATATACGTACCACTGTTCACATTAGCTGTGCTTTCCATCAGGATTTGAGCTTTAGAGACGAATATAGATGTAAAATAACTCCGAGATCCAATAAGAATCACAGATATTGTCCAAAATAAAAAAAATATGTATCTCCTTTTTCAAAGGTTTGTAATACAAAGCGAAAACAGATGAAGATATCTTAAAAACATCTAGTGTTTTTGAGTCTTCTAATTCAAAACATATATTTAAGAGTGTTTATATAATGAAATTATTTTCCAGAACATAGCTTCTCCCTTATATGAAATTAGATAAAATAACAAAATTAAACTCACTGAAAGAACTATTAAATGTCAATTCGACTCTATATCGCCATCTACTGTTGGTTTGAATTAATATTCTTGATGGCATCAAATGGACTGAATTTGTTTTATTGGAAGATGTGAAGGTTATGATGTTTTTGTGTTTACAATCTTTGTATTTAAACAATGGTAAACCTCAAAACAATTTCTTGTTAACCAATCAGCTTGTGCAAAACTGAATGTGCAAACTTTTCAGTTCCACAACGAGCATTTAACCTGAATAATCTTGTTTACTGCAACGATTGTGACCACAGCATCACCCAGACAGTTATTCCCCCATAAACAGTTTAAAATCCTGACGGCCAAAAACACGCAAAGTATGAGCTAATCAACAGAATGCAGTTGGGTAAGCAGACCGAGCTGCTAATGGGATTACAGGACTATTTATAGGCTGCAGAGTAAGCTCAACACAGTTTTATTCATTCATGAGGATGTTTCACTGTGCAGAAATGCAACTTTAATTTTTTTTATTTAAATCTGTAAAATCTGGTTTTATCCTCAAGATGTTCTGAATGCAGACTATTTAAATAGTGGGAAATGAGTTTTCTAATATTCTTTGGTAGTAAATGCTAGATAGATTTTTTCACAAACAAAAAAACGTACCAAATAAATTATAAGGGAAAATTTTTCACACAATCATTTCGGATATTATGTGAAACTCCAGTTTAGATGAGTTTCACACAATAAACTTTATTCCAGTTTGCTTGAGAGAACCGGAGTAATCAATCTGGTGATGATTTCTTGGTCAGGAAACTCATGAATATGACTTAATCACAAAGTAACAGACAAGAGATTAGAAAATCCCCCTTTTTTATTGAGTTGAACTTCATCACAGTCATTATGTACAAGGATGAAACATTTTCTATCATGTTCAGGTCAAGAACGACTTTTTGCTCTTCATAAGAATCAATCACATCTGGTAGATTGTTTAACCAGCTAACTGAAAATAACAAATAAAAAAATAATTTTTCTGGAAGCACATCAGCCCCTTGAATATTTTATTTTTTTAGCAAACAGAGTGGAGATGGATTCACTGAACCCTGATTCAAAGTAAACACACTGACTTCAGTCTAACTTCACCTCCATTTGTTGTAGCATAAATAAAAACATAAGTGCATCTAAAGTTAAATCACTTCTTAAACCTTCAATCAGCACCAATGTATTATTTTGATTGATAATTTCTGTTTCCTTTGCTTCCTGGCATGTAGAGTTAAATTTAGATTCAGTGGGTCAATGACTATTAATATTAAATCATTTCTCAGATCTGGCTATGAATAAAAACAAATCCAAGATGACTTCCTGTTTGCAGATGGAGAGACATGATGCAGATATTTTTATCTGACCTGATTTAATGAGATGTTTGCAGCTCAGCGTTAGTTTAACACACCTGACTGGGAAACATGAAGTCTGAGCTGCAGGGAGAAAAGATGAGCTAAGAGGATCTGAGGAGAGAAAACAGCAAATACTAAAACTTCTCCAGAAAATGTTAAAGTGTTAGCCAAATGAACTACTTCAAACTAGATCTGCATCATTTCTGTTAGTGATTCATCTTTGTTTACCTTCTTCTGTGCAAAAAAAACTACTAAACATGAATGCAAGGGTGAAGCTTAAAGTACTTTCCAGATAACTATTGAAAATTACAATATAGCATAAAAGAAAATACAGCGACACGGAAAATGTGAGAAAACTGTTATACATCCATAGACGGCGCTTTTTTCTTATTAAAAGTGATAACTGGAAGTTTAATAAATACATTTTATATAATAGGTTTCCTTTCCCAACACGGATGGAGTACGGCGGAGTATTTGGGCCTCGCTAAGAAAAAAATCATAATATTACAAGTACAAACTCATATTACCAGAATAAAGTTGTAAGTTAAGGTTGTAACAAAACATTAATATGGGCGTAATATTAGCAGAATAAAGTCATATTACTGGAATAAATGTATATATATATAAAATATTACTTGGATGTATATCAGGTGAATGAAGTAATTTTGTGAGAATTTCTCCTCAAAAAATAATTGAAAAAATAAAGACGTATCTGTTTATACTTTTATGAACAACAAAATATTGTATCTTTCAATTTAACACAACAGCATCAAATCGTTGTTAGTAGACGGGTTTTGAAATGATTAACGAAGCGACTGTTTCAAACATCAGATCCATCAAAACTTTTTTCTACTACTTTTCTTCTGACAATTTAAAAATTTTATTCTCGTAATAAAAAACATTTTAGTCTGGCTCTAATACTCCGTTGTAGATTTGAATCCGGTCAGAACCCAGATGAACGAGGTTTCTGCCAGGACTTAAATGCATCACAGCCTGAAGGTAAATGAGATCACCTGGATCCAGAACAAGCAAGATTTGCTTCCATTTAAAACAATCAGTGTGATCATTTGTCTCAGTCATCAACTGTTAATCTGGGACTTTAATGTGACAATTTTTGATATATAATGATGTGATTAGCTTATCATTTCCATTCATGTACAGAAACAGGCTTTTGAAGCTTTGAAAAAACCTTTTTTCCTTAAGATTTGATATTGTTCTGTCTTTGCTCTCCACTTTGAATCAATGTCTTGATCTCACTGTAAAGAGGGATTTTGTCCACAGGGTTTAGTCTATAACTTTACTCAGCATTTGTTTGAAATATTAATAACATAATAATAATGTCTGCATGTTAACTTACAAACTATAAGATTAGCTTAGAAGAATATTACAAACTTCTTCTGCTTCTCAAACAAAGGTCCAGTTTTTACATGCTGGAGTGATTCTTCAACAGGAACGGAGCGAAGAAATGAAAATATTCAATATTTTTCTCTGAAGAAATGATCTTCAAGTTGCTTTAAAGCATCGTTGAGGGAAATGACTCAAAGATGGTAATTAAAAGATGGAACCAGATGCTTGCTGAACAAAATAACGGATTGAAGGAAGTAAGTAAGTTTTGTTTTTAAAAAATGAGAAGAGACCAAAACATACAGTAAGGAATCTAACAGGCTTTCATTTGGCTGCTTTAAAAAACCAAATGATAATTAATATAATCAAATCATTTTTAGCTCATCTTGTTAGAATAATAAAAAATGGATAATTTCCTCTAAATAGTAAAAATAAAATAAAGTTTGACTACGTTTGCAATCAGAAAGCAGCAGATAACAAGAGGATTTAGTGTTTTGTGAAAACGTGATAATCAGGTCAATCATCGTGGTTTTCATGACACAAAAGCAGAAAATATTCAAAACAACCCAAAAGATAAGTTGCTTCATTCAGTCTAATGGTCTAAAATAAAGCTGTGCAGGATTGTGTCAGTATATAAAGCATATCCAGGGCCTGAATTTATTTTCTGCTTGTTTAAACTCCCAAACTAAAGCAAGGTTTGCTGTCTGAGCCAACACAAAAGGAGATAAAGCCTTTTTTTCTCCTCATAAATTCTCAGACTGGATGATTTTCTGCAGGAACGTTCTGCAAACGTTCACACCTTAATCCGATTTATCACCGCTACAATTATTCTTCAAGGCACTCCACTGTCAGTGTCAAGTCAGCAGGTAAAGGTTTAGATTTCCATCCTGAAGGAAACAAATAATGCAGAACTTAACGGATAAGTCAGACACTTTAAATTTCGTTCAGGTCAAGTCAGCAGCTCCATTTCCATCACAAATGTTTGCAAAACTTTGTGGATATTCCACAAATGTTGATATATAAAATAACTATTTTGCAGTTGCTGTCTTTTCTTTCAATCAGAAAGAATTAAAATCATGCATGAATAAGTTTGTTTGTGAAACGAGTCATTAAAAAAAACATGCAACACCATCATCCTCCTACCACTTCCTGTCATCTTCTTCAGGGTTTCCACCAGTAGTAACATCCGGTTGCTGGTCACGCCACTCATGATGCAAAAAAAGGGTTTTCATTGCAGATTATTGAAATACACTCATTTGTTACAGCTGAAAAACCTCTAACCTCTGACAAAACCTCATCAAAAAATGTAGTTTTTTGATAAAAAGGTTTTGCGGTAGGATCAGTTTTTTTTCTGCCATATAAAAATGGATTCATTTCGCAAAACTGGAACGGAAACTTTTTTTTTGCATCACGAGTCGAGTGATCAACAGCTGGATGTTACTACTGGTAGAAAATGTGAAGAAGAAAACAAAAGGAAGCGGCGTGAGGATGATGGCGCTGCATGTTTTTAATGACATGTTTTGTGGACAAGCTTATTCACGCGTTTTTAATTTCATTTCTTGTTTAATGGAAACACTGCGACTGTGAAACTGTGTTTTTTCGACATTAGCTGAATATTAACAAGGATTTTCACACATTTGTAATTGGAAACGCAGCAACTCTTTGCTCTTGTTCATAATTAAGAGATAAAATAAGAAAATCTGCAAAAAGAAGCCAAGACAAAACATCAGATTGGACTCTAATCTTAGTGAATCTGGACACAGAGGCTGAGCATGAACCTGGCCGGCAGAGTAAACGGCGGACTGTCTGAACCACATAATGTAAAAGAGCATGGTGCTAACTCCAAATAACTCCAAAGCATTGATTGTAACGTCTCTTCCTGCATCCATCAGAGCTCCACGGTTTGACGCTCGCCTCGCTGTGGGTGGGGGTTGTTGTTGTTGATTTTCTTTAAGCACACAGTGACATCTGGGCTGGTGTGAGTGTGTATTTGTGCACATGATGCGTTTCACCAGAGTATGCAGGGAGAAGCTGAAGAGCTGTTTGGGTTTCCATGCAGGTTAGGGCAAAAACAATGAGTGCATGCTGATCCCCTCTCCATCTCGGCTCAGACATTTGGCATCAAACCACGAGACTGCAGCGAGTTTTAGGTGGAAGTTGATGCAACAATAACCAGTGGGAATCGTTTACAAGAACAAGAAGGGAGGAAGGAAACAATTCCACGTGTTAATGCTTCGTTTCTGCTGAGCAGGTTGATTTCTACGATGTTTGGCATTCAATTTATCATCAACTTTCTATTCCAAAGTTAGTAAAAGCAAGTTAATGTGGGGGATATGTAAAAAAACAAAAAGAAATCAATAAAAAAGTCCTCCATCTGATGATCAACGGTGTCTAAAATAAAAAGGAGGTAAAAAGTAATAAATAATCCGTCCACATCTCCTTTTATGCCATCCTTAGTGGTTAGAAATGGAATGACCAGAGGAGACTGGGGTGGAGTTTTGGCGTAACACACTTATTCAGTCAGAACCAGCGTCAGATATTTCAGGAACTAGAAGAGAGGTGGGAATGTTCAGAGACCTCCATGTGGCTCCATGGAGGCAGTCTGCAGCGTTAGCTGGGTTAGCATGGGGGCAGGAGATCCGGGCTGGCTGGTGACTTTGGGCTGGCTTTTCTCTGGGTTGCTCACAGCAGTCAGATGGAGCTGGATCGAAGTAGAGCCATGAAACGCTGAGGGAAAACGAACGGAGGCAGAGATCAGACCAAACGGCTCCGAAACCTTCAAACTTCAACGTTACTGGAGTTTTACTCAACAGGCTAACACAAAGCAGCATGCAATTATGAAGCAGAAGAAGAATGATGAAGAGCTTTCACTGGTTTTTACTAAAATTAAAAATCTGAAACTAACAGTCATAAAACAAGTACACATTCCACAGATTTTTCTTTTAACAACTTTTCTATACAAAATAACAAATAAATTAAAAGACACAAAAAAAATATTCAGTTCCTTTTTAAGAAAGTAAGAAAATAAACACTGATTGTGTCGGTGCATGAAGGTTTGTCACCTGAGCAAACACAACAGGAGAAAAGGCCTTTTTATCTCCTCCTAAATTCTAACAGACTGGATTCGTTTCTGCAGGAACGTTCTGCAAACGTTCACACCTTATTCCACTTTATCTCTGCTACAATTATTCTATTAATAAGCCATAAAAATATACAATACAGACAATTAAAAGCCAGTCTGTATTGGTCTTTTAAGTACCTTAAAGTTTGTGGTTGTTCAGTTCAGACATGCTGAGCTGTTAGATTACAAGGAGTTAAAACTGCTGGGAAAGCCTGTCGCAATAACCAATTAATCAATTAACTGCATGATCAAATCGATCATTTCCATCCTGATGATTATTCTGATGACATTTGGTCTACAGAGACATCATTTTATTTTTGGCTTTGGTTTTATTTATTGTTTTTGGTTGTTTTATTTTGGAAATTCAGAACGTTTCCACTTCCAGTGCTGAGTTTGTCTTTGAATCGGCAAACTTGCATGATTATGTCATTATGAATATAGTAGTTGAGAATAGGACAGGATTACTGCGGAGGCTTTTCCTCTGAAAACCAAAGCATCATCTTACCTTCCTGCGTCAGCTAGTTGACACTTAATCACATGATCACTTTCCTGTGAAAAAACAATAATACAAGATGTAAAATTACCTGCATATCATCATGGATTAAAAAGGCAAAAGTAATAGAAACCAGCAGCAGCTCAGGTTTTATGAAGCAAACAAAATGGATAAATGTGTTACAGAGAGCTGAGCAATGCAAGCGCTTCATTTTCATTTCAGTGAGTATTTGGTTCAGATCAGTGAACATCTGGATCTGTCATGCATCGTAACGCAGACACACACACAGGTAACGTGTTGATGAGCGGGGCATGCATGTAGAAATCAACATGAGGATGATTGTTGGGTTAAATGGAGAACTGGAGGACTTTGTTAGCCAAGTAGCAGAAGCCACGAAATACAGCTGATGTGTAAAATAACAAAAATAAACCAAAGAAACGACGGGAAGAGGACGGGACACAGATCAGTGGAGGCGGCTCTTACGAGTCATTTAGACTCTTGTAAGCTGTCTCTGGGGTTTTCTTCCCCCGCTGAGTTGGCTGATGGAGGCGACTGGGGCTCAGGTGGAGGCATGGGCATGGGCAGGGGGATGGGCTTACTTTGCTCCTCTGGGCTTTCTGGACCCAGATCGGATGCTGGCTGGATTATGATTACAGTGGTACCTGTTGGATTGGAACAGGGAAATCCTGAGGTGTGTGTCCATTTCAAACCCTCTGCTGATGCAAACCAGTGAAGCTGCTTAATGTAGTTTAAGACGACCAAAGGAATGCAGTAAACTACTGAATGGTGCCGAGTTTTACTTCTGACGATGGAACAGTGACCCAAAAAGATGTTTTTCTCGTGTTTTATTTTGACATCAAAAACCTTGAGCTGCTTCTGCAGCTTGAGCTTAATCAATCTTTTATCAACAAATTAACTTTCTTGTGTATTTTGCATTAATTTGACATAAAATGCCCTTACTGTACAAAAACAGCTGCAGCCCAAACACTGGTTGTCGAGCCTGTCCCATTAAACTAATAAATTAAAATGAGCTCCATCATTTCCATTTGTATGATTTATCATTTTTATCCCAAAACATGGATGACAAAAGTCTTCAGCCTGGTGCTTTTGTCCCAACTAGACATATTTTTGAAGGGCGATTTTGTTCACAAAGACGTCATAATTAATTTTTGTTTTGATCATTTAGTTCAGATATTTGAAATGTCTTCCAATGGTAAATCTTCATTAGAATTTAAAGTTTATTGATCTTGTATTATTATCACTTGAAAATGGTCTCAAAACAACAAAAATTCATCACAGTTACTTCTGGAGCAATGTATCATCCAGTAAAATGTGTTATTGTGACAGAACTCCTGGTTATCCCATATTACTGCACAAACAAAACTCTCTCATCAAAATAAATGTGCATGAAGCAGAGTGGCCCAGAAGCACTTGCCTCCGTCCTGATCCGCTCTGATTTGGGCCTCCAGGTCTTCAGGATCAACGTATTGGTAGCTTTCCTCGTCGTCGGGGGGTTTGCACTTCCCGCAGCAGAAACAGCAACAGCAGCAACAGCAGCAGCAGGTGAAAAGTGTGCAGCACAGCACCAGACTCTGCAGGGATTTATGCATCAGGTTGTTCTTAGTCGTATGACGGTGGACAGAATTTAATCTTCATCTCTAAACAGTTGACTCCTCAGATTACATGTGATTCTGAACAGTTCTGCTGAGCAGCCGGCACATTTAGATACTCTGAATTTGTTGCCATCTAAGAAAATAATTCAAAAAGACTGGAGATTTAGTAATTTGCCTCTGATACAACATAAAACATGTTTTACGTCATAATATTTACTGCAAAAGGCCAAAAAACAACCGGAGCAACATAAGCGGGATCTTAATCACCTCTGACAGCATCAACAGAAGCCCAGCATCAGATCTGTTTGCATTGTGTGATATTACACTGCAGATCCATGTCGGCTTTAATCTACATTCCTGGCAGGAAGACAAACGTCTCTGATTGCATCATGAGGATGAACCAGAGGTCAGCGCCTGGCGTTTCCCAGCTGTGTTTACAGATTCATTAAATATGTGTTTATTGGGCTAATTATTTATCCTCTTGTTTAAACAAGTTGCTGCTTAGTAACAATATAACATTTAGTTAAATGTGATAAATGCCACCGGCGTTACTAACCTTAAACCACCACTTGGACATGAGGAAGTAGTATTTAACACTTTCCTCTCCAAACTGTTCGGACACGTAAAGGCCCATGGAGCCGTACTCGTCGTAAATCCTTCTTTTGTTCTCATCGTTTAAAATAGAATTGGCATTGTTAATCTCCTTAAACTTCTCCGCTGCGTCTGGGTTGTCTGGGTTCTTGTCCGGGTGGTACTTCAGCGCGAGTTTTCTGAAAAGAGTTCGGAGGGGATCAGAGGAAGGCGATCAGCTTTGGACTTCAACAATAATCGTTTTCTGAAAATAACTTCCAGGGTCACAAAATTCAACAGGAAGTTCATGGAAATAAGTGCAGGGTGAGTGTCAGCTGAGACTCAGCATAAACAGGAAATGACTCAGATTAGCACAGTCAGCTCACCTGTATGCTTTCTTAATTTCCTCGGCTGAAGCTCCTTTCTCGAGGCCTAACACTTTATACACCGTCTCCCCGGAGGTGGACATCTTCCTCTGAGGACGGGCAGAATTCTGTTCAGCCATGGCTCACCTCTAGAAATACAAAGCAAACAATAAAATAATGAGGCCATTGAGTTTCATGTTACAAAAACAAAAAATGCTAGAAAACATCATAGTTATGTTGTTACTTTGTGAGCGTGCAGAGAGACTGATGTGACGAATGTGAGCTAATAATAATTTGCTTTGTGTCAAACTTTAATCTCACACAATATAAACTCTGGTGCTCAAATCTTGAAGAAAGACCAAATTAGTTTTACAATAACTGTATTGTAGATTTACTGATAGTATTTATTGGTCAATTTAAAAAGGTGATAATAAACTTAGATTTATTATCACCTTGTTTTCTGTTTCTATCTATCTTGAATAATTTACTTATAGTTTATTGTAAGGGCATGTAGCTTTGCTTTGTTCAGGGGTTCATAAATGATAAAATACCAGCATCAAACAGAGTTCAAAACCACAAGCAGAGGAGGAGGCAGTGCTTCAATATAAAATGTTCTCAGATTATATTGCCGAAGCAGGATGAGGAAAAAAGTGATTCATAAAAACCAGGATACAAGATGAAGGAAGGCTGGAACAAACTAATCCAACAAACAAAAATGTATTATTTGTATTTGCTAAATGAAATAGATTACTGGATGTAAGTGGATTAATCACTGGTTTGCAAATGCTGCTTCATCCGTCCAAAGGTTCTCACTTTGCTGCATCTAACTGGAACAGATAACATCACTGAAACGCAGGAAAAGTCATTAACAAAAGACTTTTACTGAACTGCACAAACGGATTCCTGGTCAACCATGGCAACCGTACAGAACGAGCACATCTATTACTCAGCCATACAAATAATACCACAGCGGTCATTGACTAAAGAAGATTACATTTTGCTGATCTAACAGATTACCCATCCAAGTCTACGTCAGAGCGCCAGCGTCCCGGTCAGAGTCTGACTGGACCAAACACAACGACACCGCTCGTCCACACGCAGGAATAAGAAATACAAAAAAAAATAAGAATTATACAAGTTGGCAGAGGAAAATGTTCTTCTGCCAAATCAAACAACTCTAATCAATGTACTGAACGGACAAATGGTACGAAATTACTTCTGAGATCTTTACAGAAAAACCTGATTTAGAAAAAAAAGAAATCTAAGAATCAATCAGGTTTATCTCAGCCAACAATAAATATAGTGGAAGTTTTCTTATTATCACTTTATTGATGTACAGACATGTTGTTCCTCTGAATGTTTTGTTCTTTATATATTTAATTGCAGTTTAAAAGAAAACATGAATTTAAGAAAACTGAGGCGATCTTTTTGCTTATGCATCATAACCAAAAATATTTCCTAAGAAGAGCCCAATCTGAGCTGCTTAGTTCAAAATTAAAACAGGTAATTTTGTTTGAAATTACCTTTAAAACATTAATAAATAATGTTTAAAACTTCATTAAATAAATAAATGTCCCAGTAAAATAATTACAAAAAAGTTTTATTTCATTTTCTTTCATAGTGGTGTTTTATTTTCTGACATTTATTTTGTTAAGCTCCTTTATGTACTTCAGGGAATTTGATTTTTATTTCAAGCTCATTTAATAAAAATAAAAAGTAAACACAGAAAATTTTTCATTTAATGGGGACAGTTATTTATTTGATTAAGTATTTATTATATATTTATTAATAATATTTCATTTTTAATAAAACTGCTCTCCATATTCTTACACACAAAACCTTCATTCAGCCAGCTGCCAGGCAATGCACAGCAAAAGGTGGGTGAATATTTCTAAACTGAAAAACTATTTAAGCAGTTTGTATACTAGAACTGTCTAATAATTAATTACTTCACAAATTTGGTGCAACATGAAAATAAAACTTGTCTCTCAACGATCAGCTGCAAACCTACAAAAAACACCAAAGTTTTTTTTTTTTATAGAAAAGGCGACACAAATTAATGTTTGCACAATTTCTGAGTGTTTATTAAACAGCAGCTAAAATGCATGGTCACTGACTGCAGCAAAGAAAAATTTAGTTTGTTGCAAACTAACTTATTTGAGTTCACTGCAAAAACTCTGGAGTTATTTAAAGCTGATTGGTTTCAGTTCTTAAGAATAAGACATTTCATTCATCTGCTACAATTATCTTCATTACAGAACATTAATTTTCCACACATAAACCTTTATTACTTTTACAGGAATTAAACTAGCAGCTTTAGAATCGTTCACAGAGAAACTGATCCAACTGATCCAGAATCAGGCTTTAAAGCAGAGCTGTATTTCTGATCGTTGGAGTTCATGGCTGCCCTGTCGATCAGTTTTTCTACAATGAGATCAGTTACACATTTACTGGGAAAATCCTCTGAATGATTCCATCTCCAGCCCAGCAGAAAGCAGCTTTGCTTCTATTGTCTCTCATCTAATTAGTTAAGAGCCTCATGCTGCTTACGTCCCTTTCACAACTGCACCAGATGGTACTTTCACTCAGTAGTTTCACATTCTGACTCTTAAAATGGGTCACAGGCAAAGATTACAGTCACTTCCTGGTTTTACAAACACAGAAAACCTCGAAGCATCAACATTTCAAGTCAAACTATTACACATTTATAAACTGAAAAGGAAATGGCTGATAATGCCACATTTACGGCATTGGACGTGATTTTGGTCGATTAATCGTGATTAATCGATTATTCAAATAATCTTAAACTAATTTAGTAAATGATTAATTATTAATCAGTATACAGAACTCTAAAAATGACCATTTACTGAAAGAACAGCAGATTCAAAGCAGTAAATATTGTAAAGATGTAAAAAAAGATACTGTACAAATATTTTGCATTAAAGAAAAAACATTGATCTATAAATCTGTTCTGCCCAGAACTCCTGAGGTGGAAAAGTTTCCGCTCCACCTGGTTCAAATTGTGAAAAAAACAATCTTTTATTGCTATCCAATAATTAATGCTAAACATAAGTTAGCAGACCGATGCATCCTTTGCTACAAATTACTAAACAATTTGTCATGTTCCTGCATTTTAGTCAATAAAATGTTCATTTTCCTATATAAAAAAAAATAGCTTTTTTTTTGTGCATTTTTTTAATGTATTTCTAGCATTGTGTGTACAAAAGGCTTAATGTTTAATTGAAATATTTGCAGGAAGCACCAATTTTTAAAATCTGATTAATCATCAGAATAATTTATCAATAAAATAATCATTTGCTGCAGCCCTATTATATTCAATCTGCAATCATTTTGGTTTAGAAGAATAAAATATATGAAAGCATAATATCTGCCAGCCTGGAGAAATACTGCCAGTTACATAAGAAATGCAGCCTTTAACAGGAACATACGTTGTTTACAGCGAGTTTCTACTCACTGGAGCTGAAAGACTTTAGTCAAGTCATCATCACACATTTCAGTTTTTGTAAACAAATATCTGAAAACAGACAGCAGTGTGATATCAACCTGCAGTCTAACAACTACGATAAAAGAGAAGAAGCCACTCAGGTTCTGGACTGAAATAAATCTTGCATAAAGATCACACCGACATGTTTCGTCCAAAAATGTTAGAAACGCCACAGGTCCAGATGGCGTTCCTGCTGGAGCCAAGATGGCTGCTGCAAATATGGCACTAACAGGGCTCAGGCTGGCAGAACTAGAGACATAAAGTTGAGCTTTTCTCTGGAACAGGAACATTTCTGATTACTGATCCAGCCGCCTCTACAGCTATCGATCGGGTATCGGTGAGCTGGGCCTATTAGGTTAATGGAGCAGCTGCAGTCGTTGTGATTCAGGCTCTTCAAACAGGCCTGTGATGTTTCAGCATGAAACAGAAAATAAAAACATATCTACAAGTTCCATATTTCTCGCATGGAGTAAATATTCTGTATTTCTTGTCATTTTGATGATTCTGGCTCACAGTTTAGTGTCGCAATAAGCAATTAATGAGTTTGATCATTTTCATTTTTGATTTATATTTATTAAGGGCAATTTTGATCAGAGACAACATGATTTATTCTTTTTATGGTTTTGGTTATGTGTGGTTTTTATTTCTGATTTATTTATTGTTTTTGGCTGTTGTGTTTTATTTTGTATATTTTAGATATCTTCCAGTTCCCATGTTAAATGCTCTTTACAAAAAGAAAATGGTTCTGTGGTATTTGAGAGGGTGAACATTCTGTATTATGCAATTTTTAATATATTATTTCAAAACAATATATATTGCAATAATTTCTGCAACAATTTATGGTCCAGCAAAATGCATCATACAGGCCTCCTCAGTTTACGTTTTCAGCCTCTCAGAAAATATGAAGATCAATAAAAAAAGGAGATTTCAGGCATTTAAAAAAAAAAGTACTATCATTAAAATGAAAAGAAACAAAAACTTGAAATCTTTCACTTTGTGTCTAATGAATCTGTGAGTCACATTTTAATGTTTATTCTAATGTGTTGAGATGGACATGTAGTTTAAAACAACTTGATCATTTCTATTTCAATCTGTCTTTAGTTTTTATGATGCTGTACTATAACTTTGTAAGAAAAGAAAAAAGAATCTACACATGATATTTAGTCAACCTAAGAAACCCTGAGTAAAACAATTGACTCACTGTAATCGCCAGAGAACAGTTAAAAAAATTTAAAGTTATAAATAGCAGAAAAACCTTAAAGCATTTGCCAACCCAAAGCGTCTTGTCAGAGACACCAACCAAGAAAAATCATGTGAAGGCTGCAGGCAACTTATTAAGATCTGACTCCGTGGAAACATCGTTTCAGGACAGCTTAGTCCAAAAATAAGAATCAGTTCAAACATCTCTGGAAGATGAACAGCAACTGAACTGAGACACCAACAACCACCAGCAATAAACCGGACAACCAGTGTAGCCAAATTAAACTAAAATTAACAACTTTTATCTCAAATGTTCAGCAAAATGCTGCTTTTATGAAAGAAATATGAAGAAATGAAATACTCAACAAGGAGTCATCAATTTATACATCACTAATAAAACTCAATAAACAAATGTAATGAAGTTTAAGCTGCTAACAGGGTGAAAAAACTGGGTGTTTTATCAGCACTTTGATCAATAACCAAACATCTAGAAGGAATCAAATAAAATGGGAGGATGACAGGTAGGATGGCAAACATGTGTAATCGGATAAGTGAACATTAGAGGACGATTGGCTGAATTTGGGGTTGAAATCAGGTGAATCCAGTCAGTCAAATAAATCAATTTAGAAATGACCAGATTATCTTATATAAGCCACATGGTCCATTAAATGTAGCCCTACTGCTTATTACTGCACTGCAGTTACACACATGTTGGAATACAGCAACTCTTAAAACATTTTCATCACCCAAAACTTTAAAAACAAAACTATTTACATCCAATATTAATATCTGTATTGAACAAATTCTAGATCGGGCATCGTGCCAACGTGTCTAATCCATGAGGGCAGATCTACTCAGTCTAATTCTATGCTTTTTTGTTTATTTTACAATATATTTATATTTTGGTAAAAATGTGGATTGGTGCATCCCTAGTAAGTAAATAAAAGAATAAATGGCTTGAAAGGAAACACATTAATTTAAGGATATATTATAGAAACTAGGTAAAAGTTAGCTGTACTGATTGTGACCTAATTCCTGCAGGATCAAACATTCCCACCAGTCGCTCTAAATGCTGCCCAAAGCAAACAAAGAGAATCAATCAGTAGCTTCCATGCTCTGCAGTCCACAACTTTATACACCAACAAATACCTTTATGCTTTCCTGCTAAGTAGTTACATCTTTTAAATTAGGCTTTGCAAAAGCTTTTTCAGTTAATTCAACATTGATCATAATGCATTTTTTCAGAGCATGTCAGGTTCCTCAATCAGCATTTCCTCTAAGTCATCTTACAGTCGCCTGCTGCATTCATGTTAATAAAATGTCGCATACTTTAAAGGGAAACAGGATAAAAAATACATCAGCATCCAGTCAGTAGCATAAATATTTACTCCATGTTTATGGTGGAAAAATTGATGTGACGAAATTGCAGCTACTGTAATACATCCTACTGTACTTCACTGAAAAACAGCACAACTCAAAATGCATCTCCATCTTTTTGTGCATCTAGAGAGAAAAAAAACATTTTCTGTGAAAAATATCTGCCTCACGTTACGACTGTTGTGCTTCCTATGACACTCAACACGTCTGCAGTTACATCAGGATACCAACCTTGTGGCATATTTTGTGAAGTAATTCAAAGTACTGAAAGTGTACTAATACTTTACTGCTAATTCTCTCTAATTTCAAAAGAACTAAAACTGTAAGCTGGAAGAAACTCCTTGTGAAGAATATGAACTATATGCTACGCTGCTAAGTACATTTCCTGTCAGTTTTGTTTTCATTAGTAATATTTAATAGCTTGAAATGTTTTAGTTGTATATGTTTCACATGTAAATGATCTATTTTGCCCTCCTTGTTCAGCTAATCAAATAGTTTCTCTGTATGCAAAGCTGTCTGGTTTCAGGTCCAAAGTCCTATTGTTCTTTAGATTTTCCTGCTGCAACAAAGATGTTTTTAAAAATTTCTTATGCATCAATGCCTGCAGAAAGCTGTTAATACCTGAAATATCTAAATCATACAGGAGACCATGGAGGAAACGCCACTCCCAAAGCAAACATTTGTTGGTTTTTTTATTTGTGTTGCATATTTGCATCCCCATAAAACTTTGGGTGGAGTCTCACATGGGCTTTAAAGAGTCAAAGACAACTAAAATGACCTGTTCCAGCATATTCTTTTACTATTGAGAACTATTAGGACCAAAAAACATAAAAATTGGACTTTAATGCAGATCATCTGGGAGTAGCAGCTTCAATGCGAGTCATGAAGGAGGAGAGCTAACTTTCTGGAAAAACATGTTGGACTTTTAATGCTTATCTGAATTAAATGTCTGAATTCTGAGCTTGGAGCTAAAATTATTATACTATATTATACTATATTATACTCTGACAACAACAAACAAGCCACAAGCTTAGAACTAGCTCTCGATTCGTTAATTTATAAACGGCATAAGTACATTACATGTATTACTGGATTACAATTTTTAAGTATGCTAAACTTTCTTTTTGTTCAAATTCAAAAATACTTTATTCATCCCAAAGGGAAATTAAATGTTGTTGTAACTCATTAATTTAGATTCTTCAAAGCGTTATTGAAGATGGTGATGGATGCTGACAGGAAAGGTCTCCTGTAGGGGTCTGTGCTGCACTGAATCTGAAGAAGCCTCTGACTGAAGATGCTCTGCCTTCCCAAAGCAAGTTGGGATTGAGATGGTTCATCAATGCTTTGCAGCGCGCTTGCCTTAAAAGATGGTTTAGTGGCGTGGATCTGCATGCAAAGTAGAATGCCCTTCTAGTTCAGACTTGGGGAAACTATGTACTACTCTGTGAGCAAAGAGAATTCTGAGAATAAAGTCAAAATTCTTAAGAGGGGAAAAAGTCAGAATCCTTAAAATCCAAATTTATTTTGTCAAGTAAAGTCAGAATTCTATGGGAAAAAGAAAATTCTGAAAAATAATTCCGATAAAAAAGTCGGAATTCTTATGGTTAAGGTAGAATTCTGAGTAACTTAATATGTACAACTTGACAAACAACTAAACTCAGTTACAAACTGTAGAAATGGCTCAATACTAAGGTAAAAAATGAAAAACATGATCACTCCATACAAATCCTAACCACTGCAACAGCTGCAGAAATAAAGGTTTATATGTCAAAAATGTTATACAAAGAGTTATGTATGGAGTAATAATCCTCAACGTCGTTAAGACACAGCTAAAATAAAGATTATCAGCGTTTTAAATCCTCTAAAGGTTCATGAACTGGATTGTCACATTGTGCACTGGGGCTGATTTGTTATGCATCACTCAGCGGTCATGTGTTATAAATAATATTAAGATCTGGGCGCTGTTTTGGAATAATGAAGGAAGATTCCCTTCTGTTTGTCCTTGTGGAGCTCTAATCCTTTGCTAATCCCCCCTGCAAAGGGACAACTCCTTCCTATTTTACCCCTCTCCATTCATAAATGTACCATTTTGAACAGCCAGCAGCAGCAGCAGCCGTTTCTACTTATTTTGCACATTTTAATCGGGTTTCTCACCCATCCGAAGCGGCTTGATACACCGACTCGAGCTGTTAGGGGATGTAACTTTAAAACGCCAATACCCACGTATTTCTTCGATTTTAACGTGTTGATTTAAAAAAACAGACTATTCAGTTAAAAAAGAACACATTTAAAAAGCTTTTAAATCCATTCAGGCTTCGCTAGTTTGAGCCGTTAGCTAACGTTAAGCTAGCTGGTAACGTCCATGCAGAAATAAAAAAGCCTCACCTTGAGTAAACTGAACACCGTGAATCTCGCTGTAAGGTTAACTGGACCATAGAGGCATCCGGTTTAATGTCTTAGACGGCAGTTAACGGGTCACACGGTTCCGTTATCCCGATGGCAAGGCAGTGAGTGATACACCCGCTACTTGCTTGCTTGCTGCGTTTGCCGGGTCGCTCCTCCTTCCAGGAAATAAAGGATGCGGAGTGATGCGTTCAAGGCCCAAATCCGCTTATCAGGAAAAAAAAATGACCGTGTAATAAACAGGTGGGTGGAGAAGCGAAAAACTGAACTCAAGAGTGGCATATTTTACTCAAGTTAAAGTAAAAAGTAACCGTCCAAACAAATACTTTTTACTTTACTTTGAACATCTAATATAATGACTAACAATGTCGAAACAATTTTTAAAAATTACGCACAAATGTTGGTACTTGAAAGACTAAAATAAAAAATGATTACAAATAAATACAAGTACAAATTCAGGCAGAAGAAAAATCTTTGTAAATCTATTTTTCAATATAAGACGTATACAAATAATAACTATGGTACCTTCTGTATCTCCATCTCCAAAAAAGCTCGGTAGATAAAAAATAAAAACAAAGTTTGTGTACTTACAGGACACAACTACAAACATTGTAGCATAAATGTTCGGCCTTTAACTAGACCGTTCAAGGTCGCTATTAGGCTAAGTTTCTATTAGCGGCACCACAAATCTTTCTGATAAACATTACCAAGTAAAACATACCTTTATCTTGTTTTTATTCTATCCTCTCTCCCTGAAGGACAAGTCCTTTTTTGTTACATTGTTTTACTTGCTTATCTTTCACTGGAGCTTTGGTTATGCACTGCACATTGCACCTCATATTCCCGTGCAGTGCGGTACATTCTGCAGCCACCAAAGAGGAATGCATTTTCATTAAATTTAATAAAATAGTGATGTTGTTGGAAAATATATTTGATTTAATGTAATTGCAGTTTTAGTGCTATCAAATCTTGATCCAGAAGTCTTTATTTCAAACATTGCTACCCATTTATGGTTCAAATTATTCTGACTCCAATTTTTACAATAGCTTTGGAGAAATCTTTTTATTTCAGGTTAAACAAGACTTTTACTGACATACATTTCCATTTGGACTAAAAAAAAGTTTTTTTTAAAGTAGTTACAGTACAAGAAACGATCGACAGTTACAGTTAATACTTATAAACACAGGCAATGGCTAAAGAACACCTGTGTGCTTCTATTTCCACTGATGCATCAAGTTTTAAGGAATATTCTAGTAGAAAATGCACATTTTCCACAACAGCTGGTATCGTGACTGGTCAGAGCAGAACCAGTATCTGTAGGACTTTAACTGGTCCCACGAGACAACAGAATATGTATTTCATAAGCATAAAGGAATAACCTCTGCTCCTTTAAGATAATCCCACCCTCATCCACCCAATGGCTTCAAATAGGAAAAAAAACTAGACATGAAAGTAAAACATTAAAGCAGCATCTTAGAAACTAATTCTAAAACTAATCTACAACGTGTTCTCCTGTCATCTTGCTAATAACATTTTTAGAGATTTTCAGGAAAAAACAGAAATACTGCATCGTAGCACTTCAAACTTTCACCCGTTGTGCTACAAATAAGTGGAATATGGATTTATTTGCCAAGAACGGTGGCCAGGAGGGCCATCCTGATATACATGCCGTTCTCAGCTTGACGGAAATATGCAGCCCTGGGGTCTGTATCCACCTCCGGACTGACGGGACAAAAGGAGAAATTCAGTTACTCTGGAAAGTTTTTGTTTAATAAATGAGTTTCGCAATAAAAAAAGGAGCTCACCTAATTTCGTTGACCCTGGGCAGTGGATGCATCACCACCATTTTCTTTTTGGCAACAGTCATGATGTGAGGAGTGAGGATGAACTGACCAAAACACTAAAAAAAAACACAAGAAATTGAGGATCTTCATATCTGGCCTAGAATGATTAATCACGATTAATCGATACTAAAATAATCAACAACTAATTTAGTAATCGATTAATCGCTAACTGGAGTTTAGAGACTCAAAAACGGCATTTGGTGAAAAACATCACATTTCCACAGCCAAATTTCTTCAGCCAGTATAGTTTTAGCTTCAATTAATTCAGATTTACCGAGTTATTGCATATTAGGCAATATAATGTTTTTTAATGGATTATTGAAATAATCATCAACTAATTTAGTAGTAATACATTTCTAATTGGAGCAAAAAGACTCCAAAACTTGGTGAAAAACAACAAATGAGCTAAAACTATACAAAGAATGTCAATTTTGCATTTAAAATAAAAAGCACTTTGCCTGTAAATCTGTTTTAACCAAAACATCTCAATTGGTATAATTTTAGCTTCATCTGGTTCTAATTTACTAAAGGAATGCTACAGTATTACATATTGGGCAATAAAATATACATTTTTATGCATTTCTGATAAGAGGTTAAACAAAAAAAACAGCAGAATGTGTCATTTTTCATTCCCATTAATCGTCAGAATAATCAATAGATTAATTGATTTCTACAATAATCGTTAGTCGCAGCTCTACTTCCTAACTTTGTGTTTAAAACGAAAACCCAACTTACAGCTTTGTACTCATCCTCAGATCCAAATCTCTCCTTCTGGATCCTCGTCATGTACAGGACGTCCGTCTCAGGCAGAGCTTCCTCAATGCTCTCAAACTCTTCCTGTTACAAAAGTAAAACTAATCAGTTTAGTTTGCTGGAAGACATATTTGCACTGCAAAAACACAAAATACTAAAGTACTTTTGATCTAGTGTTTAGTGCAAATGCTTTAGTTTTATCGTTTTTCATGTGTACTAACTTACAAGTAACTTTTTAGCAAGAAATAAGAGCTAGTTTTAGGTCAATAATTCCTTAATATTAATGAAAAGGTTATCGTGAACAAGACATTTTCCCATATAATAAGTTAAAAATGTCTTCCTCTACTGACCAATTGTTTCACTTATAACTAGTAAGTTATAAGAATGAAGACATAAAATAGGGATCTTCCAACTAGGGCTGAAACGATTAATCACATTAATTGTGATTAATCGATACATATTGCATGAAATTGAATTAGTTCTAGGTTTTTTTCCGTCTCTAAAAAAATATTTCACACATTTTCAGAGAGGACATTTATATATAGACCTTATTAACTTATTTAATACCAAGATTATGTATCATCTTGGTATTTTTGACATTTGATCACTTAAACAACTGATGTTCACCTGCTTGATGCCCTTCGAAGCCACATAGCTGATGATCTCTGCAGGCATGTGGAGGTTCTTAGGCGCTACGTAGCGCAGAGTGATGCGGTACTGAGTCAGCAGCTTGGCCAGAGAGTGAACAGTGCGGCCATGTTTCAGGTCTCCAACCATCGTGATCTAGCAGAAAAACAAACCGTGAGTGCTGTGATCCTGATCCAGATCAGGATCTGAGTTTCCCGGGTTTTACCGTCATCCCATTAACCGTCCCAAGCTCCTCCCTGATGGTGAAGACGTCCAGCAGGGCCTGGGTGGGATGTTCCCCGACGCCATCACCGGCATTTATCACTGGTTTACGGCAGTGACGGGATGCATTCTGCAGATAAAACATAACACTGGTTCAGGCCTACAGAGAACTGATCTGGTTTTCTGTCTAACTCGTAATGTGGTCAGTTTCATAGTAATTTCCAATGGATTCCAACAGTATTTGCATTTTGGTGCAAAATGAGCGTTTAGGCTAAAGTCATGCTTGTTTTAGGCTTTAGTCATAGCAAGCAAATGCCACTCAAATCCGATTTTTTTTTTTTTGGCTTGTATTCAACTTCTTCACTGCAATCTTTTCACCCCTCTCTTCCAAACCTCTGTTTCGGTTTGGTTGAAGTGAACTCTGACGTGCTGCAAATGCATATGTGAACGCCAAGTGGACCGAAGACTGCTCCAAAAGCAGGAAGCGGACAACACTGCAAGGCATTCTGGGTAAATGCAATCAAAACAAATGCAAAAGAAGTGGCTAGAGGTCTTTTACCAAAGATACAACAGAAATCTTACTACCGCTACTAAAATTTGACACCGCGAGCTTCAGAGAATTTGTTTCCATTTGGTGAAGAAGAAAGTTTCGCTGAGTGTCTTCTTTAGAAGTATTTGTATTGTTTCCTTCAGATGTTTTTATGCAGCGCCCCCACAGGAGAGGATGGGAACAGGTTGCTCAAAGGGTTTAGTTGGTTTAACATGCTGCAGTGTGAAAGAGAATTGCAACAGCTGAGAATCCACCAATTGTCGGTCCCCAGTTGAACCGAGTCTACCTGTTCTCTTAACAGGTGTAGAAACACCCTAAGTCAGATACGAATCCAATAGTTTTCTAAGTGTTTGTTGCATTTAAACATTTAGAAAAGCAAGAGCTACAAAAATCAGTTTGTATGTCTGATGTCTGGCAGGCTTGGGAAGAATCAGGATTAGCACTGACAGGTGAATCTCTACTGCTCTTAGATTGATCTAGGCTATAAAATATCCAAAATAGAAGCATGAACCTCTGATCTAAACATTTAAAAGCAAATTAATGAGAAACAGGCAGTGATCTGTCAGAGCAACTGCAGGTTATGTTTTGCCGTTAGGCGGTCATCGGCCCTTGGCTTCAAGATGACAGATAGCAAGAATTGAGTTACCATGTTATACCAAAAAGAAAAACACACAAAGCCAAAGACAATAGTTTTCCAGCAGTTCTATGTTAAACTCCTTGGTACAAATAAAACAAAAGTCAGTGCAAATAAATGTAGGTGATGTTAGCGTTTGAAAATTTAAGAGCAAAGCACTCAGCCAAAGCTTCTTCCACTCAAACCTTCGATTAAAAAAAACCGCTTACCGCCTGAATGGAGAAAACTTCCCATCCACACTGATCTACTGAACCAGAGTAAGAAAATAAAACCTATGAAACTAATTGATTGAGGAAGTTGTTTTTCAGATACGACACAAAACGAGCAGACATGTTTAATTTGCGTCTGCAAAACTTCACAGTTTGTCATTGTTTCATGAAAATGTGTCTTCAGCCTGAAGTGCACAGAAACATTCTTCCAGACTGTGATCAACACCAACACCTGATCAAGACTCATTCAAATGCAATACAAACAACTAAATGTATTTATTTTAAGCAGCAGAGAGGCGTGATTCCAATTTATGGCAAAAAAATGCACATTTTCACCAGTAGTCCAAGGTAACAGTCCTTCACAAAATTAAAATCGTTCCTTTAAATTGAAAATATAAACAAAATATGTTTGTAAATGTTCAGAATCCATGTGGGTAAATTTGTTTGTCTGTCTTCATTTTCTAAATAGGAACTCAGTGATTATAAAATATAATTGAAAACCTTGAAAGTGTCGTCTTGTCTGAAGTTTTTAAGAATGTGAGTTGGTCCAAAAACCCACCTCCACGGCTCCGGGAGTCGGATGTCGGAGCACCAGGACGTCAGCGTAGCAGCACATGGTCTGAACAGAGTCTGCCAGCGACTCTCCCTTCTGGGAGGAAGACGTGGAGTCGCTGAAATGCACGACGGAGCCGCCCAGACGCTGCATGGCTGCTGCAAAGGAGCTGCTGGTGCGGGTGCTGACCTCGTAGAACATGGATGCCATGACTTTACCCTGAAAGGAGAAGGTAGAACAACAATTAGACAGAAAATATAAATGTTAAAGGTGACCTATAATCCTTCTTTGGACATGTTAGGATAGGAGTATGGCTGCAAACAGATATGCAATTATACAACTGTACATCTTTCAAAAGCAGAAGTGGAGCCTCCTGCACAATCAACAAGAACATAGCAAGCGGTTTCTGGATGCCAAGTCAACAACAAAACTCCTGACTTTTCCATCAGCCATTGTACAGCGCATGCAAATGTGATTTTATATTTGATTTAGTTCATATTTAAGTTATGGAACAATTTGCCATTACATATCAAAACTCTTAACATTTTTATTCTTTGGCTTTTAACACATGTTGAGACTTTGCTCTTACTTCCATTAGTGCATTTTATTGTTTCTATTTGTTGTCTTTTGTCCTTCCAATATTTTGAAAGTTCATTGATTTTCATCTCGATAAGAGCTGCTGTTTAATTTATTTTTATAAATTTCATATTATACAGTGGGATATTGTATTTACTAGTATTTAATACTTTGGATGGAGCAGCTTGTCAATAAGCAATTTTCCCTTGGGGATTAATAAAGTATATTGTATTCTATTAAGGGGTAAAAGGTGTTGGAACTCTGCTTGGGTTGCTAGGTAACGGGCTGGGCTTGGCTGGGGTTGCCAGGCAACAGCCCGGTGCCTGCGGAATGTAATCTATCAGGAGGTTTTTGAAACTGCACATTTTTGAGACACCAAAAAACATTAATTTATTGCAAGAAAACATTTGGATGTTTATTTTTTTAAGCTTTTGCTTTTTGCAGAAGCACCAATGGAAGCCCACAGACGGGAAAAATCAGAATTTTGCATAACACGTCCTAAGGTAAGTTACCTTCAAGATTTCCAGGCTTCGTTCTTTCTGAACCAACAACCGCAAAGTGTGAGCAACATTGAAAAGGTGGGACATCTGAAGGACAGAGAAAAAAACAAAACTTGATTGTGATTTAACAGAACTACAGTCACGTTTACGTCCTGCACGAGTTTTTGTCATGGAGGTACCTGCTCTTTGCTGAACTGGCTGACAGTCAGGATGTGCTGGCCCACCAGGGGGTGAAGCAGGGGAGACGTCTGGAAGTGTGGCACCTGGGAGGGAGTCATCTGTTTGGACTCGGACAGAGGGGACAGCAGCCTGGACAGAGGCGGAGGATGACTGTAGGCGTCACCCGAACCGGAAGGCGGGACCATGGTCAGGTCTACAGGGATCAGTAAAACACAAGCAGCGCTCCATAACTTGTGCTTTGGTCGCACCGAGCTTCATTTTTTAACATTTGTTTACAGACTTCATATTTAAAATGTCTTCTAGTTCAAGTGGTTCGTTAAAAATAACAGCCTATTGAAATTAAAATGGACAGCTCTATTGACAAAAGGTTTGACCGTGTTGAGGCAGGCTGGGTATTGTAGTACCTGGTGGCAGTCCCGGATCAGAGGAACGGTGGACTCTGGGCGGCAGCAGGAAACGGGACTCTCCCGGAACGCGTCTGGGACTTGGAGGTCTGGTGCGGACGTGTCCTTCACGAGGAGGAGTCGGACGCAGCCGCTCCGGAGACTGATGGAACAGGAAACATCTGAATAAGAATAATCTCAAGATACTTCATTTTTTATAGGGTTTTAGGTTGAATACCAGAGGGATGTCTTTAACTGGTTCAGCTGGGTGTATGGAGGCAGCAGGCCAGGTCTTCACATCCTCACCGTAACCAGGAGGAACCAGAACCTGGAGAAGACAGATTTTCTACTTTAAACTCAATAAGACATTCATAAAACAGACGATGGGGAGCAAGAAGCCGACCTGTCCGTCGATGTAGGCCACCTCTCCTCGCAGGACAACGCGGAGAACTTTACCCTTCACCTTCATGCCCTGGAACGGCGTCCACTTGGACTTGGTAAACTGCATGAACTGAGGAATGACCCACTCTTGCTCCAAATCAACCTGAAAAAACAAGAAAAATATTTAAAGTAGAATTACTTCACATTATTATTATTATTTATTTCAGTCATTTTTAATCTTTTCATACACATCAACAAAAACTAAATGCAAAAAAGCAGAAGAAAACGTTTTCCAATTTGTCATAGGCATCTGTTTTTCTTTCCAAAGTAAAACTAATACAGAATTAATATTCAAATTCCTGTACACTGAAAAAAGTAATTTTGATCACTCTGTAGGTAGAGCAATAAAAAAGCAGAATCTTTCCTGTGTATTTTTCTAAAACTTATCTCCAAGTAATTCCAGTTGAGTCTGAAGACAAACGTGTAAAAAACATAATCATAATCAAAGCTTGTTGTATTTGCTTATTCTTTTTTTTAATTTAAAGAGTGAAAAACAGTTTTAACCCTTTAAAAATTAAAAAGCCACAGCCTTAATGACGTACCTCTACATAGGTATTTTCCTGGGCAGGCAGGTTGAAAATCTTGCGGGGGTTGTCATAGAGACGTCTGATGATGTCATCTAGAGTGAGGCGGCCATCGCTGACGGCGGTCAGTAGCAGTGGCAGCATCGTTTCCAGGCCGGGGTAACCAGGAGGAGGACGCTCAGCGCTCTTCTCCTCTACGGAGTGAGGAGCTGTCGACAAGAGTCGGTCTATTATTTCCTATAGACCCTGAGAGGGTAGGTCTATAGACTCTACCAAATATGTCCATTATATTTTTTAGTTGATTGCATTTTTCCTCCACCAAGTCAAAGCATGTGAAAATGGCTGTAAACAGATGTACAGTTCTCAACTGTATATCTTTGAAAAGCATTAGTGGAGCCTTGTGCACAACCAACAAGAATGCAGCAAGTGGTTTCTGGATGGTAAATCAACAACAAAACACTTGTCTTTTACTACAGCCATTGTACAGCAGTAAAAAACTGACTAATAGAATAAATTCCCTTTAAAGCAATGTTTTCTTTGTGAAATAGCCTGAAATTGCGCCTTGCTAACCATGATCCGTAGCGAAGCAGTCTATAACGTCCAGGTTTTCCCACAGCGCTTCCATGTCCTCGCGGGTTCCCAGCATGGGTCGGACCTGCGCTCGCCCCTCTCCGATCTCCGTCAAGTTTTCCTCACACAGGAAGAGGTGATGGGGGGCCACCTCACACGTCACCTGGATCCCCTTCTGCTTAGCGGCTCGGATGACCAGGATCTACAAAACAACGCATCAATGATGGCAAGTTTATAAATTTTAGGTCTGCAGCACCCAGCTGAATATGAACGGTGACTTACCTCCTCCTTTTTGGCCACGTGGCAGATGTGGACGGGACGCTGGTAGAGCTGCGCCACCATCAGGATGGCAGCAACAGTTTGCCTCTCAGCGTGAGCCACGATGGGCATCTGCTTGGGCCAGTTCTCAAAGTGCTGCAAAGAAGGGTCAAGTAGCAATTTTAATTCCAGTTCAGTTTCAGAAAGAAACTTGACTTTATAACTTAGCGCCTTGAAATTGGGCCGTCGTTTCTTTAAAACGCCTGCTCTTTCAGAAACTCAGACATCAGGTGAAAACTTTCAGAAAACATCTGTACTTTTTAGATAATATGATTTGATTTAACCAACCTCCATCCACAGAGAGACGTTGTCCATCTTCAGGGTGGAATAAGTGTCATTCAGGTACATCTTCAGACCCGCTGTCTGGGCAGCGACGGATGGCAGGGTGGCAGCGTTGTCTGAAGCAGCACCAACATACAGGGCGTAGTCACAGCGGCAGCCCGCTTTGGCAAGCTGATGACACATTTAACACCATATCTGATCACATGTTCCTGTTTCTGGTTATACAAAAGACTTTTTACAGATGATTTTTGTCCAGGCGCTGGTACCTTCTGTGCCAGCGCCAGAGTGCTGGCGTCGATGATGGCAGGCGACGTGTTGGGCATGGCGCACACCAGAGTGACGCCTCCTGCCAGAGCGGCGGCCGTGCCGGAGGAGAAATCCTCCTTATGGGTGGCACCAGGTTCCCGGAGGTGAACATGGACATCGATTAGACCTGGAGATCAACAACAAAGTGCTTATTTTTACTTAAAAAGACAGGTCAAGTAAAATTGTTACTGGTACTTTTACTAGAGTACAGTGTTCAGGCCTAGAAGTTATTGCAATAAACAATAGTATTATTTTGACACATTTTCAAGTAACATATTCAAAATGGCGTAATAATTCAAGAACACATTCTCAAAGATCAACAAACTTTAAATTCTTGAAAAAAATGAACACTGGAAATGGAAGAAATATTAAATATTCAAAATAAATAAAATTAAATGAATTATGAGGTTTATGGAAACAAAAATGTCTTTAAAAAAGAAGACTAGTAGAGACCAATGTACCAGACTGGAGACTTTTCTCTTCCAGTTTTTGGTAGAAAGAAAAGAGAAAAATAATAAATCTTTCAAATGGAAATTATTGAGTTAATTTTAATTAATCATACGATTAATAGATTTATTGCTCATTGTTAGGTGACAGGCCTATCAGCATCTAGTATTTCTTCTGCACTGGAAGTGCCTCAGTTGCATTTAAAGAGACAGTAACCTCAGTACAGAGGTCAAAAAGGTCAATGTGGAGATACAGAACAAAACATTGCAGCTCCACCTTATGTAAAGCACAACTGAAAGATTTAAATGTGAAAAGGAAGGACCTAAAAGCTTAAAGTGTTGACTATAGAGGGAGATAATAAAAGAAATGTGTGGATAGTTCAGGTAAGACAGAGGATAAACCAAAAATATTCGACGCTTTTTATATTCCCACTGCAAACACTATGAGGGTATTTCGTAAAAACTCACCAGGCAGACGGACGAGTGTTTGGGAAGTCATGCAGTCGATGTGAGTTTTCACAGGCGGAGATCGACCGATCTGACGCAGAGCCTGCAAACAAATCCCGTGAGTATTTTCAGATCCTGCCCAGCAGGTTTTACAAGCACCGCCTGGAAACATGCCAGGTTACCTGAACAAAGAGCTTGGTGCATTTGATGTCAATGATGAGCGGGACAGAGTAGTCCACGGCCATGCGCCTGGTCCGGTAACCCTTGGTGACGAAGGAGGACAGGCGTCGGCCGCCGCTGTTCCTCATGGAGAGGTTGATGACCAGTTCGAAGTGGTTCTCCTCCAGGTAGTTCATGATGCTGCGCTGCCGCTCTTTAGTGGGGCCTTCGCTCTCATCTTCCTCAAACGGCCAATCCACTGCAGTCACCTGGAGAGGAGGACGCGAGGTCACACACACTGACGGTTAGGTTGGTAAACAATCATTCTGACTGGCACATTCTTCAGATTTTTCATTTAGCCACCGAAGCCTTTTTATACTTTAGAAAAATACAAGCGCAAAATAATTTGCTTCCTTTTGTAATTAAGAAAATAAACGTTTTATTCCCTAAAATACAATAACAAAACATTCCTTTTGTGAACGCTTTTTGAAGGACATTTTTGTTTACAGAAACTTCACAATGCATTTTATTTGTTATTTCTGTTTTATTTATTTTGAGTATTTAAAATGTCTTCCAGTTCCAGTGTTAAACGTTGATTAGAATTTAAAGTTTATTGATCTCTGAGAATGTGTCTTTGAATTATTATCCCAATACCATCGTATTACTTGAAAATCGCAATAATATCAGGGACAATTTATCGTTCACAAAAATCTGCACATATTTTTTTAGTTTTGGTTTAATTACTGTTACCAGTGATTTGTTCTTTTAGCAAATGGCCTTTTAACAGTCTTAATCTCCAGTTAATTAATTGATAATTTCACTAATCAATTAATTGCTTCAGCATGCATATGATGCACTATTCATTAAGCAGTGCAACACTGCCACCTGCTGACTAATATATATATCTGCAGTGTTGTATTTTAAATCTCAATTTTAGACTCTTTAGAAAATGATGACATACAAATTTTACTTCATAAACTGTATGGAATATCGAGTTATTTATTCCATCTACACATCCATCACTTTATCGGCTATTTTCAACCATTTTTCTTATCAGAATAAAAAAATTCTTATTCTTAAATTCTTACATAAAGGCAGCATGCCTTTGTCAGAGAGCGTATGTTTAGATGCAGGTTTTAGTTATTTTAAACTCCTTCAGCTGCTGTTTTGAAGAAAAGCAGAGTTTGTGATTCCTACCTTCACTCCATGTTCTGTGTAGAAGTCGGCAGTTCCCAGACTGGCGTACAGGTCGTAACCCAGAGACTCCAGAGCCTTCACAGTGGGCAGGAGCTCGCTCTTGTTCTGACGCCACACAACTCAAGAATCAGTAAAAGGAAGACAATCTCACACTGTTCCAGTCTCAACTCAAACATTAAACTACTGCTGGTAAAACATTTTATTTTAGCTTTATCTACATGTTATATGACAGATTTGTTCACATAATGGTTCACTTATCACTAAAACATCTGTTAAAGCTTCTGTGAAAGCATGTTAGCTACCTTGTAGCTGCCGATGGAGAGCAGGATGTTCTTCTTGGGGATCTTGAATCCTGTGGAGAGCATGGCTTTGAGGTACGCCTCGTATCTGTTCTCCCCAAAGCAGGCAACTTCCCCGGTGCTGGTCATCTCCACCCCGAGCACCACATCGGCCCCGGCGAGGCGAGAGAAGGAGAACTGGGGAACCTGGAGGATGGAAGACACACGGTTATTGTTTTGACAGATGAAAAAGAGGAGATGTCTGGTTTGAGTTAGATTATTTACCTTAACTCCCACAATCCCTTTTCCACGCATTAGACCGACTGGCTCGACCTCGACTCCCATGATGACTTGAGTTGCCAGGGCAACAAGATCCACTCCGAGCGTCTTTGATACGAAAGGAAAGGAGCGGGAAACTCTGACATTGCATTCGATCACCTTCAGAAGGTCGTCCTTTAGAGAAGGAAATAATTAATATTAATAAATAATAAATGTTCTTTATGCTTGCAATTCCAGCCTCCAGTACAGCAGCAGAGTTCTTGTAGCTCAAATTAAGAAATATCAACCATGCTACTGAAAATCTACCTGTGGAGAAACAAAGATCCATGCATTTATGATTAAGGTATAAAACCCAAATCTGGCTCACCTTGGCGATCAGCTGCAGGTTAAAGGGTCCAGTGACCTGCAGCTCCTGGCCGATGGCATGAACGATCATCATGATCCTTTCGATGGTTTTATGATTGAGATCCTGCGGCGGCGTCACCAGAGTGGCATCGCCGGAGTGCACACCAGCGTTCTCCACGTGTTCGGAAATCGCAATGGTCGTCACTACCCCGTCACAGGCAACCGCGTCCACATCGATCTCCTGGTAAACACCAAAAAAAGAATAATAGCCGTTAACTGAGGCAATTATTTAAACTAGAAGTGTGTAATTATTGTATCTTTTTCATTTATTGTGATAAATTCTAAGAATTTTAATTTATTATTGTCACAATAAATTCCAATTACTGACGTTTAAAACGCTCCAAACTGTGCTTGTTGTCGGGATTCAGTTTCTCTATTTTCTTCACTGTTTGTTCAATGAAGACATCAAACATCGATAAATCTGAACATGCTGAGTGTAGCTTAGGAGTAAAACTCACTGCTGTCCTAAAGAAGCAGATTACAAATTGGAAGGATTTTCAAGAGCAGTATTTGGTTGGTGGGGATATAATTTCTGTTTCCATTACAAATGTTCACAAAACTTTGTCAATATTCTGCTAATGTTTCCATAAATTTAGTTTTTAAACGTCAAATTGGAGACAGTGTCATGCAGTTAAAACTTATCGTTATCACAATGGTACAGCAAAATAATGTGATGAAACTTTTAGTCTATATTGCCCGGCTCTGGCTTTAACTCACCTTTGCTTCCTGTATGAACTTAGAGATGACGACAGGATGTTCTTTGGACACCGCCACGGCACTGCTCAGGTATTTCTCCAGGTCGCTGTCGCTGTACGCCACGTTCATGGCTGCACCGCTGAGAACATATGAGGGCCGGACCAGGCAGGGATAACCCACCGTCTCACAAAACTTCACAGCAGACTGCAGGAGGAAGGACAGAGAAACTAAAACACTGAGCAAGGCCTTGAAGTGGTCGTCCCTCCGGCTTGCCGTACCTCGGTGTCTGAAAGCTCCTTCCACTGAGGCTGGCTGATCCCGATGGTGTCCAGCATTCTGGAGAACTTGAATCTGTTCTCTGCACTGTCAATGAACTCGGGTGACGTTCCCAGGATGCGGCACTGCTGGCGGTGCAGCGCCATGGCGATGTTGTTAGGCAGCTGGCCCCCCATGGAGAGGATGACCCCCTCTGGGTTTTCACTCTCGTAGATATCCATCACCACCTACACAAAGAAAAAAACTGCCTTACGTCTCAGAGTTTCTGTTAGAGATCTGCTTCAACAGGCGACTCACCTCAAAGGAGATTTCATCAAAGTAAAGCCGGTCACACATGTCGTAGTCCGTACTGACCGTCTCAGGGTTGTAGTTCACCATGATGGTCTTATAACCCATCTGTAAATAAGTTCACAACTTAACTTCAATTCAGTTGAAGTTACAGACTTTTTAATTAAATGTTTAGTTTAATTTTGTATTTGTCTCACATGAAAAGGCAAATCCATAAAGCAGAAAAGGTTTTATAGGCCTGAATTGTACGATTAAACTGGGGGAAAAGCCAGTTCCCGTTTGCTTGCCCACCTAAACATTTCATAGAGGAAAGTAAAAAAATAAATAAATAAAAAGTGTTTTGAAGTTACATACAGTATTTGTTTGGTTGAATCCAATAAAAAAAGAAGAGCAGAAAATGTGGAGTATCTTCTGTGATATTGTTATTTTAAAAAATATCCTGATTACTTCCTGGCAATATCGCTCGCCTCTTGAATTCATCATATCTCTGAGCCTCAATAGGAAGGCGTTCTTTTAAAAACTGCACCATATTTCAATCATCTCCAACGACCGGACCTTGCGAAGCTCCGTGATGCAGCCGACGGCGCACCAGTCGAACTCCACGCTGCTGCCGATGCGGTAGACGCCCGAGCCGATGACCATGACGTGCGGCTCGTTGAAGCTCAGGTCGTTCTCGGTGCCATGGTAGGTCAGGTAGAGGTAGTTTGTGTGCGCCGGCCACTCGGCCGCCACCGTGTCGATCTGCTTCACCACCGGCAGGATGGAGTAATCGTGACGCAGCTTTCGGACTGCCAGCTCGGTACTACAAGAAGGGAAAACTGATTTAAAGAAAAAGAGAAACACAAAGAGCGAATTGGATCCGTCTTGATTCCTACTCACCTCTGTATAGCCAGTGCGATCTGCTTGTCCGAGAAGCCCAGCTGCTTCGCCTTGCGCATCACCTCCAGAGGGATGGTGCTCTCCACCTGGATTTATCCGGAAGAAGAAGAAACTGCAGAGTGCAATCTGTTCTTAAAGTTAAACTCATATTGATCTAAGGTTTACCTGGCTGTAGTTCTCAAGCAGTCGCTCATGATCTGCAATGTTTTTCATTTTGTGCAGGAACCAGCGGTCGATCTTTGTGAGCTCATACAGCTGATCCACCGAGTAGCCGGCTTTGAACGCAGACGCCAAAACAAAGATTCGCTTATCAGTGGGAGTCTGCAGCTCCTGCAGGGAGGAGAGGGACGGTCTCAAACAAATCCAGCTCAACTCAAAAATAATTCATTTATCCCAAAGGGAAAACAAATGTCGTAACTTATATCACCCAGGTTTCATTTATAAGTTGCTGTGAACAGGTAGGAGTCTGGCACATTCTGAAGTCTTCTTAATCCAATATTAGAAATGTATTAAAATATGCAAATAAACAAACGGAATAACAGCATCTAATGAAAGTTTGGACATTTGTAGAAAAGGTTGCATAAAAAAATTATTCTAAAAAACATAAAAATATGAAAAGCTCAGTTCTTCCTGCTTGTCAATACAGTGTCGGATTGACCTGTTGACTTTTTTTGATTCATTCATTAATAATTGGACAGAAAAGGTGCTTAATATGTTTTAATTTTTAACTTGAACTGACTAAAACTAAACCAAAGCAACCTGAGGATTAATATATTTACATACAAAAGGTTTTTTTTTTATCTTAAAAGCTAAATGTATGTATTTTTACAAACCTTCTCAGAGACGGGTTTGATGGTGTGGTCAAAGCCGACACAGTTCTCATCCACCATCCTGAGGGCTTTCTGAAAGGCCTCCTCAAAGCTGCGGCCGATGGCCATCACCTCCCCTGTGGAGAAAAGAAATTTAACGTCAAACTCAGTGAAAACACATGGTTGGACAAACATTCCTGCAGCAATTTGAGTTTAAATTAAACAAAAAGGATTCCACAAACTATTTCCCAAACGTGTTAATTAGTGTTCTAAAATTAGTTTCTTTTTTGTCTCCTTTAGAATATAAATACACAAATACTGTGAAGCTGCGGCATGTTTTAAGGTGCCAGGGGTTTAAATTTGGGATCTGCAAACACAGATGGGAGGGAAGAACTGATGGATAGACAAACAGACGGGTGAACAAACAGGCATATGGATGAATGGACAGACAGATGCATGAAAGGATTGATGGGCAAACAAGCAGACTGTCGGATATGGGATGGAAAATAGTATGAAAACCCAAATAACTGTTTTTTTTAAACACAACAGATTAGGAAAACTGAGAAAGCAATAACATAAACTTATGAAACATATATCTGCAAGAGAAGAAAAGTACTTCAAGTCAGGATGCAAAATGTAGTCATTACTTTTTTTTTAAGACAAAATCATTTTTAGGTGAGATTATAGTCATAATGAGTTGATTTCTGACTAAAACATCACTGGCAACGCCTCCCAACTCGAGGTTTACACCTGCACATGAAAACGGTTACAAACATATTCACAATATACAGCCGCATATCTTTAAAAAGCAGCAGTGGAGCCTCCTGCACAACCAGTCAGAATGGAGCAAGCAGCTTCTGTATGATAAGTTAACAACAAAACACTTTTATTTTCCAGCAGCCATTGTATACGGCAGTAAAACCAACTGACCATCTCTGTTTGGGTTGCCAGGTAACGAGGCATTGTCTGGCAATTGTGACTCAATAAATTGTGAGGTTTTTGAAATTGTGATTAATTTCAATTAATTAATTACCAATCCTGTAATTAACTCAATTATAAAAAAATGAGTAGAGTCTCGCCTCTATAAAAGACGTTAATTTAGGCAGCAGAGACCCAAATGGAAGTAGAAAACATGCAAAAAGCACATTTTGCAGTTAAAATTACTGAGGAAAACATATTTATACTGTCTTACCAACACTCTTCATCGAACTGCCGATCTTGGTGGAAACCCTCAGGAACTTGCTGAGGTCCCATCGAGGCACCTTCACCACGCAGTAGTCCAAACTAGGCTCAAAGTTTGCTGTAGTTGAGTTGGTGACTGAATTTCTAAAAGATGAAGCAAAAATTACATCAGAAGCAGCTACATATCAACAAAAAACAGATTACATTTTAAATGTAAGCCGCAAAATTAGAGGACTTGTTGGTTGAAATACATACTTGAGTTGGGGCAGCGGTATTCCCAGGCCCAGTTTAGCTGCCACATATGCCAAAGGGTAACCAGTTGCCTTACTGGCCAGGGCGGAGCTCCGCGACAAGCGAGCGTTCACCTCTATGATGTAATACTGCAGAGAGCATAAAGGATTACAGCAAAGCACATATGTTTACAGGTAGAGATGCAATTAACAAGTTAGTATGAAGTTGTTTGATCCTATTGACAGACTGACAATTCATTGATAAGCAACCATTTTCTTAAAAACTTTAGTGGCGCCCTCTGCTGAATGGTGGCCAAACTACAACAGTAAAAGCAGGTCTATGCGGATGTTATTAGTTAATCGATTCGTAATGAGCAATAAATAAATTAATCGCATGATAAATTAAAATGAGCTCCATAATTTTAATTTGAAGAACTGATTTTCTCTTTTCTCTCTTTTTACCAAAAACCGAATGACAAAACTCTTCCGTCTGGTGGGCTGGTCTCATCTAGCCCCTTTTTTAAAGGACAATTTTGTTTTCAGAGTCGTCAGTGTGCAGAATTGGTTGTGTTTTATTTATTTTGGATATTTAAAATGTCGCCGAGTTCTCTTGCTAAATGGTCGTTAGAAATTACAGTTTATTTATATTTGAGTGTGTACTTGCATTATAATGCCATAGTCTCAAAACAATATTTTAATTTATCGCAATAACAGCATCATTTGTTAATGTTACAGGTCTATCGATGGGAACTAATTGTAATCTAATAGACCACTAATTGACAACTAGCCATGAACCCATTGTTTGCTTATCTAGTTGCAGGTTCTATTAGCGTCTTAGCGTACCTGATCAGATTCAGGGTTCAGAGCATACTGGATGTTGCACTCTCCCACGATGCCGAGGTGTCGGATCACTTTGATGGCCGTGCTTCTCAGCATGTTGTACTCGTGGTCATTTAGAGTCTGACTGGGAGCCACAACGATGGATTCCCCCGTATGGATGCCCAGCGGATCAATGTTCTCCATGTTGCAGACCTGAAAAACAGCAGGAAGGGAAAGTTAAAGTAAAAAAAGGTTTTGCAGGTAGGATAAACTGACCCGAGGTACTCACAGTGATGCAGTTGTCGTAGGCGTCTCTGACCACCTCGTACTCGATCTCCTTCCAACCTTTGAGGGATTTGTCTACAAGGACCTGAGAGGTGTGAGCGAAGGCTGACATCACCAAGGAGATGAGTTCTTCTCTGTTGTTGGCGAATCCGGAGCCCAGACCGCCGAGAGCGAATGCAGAACGGACCAGGACGGGGAATCCCAGGCGCTCTGCAGCAGCAATCGCCTAGAAGAAAAGTTGAAAATGATCCAGGGCTGGATAATGCAGCTTAAAAATAAAATCACAGATTATTTCCATTCCAGACATGATTTCAATAAACTTTTATGTTAGTTTATTTTCTCAAATTTAAATTACAAATGACAGAAATAAATATTCCTTCTGTGAGTTGTAAGGCAGAGGATTAGAGTAAAGCTTCAAGAATGTTTGTTTAATTATGAGAATAGTCATGATATCAGCAGACTAAGATGCAATTTCACCAGAAAAAACATTTAAAAATTATGGGAAAAAAGTTACCAAGATCTGAAGATTATTTTAAGATTAAAATAAATAATAAAATCTTAGCTTGGGCCAAACATTCTGTCATAGAGTTGACCTGAATTCAAGGTCCAAAGCACGCTTTCCAAAAATATTATTTCCAATAACCAAAGATCTGATAAAATTGATTAATCATAAAACCCGAACCAAAATTACACAACTGTCTCATTAAAAAAAAAACCCTTCTCCACATTTAAAGTATAAATGCAATATTTCTATATCGATCAGTTTCTAAATGTTTAGTCTGCAAAAATATTAAGAAATGGAAAGAATGGATGGTAAATTGAGAAAGGAACAGATGAATGAGCGACTGGATTGATGAATAATGGAGCAACAGATATGGAAATGACTTTTAGACGATGGGATATTAAATCTAGTCTGGAACAAACTAAGCAGCTACACTGACATTAGCATAAAACAGAGTTAACTCACCTGCTCCACTGAAAGAGCCGCCTCACTGGGAGCAACATGTTCATTGATCTCCTCCATTTTCTCCACAAAGATCTTCCTGTCCTCCGTCATCTCGATGGAGGCGACTGGCGTTCCCAGAACCCTCACTTTGTACTTCTCCAGGACGCCCATCTTGGTCAGCTCCACGCCACAGTTCAGCGCGGTCTGACCGCCGAACGTCAGCAGGACGCCGTCCGGACGCTCGTTCTTTATCACCTGGAGACGGGACGCAGCGTTTAATGTAACTGCTTTCTCTCTAATTACACGATTATTTGGTTTATCGAAGGGAAACGATGGATCCACACCTGAGTGACGTAATCTGGTGTGAGTGGCAGGAAGTAGACCTTGTCAGCGAGACCTTTGGATGTTTGCACAGTGGCAATGTTGGGGTTGATCAGCACAGTCTGGATGTTCTCCTCCTTCAAAGCCTTTATTGCCTGCAGAGAAAAACACCGAGTTAAAAAGAAAAGACAAGAAATGTTTAACTTCAGACGGAGAAAAATAAATTATCTTTTTATTAGGTATGTGAAAATATCTGGTTTCGACTGTAAATAACAAATCCAGGCTTTTAATCAAATGTTAGATTGTGCTTTATTACTGAACTGAAAAAACACCTAATAAAAATTCAAGGATTTTCAAGGATTTGAATCAGGATGTAAAAACCAAACGTACATTATTTGGATGCATTATAATAATCTTAAAGGGACAGTTCTCTAATGTCAGACCTGAGATCCGGAGTAGTCGAACTCTCCGGCTTGTCCGATGGAGAGCCCTCCAGAACCCAGGATGAGGACTTTCTTGGGCCTGACAAACTCATCGGCCTTTGGGGCACCAGAGTATGTGAGGTGGTCCATCAAGCGTTGCTTAACTGGAAACAAAACACATAAATTATGAGGGTGCAACTAACGATTATTTTAGAAATCAATTATTCTGAGGATTAATTGGCTAAAACAAACAAAAAAAAAAGCTCAAATTCTACAGATTTTTCATTCAAGCCATTTTATGCAATATTAGAAATACATTAAAATATGCAAATAAATAATTACAGACAAAAGTTTTTGTACAGTTTTGGCTTAATTGCTGCTTTAATATGTTTTTTTCAGCAAGTTACCATTTTTTGAGTCTCTGTTCTCCAGTTAATGATAATCGATTACTAAATTAGTTTATCATAATTAATCCGATTAATGATTTCAGTCTTAATTGATTTTACATAACTGAAATTAAACAGTAAAAGTTATGCATTGCAACAAACAAATTATTAAAAGCATTTTCCCTTTTAAATCTCTAATCAGTTTAATATTGAATACATTCTCATGTGTTATAATGGGGAGGAAGATAAATACCAGATTTTCCTGCGTTGCCCTCGTTGAAGTCTCTGACTGTGTCGAGGAAAACATCAAACAAGCTGACCAGGTCAGTGGGGCCGGCCATGTGCTCGGGGTGGAACTGAACGCTGGCAGATCAGAACATTTCCTGTTTTATTCCATGAACTCTCTGCTGTGAACCTTCAGTTGGGCTTTTGGCTCAAACATTTACCTGAACAAAGGTTTGGAGTTGTGCACGATGCCCTCACTGGTGTGGTCGTTGGCGTTGGTGAACAGAACGTCCCAGTCGGTGGGCAGGGTGTCGGGGTCGACAGCGAAGCCGTGGTTCTGACTAGTGATGAAGCAGCGGTCGGTTCCGTTATGGAGGCACGGCTGGTTGTGGCCACGGTTACCATACCTGAAATTATAAACAAGAAAAGTTACAAAGACACGTTTTTTATTTTAAAAAATATGCCAACCAACATGTATCTTTTATAGAGTTGTGAACCATAAAAAGCCTTTCAAGTTAAGTATTTTGTTTCAAGGCATAGAAATATTTAATACATTTAATTTAACTTTAACATTACATAAGCACTTTCCACAGTTATAAGGAATGTGTATAAACTGATACAATTACTTTAAATGTAACTAAATTGTAGTGCATAAAAAGCAAAAACACATCAACTTCCAGTCGAACATCAAAAGTGATTTCCTTATTTTCCAATAGCTGAGACTTATTTTTGTTAGAAATTAGCAAAATTCAAAGGAAAATTTTTATTTCTACCCTGAGAAAATAATTTACAATTTTTCTATCATTTTGACCTCCTTTAAACTCTCATTTCAGAAAAAAGGAATTTAAATGATAAAAAAATGGAGGAAAACATCTGCAAAGCTGTAGCTTGTAACAATGAGTCCAAACAAACTATGAGGAGGTAAACAACATTCCCGTAAGCAGTGGGAACTTTCCCCATCCTGATAAAAGCTGCCCAACAACAGGCTGTCTAATCTCCGCTCTCTGTGCCTTTGAGGTTCAGGGTCGCTGGGTTTATGTCGCAGCTTCTGACCGGTCCAAATCTCCAGAGCTGGTTCAGGAGAAGCCAAACTGCTGAGGACAGCAGAATCTGGTCTCACAGCTTAAAGAGTGAAAGCGCCACAGCTGGGGGATTCTGGGAAAATCAAGTTACTCTATCTGAAGACTCGTAATTTAATCTGCTGTGACTGTGAGATAGAAAGCTGTTATCTTTCCAACAACACTGATCTGTTCTTCAGTGTTATAACTTGAAACCCAGATTTAAGCATTTGCTCTTTTCTTTAATGGAGAAACTCACTTCATCTTGTAGGTTTTTGCTCCAATCACCAAGGACAGCAGCTGGTGTCCGAGGCAGATCCCAAAAACAGGCTTTGGCTGGTCCACACAGACCACCTTCCTCACATTGCTGATGGTGGCCTGGCAGAACTGAGGGTCGCCGGGGCCGTTGCTGATGAACAAACCATCAAAATCTGTGGAAAACGATGAAACGAAATGCTCCAAAACCTCAGCATTAAATAACTGGTGGTCCAATCTGACCAGAAACAACTTTACAGTGTGAAGTACTGACCGTTAGCATCCAGAGGATGGTCCCACGGTACCACAGTAACGCAGGCTCCTCTTTGAGCCAGGCAGCGGATCTGGTTGTACTTGATGCCACAGTCGACTGCCGTGATTCGCAAACTACCACTTGGATTGAACACTTTTGGTTCCTGACGGCAGAAATTACATTAATTGTAACATCAGTAGCTAAAATCAGGAGGTTAGCAAATTACTACGCAGAATAGATAATAGAAGAGTAACAAAAATACAACAATGAATGCATGCATAGCCTGTTGAACATCATGACAGAATCAATAGTTTGCCTCATATAGTTAATGAATGCCATATTTATTCTCTTTGGTCAGCCATAAATGCACAAGGTAAGTCTGAAAGTACCAAGCTGCACTGATAGGGGGCAGTGCTGAGGCCCATATGCACAACTGGCAATAGATGCTCTTCTTCTACGCATTTAAATGAGTGAAAATAGATCAGAAAAGTATAAAAACACAGGATTGGAGTAACATATGTGACGAGGTTTCCTGCTGAACTTGTTGGCATCTCTGGTAAAACTATAACCATTCTGGCTGAGTTACCTTCATAGACACTTCCTGGACCAGGTTCCTCTGATCCGGGTTGTCAAAGGGGACGCTGTCCTCTGGAGTCCCATCTACAACCAGCTTCCCCAACATGGTGCCCTTCTCTCTGATCTTCTTAGTCAGGCAGCGAGTATCAACACCTGGAATGAAGGAAAGAAACTTTACATAAACAACTTTAAATGTCATACGCTGAATAATAGGAAAACATGCATTTCATATTGAATGAGTTTGTTTAAATATAGATTTTCCTGACCTTGCAACCCAGGAATGCCATGCTCTTTGAGCCACTGGTCGAGCGACTTTACTGAACTCCAGTGACTGGGATCCTCAGACAACTCTCCGATTATCAGAGCTGCAGCGTGAATCTTGGAAGATTCAAACCACTGAGGAGAACAACATGAAAACAGGGCTGAATAATCCGATTAATCCAACATTTAAATAACTGTCAACTAATTTTGCTTTTGCTATCCAATTATTAATTGATTAAACCAAGAAAATAAACAGATCGGTTCTACACTGTATTGATGTTAACTACAGCAAAAAGGGTTGGATGCATCCTTTGCTACAAATGATCAAACACCAACTAAAGCAATTCAAAGCAAAAGCAATTTAACTTATATTTTTAATGTGTTATTAATGTTGCACAAAATAGGCTTAAGTTGTCAAATGAAAAATCTGCAGAATGTGTAAATTTTCTTATCCGATTACTCAATTCATCATCAGAATAATTAATTACTAAAATTATTGTTAGTTCCAGTCCTACATGAAAACAAAAATTAAAAAATTCACATGTTGTCTTTTCAGCATTTCAGCAACGAGGCAGTTAAAACACAAAAATAAAAGTCATAAACGAAACCACAGTGTCAACAATTTAGAAAACCATCAACAGACATTATATTTTTATGATCAAAATCATTAAAACACAGCAAAAAAACTCCAAATTAAGCTCCTAAATCAGCTCATCCATCTGATTTAGTTCTCTCTCATTTTTGAGCATCTGTTGTTACCTGGCTGAGTCCAAACTCTTCCTCTTTGTCGTTTGGTACTCCATAGTTGCCGATGAGAGGGTAAGTGAGCGTGAGGAGCTGGCAGCGGTAGGACGGGTCCGTCAGAGCCTCTGGGTAACCCACCATGCCGGTCTGGAACACTAAACACACAAAACATTCCTCAACACAAAACATCATCCGTCTCTGCTTTTATCCAATATCCAAAATGTATTTGTTCCAATTTTCCAACATGGTGCAAAGTTTTTCCCTTGGACTTTATTTAAAAATAATAATAATTTAAGTCTGTTGGAAGCAGTGATGGTAATAAAATCTTACTGTTGCTTGGAGGAAGGATATGTGATAAAACTCCTTTGTGCATCTAGGATGGATTCAACACCAATAATACTTATTGATGCAAGAATTCAGTTCTCACCAATAATCAAGTTAAAACTTGTGTCAGAAGTTGAATACAATCTAATGACCTAATTAAATAACTGAAAATCTCAAATATTTGTCAAGCTGGTTGCACCGTTGAACATTTTGACAGCCAGGACTTGTTAACTTGCTCATCAGCTTTCACTGAAGCTTAGAACTTACTTATTTGGAAGTCATTTATTTTACGAGCTGACAAGAAATGGCATGTTTGGGAAGAATTTGAGCGTATATTGACCGGATGATTGGAATGTGACAACACAACTATGCTGCAGATAACAAAGGACAAGTTATCAGAGTCTGGTGCTCAACAACTGTGATCAGTGACTCCAAATGGACACAGATCAAGGTAGTAATAAATATCCAATATATTTATTACAGACAAGGAAGTTAGTATACATTAAATGTAACATAGGCAGCTAAAATTCTGATATTACTTACCAACTTCTCCGGAAGCAGACACATTCGCACCAAAAAGTCGGCCCCTAAATCTTTCTCCATCCTCCAGAATCAAAGTAGCTAAAGATTCCATTTTTTCCTGTCAGAAAGCTAAAGCTAACAGGCTTGCTGTTTAAAGTGCGGTCCCCACGTGAACCTTACACCACACAGCGCGCGAGATGCACAGGATGAATAAAACAGAGATAAAGACGAGCTTTAAGAGTCAAAAGGGGTTAGCTAGAAGCGGTAGTGTATGCTGCGTCAGTGGAAGGAAAACAAAGGTAAAAGAAAGCGACGTTGGAGAGTTTGGCGGTTAAACGAGCAGGAGGGAAGCCAGAAAAGTGTTCCACACGCGCCGCCAGCAGCGTGGAAGTCGGCCCGCCGTGAGTAGCCGAATGTTTGACGCAAAACGGAATTGGGGTTTCCGGTAGGAATTTTCAAAATAAAATCAAAGATATGAACGAGCTAAGCCAAACTAAACTGAAAAAAATAAAATAAATAAAATGTATTTAAATTTAATAGAATGTAATTAAATTGATAAATTGCTGTAAATAAAAAGGAAGGATGTACCTAGTAATTTATTGATAAATTTTAAGTTAAATTGTCAGTGTGTTTTTGTGGTTAGAGACTGTGACTACAATAAGACAAGTAGTAAGTAAACAATTTAGTTCTTTGAGATTATTTTTCTGTATAAGGTGAAGAAGTCATCAGTGAATATAAAATGCTAGATATTTTTTTAGGAACAGAGAAGCCTTTCTACCTTAGATTATTTAGTACTATTTATTTATGAAATAATATTTTTGAGATTAAACTGTTGTAAACAATGTTTAGATTATTACATACAAATAAAAGTACACATGGTGTTTCCCACCTTTTCTGGCCGCTTTGATATTTAAACACTTTAAAATAGTTATAGTTGCTTAACAAGTATCAGATTGACTAAAAAAAATTAATTTTATAAATGGCACATTAATGTTGAAACAATAGAAAGAAGTTGCTACACCGCTGAAATTTTAATTTGAAAGTAAAGTCTGTTCGTTTCCTTGTGACGTCATATGTTAGCGTGTCTTTTTAAACACCTAATTTTTAGTGATCTTTTTTCAGTGCGTATTAAGTCCTCTTAATACACAATTAGTTCTAAAAACATTTTGACACTTTTAAAATGTCAGCTTATTTGGGGTTTTTTGTGTGGGTGTTTTGTGCAATGTCGGGTTCCATTTTTGTTTGTTTATTTATTATTTAGTGGACCGAATTATTTCACGTACCAACTATCATTTTAAACAAATTGTAAAATTAATTTTAAAAATGATAATGAAATAATAATTTTCCCCATTCCCTATTAACTTCCCATAAGATGTTTGTCTTAACATATTACGTTATGTTTTACTATATTTTTTGTTAAAATATATTATCAAAAAGTAAAATTAACTTAAAAATATTTTAGTTCTATGTATCTCAGCAGAATTTAGATAGATACATTATACTACATAGTAATTTATTCATAAATATCAGTTATTTTATTTATTTTTTGTTACCTTTCATGTTTGGAAAATTATTGGACACATTTATTTTAAGGTTTTTTCCATCCATCCATTTTGCTGCACCCTTGTCCCTTACTGGGGTCGGGAGGGTTGCTGCCTCTCCAGCTATTGTTCCAGGCGAGAGGCGGGGTCACCTGGACAGGTCTTCAGTCTGTCGCAGGGCAACACAGAGACACACAGGACAAACAAACATGCACACACACTCACATCTAGGGACAATTTAGAGAGGCCAATTAACCTGACAGTCATGTTTTTGGACTGTGGGAGGAAGCCAGAGTACCCGGAGAGAACCCACCATGCACAAGGAGAACATGCAAACTCCATGCAGAAAGACCGGGAATCGAACCCAGAACCTTCTTGCTGCAAGGCAACAGCTCTACCAACTGCGCCACTGGGCAGCCCTTTACGGTTTTTTATTTATTATTATTGTGGTTTTTTATTTATTATTATTGTTGTTTTTTACTCATGTTTACTCTGAGTTCCTTGAAGTGGATGGCCCTGGAAGCTTTTGGTACCAGAAGAGGGCAGTATTACTCTAATTTACTGCAGGTTTGATGTGCACTGACTTGCAAGTGTTTGGTCAAGAAAATGTTCAAATGCAAAATAACAAATGCTTATGATGCCATTTGATTAAGTGTAACATAATAACGGATTATAAACCCATTGATTTACAGTGATATTCTTATAGTTAATATGGGTTAGGTATTAATAAGCCTGTGCTTCAGCAATCGCTTCTTTTTTATAAAAATATTTATCTGGAATGATTTAGTCTATTCCTTAAAGATGCATATTTGTTTATCTGTTCATTCACTTAGATCAATTAGTTAATCTCCATTAAGCAGACCAAAAATTCACAAAACTGTAAAATTATTACGATTTGTTAAAATATTGCAAATTTTCAGCTAAATTATTACAGATTAAAATATCCACTTTTAAAATGTCAATTATTTCTTATCTTTGCTTGAAGAAGCATCTCAGATTTACCAGATACAAGTGATTTAAGTCATTTAAGTCAGTTTGTGTAAATTTGTCACTTTCACAATATGAGAATGACTCACTGTGAGAAAGAAAAAACAGAGAAATTGGCATAAGAATCTCTTTAATTATCTCTGTGGGTTAAAATAGATGGGATTGTTCACAAATGTTTTTATTTGTAATTTTTCATCTTTCAATCTTTTATTAATATTTACTAGATCATATTAAACTTAATTGTGGTGATTTAGAGCAAAAGTATCTTCTGAGTGAGTTTTAGATCAGCAGTGTATCACATTATTTACTCCATGTGGCAAAAATAAAACCATCGTTTCAGCCAAACTTTTTATAAAATTCCTCCATCATCTGCTGACGTTAAGTGACGTCAGCGAGAACAGAAGTAAGCTAAGCCGGTTGAATAATGCGGAACAATTTGCCAAGTCCTGCTGCCAGGGACTGCGGGTGCTTCGCAGGCAACAACAGGCAATTAAATTAAGAGCTGGACCAAATCTCCTGTCAGATTCCTGAGAAGAGGAGACAGAGGGGAAAAGTGAAAGATATTTAAGGGGAAAATGAGTCTTCGCACACTGACACCTGCATTGAATTTTTCACAAAAATTCTGGTGCATATATTTGAACCCCAAATATTTCAATAAAATTAAAAGCTATAGATGACCTCCTAATTATCTGGTCATATTTTTGTTAGTTACATCATTTCTATACTAGTTCATAATGTGAAAAACACAATTTTAATCTATTTTGTCTCATATTTTGGTTATTTTAAATTACTAAAATACATACATACTAAATTTTGAACCGAAAGCCAAGGAGCAAGAATTGGGGAAGAAAATACAAATTTGACATTTAAGACTGTGATAAGCATCTTACACTAGCGACTAGCACTGCTAAAAAAAAGCAATATTTGCTAGAGAACGTAGATCCTAAGTCTTGATTTTTAGATTTCCAGAATGCTGCCAACATTTCCAAATCCAGCATGAATTGCAACAAAGGTTGTAAGTTTAAAAGGATAAACACAGAGACCTTATTCTGTTTAGCCTTCCTGTTATCTGCTAAATGTTTTGCTCTCTCTCGCTTTCATGCAGCCTGAATGAACCTGAAAATGCACATTCCTTTTCAATAGCTTTTTGCATATTTTTTCATTCTGTTAGCTTCTTAGTTTCCATAAATATTGGGTGTTGGTATTAAAAATAGAAAGTTGACAGTTTGATGTTTTTGTTTGATCTAAAGATGTATGGATTATGCTTAAAGTTTAAAGCTTAAAGTTTAAAACAACTCTGCTGGTCAGATGTCAACCCAGAAATATGCTGGATACTAAAATTCTACTTGCTGAATGATAATTAACCAAATATTGGCAAAGTTTGGCAAAGTATGCATAAGCTTGGGTCTGTGTGAATAATTTTGATACGTGTAGAACAGAAAAAATTCACAATAAAGTGAAAGCCATTTTCTGTTTGTGTATAATTATTCCTCCCCTGGAAAAAGAAAAGTTGAAATAAATAAATCCATGAGCCAAAATGGATGACGTGCATGATGATGATGACATCTTCACACTGACGTGTGAAGAAGGTGAAGAGAGGATCAACATCCTCCACCTCTTCACCTGCTGCAGGTGTTTCTCAGTTCAGAGGCTCAGACAAAACTCCAAAGAGCTGCAGAGGACAACATGTTAGCGCTGAAGGTAGCTCTAAAGGTTAAAATGGCAGAAGAGGTTTTAGTTTGGGATGGTGACCTTTATCTTCTGGTCCTCCTCCTTCCTGTCACAACCACAACACAAGCATAGATCATCCTTCAGGAAAATGCAAGCAGCACATTTCTCCATGCACCAGAAACAGCAGAGTCCAACATTGTTCTGTTTCTGGAGGGATGCAGAAAAGTACAGAATCACACTGCAATCACCTAAGAAAAAAATAGAAGCTCATAATTATGAGAAAAGATGTCATAATTACTAGATCTTATCTCCTAATTATGATATCTTTTCTTGTAATTATAAAATAAAGTCTCATTATTATTATGTTATCTTGTCTCTTAATTATGAGATTTGTTCTCATATTTATGAAATCTTAGCTCATAATTACATCATCTTATTTCTCAATTACACAATTTTTTTCTTGTAGTGAAATATTAACTTGTAGTTATTAGTTCCTGATGTGGTAATGATGAGATAAGATAACTATATTTTCACCTTTTTGGTGAATTCAATGTGCTTCAGTAGAGAATTCTGCAGCAGACCCAGAAGTGCAGCAGTGCTGGATCTGCTGCTGGATCTGCTGCTGGATCTGCTGCTGGGTCTGCTGCTGGATCTGCTGCTGGGTCTGCTGCTGGATCTGCTGCTGGGTCTGCTGCTGGATCTGAATCACTCATTTAAAATTCAAACGAAGCTCAGAGAAGTTGATGAGAAAAACTAGCAACAAAAGTTTTGTTGATTTCATTTGGCCGGTGCAGAGGTGTGAATGTTTTCCCGTCGCGCAGCACTTCAGCTGCAGATAAGCTGTAAGAGATGATGTCAGGAGACACTGGAAGCAAATGCACAATGAGGTGAGTCATACTGTGGGCCAGAAATTACTCAGAGTGCATTCCTCCAACAGAAACAAACTTTAGCTTTAATAAGAACTTCTGACAGGATTCCTGCAGAGCCTGGAAGAGTCTGGAAGAGTCTGGAAGAGTCTGGAAGAGCCTGGGAAATCTGGCATCTGAGTCTGAGACTTTTTCAGGCAAAACAAAGAAAAAATTTAAATCATTTCTTTTTTTGCTTCCTTCCTTCTTTGTTTCCTCCTTCCTTCCTTCCTTTCTTTCTTTCTTTCTTTCTTTCTTTCTTTCTTTCCATCCTTTCTTCCTTTCTTCCCTCCTCCCCTCCTTCTTTCCTTTCTTTCCTACCTCCTCTCCTTCCATCCTTTCTTCCTTTCTTCCCTCCTCCCCTCCTTCTTTCCTTTCTTTCCTACTTCCTTCCATTTGTACTTTTGTTACTCTGTGAAGTAAAAAGCAAAAATAATTAAATGGTTTTCAAATAAAAATATCTAAAAAGCAAAATGTTTATATGTTTTCAGCCTGCAGTTCGATTAGATACAATAAATAAATAAAAACTAAATGACTTAAGTGAGCAGTATTTTTTTTCTGCAAAGCTATCTTTCATTTCTTGAACTAAATGCTATTTAAAAATAAAACATTTAATTGATATAAATACATTCTTGTTGAGGTTTGTGGAGGTTCTGCTCCGGGTGAACCGGTCCAGCCGCTGCCAGACCATGTGTCACCTCTCATGAATAATTAAACGGATGATCCAACTGTTGACATTAGAAACCAAACAAATCTGTTCTGCCATCACTGTCCGCCGTACGCGGATCAGTGTGTGTGTTTGGTTTGCTGATGGATCGGGTCAATGTTGGCCTTTTATACTGATTTAATATTTATTGCTACAACTTTAGTTGGAAATTAGAGGAAATTAAACAAGAAGCAAAGTCTGGATGGAAACGTGTTCGGTTTTCTTTAGGGATAATTGATTGATTTATTTAACAGACATGACACAAAACAAAAAACAAGGAACAAAAATATCTTAATGTTCTGAAATTGTAACATGTCACTGCAAAAGAAAAACTGTAAGAATTAAAGACAGTTAGTAATGTTTAGGGTTTTTTTAGAACATACATTTAAAACCTTGTTTCTAATTTTAGTTTGAAAAGCTGACACTGATATCTTAGTCTTAGAAATCATGATGTTGTTTTTAATGTTTTTATCTTTCAACAAACCTACAAGGAAAATGTATTTGCTTCTTATGATGACGGATGTGTCACTAAAGATGTTTTTCTCTGCATGAATAAGAAGTCAAAAGTCTCAGAATAGAATAGAATAGAATAGGTGAAATTCAGGTGTCAAATCAGCAAAGTGACATCAAGGTACTGTATACAGCATATCAAACTATCTAAATTAAGAATAATATACGGTACACAAAGGGCAAAATAACAGCATAACAACATAACAAGTGAGCAGTTCTACCAGGTGTTTGCTAATTGCTGCTGGCTAGTCTTAAGGAGCTGAGTGAGGAGGAGGCACTCTGTTGCACCAAACATTTTGCACAGCTCAATGGTTGCCATGGAAATGAGAGGATTTCTCAAACATGCACAAAATAATCAAAGCAACACTCCAAGTATATTTTTGATGAAGTAAAAACATTACAACAGGATTTAAAGCCAACAAAAGTCAATTTTACATAACACTGCACCTAGCAGATGTCTTTAATATTGATGTTTATTTATTTTTTAAAAACATCTTTAATTTGAATTGTGACTATAGTGAGAAAAAATGCGAGATCTCTCAAGCCAAATTTTAATGGTTGATATCTGAATATATGTTTCAGACAGTAATTCATTGTAGATGTCATGAATTGGAACTGCCATGCAACTTAATAGTAAATCTGACATATTTAGTCAAAATGTAATCCGAGGTATCGCAAATACATTTTTGTGTAGTCAAAATATAATTAGATATGCTTTAATTAACTTTTATATCTAGTCATAAAGTAATTTCAAACACCTGGAATGGAAGTGTGGTGAAGCCAACTTTATGTTAAAACGGCTTGCCATACAGTTCGGCCGTTCCGGGAACCAACCGAACCTCCTGATGAGCAACTCGCCTCTGAATGAATCCAACCTCAGCAAACAGACACAGCCGAGATTTAAAAACATAAATCACATAATTCTGTACAGTTTAGAGAAGATCCATCTGCAGAAACAAAGACTCAGAAATCATTTTGACTTTCTTTGCCTCCCACGTTACAGAACCAGAAAGCTGCTGCTTTGTGTAGAAAATACATCTGTCTACTTATAACAGGAAATGAATGCAGTGGGTTTAAGACTGCATTTGGGCTGTGGGTGGAGGAGTGGAAATGATTTTGTTCCTCAGCGTTGAAGCTTTGCAAAGCTGTCAGTTTGGTTACTAATTTAAGATGTTGTGTAAATAATAATTTTAAAAACACTGTGTGGGGATTAAGACCAAGAAGACAGAAAGAAAAGAAGGAGAAATAACTTTCATTGTCGCAAAGGGAAACCCACAGTGACGGCAAAATAGAAGAATCCAGATTCACACAAAGGTGTAAATATAGCAGAATGACAGCTAATAATACTGTAGAGTAATTATACACTTACCAAAAGGAAAATAATGCATCACTTTCTCAGGATCCTGAAAGAGGAAAAGCTTCTCATCATGAGTTTGAACTTTCTGTGGGAAGTTTGACAGCAGAATCACTCAGGACTCTGTTGGCTCCAACTGGGTCAAAACGGACCAGATTAATGACGTCCTGCAGACGCCAATAGATTGATTTCTAAAACAAATAAAAGAGAAAATAAAGTTTATGTTTCCATTATTTCGGCCTCAAAATGTCTTATTGATCTGTTTTCCTCTCATCTGCTGTTTCTGGGGAACTTGGAGGTTTTTTCTGGCTTTAGCCACAGAAATGCTAATTTCTTCTCCTCATTTACTTTGAAGTAAGCTCACATTTTGACTCATAAAATATTTATTCCTACTTTTGATGATAATATTGATAGTGATAATAATGAGCATATTAAAAATGTTAAAAATAGAATAACTCTCATAGTACTGATAACAATATGATGAAAACATCATGAAAATGATGTAGAAATTGTTTTGATGTTAATTTTTGCCATTATTAATGAGTGATCGCTGTGATAGGTTAGCTACTGCTGCTACTAGCTAATCTACTGCAGCAGTGGTTGAGCAGCTAATTTAACATCTGATGATCAAATATTTATTCCATTATTTCAAAGTGAGTCACAGAAACAGGAGCCTGGAGGCCAGTTTTCCTCCTGCGTTTGTTTTTGTCTCTTTCTCTTATCGTTTGCTCTCAACAAGTCGCTCATGACTCCATCAGCTGTCACTCTTCATTGGACTTCATGGATCTTTAGCAAGACTCTTGTCAACAAGAAGAGACGGAGCAGATGACATGAAAGTGATGACACATTTCTCTGTGGTTTCTTGGTCGCTCTCCAGCTAATCCGCTGCTCTAATTTCACAGCTTGACTTTTGTTTAAGTTGCAACATTTCTGGCAAGATGTGAAACTCTGCAGAGAACAAGAAGCTCTAAACCAATGACTGATACTTTGGCGTTCAGTCAGTATGTGAGTGTTCAAATGTAGATAAAACAATATAAGCAAAACAGGCAGAAGTTGTTTATGGGCCTTTTAGAAACCAATCTGAGTTTATTTCAAATGTAATGGGCAGGTAAAGAAAGGAGAATAAAAAAAGAAATGGAGAGAAAACATTAAAGAAGTTTTTCTTTTTTCAGAAAGAGAGAAAAAACACAGAGAACAAATAAACTTAAAGTGCACATTGCTAATTAGTACAAATTGTATTTAGTGGCAACAGCAGCCCAAGATGGAGAGTAAACACTTGGATTTCTCAGGTTATAAGGTCAAATTTTCCAACAAATGCTTAAACTGTGAGGACTGATTGGTCTTTATGGGGCCCAAAGCCGGAGTAAAAAGAAAAAATAAGACCTGCTTCTGGGTTTGCGATTAGGTTTCAGACTGTGATATGAACTGAGTTGAAGGGAGGTTTTGTCAATCATGGCTGCAGAATATTCAAGAAAAATGTTTTAAATTAAAGTGATTTGAATGTTTGATTTAATCTGCAGTTCTTACAGTTTTAAGATGATATTTCTGACCTTCACAATGATGCTGTTTAAAAAAAACACAGCACAATGACAACAATAAATTAATATACAAGTGAAAACGCACAATTTTACTGTCATCTTTTTTATTACAAAATATAAATGGCAAAAAGCTTTTCAAAACTGTGCTGCTAAAACAAAGACGATGTGACAGACATGAACGAAACTAAGTTTTCTTTTTTTGTTCCTTTTTCAGTTTACATGCTACAGTTTATCATGTACAGGTGAGTGAGCTGCTGCTCAGGTAGAAACCAAAACTTACAGACAACATGAGCGGAAATGAAAATGTCTTGATCTGAAGGAAAGTCAGAATCAATCAAAGGCGATATTTGCTCCAGAACAAAGAGATTCTTTTCTTTGTTCAGAGAAATGATTCCTCAGTTCAGAAGACAGACAGCGAACTCCAAGTGGTGATAGATTATTCTGGCAATTAATCAATTAATCGATAAAAAATTGGCACATTTTTCATTTAACCACTTAAAACTTTTTATATATTAAAAATACATCAAAAGATGCAAACAAACAAAAAATGAAATTAAATTTTTAAATTTTATTCCCTAAAATGCAATAAATTCCTTTAGTGAATTTGATTTGGGTGACGCTAATGCGCAGCAACTTGAGGAGTTTTAGCAAAAATATATTTGCAGACAGAAATGTTTTCATCTTAAAAGCAACATTTATTTATATTTGATATAGTTTTGGCTTGATTACTGCTCTGAATATGTTGTTTTTAAGCAACTAGTCTACTCCAATTAACAATTAATCGATTAGTTGACATTATTTCAATAATAGATTGAACACAATTAATAGTTTCATCCCTAATCAGAAGTGGTTTCATTTAAATAAGAAAATAAAAACTGTTCCTGTCTGTCTTGGAACTGTTTGTGGTGCCATTCACACCCTCATTCATCAATCCGCTGTTTGTTTTATGAGCGGATTCAAAGAACAGCTGATTTCCAAATGACCACACTGGAAGCAGACAGAAGGACGTCGGATGGTTTCCACTTTACAAGCAGATCCACTGCAGTTCAGTTTAGCGGGATTGATGGGAATGAGGGGTCTGAGAAGTCCGGTTCCGTGTTTTCCGTCCCTGTTCTTGAATAAAAATAAACAAAAACACATGCGTAAAATGGCACCATGTGTGCGTAAAATGTTGCCAGTGGGGATGCAGGCGCATCATCTCAGAGGGTTTGGATTCGGCCCTGGAGGAATCCCCGGGAAGCTTCACTTCCCCACCTCGTCGAGGACCTTGCGGTTGAGCTGAGCCTGCTCCCGCTGGCTCTCCATCTTGGCCATTTGGATCATATTCCTCAGGAGGTGGAAGGTCAGGTCGATGGAGAGCGGCGGCTCCTCGCTGCGCTTCAGCAGCAGCTCCGCGGTCCTCAGCGCCTCGTCCTCCTTCTCCTCCTCTCCGTCAACTTCCGGCAGCAGCAGGTGGAGGCGGTCCGGGTCCCTCCGCTGGAGCAGCCGCAGCAGGTGGTCGCCCACCAGATCCGAGGTGGCGCCTTCCGTGGCCGCCCTGAGGAGAACATCGTCCACCCGCTGCGTCTGGAGGCGGCTGGTGCCATCCATCCAGCCGGGCAGAGAGCGCGGTCTGCCGGCGGCGGGGCGGGGGTGTGACGAGAGGAGGACCGAGGAGAGGAGCAGCAGGAAGGGGACCGGCTTCATGTCCTGCAACCGAAAGGAAATTACGGGTTTTAAGTTAGTTTTGAAACTTAAAACATGTGACAGTGTAAACATTTTGGCAAAACAAACAAAGTACATTTCTGCATGACATTTATAAAAAAATCCTGAAGAAATCTGTCCCAGCTAAAGACAAATATGACCTTTGTAGAAAGCTGCAGAACTCACTTGCTTTTCGTCAGTTGGTGCAGCTGAACTTTTCAGAGATGTCTGGTCTGATTCTGGAAAGTCCAGTGAGCCGCGGCTGCAGAGGTCTGCGGGGTTTTATACATCCAGCCCGCTCCTTTTTGACGTCAATGCAACAACATGCCGCCGTCTTGTTTAGCGGGCAGCTCTAAAAGATGCACAACGACGCGGCAGCTGGCGCAGCGCGGAGGGACTGAGGATATAAGCAGCAGTTTTTACAGCCTTGTTTGTTTTCCATCTTCTTTTACAAGAAGGAAGAAAACGCCAGAATCTCCACTGGGTCGTTTTATTTGGGTTTAACAGCCCGATGTTTCCTAAAAAAACAGAAGATTGATTTTATAAATGTTGCTCATTTCTTATGCTTTTCCAAGTTTGGCCAAAACATTTGTTCAGCATTCCAAGCTATGAATTATTTCTCATTTAAAATATGATTTTCAAAAGCTGGCATGAAAACATTTCTTCTTCTGTCGATTCCACCAAACTAACCAGTGAGCTGTCCATGGTGCTGAACTGCTTCTGCTTGTATAACACTGGACTTTATATGATGACAAGCAGTAATATTTTAAATATCATAACTTCCCACGAGTTTATTATAAATCACAGATAATGCATCACTGGCTCCATTTGGCCACTTAAAATACAACTAAAGCCTCAGCAACTCTCTGTATTGGTGAAAATGTTTAGGAAACATTTTTACCCTTGAATAATTAGATCTGAAATCACTGCAAAAACAAAACTTGTATGTTGGTTTTGCATAAGCGAACATTAAATATATTTAGTTAATTCAGAAGATAATAAAAAACATTGTTGTGTCTGTTCAACTATTTCTGTCTAAATTTGGCCACAGAGTTCAGCACAGAGCCCTAAAAGGTTCTCAAACAATCCCCAATGTCCTGCAAGCAACTGCAAAAACCACTAAATCTTATCAAGAATATTTACTCTTGTTTGTAGTGCAAATATATTAGTGCACTTGAAATTAAACCAAACTGTGGAGCTTTTAATATCTATGGAAAAATAGTTATAAAATCAGTAATAAATTAAAATCAGCTCATATTTCTTGCTGAAGTTACTTGTAAGTTAGTTTTGCATTATTTCAACTGTATTAAGACATAAATGATTCTAAAATATTTGGTAGGATTTTGTGTTTTTGCAGTGTAGAGCTGGACAAATATTTTTTCTTGATTAAATGTAGTCAAATTTGAAAAGTTTGGATTTTTCTGAATTTTCCAGAGGGAAATCCTGATATTATCTGGTCTTTATGACACCTGGTCAGTTTTCTGCTCTGCACAAAGTGCAGAAACAATGATTGCAGTGAAAGTCGGTGCAAAAGCCCAGGTTCAAACAAATACTTCAAACTTCTGACCAAGGCCGTTTCCAAAGTGTTTGGAAGCAAAATATACAGAAACGCTCAAACTTTTGTGCGTCGCTGCGTCCAGATGAACTCCACCCAGCCTTCTGTCCAGGTTACTCTGCAACAACACTCCACTCGTTTTATCACCGTGGCTTAATTTGAAAATCACAGGCAGTTGGAGAGCTGCTTGAAAAACCTGCAGCGCTGTGGGTAGAGCTGCTCCCGTCCCTGGAGGGGGTAAAAGAGGCTGTCTGGCACAGTTTCAATGCATTCGTCAGATGCTCTCCGCTTGCAGATATAGCCTGAGTGTTTGTTCATGTTGCTGCCAACATGGCTCTGCAGCCTCCAAAAACACAGCAACTCACCAAAACTAAGAAGTTTCCCCTGAAGTTCACTGAGGGTAGACAGTCCACTGGCAGTAACAAGCAAACTTTGATGGTTTCAAACATTATGAAGGAGTTTATTCATTAAAATGTGCACAGATAATGTTCAATGTGTTCCTTAAAGTATGGAAATAAAAAAAACCTGGTTCAAACTGACTATTGGTGGCAGGTTTTAGGATGAAGAGACAAAAAAACTAAACAATCAAAACCAACTTGGCTACATGAAAATATAATTGCTTTTTGTTGCAATGAGGTCTGACTGTCCTCTGACCCATACAAACAATAAACCAGTGAGGGTGAAAATATTCCAAAAAGCAACAAATGATGCCTGATCTACAGACATTCAAGTAGAGATGTGAATAAAATTCAACATTAATCAATCTGGAAAAAATGATAAAGTCAGTTTCCACAAACTACGGTAAATGATCGACCAGAACCAGTCCATGAGTCCATGAACACCTTGAAGACTCATGTAGGAGAGAGAGACTCAAAACTGTGTTTCCAGTGAGATTCTGTGGCATAAACAGAACCTCAATATGGCCAAAAAAACAACCTCACCAATAACCTTTTAGCAAAAAAACAAGCATTTCTTAAATCTTTTTTTTAGAAACTGGTGTGATCCCATGAAGCAAACTTATATTTAAAATGTATATGTTCAATGGAAATGCAGCTTCTGAGATCTGCAGAATCTAAAGTCTAAGCTAAAACAAAGAGTAAACCATGATGGGAAAGACTTTTAAACATTTCGAAAACAACATTTTGTTCCTGAGGGTCATTAAAATGCTGGCAGGAGAAACCAGAACAATGAGTCAGGTGGAGAAGAGTCCAGTAAAGCAAACATGTAAATCAAAAATACATAATGAGTGAAGCTCAGCGAGGCGAAGAGGAGAACATTCCCTTCATCAACCAGCAGGTGTTAATGTACCTGTGGCTCCACTGCAGCTCTGCAGCCAAATCCCATTTCCACAAATAACAAACTTTCACAGACGTTTCTGCAAAAATGCAAGTTTGACTTTCAAGTGCGAATTTGTCACTCAGTGTAGACGAGCAATCTTCCCCGACCTTTTACATGTGATTCAGTCACAGTTTTACACTTTGGAAATACCACAAGACTAAAGTAAGTTCATTTCTCACACACACTCGCAGTCTACAGTACAAATGAGTGTAAAATCATCATCATCATCAACAACAAGACAAGCTGGACTTGTGAGGTTTCTTCACATCTTGTTGGCCTTCCAGGTCAGGTAGGAGTTCCAGGCGACGGCGACGATCTGGACGACGGCCAGCCTGCAACCAGGAGCAAAATCTGACCATGTGGGGATGCATCTGAACCGGTCTGCAGGTTAAAATTCACTCTGATAATATCAACTTTTAAGTACATTTACAGATTTAATATTTAAGGAAAGTTTTGTATCTCCCAATATGACTGGAAAGAAGCAGAAGCATAAAAATCTCACCTGTGATGCAGCGGGACGAAGTAGAAATTAGCAATCTGGACTGCAGGCCACAACTAAAACATTAAGAGCAGATGAGGATTTAAAAAAATCAACTTTTAGCGGATAAACAAGAGACCAGAGGTGCAGAGAGTACCCAGAAATTTTACTCAAGTAACATTTCAACATAAAATTACTTAAGTAAAAGCAAGAAGTGCAGCCTTGTAAAAATACTCCTAAAAGTAAATTTACTATAAAAAGTTACTAAAGTACACGCAGTTATTACTACTTAACATCCAATCCAAAGGGTTGGATGTTAAGATTCCATCTTTATTTTTATGTGTGAATTTTGATGTTTCCATGTAAATTTACTGGAAACTACATGATGTAACTTTTATTAAAAAAATGTTTTTACACATTTATTAAAACTGTCATGTGACATAAAAAAAAAAACACCTGTGAAAAAAAAAATCAAGCTCCTCCACTTCCTCGCTGAGCTACCATAGCAATATGCATCGCTTTCAGTCAAAAATAATCAATCTGAGCCTGGAGGAGGGTCTTAGCGCTGCCAATCAAGATTGTGTAAGAGCTGCTAAATGTGCAAAGGACGGAGAAACAAATTACCATTACAAAGAAACACTTTATCATCAAGCTAGCTTTAGCATTCTGGCAGAATCTGCTGCATAGCAAAAATAAAAGTATGAGAATCATACACAAGCTTGATTGACAGCACTAAGACCCTCCTTATGGCTCTGATTGGTTGTTTGACAAATTTTCTGTTTTCTGTAGTTAGCAGTGGAGGAAGGTGGAGGAGCTTGAGTTTTTTTTTTTTTTTACAGATTATCTACTGTCACGAGAAATATGTGAAAATCATATTTTAAAAAGATTAGTCACATACTGCTTGGCCTCAAACCATCTCAGTGCTGCCCTCCTCAGGTTGAATGGTGCTACTGAAGTCACATTTTTCTATTGTTTACAACTTTACAACTCATCTAGCGTCTCAATCAAAGTCCTACATCGGATATAAAAAATTATCTGACAACCATGACAGAAATTCTACAACAGAAACTTACATAATAGTTGGAGATCAGGGCATCTGTGTAATCCTGAGAGAAAATGGAAAATGTGTTATTCACAAAAAAACAAGTAATGCGTTGAGCTTCAAAATAAAAGCCCTCTGCACTGCAGAGACTGACATACAAAAGCAAAGACATTCAAATTACAGATACTTTAAGAAATTCATGAAATAAAGAGGATTACATCTGCAATGAACTTAAGCAAGGAGGGATCGCTTAAGAACTGGGAGAAATAAAATATATTTTTACATACGGAGTTGTATTTGTCTCCGAAACTGAGTCTAAAAATGGCTCAAAATAAACTAAATAAATGTAGAGATCATAGTTTTTCTCTTTTTGTGATACTGATGTGACCTGAATGTTTTTTTGTCTTATCATCATAACTTTCCATCATATTGCTAAAATATTTCATGTGTGTGCAATGTATTGTATGAGTTATTGTCATAAAATGTATAAATTAAAGAAGATAAAGAGGTAAAAATCTATGCAAACAGTAAAGAGTCTAGATCTTCACATTTAAAACCAAACAAGAGAAAATCTGCTTCCTGTTCCTGTTGCAGGTCTGTAGAAATAATTGATGCTCAGACAGAAACCGTTTGCATCTCTGCATGTTTCTTGCGTTAAGGTTCTGTTTCAGTTTGAATATTTAATTTCACATTCAGCCCAACAATCAGTGCAGACAATGATTAAGTTCATCCATGAAACATGAAGTTCTCTCAGCCGCCGAGGAACAAGTTGTTCACATCGTCGTCATGAAGGACGGAGAGAAAGAAACAAGAAGAAGAAAATGTCCGGCTGCGTTGGGAAGGACTCATGCTCCAATAACTCAAGGTTTCCTTTTTAATTTGAATTCCTGTCCCTTCATATAAATTAGTATTCCACCTGCAGAAGAGCGAGAGAGAAGACGGAAGAAACATTTAAAGCAACAGGAAAAACTAAAGAGCAAGCCGAGTCTGTCGGATCGAGACGAAACATTTTTTATTTCCAAATCCTATAAATTCACCAAACGGGAGTTTAAATACTAAAAGATGAGGACTGGAATGAAGAACCAGTAAAACAGGAAAGAGGATGGAGGCATGAAGAAAAGAGCAAAGGGAGGAAAGAAAGACAATTAGATACAGGAAAGGATGGATGGATGGATGGATGGATGGATGGATGGATGGATGGATGGACAGATCCATCCATCCAGTTTTTTCCATTTCAGCTCAGTCAGGTTTTATTGATGAATCTCAAAATGGCGTCTGAACGTTAAATCAGCTCGTTATTATTTTGGAAAACAGTTAAGAAAATGTTGCTGATCTCTGGTGGTTATTAACGATCAGAATAAACAAAAACAAGGAAGAGGAAATGAAGTAAACAAAACAGATGATATTAAAGAAAACACATTTTATAAGACGTAGCATATTAAATACGATGATTGATTCTTGCTCATAATGTAATTACTTTTGGGGTTTAGTCATGTGTAGCTGCTTCATCAGCTCCTTCTGCATCAGCTGTGATGATTCAGCTGATCATGATGTTAGTAACTGAAATATTTGGGTCATTAATCAGAGAGAGGTTAATCCAGAACCTGGACTACGATCAAAACCACAAACCTAAAGTACAAATATTACTGCCTCAACGTGACCGTGACCTTTTGACCCCACAGTAAATACTAAATACGACCATTTGGTAGCACAGAAGAACATTAGAGAGGTAAAGTTTCTCGTCATTCTAGCTAAATGTCACCTGAACGCGACTCGGCCTTTAAAACAACAAGCCAATATTCCTGCTCCGTTTCCTTGTTTTTCAGGCTGAGACGCTTTTCTAATTAAGGACAAACAAGCGACTTCACCACCTGAGGTTACAACACGTCACAATCTTCAGACAACAGAACCAAAGGAGACGTTTTCGACCCACTTTACAGGAGCTTGTTGCATTCAGACCCGTCTGAGTTTGTGAACCAAACAAAAACTCAATTTATATTCTGAAGCAGTTCAACAGAAAAAGCATTAAAACTTTGAAATGACGACGTCAGGAAACTTTGTTCTGCTACGACCCTTTTTTAAAGACGGAATTTAGTGAAATATCTGTTCAAATGGAAGATTGCTCTTCCATTTGAACAGATATTCAAAGGAAACTGGATTTGAATTTTGTATAAAAAAAATTATACAAAAAAATGTGTGAAAATTTTTGACACAATTTGTTGGTGTAATTTTTAAAAATGTTTTTACACAATTTTTTGTGTGTAAAAAATAATTTGTGTTGCACAAAATTCAAATATTTTGAATTCAAATATTCAAAATATATTTTGAATTTTGGAAAATAATTGAAATTTTCCATTTCAATTATTTTTCAAATGGGACTTGATGTTTTACCTCTAACCTCTAGGGGAGCTAAAGGAAAATTATTACAACAAAGTAGATGGAAAATTTACTGAAAGTTTAAGGAAATTCATGACTGACTTTTTAAAAAACTTTTAGTTTAAAATGTTTTATCAAAACATGTCAGTTTATGAAATACACTCATTTTAATACAGTCAGAAAACCTAGCTAAAACCTTTTTTTTCAAAATAGTTTCCATTAAGCGAATTTATTTTAATGATTCCAATTTGATCTTATGGTCAATGGAAACAGCTGGTGGCAGACTGATGCATCCGAGGTGCACAGAGGAGCGTTCTAGCAGATCCTTCCTCTTCCATTTATGTTCTTTGCCTGAATTTATTGTCCAACATTTGTTATTGTGTCAGTGCTGATGATCAATGATCAATAGTGATGTACATTCAATTAGCAGCAGCTTGTCAAACAGAATTTTTTTTTGGTTTATTTAATGTTATTACCCTGAAATTGTTCAGACAAAATCATTTTTATTTATCACTGATGCTAGATAAAAGACAGGGGGAAAAAATCACAGCAAAAATGGTGATTTTCAAAGTAAGATGTATCAATAAATAACAGAGTTTTATTATTTAATCAAGGTTCCTTATAATTTTCTTGCATTTACACCTGGCTTGTTGGTTGTGAAGGAGGCACCATTTCTGCTTTTCAAAGACGTATGGTCGTATAATTACAGCTATTTTTATGCACAAGGCAAAACGTTTCGTTTTACCTTGCAGCTTATCTGCCAGCCGCATCTGATTTGAAACTGCTCAGAATAGGCAGATAAATCTCATTATCTAAGAATGATTTTGTGCAAAAAAATTTCATAAGAATGTTTTGTAAAGCCATAAGAATATCCTAACCTGCTCAAGGAAACATAATACAATCTTGATGTTCAATATGAATTCAATAATTGGCTCAAAAACATAAGAGATGTCCAGAAAGATTGGATTCTGTGAATAGCCGTTTAGTCGCCCGCTCCATCGGTTTTCCTCTCACGCTCCGGCGTCGCTGTAATGAGCTCATTTGTCATTTATTTTGTGTCCTTTCTGACATTTACCAGGTTGGCCTTTCAGGTCCAATCCTCTCCTTTGGTAAATAATTGATGGTGATCAGCGGCACGCTGGGTAAGCAACGTGCTGATGGACGTTTGAGCAGCTGGCACAACACGACGGTTCGCTCTGACCTGGCATGCAAACACACACGCACACACACACACCAACACACACGCTTACATACAGAGCTATGAGTCACCCTGGCTGGTCTGACAATCCCTCCCCTTCCTCACTCCTCCCTCCCAGGAAATAGTTTCCAACAATAATGAAGGTGCTGGAGGTCTGCAACTGTTTCCACAAGGAATAAAAATCAAACTTCCTCCTTTTGTGTCAACATTTGTAGCTGCTTTTTGGTCAGTTTGTGTCAACCTGAAGAGTAATTTTAATCCTTAGGGTCACTTTTGTAATGTTACATCACTGAGAGGTTAAGAAAAAAAAATCACACTGGTCATATGTTAAAGATTTCTTTCTTTTTATGTAAATAGAAAGTGGTTCAAAAATTTGGCACTTGTGCAAAAATGTTAAAAATAAAACGACAAGCAGATAAATAAAAAGCCTCTGCTGTAAAGATACAAGATAAAAAGAAAAAAACTTCACATTGTGTAACTCAAGCTTAGTTTCTTTGTAATATATTTTACAGTTTATTATATTATTTACTGCAAGAGACCAAAGTTACATTTGATTAAGTATATTCACACATGCCTTGCCATATATACATTATTATATGGCCAATGGGATTGCCATATTTCCCTGCTGCCATAACATCACTGAAAACCCAGAATCACTCCACATATTGGAGATTAAAACAAGTTAATTCATCTCTAACGTCCTGCCTGAAGGCCTCTTGCATTAGTTTGGTGTGGAGTGCTTTACAACGTAGATTCATCCACTCATTTTCTGCTTAATTAAAACCAATCATGTGTTCACCCTCCTCTGAATGAGATGGGTGCTTTATCTCCACTAAATCAAACTCAGTATCAGATTCATTCTCTTCTTGAGCTTAAATGTATTTGTTAATAATAGCTCAGATCTGTATTTGCTCACCCTCTTCAGTTTGGCAACGTTCTCCTCCACTGTCAGTCCGTTCAGGGCTCCAGAAAGACAGAGGAAAGTTCCCAGGAAGCACGGAGCAAAACACAGCTGAGAACCCGAACAGATAAAAACACAGAGTGAAGGAATCAGTGGAGCCTCTGATCATAAACGGATCATAAGAACTAATCATAAACATTAGTTTAATCATTTAAATGTTCTATTGCATTTCTGTTTATATCTTCTGTCAATATTTTATTATTTCATGCTCCTTGTCTGAAATAAAGTTTTTGAAAAAAGGGAAAACATCAGGAGAGGAAGTGGAACTGCTACATAAACAGCCTTCAAAATAAGAGCATGAATATAAACGGCTAACTAGATGGAAGAAGCTTCAATACAGACGTAAAACTTTCTTCCACTAAACATTTACAGAACAGCCAAGTAAATTTGCACTTTGGAATTTATCTAAAGAAGTTTATTTAGGGAAAGATAAGTTACCAAAAAGAATTTGCTCTGCTAATTGCACATTAGCAAGTTAACAGAAGTTTTCCCTGAAGAGACTTTTGACAATGATATACAAACTAATAGGCTGCTCATAATTTACAGTAAATGCTAATCACTGTTTTCTCTCACCTGGTCAACAAGCATTTTCTTCATGGCGTCGGATTTGGACCCTCCGACCACAATTCTGTCCAAAACTTTGTACCAGCTGCCGATTACTGGACCCTTGATTGTGGAAACAAATTCTCCTCAAACTCAAATGAAGATGCACAAAAAAACTGAACAAAAGTAAAATAATTTCACAGATTTATCTGAACAATTCTAACTCATTTTGTGGCATGTCTTGCAATTCCTGTAAAACAAATCGAGTCAGTTCTGTGAAAAAAGTTTTTACCAACTAATTATTTTATTTGAATTAATTCTAAAAACAGGCAAAGATATAAAAAAGTAAAAGTAAACTTCAGTTTGAAAATAAAGACACAATTTTTAAATAGAGTAAAAACACCAACCTGGCTAAAAACAGTATTAAATTATCAACCAACTGCTACATTTCATGAAAGACAAATTAAATTTTTTGATTACTGACAGACATATTTAATCAGAAATCACTGAAGTAGAACCTGTCTGACAATGTTTTGTCCTCAGCTAAAAATTTCTCTACTGATATAAAAGATTAGAAACAATTGCAACATGTTTTTGGTTTATTTTTTCCACAAATATTTCCACTGATTTGCATAGATCTTAACCGAAATACTGGATTTTTAACAAATACTGCAGCAAATTATGAATTTGTTTTACACCCTAGATTTATAGATGGTGCAATTTTAGACTTAACAGAGGAAAAATATAACCCTAAAAATATCTATAAACCCCATCACATTTAAATCTCAGCATTTTCTGCATATATTTTTAGATGAAGTGTTTGATAAATTCTGGATTTAAGACGATTACTGGAGCACAAATAAATGTTTTCGTCACAAAGACGTAAGAATCAAATTTGCAGCTTTTAGAGGTAAACCATTCAGCTGCCACCTGGATGAATTATTAGAGTCTGACAGAGAAGAAATTGCATTTGTTGAATGTAAACGTTAATAAAAGAGTCCAATCAAACGATCATAAATGACACAATAGATAAATAAGAACCAGTTTTACCACAAAGAAGAATCCTATGCTCATCATCCTGGCTGTTCGTCCCACATTGTGATGAGCTAATCCTCTCCTCTCAATCAGCTGTTGGGAGATGACATCACCCACACCCACCAGAGACCCTGCAGGACAAAAAAGCTGTCAGTACACTGTGCATGGTGTGATATGAATGTGATCCCTGCAGATTCGTTTTGAAGCTGCAGAGACGTTTTCAGTACGAAGCTTTTGTTAAATGTGAGCAGGATGAATGGAGCTCATTTATTTTGCTGAATTATGGCAGAATGCAGGCGGTGATGCTCAGGGAGTTATCGCAGGAAGAATACTTTTCCAAATCTGTCTGATTTTTAACGTTCTGGTTCTGTGAAGAAACCAATAAAAGTGAAAGTGTGTTTTAAATGCTATGTCAGCTTGCTGAATGTTAATAAAGTTGCCCAAAAAGGCAATAGGAGGTTTTGGAAGTCAAATTTAAGACTTTTAAGACCCTTTTTTATCATGTGATTAATTGCTTGTTGCAATATGCTTTGGCTTGCACACCTCCAGATTGTACATAACGGCTGATTGCTGAGACTGAGAAAAGTTGTGATTTTTAGGTTGCACTTAAAAACCAAAATGAGTTCAAAGAGATTTAGGCAATCAGTCACTAACTACTGCACAAAATGGTTAAATAAAGTTTATGGTGTTCCATATGTTCCCAGAGCATGACTGAAACTGATCGCTATTTTGCACTAGTTTAGTATAAAATATGAGAAGAAACCTCAGATTTTACACTAATTTAGATCTCATGTAGGGATTTAGTAAACAGAATTTTTTCAGGCAATCAGTTTTTATTTATCAACCCAGAGGTCATATCAGAGGAAACCTTCACACCTGGATCAGGAAGAGAACAGCTCCTGACCTTCCTGTTATCACGTGTCTGTTCCACATCCTCGGACATATTTATTCCAGATGTTTGCTCAATTTTCCACCAAGCTGCTGAGCTGGAACAGAGAAACCCCTGTGCAGGAGGATCCCAACTCTCACAAAGGATTCATATTTAATCACAGAGTTACAGAAAAAAAACAAGCTAAGCAATGCTGCATAAAATGATTGAATAAAATCACTGAAGCTGGAATGTAGCAAAATTGGAACGTGATTTTTTCAGTTTGACTCATTACTGACAACAAATGTCCTTAATTTGCTCCCAACATAGAGCCAATGTAATAAAAAAAATCCCAGCAAAATGAAGTAAAAGTGTAGAAATTATCAAGGCATAAATACAAATATGAATATTCTATTCAATTACTTGAATGGGATGTTTTTATGTCTTTCCTGTTTTTAAGAGAAATTGGCTTTTCCATCATCTTACATTTGTACCCCGATCAAGTTAAAAACCCAAAATATCTAATAAAATGTTGCATTTCTATTGATTTTATATGAATTTAAAATAATTTTTTCTTACAGTGGTATATTTTTTCACAACTTATTGAATTTGTTAAATCTAATAAAATACTATCTACCTTTACTAAGGTTTGAGGTGACAAAATGTGCAGCATATGTCACCTTGCGGGGCCCCAATAACATGCAAATATTTTTACATTTAACAAACTTTGACATAAAATAATATATTTTATGTCCTGTAAGAGAAAACTGCACAAGTCAGATTTCTTTGCAACCCAATACAAAAGATCAAAAACATCAAAATATTAAATACTACAAATAGAAAATATGGATTTCATAAAAACTGAACCTCAGCAAAGAAAATTTCATAAACTTAGCAGCATTATGTCCTGTTTATTCCGTTGTTCAAAGTTTAAGTATCAAAAGAAACACTTTAAAAGTTAAATGCAATTTAAAAATTCCTGATGAGGTTTTAATATTAAAAAATATCGGTATTTCTGAAACACAATAAGATTTGCAGAGTTTTCTGAGCAAATTTTTCATGAAGACAATTTAAATTTAATTTGAATCAAGGCACCATTCCACACGTTGCATCCACGTGACAAGTAGCTGCTGCCATCTAGTGGCGATAGACTTGAAGTACTTTGCAATTTAGTTCAAGCCTTACAAAAAACCCCAGGTCAAACATAAAACTGGAAATTCATGCAATAAATACATGTATCTGAAATTAAATGCAAATTATTTAATATATTTTATGTAGAAAGCAGTAATAAATAGATTTTAGCTTTTATTTTTATCCTTTATTTAATTTAATTAATGTTGCTGACCTTAATTTATTTCCATCATTCCAGCTGGATCTAACACAAAATTTAGCTGCTGGGGAGATTAACCAATCAATAACACCAATTTTAAATTATTCTATAATGACTGTGGGATAGGAAAACATGACTTCATTCAATAAATAGTAGAATTATAAAAAACACATTGAATTAAAATATTTATTTTCCTTCATTTCAATTATAGTAATTATTACCACATCATTCCATTATTGGAATGATGTGGTAATGATGTGGAAATTATTACACATCATATTTATCTAATATGATGTGGAAACTTTTTTATATTTAACAAATTAGCAATTTACTGGGGCACTTTTGGTCTTCCATACTTTTGCAAAAAATATTGATTCAGTAATGTTACTTGTTAAAGAACAAAGGTCAAAAGACTTTTCTTATTGATTTTGAAACTGAGGTGAACTGTACACTGGAGCAAAGGCTTGGTGAAAAATTGACCTGTAGTCCAACATTTTTAACCCCATTTCAAGCAAAAAACAAGTTTTTATGTACATAAATGACCATTACTCCTTTTATACAGGGCTTGCAGCATATTTACATGATTCCAGTAAAAGCAGAGGTGAAAAATGTTACTTACCAGCTGTGACTATCTGGACTGACCAGGGGTATTTGGTCATTAAGGCCTGATAGGATCTCCATAGACTGGCCATCCTCCTTAAAAATAAAGGAAATGCTGATAAAAAACAAAAGCAGCCAAATCACAAGCAGCGTGATCCAAATTAAGCAAACCTGCAAATAAGCAACTTTATGTCCACAATTAGAACAAAAATAGTAACGACGCTGTTGTAGGATATACTATTGAACTCATATTTAGTTATGCCAACGATGAAGCAGCGATGCATTGAATACGTAACATCAATTCAAGATTAGCCTGTACGTTTTTTCTAAGTTACATATATCAACTGAACTGGATCTCAAATTAGCACATTCATAGATTTTGTCAATGCCGAATTAAAAACTATACTCGCATTAATGCAACTAACCAACGATTTACTCTTTAACTAAGACTCAATTCCAGAATTTTCAAATGAAGTATAGAAGCTCTTTCTTCTTGAACGGAGTTTGGCCAGACAAGGATTCGGAAGTTTTAAAGTCTGCCTTTTAGTGGTTTTCTGTTCAGGAAAAACACGTTGAACATCAAAGTATATCTTCCCGAATATCAGCTCAGTTTAACCGCTAAACATATTGTAATAAAGTGGATTAATTTAATTTAAAAGAGGTAATTACAAAATGTGTTACATGCCTGTCGGTTAGCCCGGCTGAACCAGAGTTAACGATGCCTTCAAGTGCTCACATCAGCTCGGATTTGTGAGTTACAAAAAAACTGTTCAGCTACTCACTGAATTTCCTTAAAAAGATTTATAAAATATGACAGTAACTTCAAATATATCACATTTACAACTTTATTTAGTAAATTAGAATAATATAGCAGATAAACATAAAGAAAGTGATATATTTTAAGGGCTTCTTTTATTTTAGATTTTATAACTGATATATAAAAAGGATTTTTAATATATAGTTTTGAATCTGTCAAAAAGTACATGTTCAAAACGGTGTATTTACAAATCAAGCCCCAATCAATTTAATTTCCTATGGTATTTAAAGGCATCATCAAAAGTACGCAAGTTCCGCTGTAAACAATGAAATACAGCATGCGCTGCCCTCTGGTGGACAGTCAGGGTATACACCAAAACAAAAGTTTGACAACAAAAATGTTCTCATTTATTTCTTTATTCTCTTTAAGCAAAGAGACACTTACAGAAACAGAATCAATATCCATTATGACAACTGTTTAAGAAAAAAATGGCACAGAGAACATAAATGTATTATTTTGCCTCAGATGAATACTGGCAGCAGTGTTTTCCAGTAAAAGTATGATATGAGGTAATGAGCCTTCATACTGAAAGTTATTTCAAGTCAGTTGTATTTGATTTTATATGTTTCATATAAATGTATATTACTATTTTCTATGAACATGGTAACATGAATAAAAAAAAGACTGGTAACTCAGTTAGTTATGAGCATAACTAACTGAGGAAATATTTGATTTTAAAACTGACAGTAGAAATGCTGAATGAGCAAACTTCGAAATTTACTTGTATTGCATATATTTCTGAAAAGAAAACTGATTCATACCGTCAAAATGTGTGATATGATGAATGTAATTACCTGTAAACAAGATAAATAAATAACCATGTAAAACTTGGCTAAACAGCAGCAAGGACGGGTCCCTTTAAGGGCCAGTTTACATGCACGACCTGAGCCTGTGACAAATTAGATTTGACCAAATCTCATACAAACACAAAATGGTGTTCTTTATAGAGGATTAACAAAACATGTGGCATTGTTGAAAAACAATAAAATTCTTTTAAACATTTGAAGTAAGAAATATTAAAATTTTGGAGTAAAATAATAATAAAACATATTAAGGCAAAAAAAAAGTTAATATATGACCTTTTCATTCACTCATCAGTTAATTGTCTTCAAGTAGTTATGACTGCCGTCCCTTTTGGTGAAAGTTGCCTGAGATAAGAACATTTACTGTGTAGAAAATAAAAATGTAATGTGCCCAAGTTCTTCCACAAATCTTCACTCAGTAAGCGATGCACTAATACCTTAAAGTCCGACAGAAACATGGGGGATGATGATCATCAGAGATGAAAACGTTGCCTTATTTTCATGCAACATCTTAGTGCAAAAACGTAGATCAGCATCTAATCAAAACTGAGCCCAGATCGAGTTTGATCTCCGCTGGATTTAAATTAAATTCATTTATTTACAATATCTGGCCTCGAACTGTGCAAAACTCCAGCAAGCTGTTTGTCAATTTTAAGGCTCTTTAAAACCACTGCAAAAACGCAAAATCTTGGCAGATTATTTCACTTATAACAAAACATTTTTCCCATGATACAAGGGAAATAATTTGCCAATGGAACTAAGACTTTTTCATCAGTATTAAGGAATTATTTATGTAAAAAAAAACTCATTTCTTGCTGAAAAGTTACTTGTAAGTTAGTTTAGTCTTATTTCAAGTTTACTGAGATATTTAGACCAAAAATACTTGGTAGGATTTTGTGTTTTGCAGTGAAATTAATGGTGCATAAAAGGAACTTTAAAGCATCACAGGAGAAATTATCGACACAGTAAAAGAAATGAAGTTCTGGATTTTGGAAGGTGATTCAGAGCAAACCTTTACCTCTGGTCCCAAATGTTTTCCTAACCTTAAAGTTTGCCGTCACATAAAGCCCGCTCTGTGGGATCCGACAGGAACCAGTTCAGAGCATCTTGGTGGGAGAAGTCGAGCAGATAAAGAAGAAATTTATTATTCAGATGTGTTCACAGCTAAGTGCTCCTGTAACAGTCTGTCCTCAGAAGTCCATCCCTTCATCACTTTCACAGACATCAGATGGAGCGTCGGTACCAAAGTAACGATCCCCAAAGTTACCTGAGAAAAAGAGCAGAACACGAACATGTTCACTAAGATTTCTCCTTAAAACTTTGTTTCTCACAGAAAGTACTCCTGACTGTGTGTCTTCATCCTTTAAAGCACATAGCTAGCTCTGCTGTTTCTTTCCTGTTAAGTCAGTGGTTTCTGTCCACTGTCGCCACATGCTTCCTCTGAATGAAGGATTGCTGCAAAATCAACAATCAGACACATTCAGCTGGAACCAAAGTTGCTATAATTTCAGCTGCTGCGGTTTCCTTTCACGCTGTGACAAATGAACCAAACTAACTGAAAGTCTGTTCCCCTCCTCACCTGTGGTGGCGCTGCACCAAGAAGGAAACAACATGAAAACCTCAGAAAAAGACACTAAGCAGAGCTTTATTTTTCACAAACGTAAACAGAAATGGAGTAGTGTCAGATTTTAGCGGTCGGAGGATTTCTGTTTTGGATTTGGTAAAAACTACAATCCAGTATTTGCCCAGAATGCCTGGCGCTGTGGTCCAAACAAAAAGATATATTTCAAAAATTTATTTATATTTTTAATGAGAAACTCATTGATTTGTTGGAAAATCAAGTTCCAGCGAAGCGAACATGTTCAGCTCCTCACCGATTCCTGGAATGATGTGGAACTGGTCGTTGACCTCTTTGTCCACAGCCGTGGTGATGATGCGGACTTTAGGGAAGGCGTAGGCCACCGAGTGAACGCCCATCTCCGCCATGAGCAGGGAGAGCAGGAAGATCTTATCCTCGGCCACATCGTGGTCCTCCACGAGGAACAGAAAGAAAAACTCAACAACTGCTTTTAAAAAAAAATTATTTAAAAATATTTAAAAGAAAAAAAAACTGTTTTTTAATGATATACATTTAAATTCTTATTTAAAAAACAAAAAAACTTTTTAAAACTAAATATATTTTAAAAAATATATTTTATTTAAAAAAATATATATATTTATGCATTTATTTATTTTTGTTTGTCTTTTTTTAATAAAAAATAATTTTCCTTAGGGTGAAAACATGATTGGTGAGAAAAAAGGACATTCTCTGAACAGAGCAGTAGCTCATCATCATGAAAATTGAATATTTAGTTTATTTTATATTTTAAAGAAAAAAAGGGAAAGAAAAAAAAATATTTTAAATATCTAAAAATCCGATGAACATGAAATGTTTTAAGATGACTAAATTATTCTAATTAACCTTTAAAAAAAAAAAAGAATGTTCAGGACTCAGTTATTTATTTAAACATAAGTTAAAATGGAAAGTGAGAAATTTAACTGATGCTATTCTTCTGCTTATTAACGATATGTTTATTATTTATCAGATGTTTGAAAGTGAATACTGAATATTTCGGATCAGAATTAAAGATTGAAGATGTTTAAAACTGGACCCACCAGCAGAACTCTGACGGCCATGAGAGCAGCGGCTCCGGTGGAGACGGTGCTGTCCATCAGGATCACGTAGTCCTCGCTGATGTCCTTCGGTAGGCGGAGGTAGTGAAGCTGCAGGAAGAACCCGGTAAGAACAACGCGCAGCCAGAGAGACGCCGCTCACAAACACACAAACCTCCGGCTCCCCGGTGTCGTGGTTGGTCTGGATGAGGATCTTCCCCAGCCGGATGTCTTTGCAGACGGCCGTCAGAGCCTGCTCCATCGTCTCCCCAGCCCGCAGGATAGAAACGCCGGTGATCTTCACAAAAAGTACGAAAAACAATAATAATTTACCCTGAAAGCTCCTGCTGAACAGCAAACAGGTCAAACTGCAGCTTTAACATCTGAAACTACTGCAATGGAGCAGAGCTATGAGAGTTACTGCCACTAGGGGGCAGCCTCAGGAAGATCTTTATCCAACATCTGGTTCACCGAACAGATAAATAACCAGTTTAAATGATCAAAAACAATGAAAAGCATAATAACACATATATGTCAGGATATACAGTTGGAAACTCATAATTAAGACAAACATTTACTGCGTCAGCTAGAGATCCAGTAAATTGTAAAGGAAAATCTTTAAAAACTAGTATTAAACTGAAATATGTTGAAAGATTATTTTTATTCTATTAGTAAACTGAAAAGAAAAGAATTCAAACTTTTCTCAAAATTATGATCTTTTTTCCTCAAAATTTTGTCTTTTTTTCCAGAATCAATTTTTGTTTCTCAGAAAATTAAAGTACAAATTAGTTTGTTTTAGTTAGTTTTTTCATTGCCCTGTCCTGAAATGTCAAAGCAGGACACGTTAAAACAAGAAAATGAAAAAAGAAATGATCATGGCCCCAACACACAGCCCTGTGGTACACCGCAGAAAGTGTCCTAACATTCAAACATAACGAATGTTACACCTTTGATAGAAAGGTTTTCCTTCTACAGTTTAGGTGAAACTTGTAGAAAGACAAGATTTTCATCTTAATTTATGTTATGGTTTGAATTGATTCTTGACTCATGCTAACTTTAAATTTGAAGGATAAAAACTGAAGTTTGCAGTAAATATTCCTGTAATAGATGATTGGAGACATTGGGATAGGAAATAAAGCCCATCTGATTTTGTTTTCTTGAACTTCTCCAAATCTGGAACACAGTTCAGCTCTGTGTTCTCCTGTTCAGCGTAGAAAACATGGAGCTTTTTAATGCTTCCTCTACAAACGTTTCCTCTCTTTTTGAGGTCCAGACATTGAATCAGTTCAGCAGAGAGATGATGAGATTCTGATTCTTACTCTTTGACCGCTCAGCCTCTTTCCCTCGTAGATGGTGCCTTGAGGCGTCTCCACGGAAACGGGCTGGACGGGATAAAAACGGGATGAAATTCAGTTCCGACTCGAAGCCAAATGTTATTTTACACTTTTGTTGCTCCAGAGGCCAGGAAGGTCGGCTAATGTTGATGCTGAAAGGCCTCACCTTGAGAGGCAGGAAGGAGAGGGCATGCTCTATCAGCAGCCTCATTAATCTCTTGGAGTAGAAGATAAACTCGTCTCTGTTGGTGTCCTTGTTCCTACAAACACAAACAGGAAGCGTGCGAGCCGCAGTTAAAACTCCTGACCGTTTTCCTGCACCGTGCATGAAGCTGGGCTGCAGGAACAAACTGTCTGGCCAAACAGGAGCAGGTATTTCCTGTAAAGTGCGGCGGCGCGCTCCGACCTGATGATGGTGTGCATGCCGCGGACCTGAGGCGTGCTCTCCATCACGCTGAGGGTTTTGGGTAACGGCTGACCCTGATGGGCCGACGCCAGAGCCGATCTGCAAGAAAACAAACAGAAAAAACAGAAAACATTGAGATTTTTTCATGCGTAACTTAATGTGAAAATGCCAAAGTTAGACTCAGACTGCAGAACGACAAACAGACAGACGGATGCTCTGATGGACACATGAAAGGATGAAGAGAACAGATATTCCTCCAACCCCAAACTTATCCAGGTCTGGAAAATACTTCAACAAAACTGAATTTCTTTGCCTTTTCCCAACAGCAGAGGAACGAATTAAAATGTTCTAAATTGCAGATATTTTACCAACATAAAGTCAAAGTCTATTTGCAGAAACTGAAAGGGAAACTGAATGCCTTTAAGTTGTTTAAATATAAATAAAATAGGTCAATATGGGTAATTGTTATGTTGCAGTTCAGGGTTACAGAAACTATTTTTGTGGATAATTTCCTGTCACACTGATTATTGTTTCATGCATTTCATGCGTAAGATGAGCACAAATTTTAATCATGAACAAATATTCAGTTTGAAAAGTAAAAACCATCTAAATCTAGATCCACTTCTCGGAGGCAAACAATAAAACAACTGAACAGTTTTTTAAAAATAAATAAATATAACAGGAAAGATTTTTCAGTGAGTTTTTATTCACATGCAGAAAAACTGTTTTATTAATCTTTTAATTTATGTTGAATACTGTGTGCTTTTAGTGTTTTTCATTTTATGGAAGTCAATAAAAAAAAACTAATTTCGTTTCTTAAAAAAACTAAAAATGTAAATGAAAAAGCAGTGGTTTTATTTTTTAATGGTAAAAGAAGCTAAGCTACTAAAGCATGCATTTATAAAACTTTATAAGTTCTGTTTTTCCACATAAAATGGTCATGCAGCTTTTCCAGCTCTAGAGACATTTTTATTTAGCAGAAAAGGGCAAAAATATAAACTACCAGCAAACTGTTTCATAAAAATGTGCAAAGACATGTTGGTCCTACAGAATAATAGAGGAGCTGTGATTTTAAGATTCCCTTTGTTCAATCAGAACATTTTAAGAGTTAATGTTCTCATTTTCTCCAACTGTGCTGTAATCTACATGCAGAACAATAAATGCAACCCTGAGTATCGTCAAACACATGCAAAGTGCTGCAAAGCATCAAAACTTATTTGTCTGTTTCTGCTGCTGTCTTTACATTTACTCACTCTCTGTAAAAAACAAGCCGTGACTCGTGCATTTGTTTTAATTCACAAAAATGCAAATTAGGAAAAGTATTCTGCCAGCCATGACTTGATAGGTAAATATCAAAAGCAAGCATGTTGCCTGAATTTACAGATAAAACATGCAGCGACTAGTGGAAGGTTAGTAAACTCAGAGTGGATGGAAACGGCAGGACTGTGCGTCTTAAATTTGAACTAAAGATGCAGAAGTCGGGCCTCACATATCCCAGCGAAGCTTCCTCTGCAGACGCCACAAAGCACAGAAAAAAACACAAAAAAGGGAGAGAAAGAACATTTTGAGTCGTGGAACAGCTCTGACAGATCGCCGCTGTGCAACACTGAAAAGGAACACTGCAGCGTTTCACACCATCACATCAATTCATCTAAATTAGAGCTCTTTGTTTTCATTCTGCTCAGATCTGATACCTGAAAGAGCAGCGCAGCTCCTCCACGGTTTACAAATTAATCTGTGATTTATGTCAGCATTTATTAACAGGGCGTCACACAGATTAACTCGCTGAGAGAAAAGACCCGAAGAGTCACGATTGTTGCTTTTTCTGCCAAATGTCTGCAAACTCAGAGTTCATCCATCTCTGTCTCCACTTTGTGTTGCAGCAGGATTTCAAACTGATTTCTGATATAAAACAGATTTTATCTTAATCAAGAACAACTTGAAGTGACGTGTATAAGCAGATTCAATGTCGGGCTGATTGTATTCTGGTGTTGATTTGTGCCAGCATGGCTGCAGGAAGCTAAGTTTTAAAGATCTGGACAGAGGGGGTCCAAAGTGTGGCTCGGGGGCCGTATGTGGCTCATTGACTGATTCTGTTTTCTTTTCTTTAATGAGAGCAAAATTATTACTGACAAATTAAAAGTATTTCCAATGGAAAATATTAAGCAACACGAAGTATTTGTCCTTTAATAATTATGTTTTTTATTGTCTCTTTAGCTTCAGAGTAGCAGTGGGTATTTATCTATTATCAGTTATCGTGATACATTTTTATTTTTTGAATTTTGATTTATTGTTGTCACGATAAATTCTAGTTAATGTTTACATCCACTAAAATTATATGTATTGTTGAGATTTTTACAATTTTCTTCACTGATTTTCCTGCAAATGCCACCGTAGATAGAAAAAAAGGATAGATTTTCACCATTAATCAAAAGATTGGGAGTTATTTTGAGCTCTTAATAGTGAAAAGTTTTCAAATTTTGAGAAGTTTCTGAGTTTTAAAAGTTGAAAACTTTAGACTTTTGGATGTCAGATATTTCCAAGTTTTTTCCAGAAAATTTCTGAGATTAGCCCCTCTAAAAAAAAAAAGAAATAAAATTATATATATATATGTCAGGTCCAAACTTTCTGAAGAAACTTTGAAACACACAAACAAGTGATTACACTACACTTTTGTTTATAAGAAAAAGAGACATCAGGTGTGACGGTGGTTTGGCCAGTTAAATAAAATATTTTACCTACTAAAACCCCAGTTATTGGAAATAAAGGTTTGGCTGTAATGAGAAAGAAACGGTGAAATAAAAGCTTGCAGGCGTACCTCACATTGATCTCACGCTGGAATGGTTACACAGCATTCAGCCAGGCAAGGAGGGTCAGGCACATACAGGGACACACACAAAAACACACACAGTGTGAGCAAAATAAAAAACTCAAACCTTTAAAGCAAAAACATTCTCAGCTGAAATGTTCGGCTCGACACAAACCGACGGCTCAGTCATGAATATTCATTTCATGTCTGGCTGAACAAAAACTCAACAGTGTCATAAATCAGATTTTGGTAAATGTGACCATTTTATTTGATTGTGTAAAACGAGGTTTTACAGCGAATGATTTCATCAGTTCACTCATCAATGTGCCTGGTAGACTGAGCCAAAGCTTTAGCAGATAAACTCCACGAAGGTTGTTTTGAATTTCAGATTCAGCAGAAACTAACAGATGATTCAACCATGGAGTAAATCTTTTCCCACGGTTTAACTGAAGAGCAGGTCTTCCTGCTTCCAGCACATTAAATACAAGTTAAACTAAGGAAACTTTGACAGATATATTTTAACCCAGTCAGTTTAGAGGAGTGACTTCCATTGTTTCTGTTATTAGGAGATAAATGACTTTGCTGGTTTATCTTTAGTGTTCATCATCATGAGCTGATTTAGTAAAATCTTGTGTCAAAGATTTTTATTAAGAGCTTCTTACTGTTTGCCAGGATTTTGCTGATTCGAAGGCGGGGCTAGGTCCACTCAGGCGTTTTGCACAGCTGAATGGTTGCCATGGAGATTAAAGGATTTCTCAAACATGCATGTTGATGAGCGAAAAACTTTATAAAATTATGGAAAGCTAAAAAGAAAGTCAATTTTACCTAAAACTGTTGCTTTAAAGAGGAGCAGCAAAAGCAACAACTGATGTCGTCATCCACAACATGCAACTGGAATATTATCTCTGCTGCCCAGAAGTTGAGCTGCTGATGATCTTCAGTCAGAGGCCTCTTCAGATTCACTGTAACACTGACTGCTACCAAAGATCTTGATTCATTGGGTTTGACAACGTCTAATTTCTTTTTGGAATAAATAAAGTATTTTTGAACGCAGTCGTTCACTCATCCAAACTCTAACTGGAAGGAAAAGAGCAGTAAAAGCTACTTTTTGAGGGAATGATGAATAAAACCATGTAACTTTCAATTAAAGCTACAGAATTTACTAATAATCTTTATTTTGCACATTTTGAAGCTGAAGGAGAGAAAACAAGCTTCCTGCTCCATGCATGCTGCATGTTGCATACTGCAGGCGTCATGCAGTGAGTGTAACTGATGCGTTCTGCCGACGGCCGTGAATGAATATGTTGAAGGTGGAACAGATCATAGTTAGCTGAGGCTCATAAAAGTGAATGGATGACAGAACAATGAGGAGAAGAAAGATGGAGGACGCTTCTCCTCTCCTCTCTGCACAGCGCCATTAATCTCAGATAACGACTGCGGCGCCGCCTGACCGAGGTCAGCGAGGTGCAGCAGGAACAGAGGAGGAGCGACACGAAGCAACACAGGAGCTTCACCAAACGCTTTCAGAACCAAAACCTTGCACTGAAATTTTGCATTGAATGATTAACAATCAATATTTTCTTAATTGGGAAAATCGTATTTATGCTACAGGAAGAGCATAAAGACTAACTACTGCTTATGTTTTCTTTTGTTTCCCTTCCCTTAATCAATAGCAGAAAATGAAAATGGAAGGAGTTTTTTTTAAACTGGTTATACGGAAATTATTTGCTGCATTTGTTGACTTTTGAATTATTAACAGGAAATATCTAATCTGTACCAAAATGGTTCAGCAGTTTTTGCAGAAATTCAGTGTCATGTTTTTCTCATGAGCGGCCATGTTTTACTGCCGTTCATCCGGTCAGGTTGTTTTTTCTGATACTAAACTTTCTTTGATAAAAACTGAAGGAAAATCAAAGTTCTGGCTTTAAAAGCTGACAGCCATGCTCACATATCCACTTTATCACTTTATTGTGGCAACGCAGCAAAATCCCATCTCAAAGCTTCCCACCGACTGCAGACAGAAGCAGCTAAAAATGTTGATCTGCTCTGAATAAACCGACTCTGTTTACATTGTTCGTCGTATAAAAACAGCAGGAAGTGCAGCATCTGCAGGCAGCGAGTCTCATCAGGGGCAGCAGCTGAAGCAGCATTTTTCAAACAAATAACTTTCCACAAATCGAACTGAAACTCCGGGAAAAACTGCAGCTTGAGCTGAGCCAGCAAAACCCAAACAAGTCGAGCCCTGATTGGGAATCCTTACCTTCTCCAGCTGACTGTGGACATGCTGCACAATCAGATCCAGAGCTACAAAGTTTTCTCCACCTGAAGGGAAACACATTTCAGCTTCACCGAGTCCTGGGAATTCAGATGCTTGGTAACAAAGTCAGGGTAAAAAATGCAATATTTGGTATTTCTAGAGTATTTGAAGGAGTGTGACGTCACCACTGACCTCTGGGCACCACGATGTCTGCGACCTGCACCGTTGGCTCGATGTACTGCTCGAAGGCCGGCTTCACAAACTTGTTGTACTGCTTGATGATGCCGTTGATGTCGCGCCCGCGCTGAGACACGTCTCTCTTCAGCCTGTGGATCAGCCGGATGTCTGAGTCCGTGTCCACAAACACCTTCATGTCCAGCAGCTGCAGGGAAGACGTCCAGTCCAGTTTTATCTGGCATTTCTGCTCTGGTTTCTCCTTTCTCTGTTTTAAAATCCTCAAATGCTTCAGAAATAAATTCGGTCTCTCATGTTTTTGCATGTAGAACAAAATAAATCTGAGATGGATCTGTTATGACTTTTAGCGTTTTATGCTAAAAGTAACAATGTTAAGTTTTACTGGACAATAAATTGTCCCAAATATTGTTGCAATAAATAACTTTGTCTAGAACATTCCAACTGGAACTGGAAAACATTTTAAATAAACTATAACATAACCACAATTAATAAAAAGGAAAAAAAAACCTTACAAAGTTCAGCATAATAATTCATTTTGATTAGCTGCGGTGCTAGAATCGAATTAATTTTATGAATTTTTTTAATAGATTGACAGAATTAATAGAAATTTAAATCTTTGTCTCTTATTTATTTATTTAAAACTCAAATCCCAGTCAGACTAAATATGTAAATCATCCTACAGATTCTGGTTGAAGTATCTGGTTACCGTCATGTTTCTGCTTTAATAGAGAGAATTAATGTTGGTATTATATTCCCAGTTCCTGGCATCCTGCCCGTCTGGACGGGTTCTTAACCCAGACCTGCATATTAGCTCTACATTAGCAGCTATAATTGGCTTCAGTTACTAGAAAGGACACAAAGCACAATTAATCAAGAGGACAGTGGCTGTTACCGGCTGAATAAGAGGCTAATCAGCAACAGTCGGGTCTCCTGGGAGGCTGGCTGCCTTATCGCCACGGCCCAGCGCACAGAGCAGCCGGCGCTCAGCAGCAGGACGTATTTGCCATCAGGAGGCCGTCCCTTTAATTCTTATGGATTTTCACTGACCATAAACAGGCTTTCAATAAAAGAGCAAATCAATTTTCTGTTTAAAGGCAAATCTCTTCACATAAAGAGGCTTCAGGCAGCAGATCGGACTGGATCTTCAGCAATAACACGTCAAAAGAAGAAAAACCAAGAAGATAAAGGAGTTTAGATGATATTCCTACAAAATTATGACCTAAATATTAAATATTCCTTTACAAGGATCTGCCTCTGTCTGCAGCCCTGAGGAGTAACAGCTGTGATGGACAAACTGGGATATCGCTGCTTCCCGGAGGCGAAACCAGCTGCTCCAGATGCAGCACAGCTGTGCAATATGTCATAAACACATCGGCATCGCAATATCAGTGATATAATCCTCGTTCAGAGAGCAACATATCGCATTTCTGGTGCAAAATGCAACACTTGGTCAACTAGTTTCAAAATGCCAAATATTTACCAATATTACTGACAGCACAAGACTTTCTAACATCCTGCAGCTCGAATCCACACATTTCTTAGTAGATATTTAGTCAGCCTATTGTCCTGTTACATAAATATTATAACCACTAATTAGATGAAGCTGATAATAAGTTGGTAGTTTTTAAAAATACAAACCAAAATGCTTTAAAATCAAAAATAAATTCACATCTAAACAATCATGTCGTCTAAAATTAAACCAAAATAGGAATAAAAAGAACAACAGATCATCAACATTACATGATACAAAATTACTCTGGATCAGCAGCATCTGTGGTCTGCTTTTGAAATAAAAATTAATTATAATCAGGTGATGTAATTGCATTATGCAAAACTACAAAATGTGGCTCATCATCTGTGTTGATGGGAATTTAGTCCTTTGGATGGAAAAGATTATAACAAATCAATCAGAGCCATAATATCTGCAACAGCTAAACTGATCAGTGTCATTAAGAGTCTAAACTGGAGGTTTAATCTGTTCACCGTCTGTAAACACATTATGTAACATGTGCAACATGCAAACAAGGAGAAAAAAGCAGAGAATAATTTACTTGTTTACCTTCAGCAGCTCCTTGTTGGCGAAGGCCAGGATGCCCTCAAAGATAACCACATTGGCTCCATAAACTGTTTTCTGTCACAAAATAAAGATTTTATTGTTTATGTCATCAGTTTAAATGTCCACAAAGATAACAAGACAGTTTCTGAATTATAGAAGAAGGAGCTGAAAGATGTTCAAAAACTCTGAGCATAAAACTGAAATGCAGAAGATAAAAAGCAGCTTCGCTTTTCTAAAGCTGCTCAAGATTCAGATGATTCCCAGTTATTTATTCTCTCAGTTACTGAGGCGACAAGGAGATGAATTATGATTTTTATCCTCACAGAGCAGAAATTTAAAAGCTTTGAGTTACAAAATAAAAAGAAAATATTTCACAATTACTCAGTACAAGACAAAACAATATGAGTCAGATACACGTTTCCATCCAATAATTCAGAGTTGGTAGAAAATAATCAGATGTGTCAGAGATAAGCAGCCGGGTGACAATCATTAAAAACATAAACTCCAAAGAAATCCCAACTATGAAGGGAAGAGATATTATTATTGGTATTACTGCAGTTAAATAAATGTTATAAAAAAAGATTTGGCCCCCGAGCCTCGAGTTTGACACATGTGGTCGAGTACGAGGAAATAACTCAAATATTTTAGAAATGAGGAGCAAAAGACTTCAGGACACAAACTCATGACTAAGGAGCCCAGGATTGATTTAAGAATAATTTAGAAGCTCTTCAACATCTTAAACAAAACAACAGAAAAACACAGAAGGTTGAGTTTAAGCAGAGAGAAGAAAATGTGTAAATGCAGGAAGCAGCTGAAGAGCAGGAACTGAAACCCGGGCTGCAGCTTGGCCAACACTTCGACACTTAATTACATTCAGCTGCGAACAAAAGGGCCATAAAACGATCCCAGAGTCGCCGGCCAAGATGGCCGATTTCCCATGAGGTGTTGCACCAGTCAGCCATGAAATTACACGGCGATGAAATAAAAAGGAGATGTCAGAGAGACGCAACGCCTCAGAAATGATCTCAGACGGAGATTTTTCTGTTTTCTGCAGGACAAGGAACCAACCAACCAAGCAAGCAAACTTGCTGGGAGAATTTCAAAAGGTATTTTTACTAAAGTCGTAATTTTCTGACCCATTCTTTGCGCCGGCTGTGGCTGGTGAAGTCGTACACCGGCACTTTGATGCTTTTCCCCTTCTTCAGTTTCCTGAGGACGGTGATAAGCAGCTCGAAGTCGAAGGCGTCGGGGTGATCGAAGTTGTACTCGTTTTTAGCAGCGAGTTCCTGCTGTTCTTCATTCAACACCTGAGACACAAACAACCAGAGCAGCAATGAAACAGGTGAATCTGATGAGCTTAAAGGCTCAGACCTGCTCAGGCTTCATAATGTGGAAATGCTACGTCCTTAACAGTAGCATGGAAAAATAGAAAATAAGGATGAACTCTGAAAAGATGCAAGAACGAGCGATAATGTTCGTCTTTATAGAGAAATTTAGATTTCATTTGTTAAAAAAGTCTGAGGATAAACGCAACAAATGGCTCAATGAAGTTATTTTAGTCTTATGACTTCACAATATTGTCCACATTAACAGTTGAAATAGTTTTTCTCCACTTGATCTGGAAAAAAAAATGTTATAAACTGAACTTTATTGGACAAAACAAATAATTTGTTAATGAAAAGTATTTGGGGAACAAAGGATTTTTCTTTGAACTTGAATAAAGTAATAAAATTACCAGAATAAAATTGTAGTATGACAAGAAAAATAACATATTACAACTTTATTCTTGCAGTTTTGTTTCTTTATTCTCATAATGTTTTTTATTCTTCTTTTTGCTCTTCATGCTGGTCTGCCGGCGGTGTGGATGGCTCTTAGTATAAATTATGAAAAAGGAAATACTACTGAAACTAAGCAAATTACATTATTAAAACAGAAAAATATGAAAATAGTTATATTTACAAATAAAAAAAAAACACAAAAATAAGAAATATATCAAACTCAGCATTGCAGATCAATCAATCGAGTTTATTTGTAAAGTTTCAGCAACAAGGTAGTTGAAAAAGCTACATATGATAAAAACACAACAATACAAAGTTACTGAACACACAGTCAATGGATAAATTTAACAAACATTTTCAATTTAGCATTAGAAACAAGCAAGAACAAAAAACATTGATTTCCCTCCTGCTGAAAAGGGGGGGGGGACGGTGGGCTCATCAATTCAGTGGAATATGATTTATGATCGGCGTTTGTTTTCAAATCAAAAGCTAATGAACTATCAGAGAACACTGGGGGTAAACAGTTATCGAATGCGTCTTATTGCTCAGAGTGAATCTGCAAATTTACTGCTGAAGACTCTGTGAATCAAAACTTGTCGTGTTTTTAATGACGCAGAGTATTTACCTTGTAGAAGGAGTCCATGGAAAGCAGAACCACCCAGGGAACATCCAGAGCTTCGGTAATCTTATTGGCCACTGTGGTTTTTCCTGAGGCACTTCCTCCACACAGACCTGCAGGAGCACGAAACACAAACAGCAGCAGCTCTAGTTAAATGTAAAGAAGCACTGCTGTTAGACAATGCTAAACCAGTTCAAGAACTCAATAAATACAACAGTTCCATCAGACATTTATAGGACATATCACTTCTTTTTCCAATTGTTCTACAGCAACAGACATCAGAAAAAGCAGAAAAGGTGAAAAGTAGATCAGAAAATCAGGATGGACTGGGTCCCAGGAGAGCAGGGCTCCCAGCTGGGAGAAACACACACCTCCAAATCGTGCATAGACTGTTAATGCTATTGTTTAAAGTGGCCTGTGCGGCTCCATTCTGGGGCCGTCTTCATTCATGGGTCCACAGGACGACGGTGCAGTCGAGATGGAGCCAAGTCAAAGCGTCTGGAAAAAGTATTCAACCCCTCTGATGTTTCGCCTTTTTTATCACTGTTACAAATCAGTTAAATTTTGGCTTTTTTGACAAGAAAAATAATTTAAAGTAAAAATTAAAACAGATTTCTACAAAATAATTACAATTACATACAAATATGTAACATAAAATGAGTGACTTTAAGCAAAACACTTATTTTACTGGATTAAAACAAAAACAAGCTGCTTGTTTCTATTTTAAGCTGTGGGGATGTTATGGAAACATTGTTTCTTTTATTTCTCCTGTTTTAGAGTCACCCAGCTGTGAAAGCTGCTCTGCTGCAACACAACAAACCATTTTCTATTAGCAATAAAAACCCGATTGTTAAGAAAGATGGCCGACACAAGGCTTTACCTCCTTTCATTTCCATTTCTTTTATTTTCTTCCCATTTTATCGTTTCAGTCGTAATTCTTTTCCTCTTTTGCTCCGCTCTCCATCTTGCACCAAATGTTACTACATCGTCTTCAGAGCAGGTCTGACCAGTTCTCTGCTGCTCCTTTCAGCCGTGTGTGAAATTGGGAGCAGTCACTACGCTCCATTGGCGATAACAGACTGCAGACTGAAGAGAACGTCCACCTCTCCTTCCAGCCGCTCTGATGAGTTTATTCACGCTGGGGCGCTCCGTGGATGTCAAACACACAACCTGGAGCTCACTCCACAGCTGCTGGGAAGCTCGCTGACTCGGACGTTTTACTGTGCAGATCAGCACGGTGCCACAAAGCCTCATGCAGAAAGCAACCATTAGACTGCAGTTTGCTAAACTTACAGCTGTAGCATTAAAGGTTTGAGGATGACAGGAATATTGTCTTTCCCTTTAATGTTATTATTTTTTCAGTTTATTTATGCTAAAACTCAATATGAGTTTCTTTCATTGAGAAATCTGCGAGGTTTATGCAGGACACCAGCCCTAAAGCTCTGGAGTTTGACACCTGTGAGGAAATTAAAACTGAAAACTGAAAGCTTTTTATTAGCCTCGATAATCTTAGGTTGTTTTCACACCTGATGTGTTACATTTTCCCTGCGGTTCACTTTGACGCTGAACTGGGTCAAACAAACCAAACCGTTCTGAAACCTGTGCTCCTCACCGATGACGAAGGCCTCTTTGAAGGTCGTCCCGGTGACGTTGTACCACGGCGGTCTGCCGGCGGTGTAGATGGTCCTCTTGTTGGTCCTCAGCAGCGGAGGCTCCGTCTTGGACTGGCTCGTGGTCCGTTTCCGTGGCGACAGCGATGGGGTCAGAGGGCAGCAGGTGACACGGTTGGAGAGACTGTCCATGGAATCTTCTCCGCTCCCGCTGCAGTTAGAGGGAGAGGCATCGATAAGCAGCTCAACAAAACCTTATCAGTGGTGGTACAGTTCATTCAGACGACTGGATACGATGTTTCTGCCATCAGAGATGCCTTTTTGGTTCATATTTGACCCCTTGCTGCTCCTTTACAGGCATTTCAAGTATTACAATGTATATGCAGGTTCAGCTGTTACCACAACACAGTAAAATTGTGGACTTGCACATAAATTGTTGTTCTGCGGAGAGGAAGAAAGAAACATTTTCACTGGAATGTCTCCCTGAGGACTCTCCGCAGTCGGACGTTTGGTATCGGTGTGGCTGAGGGAGAGGAAGGGAGAACTCGCCAATCCTCCCCAGGAAAACACACCGTTGCCCAGGAAACAGCGCAACATCGAGTGAGGAGGCCACCATTCACATGAGTAAGGCTGTCATCATTTGGCTCAGCTTGTGGAAACCGATTCTCAGTTCAAAGTTTGTCTCTTTGGAAGAGAAACAAGCAAAACCAAAACACATGTCTCCAATTAAAGTCACAGTGTTTATATTTGAATTGGTAGGACAGAAGCAATATTTCTCCTAACATGTGGAAAATGTCTACTGCATTGTGATCAATATCAATAGATAATGCATCCAATATAATAATCTACCCTACCCTAATATTCACTGATCACCGATCCACAACCCCACTGCATTCTGGGCGATGTAAGCAGAGGAAAGGCTTTGCCTACTCTACTTCTCACAATGAGCTAAGCTATCTTACTCATCTTTGGTTACCTAGCAACAATCTGCTGAGTAACTTGCATAACAGCAGTTTCAAGTTCACTGTGAAACCATAACTGCTTAAAAAGAAGAAAACAATGTGGATAAAAAAAAGAGAGATCACACTAGCAGTTTGGCAATATTTCAGATATTTAAAACAAATATACTAATAAATAAAAATAATTATCCGTATATTGACTGAAATGAAATGCTTTTATTCAGCCAAATTGCCGATCAGGCCAACTCTAATGGACGACAGCATCAGTGGTTTCCATATTTACACAGGTCACGTTTGTCTGATAAGAATTTAGTTGATCTGAAACAAAAAATTTAGTTGATCTGAACAAAAAGTAAGGAGGTAGATAGTTTTTCACAACACCTTGAAAGATATTTTTTATTTTTTCCCAATTTGAAGAAACAAGGTCACAAATTAATAATACGAAGTTTCTAAATCATTTGACTAGCTTAAAGTGGAAACTGTTTCAATTACATTTATTTTCTAGGAATCATTAGGGCTTTCAATAAATATGGTGCTTGTGATTTTGTACATTTTAAAAAGTACTTTACTGCTCTGCTCTCTTTCAGTGGAGTGAATTAATAAGCATGACTACAAGGTCCAATGGAAGAACATCAACATTTATTTGTAAACATATCACTCAAAAACCCCTCAGGTCTTCCTTAGCTAAAGCAAAATAGTTTATCTACGAAAGAAACGGAATGAAATGTTGATTTTAAAACTGAAACTGCAGCCAAGCACTAAACTCAAAGAGCATTTACTCTGAGCTGGCCAAGAATATTAATTACTTTACCAAAAAAAAAAACACCTCCTTCTTGAATATGTGCAGTGATATTAAATGTTGTTGTTGTCCCTTTTGTTCTCCCAGCAGCCACGCTGGTCTGACTGAGACGGGAAAGCTAGCCAGCTAGCTGCGTTAGCAGGATAAAAGCGATCCGTTCAGGGATCCAAAAGCCGCAGCAGGCACTCCATCCTTCCGTCGGGGTTTTCTCACCTGTCGGTCCTCAACATCGACCTATCCGCGTCCTCTCCCCCATCTGTCGGCTGCTCGCCCGGCTTACTGTCGAAGATAATCGCTGCTGCCATAACGGCTCGGCGCGGAAACCAAACACTGGGGGCGTGATGACGTCAGAAGACGTAAAGTGATGTTGTGTTTATGGAAATCGGAGAACGTCGGTAACTTAACCTCGACTGTAAGATTGAAACGCATTTGATATGCTCATTGAATTAAAGCTTTCTTACTTTAATAACTACAATAATAAAAAATACAACTTAAAGGGATTTCAAACAAAAGACTTCCGGCCACATTTATTTTGTAATCTACATTGATTATGCGATAAAATATTAATAATGAATGTAAGGCAAGCCATTACAACATACAAATAACATTCATATTATCTCTATTTATTTCGCCGATTTACGTTATAATAGTTGTCCTAATCATAATGACAACTTGCATTATTTTGATATTGTTCAAGAAAAAAATTTATCATAAAAATGTATGAGAGGTTTATGGGAGAGTTTTATGTATTTGTACCAGCTGGACTTGATGTTAAATCAAATCAGTTTCATTTATAAAGAACATTTACAACACAACCAGTTGACTCAGGTTTTAATTAGATCTAAGTTTAATATTAGTAAATTTATACAAGTATTTTATTAGATAAATAAACAAATTAATGCGATCCAGACTCCATAATCGATAAGAAGAAAAAAATTCTCATTTAAAATAAATTGTGATCTGCTATAAAAACTGTTACCTTCATAATACAAAATGTATTTTATTGCCACAGTTCTTATAATTTTTTCAGTTCTTTTGGCAAAGAAGCTAGATGAACTTGACTGACGAAAAATGGTAATCAAAAATAACATTTAAATCAATTATTTTAACTTACATTTTATTTTAAAAATGATTGAATAATAGAAAATAAAAAATGATTATGATACATTTAAGAAAAGTGTGCTAAAGCGCCCCCTAGTGTTCCTCCAGGTGGCCGCGGCCCTCATTTTGAAAAGCACCTGTTTAGATTCTAGTTTATTGTGTGATAATGTGACATGCTTTAGTTGCTTATAGGATGATTTTTGATTTAGAAAGAATGGCTTTCCAAATCTTTCACGTCTTTATTAAGACTGATTGATAAGTGATCAGGAAATCAACGGTATGAACAGGATTGACATCTCAAAAAGGCATAAAAACATTTGACTGTTTTTATTCATGCAATCCAATTATAATTTTATACACAAAATTCAATAGTGTCAATCTGTATGCAATTGTTATTTTTCGATCTAAGTGAAATTGAAAACATACTTTAAGCCCTTCGCGTTTTAGTTTTAACAAGATGATTTAATCGGGGTTAAACAAAACAAAAGAAAAGTTACATTTATGCAGCATCACATCCATTGGATGGAACAATAGAAATGCATGTAATTCAGATTCACTTGAATTATTTGCAAACACCACTGGTGCAATTTGTTTAGATGTAAAATTTAGTTCAAATGTAGATTTGATCTGTTTCTGTCCAATCATAGTGTGGAGATGACGCTCGCGCATGCTGACGCCTGTCCCATTAACGATCCGTCAGGCTCTGCAGGACCAGCAGCAGCTGCAGTGCTCAGCGCGCTCAGCCTCAGTCCGGCTGCAGCTTTTTCCTTGCAGGCTACAAGTCCAGCAAGATTTTTTATTTTAAAAGGAGAAAAAATCTAACAGAAAACAAAACAAAAATTGTTTTATCTTGTACTTCAGCGCTGCAATGAAGGAATTTACGGATTTGTCCTGAAGACTTGCAGATCACAGACTATGAGGTGTTGGCTGACTTTCTGCGTCGACTGAAAATCAGGGGAAATCGGATTCTCCTCTCAGGAGGAGGAAGAAATATTTTTACATTGAAAAATATAAGTCTAAACTTAGAAAAATGGATAATACTCCGACTAATTCAGAGAAATCCCACCTGATAGACGAGAAGAGCGCAAAGATGTACTCCTTAAAATTACAAAGGTGAGACAATAACTGAACATCCACAGATTCATTTCCAATTTTACTCGCATTTAATAGAAAATTATTTGCTTAAAATGTGACATGGTGCATGAGTTATTTGAAATGTAAAAAAAGGAAACTTTATATAAATCCACGCGCGTGGCACGGAAATGTCCCGCAGCTTGGGCGGACCGTGCGGTGCGCAGTTTGTTACTGTGCTGCTTGTTCAGCATGGCTGACGCGGGCTGTTTTATGTGAATGAGCAAATTCATTTCCATGCTTGAGTTGTTTCTGGACAGCCTGTGACAAATGGCCCCGGGGGCCAGTTCACTGAGCGGTGCTAAAAACTCATCATCTGTCGTTAGAGAGGGCGCGCTGCATGCGGCGGCTCCGTGCACGTCCAGACCGCATGTCAGCCAAAACTGCAGGAGGGGGTTGCATGAAGCAAACCCACACTTTGCTTAAAGAAATAAAAAAAAGGCGGGAGAAATGAAATAAATGTCAGATTTGTTCTGCGCAAAACGAAAGTAGGGCCTAAAATTTGAAACATGTCTGGAAAATATTCTGGAAATGTTAATTTAAATATGTTCATCTTTGAATGTTAAATTTCGATCACTTTTCCTGACAGGCCTCATCTCGAGTCCGTTTCTCGAGATGATTAATGAATGTTTTATTTGTAGGAAGTGAATCCTGCCAAGTTATTTCCTGTTGTGGTTAAACTTTATTATTTCGCAGAAACAAAACGTGTTTTTTAAGAATAAATAACAGCACAGGGAAACCCTTAATTTTTTTCTGCAAGCACTGAGGCCCCAAAGAGGAATCAACCTCTGACATCAAGCAGAGGTGCAGAGGTAGACAGCTGAGCATATGGCGCTTCGTTTGGGATTTCACGCACCATTTGCGCCATTCCAGCTTGTATGCGCCTTTACTGAGTTTTTGTTTAGTTAGGTGAAAAAGATTCATGTTACTAAAATACATACTTCAATTAGTCAAATATTTGCCTTTTATTGGCCAATAGATTAAATACCAATGGATTTAAAAATATATGTTTTAGATATGAAAATTCTTATAAGTTGTCCTTTTTAAAAAACAAGCAGAATATCTGAGCCGAAATTCTGCTCATGATATTAAGAAAATGTTGGAAATATCAGAAAATAAGTTCAAAAATGATAAAGGAGAATTCTATTAAAGTTAATGTGTTTACATCAAGGCCCACTTTACACAACAGGAAACAGTGAGACGTTGCATCATTTTAAGATCATGGCCACAATGTTTTGGGGGGCTGGTTCTCACCAAAACCAGCCCTAGAAACTAAAACACATCTTAAGTTACAACCTTTCAAGCATCAAATGTGAATTGAAAGAGGTGATCAGTAGCAGAAAGATTCTCATGTCTGATTACAGCTGCTCTTTAAATTTAAAATACAAAGTGGTTTAAATAGACTTTTAGTATGAAAATCCTTTTCAACTATCAATTAAAACTAAAGCAGCACATAAAAAAAACACATCAATGTTCTGTTTTTATTAAAAAATAGAGAAAGAAAATTTCATTGAGATTTTCATGATTTTAATCTTTAGAATAACACAGTTTTAATTTAAGCAAATCCTGTAATTTATTAAATTACCATAATCATTATGAGCTGAAATCTCATTTCACTTCACAGATCAATGGAGGATTTTTATTTCTGAATGTCTGAAAAAAAGTCAGAAAATGCCTGAACATTACCAAGCAGATAAAGATAATATTCATTATGATATAAAGACTGATTACATTTTCCCTGATCCTGTTTTGCTGCATAAACATAAAAACTCAGGAGCTTAAAGATGTTCTAGAAAATACCAAGACTTGGATGTTTTATCATCTTTTTCCCAAAATGCAGAAAGTCCAAAAGAAATTCTCTGTGTTTCAGGCTATTTCTCATTTCTCTTCTGGTTATTGAGTTTATTTCATTTAATCAATATTGCATATTTTAGTATCCATGCAGGCCCAATACCGAGTATCGGGCCTATATCACCGATTCTGACACCAATACTGTATACTGTTTAACTTGTGGTTATTATATATTGATCTAATTATTTGAGACACAAATTAATAATATTTGACAGCAGCTCCACCACTTAAAACTCTTAAGTTTATTCAAATGTTCCTCTTAAAAGACGTAAAACCAGTGAACTATAGAACAGGCTTTTCCCTCTCTGCTTCTTGACTGTAAAAAATGTGATGCTTGGTAAATTCCCTGTGAGGTCCTGACCGCTCTGCAGATGCCTGCAGGCTTTGCCAGTGCTGCTTCGCTGCAGCTGTAAAATAGCAAAGTGCAAGATATGCATGCAGCTACACAACAGTAGACACCTAAAGTTATACGCAATTCAATAAAAAAGAATTTTCCCTCTTCTGTTTTTCACCAAATATATTAGATCATCAAGCAGAATTTAAAATAAGACAAATATCAGGCTATAAATAGCAAATACAAGTTATGATTTAATTTATTGATGTGAAAAAACTCCACAGCAATGAAACCTTTCTTAAAATAATTTTCCTCTGGTATTTTAACAATTTATCTCTGATGATTACCTTCAAATCTTTCAGGTTGGAAGACCTCCGTGCCATTCCCCTAATCTTTAGATACAAGTCATGCTTTTCTATTAACTTAAAGTCAGGACTCTGATTGGACTGCTCAAATATATTAACATTACTTCCAGTCAGAAGAAGCATGTTGTAGAATGAAAATATTAATTTAAACCAGAATCTGCCAAGTGTATAAATAACCATAAAAGATTCTGTCTCTTTAAATAAAACAATAACTCTGTAGGAAGATACGAACGTTAATTAGATCACATTTTTCTCAAAACAGATTTGCAAACAGAGTGCTTGAAAAATCATCCATATGTAGAAAATAATTTAAATAAATCTAACACCCTCAGCTCAGTGTGTTTTCTTGTCCCTTGGGTGTAATTGAACAGAATCTGTTTTCTGCTTGACTAGTTCTTTTCATTCAGGACATCCCTGATAGGAGGGTGTGTGTGTGTGTGTGTGTGTGTGTGTGATAAAGAGAAATCATGCAAAGCTTGCACTGATAACGTGGTGTGTGTGAATTAGAGTGTGTGTGTGGTTATCTCAAGTCGGGCCAAATTAGTTTTTTTCCACCTCATTAGCGACATCATTGCACCCCCATCACTGGACCTGCAACCAGAGTGTGTGTGAGTGATGGAGGAGTGTGTCATATACACACACATACTGGTTTTTGTGTGAAAGAAGATTGGGTCACTAAAAAGATTTTATTTAGAAGTATCAAAGTAAGAAGGTGACACATAAGCCACACTTTTCAGATTTTTGTTTGTAAAAAAGCTAAAAAATTTTTATATTGTTTATAAACTTTGCAACATAGTCAAATCTGACAAAGTTTAATCAATACAACTAATAATATAAAGTAGCAAAACCACAAGATGATGAAACATAAAACAAGCAAATTGTTCAAAAATTGTCATTCAGACGATTAGCAGAAGCTCTAAGACACAAACTAACTGGAATAAATGTGAATTCATTTGAATGTTTGGTGCAACTCTTAGATTTTCTATCGGCAGATTTTTTCAGTCGGTCTTAATTCTGTTTCCAGCTTGATAATATTATTATTATGTTAATTTTGTTCATAAAAACAACCTCTGTGAGCGTTTGCTACTATTCAAGGCCAACATCAGTCGATTTGACCCGTTTCTTCCCTGAATGAGTGTAAACTCTCCATTCATCCATCTGAGTAAACATTGATCCAGAAGATTCTGTCAGGTTTCCAGTTTGAAATCCATCGTAGCTCTTCTGAATGATACTCCTGCCTGCTGCAACATTTACTCAAGAAAATCAATGGTGTCGACACCAAACACTGTAGATTTGCTGCCATTACAAGACAAACACATTATAACCCAACTTGGTGCAGGTTCAATGTGATAAACAAAGATGTTTTCCAAGCATTTTCTACTAAAACAATAAGATACAGGCAATCGTCTTTGACTCTGTTTCTGCATCCTGTTAGCTCCTTTGCAGACTCCAAAGAGCACTACCAAGACTTCCCTCTAAAGAACGGAGGACTGTCCGGTGCCATGGAGCTGAAGCGGCACGTTGGTGCCCACTGCCATTTACCCAAAGCTCTGGTTGGTGAGGAAAGTGGTGACAAGCTGCTGGCCAAGAAGAAACTCTACATCGCGTCTGCAGTCTGCCTCGTCTTCATGATCGGAGAGGTCATCGGTAAAACGTTTAGTTTCAGAAATTATACGGAAAGATTTTGGTGAAAATGTAGCAATTGCAGTGTCCAGGTAATCAGGTGTGCAACTTTTTATTTTTTAATTTCAGTTAAGATCTATTTAAATACATGAAACATATTTTTAGAGAAGATGGAAATTAACTACTTTTGGTGTTCAAATAATCATGTATAGAACTTTTACGATCTGATTTTATGTTTTTAAGAAATATTTATACTAAACCGCCACCTTTTATAGGTTTACTTTAATTCATTCTGTTTTCCACCCATCCACCCATTTTCCTGCACCCTTGTCCCTTACTGGGGTCAGGAGGGTTGCTGCCTCTCCAGCTATCGTTCCGGGCGAGAGGCGGGGTCACCTGGACAGGTCGCCAGTCTGTCGCAGGGCAACACAGAGACACACAGGACAAACAAACATGCACACACACACTCACACCTAGGGACAATTTAGAGAGACCAATTAACCTGACAGTCATGTTTTTGGACTGTGGGAGGAAGCCGGAGTACCCGGAGAGAACCCACGCATGCACAGGGAGAACATGCAAACTCCATGCAGAAAGACCGGGGCCGGGAATCAAACCCAGAACCTTCTTGCTGCAAGGAAACAGCTCTACCAGCTGCGCCACTGGACAGCCCCATTCATTTAGTAAAAAAAAATCAGCTTTTTCACTAGCTCATAAATAGTGGAGTTTCCTCTCCAATAAAAACAAGCAGAAGAAAATCTTGTTCCCCTGAAAGCTTGATTGGTCCCGACGGCTCAGCCCAGTGGAGACCCAGTGCAGTAAAAGCTCCTGGAGCCCAGAAACACTTTGCTGCTACATGATCTTGGTTTAGATCTTTGTAATCTAACAAAGAACTTGTCCTGACAGACAGGTAATTGGTTGAGCTTCACTGGTTTCCTGGTTTTGTTCCATCTGAAATTTGATTAGACCTGGAGTTGTTTCAGTTACAGCTGGCTGTGGTTGTATGTGTGTTAGTGCTGCACAACCAAACAGGATAAGATGTCATTGTATGTCTGGAAGTAGCATTTTCTCTGTAAAATAAGATACAAAATGATTTACAGATGCATCAATTTCATGTCATTTTGTGGCTGGACTTTAGGTCCCACTTTAACCTGGAGTACCAGTTTGATTTGCAAAAGGAAATGGCTTCTGATCATCTTTATTTTGTGCCCCTACTTTTTCAGTGCATTAGATTCTGTGTAAGCACACACATTTCAACAATATGAACTAAATGTATGCACATATAGTGTGACAAAATGACAAAAATACATATGTTAAAGGTGATGTTAACTGTAAATTGGCTGACATTCCTTTGCTGACTGCGGAAACATTGAGACTTGCAATAAAAGAAAACCCGAGGCAACATCCTAACTATGGAGCTCTTAAATTGCATGTTTAACCACTAAAGAAAGCCATTATTTAAAGTTTAGTTCATTACTCAGGATTCTGTCCAGCATCAACAGGCTGAGTTTGTTTCTGGTTTCAAACAGGAGGCTATCTGGCTCACAGCCTGGCCATCATGACCGACGCGGCCCACCTCCTGACCGACTTTGGGAGCATGATGGTGAGCCTGTTCTCCCTGTGGATCTCCTCCAGACCGCCCACCAAAACCATGACCTTTGGCTGGCACAGATCAGGTCAGAATCATCTTTATTACCTTCTTTAAAAATGTTTTAATTTGAATTTGAGATGATGATGATGATGATATTGACATACAGTAGGTGATCAGACCAAAGAGTGGAAGCAAACAAAACAACAGTAGGACGTAATATTCTTGAACTTTGAAAGGGGACATGTCATGTAAAAATTCACATTTTGCATATTTTTGTATTTCCATTTGTGTCTCTACAAATGGAAGAAGTATTCCATTCTATTTCGTCTATTCCAAATAGAATGCTAGAAAATAAGGCTTTTCAAAAACCTCCAGAATGTGACATTGCAAGTCAGCAGGCACTGCGCCTCACCTAGCAACCGAGGCGGAACTCTGCCCATTACCTAGCAACCGAGGCGGAACTCTGCCCATTGCCTAGCAACCGAAGTTGCTAGGAGTTCTACACAAAACATGCAGAACTCCTGCTCATGTAAAAGACAATTGTTTAGTTGTTGACTTACCAACCAGAAATGACTCGCTGCATTCTTTTTGGTTGTGCAGGAGGCTCTTTTTCTGCTTTTCAAAGACGTACAGTTCTATAATTGTGCATCTGTTTGCAGCCATTCTAAACATGTCGTTCCTGTTGAAGGAAGCATAACAGGTCATATTTAAATGAATTTACAGTATATTTACATCTCAGGCAGAAGCTTGGTGATCTGTAAAGTTTTGGGTTTTTGTGCAGTCAAGTGATCCGATCCTGGTTCTGCTCTCCTCACAGAAATCCTGGGCGCGTTCATCTCCGTCATGTCCATCTGGATCGTTACAGGAGCGCTCGTCTACTTAGCCATCGAAAGGATTGTACGCAACGACTATGAGATCGAGGGCCATGTAATGCTGGTCACTTCTGGATGTGCTGTCATTGTAAATATTATGTAAGTACTTTGTTATTTAACAGCTTTATGCCAAATATATTTTAAAAAACTGTTAAAACGTCACAAAATAAAAATGTTTGCCTGTTTTCAGCTAATTGATAGGAAGCAGTTGAGTTTGTACATTTTTGTCTAATTTACTGTTTATTTAAGAAATAATTGATACAATTTCAACAAAACAGGCTGTCTCCAGGACATTTTAACAAAAACAATCTAATAAAAATGAAGTAAAATCCAAGGCATTTATTATTTTTCATTATATTTTAATTTAATTTAAAATAAAGCCCATCCAGTTTGTTTAATCTTGTGTGCATTTTAATGGTTTCTAATTTGCACTAATAGGCATTTTTCAAGACAGATATTAAAATGTTAATTGCATTCCACTTCAACCATCATGCTAATATAATAGCATAATATTTCTTAAAGTAATTTTTGTCCAAAAAGTTACCAAAGCAAATTTAATTCAGAAAATGTAACAAGTTGCAACCCGACTCTGGAACTAAACAGCCTTCAGTTCATCACATCATAAATAATCTGAATCGCAGCTGAATTAGAATTTATTTCACTAACAGCTGATTTTTCTGTCGCTCTGCAGAATGGCCTACATCCTTCACCACTCCACCACCCTCCACCCGCATGGCCGAGGCTATCAGCAGATCGATGAGGATGGTCAGAGCCCGGTCAGCCACGGCCACTCCCACACGCTCCTCGGTAGCCATGGCAACACGAGCGTCCGCGCCGCCTTCATCCACGTGCTTGGAGACCTGCTGCAGAGCATCGGCGTCACGGTGGCAGCCACCATCATCTACTTTCGGGTCAGATTTAGATTCTTGTTAGGGTGAGGGTCAGTTTGATCCTGTTGGCTCTTCAAAAGATTCTAAAGTTTCATGGATTAAAAGTTCATATTTTGCAAAAGATGTATAGCCTTGTGACAAGTTAGATGCTAACAACATGAGAAAAGCTCCAGAGCGTAGAGTTTGTTTGTTCATCTCTAATGTCAGGAGGAAACGCCATCTGATGTGTTTCTCCTTTTCTTTTCTCAGCCGGAATATAAAGTTGCAGATCCCATCTGTACATTCCTGTTTTCTATCTTCGTCCTTTTCACCACCCTCACCATCCTCAGAGACGTCTTCAGGATACTCATGGAAGGTATAGAACATGTTAGGAGACATCATCACTTTTGAATTAGGAGTCTAGACCATCTGAGTAAGAACCTGCCACAGTTTAATAGAGTCTTCAAAAATCCTAGTGTATTTCTTCTGCAACTAAAAGCAATAAATTAAGACAAAGAAAAAGGTTAACAAAACAGAAAAAGCACATTTTTAAAGACTTATTAATTGGGCAATCTTTTAACTTTGGCAATTAATATGCATTTCTTACTCAACTGAGAAAATATTCCTCCTGTGTTTGTATTTCTGTTGTTCTTTTAAGTTTTGATTTTTGTCTATCTTTCCTTTATTTATCACTAGTCTCTTCCTGAGTTATTTTAATTAAAATCTATTTTAATTATGCACCTTCTGTCCTTTTTTCTGCATTTGCATCCTCAGTAATGACAATATAAGACAATATTAAAGAAACCGCTTAGCGCTGCACGTTCATGTAGGACGAAGCCACAGCAGATGGTCGTATCCTGAGGAAGCAGTCAGACTGAAAATGTCTTCACACGCCGCTAAACCTGGAGATAAATAATCTAACAGTTGATTCTTCAACAAGAACATGCTGATGGTGCTGCAGTCAAAGGCAACAATTAAGAAAACAATCTTGAACTGTAGACGGATCTGTGCAGCGAGTCGCAGTAATTAGGAGTCTGCTGTTTCTCAGGATCGCCTAAAGGAATCGAGTTCAACTCTGTGAAGGAAGTGCTGCTGACTGTGAAAGCTGTGAAGTCTATGCACTCGCTACACCTGTGGGCCCTGACGCTGGGACAGTCGCTGGTTTCTGTTCATCTGGCAATAGGTAACAGAACAAACACGTGGAAGTGAAGCTAAATGGGAGAAGTACCATCTTAACTGGGATTCATCAAAAACATGCATTATGACACAAAATACATGCACATCATTGAGAGAACAGTGTATTAGGGCCACTATGGTAGAAAAAAAATACATTTCTGTCAAAACAAACAGAAACTTTGAGATTAATCTCAAATATTTTCTAGACAAAACAAGAAAATATCTGAGCTTCAAAAGTTGGAAATGTGAGACAAAAAAATCAGAAACTTTGAGATTGATCTCAAAAATAATTCCTTAAAATTAAATAATATTTAACATCTTTTCACACAAATCAGTCCCTCCAGAATTTTATGCTTGTTTTGTGATCTTTTGTAGTAAAAATCACTAATTTTGAGGAGCCAATTTAGAAATATTTGCCAGAAATGTTGCACTTATTTGATGGTTAATGTGACTTTTTCTTATGACGGTATATTAGGGCCATTGCATAAAAAGAGAGGAGTAAATTTCCACTGAAAACTCATAACTTTTTATATTCATTTCAGACATTTTCTAGAAAAAACAAAGAAATTAAGTTTCAAAACTCAGAAATTTTTTGAAATTTTCAAAAGTAAAAAATGAAAACTTTGACTTTTGAAACTCAGAAATTTCTTTGCTTTTTCTAGAACATTTCTGAGATTAATTTCAGAATTTGTTTTTTTTCTGGTGGAAATGTTCTCCTTGTTTCCCTCTCCTTGATGTCCCGACACTGTCATGGACGCCAGTAAAACATCCTCCCTGCCTCTGTTCCCCATCAGAGGAAGGCGCTGACACTCAGTCTGTGCTCCAGGAGGCCACAGAGCTGCTCCACAGCAAGTTTGGTTTCCAGAACATCACCGTCCAGGTGGAGCTTTACTCTGAAGAGATGAGCCACTGCTCCCACTGCCAGGACCCCCGGGACTGACAGCCAGACCCCAGTCAACTGGACCCAAACGGACTTGGATCGACTCAAAGACGCGCTCACAACATTTTCCACAGGTTGGGCTGGACACAGTTGTGCCACATTCATCATGCAGCTTCCTGAGTTCAGCCGAGTTCAACCGGCTTTTTTGGTAGATCAATGTGTTAAAAAGTGACAAGATATTAGACAGCAAACTCATCCATGTGTTTGTGACAGCATGCAGATGATGGCGATGGGGCTCCATGCTAAGTTTATAGTTAACAAAAGGTGTGATGCATTTGCTTTTCACCTCATTCAAAACAACGTCACAGACAGACAGACAGACAGACAGTGGTGGGCACAGCTAAATAAAAATATGCTAACCCTAAAGCACTGGTCAGCTGTACAAAAGAGCTACCAAAACATTGTTTAGCAGAAGCTAATGAGAAAATGCTAAACTTAAATTCAGCACAGATATCAAACATTAATCACCTGAAAGTTTACAAAACGGCCAACTAAATTAACGCTTTACAATTTATCCCAAAAAATTTATTTAGCAGAAACTAAGTGTGTTTTCAAAGTTAGCAAAATGCTAAAGAGCTAAACCAAAAACTATTATTAGTGCTTTAGTTATTTAGTATAAGTGTGCCCACCACTGCACTAATACACTAATAATAAGCAGAGAAAGCATGCTGGATAAAAATGTCCCGTAGAAAGAACATTAGTAGAAAGGAAACAGTGAATAATTTGAACTGGCTGAGCTGTTTGCATCGATTTAACGTAAAGAATCTACAGTTTTCGTGCAAATATGTATAAAAAACAACCTGTTAGTGTAAGCAAAGAGACAGAATGTATTTTACCAAATATAAAAATCGATGTAGTTCTTAAGATTGTTCCACTGCCGACTCTCCAGACAGAATCTTCTTGTTAATGAAAATCACTGCCTGATAATATTTACAGACCATAGTTTGCTGGTTTGGAGGTGCCACTAATTTCCAGACGTTGATATGACATTAGTACTTTTTTCCTTTGCTTTGAATCATTTAATGAGCTTTTATTGTTCCAGAGAAATGAAACACAGGAGCTCTTGTTCATTAAACCTGCTCTCACATTTTGGAGAGAAAAATGTCTTTAAACGATTTTTACTCAGATTTTATTATCTCCATAGGTCGTTCCAACAGAAGCCATACAAAGTGCTGATTCCAAAGGTTATATTTTATAATGCAGAGCAAAGTAGAGTCAAGTAAGACTTAGAAATAGAAATGTTATTGGCAAAGTAAACTCTTAACCAGAAGAAACGTAATTCATTGCATGGAGCATCTGATAGGTTTACACATGGATGAATTTGATGTTTGAACACCAGGACTCATCTACCAACAATAATGTCATCATCTCTGTTTTTGCCTGCTTTCTGTTGTAGACTGGACAAGATTTGCAAACTCAAAAATAAATTTCAAAACTCATAAATGTTTAGTTGCATTTGGCGTTCTAATGGCAGAGACCAAAGTTTCTGTTAATGAGGAAGAAATGCTTAAAAACCTCTTAAACCTGCTTATTGCATCAGGTGGTTGGTAGCATAGAGATCCAGAAACCTTCCTGAGATCAATCACTGTGAATATTATCTATTAGAGAAACGTTGCGTAAATGCACAGTTGGAACCATAGAACTGGTTCTCAGTTTTTGCTAAGAGCGTAGCTTTTTGGGGCAATCATCACAGAATGTGTGTAAAAAAATAAAATATAAAGATTTTTATATAAACTATTCATTATTGTCCAAGTGCCAAGGGTTTAGATTCCTGCTCTAAATCCGTCCTTATGTTCTTAAATGTCTTTTTTGTCTAATATTTCCCTTCAATATTAGAAAATGCAAGGCTTCAGAATTTGATCTCTAGTTCTTCTTAACATCTAAAATGTTCATTTCAGGAGAGATTCTAAGCTAATTTAGGTGTTTTAGTGGAAATTTTTAATAAATTTAGTTCAAATATGACAATTAATTAAATTGCAACAATGAAAAGTTTATAATAACATCAAAGTAAATCTGATATTTACTAACTCTGGCGTTCATTTAAGTATAAAGGGAAAGGATGGAAAACTGAACATTGCAGATAAATAAAAAAAGAAGTGAGTGAATTTCTGTCAAAAAACTCCAAAGGATTATGATTAAACTGATTAAATTAAACAAGAACATTTCTGAGTTTGAAAAGACAAAGATTTGCTGGAAAAATTCAGAAATTTTGAGATTAAACTTTGAAATTTTCTAGAAAAACAAGATTTGAGAAGTTGAAATATGTAACTTTTTCCATGATTTTCTGAAAGAATTTTGAGATTAATCTGATTTCTGATTTTCTTCTTGCAAGTGTTACATTTATCAATCAGAAATGAATTATTTTCTGTCAATTTCTGGAGCTTTTTGACAGGAACTTACTCATCATTTTTTGTTTTTTTCTGTCCTGAAACGCTGTGGAAGCATCCAGTTGACAACCATGAGGTCGGAGGGCAGAAATGATTTAGTTCTGCAAACAGACAATTAGTTTCAGCTTCACACCAACATTCATCTCTCATGGCTGCAGCATTCATCCAGCTATGAAAAGCTCCTTCATTCTGAGATTTTATCTGCTCTTTGTCTCTGCAGCTCACTGTTTGTCACTTCATATGCAACTAGTGAAGGAGGAGCAGAAAACTGGTTCCTTATCTTCCTCCAAGTTTCCTGCATTTTTTAATTAATCAAATGATTAATGGAGTGGTTTTGATCTTGAGAGAAAATAATCAAATTGATCAAATTTTTATTGTAGTTGTGACAAAGTTGAAAGATTTTACTAGTTTGTTGTAAAACATGTTGCACGACTCCCATCCACCAGCAGGTCTGTGCCATACCAGAGGCATGAAAAGGTTCCAACTCCAAATCTCCATTTCTACATTTTTCTGAATTGTGCGGCCCATGCAAACTTGACATCTTATTTATTACATGCATAGTGTAAAGTTTTTCCTGGTTTGTTTGATTCGTACTAAACCAGAAGATGGAAACATGCCTAATTCACATTTTTTTTGTAACATTTTAAAATGTTGCTCCAAATTCGCATGACAATTGGATGGAAAAAGTTCCCAAGACTCTTTAAAACTCAGACAATTACAAACCACAAAACATTTATTTTATTAGATTTCTTGTAGAAGCTAATGCGCTAATCAGTGCGCTAGCATAATTGTGCCCACCACTGTCAGTTTGTTAAAAAGACACAGTATCTACATAAGACTCATGATCTGCACAGTAACACTTTCTATTTAAATGTAAGCCATTAGTGTTGATGTTTCACACAAGTGTTGCACTTTGTGAACATTCTGTCGACGTTCATTGCAGACGCTTGCATGGTTGTTCGCTGTTATTGAAGTATGTTGAGGTTTTTCTTGTTCAACTGCCAGTCAGAATATTTTGGCACATGTGGAGGATTAAAGAATAAAATCTTTACAATTCACTGTTTTATTCTCAAAAAGATAAATATATATATATATTTGTTTTCTTTTTAAAATTATGGTATATATGTACAAAACAGCTATGAAGAATTAAAAATGACAGAATTTCATAGAGACCAATGTATGAAAAGTTTTATATCCATGCATAGTAAAGGTTCTGGTGCAGCTTTACTGTCTGAAAAAGTTTCTTATTGAAGAGAAAAAGCACTTTGGGTCTGTTTGCTATGGAGGCTAACTGTCTGTTTTTGTGCTGTTGCTGTTTGTGGCGATTACGCTCCGCCTGCGTGCTGTAAATATGTCAGAAACGTATTTTCAGTGTATAATTTTGTGCATACATGTGTAGATAATTTTCTGTTCGTTGTACAATCGACCAGAAATGGCATAAAACACGTCATAACTGTGAAGTTTGCTGTTTCATTTTTATGTGCAGGAAAAGTTTTGTAAAGTGGAATAAAACAGTGGATATGATGAAGGGAGGCTGCTTTCTGTCTGCTGGCAATTAAACCTGCTGCTTATGTAAGAAAAAATAACTTTAATTAGTCAGTATTTTATACAAAAAAACTTTATTATAAGCAGCATTTCAAAAATACCAGTAGAAAAAAATTGATGAACAGCTTTACATATTTATAATTATAAATTTAGATTAAAATAAATCTGTAAAAACCGACATGAGGTCCGAGCTTTTGGCTCATGATAGAAATGAGCTGAAAGTGAAAACCTGCTTTCATGCTGATGTTTCTGTGCAACTCATAATAACTGAAATATATTCCATAATAACAACCCAAAGGAGAAACAATATTCCAAAATAAGACAAAAAAAAATAAAGTGGACAAAAGGCACTTATATCTGCAGACTGGCAATGTTTTTATAACGAAACTGACTGAAACGCCGGGAGCCCAAACACATTTCTGCAAACTGATTGATTTTGAGTTTAGAGTTATGATTTCTGCTGTTTGTGTGAAGAGACAGTTTAAGATAAACACAGTCAAAAAATTTGTAAAATTCAGTTATGACTTTTAAATTCTGTACTTCTGTTCATCTGCTGTCTTACGGCAACTGAAACAAATTCTTACTTTTTTCTCAGAATTTCAATTTGTTGTCATGTATTCATGTAGCTTGGGACATTTTCTGCAAACTGATTCAGAACATTTACATATGCATTAAAAACCAGAACCGATTCATTAGAAATGTTGTTGTGGATCCAGGGCTGGATGGTGTCACGTTTCACCTTTGGAAGTGCAGGGAGGTAAACTGTGCTGCTCTCGCTGCTCCGCTGGCGTCTGGACGCCGTCGCTGCGGTTCTGGAGTGAGAACAGCGCGCTGAACTGGGCCTGATGATTACTGATCATGGTCTTGAGCTGTGGGCTGATGAACGTCCTCGCACAGTGGAGCCTCACCAAACCCGTCTGACCCGCAGAACCAATCCACACATGGCTGCTCATGTTGGGGTTGAACCGCGCCTGGAGAGGAGAGGCAGCAGCAAATGTTCTTAAACAGAACCAAAACGGACTGAACCATTTGGTTGGAGACTCAAATCTGCAGAGTTCCTCAGTAGAAACAAAACAAACTAAATACAGAAAAAAACAGCAAAACATGTTTTGCTGTTTTTGATTTATTTTGCAAAATTTGCACATTTAAAATTAATTAATTAAATAAATTATTAATCTAATTAATATAGTTAATTAATTAAATAATTGAATTAATTTGAACAAATTCTAATCTTCTTATGTATTTACTTTTTTACCTCTTAAGTTATGTACGCTGCACAAATACAAAATCTTACAAGTATTTTAGTTTCAGCAGTAAATATTTTAGCACAGCTGAAATAAGACTAAACTAATTTATTTACATGTAACTTTTCAACTGTAATTAGCAGCAGCTTGTTTTAAGTCAATAATTCCTTAACATCAACAAAACATTTCTGGTTCCAATAGCAAATTATTTCACTTATTTACTTTCTAGTATATTATGTTTAATTTATTTCCTTTATTCCTTATTTACTTACATTTTTCCTCCATTATTTAACTTATTTTTTCCTTCTGAACTTTGCTAACTTACTTTTTGTTTATGTGTTTATTTCTCATTTGTACAAATGTACTTTACTTTATCAAATTACTTTGTTGATTCATCTACTTATGCTCTTGCATTCCTAATTATTTACCTTACTGCTCATTTCTTTTTTTTTAGTTCTTTCTCTTGCAATGTAACAATTTATTGATTATTTCCTTCCATCCATGCTTCCCTGTTTAATTATTTAAGCTATTGTCATTATTTGTAAGCACTTTTAAAAAAGAGGCTGATGTCTCAGTGAGTTAAATCTTCAACCTGTTTTCATGTTGATCTTATTTATTTTTATCTGAGCTTCTTTAAGTAAACATGCTGTTATTTATGGGACCGTCTCTCCTGCCGAAGCCTCAGCTGTTGCTCTCAGGAAGTCAATAAAACGTCTCCCTGAATCTTCCTAGAAATCCTCCCAGAGGTTTTAATTTTTTCTTTATTCTTTTCACTGCTGACTTATTCTTAACCATTTATTCCCTTCATGGAAAAAAAAAGAACAAACTGGTGAAAAGGGACTTTTTGACCCATCCGTCGATCACTTCCCTCCCCAAGGGCAAAGACGCTGCCTGGACTCTGCCCCTTAAAATTAAACATCATATCGTCAAATGGCCGCTCTCCATCTCCCCTCCTCCCTCCTGCTGGGAGTGACATTTTTCTCATTTTCCACATCATTACATTTGGCCTGACTTTATAGCCGCCCATCAGAGAAGGAGGCAGATCCCACCTTTGATTTCCTTCTCTCTCATTCTGGTACTTATCTGTTCATTTTTCCTCTCCACATGCTGCAGAACGAGTGTGAAGATGCAGATGAAGTGCTGTAAATGTACCTTGTAGAGTGCAGCCAGCGGCATGTCGTCCAGGTTCATAACTGCTGTTAATTCTGTTCTCTGCATGTGTTTCCACAAAGCGTGTTTACTGAGTCCTGTAAGGCTTCGCTGGAAGTCAAAGGGACAAATATTAGCACAAAATATTCAAATAATGGAAACAATAAACTACTTTATTCCAACAGAACGAGTTTCTAAACTCTCTTCAGACGGTTTGTATGAAAAACGAGTGAATCTCCGATAGAAAAAACTCCTGGTGCAGATCGCCTGCAGTTAGCACTAAGCTAACAGCCTCCTGCAGTTAGCACTAAGCTAACATCCTCCTGCAGTTAGCACTAAGCTAACAGCCTCCTGCACTTAGCTTGGGCTAACTTAGCTAACAACCAGGCTATTGATGTCACTGCACTGCAAAACACAACATCTTACAAAGTATTTTAAATCTTATTATCTACTACAAATATCTTAGCACAACTGAAGAAAAACAAAACTAACTTCCAAGTAACTTTTCACACACTGACTGAAAACTGACTTGTTTTCAGCCAGTAATTCCTTAATATTGATGAAAAGGTTCTGATTCCACCTGCAGATTACTTCACTTATAACAATACGTTTCCCCATATTACAAGTGAAATTTCTGCAGGTGGAACCAGTACTTTACTAAGGACAATATTAAGGAATTATAATAAGCTCCTATATTTTGCTGAAAAGTTACTTGTAAGTTAGTTTGTTTTATTTCAATTGTGCTAAGATATTTTTTCTAGAAACTAGACCAAAGATACTTGATAAGATTTAGTGTTTTTTTAATTTTTAGAGAAAAATATGAAACGTCTGTAAGAATTTATAGATTCTTACAGAAATTCTAATTTCTAATTCTAATTACACTTGAAATAAGACAAAACTAACTTTGTGTCTTTTTGGAATAGATGGATGGAACAACAGAAGGATGATAAAAGGAAGGATGAATTAAATGTGGTTACTTGAGTCGCTGCAAAGCTTACGGTGAAGAAGTGAATAAAATCTAGAAATAAAAATCTTTTTTTGTTTTTATCCAAACCTGGAAAACTCAGTAATCAAATCCATGCTACTGCAAACAGCACATAGAAACATATCCACTGTTTATTGTGATCTTCAATCAAATATTAATATGCAAATGTTTGTTTTTTTACAAACCTTTTCCTACTTGTCCAAATATTGAATATAAAGGAACTGCACACATATAACATGACTAACTGGTCATCAATCAATCTGGCAGTTAAAACCAAAAACTGGATGAAAACCTTTTACTGAAATCTTCTATAGTTATAGTTATAGTAGATTTGTGAAAATAAAAATATCACTTTATTAAAAATTTTCCAGTCTGATTCAAATGACTTTTACTCACTTGGTTCTTTTTAATGGTGAAGTTATTTATGCTGGTTTTAACCAATAAACATCAGCCCATTACTATTGCAGTAAAAAGCCCACCAGCCTACCATATCCAGGTCTTTAAAGTGCAGGTAATATTTCTTCACAGCCTGTTTGTACGTCTGGAACTGCAGGTGAGGACGAGAGTCTCCTCCAGCTCTTCCTGCCTCGCCGTCTGCTGGGTTTTCTGTCTCTCTTGCTTCCTGTTCTTCCTCTTCCTCACCTTTGTTTTGTCCTTCTTGTGCTTCATAAGGCTCCAGAGATGTGATGTAGGCAGGCTGAGGGAAAATAATTCAGAAAGCAAACTTTCTACAAACCTTTAAAACTTAGAAATCAAACATGGAAAGAGTTTTTTTCTAGAACTTACGAAACGTCTCACGGATGTTTTCTTGACAGAGCAGTTGGGCAGCGGTAAGATGGAGACAATCAGATCGCCGAGCGTGTCTGATGACATCACGGTGTGCAGCCAATCAGAGTAAGACAAGGACTGCAGCGACACAAACAGACCAATCCAGTCATTAAGATCAGCTTTTAATGGAGAAAACTAAATATCCTGAACTGAAGCTTTTATAAATGAAATTAAATTAAATTAAATGTCAAACTAATGTCTCTAGGCTCTTTACTATGCAAAGATGACATCTGCTGTTAGATGCTAACATGCTAGCTTTGTCCAACCAGAACAGTAATTCATATGGAATAAAGTTTAGCTCCTTTAATTTGATCCAAAATGTAAAGAAATAAAGTGCAACGCAGAAAAAACTGGGAAATGAAGGAGCTCCAGTTTCTAACTCAAGCTGCTTACGGTTAGTAGAAACTGTTGGCAGGAACACTGAGCCAATTTCCCATTTTAGGGGATTTCATTTAAAGTCTAAAAGTCATTTTTCTCAGCCAAACTAAAGTGGGCATGATGGGGTTACATTTTCTCTTCTTTATTCACATTTTAGACCATAAACTTTAATATATTTAGATTTTTATCCTCACTGCATGTGTCTCTTTCCTCGGTTTTCTCTAAAAAAACTACAGATTTCTACCTCATTTTAAAAGTCTGAAGTTTTTCTTTACTCTAAAACCCAAAAATAAATATAAAACTAGCATTTTTTTTAACATCCATAACATCTTTTCTGATGCAAATCCTCTTTGGAGGAAGGTCTCACTCACCCATGAAGACGTACTCCGAGGAATTGCAAAGTAGGAGCGCAGGAAGTGATCGACGTAATGAACTCCAACCGAACTCCTCCTAAAACAACATCACAAAACATGAAATCAGTTTCTACACTCAAAATCAGATTCCTTAGTTCTTTTTAGCCTATTTATATAATATGCATATCATGGTTTCTGGTGAATATAGAAGGATTAATAAAGTGGAAGTAACATAATGTCTGGAAACCCAAACATTTTTGCAAATTCTTCCCTATTTTCACATTTGACTTTTTTTCTGAACTCTTTTACTTGGAAAGAACCTAATAATCCCATATTCTGTATCCAAAGTAAATAAACTGTTCCTGTTATTTTTCCTGTTTCCAGCTAGTTGATCCTTTATTTACCTGAAGAAACTGAGTCTTTATAAATAGGTGAATAAATATGGATCCATCAAAGTAGATTTAGTGACTCAATTTGAAAAGATCTGAATTTTTTGAGCTCAAGCATTTTGAATTTTTGTCTAAAGGAACTTTAGCTGCAGCTTTAAATGTTTTATCATTTACTACTGGAGCAGAAATGACTTGGTTTGTTAAAAAGACACATGAACATGTTCATGATAATAACAAATAAACTATTTTGGCATCATGTATGAACATGCAATGATGAGTCTAATCCAGTGTTTCCACTGAAGCCGGGTTCTGCGCTGTCTTACGGTACGAAGGCAGATTCCTGGGCAACCAGAACCCCAGGTGAGTCCAGCGGCCAGCACAGCTCAGTGGTCAGGTGGCGTTTCTGGACCTTCACCATGTTACTGAGCCTCCTCAGATCCCACGTCTTCAGGCAGCGGTCCTCACCCGCTGATGTCAGCAAGTGTCTGTCAACAGTTCAGGAAATGAATGATTCATTTGGAAGAATCCACAATATTTGATTTATGCTGTGAAGTTTCACGTGGAATTCATCGTTTTTCTTCTCATTGATCAACTCTGCAAGCAGCGTCTGCCATAAACAACTGATGACACCGAAATCAATACGTTTTAATGCAAAGAGTGCAAAGAAAATCTGTTCACTTCAAAAAAACCTCTGAACAGAGAAAAGCGAAGCTCGACTCAGATTAACATAGCTCCATGTTCTTCATAGTCTTTGCAGTTTTACATTTTCTGTTCATTTCAATCCAACTAATATCCTGTTTTATTTTTAACATAAAACAAACTGCTGAATTAGTATTTTTTTAAGATAAAACTAATTAGTTGTAGATTTGTGCAGAGATAAATGGTGTTGCTCTGCTGTTAATGGTACCATTAATTATTCAGATGTTTCCATACTAACTGCAGCAATGCAACGTGAATACAAAGTTAGATTCGCTGGTGCAGAAGTCGGTCTCAATGTCTCAAACATCCAGATTTATTTAGTCTTTTCTGGAGTGATACTTTTCTAAGTAGAATTGCATTTCAGTATTTGTGAATTTCTCTAATTTAACTCCAAAAACATGTTTGTGGAACATTTTCCTGCTTGTATATTTTTTAGCAGAGCATATCTAACACATTGTAAAGAAAAGGCAGCCTGGGAAGCTGAACTACCTCAGCACAATGCTACTTAACACGCTAACGGCTGGCGACCAAAGCAGCCAATCGGGGGGCGCCATTCATTTTGCTAGGCACTGATTGGCTAAGGAAGACATTAGCTTCTGTGGTAGTGCTAAGATATTAAAGTATATTTGGTGTTTGAACAATTATAATAAGCAGCTCTAAGCATTTTTAAAGGGGATCTGACCTATTTGCTGATTTCAAAAGCATGAATACAGAAAATACATAATACCTATTAAAAAATATTATTATTATGGATGGATGGATGGATGGATGGATGAATGGATGGGTGGATGGATGGATGGATGGTGGATGGATGGATGGATGGATGGATGGATGGATGGATGGATGGATGGATGGATGGTGGATGGATGGATGATGATGGATGGATGGATGGATGGATGGGTGGATGGATGGACGGACGGACGGATGGATGAGCTCACCTGGACGCAGGGCAGAAGACCAGAGCTCTGACGGCGTTGTCGTGAGCGAGTATCGATCGGTACGGCAGGAGAGTCAGAGATCGGTCCGCCTCTCTGACTCGCAGCAGGGAAGATTTTGTACAAAGATCCCAGAGTCCAACAACACCTGGAAGGAGTGAAAAGGATTAAAAGAAACAAAAGGATGCAAAAGATGAAAAGATTTAATACCACAAAAAAGAAATGCATCAGCAATGGGGGGAGATCCAGGTTGTTTGTTTATCCTTCCAGAACCAGGAAAATCAATTCGTACCATCGTAGAATCCAACAGCCATTATGTTGTGTGGTTTTTGAGGAAGCCAGTCCATAGACAGAACTTGTCCACTTCTTCCTTCACGAGGAGCTTTGATGCAGCCCAGTTTTAGCGTTATCACGCCTCGCGCCTGCAGAAGATGAGTAGGAAGCAAAACGAAGCAGCTTCATGACTTTGTTTTCCTCCAACGTCACTCGGTGCTTTAAATGACAGACAGGCGCAGAAACAGGGCCTACCTTGTAAACTGGTGGTTTTTTATTGTTTCTTTCTGTGAGGACAGAAAAGCATCAACAAATATAGTTACATATTTACACTTTGAAATATTCTTAGACCTTTAAGATGCAAATTTACATTGTGAGAAAATATGAAATGTCATGTATGAAAAAAATCAAAATGCATCAAAATACTGAAGGTTAAAGTAAAAAAAACACTGTATGTTTGTGGCTTTTATGGCTCTAATCCAGCAGAGGATTTCTAAGTGATCATTGCTGCGTTTAATGGTTGGAGAAAAAAGGTATCAGGCTGTTCTGGATCATTAGTTTTCCTTCCTCCTCCGGTTTGGATTCAGATCAATATTGTCCCGTTAATTCACCCAAACTATCCATCACCTCTCCACAACCTGAGTAAAACACAAACTACTCCTTTACTGATCCAGCTTTAGATGGATGAGTGGGATGTCGACGTTGATGCACCATCAGAAAGAAAATGCTGTCATCTGGTTTTTAAAATAACAAGAATAATATAATAATTTACATCTTCAGGCCAAAATGTCAAACTTTACAAGCTCAGATTTTCAGATTTTTTAATATATTTTTTAAGGAAAAAGGTAAACAGATATATGAAATTTATAAAATAAATATTTGACCATCCTCCATTTAAAAATCCCAAAGGAGAGAAACTTCAAACCTTGATCTAAAAATATTCTGACATTAAAAACTGACCCAGAACTAAAGAATGTCAACGATTGTTTTCAGCGGAGAATAAAAAGCCGGTGCAAAGCGCAGCAGTTTGAGTCGAACCCCAGCCCAAAGTAAGTCCTCGATGAATGACAGCGCAGCGATACAAGACGACTCAGCTACAAGAGCTAAAATTCATAGCTTCCAACACTAACAACCCGCTCGGCGATGCATCTTTTTTGTCATTTCAATTATAGATCCTTGTCTGATGGAGAAAGGCGCCGTAAATTATGTGAGCTCCCAACAACACCTCACATTCTCACTGCTCATTGTCACCGCCTCACTCAGTCCTGCAGTTTTTAACGGCCTCCTCCTCTCAGTCATTGTGGCGACTGGATCGACAAAAGCCATTTACTATTATCTGTCACAAACAGAAGTGGGCTGCAGCTTGGAAGGACGGAGCAGAGACACTTATAGGTTCTGCTTAAACCCGGTTGGGTCAATTTTGGCCAGAAATGGCATCCAACCAGATCCATGTGAGATAACTTTCTGCATTTAAATGATGGATGTTTCACTGTAATTAAAGATGATCTACTCTGCTTCCACAGGTCAGGGTGGATTTGTGGGCGATACAAATCATGTTCATTGCATATCTTTTGCACAAAAGCATTCTTAGATAATGAGATTTTAGTCTAGTCAGCCTAGTTTGATCTGTTTTAGGGCCTCTTGTCACTTTAAATCCAGAAATGCTGCTGCTGGCCATGCCCCCCAACTCTACATTACAACCAGACATCTTTGAACAGCAGAAGTGGGACCTCCTGCCCAGCCAACAGTAATGCAGGAAGTGGTTTCTGGAAGGTAAGTCAGCAACTAAACACTTTCTTTTTCCAACAGCCATTGTACAGCGCAGTCAGCGGTAAAACCAGTTGAACAAACCTGCCAGAGCTCATCTTGGGTTGCTAGGTGATGGGCTGCTTTTGCTATGGTTGCTAGGTAACGGTCAGTTCCCATGGATTGTGTCTTACAATAGACAAGTTTTTGAAATGACATGCTTTCAAGACAACACAAAACATTAAGAGGGTGATTTTTGTAAGAACTGTTTTAAAAGCAGTTGAGAGACCTAAGATTTCTCTTTATTATTATTCTGGCTTATAGCACATAGAAAATAATCAATCCAAATTGATCTAGAAAGCCAAAGGTTTGGTTGGATTTAAAGTCAGACAGTGAGATAAAAATACAATGTTTTAGTTTCATCTGGATCTTAAAACTAAAACATACAAATCCCACGTTAAGAAACATGTAAATGTACATCTAAAGCTCTGAGTCTGCTTTAGTTGTCTGTTATGTTTTGCTGCTATTTTTTAATGTGAGCACCTGGAAACTGTTTAATCCAATAACTATAACCAGTGGTCGGAAACCGAACCCAATGATCCGTGACAAGAAAATAAAATGGAAACCAGGGGCTACAAAGCAGCAGAGAGGGTAAAAAAATTAAATGTCAGGTTTTATAGAGCTTTTTATGTCCAAATTCAGACTCGCGTATATTTCCTTTAGTGGTAAAACCGAGTCATATGTAATAGAGTCCAGCCTGAGACCAAGCAGTTAATTGCGTTTCCTTTAAGAACAAAAACATTTAAAATTTAAAACTCATCTTTTTTGCATCATTCTTACAATTATCCACTAATATAGATGAAACAGCTACTTTTGAAACAGTTTCTTTAATGTTTGTTAATCCTGCAAAAATGGGACAAAAAACCTTAAAATGTAGCTTTTATTGCAGCAGCATAATTACACAATGGATAATTTAGAAAATTCAAGGCTTTAATTTGAGTACATTTATCTACTGCTACACAAATAAACTTGACTTACTAAGAAATATGTTTAAATTTCCTTGGGAAATGACGATTTCTCTTAATTCCTCTTCAAAATAGGAAAGACATGAGAACACACTCCTCAAGAAAGGCAGATGAGTGACGATGTATAAAGTGACAATTACAAAGTTTAAAACTATTAGAAACCTGGAAGCTGTGGCTCACTGGTAAGATTAGCTGCCTTGCAGTCTAAAGGTTGTAGGTTCAAAGCTGGATCTTCTGTTGGGCAACACTGACACATTTCCACACTGATATTCACTTTTGTTGAGAATTAAAGCAAAATGTGACATTATAGAATCTCCAACCCTGAATGAAATGCTTCACATCTTATTTAAATCTGCTTAAATTGTTCCAATATATCGGCGCCAATGTCAATCAAGCTCATGTACTCGTTGCTAAATGTGCTAATGACAAAGAACTTATTGTTTCAGGAAAACTGCCGTCATCGGTGGCCATGCTAACTTGCTAACTTCATTAGAGCTTACCGAAGCGCGTCACATCGAGAGGTGATTGACAGCACTTAGACCCGCCTCCTGGCTCTGATTGGTTGTTTCAAAGGTAGCACTGGGAGAACGCAGAGGAGCTTGAATTTTCACAGATTACCTGTCTCCTGCTAAACAGTCAGGACATGGTGACAGTTTCAACAAATATGTAAAAAATATATACATATATATTTTATAAAAATTACATACTTAAGTTTTAACAGGGCTAATGATACTCTAACTATGTTAATATTTTAGTTAAAAACAGTTATGTCTTCCTGAATAACCGTAATCAAACTTTATTCTTTTATCTGCAGTAAAATATGAATTTAATATACTATCTGTGTAAAACCATTTATTTTCAAGTCTCTCTTGTCCTGAAATGCGATGATTCCAGACTGGTGTTGTGTTTAATCAGATTAGCGGCGGGGCAGACCCCTGACAGGAATAAAAAACACTAACTCACGCAGACACAAGCGCCATTCTGCATATGATGGATGCTGCAGATAAAGCGGTCATTAATTCACATGGCGTTCTACCAGCGGAGCCCCAGAGGCAGCAGACAGGACTGGACCACAGGTTCCACCATCGATAATCTCAGCAGGGACGCTGTTTTTTCACGAGATTTTTAAAACTATTCTCACCTTTAAAGCTGCATGGCACAAAAAGACGGAGTGCCCTGGAGGGCGTTGTCATTTTAGCTAAGATCTGCTCCAGTTAATGAGCTCCATGTCTGACATGATGGATAATCCAGCTGTTTGATTGATTAAATAATTATTGGGTTCATGTAGTTGCCTTTGGAAGCCTCTTGACATCACCTTCTTATATGGTTAAGCTATTCATCAATTTCTTCATCAACAAAAATGTTGGATAATTTCTCATAATTATTCTGATGTTTATGATTTCCTGAAGGAAAACTGCTTATCTTCATGATAAGTTTCAGTTTTAGGAAAATGGTGCAACGTTTCTTGATGCTCCAGCAGATCATGAATAAGGTTTGAGGCAACAAGCAGAAGAAGGTCTGCACTGACTGGTTCACATATTGCTTCTAATTAAACATTAGCCTAGTAAAGCAACCTTTTCCTGAGAAAAGGTAACATCAAAATCAAGTTCTGGCTCATGTTGAGTCAAATGTGAGTAAATCTTCTGCTTCCTGGAACATGTTTTTGCAGATCTAATGCGATTTATCCATTAGGTGTCACTCTGCAGTCCTGCAACAATTAAAGTGATGGCAGAGAGATTTAAGGCTGCAGTGAACCAACAGCACCCTCTGCTGGACACAGCAAATACTTCATTTTTTTTAACCTGCTTAGTGAAATAAAATGGCAATATGAGAATAAAGATATAAGACAATAAAATCATAATATTATCCGATTAAAGAAAAAAATGAAAATAAAGTCATAGTACCAAAATAAAAATCTAATAATACAAGAATAAACTTCTAATATTATGAGAAAAATCAAAATGTTCAGAATCTTGTGAAGTTATATTAATAAGGAAACACTTTTAACACTTCAGCATTCATTTATTGTCAGCAGCAAGACTTTGAAAAGGTTCTGCAAATCACTGTGTCTATTTCAAAGGAAGAACCACAAAAACCTGTTGAGCTGATCACATCAGAGCTTGATGACTACTGAGGATTTTTTCTCATTAAAATATAATTTTCTTGTAATATTACATAGTATTGTGTCTTTATTCAGCAAATATTAGTGTTGTAATTATAGAAAAATATTCTCTTGGTCTTGCCTTAATGCTCTTTTGTATGTAGTGGTTTTATGGATCATTTATTGGTATTCTGTTTCATCATGCAGAAATTAACATATAACAAATATTTAAAATTTTCCATTTCACTTTAAATAAGCAAACTATTCTGAAAGGTTTCACCTAATTAGGAACCATCCTGAGCAACAAAACCAAAGTCTTCCTGTCTGTGGGAGATGCTGTTTGACAATCTGAAGGCCGTGGGTTCAATTCCAGCTTCCACCCACCATTACGTCTACTTAGATGCTCTTTAAAAGAAAGCTAAAGGCAAAAACTTGAATCTCTCCAAATACTGACAAAAATCTTTTTGTCAGTGTTTGGACAAAAAACACTGACAAACACTGACATTTTCATGTGAAAAAATTCACATTTTGCACTTTTTTCTGCTTCCATTTGGGTTTTTACTGCTTCTACTAACAGTCCAAGTGTTTAACAGAACCACCCAGTTGCTTTTGTTGCAATGAGTTAATGTTTTCTGGTGTCTGGAAAATGAGTTGCTTCAAAAACAATCCAAATGTTACGTCTCAAATCAGTAGAGAAGCCCAGCCTGTTACCTAGCAACGCCAGCGGAACTCTGCCTGTCACCTAGCAACCCAAGCAGAATTCCAACATGTCACCTTTACATTGAAAAGAACATTTGAGTTAAGCAGGTCCTGGACAAGATATAGAGTCTTACCACAGTGTGTGAGTTTTGTGTTTGAGAGCAGAGCGTCAGGATGAGGCAGGCTGTAGATGGTGACCACACCGCTGGACGTAGCCACAGCCAGCAGACCCAGCCTGGCCAGGAAAGGAGCCTGAGGATGAAAGGAAAGATGAGACTGCATGTTTAAAAGGTATGTGAGTTTAGTTTACTTTATTTGGGATCAAGATTGAGCTGCAGCAATGCTACTGTTACAGTGATCCATACATCACTTCACGACAACACTAAAACAATTTTTAGAACATAAATGAAAACAAAACAACGAAAAAACAAGATGGAAGACAACATGGCAGAATCATTTTAGATTGAACAAATTATTAACTCGAGGATAAAAGATTTGGTTCACAATCAAGAATTGATATTGACATATTTTGAAATAAACTAAGTAGCTGAAAAATACACAACATGCTAATGATTTTGACCTTTCTGACAGAGTTAGGAAGCTCCCAGCCTCCTGCTGGGCACCACTTCAACTGCCAGATGAAGCCTTTATCCTGAGCCAAACCGTAAACCAGGGAGGGCTGGGAGTCTGGTCTGCACGGGATTTACACAAAGAAAAATCAATCAGTCTATATTTACAGATGAATAATCAACAGTAAATTGATTTCAGTTCAGTCTGGATGTATTTATAATCACCTCGTGTTGTACTCCAGTTTGCCACAGTCCCACAGCTGGACCAGTCCGGGTTCTGAGTAGGTCTGGTTCACATAGTGAAGGTCGTCCATCCCTCGATGGCAAGCCAGAGCCATGTACTGGGAGGCCGGAGCGCCGTCCGGGGTGGGACACCACTCCAGGGCCCAGACGGGTCCACCAGCAAACAGAAACATGTCCCAGCGGCCCGGGTGAGCTTCCATCGCCTCAAACCTGACAGGTTCAGCAACAACATTTACAATATAACTCAGCATTTACTCAATCTTTCATCTCTTAAACCCCAGAATAAACAGAACAGCTCGTCAGTCTCACCTGCTGAGCCTCAGCAGAGGCGTCTCTTCCTTTAGGTTGTCTCTGGACACTTTGAAGGCAGCAGACTCCAGTTCTTGAGGAAGGTATTTTTCTAATTCACTGAAAAATTAATGAATTAGATTTTTGACTGAATAGGCTCATGCTATATGACAGGAGAGACAATTTCCACATTAACATGGTCTGCTAACCTCCATCCTTTGGTTGATTAAAACATGTACAAATTGTCTAATTGAGAATTTACTTAATTATTTACAGACCCTGCAATTAACTCCATTAAAACTAGTTTTTTATTATTGCAAGTAAATAATTCAAACAGATGAAAATAAACTACTTTTCTGGGACAGGCTCCCAGCTGTTAGTGGAAGGAACCCATTCTGGAAACACCCAGCTGCTGTAGTTCTCTTCCCGGCTGGAAACACAGGAAATAACAAAATAACAGCTTTAGTAAAAAAACAAAAACAAATTGTATTTCTAGCTGCATCAGTAGACTTTCTTTCTATTCATTTTGTGATTGAAGTAAAAACACTAAAGTTTGAAAGACGATGAGAAGATCCTACAATTTTTTTGTCATCTCAGCAGAATCCAGAATCGTTCTTATGACACCGACGTCGATTCCGTTGTGAGGTTTGCCATTTGGGCTCCTCTGCTGCGGAAGATAAACAATCAAGATGAGTTTTTCACATAATTCACCAAAAGAGATTATTTTATTGATAATCGTCATCTGTTTCCATGAAGTAAAATTAATAATATCAGCAATATTTAGACAAAGTATCAATTTCTGACTTTATTTCAATGTCAAATGAAAGTAAATATTAACTAATGAATGGGTACTATCTAAACAATTAAAATGACAATGTAAAACTCAGCATATTTAAAGAAATAAATATTAGGTATCATCTTACTTGGTGAAAAATTGGATGAAATTTCTCTTGTTCCCCAAAATCTGATTCAGCATCTGACACTTCTTGATATTCCTCTTCCTCATCGGCTTCTTCGTCTTCCATATTTGGCACGAAGTCTTTCTCAACATCATCAACTTTTCTCTTTCGACCTTGAGTGCAGACATAAATTCACAAAATGTAGCTTCATGCAAAGTTGCCATTTTTTCTTCACATTTGTTATACATTTTTGGGAACCAGACTTTCTATTTATGCACACATTAATTCACATTTTTTAGTTTCTTTAACTTGTAGCTGTTGGTCAAACAGATGGTAAAACAGAAGCTATGATGTATGACGGAGGCGTCCGCTGTACCTTTTCTCTGTTTCTGTTCGGATTCTTCGTCTTCGTGCCGCTTGGAGCCGAGTTCATCTCTGGGGTGAGAGAAAACCTCTTTGGCTAAAAGCTGGAGGTACTTCAGCGCCCTGCAAGATTTTAGGTTGAGTATTAAACTCTGCAGAGATTATATTTTTACAGTAACATGTCGTGGATCACATAATCAGTTGTTACCAAGAAATGCTAATAGACAGAGTAATAGGCGGAGAGATGTTGGAGTAGGGGATATGATCCATGGAGCCTCCCTTTCAAATCCTTGGGGATTTGACAGGTATTATTTCTGCTTTTGGGATGCTAAGTAGCTGCTCACGCTTGTAAAAACACCTTGCTGCCAAGGTTACACGATGTAACAAATGAAGTTTAATGAAAAAAGTAAGAGTGAAAATCCTACCAGCTACACAGCATCCAAAACTAGAAGCAGTGGTCTTTAAAACATGCAACACCTTAACCCAAAATAATTAGAAATAAAAGAGCACAAAAAGAACAATCAGAACTAAGGTAACACTCCATGTTTTAGTTATTTTCTCTGGTAGTCTCTGAAAGCTTTTAAAAATTGTGTCTACCGTAGTGACATTATGTGACTTACGCTTTAGCAGCTCCTCTCCGGCGACGGCCCCCAGCCTGGACCTCCTCATCGGGTTCAGCAGGAGGATCTGGTTGCTCTTCATCTGGTCGGCCTCTAACTTCCTCTACAGGCTTCTTTTTGACATACTTTCTTTTTGGCTTCAGTGACCCATTTTCCTGCTGGACAGGATTTTCTACAACACCGCCTCCAGTTTCCTCAGTCGACAGGTCCTCAGCAGCAGAGGCAGGTTCTGCAGGCTGTGTTTTTTTGGGTCTTTTTGGTTTTCTAGGAGTTATTACTGTGTCAACAGAGTCTGCAGGGCTTGTTTGTGGTGATTCTTTTTCTCCATTTGTGGTCTGTTGTTTAGGTGTTTTAGTTTTTCTCTGTTTTGTGGGAGTCTTTCGAGAGGTTGCTCCTTTCCCCACTGACTTTCGAGTGGATTTCTGCTTGATGCTTTTAACAACATCCATGTCATCGGTTTCAAAATCAGCATATTTAGAGTTTTTTTTCCGTTGTCGTCCTCTTGAGCTAGAAGATAAATGAATATCCTGCTGTGATGGCGTATCCAGCCCTGCAAGGACAGATTGAATTATTTTACAGTGCTTTGCAAAGCAATTTTTCCAAAAAAAAAAAACATTAAAAAAAATCTGAACGGTGAGCTCTCCACAAGCAAAAGGGTGAAAAACTGACATTTTCATCACAGTGTTCACACCCATTCCAATTGTAAAACAATGATAGCAGCATCATGATGGAGGGATGATTTTCCTCAGCAGGTCAGAGAACAAAATTAGCAAAGAATAAATCCCTCTTATTAACTTTTCCTTAATTTTATTAACTCAGAAGCGAAATGTTGTTTGTGAAATTGAACTGTTCTAATTTGACAGTAAAGCATTACAAACACTTTCAATTGTCTAGAAAATGTTTTATGCATCAGCAAATTAAGACTTTTTTCAAAATCCAGTAAAAGCGTGATTTCATGACACTTGAAATAACCAACAAATGTCGCTTTCCAGTTATTTGAGATACTGATATAGCACTGATGACGTATTTGCTATTATATTTGATATATTATGTGAAGTCTAAGGTAAGAAGCGAAAATAGATGTTCAAAACATTCTCCCTCCCATCTGACAAATTTTATGTCATTCAATATTTGTAAAATTACAAATAGACTATAAAAAGCGTATACTTTAAAAAGCATATATACTTTTGCTTCTGCTTATTAAAATCCAATTAAAATGCATTAACCTTTGTGGTTATAATGCGAAAACAGTTCGAGGAGTGCGAGATAGTGTATTTCAATAGAAATAAATCAGAAACTAAAACATTTTTTTGGAAAGAAAGTTGTTTTTAAACGCATTATGTGTCTAAAACATATGAGGTGTGTTTTTTGCAAACCTTGTCCAGAGTCAGCGGGCTCCATTGGCTCCAAGTTATTAATGTGAAGGTTGTCCTGCAATATGCTTCGTCATCTATGGGACATTGTTCAACTTCCACCAACTGTACATTGGATGAGAGTATGATGATTCAGTAATATTACATAATTTCTTTAGTTTGCATTTAAGAAATTTTCGGAACAATTGGAAATAACTTCGATGAGTTTAAGCAGAAAGCAATTCACTGCAGATATAATGAAGATGTCATTCAATCCGAATTGCATCCGATTCAGAAAAAGTAAAGGACTAGTTCGCGGTTTAATATATAAAAATATAGAAAACTAATATTAGTTTATCAATTTCAAATCCCAATTTAGAGTTAAATGTAGTACAGACCTAGAAAAGCAATAAAATAGACATTTAATGAAGATAAGAACCAGATGCTAACTCTGGCGTTATGGAGACACGCTGTCACTATGTACACCAGAGTCCATTGAAAAAAATGATAGTTTACGTTTACTAAGTAATAGCAGAGTTCATACTATAAATTAACAAATAAAAAGCAACACGCTGCATTGTATCACGTTTCCCATTGTTTCGGTACAGTTTTATTCTCAAAATAAATAAAACAGAAAGTTGTTTCAGTTATAAAAATTGGTTGTTTTCCTAGCATGTCAGCGCCTTTGAGCCTCGCATTTTGGCTAACACACGGCTAAGCTAACGGGCTAATATAGTAGTTGCGTGTTGTGCTACTTTCACCACGATACTATGGAAATTAGGACATAACCAGTGACTGCCGCTATTAAAACCTAATCGTGAGAGACTCTTGGACTTCCACCCCGGTGGCAAAGCCGGGAATCCCTCGTACCAAACTCGGGATACCGGACACCGACAACACGGGATCGAATCCCGAGCGCAGCTCTCGGGAACAAACAGGTGGATGATGATACACTAAGCAGGGCCAAAACTGTTGTAAAATATACACCACCTACTATTTAATCAGAAAGAAAAAACTGTAAATACCTCCAGTGTCGGTCCCGCTGTATCTGATAAACCAAACCTACAAGATCCTTACATCAGACCGCCATGTTAATGTACAGGCATGGTGATCCACACCTCCCCCTGTCAGGACAAAGTGGAATTACAAGGGGTTTGTTTTCACATCACTGGTGCCCAAAGGTTGTAGCACTTCTAGTATAAAAAACTGATTATTACTACTGCTGTTGCAAAGTTTCATACATATAGCATATTGGATTTTGAGGAATTTCCAAGTCAAGGGGCCATTTCATTTTTTTCCTGGTGATTATATCAAAGATTATATAAATAGCCAACTTGAAGGAGGGTAGTCTTATATTTGTACAGCTTCAACTAATAAATTAGGCTTAAAATGACTAAATTGCAGAATCAAATATTTTCCTTATATCTGTAAGAATTTGAACAATTATTATTTTTCACTTTACCACAGGACCTCACTAAAACATTTTTTGTTGTTACAATAAAGAGAACATGGCCAATATCTCTCAAAATGCGAGTTTTCAAGATCAAGAATCCAATCTGTGAAATGAAAAAATCAGAAGGTCACAGAAAATGAAAGAGGGGAAAAAGTTAACTTTTAACAGAGAATGTGTTGTATATAAAAGTCAAAATGATTTTGTGTTTCAAACATGTCTTTTTGAAACACAAACATTGAAGATGCTCAGTGGGAATCTCTTAAACAAATTCATTCAAGACTTGATTCTTTAGTTTGGGTTGAAAAGGAATGTGCAAAAGGCAGAAAACAAGAAAAATACATTAACATTTCATCAGATGAAAAAAATATATCTGTTCAACATTAGAGCTAGAAATAAGTGAAATAAACATGTCTAACAACATGGATGTAAATCGCAGAGCACATGAACATTCATCTAATCTATCAATATCAGGAATACATTAGGAGACAGTAACAAATCTGCAAACAGGACATTTTAAATTATTTTTCCCTTCATCAGTTGACAAAATGTATTCATGCAGCCTAAATGTTTTTGTGGTTTGTGTTTAAAATAACAGATTTTCTGCTGTGTGTGAACATTATGTGGCTTTAGACTTCATCTCATATTAGGACAGCTTGAATAGAGGAAACCAATTATATTTAATCTCTTTTTGTGCTTTTGTCACTGAAAATATTGAAGACTAAAACGTTTTTTTTTGTTATTAAGATCCACACAAACAGAAGTATAACATTAGTTGGGGATGAAAAGTTTGAAAAGTCTATTTTACACATAAGAGAAAATGATTTGACTTTTAGAAACACAGTTACTGAGTTGGTGTGCTTCTCTAATATTTCTCCTGTCTTTCATCTGACGAAGCCACAGATGTTAAAACAAAATGAGGTTAGACAGATCAAACTTATGAGGCACAAAGTGATGTCAGAGAGAACAAAGTACGTTCTCAAATAAAATATACTGACATCCTCACGTTGTGTTTAACTAACTTTACTTTCCACGGTTAACAACAAAGACAGGAAGGTTTTAAAAGAATTAGACATTAAAAATCTGTGAAAATGTCCAGATAAATGTTGTGACCATAGTGTTAAGTCCAAATCTTCATGCTATATGTCCATCAGCTCAAAGTTTTATTTGTAGTCCACTTCCTGTTGTCGTCTCATCTTTAGTAGGAGCAGCCGTCTGTTGCATCATTTATTTTAGCAGCTGATGCAGGATCTGTCAGGCTTTTCTCCATCATTTTGCAGAGTCAGCACGCGGCTCCATGATGTCAGGCCGTTTCAGGTTCCACTGGTCGATCTGGCGCTGCGTGCCATGAAGCCCGGCTTCCATGTCACTGCTACCGAACCCGAAGCAGTCCGTCGGTTTCCTGTCCACCAGCTCGGTTTCTCCCTTAATCCTCCCTTTGACCTCCATTATCTCATCGCTGTTCTCCTCTGATTTGATCGTGTCCACCATGTGCATGTCGATGTGTTCCGGTCCCAGCACGGCTTCCTTGCGGTCCATGTCCAACCACACCGGTCCCGCTGGAGGTTCTAGGGAAGTGTAGTGGAGCTCTGACTCATCTTGTGAGTGGAGGTTCTGCTGCTCCAGGTGGAGGAAGTGGGTTTGGTGCTGCAGGTGATGAAGAGGCTGCAGTGGATGCTGCAGGGGCTGCTGATGGTGGTGATGATGATGAGGGTAGTGGTGATGCTGCTGCTGGTGCAGGTGGTGGTAGTGGTACTGGTCAACAGTTTGCTTGTTTGCATGGACTGACTCTTTTGGTTGGTTTTTGAGGAACTTCTCAAACTTCTTGGAGGCTTTTTTGTTTGTTACAAACCAGTCCTGTTAAGACATAAAGAGAAGATAAAAGTGAAAACAAAATGTTTAAGTAAAGCAACTAGGGATGGAAGCAATTACTATTAATTGTCGACTATTATCAGCATCTGCAATAAGTCTGAAGAATTCTAAATGGATATGAATTACAACATTTATTTCCATTTGGAATCAGTAAAGTATTTTTAATTTTGAATCGACATTGATATAGAATTTTATTGGATTAAAATTAGTCCCAAACGATTGAATATCCTTTAAGCCTTCTTATAGTGTTGTAGTTTGGCCGCCATCCAGCAGAGGGCACCGCTGGTCACCCTAGTTATAGAAATTAAAGATGGCGGCTAACCTAGAACGGCGAAAAGAGACCAAGCAGAGTTCGATGCGGGATGCAAAATGCGTTTAAGCGGCTCTGTTTTAAATAAACACTCAACAAGTTCCTTAAGTTTCACTTTAATCGTGCTGATTCTCCCGACCTGCGAGATGGAGCAGCTTGTTCAGCTGCTGGGGAAAAAAACACTGTGCCTATAAGCAGCGTTGGTTTTGAGATTTGTGATGAGTTAATTCGCAAAGTTGTAACCTCACTTTAAGAGCAACTACACGGTATTTCTGTATGAACATATCTCTGTTCGTGAGGTATTAATATTTTCACATTTTGTTCTATTCATCTTTTATTTTTCTATTCAGCAATCTAACAGTGAGAAAACCACAACTTTCTGTTTATTCAGTTAGTATTTTATACAGCTGACACAAAATAATGTTAACATTTCATTATGTTTTTTTTATTAATTCATCATACTATGAAAGATTTTGAGGTTTGTATTATGGAAGGCCTTTTGAATACATAAAAAACTCAGGTTTTAAGAAAATGTCTGCTTGGCTCATTAATTTGACCAACTTTAGTTGATAATTAGCATCACTAAAGCTTCTCAGTTTGTTGGATTTTACTTGATGTCATCTGCTTCCTGCAGTGAGCAGTTCACCCAGAAGAGATGCTTTTCTTAAAGAAACAAGATACATATTTTTTTTGAAACTAATTCTCAAAAATAAAAATATGTACATGACCGTAGTTTTATTCTGAAATAAAATCTTTTCTGAACTCGTCCGAGCTTATCAACTGATACAGTAAAATAAATTAATACAGTGGAGTCATCAGCATAAAGCGTGACTATAATGGGATAAAAAGAATATCCAAAGCAAGAAACTTGGTCATTTATTGTTACCTGTGAGTGGACTGAGTTTATGTGATATTTCACTCCACTTTCAGAATTAAACTCCTTGTTGCAGATCAAACATCTGTATTTTCCAGCTTCAAATTCACCCTGAAAAAAGACCAAAACAAACCTTAAAGTAAGAATATTTTCACATAAATAAGTTATTAAATACACTAAACAATTGCTCTTACACCTGTTACTTCTTAATTCAGAGTTTATGTCTTTATTACAGGATATAAAAAATAGAGAGTGCAGGAAAACATGTTGGTTTGATATATTTAATTTATTCCAAGATTTAACTGCATTTGTTGGAAATGATCTTTCTAGACACAGAACAGCTGATGTACCTTTGTGCACAGTCCCAGGTGAGCCTTCAGCCCAGACACACTGGTGTATGTGCAGTCACAACCCTGAGGGAAGAACATCACATGAGTTTCACTTTACTGATACTGAAACCTTGTATTTTTTAAGTTGGTATAGCGAAAGTAGAAAAAAATAAACATTTTGAAGTGTAAATCCAAAGGTCTGCTAGAAATTCATGGTGATTTTTCTATGAATGGCGGAACTCTGAGTTTAAATGAATAAAAATCAAATAGTATTTTTAAAAAAACACCACATGAAGATATGCCTTTAATACGAGGTGCAATGTCTGTAAAACGTGTACAATATACTCAGAAAACAATTTTTTGGTGCTATTGCCTCTGTAAACGCTTTCTATTGCCTGGTTAAGGCTATAAGGCAAGTCAAGGCTGGCAACCCCAGCTTGAAATAGACTGCAAATAAATCATTAACTTCATTTTAAATCCGATAAACTGTTCAGGTCTAAAAATGTCAAATAAAAGTGTGTCCTACCTGGTTAGGGCAGTGAACTTTCCTCTGCAGCTTCACCTCATTCTTCCACTTCCTCAGCACCTCCTGGCTGAACGCCGGCAGGCCAGGTCGGGCGTATTTCAACTGGAAATGACAACAAAATGAACAAATTAAAGCCCAGGAGTTTCCATTGAACCAATTTTTGTCATCAATAACATTCTTCATGCCTTCTTGTCGTCAGGCACAAGGTCCGACTGAAACTTCCTCTTGGGCCAGTCCTTTGGCAGTTCATTGTTGGCGATCTCAGCCAGGTGGAAGTTGGCCACCTGTGCAGAGGCGCGCTGCACTCTGCCGCTGGACGTTCGCTCTGGGTTGGCCTCCCTGTGGGCCTTCAGGGCCTCGTCCTCTTCAGGCTTCTGGGGCGTCTGGAAGGAACGAGTGGAAGTCTTGATCAAAATGCAACATTAGCAGTCGGTTTCTAGCTAATTAATACAACTAGAAGTGACAAATTACTGTAGATGTGTAAAGTCAGCTTACAGGAGGAGCGTGCTCTGACTTCAGGTGGTACTCCAGACCGGCCTTGGATTTGTACGCTTTCCCACAGTGGGAGCAATTCAGCAGCAACTTCTCCAGCTCAGACTCTTCCTTCCCACACTTCTTCGTGTGGTACACATAGCCCATGATGCTGGTGAAGGCAGCAGTGCAGCCCTGGGAAATAAAAGGTAGCTGTGAGTCTTTTATGGTTTTAAAACAGACCAAACTGTAATGTGATCAACGCCTCACTTCTTTAGAGCATTTCAGTTTGCCGAGTCTCTTCAGGATTTTACGCAGCTTGTCTTTGATGGCCCGGTCGTCGAGGCCCTTGGTGTCATCAGCTGATGGCTTTCAAGATAAGAAAGCTAGTGTCAGCATTCTGGCATTGCAGATATTACAGCAGTTTTATAAATAACACCTGTTGCACACGATGTACAAATTATAAATGATTAAATCAAACATTTAAAACTCCAGCAAATGAAACAAAAACAAGCATAAATGCTGTTTTTTAAGCAACAGAACAGTAACAGTTTTACTTTACAATTCAGTGTTTTTACTTTGAAGGCCTAAAATACACAATAAGTCAAGACAACATCAGGTTTTACTGTTGGAAAGTTGTGGGTTATGCTCTGCAAAATAGCCAGCATCCCTGCTAACACTAGGAGAAATAAAGATAAATAATGATCTTACCAGGTTGCTGTGGTCAGCCATGATATGATACTTCATCCCGGTGGAGGATTTAAGCTGCTTCCCGCAGTGCTGACAGGTAAAAGGTTGCTGCAGATCGACAAGGCATTTTTAACAAGTTTAATACTTCACACCAAACACTTAAGGCATAGATAGGGTTATACCTCACATGATCTTTCTTAGGAGTGTATTTTATATGGTAGACTAACACAAATTGGTGCATCACGTTAAAGTGGGAGGAAAATAAAGTTAAAAAACTGAAAGGTGCGTCATACATTTCTGTAAAGACTTCAGTGGTTTGTAAGAGAACATTATTGGTTATAAATCATCAGAAAAAATTAGGTCAGGGCAGTTGTGGAGAAATTTAAAGAAGGTAACTTTTCAGGGTGTAGAGCCTCACCAGTCTGCAGTTCTCCATGTGTTTCTTCAGCCCCTCCACAGTTTTCCTGCTCACACTTTTACATTTGGGACACGTCACTCTCCCTTTGGCCACAATCTGGAGCTGCCAGCGCTCCTCTTGGCTTCCTGGAGACGGAGCACAGCAAGAATAACAATAAAGTTTTACTATCAGAAACCTAAATATCTGAATATCAAACCAACAGATTATCTGGGTATCCAGTGAATAAACAGTAGGAATGTTTTGGATAATTTTACACAAACATTTAAGGATCAAGTTTATTTGTCAAACTGAAGGACTATTTCCTGGATCCAGTTGAACTTGAATGTGCAGGTGACATTTAGTTTTAATAATCAATAAAACTGAAATTAGATTGTTTTTAATGAAGCTGTTCTCACCTGGAGGGTAGGTTGGAGGCTCCTTCTTGATTGGAAGAATGATGGGTTTCTGATCTTCATTCATTTGGACAGTTGAGCTCCTACTAACACTGACTGCATCTAAACATCGAGATACATACAATAAGTTTTGTCATTACTGCATCAGATTTATGATTTAATGTGTTTTCAACTGAATCCAAATCAGATTTTCACTCTGTAAACGTTGAACCTGTTGGACACAACGGAGACCTACAGGACATGCTGCCCTCTGGTGGTGGAAGGAAGTTATTGACAGCAGGGCTTGGCTCCACTTCTGCTCTCTGGACCTTCTTCATGTTCATGTCTTCGAAATATAATACAAAAATAACCTTAGCTAACAAGCTAGCTCTTGTTGGATATGAGAAACATGTTCTAGTGATTACCGGGCCTCCAGATGTTTCCTCGCTCCCTGTTTGAGTCGCTCCAGACTGGCTCATCCTGACTTCGGCCATTTCCCCACATTTGCTCTGGTCCGCCGGAGGATCCGTCTCTTCCTGGATCCCTTCCACCATTCCAGGTCTGATCCTGGCTTTGGTTTCTCCCTGCACCCCATCCAGACTCGGGACTTTGCTCCTGGCTCGTGATCCAAGCCTGATCCGGTCCAGGATGGGCTCTATCTCTGTCAGGAATCCATGTTTGGGGTTCTTCCCTGCCTGGAGTCCAGGCTTCAGGGCCTCTCTCCCTGCTGGAGCTCCAGGTCTGTTCCTCAGGCTGCGGCTGCTCCCGGCTCGCCTCCGATCCTTCAGGCCAAACGTCCTTCCCCATCTCTCTTGGAGGCATGTTTACGGACCTCTGATCCGAGCCGTTGGCCAGGCCACCTGATGACATCACAAGGCTGCTGGTGGTCGGATAATCCTCAGATCCCAAGGAAACATTCTGGAGGTTCTCATACCTGTTATGAAAGCAAAATTCATAACAGGTATGAACCCGTTACCTCTCACAAGGTAACGGGTTCTCATTTTTTAGTAAAAGGTGACATATTATCCCTCCTTGAACAGGTTAGGAAATGTCTATAGGCTATACAAAACATTATATTACTTTTTTGCACAAAATCATTCTTAGATAATGACATTTTAGTCCACTCAGGTGCCTAATTTGATCTTTCAGAATGAGCTGTCACTGTCACTTTAAATCCAAATAAGCTGCTGCTGGCCACGCCCCCCCCAACTAATCAATTACTAACCAATGTGTTATTATGCAACTGTACATCTTTGAAAAGCAGATTTGGAGCCTCCTACACAACCAATAAGAATGCAGCACGTGGTTTCTGAATAAGTCAACAAAACATTTGACATGTTCAGCAGCCATTGTACAGCTGAGCAAATGTGCTGGAACTCTGCTCGGGTTGCTAAGTAATAAGCTGGATTTCCGCTGGAGTTTCTGTGTAGGTAACAGGTTGAGTTATTTTTAGAAGCAGTAGAGACCCAAATGGAAGCAAAAAAAAAAGTTCAAAATGTGAATTTTGCAACATAGGTCCTCTTTAAGGGAGCTAATTTTTCATTAACACTTTAGCATGTTTGCTAGTTCTGAAATTTCTCTTGTGCATAAATTCTAAAATGCCCATTTACTTGGCTATTTTGCAAACTTTCACTTGAAAAAAGTTCGACATCTGTGCTGAAACTTTGGTCATTGACTTTTCAAAATTCCTGAAATTGTTCAGCATTTATATTCAGGCTCTTTTTATGAAGTGGGTGAACTCTGTTTACACATTAATTATATTAAATATCTTATATAAGATGCATAAATTAAGTGTTATTATATCTTCTCCCTTTCTCCACCTGTGATAAAGTGCAACAGATTCTGTACCCAGGATGCAACTCAAGCCCTTTTTGTGGTATGAGAGAAAAACACCTGATGTGTTTAGCTGTGGCTCATCGATTGGTGCTCAGTTTCTAACCACATAAACTTGAACTGTTTTAGTAAAACAGGCTGAATAGGTGATGAGTAATTAATATAATCTGTGTCAGAAAAAAATAAATACTTGCAAAAATTCACTTGCATTTGCTATCTGGCTAAATTACCTTTTTTTGCTGCAAGTTCTTTTCATCTTTACATCGTTTTGATCTTGAGTCTCTTCATCCTGCAAAAAACAGGAACAGGACTGTTAGGATGAAGCCTGGACAGTCAGACAAACTCATAAATCAGAACTTTCAACATAAATAAGATAATATAGAAAAAGCTGCAGGATTCAATTGTTTGTCTTTCTTACCTCTGGATACTCAAACGTATTTAGTTCACCTTTACTGTCAGGAAACCTTTGGGGCGCTGATGTTTAAAAACACAACGTAAGTTCAGTTAGCTGGACAAAATGTGGGAATGCAAAAATAAATTCCGTCTTTGTCTCTGTACCTGGACCTGGATGTGAACTTCTGGCTTGTGATTGGACAGGTTTCCTTTTCCTCGGCACATACAAAGGTGACATGTCCCCTCCGATGTGGGCGGGGTCCATAGTAGGAGAGCCAACCCCTCCACTGAAGAAATCAGCACTGCACATAGAAATAATGAAAGAAACATTCATGGAATTCAATTGTTATTATCCGAAATATTCCAGGAAAATTTATATTTTCATGTAAAATTAAGTTAAATTTCTATTTTGAAATTAAGTCAGATATTTTTTACATTGTTTTGCAATTTTTACAGAAAGGTACTTTGTGTAAAACAACTAAATAATAATAATGCATTATTGTGAGAGAACATAAAGTTGGCAAAAGAAAGGAAAACTCAATAAAATAGGAATAATTTTTATATCAGTTTTATTTATTTAATTCCTTATACAATACTAGTAATAATAAAAACAAATATAAATTAAATAATCAATAAGGAGTGAGAAGAAAGAAAAGGATCAAGTTGAAACAGTTGAAAGGAAAATATAATAAATCAAGTTCAAGGACAGAACCTTGAGGATCTCCATCTGTAAACAAACTAAATAAACTAGTTTTCTATCAATCTTTAAATAATTTAAAACAAACAAACCCTAAATTAATAAGATATTCATTAATCATCCCTATGTGATTAGCAGGATTGTGATGCACCTTTATATTAAAAAATTACATTATGAAAAGTTTGTTTGGAGTATAAAAATATTTAATTACAAAAATAAAATAGAAAGAAGAAATGTTTTAATGTCTTGACATTTGATTTTTCATCATATAAATTTAAACTGATCTTGATTTAAAATCTCTGTTTCTTTTGAACTGTGAATCTGCATTTCAACAGGAATGCTGAATGACACTAATGAGGTGCATAAAGTTTTAGAAAATACTCACTATTCATGGTTATAAAAGTTAATTAATCAAATTATTCCCTCAGAATATTAATTTTTTTATTATTATTTCAGAAATTACATTCGTATGTACATTTCGTAGAGTTAAGAAGGCGTAAAATTTCTTTCAGAAAAAGTTGTGATGGATGATCTGATGATTCACTTTCAGCTCCTGTTGTGTTTACACTCTGCATTTGCATCCCATCTGACATGTGGGCCGTTTGGATGGATGTGCGCATATGAGGCCAGTCTGCTCCTTCTCAACCACACTGACATAAGAATGTAAAAGAAAATGGTAAAAAATGTAAGATAAATTTTAAAAAGTGAATTGTATTACACTAAACCTGCAAATAAAGGGACATTTTTGCTGAGCTGGGAATAAAAAATGATCCCTGCCACCACCATCTGTGTCTGGGTGGATAAAAGAGAGAAAAAACAAAAAGGTTTGGATTTCAGACGACGAAAACCAGTAAAGCAGAGCTTGTGTCAGATATCCGATAAGCGTTTTCCCCCCACACTGAGGCTCCAGTCCTGACCGCCTTTCATTGTTTCTTAACGGGGTAAGAAATACCAGAGAGCCTACCGTCCTACAGCCCGGTCCCTCTGCAAGGACGGCCAGCCTCCATGTCCTCCAGCCCGGCCTCCTCTGTCGCCTTTTCCCCGGCAGAGCAGCAGCCAGGCGGGCTAGCATCAAGGACAGGCCCAGTCCCTTGGATGAACACGGAGAAAACCTAAAGCTGTGGCTGCACCTACATATGGACCAGCGCACTCACACGTAAAATACAGCAGCCACTGGATGCGTGTGTTGTTGAGCGGAACGCCCTCCTCCTGCTGGAGAGAACAAATAAGACCCGCATCTGCTGCTGCGTTCAGGGCCTGCGGGACATACCGCAATGCAAACCCTACGAGGAGGATTACTGAAATAAGAGAAAACAATTCTGACTTTTCATCTCTGAATTCTACGGAGCCCCTAAGGGGACATGGAGAAAAAAAAAGGAAAGAAATCCCGACTTATTATCTCGAGATCCCGACTTTTTTTTTTTTTTCGCGGGATCTCGAGAAACTAAGTCGGGATCTCGGGATCTCGAGATAAAAAGTCGGGATCTCGAGATCTCGACTTAGTTACTCGGGATCTCGAGAAAGTAAGTCGGGATTTTGTTCCTTTTTTTTTTCTCCATGTCCCCTTAGGGGGTCCGTAGAATTCTGACTTTTGATCTCAGAAAATTAAAGTCAAATTAAAAAAAAATAAAAAAAAATCTGAATTGTGAGTTTTAGTTTAGTTCCTACGGAGCCCCTTAGGGGACATGGAGGAAAAAAAAGGAACGAAATCCCGACTTACTTTCTCGAGATCCCGAGAAACTACGTCGAGATCTCGAGATAATAAGTCGGGATTTTGTTCCTTTTTTTTTCTCCATGTCCCCTTAGGGGCTCCGTAAGTTCCTGTTAAAGCACCAGACCTTCATGTTAAGTGGTTTCTGCAAAATTAGCCTTAGTTGTGGGAATGTGCATGGAAGGTTATCACATCTGTGTTATCATGTGATGGACTCCCCTCACAATCCTGCACGCAGGTATAGATACTGTATAGGTAATATATTTCATCTCCATACATTGTTTTATTAAATTTATCTGAAGAAGCAAAGACAAACTATACAAAACTGTGTCAATAGCTCAGTGAACGCTGGTTAAATGTAAGAACAAGGAGTAAATCAAAAACTCTCCTGTCTCATCATTTTCTGTCTGTGTAAAGCATTTTAGATTATATTTTCATGTTTATTTCACAAACTTGTAAAATAAAAAATATTTCTATATCAGAACTCCTGTTAAATAATGGACAGATCATTTGGATCATTAGCAGAAAACTTGATGTTGATCCAAAGGATAAAGCATCTCTCACATCCTGTTTTTTAAAGGGCACAAATTCTGCAAAATTCACGTTTTGCATGTTTCTGTATTTTGATTCAAGTTTTTGAAAACAGTCCAAGAACTTAAAAAAAACAGAGTCATTTTTGGCAATAAGATTTTTTTGGTGTCTGGAAAATGAGCCATTTCAAAAAACTTCCAAATTTAATATTCCAGCCCGTTATCTAGCAAGCCTTGCAAAGCCCAAGTTGTTACCTAGAAACCCAAGCCTGAGCTCCAGGATGACTGGTCAGCTGGTTTTCACTTCCATATTTGCTGTACAATGGCTGCTGGAAAAACATAAGCGTGTTGTTGTTGACTTACCATTCAGAAACCACTTCCTGCTTCTTGTTGGTTGTGCACCAGGCTCTACTTCTGCTTTTCAAAGAAGTACGGTTGCATTATTCTGCATCTGTTTGCCGTTATTTACATGTGTGAGTGTAAACATTGAGTTGTGGGGCATAGCCAGCAGGAGCTTATTTGTGACAGCTGAAAATAGGCAGGACTGAGCAGACTAAAATCTCATCGTCTAAGAATGATTTTGTGCAAAAAGTGTAATGAATGTATTTTGTATGAGCCCATCCTAACATGTTCAAGGAAGCACAATAGGTCACCTTTAGGACATAAATTCTTGATACAGTAAATTTTCTAGATATGTATTCTTTTTCAGGTTTTATTCTTCTGTTTTCCACATTACTTTATTATTTCATTGAAGCACGTTTGCAAGAAAGATGCAAAGCCTACAGCACAAATGATGAATGGAAAAACATTCAGTGGGTCAAACTGTGAAAACAGGACTTGATGAGGTGTTTATGCTGAGAAGGTTTGTGAAAGTGATTCAGTGTTTACCACTGAAGTTGGATCATGACAGCAGCAGCAGTGAGCAGCACAGAGATCATGGTTCCCAGATGCTTCTCTGCAGAAGCTGCTCTTATTTTGCTGCTGTGTTTAAAATAAAGTTTTTTTATTATATTAAATAATGGACAGGAGAATATTGAAAAAAAAAACTTATGGTGATGTAAAGAATTAATAATCAACCAACATATTCTGTTATAACTATTTTAGTTTTTCAGCACCTTCCTTTCGTCTAAAAATGTTCTCCTCAGGCTATAGAAAGCCTATATATATATGTAGGCCCGGGGATTTCATCACGTTTTGACACATAATTTCCTCTTCACTGTACAGCAGACTGACTTCCTGTTTCTGATCTCACTTGGTCTGCCCGCCCAAGCTGCTTCTCTGCCTTTGTAGCTATTTAGAAGACATGCCTGCTCAAAGTGAAAGTAAAACTGCTTCTCTAACAGGTTGGAGATTCAGCTTTACTGCAGTGAGAACGAGGCAGCAGAACGAGAAACAATCAGGCTAAGGAAAGTTCTGCAATAGTTCAGGGTAATCCTCATTGGGTTCTGAGTCTCGGATGCTTCGAAGAGGAACCACTGGAAGGTATTTCCTGCTTTTTTGACTCAGTGAATGTATATGCAGAGCAGCTGATTCCACTTTGATTGAAATGACCTACTTAGTTTCTTATGCATGTTCATATTTTCATTTTCATATGTCAAGCAGTTCTGACTGACACTTTGTCTTTCTTTTTACCCAGAAACATGTCCCAGCAGCATTTAACAGGTGAGGAGATCTAATCTACAGATTAAACCCAGATCAGGGCCACACACAGAACGTTTTATGCAAATAACGACCGTCTGTTGGTGGAACAAAACACACTCAGGCGTCAAGGTTGTTATGAATGACTGTGCAACTTCCTTCCTGTTTTTGAGGTTTCTGCCTTTTTTTGTGTCAGGGTTTGAGCTCTTTAGTTTTCAGCCACAGCAGGCAGCAGGTTCACACAGCGCAGCGGCTGTAGAAACTGTGGAACCGTTAAATTAATATCCAACCTGCAGATATGACTGAGGATTCTGTATTCAGAGCTCAGCAGCAGAAACAGAAGATTGTTACCTCAAAACTGATCAGAAAATCTTCATTTAGGAGCTAAAAAGGAAAAATAACAAATGTCCGAGGAAGCATTCTATAAATATGATTATGTTTTTCACAGTGCATCGTAAGACGTCCTTAATTTAGTTTCTCTCCTGTGGAGAGAAGATTAATGCAAATAAAGGCTTGTATTCACTTCATTATTGCTTTCTAATTGAGCAATAGTTGAAAACTTGAAGCTGATCAGTTTTCAGATTCAGTTATTGTTGTTATAAGGGAAATTACAACAATTTTAGAAACTGTGGATGGATGCAGAAATATAAAAAAGACTGAAGCGTTTGTTTCAGTTCCCTTTTTGGTGCATGAGCTGATCGATGCAGCACAACAGAAACAAGCCCTGAAATGGTGTTTATTTAGATTAACGGTTTGCTCTTCAGCCTTGTCTCTGTGTTTCTGCAGACATGGATTAGCTGGTTATATTATGCAAGCAGGAAACGCCCCGTCTCCACACAGCAAACTTAATATGAGTTGAGCTGAACAAATTCTTAGCTGTTTACTGTCTTATTAGCTCAGAGATGGTGCAAGATTGAAGATACATTTCTTTCTGATTTCTTTCTATTTGTTTGCAAACTTATTTCATAACCCGGTTTAGGTAAGAAATCATTGCAACTCTGGAGAACAAACAGTGGAAAACACAAAAACAAGTTAAAGTACCATAAGCAGTGTTTGTTCTAATTGAATCTTGTTTTTTGTTGATGTTTAGGCCTGGGGAGAAGGTTTTATGTCTTAGTAGCAGGTAAAACCAACGGGGCTCATCACTCCATCGTTGACAAGCTGAGCAGCGTGGGCCAAGTTGAAGCTTACTCTCCCTCAGACTGTGACTACGTCCTGCTGATCTGTCCAGTCGCTTCACGCGTCCTGACCGACATCACAGAGGCTCTCAGCAAGACTCAGAGTGAGACCGCTTGACATTAATGGAAAATATCCACTCATCAGTTTGTAACATTATGAGAAAGCAGACTTGGTTTACAAAGCAAAAGAAAACCAGAAAATCCATTTGTTAGTGGCTCAAAAAAGGAGTGGCCTAGTCAAAGTACAAAACTAAATCTAATTGAGATAATGTGACATGACTTCAAAAAGGCAGTTTATTCTGAAAAACCCTTCAATGTGGCTAAATTAAAGTAATACTGCAAACATGGGTGAGATTGATTTAATAAGTCAAATCATTAAAAATGTCTTTTGTATTTACTCAGGTTTTCTTTGTCTAATTCTAAAATTTACTAGACCTGAAACATTTAAAAAAGTAGGAAAAAACAACATTTTTTAATACTTTTTCAATTTCCTGACAATAAAGTAACCCATTTCATCAAATCAGTGAAACATGCATCCAGTCTGGGTTAAATGTATCTGTAGAAACTGACTGTCAGGACCTCAAAGTGCTCCACGTTCATGTTTCTGTGTTTTCAGGTGATAAACCAGTCATTCTGGTGGTGATGCATCACACATTCGACCCCAACCACGTTGTAGCTGAGAGCAGGAGGCAGGTGCAGCACCAGAGCGTTCGCCTCACTGTCGATTACTTTTTCTATCAGGATAAAATCCTCGACTGCAACCGTAACGACATATCATGGCATGAAATCCAGAGGGTTCTCGACATTCCAATTTCCAGGGTAAATATATTTATCTCTCATATGTTTTCACTTGCAGTGAAGTGACGACTTTACTCACTGTGTTTCTGTTCTTTCAGAACTCGTTCCTGAAATCTCTGATTAAAGGTAAGAAAGACAGATGTGTGAAAAATAGATTTTTCTAAAGGATGTGATAAGTGACGTTGTGAAACTTCGCGATTAGAGGAGCTTCGTTTTACACCTTATCACTGGTTTACTTGGAGTTAACATTACATCATAAAACAAAACTACATGATATTATAGAATATTTCCAATGTTTTTGTTGGAACCGTTTTGCTTTAATGTGAATCAAACCAAATAACTTTTTATTCTTTTTGCTTTTAGGTGTAAACAGACATAAAGACGCTATACTAATGGCCACTGTCTGTGTTGTGTCTATAGCTGTTGTCACGACGGCCATCGTCATGGTTGCAACACATAGATACGCCTGACCTGCATCAACTGATTCTTTCTTTAATACATTTTTAGTTTGTCTGAAACGTCTTCATAGGATCAGAACTTTATTGCTGGATGAAAAGATGGAAAGGAAGAAAATCTGATCATTTTTACTAACTGCAGCGCAACAGAAGTATTAATTTCATATATTTATATCTGAAGATGACTTGAGGAATAAATTATCCTTGTAGTAAATGTTGCTTTAGTTTGATTTTATCAATGCATAAAGTTTATATATTTGGTCACATTACACATTTGTTAATAAGAACAAACAGAAAGTTTTTAAACAACTTTGGCAGCTGGGAATTGATGATATTTTTAAGATGTGTAAATATTCTGCAGATTTTTTTTAATTTAAACTAAATGGATATTTGCAGTATTTATATTGGTTTTTATCTAAATGAAGAATGAAAAATAAAAATTTGTCAAAGCTTTTCTCTGTGCTCTTTTTTTTTTTGCATTATTATTTTGGCTTTAACTGGAAGCAGAAGGAGTTTCATAATCAGTTTCTTTCTCGTTTCCATTAAAAAACCAGACAACAATGTGAATGTTTTATCTAAATGTTATTCTTCAGTTAAAAATTCAAACTGTAAAGTTATGTTTGCAGTAGTTATTCTGTTGGTTACATTGATTTTGCTGCATTTCCTTCTCACAACTCAAATCCTTCTGCAATAAAAGAAAACTAAACAGTAGTAAAATTCTCTTTTTTTAATTTTTTATTATTTTTATACAATAAAAATGCACCACAATGATGCAAATCCTTGACATTATTGTTTAAAAACATAATTTAATACTCACTAACGCTGTCATAATCAGGCTTTATAATGCATACATTTATTTATGTAGCACGTTTAAAAGCAGGTTTAAAACTGAACCAAAGTGCTGTACAAAAATGACTAAACAATAGAAAGAGACAAAATAACAATACAAAAAATAATAAGAATAATAGTAATAAGTAAATAAAATAAAAATAAAACATCACAACAGAAAGATTACAATATCAGGTCTCAATTAGAATAAAAATAAATAAGTTTAAAGGAAGGGATTTAAAATGACCCAAACTGTTTGCAGATCTAATCTGGAAAGGTGATTTATTCCAGAGAGCAGGAGCAGCAATGGAGGAAACCTGATCTCCTTTTCACTGAAATCGAGTCCAAGGGACTTTCAGTAGCAGCTGATTATTTTATTTTAAGGTTCTGAATACAGAGTGAAGTTTCAAAAGATAGAGATCAAACCATGTCCAGGAAATAAACGTCTTCTTGTCATAAAAAATATACTTTTGTTGAATAGAAAATGATGCAGAAGTATTATACTACAAGCATTTGGCTTAGAAGAAGCAAGAAATGTTTCAGCCACTAGGTGGCACTGTAGTTTCTGTTAATGCGGTATTCTACTAAACCAGGAGTTAAAATAAGAGCAGTGAAACAGTGGCTGCAGAACACATTTAGATAATAAAATCTGGCATCATAAAACACAATAACATGAAACTCCTACTTATTTCTTCAAATCATCCAATCAGAGACATAATGCTTTGTTGCATTGTTAATAAAAATTTAATATACAGTTTAATTTCACTCTATCAGCAACAAAAGTTTCCTGAAAGAAAAAAATAACAACAGAAAATCAAAGTAATGGATACAAAAAATATATTCATATTAGCTAAGTTATTATCATAATTGTAAAACTATTTATTTTCCCTTCTCATTTTATTTTCTTTTAGCTGCTCTGTTGACCTTTTACTTTGAGATACTTTACAAAAAAATCAGTTTATCCCTAAAATGCATCCTGAGTCAGACAATCGTCAGTAAAATAATTTGTTTCCACAAAATAGTTTGTTCTTCATGTTCACCTTTAGCCAATCAGGATTGTGGATTTAGTTTCATCACAGGTCGGCACTTTCACTTCATCAGCAGTAAAGTGTAACACATATTTAATTGTTTTCTCTTTTTTTAGCTTGACTGAACCTTTAATCTGAAACTGCAGGCATGACAGGAAGATTGTTAATCAGGCTTGAACAGGAACAACATTCAACATGTTAGACAGTGAAAAACAGAAAACGCTTATTTGAACGTATTTTCAGGAAGGATAAGACTGTTGCACTTGATTAGTTTGTTTTGTCCATAAAGCTGATTCTTATATTGACTTTATCATTATTTAACAGAATAACTGTGAACAAATCATCCACCCAGAAAGATATACAACTACATAATAGTGATATTAAAATAAAAACAAAGGATCATCACAGTTACATCTCACTTTCACTTCCTGCTCAGTTTGTCATGAATTTCTCTTATGGATGTTTTTTATGAGTAAATACAACAATTACAGCCACAACTATTGCAACCACAGCAGCTGCACCTGCAATAGCTGCTATAACAAATGGGCTCTTGAAATCTGAAAGAGCAAAAGAGAACATTTAGATATAGTTCACGATATTTCACATGTTTACAGCTGAATAGTTTCAAAGTCTGTATTAGTCCTAGAAACAAGATGTACCTATTTGCTGCCGGTGTTTTGGGACGTTGGCGATGATTCTGGATCATATCCCATGATTCAACGTTGCGGTTCGAATCGAGGAGGTCGTCGTTCCAAAACAGAAAATCAGCAGTCAGGACGACGTTGGCGTCATCCAATTGTCTGCTGCTTTCTGCTAAAGCTAGGTTTGCATCGCAGGTGTGATGCAACACGACCAGAATCACTGGCTTATCGCCTGAATGGAAAAAAAAACAAGATGGAAAAAAAACAGATCAACTTTTTGTCATTTGACACAATATGTTGCATATCTGCACAAACACTTATTTACCAACTCTTTAATGAAACTATGGATGAAAGTAAGTAATTTGTGTATATTTTACCAGTTCAGTAGGAATGAATATTGTTCCAGGAACTCTGGCCAGGACTCCTCTGATGTCCGCTGCAACACGGGACACGATGGGGCAGAAAACCAGGAAGTAGTCACAGTCTTTAGCAGAGGAAACATAAATTCAAACTATGAATAGATCTGCAGGGACCAGTCGTTTTTTAGTGAAATGTATAAAAATATACATTTGTTAACTTATTAATAGAGCTGTGATATATCATAATTTTTCCTCCTGTAACTGGACTTTCAGACAGTTTGTTCAACATTAATTTGTAGACTCTGTTGTCTTTATCTTCTGTATGAGGTGAAAACAGCACAAACCTGTTACTGCTTATTATGCCTGAAATATAAAGTATAAAGTTTAGCTGAGCAGAGGCAGCGGCAGAGTCGCTTTACATACGAAACCTGTAAAAAATATCACTTATTTCATCTTTATTTGATGAAGTTAAGTGATCTAAAACAATTTCTCATTTATAAACATGAACTGGGAAAAGTTGATCAAAAAAACCAAAAACTAAAATTAAAAATATTGTAAAAGTGATTTTTTTTTGTTCAACTCTGCATGTTTCTAGGATAAAAAAACAGAATATATGAATCAATGAAATCCAACTTTAACCTCAAACCAAGAATCATCTCAAAGTGATTTATTGTAGCTGTTAAACACAAACATATTGTGTTTGTGTCATTAAACAATATTCTACAGTTCGAAGTAAAAAAGCATTTGGAAAACTTTCGTTTGTTAATAACTCACCTAATAGGCTGAAACCTCTTCTTCATCAAACTTTCCAAAGCAGCTGAAGATCCTCAAACTCGGTGAAATAGTTTCAGTTTAGGGCAGAGCGGATCTACAATCCTGCATAACATGTTTTCTTAACAGATAAAAATAAAAGCAGCTGCTCTGATCTGGCCCATCCCTGACCTGCCCATTTTATTCGGTGACTTTCAGAAAGTCACTGAATTGGTAACAGTGGGGTGAATATTGTTAACTGTAAACGTGCAGACCTGACCTGCTGGGCCGGTCTGTCCATCCAACCTCTCACTGCAGAGCAGAAGAGGACAGAGGCTGATTTTTAAACCTTTGTTGACGAAGATAAGATTAGGGGATAAGATGGGTTTCACATGCAAGTATTGGCCAATAACGATCCCCCAAAATTAAGGAAATCGGTGCCCAGAAATCTACTGGTCGATAAATCAGTTGGCTATATTACATCCTATATAATGTAATATAGGACACATGTACATAATGTAAGCACCACTGCCAGAGATGCAACATGTTTATAGCAGGTGTGTGAATGATCTAATGATTGGATGCTGATTGCAGCCAGTCCATATTGCTAGCATGTGGACTGGCTGCAACTAGAGGGCCCCAACACCACATTTCGAGGAAACCACAAACAGAGGAGCAGAATGAATCATGGCAGGAAACAGGAAAATTATGACCCAATCTGTAGATTATCTGCTGGCCTAGTTAGACATTGTTGCATAGTTTTGCTCTGCAGGCTGTAACTTGTCCTCACTGCTGCAACAAGACTTCCTGGACTCTAGTTGCACTTTCCCTTCAGGATCTCACTGAAAGCTACGTTCAAAACAGAACGGATCTTTACTTCTCTGCACAGGGTGGGAAGGAGAGATCAGCACCAACAAACTGAGTAAGTAATCATGTCATGTTTTCCTTGTTTCACAACGATATGAGTCAGATTATTTCACATGCACAAATGAAGCAGATAAAACAAAGAGGTTCATGACTGAACTTCTTCAGCTCCTCTTGGACCTTTTTGAACTGTGGAGATGAAATAAACGATTGAATGTCTTTATCTCTTCACAGGGACATGTCTGCAGTAAAATATGTAGGTAAGATTCTTTTTATTATTAAATAATGTGACTAACAGCATAAATCCTGTATATCTGACACTCTTTCCTTCAGCAATCAGCAATATAAGGAGTGACACTGTTTTATGGCTCCAGATTTTGAGCAAACTGTAAAATATGTCATAAGCTTCACTGAACACCAGCATAAATTTACTGATAATAAATATGTGTAGTCATCTAGTAGGTATGAAAACATGGAGCCTTTTTTATTCCACACCATGTTTGATACAGACAGGAATCAACTTGCACTGAGAAAATGAAAAAGGTGATAAATGTAACTAAAGTAACTAAAGCATTTGACTGAACAGCTGCAATGGAGTGGAGGTTATCTCAAAATAAATACAATAATCACTACTTAAGCTAATTTTAAAAGAGACATACTGTAGTGATTCAATATTGTTGAATATTATAAGAAAATCTTCCATTAGGACAGAATAACGGCTCCTTTGGAATTGATTGGATCTGTAGTTGATGTTTTTTCCATCGTGATCCCAGTAATGAGTTGAATCATCTCATCCGTTCATCTTCAGCTCTGGGAACAAAATTCTTTGTCGTTTTGTCTGGAAAAACAAACGGAGCTCATCAGCCCATAGTGAAAAAGCTGAACGACGTCGGCCAAACTGAGGTGGACTCGTTTGAACAATGCGACTACCTCCTGATTTTCTGCCCAATCGCATCCCGGGTTGGAACCGACATCAATGAGGCCCTCAGCAGCGTGTCAGGTAAGATGCAGCTTCGCCTGTTGGTGCTCAGGTTATCTGAGCTCAGGGCTGCAATAAACCAGCTTAAGAGAATACATAAAAAACAACAGAAGCGCTGATCCAGGAGTACTTTCTATGTTTATGTTAAACAAACAAACAGCTACTGCTGTTCCTTGTGAATGCTAATCTACTGAATGAATTCAGCTTGTGAACAGAGAGACAGAGCTTAATAAAACTGAAGTGAGAGACAAAGACGAAGGAGCTCAAAGGAGAAACAATGCTGAAGATGGCTGAAGAGAGACGGGGATGACTGGAGCTAAAGAGACAGAGCTAACGAGAGACAAAACAGAAGACCACTGAACCGACAGTCTGACTGGCACTTCATCATTATAGTCTACAGATTTAGAAACTCTGAGAATCTTTACATTTGTTTGTTAAAACTGGTTAATGACAGTAATCCATCTGGTCAATGCAACATGAAGCTTCTGCAGCAACGTTTCCAAACCTCTGGTCTCCCTTCTCCATTTCAGACGCTAAAAAAGCCATTCTGGTGGTAATGCATCACACCTTCAATCCCAGACTCATTGTAGCCGACAGCAGGAGGCAAGTGCAGAAACCCAACATCCTCCTTACTGTGGACTGTCTGTTTTATGAGGGAAAACTTCTCAAATGCAACCGCAACAATAACTCAATGACCGACATCGAAAGGATTGTTGGGACGCCCGTTTCTTGGATAACCGTTAAGGTTTGTCGTCTGATGACATCATGACAATGAAGTTATTTTCCAATAGGAATTATTATTGAAGCTTCATTGTGGTCATAATTATCTCTATTATTCTCTATTTCAGAATGCTGGCTGGAAAAACATCCTTAATAGTGAGTGAAACATTTAAAATTTTCTTAAATAATCTTTAATCTTCTGCACAGAGATATAATTCATCCTGGGAAGTGATTCTATTGTATCATTGCACTTAGATATTCCATTTAAAGGGATTTATGTACAACTTTAAACAATGTTTTTAGTGATTGTTTGTTAAATGCATGAAGAATGAAATTGTTATTAGTTCATCTGTGGCTGTTTGTCTTGTGTTTTCTTTTAGGGTTAAAGATTCCTCTCCTCATCTGTTCAATTATTCTGATTGTTTTATTGCCAGTAATCATTTGGAGAATTTCTGCTACTTTAACTTAACAGGTTAAGTTAAACTGGCTGGAAAAACAACACAAATCATTCAAATCTTTCAAAAATCAGCTTTGTAGTGTTTTGTAAAAAACCAACATAACATGAATATCAGTTCTGCTTTGCAAAATCTTTTTTTTATTGTTGATTTGCAGAGAAGGTTTCATGCTCCTGTTTCTCTGTTTTTTATGGATTTTTCCAAATTTTGAAATGATTTGCATTTTTTTTCCTAATATACTTTTGACTCCTGTAGTTTCCATCACTCCTAATAATTTAAGCGAATAAATCAGTTTCTGACACAGATATTTACCACTGGACAGAGACAACAGGACAGTGTGAAGTCAACAAATTTAAGTTTTACCTGAATCTGTTGGGGCAAAACCAAAATGATGTCCTGCTTCCAGGGGCATGAAGAAGGTGGAACTGACTGTTACAAATAAGATGCAGCAGAGTGACAAATATCTGGATTATTACCTTCATCTAACAACAAAGAAACACAAAGAGAAAAAGAAACGTGGATCTGAAAGCTGTGAAAGAAAACTGAAGGTTGAGTCTCTGATAGTGAAAGACAACAGATGATCTGATGGAGGGGTGAGGATGACGTATTTTGCGTACATTCATTTTATTGCTTTTGCACCAAAGATGGTGCAAAAGCAATAAAATGAATGTAAAAGGTCTTTAATTTGCATTTCATAAAATAAAAATTAAGCACTTTAAGTATCTGATGAGAATATTTCTTGGTATTTGTGCAGGACAGACAGAAATCTACAATCACAAACCTCCTTCAGCATTTTTTTCTGTGACATTCATAGATATATTTAGCTAGACAAGTCTTTCTTGGTGCCTGGAAAGCAAGCCATTTCAAAAACCTCCACATTGTTGAGTCACAATGTGCTGTTACCTAGCAACCCCATCTGAGCGTGGGCCATCACCTAGCAACCCAAAAGGGGATCCAGCTGGTTGTTACGCTGTTCAATGACTGCTGGAAAAGACAAGGATTTTGTTGTTGACTTTCCATCCAGAAAACACCTGCTGAATTTTTGCTGGCTGTGGAGAAGGCTCCACTTCTGCTTTTCAAAGATGCATAACTGAGTAATTTTGCATCTTTTTGCAGACATTTCCATTTAACTTTTTTCTCTTTTTCTCTCAGTGTCTTCCTTTTTTCTCTCTCATCTAAGCCACTGCAGCCGCTGTCATGTGTAAGTGTAAACACTGGGTTGTGTCAGCAGCAGCAGGCTATTTGGATTTAAAGTGACAGAGGCCCTGAAATGGCCCATTCTGAAAGGAGCTGAAAATATGTAGAAACTAGATTAAAATCTCATCATCTATAAATGATTTTCTGCATACAATTGTAATGAACACGTTTTGTATATCCAACGTTTTGTACCTCCAATGGTAGGTCGCCTTTAAACTGTCTGTTTATTTTCTTAACCATGACGGCATTGAAGTCCATTTCATTTTCCTTCCAGTTTCTACTCCACAATCTGAGGTCTGCTGTGCTCACCACTTGATGACAGCTCTGCATGGAGCAGAGGAGCTCTGCTGCAGAGTGATTAGTGGGGTCACACCTCTGGCCTTAAAAGGCGAGGCAGGATACCAGCAGCAGAAGCCCCCTCTAAAAATATCTCTGGCTCTGAACACGTGAATGCAGCAGCACCCAATTTGGTCCACAGTTTCTCAGCTGGCAGCTGAATTTTTCCATCAAACTCATGGAAAAAATGCTACATTAAAAGATATTAGCACCTTGGACACCTTGTGGTCACACGGTGCAGCAGCGTGGGCCGCGGGGTAAAGTTTCCTCTCTTCACTTCTGCCTTTTGCTTGGACCACTGCAGCGGTCCCAGTGGTCAGGCTAATTCTGTCTGAGCCGGTCGGGTGGAGGACGGGGTGGAGGTGGGGTGGGCTGCTGTATCTGCAATCCCAGGCCCAACCTGCCAAAGGGCAAAGACACCGACTGTCTAAACTTGGTCTCTGTCACTCTGTCTCTCCAGCCTTTTCCTCTTGGGTCGCGTTAAAGACAAACGTTAGAGAATATTTGGACTTTTTGATGGTCTGGTAAAAAAAACAAGAACTAATTTAATTTAGCAGAGTCTTGGCTTAAGAGTTTTTCACGCTGGAATATCCGGTGGGATTAAATCGTTCAGAGGAGTGAAGAAAATCCTGCTGTTTTGCCTTCATGGAAACATAATCTGCTGAAGGATTTTAATTCTGGAAGTATGACTGAAGCAGCTGAAGGTAAAGTTTGATCTCGGTTTGAAACACCTGCCTTCTGCATTTTGCTCTTGCAAAAGTTTTGTTGTTTATAAATTAAACTAGGGGTGTCCAAGCTGGGGCCCAGGGGCCAGATGTGGCCCCAACTGCACTTCAATGCTGATACAAACTTGTTTAGTAAACTTTATATTTTAATTAGGGTAAAATTCTTAATGAACATAATGTTAACTTCAACAAAGTTATATATATAAAGCTGACTTTACTGCACCCAAATCAGCCTTTACTTAGTTTATTAAGCTCGTCTTAATAAAGAAGGCAAACTGAATGAAAGTTCTTGTAACTGAGAATGAATTTGTTTAACTGAGCCCAAAAGGATTTTAAAGTTAAATGTCTTTCTTTTAATACAACAAACTTGCAAAATCCTGAAGTTTTAGATCAAAGATCCAACAACAAAAACTTTGGACAACTTTTTTTGCTTAATCGGAGTTTATATATTGTTACTTTCTTGATCTGCAAGTTCTTTTAATTCAACAATTTTGTCCCACATGACAGGAATGTTTGGACACCCTTGTATTAAACTCTTCAATTTAAAAAGTGTTTATGATTAAGCAGCTGGCAGCTTTTTAATGTAACGTCTGAGACATGAAGGATTCAGTCACTATCAACAGAGTCTGCTGCCTGTCGCCCATAATCAGGCCACCTGATACTGGGTGACGTTACGTTTTCTTATTTTACCAGATTGATGGATTATAGTTAATGATTAAACTTATTTTTGAAACTCCTATTTGTGCAATAAGATTTAAAATACTGTCAAATAAATAAATAGGAAACATCCAATCTTTGAGTAATTACATTTATTTCATGGTCAAAAGAATTAATTTGGTCAGCAGTGAGACGTTTAAATGTTTTTAAATGTTATGAAAGTATTTTTTAAATTTCTTTTTCAGTTTTTATTGTTGTCATTCTGCTAAAGCAGCCATGTGTGAACCTTTGACAACATGCTTTTGAGATGAAATGTGATTACAAAACATGACTGCAGAGTTTCTGTTTGAAAACAAATTTCTTCTCTATTATCACATCATAGCACAAAATAAGTCAGGCTCACTTGAAGCTTAGATTCAACTTTTGCTCCGAGTTCCTTCCAGAAATGCCAACATATGAAGTTTTGTTTTAAGTTTCCAATTTCGCTGCTTAATCAGATGATTATATTGTATCATGCTGAATCATGTAACATGTTTTATTATCTCACAAACTCCGGTGCAACAGCAAAATGAGAAACAATCGAAGCACGTAGGTTCACGCAGAAATAAAACATAAACAAATGAAGGCAAAATGCTGAGCAATATTGACATTATTTATAACTGAGGAATGTGCAACTGAGTATCTTCAGAAAATGCACATGCAATAAAAATACAGCAGACTTTGTGTTTCAAAGCAGGACCCTAAAAAGCAGAACCAGCCCCTGAAAAATAGCCGGTGGAAAAGGGGCACTAGTGGATTCACGTGTGGATGACTGAACAAGCCTTTTAAAGCAGGTTTCAGAAACTGGAGCTTATCCACGCTTGCACGATAAGGCCACAGGTTCAGAGGTCATCTGAAAACAAAGACAGTGATTACAGGAAGGCTATTTCTGAAAGCTGAAGAAGAAGAATTACAGAGAAAGTTTAATCCAGAGCTTCGTTTTTCCAAATAAAAGGTTATGTGATATAACTTGAAATACTTCGCTATACTGGAGTTTGATTGGAGTATTGTTGCTTTGCATCAAAGTAAGATATCTGCAGGTTTCATAAAGTCAAATTTAAGACTTTAAGACCTTTTTTTAATGCCACCTTGAATGAAATTTAAGACCAAAAAGATAGAGGGTGATTCAGGGATCTTGCTGTATTGCACTGCATATGGGTCTGAACAGCTTCAGTGCCCACAGAGCCAAGCTTAAATCTTTTCTTTCCCTTTTCTTGCACCTATAGTTTCCAGTTTCACATGTTGTTTCATTTGTTGTCCAGTCGACTGGCCATAAAGTTGCACTTACTCATGATTCAAAAAAGCTAATTAGCAAAGTTATGTTAGCAACTAGCTACTGGTAGCTTCAACCATCTTGAGTCAGAAAGTGCAGATCTCTCTCTCTATCACAATTTCCTCAAATAAAAGTTCAAGATAAATAAACTACAGAATATACAGGCCTAAATAATCATTTCAGGATATAATTTAAGAGCTGTGATTAACACATTTTAGGGCACCTAACTTTTTCTGTTGAAAATAAGAAAACCTTAATTTTAGATAAATGAATTTAAGACAAAGACATTTTAATGGACACAAAAAGTCTATAGATTTACATTCTGTTTCATTTTGATCTAAATGTAGAGACTTAACATCTTTAACTGTAAATGTCAATAAGTCAACCAGTCACACACATTAGTGAAAAAATACAAATACGGTGGTAAGAGGGGAAAACTGCATTTGAACACCAGAGATAAAACACTAGAAACCAACAGAGACTGAAAGAAAACGAGGAGCTTTGGAGCTTGACTGCTGGATAGCAACACGTGGCTGATTTTGAGCCATGTGGTTCAGCTGTGAGGAGAGACCAGGCAGGCAGACTGAGGGAGAGAGAGACGACAAAAGAGGAACAACAGAAAAGTAACAAATTATTGGTAATAAATTACACTGCAAAACTTTCTTTCTCATATTCCATCCCACACATATGGAGTTAAGCAACATCCCAGCATCATTTTTAACATCACGTTTAATCTGATGCTGGACCATCCTTTGCTTTAACTCTTCTAGAAAAAGTCTCACCAAGGTGTAGCAGTATATTCACAGGAGTTTCTGATAATTCTTCCAAAAGTGCATTTGTGAGGTCAGACACTGATGCTGGACAGGAAGGTCCAAAAAAAAGTCAGTTTAGACAATAGACACATCCAGACATTTTTTTATCTCATTGCATGGCTGTTTCATATTTTTTGACATTCTTTATGTCTTGTTTTTATTTTTGTGTCATGTTAATGCTGTTATGTCTTTACGTATTATTCATGGCCCAGCGTTAACATTTGAAATGTTTGAGAAATAAAGCAGGATTGGATTGCACAGCTGTGAGTCTTTTAACTCGACATTTTTCTTATAAAACACATCTTACCTACTGTGTGCTGTGATTTTTTTAGAACTTATTTTCTTATTTATATTATGTTTGTATCGTTTGCTTTATGAAATAAAAATTGATGATTTTTTGATTGTGGGAGGATAACTGCCATCCTCCAGACTGCTGCTGTCCAGACTGGATCTGTGGGAAAGGGAGCAGAAGGTGGACTGTGGTTTGTGTTCAGAGCTGCTAAGCTTTCTTAGTCAGCAGTAATGAAGAAGGATGCAGTCGCCGCCAGCAGTGAGCTGAGGAGAGCGAACAGGTGGCTTCAGCTCGTCTGACAGACACACACCAGCGTAAACGACTGACTGGGATACCGTCATGAAACCATGAAGCATGTTTCAGGAGGGAAAATGCAGATTACGGATGTTTAAATGGCAAATACAACAGAGGGAAACCACAACTGCACAATCCTTCGTTCTCTAACTTTTTCCCTAATTAGATAAAAAACAACAACAAAGAAAACCAAAACCAAACAAAAAAATTACCAAGCACAATGTAAAATACTGAAAATCTGCACAAAAACCCAAGTTTGCAAGAAAAGAACCCATTGCACCTTGGAGTCCATTAGTGCAACAGAGTATTCAATCCATGCTAATAAAATAAAAATAATAAAATTCAGAGAATAAAGTCATAATATTATGAAAATAAAATTATTACAGAAAAACATTATTTGGATAATATAATGATTTTATTCTGGTGATATGATCTTTATTATCAAAATATTATGACTTCATTCTCTTATTATTTTGACTGTCTTCTCATATGATTTTTACTATTTTTTTATTTTTAATTTCTTAGCATAATAATTTGCTGCAAATTTGCAACAATGGATTGGATTTTAAAAAACAGCCAAGCATATAACAATAGCAAAATCTGACCTGGTGTGCAAATACAGAGAGATATAAAAAAAAAATCAAAGTTTTAAATGTGAATAAATGAGATGAATAACTTACATAGAGTTACTATCAGTGGACACAGATGAGAAGCAAAAATCAGGAAAACAAGAAAAGATGGAAAAACCAAGGAGAACAATGCAAAAAGGAAGATATATGCACATTGAGGAGAATGACATGAGAACCAGGAGAGCTAATCACAGGTGAGTGGATGCAGCTGGTGAAGGGAGCGGGAAGAGATAAATGAGGAAATGAAGAACAGCTGGGACTGATGGAAAAGATGAATGACAAGCAAAGCAAAAAAAACTTTATAGAAAAATAGCTAAAACTCAATATAAGCAGTAAACAGAAACACTAACATAAGAAAAAAAAATAAAATGGAAGATCTAACTAAAATGATCACAAACCAGAAGCACAAATAAAACTAAAATGTTCAAATGTCTGACAAAGGGTGCATCATATGCTTTCCTCTTCTTTTTCAAAAACTCTATTCATTCAAATTTAGAATAAATGCTGTAAAACCGTATAAAATAGTTTGTGGATCATGTTTTCTTTATTACAACAGGGACCAGAACAAAAGAGAATAAAATCACTGCTAGATTTTTTCTCCACTTTTTGTATCATGTCATCCAGCAGATATTTTTGATTTGATGTTCTTGATATTTTTTGATGTAACCATGTTTTGTTTTTATAGCTCGATCGTCAGTGACAGCCACCATGGTCATTGGCCAGAGTCGAGCCGGAGATGCCGGCTCGACTCTCCGGTCGCAGAAGAAATCGTTCACAGATGACCTCCACTCTACGTTCAGCTCTCCTCTGGCCTGGATCCTGGTTCTGGCACTAATCATCACCTGGACCTGTGTGTTTGTTATTATGTTTGACGTGGTCGACTATAAGACCATCGCAGGTAAAGGAAGAACGGTGAATATTTGGTAAAGTTGATGCTGAACTTATTGGTTATTTCTTATTATTTGATGCTTTGTGGTTCATCCGTTATTTTAAGTCTAGGATTTTAGAGATTTGTTTATTTTTGTTTCCAGTTTGACTTCACCTTTGTTTAGAAAGTAGTTACAAACTAAAATGTGTGGTGTGTTGTTTTATATATTTTAAAAACTGGTTTAAACTGCTTTACAATTATTGCATTTACAGATACATCAGTTATAAGCATTAATATTTGGAATTATGTAAAAATTTATTTTATTTGGGTGTAAAGGAAGAAATAAATATTTTATTTCAGTCTTTGTTTTATGTTTTATAGAGTATCCTTAATTTCTGCTAACTTCAGGGAGAAGCTTCAGGAAAAATTCACCTAGAAAATTTTCCTCAATTTGATCAGATTACAGAATTAGGCTGTGTCGTCTCTCAGCATTGATTATTACATTTGAATAAATAAATACTATTATTCAAATATTATCATTTGAATAATCATATTATAACAGAGTTATCTATTCTAACTGAAAATCTCCCATCATCCATCTCTAACAGAAAGACTCACAAGAAACTGATTTTGGTTGTTTACTTCATTTCATTTTAATTTATACTGACAGCGTTATGCAAATTAATAGACACATCAATAATATTGTTTGTAAAATCCGTTTGATTACTGAAAAAACCCTGAATGCATGTAAAACTTTCCCATCATGTTGGTTTTACTTTCCTTTCTCACTAAAACGTTTTACTCATCATCACTGTTTCTCATCCAACCAGATCGCCCTCCTGCTGGGATCAGGAAGGTTTTAAAGAGTTCAGGGCGCAGAGGCAAGACTTCTCACCTGTAGCTAACTTAGCAGATCCCTAATGCTTCTTCTAAAACTACTAATGGCTACACATAACAGCAAAACGTAGCTGCTCGCAGATTAGTCCCTCTGTTTTTAAAAGAAGATGCATTTGCATTGGCAGCATTCTGGACGTTTAGCTTCAGTGGGAGGAATGGATTTTTGATTCTGTCCTGATTTTCTGCTTTTGCTCACATGCAAAGAAATGAACAGTCTCTAATTATTGTGATAGTGAGTTTTAATTTAGAGACAGAAAGAAACCGCTCCGAAAGCAGAAGGCGGACTATGGCGCAAGGCATTCTGGGTAAATACAACCAAAACAAACGCTAGCTAGAGCCTAAAGCTAGCGTCAGAAATGGCTTGTTGGCATTTTGCTAGACAAAAAAAGAAATCCTCCAACTGCTAAAATCTGACGCCAGTCCACTTTTACTTTCACTTTGTGAATCAGGCGGTTCCTCTCAGGGTCTTCTGTAGAAGTTTTCTTGGTTCAGTGGTTCTTGGTGCAGCGCCTCCACAGGTGAGGAGGGGAACTGATTTCCAACTGTAATATGTAGCATAATGGCCTAGTAATTATTGACTGTTCATTAGTTTGTAAGTTGGCAAACTACTGAATAATAATATGTTGAGTCATATTATGATTATTTTTAAATGTTCTGTAGAGGAAGTGCATTGACTGCATTGTTTTCTGATGTTTGTAGTTTATTTCTTGAACTTTTCTGGTTCAAACATTCACAAAACCCATCAATGAAGTTTGATCTGAAAAAGAAACTGTGGGTTTTTGAAATAATTGAACATCAGATGAGCTTGATTCCAATGAGTTGCATTAATTATTGATTTTGGGTTAGGTGAATCGAGCTCCTCTGTTATATATAAAACAGTTTCCGGCTGAAGCTGATGGCTGAGGATCTGAAGGATTTTTGAAACGCTTCTTTGTGCAGCATTATGTTGGAATGCATCCTGAGGAGGTTAAACTAGAAGACGGGTTACCGTTTCCTCCTGGGACGTTTTAGGATCCATTTCTTTAGAATTCTTGCTGCCCCACTTTCAGTTTAACCCCTCAAAGTGGAACTACGTCCATCTTGAAGAACATATTGCCCATTCAGAAACTCTTATTGTTTGAAATTTTTCAGTTTAGTCACAATATTGATGAATTTAAACTAAACTCTTTGTGTTCTTTGCCTTGGTGACCTCGGCACTCCAGGAGGTCTCAGTAAGTTCGGTTCAGATCCTGTGAAGGTGGTCAACGATGCTGTGGACGAATCAACAAACATTATTAGCGCCGTGTTCAGTTTCGCTGCCAACCTCATTGCTCCAGACGACGAAGAAGGTACACCGAGTTCTTCCACACAAACATTACACATTGCATTTTAATAAAAATAGGAATCATATTTTATAATATTCAAGCATATTTCAAAAAGAGTGTTTATTGATTTATTTTTTTTAATCAAATTTTCAAGGCATTTGTGTAAATATTTATATCTTCCTCTGCAGGAACGCTGTATGCAGTGAGGAAAAAAGGTTTGTATGACTGCAGCTTCATAAAGTCATTCATTCTTCCTCAGTCCTGCACCAAATTTGACCTTCTGTGTTCATTTTTTGTGTTACCAAATGGAAAATCTACTTCAATTCAGTATTTTTAAACCACTTGAGTAAGAACTTCCCAAGAGGAGCAGGAAATTAGCAGCAGATTTGGATTTTAAAATAATTTTTATGCAATCACTATATCAATGTTTTTTTGTAAAGTTTTATTGAAAAATAGAATGTGGCTAATTATAAATAAAAAATCTTTTGATGGTATTTCAGAAATTACCAGATTTTTGCATCATTTATCATTTATTTTTGGAGACGGACTCCAAGTCTTTTTGCTTGGGAGGCCTCTGTGCCATCACCCTAATCTAATCTTTAGCTCCTAGAAAGATCTGGAATCAGATTCAAGTCTGGAATCAGAAGAAACATGGCAAAATAAAGATTCAAACTGAGGAAATTAAAATCTAATAAAGTTGGAGAACTACAGGAAAATATTCACATCTGGGATCAAAAAATGTGCCCAACAAAAATAGTGAAACAATTTGTAGCCGAAATAATTTACACAAAAAATTATAATAAAAAAATTACAGCATGACAGCAGAAGGCTGCCAGCCATGGATGAGTTATTGTTGTTTTTATATCATTTGATTTGCAGCAAGAATAATATTTGAGGACATTTAACAGATTAAACTGGGAACCTTTGATTTAATACACATAATAGTTTTTACATCTAAGCTTCTTTTATTTATGAACCATCTCAAAGAGTCAAGATGGTTGGATGAGGAGGTGGAGGAGGAGGAAGGTCAGGTGAAGAGTAAGAAACCAAAAGGTATTTGAGTTTTTTGGGTGAAGTTTGGATTCTGCCATAACAACAAACTAATGGAGATAAAAACAGGAGATTCTTCTTCTTCTGCTTTCCTTTAATAGTTGTGCTTTTTCATCCTTGGCCATTATTAACTAGACATTTAATATCTCCCTCTAAAATGTTACAATTAATTACATTTAGAAAGCAACATGTGAAAAAGTCTCTACACTTTGACCTCATTGTTCCAGTTTCTCAACTTTTAAAAAGTTTTTATTTGCTTTTTTAGGGGAATTTTTACCGCCAAGAAGTAAAGGTATGTTCCTCTTGATTATTCCCTGGATGCATCTCATCATCCAAACATCATCTGAAACACTGATGCAAAGAAAAGCACCAAAACTACAAACATAATACACACTTCCATCAAATGTCTGTAATTGTTTAACTTGTTGTTGTTGTTCTGACATATCAGTTAAATATCATAACATGAACTTGATTTTCTTTCAACATAAAAATTCAACCTGTGGTGCTGCTTTTTTTCTATCCTTTAATTTCATATTATTAAATTAGTCTGCAAGCATTTTCCAGGAGAAAAAGTTTTGATTTATGCTTTTAATGTATCTTTATTATTATCATTAATAATAATAATAATATTTTACCTCATGCATTTTTACAGTTATAGGAATGCAAGTTCAGACAAAACTAGAAAAGGCTGAAGAAGTAGCAAAGGAAGAGGAAGAGGAAGAGGAGGCCACTGAGGGGGAGGAAGAGGAGGAGGAAGAAGAGGAAGAGGAGGAGTATGACGAGGAAGCGGAATATGAGGATGAATATGAAGAAGATTATGAAGAGGAGGAGTACGAGTATGAGGAGGACGAAGAGTTAGATGAAGATGAGGAAGCAAGAGCGAGCGATGAGGAAGAGGAAGCTGTAAGTGCTGAAGAAATTGAAGATGAGGAGGAGGAAGAAGAAGAGTCAGCTGAAGATGAGGAAGCAGAGGAGGAGGAAGAAACTTTAGCTGATGAAGATGAGGATGCAAAAGAAGGAGAAGATGAGGAGAAAGAGGAAGCAGTAAGCACTGAAAAAGATGAAGAAGGGGAGAGAGAGAAGAAAGAGAGGATGGAGGAAGAGCAGGAGGAAGGAGAGGAAGATGAGGAGGATGAAGGAGCTGAACTGGAGGAAGATGAAGAAGCTCCTCCATCAGCTGCACTAGAGGTTGAGGATGATGAAGATGAAAAAGAAACAAAGGCAGATGCTGCAGCTGCTGATGAGAAGGGAAGGAGCGAACTCTGATGAAGAGAGGAAGGAGCTGCAGCTGCTGATGAAGAGGAGGAGGAGAAGAAGGAGCTGCAGCTGCTGATGAAGAGGAGGATGATGAAGAGGAGGAGGCGTCTCCTGAACCCGTTTCCACCTCAGATGATGAAGATGCGTCTCTCTCTCCTGATTCCGATGCCGACGTTCCCGTTGTCGTCACAGAAAGCGATGAAGATGAGCTGCTGCGTGACGATGATGATGTTAAAGATGAAGAGCACGAGGATGACAGCAGTGATGATGCGTTTGTGGATTCCTCAGAAATCAGTGACTCTGCACTTCTGTCCAGTGAGGAAGATGATGAAGATGACAGACTGGCAGCTATGCCAGACAGTGATGATGTCATCGCAGAGGACACTGAGGAAGACTTGGATCTAGATCTTCCTCACATCGCAGTTTCTAGTGATGAAGAGGAAGATCTTGAAATTAAAGATGAGGAAGATCTTTCCCTTCTACCACCTGTTGTTGTTGATGATGATGATGATGATGATGATGATGATGATGATGATGATGATGACATAAAGTTTTCTGAGGAAGATGAAGATGATCTGGACCAATTAGACGACATTTCTGTGGCTTCCTCTGAACTGTTTGCAGATGATGAAGATGAAGGTGAAGATGAAGACCTTGATAAGGATGACCTCATTGACCTTCGGGTTGATGAAGATGAAGAAGATTTTGACAAACCTTTAGAGGAGGAAGAAAAAGAAGTAGCAGAGGAGGAAGAGGAAGAGGAAGAGGCGGACGCTCTTCCTTTGGTCAGCTCAGACAGTGGAGTGTTGGGCGACGAAGATGACGACGATGATGAAGATCTTGATGAAGAATCTCTGAGTGATGATGAAGATGAAGACGATGTTGAGACGAGCTTCGATGACGAAGAGGAGGAAGAAGTGATAGAAACATTGGTTGACACTGAGGAAGACATTGATGAAGGTGAAGAACAGGAAGATGACGATGAGGAAGATGATGACGGACATGATGACTTCCTGTTATCAGGTGAGGTTAAACTTTATTTCCTCCATCTTTTAATATTCAAAAGTTTGACCATAGATTTACAGTTTTTGGTCAAAACCTCAAAATGACAGAAATAAAATTTATAGAATTAAAAAACAAAATCAAAGTGTTTATTTCTATTAATTTAGGTGATTATGTCTTTCTGCTATATCTTTAAAAATTATTTCATGAGACCAAAATAATAAATTCACACCTTGTAGGGCTTAAGCGTTTAAATGTGCTGCAGTTACGTCTGTTGCTCTCTGGTACTTTTTTCTTCCACTCAACTTTTCCTTATCATGCGGCTATGCTATGCAAACTGTTTTTTTCCTCCTTTTTTTAGTGTCTTCTCAGAATCTAAACTATTGATTTGAAGTTACTAACTACTGTGTTTTTGATGAGTGCACTAAATGCACATTTTATAAACCAGGTTTTTTATGTTACAGTATGCAGTGAAACTGCAAAATGACTAATATCTGATCACTTCTTAACTAATGTCATTGACTAATATGTTCTATAATTGAAGCCGCCATTGCAGCAGCGATGACTGGCCAGGAGGGGGCAGCAAAGACTGCTGCAGATGATGAAGAGGCTGAAGCTGATGAAGAGGAGGTGGAAGAAGATGAAACAGAGGAAGCTGGTTAGTATCAGCTATAAATTATATGAAAAACTGTCTTAATTTTAGATTTTGAAAATAAGAGCAATGTAATCACTTAATGAGAGAAAAAGACAAATAAAACATACGATTTATATTTTAACAGAACTTCTGATGGCTCTTAAGAAGATGTTACATTTTAATTAGTTTGTTTATAACAGTGTAATTGTTAGCGTTGTTTGGTTCCCATCAGAGACCAGCCAGCCTGCTGCTCCCGAGGAGGAAGACGAAGAAGAAGCTGAAGAATCTGTTTCTAAGCCTCAGAAATCCATCAACAAATCCGAAGATAAGGAAGAGGAGTACGATGAAGACGGAGACGAAGAAAAGGCCACAGTGGATGTGATTAAACCTGTACCTGAGCCAGAGGAGGAAACAGAGCCAGCAGGTTAGAAACAGAGCATGATGAGTGACTTTTTACCTTGGTTGTTTTTCGTGTAACTTTAATTTTTGTGCTGTTTTTCAGAGTGTCCCTGTTTGCGCTCTGCAAAGACTAAAGAGACTGTCACCAAGACTGCAGATAAAAAAGGTTTGGTTGTATTTAAGGTTAATTCATATATAAAACCAACTGTGAAAAAATGCATGTTTGATTTTCTCATTTTAAACTTGAGCAGTTGAATTTAATCACAAGTGAAGAGGAGCATCATGAACATGAGCAGAGCCTTGAAAAATGTATTCATACTTCTTGAACTTTGAATATCCTGAAGTCTAGTGCAGGTTTATAGCTGGACAAAGATGCAGACAGGAGAATGGGGTTACTATTTAATTATGTATTAATGAAGGTTAAGGGAAAATAACAAGAGATGATGAGGAAAACATGGAGGCAACAAAATGCAACAGGAGTCAGTGGGAAACAGCTGAATCTCCATTGGCCATAAAATTGGAATCAAATAAATTTGATTAATGCAAACAATTTTTTGAAAAAAGGATTTTTGTGCCAAGATGACATTGTGTTGCAGTGGCGTTAAAATTAGTGTATTTTGCAAAACTGCAATGCAAACACTTTTTCCACATCACACGTGTCACATGATCAATAACCTGATGTTGCTACTGGTGGGAAAAATGAAGAAGACAGGAAGTGTTTTGAGGATGTTTATAAATTACCCATCGCATGAACGAACTTATTGATTTTAATTGCATTTCTTATTTAATGGACACACTGTAATTGCGAAATAGTTTTTTTTTTACATTACTGAGAAATCAAAGTTTTGTGCACATTTGTAACTGAAACTCAGCTGATGAGAACAGAAGAGCTTAGCTGTCAAGTGGGAAAAGGTGGAAATGACAAGGGAAGCAGAAGAGCTAATCATAGGTGAGTGCATGCAGCCTAACAGTAGACAGAGGGCAAGGTGAAAAATAAACACCTACAGAAATAATCTATCAAAACAAATCCAAACACAAACAATGAGAATAAATGAACTACAATGGAAAGATAGGACAAAGAAATGAACAAGACAGAAAATAAAATACAGTGAAATTTATGGTTGTATAATGACAAAATATTAAGTTTAAGAAGTATGAATATTTACAAATCAACATTCATAACCTCTATTTTTGATAATTTTAGGAATTTAATTTAGTGTTTATCTGTTAGATGCTCCCAGGAGGGTGTCGGCTGTGCGACGGAAAAAAGGTAATTCTAAAAGAATAAAACTTTTTTGTTTTAATAAACAACTAAATCTTTCCAAGTACAACAAAAATAGTAGTTTTCTAACATATTTCTGTTTATAACTTATAACTCAACTTAAAATATGTTGAAAATATGTTTTTCCTGTTAATTTATTTGTATTTTACTTTAAGAACAGGAAGCTGTGAAGAAGACAGATGAAAAGCCAAGAAGACAAGGTAATATTAAACACTATTGAATATGTATTGTGTAGACGTAATTACTTCAACCAGGCTCCGATGTCTGGTCCAGCTCTTCCTAGATTTCCAGCTTTGGAGCCAAAAGCCAAGAGAATCCGAAGATTAGCTCCTCTTCTGAAAGGTATGCAGAAAATATCGACATCTCAGCATTCATGCACACTTATTGATAAACTTGTGCCAGACAGCAGTGACATTATTTTAATCTGTTGATAAAAATATTGATATGAATTTTATTTCATATAGCTAAGATAAAACAGAAGAGCAAGATGTCAAAAACAGGTAAGCAAGTCAAACACACATTGTTTTTACAAAAGAGGGAATATTATTTTTTCCCTTTCCTTAGACTGTTTTTTAATCACCAGTGATGGAGACCAAACAACAGGAAGAGACCACAGAGTCTGCACAGGAAGGTAGACAAAAATTATATTCTCTTTTTCTAATTGATATATCAAGTAAAAAAAATACACAAATTACATTGTTCTAATTTTGTGGCTACAGATTTAGTTTTTTGTTTTTACTTTGTTGATTTTCTAGTCCTTATTAAATGCACAAGTAGCCTAAACACATTTGCAAACCCCTGCTCTTAACTGAAAAACTTCATAATCACACCTTTCAAGCATTTGCCATTTCCTCAAAAGAGCAACTGTAAACTCCAAAAACCGTGGAAGTGATGCAGTGTGTGCTCAGTTTCTGCTGCATATTTTATCAATTTGTATAGAGAACAAACATGAAAAGAGGTCAAGATTAAATATTGCAGTACAATTTACAGTATCTGGAAAATGTTGATTACAATGTACAGCTGACTTGTTCTGACTGTTAGTTTTAACTTCCTGTTTGTGTTGTGATGCTTTTATTTTGAAGCATCAACTTCCCGTTTAGTTGCTAGAGCAACGCTAGCTTAACGGCAATCAAAAGAAAGAAATTTTAGGATAGATTATAAAGTGTATCTTGTTATTCGCAGCCCCTTGACGAAGGCAAAAGGTATGTTTATGATGCAAATAATTATATGTTCGTTGACAAAAAACGTAGGTTTCTGATCGACATATAGCGGCCTAAACATGACTAGCTAACCCTGCTCTGGGTAAAGCTAGCATAGGATACATCACCATGGTAACCAGTAACCGCTACCGCCTTGGTGCTCGGATATCCGGAAAATCCCGGTTTAATCCGCTATCCCGGTTGTGAAACAGCCTTCTGGTGAAATGTAGCTATGTATGCTGCATAAAAATACAAAAATAATTCTTCGGTCAACTACAGAAGCAAACATAAGGAAAAGAAAATAATGTTTACAAATGAGAAATTTTGAAAATGAGCAGTTCACATTTTAAAACTCATTCAGCCTCAAACATTTCTTGCAGCATAACTACAATTATCCATTTCATGATCTACAATTGAAACCAAATTGAAACTCAAAGCATGATTATTAAACTAGATTAAGCATCTGACATATATGCAAGTCGTAGTATTTATTGATTTCCAGGCAAACAAAATACATATGTACATAAGATGTGTTTTTGACTTATATGGCGGTATATGTTTAGGTCATGAATTTGGACATTTTCAGACACATATTTTGACTTTCTATATAAAGGAAAATCAATCAACTGACCTGAAATGTTATATTAACTTCTTTGGTGTCTATCTGACTCCAGATAGTTTGGATTACATGATGAAACTTTAATATGCATTTAATTTTTGCTGCAGTCAGTCCCTGCAGACCTGCTCCAGTTTACTGCCCGGCCCCCCCAGGATGGTACGGTAGGTCACCCTCTAATAATAACGTGCATGAAATGCTTAAAAATCTGTAATTAAGTAAGCCATCTGAAATTATCTCCATTTCCAGTTCATCACATCGTCACAGACAATCCATACCCTCCTCCAACTATGTCAGGTATTCACGCTGATGTGGGATCAACTCTGATCTGATATTCAGCATGCAGAGGTCATGAACAGCTTTTTTTTTTTTTAGCTCCATCTGCTCCGATTGTGACCGTTCACCCTCCAGCTCCTCCATCACAGCCTCCATATCAGCAGCCTCCTCCTCCGCTAATGCAGCCGCTTTATGCTCACTATCAGCCATATCAGCCACCATTGCAACCTGTAATGCCACCTCCTGCAGAACCTTCTGCACCAGTACAACCAGAACAACCAGAGGCTCCACAACCGGAACCACCGACCCCAGCGACTGAAGCTCCGCCGGCAGCAGCTGAAGTCCAGGGTGAGGAGGACCATGATGATGATTAGTTACTATGGAAAAGGGTTAAAAACAGCAAAAATCTGAAGAAAGACATGATTACAAAAGAGAAACATAGAATACAGATGAAGTTAATATATAGTTCCAATTAAAAACATTTTTAAAGCACATATTGAATGATGAAAAACGCCATTTGTTTTCCCTTTAGAACCAGAGAAAGTTGTGGAAGAACCAAAAGCTCCCTCAGTGAAGAAAGGTACAAACTATTTAAAGAGTTAAATTTGCAGACATCAACATTTTCCTCCTAATTACAGCTATGAACAGTAATTATGTATTTTGTTGTGTTTTCTCAGCTGCAAAGAAAAAACCCAAGGTTGCTGATTCAGTAAAAGGTACTGGATGTTCTTCTGCTTTAATTCACTGAATCAGTGGGATGTTTCCTGAAATTAACTGCAGCTACAGCATGTAATAACTGTAATATGCAGTGACACAAAGTGCTCAGCGTGCATTAAAAAGGCACAATTTACCTTCTGTGGTCATTTTACTGCAATTATTCTCTCCGAGTGAAAAAGTACGAAACTGAAAGAAGCATTTCCTGTTTCGCTTCGATTAATGCAAAGTCTTTATGACTGAAATCTATTCCAGTAATAAATTATGTAGAAATGAAAATTAACACAAATGTTTGTTTTTTTTAGATAAAGCTCCAAAAAAAGAGAAAACCAAACTTTCCACTGAGTCTAAAAAAGGTGACGTATATACTTGGTTATCTAAGTAAACTGATGGTATGAATATTTGTAAAAAGGTTTCTCATTTCATATTTACTGTTTCATCAACAGAGAAGCTAACAAAGAAGAAATCCAAACTTCCAGCTGAAGCTAAAAAAGGTACATTAGATATTAATGAATTTATTAGCTGCATGCTCTTGTTTTTAGTTGTTATTTGGTTCTTTTTGTTCTCTGTCTGCAGAGAGGCCTGCAAAAGAGAAAACCAAGTCAAGAAAAGGTTAGCTGACCTGTCTGGCTTCTCATTACTAAATGAATTGAGATGCAGCCTAAAGAGAATGTCAGCAGTGATACGGAAACATGATTTTTTTAAGGTAATCCCAACAATTTGCTCATTATGTTAGAGCCTGCAGCTGTACAGCAGAAGAGGAAATCAGTGTCTAAGAGGACAGGTAACAACGCGCAACGACTCAAATTAATATGCATGAAGTCAGTCATCATCGCTGCAGTGACAAGAGAGATGATTGTTGATTAGAAACTAATTGTTTCTGTTCCCCTCCGGAGCGCCGGCTGTCAAGAGCAAAGTCAAAGCATCCAAAGATAAGAAAGGTACAATCCTGATGATGCATGAACTCCACAAACCTTTCCTAATGGGTCATGATTTCTTTTTAAGTAATTGAGTTTGACCAAGTTTCTCGCTGACTTTAAAACTTGTCCAGTCCAGTGAATGCAGATGCTACTGGTTTATTTTGTAGAAATGAGTAAAATGTGTTGTGTTGTGTTGGACAGAACCAGAATCTCGTCCACAGCCTCTGAGACTGAGGACGAGACCAGAAGCTGACAGGAGGACAAACGTCACCGCTAGAGCTGAGCCAAAGAAACCAATCAGAGTTTCCTTTAAATCAGGTAACTTTAACAAAACAAAGCAGGTTAAACATAACAGAGACTTCATGGTTCTATAAACAATCAGCCTGGAAAGTCAAACTTTGCTTTTATCTGCATATTTTCCATATCAGAACTCAAATATGATCTTGTCTTTGAGTTTCTGACATCCAAGTTCAATTATAGAAAACGACATTGCAGATTTCATGTCATTATTATTAAACACATATGAAACCAAATACTAAAAGTTCTGTCTGAAAAACTAAGTGCACCCCATGATTTCATAGAGTCATCTTTAGCTTCAGTAACTCTCAGTTCTTTCATTCATTCCAGATGATTTTTGTCCATTTGGACTTCATAACATTGTCTCACTTCATTGACTGAAAGTCCCAGTAAAACACTTTGATCGGGTTGATTTCTGGGCTTTGACTAGGCCATTGCATCACCCAAATTTGTTTTCTGTTGATCATCCATTTAAAGGCGGTGAGATATTTGACGTTGGCTGTAAGAAAACTAAATATTCAGAGGAATTCATGGTCAAACCAATAAGAGCATTAGAGTTTATTCAGATATATTTACATTAAACTGTGTAGAAGTCTGAACTTATTTGACCCCAACCCCTTCCTTTTATGCGTGTCTTATTTAATACATTATTCTTTATTATTATTGTGATCTAGTGAATACAAAAGATCATCATTCCTCCTTCACCAGCTTCACAGTTTGAATGAGATGCTTCATTAGTTTTTTCTGAAAAAAGGCCAAACATCTGAACTTTGGTCTCATCTGTTCAAACCACAACGTGTCTGAAACTTAAGCTGTGCTCACATATTATTTCTCATGTGTCCTTCCAAAGTAGCCATGGATTTTGTGCTTTACATTTATTTGAAATATCTGTTAAATTTGTATTGAATAAAAAATGTATTTCAGTTTTAAAGCTGAGGGGGCAGGATGAAATGCCTTTGACCTCACTTTAGTCACAATAACTGAACCCTCAAATGATGCTGATGTGAAGTTCAATAAAGTCAACAGGCCGAACATGTGAAATGGAAAAGGGGAATAATTAGGCAGACTGTGTGGGAGCTGGGAGGAAACGGTCAGGAAAGAGCCGAGAACAGATCACCAGAAAATTCCCACTCAGATTCATAATGTGGAGATTTCAAAGCAACGTCCAGCTGCAGGAGAACGAGTGGAGTGTGGGTCTGTCGGCCAAAAAAGACAAGTTCAAAAAGTGCTGCAAGTGCCTTTTGAACTGCGGCTGCTTCAAGCACAATTGTGATGAAACAAATATTTATTTCCAGCATCATAACTAATACATAATATATTCTAAGAAACAAACCAGTGACCATTTAATGAGCAAATACAAATTGTTATGATTCAGTTCTCACATTTCTTACCAGATTATTGGCATTTTATGTGTTTATCTTTACGTGTCGTGAAAAGGTGGATGGATTATGTGATTAAAGTTGTTTTCTGCCAGATAAAACTAACTGAGGATGAGCTGTGAGCTGCAACACAGAGGAGCAGTAAATGATGATGTGTGTTACAGGATATAATTGGGCTTTTTTGTGTCTGTTGCAGAAAAAGCTGCAAAGGCTGAAAAGAAACCAGCCAAAGAAGCTGAAGGTAAGGAGTCAGAAAATAGATGTTTCCTCTGAAATCCTGACTTTAAACTGATCAACATCTTTTCTCAAACTAGATAAAGTCAAACAGGAACCAAAAACTCGTAAGTATGAGCCTGTAAGCATCGTTAGTGACTCTGGAGACAGTTGAGATGTTTTGGGCCTTAATGCTCAGACAAACGTCTCGAACCATACATTGAGACACACTTCAGGGCATCTATAAATAATGGTGGCGTAGCAGTGATGACTCGGGTTTGTTTTGCTGCCAGACTTCCTCTGTAGCCCTAATTCTGTCTACTGACAGATTCAGGGACTTTAATTTGATAAATTCACAATAAAATGACTGAAAAAACCCACAAAACATGGAAGGATAAGGGTAATACAGTAAAAATATAGCCTTTAAGATCCTCATTAAAATCGCTTCAGTAAAACTAAAAATATCATCCAGAATGTTTATTTAGTTTCATGATTTTAACATTTATCTCTATGACTAATGCAGCGTTGTGGGAGTCATTTTATTATTTTTTTGATAACTTTATGTGTATGCTTTGTTACTAGCGAATGGCGAAGACGCTGCTTCCTGTAAGGTCTGAGGTATAAAGTACGTTCTCACCTTATTTCCACTGACTGAACCAGTATGAGGAGATGCTAACGCTAATGACAGCGCAGTAAAAGAATTTAATGAGATAATTTGACTGAGATGAGATTATCCACATCCTTAAGGGTCTTGAATTATTTGAAGAGATTAATGTTTTACAGCATCAATAACTGGATAGATTAAACCTAAGAGCCAAAACTGATTAGCCTCCTGTTCATAATGAGTCATTCAGTGGATTACCAGCACCGCCCCGAGTGTCCCCACACTGCTAATGTCTGACAGACCTGATCCTGTTTTCTACACCTGTTTGATTTTGGCTGATAAAACAAGAAAAAACAGAATCAAAACAGGAAAAAAAAATCTACCCTTTCTATTCTTTTGCTTATAGGCCTGCAGACTGTCACTGTCTCTATTTCGGTCTCTCACAGATGAACACATAATTCCTTAATCTCAGTTTATGTTTGACTTGTTACAGAGGAGCCTGAGACTGAAGACAGCGTTACAGAGAAGACAGAAAAGAAGAAACCAAGTAAGATCTGCTTCTGTCATTTAATTCAAATTAAAAGGTCAACAGTAGCCACTAATGGTGGGCTCTGCTAACCAAGTTAATCAGAAACATTATTATTAGTTTAATGCTAAAGTTTTACACCAACATGGTGGAATGAAGCACCAACTTCATTCTAAATATGTCTGCTGCAGAAAGATTACAGCCATCAAGCACCAATTTAATTTTGACATAATTTACTTGTTTTAATTCATTTAGATATTGTATTTATGTTTCCTCTCTTCATGCTCTGATCATCTTCATGCTTGAACCACCACTGATTAAAACACACACAGCATCTCATCTTCTTTTCTTTCCAGGTCAGAAATACTTCCAGTGCATCTATTTCCCAGGAAAACATGCGCACTATCCTTTACGACCTTTCACCCCGGCCATGTCTCCCGCCATGCTGTCCCCTGCTGTACGCTCGATGCTGGAGCAGCAGAGAGCGGCGGGCCACTGACCTGACTGACGGACAGATCTGTAATTCTGTGACTCCCTCTGTCTGTGATTCAGACGCAGAAAACAGAAAGAGGACAGATTTTATTTTTAATTTACTGATTCATTCAGTGGTTGAGCTGCTTCTCAAATGTTCAGTCTTTTGCACTCACAGCTAAATTTTTATTGCAAGACATTGTGACTAAGTTTAAGATTTTCTTTGCAATATGAAATAAATTTCCAATCAGACCTTTTTTTTTTTTTTTAACATAATTTTAACCGGGAGGAATTTCAAAGCTGACAGTTTTTACCTTTACCTGCAGGTCACTGCTACCTGTCGCAGCAGTGACCTGCGCTGCCCATGTTCACAGATCACCTGTGTGTGCAAGAGATTAGCATGCTAACAGCGAAGACTCCAAACCCAGAGGCTCCCACTTTTATCCCAGCAGCGTCTCCAAACAGTAAAATCCTGCTGCAGGTTAATAAAAACTCAGAGGCTCTCCACCTGAGAACAGGATGCTGTCCTGGTTTAACCTTTAAATATTCAAATTACAGCATTTCTGCTTTTAAAGTTGGTAGTTACTTATATAACAGTAAAATTGGATAGAAAGACTAAAATGTACATGTAACATCTAACTTATAAATATTTTAGATAAAATACAACCTTGAAATAAAAAATACACTGAATTATTTTTTTTAAAATCCATATTTTATTCAGTTGTTGGAACCTTTAACCTCAATGTTTTTATTAAATGGTGGCACCTTCAGGCCTCCGTAGATTGCAGCAGAGAAGCGTTTGGAGACGGGGAAACTGCAGGACAACTTAGACGTGACCAACTGAAGCGACGCGGTGAATGAATGTAGTTTTTTATCAGCCTGTGAACCGGGCCTGATGCGCCGACGGTTTTTTACCTCCATTCTGGTGATGTGACTCAGCAACAAGTTCACCTTCATGGTTTTGTGACTTCCTGAGCGCCGCTAGACATTTCCTTCTGTTGTCTTATTGAATAGAAATCTATGCTACTGTAAAGGAACCAAAAGGGAGTTTCTAATCCCACGATGTTTCACTCCTCATGGTTCTGTGCACATCATCATCAAAGAATGTTAAAGAGTTTCTTAATGTGACACAATAGTCCAGGGCACTCGTGCTGCTGCAAAGGGACATAATAAACAGAAGCTGCACCGAATTATGCGCCACCTGATCTTTTTGAAATGTTAGCGATTTAAGTAAAGTGGAGAAAACTGTTAAAATGCAGTTTAGTTTTGCAGAGAATTTGTCATATAACACAGTGGATCCCCGACAATTTAGAGTTTTCTGTGGAAATAATCTCCAAACTATTCACAGAAAATTCAGAGTCGAGAATTTTTTTTCTTACAGCGTTTCTAAAATATCTGAAAGAAAAAAATGCAACTTGGGAAGCTGAAATATTTTGGCACAATTCTATTTATTGGGAAAGCAGCCAATCCAGAGACGAGCCATTTCATTTTCTTGGCACTGATTGGCCGACGAGAAATAAAGACTAGATAAGTGCTAAGATAGTTTGTTCTGCGCATATTAATGAATATTAAGGTATATTTGGTGTTTGAACAAGGAAAAATCTGCACTTATAAAAGTTTTTAGAGGCGGGCTCAAGTATTTTCCTGGGTTTTGCTGTAGAATTGCCAAAAAAGTCCAAGTTCTGAAATTCATTGACAATGTGGACATTTTTGACACGTTTTCCAAAACAGATCAAAAGTGTAACTCTTTGTTATTTTTGAGATTTCCAGTTACCAGTTTGAGCAAACTTCCTCAGAAACTCAGAAGGTTTGGGTGGGAAGTTTTTATGTCTGCCAAACGTTTTGATGCATTTAACCCTCAGGTTTGATGAAAAGTCCAAATCTAAAGTGGGTTCCAGGAAACTGGTTCTGTGCAGGACTGACCTGACTACAGTGATGCGTTCGACTGAGTGGCCTTAAATCTCACCTGTAAACCAGGTGTTAGCCTTCAGTTTGTTGTAAATGTCGTGTTTGCGGCTGTATGTTACTTACATTAACACAGTATTTACATTGTACAGCTGCAGGTTTGTTGTATTTTCATTTAATCATTTCTGTAGATTTAATGTAGTGGAGGAAGGACAGACAGACCATGATGTCAGCAAACCAACAGAAGGACAGATGTCAGTGCAACCTGATGTAAATATCATGTTTGGTGGGGAGTTTAGTTAAAGCTTGAATATATTACAGGTTTAAAATTCATGTTTGATTTTGTTAAGGTTGACTTTTTATGCATGTTGTTACATTTTAACGTACTTTGCCTTGGCGCTTTGATTTATTCTTTTATTTCACTGTTAGTTTTTTATCTGCAGAGGAATGAGCATTTATTGATCTTAACCCTCCGAGACAGAAAATGTTTGTCGGCATTTTTCCAAGTGTGAGCAGAATAAAAGCAGTAAGAAATGGTGTTTAGCTGTAAAATGTCATAAATATGTATTCCATTTTGAGCATTAATGTTTTATTGCTGCCACTAACTTTGGTGCTTTTTCTCATCACTTGACCAAGAAAGCAGGTTCAAATTAAAGGTGAGCAGCTTCACATTTCAGAGGTTTGTTTTAGAAAATCACATCCAGGCTTCAGAAACTAATGGATGCATAAAGTGAACTGGAGCCACATTCATCAAACTGGAAACTTCAGGAAGACCTTATAGAAGTGTGTTTTCCTCAAAACAGATAAGAAGTTAATGTGTTTCATAAAAATGAGATTTAGGTTTGTGACCATTTTGGAACTTTATTTTTTGTTCATTTCTTTTGTTGCTGTCTGACTGGGTTGATGTGCTGCATTTAATTTCTACTTAAGAGTTGGAGTTTTGAATTTGAGTTAAATGTATACATTTTCAAAATAATATGACATTTAGGCACCAGAAACAAATAACTTGGTAACATTGACACTTGATTCATATTTAGATTTTCATTTATAATCACTTTTGTAGCTTTAGATTTAAACTGTGCTTGTTTTTTATTTTATTTTATAAAAACAAAGCCTACTTAGAAAGTGTGACAGTAACTCTGCCTTAAAGCCAGTAATGATTAGTTTTATATTTGCAGCAATAAACTAGTGAGATTATTTTCATGAGTGGTTACTTTACTGGATTAATTTGTTTCAAATAAACAGAATTAAAGTTCCCTGGTTTTGTTTTTCCAGAAGGAACTGATATTTATTTTGTTATTTTTTATGTTTTATGCATGAGGAAATCCTTTGAAAAATATTCATTGGTGCAAATATTCACTGATGTGACTTTTGTGTGTAAAAACAAAAGGAAAGAAACACAAAACCTTCAGATGCAACAGATTGACAGACATTTACAGATGAAAATGTCAGAGTGAAAATGTCTGCTGTGTAAAATGTTGCATCTTTCACCAAAACATGAGTTTTTGTGTTATAATGTGAATAAACATTTAAAGCTATTTGTATTTCATTGAATCATTAAACATCTGAATAGATGTGAGAAATATTCACCTTTTAACTAATACATATGGATAATAGATACTGATTTTGAACGTTTTTATTACAAAGAAAAGATTTTTATCTTCAGTGATGGCACAAGTTGTTCCCATTTTTTAATCAAATCCTTTAAAGTCAGTCTGATGACAAAATGTTTTGAGCATTTATTTTAGTGCATTGGTCACAAAAAACTGAAACTCAAAAAGTATGAATGAGCACAGAGAGAGAAAACCATCAAAACCAGCCAAGATACATTCAGTTACTAATTAAAAACACAAAAAGCAAAGAGAAGCTGAACAGTAACAGGTTGCAATTACTTTGCATTTGTTCTGTTTTTGATATTATCTTCATTGTTTATTTGAATAAATCTTGTTTTAGGAATAAATTTAAATCTTACCCTTTTACATGTCATGCATTTCCTCCCTGCATGTTTCCTCTGCCTGCTCTCTTCCTCAGCTGCATCTACTTACCTCTGATTAGCTCCTCTGATTCCTGTTCAACATATCAACTGTTTCTGTTATTAGACAAAGTGAAGAGCAGAAATGAAGAAATCACTTTAATATTCAGGAATCATCCGCAGAGTTGACCTCTAAGTTTTGGATTTAAGTGAAGGTCCTTTAATTTTGGCTCTTATCTTTCCAAAGAGTTAATATTTACACACATTTCTTCCTTTCACAAGATTTATATGTATTAATTTGAATGTGAAATCTATTAAATGAATGAAGAGTGTATTTTTATCTGAAAGTCCCAATACTTGCAGTAGATGCAGATCTTGGATCAAACATGAAACAAAATAAATAAAATCTAAAACATCAGAGTGAGAAAATCTGCATGTCCATATTTATTTTGATCATTTTACATTTCAGCAAATTGTCTTTGAGGACATTTACACACAGAACACCTGCTAACTGGACAGTTTCTGCTCTATAATATACTGGCTTTCCATAATAACGTCACATTTCTGCTTCAGTGTGGTCGTCCTACTGCAGCTATACAATCAAAAAACTGTGAGAAACCAAGAAGTGAGTAAACCCAAAATGATGCATTCAATTTTTTCTCCTCAAGAAATTACCAATCAGTAAGAAAAGATCATTCAATGTCATCAGTGCACAAATACACGATCAGAAACAATACATCAGATTCTCAATGGAGCGAGTGGCTTTGGCAGAAACATAACACAATTCAAAGTCATTGAGAATTAAACCGTTTACAGACGATCGATTATTACAAAATACCGTGCAACAAAAGCAGGATGGAGAAGAAACAACGACGGATTAATGAATCCCAGGTTTTCATTCAGCAGGCTGTATGCAGAGAGCCGTCGCTGCTGGAAGGTTTAAATTGGGAAAAGAGGCGATTAAATCAGAGAAAAATGATTCGACTGGTTCACGAAAGCTGGGAACATTTACTGAAAACAAACCTACCGATAAAAAGCGAGTTAATAAGAAATACTTAGAACAAGTGAAACTTCAGGCTGCGACTTGTTTACTGATTGACGTGAGTAAAAACAGGAAGATGGTCGTTTCATTACCAAACCACTTCAGCTGCCATCATGGAGGCTCCTGTGTTTTTATAAACAAATCATTTTGCTGTTGCGGGAATAATTTTGTTTACGCATTACGTCGTTAAAAATTACATCACACCCTCATCCTCCAACTATTCCTGTCTTCTTCTTCATCTTTTCCTCCAGTAGTAACAGCTGGTTGTTCGTCACGCGACTCGTGACGTGACAAAGATTTGTTTCCATTGCAGTTTTATGAAATACACTAATTTCAATAGGGTGGGAAAAACAAAAATTTTATTTTTCAAATTGCAACTTTAGGCTAACTTGACCTATTGACCTATTGAAGACAAACACACATCTGTATATTTTCTTTCCCATTTTGTGCACAATTTGACCAGATGATCCTGATTCTGAAATCAGACAGAAAAATGTCAGATTTTGCTTCTGCAATACAAAAAATAAAAAGTTAATTTATACACATCTTTTCAGGTGACTAAATGTGACGACCGCTGTGTGTTTTCATGAGAAAATAAGCTGGGCTGCACTTTTTCCTCTAAAATACATTACAAATGTAGCTTTTTAAAGGCTGCTGTTACTTTTCTGATTTACTGCATTGTAAAAATGTCAGTCAAAATGTTTTGGTGTATGAAGATCTGTGAACCTCCAGGATGGCATCTTGGTTGGTTTTTAGCCTTTTTCTCATTTAAGGTTTAAAATTCTGATGAAACCTTTGGGAAGAAAAACAAAAACATCATGTAGAAAAACATTCAAAATGCTGAATTTCTTGAAACTTATTACAGTCTGTGTGCTTACAGTTTAAAAAGCACATCTGACATTTGTTTAATAAACATTTCCATAAAAATACTGACAAAATAAACATCAAAAAATACTAAATGTTCAGTGAAGAATTACCAGAAAAGAAGATTTTAAAATTAAAGATCTTCTGTGTAACCGTCTGTTAAATACTTTCACGAGAAACAAGCAGTGAAATTCACTTCCGTCACTTTAAGCTCAGGAAGCTTCGATGGAGCAGCAGAAGTGGCGCCATATTCACGCAGTGTACATGTTTAGTTCCTGTAAACGTTTAATCCCAGCAACTGGAAGCATCTACAGTGGCTGTGTGAGAGTGTGTGTCCCTGTTTGCCTTTACACCTCCTGACCTCTGACCTCTGGCCCTCACCAGGCTGTTTGAACCTTAAAAAAAATACATCCAATGTGTTTTGTTTATGCACAGAAAATAAAATCCAAGCACCTGGTAGATTCTGTAAAGGATTGTTACAGTTTTTCAGATTCAGATTTTGCCCTTTGGTGGATCTGGTTCATTTTCAGATTATTTTGCCTTTTTTTGCAAACAAAAACTCACAAATAAAATCTTGAACTAACAAAAAACAGCAACAGTGTTCCTGTTTTTAAACCAGAATATATTTGGCCAGATAACTACACAGCATCACATAATATACTGTCTATTTTCACAGAAGATTTGACTAGGACATCTGGTGAAATAAGTGTTAACTGTGGAGGTTTATAGCTTAAAGTGTTTCTTCCTAAAATTTATTTCAAACTGTTTAATTTTACCCAGTTTATAGAAAAGATTTATGTTGTTTATAAAAACTTTACACCCCAAGGAAAAACTTTAATTAAGTCAGATTAAATTCCTCGTGGTAAAAAAAATGCCCTGTCACCCAAAAAAAGGTCAATTTCAAAATATTTTTTACATTTCTTAAAAATTGGATATACTAGCAAGATTAAAGTCCAGATTAAATAATGATGAATATTCATGTCTAAACTTGGCCTGATTCTCTTTGTTAGTTTAGTTTCTATTATTATATTTCAGTGACATCCTTAGTTATCTGGACAGCCAAGTTTTGAGCAGCTTTTTGCACAGACAGACAAACTGATTATATATTCAGTGAATGAAAGTTTGAGTCTGAAAGCTGCTGGTTATTATCTGAGATTCACCAGCAGGTCAGGAGGCAATGGCTGCTGTGAGGGGCTGGAGGCTGGACATCCCAGCTGCTGCTCCGCATCCAGCCGGACACCTGATGCTCTCTGCCTCCGAGCGGACCGCTCTGGACCCGCCCGCTCTGGACCCGACCGCTCTGGACCCAACCGCTCTGGACCCGCCCGCTCTGGACCCGCCCGCTCTGGACCCGCCCGCTCTGGACCCGCCCCCCTGGACCCAACCGCTCTGGACCCGCCCGCTCTGGACCCGCCCGCTGGCTGCAGCTTTGCCCTTCATTCGCCTGATGTGGGGAAACTGTAACAGCCGTTTCTCAAACTCCATCAGATGCATTTCAATAAAATCTAAAAGTAAAAAAACAGGGAGGAGCAAATCTGAGTTAAAGCTTCTATCTGATCTATGCTGTAGCAATTTAAATAAAAGATTTCACTAATTATAACATCTGTACTCTAAATATAAAATTTAACCTAAACTCTAAGTACTTAAAGGTCTTTTTACAGAAAATAAATGTCCAAACTGTCTGGAATATGTTTGAGTTTCCTTCTCATTCTGTTTACATCACTAAAATAAGAAAGTTCAGACCTAAACCATTTATTACTGTCTGTGTCTATAACCTACATTTACTAATGAGAGACACATTATTGCAGTTTGGAATGTCTGCAGGTCTGCAAAGGACCAGAGCTGCTGTCAGCAACAGTAAGAGGCTAAACATCCAGAGCTAATTTAGGTTTTTTTGGAACATTTTGAGTTTTCTGAATCGTGTAGAAAATTAATGATTTTTTTTGTCAGAATTCACAGAAATTTAAAAAAATATTTGCTAGTAAAAGTGGAAGCTAAACTGATGTTTGGTTGTAAATTTTAAACTGAAAATGCTAAATAGTTTTTTTATCATGAGCCAATAAACCTGCAGAGCCGTTTGCTGCATTATGTACATGTGATTTCCTGCAGAAGCAAAAGAAACGGTGCACTCTATAACATCTATATCTATAAATCTTACATGGTGAACCTGAACCCTGAAGTGAAAGTTAAACTGCAGCTACTCAGTGATTTATTTATTTTTTTTGGATGAACATTTTCACCCAAAAATCTCCCACCTTGCAACACAAAAAAGTGCCACAAAGCAAAAGAACTTTGCTTTTATAAAATTATATTTAGCCCTGTTTTTGTGGCCAAACCCATTAGGTTCTGAAAATACGAGGAAGAGAGCCTGCAGCGCTGTGGGCATCTAATGGTGGAGCGGAGCAGTTTGCTGTGACATCTGGGTCAGATGGAGAGAAAATGGCTGAAGGGGGGAAAAAGCCGATGATTCATAGACAACTCTTACCGTAAAGGGAGCTTTGCTTTTCCAAAAGATAACTGGAGAGAGACGGAAATTTTAGATGTTACTGTCATCAGAAAAATCTTACAAGAAAACAAGCAGTGTCTGTTTCTCTGCTGCCCCCGTCTCGTCCATGCCCAGAGTTTTTCTTCACAGAGATATAAAAAAGCTGCTCTGTTCTGCAGCCCTCTTTGAAATATGCTTTGCAGTTTTCACACATCCGTCCTCCGGTAGTAACCGTGGGAACCGTTTCCTCCAGACATCCCTCCACTTCCCCGCTCTGCTTCCCCGCTCTGCTCTGGATTGTTTAAAGACTTCATATTTACAGTTTCTGGAATTGGCACTTGACATGAAACTACATAAATAAATATACTGTATCAGGACCATCAGAAGCTCGTCGGTTTCTGGACGTGTCCCTGCTGCTCTCCGTAGTTTGAAGGAAAGTCTTTCTGCAGGATGAGTTGCTTCCAGTGTGTGCACAGGAATATTGATCTGTTTCTGCTGCTCCGCTGTAACTCTGGACATTTAGTCCAAGGACAGCAGCGGCTGCAGGTTGTCTTCTTCACTCTTCACTTTATCCGGTCTCTTCAGGACTCCTGGTTCCACCACCGACTGAGACCTGCAGCAAAAAACATTCAATGAGACGCAGGCAGTAATTGCATCAGTGCATCTTACATACAGACTCCTATGAGACTGTGGGAAATGCAAAGAGATATTTGCAAAAATAATAAAACATCTAGCACAAGTTAGACGATTCCTCAAAGGGTTAAACTAAAATGTGAAAACATTAATTAATGAATAAATGCCATATATTACAAAAAATAGAACGTAATTCAAAAAGAAGTCATATTGTCTTGTGTACATTTTCATTTAGTTACATTCTTTCTGCATGATTTCATAAATAACTGCTTGTAATAAATAAAGAAATTATTACAAAATGCTTAAACTTTAACTGGGAGCCATTTTTATAAATCATAAACAACAACATAAACATGTCAGAACTGAAACCAGTTGAGTCAGACTGCAGAGCATTTTTAACTATCCAGACTAATTACCTGATGATTCATGATTGGATGATTAATTAGTGACTAACGATGCAACAATAAGTGACGGTTTGTTGTGTCGGCTCAGGATTGTTTGTCTTCCATAAACACGTTTGAGTCGCTTTATGGTGATGAGATGATTTACTGTCACACTGGATTATGATGCACGGAGCAGGAATAAGCTTTTGTTGAAGATTTATTTAAAATAAATGATGAATATTTTTTAAATCACCAAGCAAACCAATTTGACAGATAATCTGACCTCTTCATGGTTTTGGGGGACATGTTTTTCTCCAGGTCTCTCTCCAGGTCTTGCACCGACAGAGTGTAGGACTCGGGGCAGTAGTCCGTCTCCTCGTCATAGGCGTGGTCCAGCAGCGTGCGCGCCCACGTCCCCATATCGTACGGCGGCATCATCCCACCCAGCTCTGACGGCAGAATCTCCGGGTGGATCAGCTGGTGGAGGCTGTTCAGGTTGTTACCGTGCATGAAAATCTGCAGAAGGAAAGAAATCCAGGACTGGAAGTGATGAACTGGAGGCTTAAATTTCCTAACATTTGGGTTTAGAGTCAATGTTTCCACTGAATTATAACAGAAAGGACAGGAGAGCAAAGCTGGCATCTATTTGCTGCTCATTTATGATGCAAAATGACTTAATGACTGCATTACTTTTACTACATCTTTATTTAATGTGTCATAATGAGCTTTAACATTGAACATGCAGCACATGCAACATGAGGCCTGTAGGATCTGACATGAAGCTCTCGGGTTTTTCAAGTTTCTCTTTACTTTATGAGAATTGTCTGGGGTTTCGTGTCTCTTGAAGGTTTTCCTCTCTTTCCTTTCACTTTGTTTGACAATGATCCTATAACCCTCCTCAGATTAATAAGTGCCAACAGTTGCTGACCTAAAAAAAGCAACTTGCTGCTCCAGTCAGAGCCGCCATGACACACGATGAAAACAGTGAGGCTGTGCTCTGTGTTCATACGTCTTTTACTGATTTATTTTGATAAGTACATCAATATAATCTTAAATGTAATAGAATAATAACTGCTGCAGTTTGTGCAAAGCGTTGTAAGCTGTGAGCTATTGCTGCTAAATAAAACCCATAGAATGGAAACAAAGTGAACTTTCACCCTGTTTGCTGCTCAGTTTATCTTTTTTTAAATTAATGTTTAAAGACATTTTCTCCTTTTCTAACCCTCTGGTCTTACCCTTTTCCTGGTTTTATCTTTGAGAAAGGGCCGGATGACGGTGTACAGGGCATGGATGTACCAGGGCTGGTTCACAAAGTGGATCCCTCCGAATCGCGCAGGAAAACTGTCCTGTTAGAAACAGAAAAATACAAAATAAAGACGAAAAAAATCAGTTTATCAGGAAAGTAAGAGAAAAAGTTTTAGTTTTAAATAATTTTACAAAAACAAAACTACTTTTAAATGATTATTAAAATCAAATAGCAGGATATATTTACTGCATTTAGCACAAATTCAAGAAAACAAAATGGAAAATTAAAAACCAACAACACAGTTTGTTAAAATAGTGCTAAGAATCATTCAGATACATATGAGTTTGAAATATTCTCTTATTTTATTCTTTTTACTGAAAGAAGGAAAGTTTAGGGCTTCATTTACATGCAAGAATAATTAAAACTAAAAAAATAGAATATTAGCCTAAAATTAATGCTACTTCAAGGGAGAGGTAATTAGACTTTAATTATTACACTAGTAAGTTTAATTTTGTAAAGAAAAAAATCAGTTTTTAATTAATTAATTAAAAAAATAATTTATCTCCTTCTCAATAATCAGCAGAAAAATCTTAATTGGCATCGCAGCAATCAGACCCTTCTGATTACAGCTGTTGACAAGATTTCTTGCATTTTTACTTTGAATTTTGACAACTTCTTTTTGGTAATAAGTGTTTGGAAGCACTCTTTCCCATCACCCTAATCAATCTAATCAATTTCTATCAGATTCGGTTCAGGACTCTGGTTGACCCTCCCAAATGGAAATGAACAGTTTTCATTAGTTTTATTTAAAGCTGCAGGTCCATGATGCGTCAGCTGATCAGAAAATGATGAGGAAAAACTTTTATTCCAGTCATCCTGAAGGTGTTTATTTCTAATTTCTTGTGTTTTATCAACCAGTTGATGAGACGAGTTAAACTCGACCTACATAGAAAAACACTGAGATCCTGTTAACACAAAATTACCTCTGCGAGTTTCCTGTCCCTTTTCATTAGATTACGTTTGCAAATGGCCTCTAATCGCATATTAAGTAGGAAATGGTCGGGTCTATTTTAGAGGCTCCGCAGCTCAAACCCGGAGGGAGATGAGTCTGTGCTGCTGCAGGTTGGCGTGCGGCGCCAGAGTCCAGCGCTGCCGTGTTTCCCAGAAGGCTGGACACAATTATTATGATTACAGTCCACTGCTTATGTGTCCGAGTCATAATTCGGCTTCGGTCCAATATCAAGGCGAGATTATGCCCTGATGAAAATTGCTTCAAGTGGACTTTAATCAAGAAAAAGTGGGAAAAATATTTTGGCACGGTGATGGAGAGAAGAAGAAGATAAAAATGCTGGAGGTCAGTTCAAGTCTGTGCATTAAGATGGTCAGAATGGTGGAAAAGTTTCTGCTTCACTAAATGTCACCTAGTAATAATGTGCAAAAAATCTTTGATCAAAGCATAATATGTGCATTTGGGTTAAAGAAAAATTATCAAATTAATCAAAAATTCCAAAATCTTTGTCCAAAAATGACATTTCATTCATATAATGTTTTAAAATATGTTATATCTGCATAATTCTATCGCTAAATCTGCACTGAATTTACACAGGAAAATAAATGCATTCCTTTTTTAGAATAATCAAATGAAAGACGCAAAATAAGTTGATTAGTCTAGAAGAAACAGGTGAGATGATGCAGCTGGTGATAAAAAACAACAAAGATAATCAGAGCAAATGCAGGGCTTAGCATGAAGCTAAAGCCAAATAATGCAAAAACATTGCATAAAATGGAAGACGTGGAATATTAAATCAAATAGGAGCTGAGCAATCAGACTGATAAACGTCAAGAGACCAAATCTGACATAACTTTGTCTAACAAGCCACAGTATTAAACCAAAACTCAGATAAATAAAAAAATATATAAACAGAAAAACTGTACAAAATACAAGAAATCATGATATTGTGTCAGTTTTCACTGCTTCTTTGCAAAACTATCAAAATTGAACTAACAAACCTTTAAGAGACACATTTTTATAACTTTTGCAGCAATAAACAATATAAAAAATAAAACAGACAAAAAAATGTTTTACTCCACGGATTCGCTGACGATACCACCGACTCTGGGAGAAAGAAGAGTCTGGTCCAGTTTGGGAAACTCTGCTTTTATGCTCACTTTAAACATTATGCATTATATTAACTTGTAATTTGTGCGCATTGAGACTTTTGTAGCAAAACTTTATCACAAACATCACTTTGTATTTCACATATAAGGAAAATACACCAGCATTTTCTCAAATATGCAAGTTTATCCAGCGTCAAACTAAATATCTCAGCATAAAAGTTTGATGCAAAGAGTTTGTGTTGTTAGAAACTTTCCTAATAGATGCAGATTTTTAAAATAAAAGGTTATGACTCACCTCCATTTGCAATTCCAGAGTAATTCTGTTTTTGTTTTGGAGATGAACACTTAAAAAGCTTTTAGTGGATCTGCTTAATTAAGACTTAATTTTGAGAATTAATATTTTGATTTCCCATCTGAACATAATTTCTATGTTTCTGTAATAAAATGCTGCATAGTAACCGAACTAAAAACTGAAGTGAAACGTAGTTCTGTGATTATCGCAGCTCAGTTAGCTAACAGTTAGCTAACAATTAGCAAACAGTAGAACAGAAACATAAGGATTTTCTCCGGTGTAACAAACAGGAAGTTTTTTCCTTATAATTTAATTTCCTTGCTTGTTTCAGATGTTTCCATCTGATTGTTCCCACAGGATTTAAACGATCTGCAGATGGATAAGAAACATTTTTCTTTTAACTTCTGAAAGCAGATGCATTTAGAGACAAAAATATGTTTTTAACTCAGATACCAGGACTGTATTCTGCACCTGCACTGCTGACCCTCCTGGAAGAGGAATGTGTTTCAGGTACCGTGCAGCCGTGTTGCTTCTCTGTGTGTAAACTTCCGGCCTGCCCTTTGCCTGGCAGCCATTTTCACTTTGATGAGGCGACCTGCTGCATTATGTATGAACACCTGAATAGGGAATAAGAGCTGCAGGCTCCCGACTGCAGGAGCGACAGGAATCTGTACGTCTGACACTTTCATTCAAGAATTTGTCAACATCCAAAGTGAAAGACATTTTCTGTCCCAAAGAACCAAATAATGAGAAGATTTCTCTTTTCTCCTGAAAACAATAAAATCAGCAGTCAACAGGTAATAGTCAGCAGATTCTAATTAAGTAATGAAAAAGTGTTTTCTTCATTTGACTTGTCGGCTAATTTCACACAGAAGTCGAATGCGTCCCAAACTGGAATTCTTTCTCATAATAAGTAACTCATATCTGACTTTTACCCTGCAGGCTGAACCGTCCAATTCCAAACTTTTCACCACAAAAAATCCAACTTGAGCCACTTGCATATATGGAACAACACCCGATAGTTTGCATAGTTTGCAGTCTGAATGATGATGTGGCATTTACTCCGACTGTTGCGTTACCGATGTGATAAATGTACCTGTCATAATTCTACAACAGACGTAAACAACAGCTGAAAACATCATAACTATGAAATTAGAATAAAATCTGTTCCACCAAAATGAATCACATCACAATCCAACCACTGTTCGTTCCAACATGCAGACAAACTTCACTGCAGAAGTTAAAATCAATGACTAAAGTTTGTTATTATGACTTGTGGTCCTTTAATCAGCTTCCTTTGTTTTGTGACGATGCTTTTGACTTCCATCCAAACCGTTATTTATCCATAAACAGAGTTGTTGTTCTGCGCATGCGGGTTTCATGAGATCATAAATCACAAAGACGTGCAGCTGAAGTCACGTCATCCTGCAGCAGCATGAAAGATCAGATTTCAGCAGGAAATCCAGACTGAGATCAATAACAGGTTTAGTTTGACCTGCATCAGTCTGCTGGTGTTATGAGTGAAAACTCAAACTGTTTGAAACGCAAGTTAGAACCAGAGAGTCTGCGACCCAGACTCAATCAAAACGTGATGAAACAAAAACTGTTTGAATCTTTGTAGTTATTTTCATCCTTGATGGGGTTAAAATCAGCATTTTGCTGAACTATTTGATAAATAAGAAGCTTAAACATTAAGAGCTGCATTAAGAGTCACTTCAGCGTTTCCTCTGATGCCGGCCCGCCGCGAGGCGAAAGCCAATCCGAAGGAAATAAGAACTTTATTTCTGCAGCTCACTTTCTGATGATTTTAGAAAATGCTGAAGAGGCAAAAAACGACAGGAGATTGAGAGTTTAAACTGGACAGCATGTTGATCTGATGCTTTTCACTCCAACGTTTCTGACACTGACTCATCTTCCTCCTCCTCCTCGCAGCCTGTGGCTTCACTGAGGAAGATAAACACATTAGGAATGATTTGCTCCCTACTGCCTGACTTGGTCTTAAAGAAAAGCACCTTCCCACTTCCTGCTTCGTGACATAAAGCACTCTGGCAGATTTGCCTCCAAATGTGACCCCAGGCCACAACCTGCTTGTAAAATCTGCTAATCTTACAGACGGCGCTCTTTTCCTTCAGCAGTGATTACAGTAATGATTTCCATTGTCTCGTTACCATGATGGAATGGATTAACGTTAACATTTTGGCTGCATTCGTTTCACATCAGGAGACTGACAGAAACAGGAGCTAATGATGCTTTTTTACTGATGCTTTTCATTTATTGCTCTTTCTGAGATGCTGCTTGAATGAAATCGATTGTAGTAAAATTGCAGTGACTGTTTTATTGTTTCAGTTTTGCATCCACAGTAAACTAAACGCACAGACAAAGTGGCAGGAAAACTGATCTGTAAACCATTAAAGATCAGAAACAAATCATTCTGGCAGGTTTGAATAAGACAAACAGGATTCACACACCAGCTTCTCATCCTGCAATCATCCTCCTGCTACATAAACCACCTGACTGCTCCTGCTCTGCTTTTCTTTTTGCAAACTTTTCTGTTGCTTGTTGATTCTTAATTTGATCTGTTCGTCTGTATTTTTGTTCTCCATGACACTTAAAAAAACAAAAATAATAAGATAACCAGAATAAAAATGATCTCTACTCTGACCTGCTTGGAAAACTCTAAATAAACTGTTAGTTCAAACATAAAACCAAAATAAAACAATGCAGGTTTTAGCAGTTTGTTTGTCTCATTGATTAATTGCTGTAAATTTCCACTATAGAATATGAAATTTAACTGCAATAGTTTGGAAACTGTGCTTTGTTTAACATAAATGTATAGAATATAAGCATCCCCTAAAAAACTGAACATTTTTCTTAATTTCCTTAATTTTGAAACAATTGTCTTAAATTACTGATGATTTTCAGGGGAATATTAAATGCTCATGTTGGGATTTTCATGTTAATAAATGAGATGTAGCACTGATGCAACTGCAGCTTCAGCTTGGAAACATTTTCAGGAATCGCTTCAGAGTCGCAGTGAGACGGAGAGGCTGCAAGTATCACAGGAGCTCCGGTTCAGGAGAATATTTATCAGCTGTAGTGATGTAAATGTCTAAAACAAGCTTTAGAGACGAGCCTGAACATGATGCAGCTTCAGTGTTTGGGTAGAACGGTCCTTCATGAACTCAGCAGTCATGAAAATGTTGCATTACTTTGAAATACTGAGAGCTGGGGAGTCAGCAGGCTGCTCTGATTGCATGTAATTACATTTGGATTGAGGCCCAGCAGGCTGGCAAAGGTTCAGCCATCAGAAATAAATAAACATGCTACGACGTAGCAAGGCCTGTTAGCATGACAGGCAAAAACATCCAGGTGGAAGAATCATATTCTCTTTAAATACTGGAAATGTTTTAAGTATTTCAGTTTATGACTAGTGAAAAAGGCAGAATGGACGTTTCTGAAAGGTTTGAGGAAATCTGGGCTTTTTAAAAATGTTTGATCATTTCCTGTGTCTGAATACATCGAGCTTTTAGAAACAGGAGAAGATCTGCAAGTGTTTCTACAGGAAGATGATGCTGCAGCCAACACTGCAAAAACACCAAATCTTACCAAGTATTTTAGTCGACTTTCCAGTGCAAATGTGTTGGTACTTAAAATCAGGACAAAACTAACTTACAAGAAACTTTTTTGCAAGAATTAGGTCAATATTTCCTTAATACTGGGAAAAGTTCCACTGGAAGCTTTTTAACTTATATTTTCCTGTAAGTGAAATAATTATGGTTTTAAAACAAGGTCTAATATCTTGCTGAAAAGTTCCTGTTTGGACACATTTATTTCAGGTGCTTTAGGATATTTGCATTTTGTGTTTTTTGCAATGTAATCACAGAAAATCCTTATTTCCCAATATATCTTGCTTGTTACTTCTGAGACAGTTTTGTCTTACTTCAATTGTACTGAGATATTTGCACTAGAAACTAGACTAAAATACTTTGTAATATTTTATGTTTTTGCAGAAGAGTTACTGTTTGTGGCTTCCTCATTACAGACGCAGCACAGTAAATGCAGCCGCCTGTAGTCACTGCAACATTAGCCAACATTTTTGTTATGCTATTAAAAAAATCTAATTTGAGTGATACAGTTTTTAACAGTAAATGCTGTTGCAGTTATTTTCTAACTCTGAAGTGCTTCTGGGCCAAGAGTCCTTCTGTATCGATTGGCTGGCAGCTGCAGCTGCAGCAGTCAGAGGACAGAGTCAGCATCCGACGCTGGCTGGACGCTACAACAAGTCAACCAGCAGATATTTATACACACTGTAACCCTGCGTCGGCTGTAAAGCCAAGCAGCCAAAGTAATTATTCATAGAACAGATTAAAACCAATTAGGTTCAATTGATTACACATCAAAAGGAACCGTTCAAACTGCAGAGAGAAAAACCTGTGATTGTCTAATGGGACAAAAACAGAATAACAATGCAAGGAAAACATTTCAGTGATGGATCCTAGTCGCTCTGTGTTTATCAGCGGATCCTAGAAGCTTTAAATGAGCTTTTAGTGAAACTGGAAGTGACGGGCTGATCATTTATTATTCGGTTTATCAAGCGGAGCTTTGGCAGCAGCGTGAGACGGGATGGAGTCAGATGATGGGGAACAGATTCCCAGCGTCGCTGCCTGAGTTATCGCTCTGCACCTGTCCAGGCAGCGAGAGCATCACAGGTCGCCTCTGGAGTGATAACACAGACACAGGCTGGTGGCGCTGCAGAGGAGGCGCGTGGCATCCAAATGAGACAAGAGCAAAGATTAGTGCTCCAGCGAGTGGCATGCTGTTTCTTTAAGAAATGTTTTCCTGAAATCCAGTTTGTACTAGTAGCTAAATGCGAACACAATCACGTTCTGAGCAGTTTGACTCCAAAGCGACTCTCCTGCACAGAAGAGGAACACAGACAGCAAACCTGTTTAACTGATGGACGTCAAAATCCACGGATCAGGTTTAAAGTTGAACAATAAAAGTCAGAAGATAGTAAATAAGAAGAAAAGCCTTTAAAATTTCACTGATTTAGAGGCACATTTTCTGCAGCAAAACTTTAAATAATTAATTAAAACACCCATAATCCACTGCTTTAAAGTGCTTTTTGTTTTAGCTGCAGATGCTCATGTTGATTTTAAATGCATCTCTTAAACAAAAAGCTGTTTTGCAGATGAAAACCAATCACTGCTTCTGTCCGGCGCTCAGTGCTTCAATCTGTTCCTGCTTTTATTCTCACTTATTGCTACATTCAGCTGTGAAGCCATTAACATATGCAAACATTCCAAGAAAATGATTAAATAACTGATTATTTTTTAAAATCATGCTGAGCGCCTGCTGCAGGAGAACCTGAAACAGAATCAGATATTTAGATGAAATCAATGTTTCAGTGAGTCCATCAGCAGCGCGCTGTTAGGCAGCTGATGGAATAAAACCTGACGTGTCTCCTGCGCCCCACTTCTGCTCATAAATCTTTTTCCCCCATCGTGTTTTTTCTCAGGCAACACAGGTTGATGAGTTCCCTCCATGTTCTGCTTCTGTCACTTTTAATCCACATTAAATAAAGTAACGTTTGCTCAAAGGAGGGACACGTTAAATCGGGGGTCAGCCGGGGGTCATGTGAGGCCTTTTTAAAGTGCAGCCTGCAGTGACGACTTTGTTTGCTTCTCCATTCAGAAACCTCCACAGACTGGACTTCATGTGGAAAATGAAGGATGAGACTTTCAGAAACGCTCTGACGTATTTATGCTGCTTTAGTTTGAACTCTTTTACCAACTTCAACAGAAAAACCTTCTTTGATTTTATTTCTTTTTGGTTTTAGAGATGAAGAAATGTTTCTGGGCTTTTTCTACCCTCATCTCATTTCTTCAGTCTGTTTTCCTCTCATCAATTCTTGCTCGTCTCTGTTTTTCCTCTCAGACCTTTTAACCAATCAGGCCAATTCACCTGAGCTCTGCTCAGAGCTGTTTGTTTGCTCTCTGTGACACAGGAGAACTTTTTTATTTTTATTTATGAGGTGATCGCTGAGATGTTTCAAACAGGTTGAGTTTTTCTGCTGTCAATCAGTTACATTGTGTAGGATGCTACAGGAAAATATATTTTAGCAACAGGTGGCATAACTTGGCTGTGATAAATTAAACAGAAACAGAAAAATAAGGTGACATAAATGATCAAATTTCATGTAAGTTTCTTCTAACTCTGTTTCGCCTGCAGTCATTCAGTTGTGCTTTTTACGATCTGATTAGCTCTGAAGTGTTTAAATATCTTTGTTCAATGAATCTAGAAAACCTCTAATAATTGAAATGTGACAGTTTTCCCCACTCATGCTTTAAAGCATCAATCCGTCCCATTGGTGAGTTTCACTCTCTTTTTTTCTCCTGTAGTTCTGATAACATTCATGTTGTTTTTCTTTTGTTAAATATCTAACGTCATCGTTTGCAGGATCCTCTTACGACACTGTGATCACTTCCATCAGTCAGTCATTCTGGTGTAGATGATCATATTTAACATGACCAGATCCTTCAGCTGCAAAACAAGCCAAACTCTTCATCCAGCCTCCACTGTCCACAGCACAAGGAAGCACCACGCTAACTTCAGTTGTTAAAAATAAAACTAAGTTTACGTTTTACTTTAATGCCTTGAAATTGGGCCTCTGTCCCTTTAAGAACCCCCTGCTCTCTCTGAATCTCCGCCTTCAGGATGTCATCACACCATGGCTCATCTATTAACCCTTTAGCAACGATTTCACCTGCGTTTCACTGAGAAGCAGCTTCTATATGTGCAGCTCCACCAGCTGTTTGCTAATTGCTGCTGGCTAGTCTGAAGGAATTGAGGGGAAGAGTTGCAGGGGAAGGCTGCTCTGAATGGTTGCCATGGAGATGAGAGGATTTCATGATCAAGGCAACACTCCAGGTATGTTATATATGAGGTAATAACTTTATAACATGATGCAAAGCTCAGAAAAGCTGATTTCATGTAACACTGGCCCTTTAAATCATCCTCCATGTTCAGTGGCTCCTTTACTGTAATTACTAAAACAAACAAGCTGCTGAGCATCATTAACATTCACAGGTTCTTCACTTCACTGCTTCGCTGAGAGGTAATCAGGCTGGTCATGACATCATTCAAGAGCTACTTCAGGAATTAAGAAGCATTCAGTTTTTTCTTTCCTGTGTTTAATATGATGGTTGTCTTCCTGCAGGAAGACAACCATCATGATTGTCTTCTGCAGGAAGGCCTGCAGGAAGACAGCTGTCTTCCTGCAGGCCTGTTTGAGGCGGTTGACCTGCCTGTGTGCAGATCGCACTGCGCCTCAAAGGATCTTGTTGTTCTGCCAAACAAACAGAAGGAGGGAACAAGGTGCAGCGACACAGAACCGCTTCGGACCGCGATGCTGAGATCATCACTACGCCGCTGAAGCTCCTGAAGGTTTTACAACACGCTGCTAACTGACCTGTGGTCTGCAGCCTGATGAAGATCTGAACCAACCCTCTGAGAAATTCATTTTTATTGCAGCAGTGTTCCTTAGTGTCTGCCTCACTGTGTGGTGCTTATTGTCCTGCTTTGCCTGAAACACTTCCAGCTCTGTAAACTTTGTAATTATTGCTGTAAAGGCAGGTATGTCCAGGTGTTTCCTGACATATGAAGGTCGACATCGTCTGCTGCACACCAGGCCATGTTCTCCTGTCTTTCTCCTGTTTGAGGAGCAGCTAAGAGGCCTGAGCTGCTGTTACATCCTATTCTTTCACACAAATAATTGTGCCATTATTGGCAGAATGTGTGATTTTAAGTGATATTGTGCAGCTTTGATTTATTAAAGGAGACCTACTATGTGAATTTCATGTTTTGTATATTTTTGTACTTCCACTGATAAAAAACAACCCAGGCACTTTAAAAAAAAGACAAAAAACAAACAAACAAACAAACGAAAACACTCAACTGTTTTTCAGTAATGAGTTAAAGATTTTTGGCGTCTGGAAAATGAGCCATTTCAAAAACTTCTGGAATTTAACGTCACAAATCAGGAGAAACTTCTGTGTTCTTGTTGGTTGTCCAGGAGGCTACACTTCTGCTTTTCAAAGATGTACAGTTGTGTAATTGAAATATTTTCCAGTGTGAGTGTAAACACTGAATTGGGGGGCGTGGCCAGCAGCAGCTTATATGGACTTAAAGTGACAGTAGCCTTAAGACGTCTCATTGTGAAAACAGGCAGAACCGAGGAGATTTAAAATGTCATCATCTCAGAAGGATTTAATGAACATGTTTTCTATTCCCATAGATAAATCCTAATGAGTTAAAGGAAGCCTAACAGGTTCTCTAAACCTTTAAAGGCTTTAGAGCCAAAACGTGTGAAGCATAATGTAAACTCAGCTGTATCATCTTTGCTCTGCTCTCTAGTGGCTAATGGGTAAAAGTGCTTTCAGGAACATCCTGAGCTACTTGCTAGTCCATCTTAGTTCACAAACCCCGTGAATCTAAGAAGCTGTGATCTGTTGAAAGGGAAACTTGCCAATAATTGTGATTAACTCCAAATTTCTCCACAAGACTGAAAGTTGGCTGAATGATCAGGCTTAAAGCCCCAGGAACATGACGGACCCAACTAACCATCCAACAATTAACGAGCTGTTGTCAGCGTGGCTTCAGGGATCAGAACCATCACAGACAGAGAAACCCTGAGGTTCACAAACCCTGGAGACCTGGACTGCATTTATCAGAAGGAACCAACCAGGCATGAAATGCAACACAAACCGCAGCTGAAGATGAATAAGGAGCATAAACACGTCTGACCTGCTTATATGTAACTTCTACACATGAAATGGCCTAAACTGTGAAACTATATGCAGCATTTCTTTGAAACCAATGAAGAAAAAAATACTTTAGATTGATTCATAATTATTTAATAACAAATATTCAGCTGATTATGTTTTTTTTCAGTTTTTAATGAAGAACAGAAGGAAGTTTCTGCATCACGTTGTTAACAGACATGAGAATATTCGAGCCCAGTAAATCTGCTGGGCTGTTTGTTCAGCTCAGAGACTCGGTTGAGTTTAAACTCTTAATCTAAAAGCACTTTTTGGCCCCAGCCTTGGATTTTAAAACAGCAGCTTCCCCAACATCTTGCAGGCAGGGGGTCATTTCTGTCTCCTGCCAGTCAAAGTGACAGAAAGATGTTTCTGTCGTTTTCAAGCTGCGCTGGCTTTGGAAAGCTGGGAGTCTGACGGACCTTTGGGAAGGAAACAGCTGATTTCTGTCTGACTGAACAAATGAACAAAAAGCAACAAATAAGACCAAAAGTAAAAACTTGGAATCCTCTGTATCTCTATGGTTTTTTCCACCGGTTTGATGGTGACAGACAATATTTACGAGCCGTCAACGAGCCACTCTGGTGAATTTGGTTAAAACTCAGAGTGTTTTTGCATAAATGTGTTGATGAGTGGAGGTTTGACTGCCGAGTGTCTGTGAAGCTGCAGACTGGAGGGCAGCTGCAGAAACGGAGGAAAGTTTTCACTTTTAAAGGGAAACCATGTTGGAGTTTTCTTGAGGTTCTGTTTAAACCCGACTGCATCCATTTAGAAGAACTGCTTTAGTTACTTCTGATATAAATATTGTCAATTAAAATGTATGATCAGGATTAGCGGATGAACAACGGATGAAGGCTCTCTTATGTCTCCTGATGGAGGGAAAACGTGACATTATTATAATTTCATGAAGTCTGAGAGTCTTGCAGAAAATACTGACTAATTGCATCACTAAGTTTGGGAAATCTGAAGCTCTCCCTCTATTTTAAAGGCACGAACAAAGAACTAATGTTGTTTTCTGGTCCACACTCAAATTACAGACACTTGGATGTGATTTCTTTTTCCTTTCTTGTATTTTTGGCTGAGAACACAAACTATTGGCAGCTTCTCTTTGAAATTATCTTCAAAACCTCAGATCAGCCAAACTCTCAGAAGCTTATTTTGCAGAGACGGGGGAACATTTGGTGAGCGTCTCGGTCTGCAGCGGACAGATAACAGGCAGGATGCAGAGTGTCAGTCGAGACGACGCTGTTGCTAAACCTGGTGAACGGCTTCATCAAACTTCACTGAGTCTCTATGTCCAGGTTATTGGCACCAATATGCCAGATAAACTTTCAAATTTGCATTTCAGCCTCTAATGATTTCAAAGTTCTCGTCATTCATTTGAGCAGACTTCATTAAATCCCAGGATTCCTTTAGTCTTAATTTATTGGATGAGTCTGAAACAGAAGTGTTGTAATTCTGCTGACGGCGGCGAATCCTCCGAGGCGTCGGGAAGCAGCGCCTCTCTTCATCGCCTCATGCATATTCTACTGGCTTATTGGCACCATTTTCACAGGAGTCCCAGTTATTTTGGAGGTCTTTGTTACATAACAATGCTAATGCACAGAGTCCTCTGGGAGTTCACTGTAGACTTCAACAAAGGCTGCAGATATTTAGGTTTTATTGCGGGACAATTTGATTTTTCTGTTTTCATATGTTTATGTTCTAATTTCAGGGATACTTGACATTTTTTGCATAGTTTTATCCTAAACTTATTTTTCTCATTTTCCCATTGAGGGCAAGAAAAAAGTTGAAATTTTTCAACCCTTGAAACTTTTCTCTGACTGCAGATTCACAGAGCACTGCTGTCTATTCATGGCATCCAGAGTTTTCTGTGGAATGTAACTCCAGAAAATCTGCAGAAGATTTGCCTATTCACTCATTTTATCAGAGCATATCTCAAATATTTTAAATAAAATGCAGCTGAAGCTGGAATACCAGAAGAAATGCAGCTTCACACATTCCTGGCTGCAGCTGATCCAGGAGCGCCGGGTGTTTCCTTTACGCTACAAGATGATAACACTGGATGCAGCTGCTGCGACTGTCGTATTAATGCACATTAAGTTTTATATTTTTAATTCAATTTAAACTTAGAGAGCACAGTAACAATGCACCATGTTAAAAACGAAGCAATCTTTGTTTTGTACAAATCGAGTCTTTCATTGGATCTTTATAAAATACAAGAAAATTTAAATTAAAGAATCCTGTCATGCACACACACGCACACACCCCCCCACACACACAGAGACAAATATTCTGAATTTCTGCAGTTATGAACATGAAAACTAATCTCTCTTTTTATGCCATTTCTTTATTTTATCAATATCAATGCACTTTCATGTCCAATATTTCCCGTTTTAATAGGTTTTAGGAGACTTTCTCCTCTACGTCATGTCAGAGGAACTAAGCATGTTGATCATTAACTAAACATCCCACAACCTCTGATCAACCTACTAAAGTGAGGTTTGCAAAAAACATGTGCAGGAATATATAAGAAGGAAGCATCGCTATTTATTATCTTTTATCCTTATTTCATGAGGAAAATCCAATTAGGATTAAAAATCTGGCTGCTGCATCTGTTTCTATGGTGATTTTGTCAAAATAACTCAAATTAAAAGTTGGATTATCACCAGTTTTTTTTTTCATTAGATTTTGCAGCTGCAATAAAAATGTTTTTGCTTTCACATCTTTACCAGAAGAGCAGAAATGCAACCTGGAAATTTATACTTATTATTTACAGAAACAACAAAATCTTATTAATCAGATTTTTTTTCCTTTTATTTCCATTCTGAATTGTCAAAACTCAACGTATGTGATGCAAATCTGCAAGATTATTATAAAACAAATGGGAAAAGGTCAACGCCGAGAAAAGATTCCCACGCGGTTTCTCCCTTTGTTCTGCCAGCAGCTTTACCAGCTAATCACACCTCATCTATTTACATGACTCACGCTGCATTTACAATCTCCCACGTCGCGTTTGCTGACGCTCGATTACTGAGGGGAAGAAAACAGGGAGAATTACGGAGCGCCGTGTTTTCTGTCTCTACACACAACAAAAGGGAGCCCATCTGGAGGAGAGGGCAAAGCAGATAGCGAGGCAGGAGGACATGTTGCCGTGGTAACGAAGCAAGGGTGGGATGCAGCAGGAGGGGGCCTTGTGAGGCGGAGAAAGAGGAAGGAAGGCGGGGGTTAAGAGGAAGGCTCAAACCGCCTGATGATGCTTGTTTGAGTAGAAAAGTGAGAAGAAAACTGAAGACGCTCTTGATTCCCTCAGATTTAGATTTTAGCAGAAAAACTGAAGGATTCTGGGGCAGATAAATGACTGATGTTTCAACTAAATCAACAATTACGTGGCTGAACGCTGCTGTCGCTGCAGACAAAAGGCTCTGCCACCATTGTCTCTGCTGAAAGAAGGATGGAGAGGCTGAAGTGAGGCAGAGAGGAGGGAGGGAGGGCGATGATGTTATTAAAGAAAGAGGTGGGGGAGGGGGAGGAACACGAAGTGAAAGGTGGGAGGCCAGAGAGGAGGAGCGAAGATTACTTCACTTCTTTCTGCATCAACTCCTTTCCCGATCCTGGAACTGAATGTTTTCTCCACCCAGCTTCATTTGCTTCACAATTTACTGAGATTTATTTCACATTTATTCACTGAAAGGGTCAAAGCTTCACATTTTTTACCACATTTTCTTCCATTTCTAATCTGAGCAGCATGAAAACAGGAGGATCCCGTTAATGGCGCCCATGAAAGGCGCCAGACGTGACAGAAATGTGTTTGATTGTTGGACCGAATGAACATCAGCCAGTTTGCGCCGTTTTCCCTGCTGGGAGGCGTGGAGGCATCGATCTGCTCCCACAAGTTATGGGCTGAGTTAAAGGGGCTTTTAGCTTATTGATAGATGCTGCGTGATTGATAATTTATCAATATCAGGACAGAACCTGCTGATGTTTCAGCTGTAATCGGCTGTAACAGGTGACACCAAGCGCTCAGCTTCAGCCACGTTTCTGCAGAAAATGTTTTCACTGCAGCTGAGCCAGGCTGGGTTTTATAAAGGTTAAAGGTCACTCAGGATGGCCTGCAGGACCGAACTCCACACCAAGCTGGTGACTTTACAGTCTGCCACCACCAGGAAGGAGGCTGCTGTTAAAATGTTTTGCACAGGAACTAATGAAAAACGTCAAAACTAATTATTTCTCCAGAATTCAAATCAAAGTTTTCAGGAAAAATGTTTTTATTTGACTTTAATAGAAACTAAAAACCTGTGAATTGCGCAAACTTTTATTACAGGTTGTCTGGTATTTAGAAGAAGGTCATAAATCTCTTCTAAACAAAAACCAAGAGTTTCTATATATGTTTAAACATTTACAGGTATTTATTCATGGCTAAGGCTCAAGTTAGACAAACAATAAATAAAGAAAAGATGGGAATGTATAAAAAAAGGTGAAAAAATGACTAAAGCTAGAATTATTGTCAGGTACAAATAAATAAAAAACAATCAAGCAGCGTTCAGGAAACTCTGGGACTTTTTGAACAAATAAATGTCCTTAAGCTGGTTTGTTTTTAGTATATAATGGCTTATTTGATATTAGAAAACGTCTGCATTTTACTAGGATATGTGCTTACAGGTTTTATGTGTTTCTGTAGCTTTTTATTGAGATGATGAAATGATGAGATTTAATTAGAGATGATCAATCAAACTTTAAAACAGTTTTTTCCATTTCAAGATGGATTCTTCAGAACTGAGAAGAGCTAAAATCATTATTTATGTAATTATTGCTATATTAATTCAGGAATAACGTATATTTTTAAAGCTCTTCTATAAAATATAATATCTGGATGCAGAAATATGGAGCTTATTTTATTTTGTTCCAGAAATAACCCTAAAATCGCCCAAAACTCTTGAATGATTTAAAGCTGAGCTGCTGGTTGGCGTGATCTAAACGTGATGAGCCGATTGGGTCCTTGTACTTTGCGCCTCATTGTCATGGAAACACACAGCAGCTGTATTTGCACATCTTCCAGAGTTTTCCCTCCGTGGTTCCAGCAGCTGGTAGGAGGTCGTTTAACTGTCGGCTCGTTCATTACTGTGATGGATCGCTTTCAGAACGAGAGCCGCAGCTTTGACCTCTGGAACAAGATGGCTTCCCTGCATGACGGTTCTGGTCCGCTGGCCCTTTAACGGGCTGCAGGATGGCAGTAAAACAACGTAACATTAAAATGCAGTCATTAACTTTATTAATTTGCATGTTCTTAAAGAATCTGCTATAAAACAAGCAGCTGGTCGCTCCAGACTGGAAGCTAACAGGTCATTCAGATACATGAGGATTTTCTGATTTGCTATTTGAGGTTTTAATCCTTTCAGTTGCTTCAAAAATCCCTTAAATTATTAATAGATATTAAAGAATCATGTAAGATGTTAGGACAGGCTGCATATTTTTAATTGATCATTTTCTTTTCACACAGTAGAGATTGTAATCCAACAGTTTGGAAAACAAATGACACATTAAATGTCCAATATGTCCAAAATGTCTTCAGGTCAAATTTCTGTTGGTTTGATTATTTTAAAACAATCCAAAATGCTAAACTGATTTATTTAAACCCCAAATTTCAAACTTGTTCTGAGAAGAAAAGCAGATTCTGGACACTTGGAAGTTTAATCCCTCAGTGAAATTATAATCCTGCAGGATTATGACTGGAGGGTTTGAATCCCATCGTCCAGCGTTTCACCTCCTCTGTTTGCTTGGACTCTTCATCAGAACCTCTTTCTGTAGGTGAGGAAGTGCAGGTGCAGGTGTGCTTTTAGTGTGACAGAAAGATATAAATTTACTGTATTTAAATGGTTTTTAACTGCAGAACAAGCAGCTGGTTTTTAAATGCAGACTAAATATTTAACATGCAGTTAAACACTCCGGTTTGAAAACATTATTTCTATATTTGCTCATTCACAGAGCAAATCACTTTATTGTAGCTTAATATATTATTACATAATTATGTTGACATGTTACAACTCAATGCTAAACAAAATATTGAATTAAAAGAGGAAAAAAGATTCAAGTGCACAAAGTTTCTCTTTGGAGCTTTTCTTTCTTTCTTAAATGTTATGTTTCTATTTGTACTGTTTGTGTGTCTGCATCATTATGTCCAAATGGTTTGAAGTGAATGAATGAATGAATGAATGAATGAATGAATGAATGCATATGATTCTCTGATGTGAACGATGATCCTGCACACGTAAAGAAAACATGTTTCCTGTTTTCCAAATGTTGCTGTGTTATTGTTTCATAACGCAGCGTTTGTGTCTCAGTGCAAATAAATAATCCATAAAATTATTTTATTCATCAAATTCTGCTTGAAAACGTTCCCTAAATGACCTTTGCTTTCTACTGATGTTCCTGGCAAAAATCAGTATAAATGTGTCAATTATTGTTTGCAAATCATTTCAGAATTATTTACATATTTCTAATTTTACACAATAATAAAACACCAGATGGTAAAATATAAATGTTAGTTCAAGTTTATAACCAAAATAGACTTTTTACAATGTCAAACTGCAGCTCATTGTGATGATCAAACCAGATCCAGTCACTGGGAGGGAATGACATCAACATCCAGTTTGAATAAAATCATGACTGTTATCTAAGCTTCGATCATTTTAATGATGTAAATCCAATCCAACCACTCTGCTGTTGTTTTCTGTCTAATATGATTACAACATGTAATCATATTTAAATGGTATTAAATATTTGCATCCAAACACCAAAAGCACAGATGGTTCAGGTCACGACACAATCACTATTCGTCTTCTTCAAAATGGGGCCAATTTTGGCCCAATTACATTTAATTGATCAAATTAGTTTCTCACATGTAGATAATTGATAACATTGAACATGACTGCTGGTCTCCATCCATCATCCTCAGCATCAGAAATCCCGTTTTGGAATCTGATCTATTTGAATCTGTTGTTTAGCTGCTGGTTCCTGACTGGATCTTTCCCGTTTCTCTGGTTCCCGTCGGTCTGGACTTTAAACCCAGAGGCACAAAAAGACCCAGAAGAAAGTTGTGAGAAAAACTAAAATTACAGAGCGGATGAGAAGCCTTGTGGAGTCGAGTCGGACTCGGTGCAGCTCTGCACACGATGCAGAGCTGCAAATTGGATTGTGAGGGATGCGGCCTGCATGCTGCTCTGTTTGCTCAGAAGCAACTGGATCAGAATCGGCTTGACATGAGCAGAACCGAAGCTCAGCGAGCATCAGGTCATTCTGGTTTGTTCTACAGTAACGCAAATTCAGTTTGATTGTTTAGGAAAATTTAATTATTGGGACATTATGACAGATTCTGATGTGGAAATACAGACATGATCCCAGCTGTCAAAATAACTAATTTTACTGGCTGATAAATCGTCTCATAAATTATTGTGATAAATTATAATATTGTAATTTTATAATTATAATAGTATAATAATTTTTCCCTCTCAGAAACTGAAGTTTAATTTTGCAAGAACCAGAAGAAATTTAAAATCTCCAAAATCAAAAGACAACGAAGTAAATGGGAAACAAAAACTACAAACTGAAAATATTAGATATCAGAAAGGAAATTATCAAGCTCTTTCCATTCAGTTATTAATTGCGTATTGAAATAAAAAACTTCAGAGGAAGCAAAAATAAATGAAAGATCCTGTTGATGCCGACGTTTGTTTCTCTTATAGATATTTATAGTTTTTTATGAGTCCAGTAATCAGACGATTCTCCAGAAACAAAGTGAATCTGATCCGCAGCTTCAGAGCTGAAGTTGATGTTTCAGGTGGGAGTTAATTGAGCGATGCGCCAGGTGTGAAGCTGCAGCACTAACTCTGCATGGCTGCCATGCTGCTGCTTCAAACCCTCCAACCTGAGGAGACTCACCGCTGCTCCACCAGACGCCTCTCTGGGCCGGAGCCAGTCGGCTTCTCCTCTGCTGAGCATTCGCTCTAATAACTCCTCTTCATTAATTCAGAAAGAACAACGAGAGTTAAAACTGTGATGATGCCGCAGAGGCGTCTTTATTCGCTGAGGTTTGGATTAAATCTTGTTTAAATGGACGACTTTCAGTCATTAAGTCCATTTGATGCAACAGGAGACAAACAGCAGGAAGGATTTTCTCTAAAAAGCTGCGATTTGCTTCATTTTGTGCTTAAACATGAGAAGATAATTCCAGATTCAAATGAACGCACACTCAATGCTCTGCACAGCAAGACTCCGAGTGTGTGTGGGTGTGTGTGTGTGTGGTTTCTTCATACCATGTTTTCATTCTGGAAAATCTGCCAAATTTATTCGCCTTTTTTACCAAGTGATATTCACTCAGTAACTTTGTAATCCAGGTAAAAGGGCAGTTTAGAACAGCAAAGCTAATAAGTCGTCAATAATTCATCCTCCATAAGAAAACAGGAAGGTTTATCTTCCTTCAACATTTCTACAGCTCACATCTTCATGTTTGGAGATGTGAGCTGAAAATATGGCTGAAATAACTTTAGAAATAGTTTTTATAGCTTTGAATCACATAAAGACCAAACGTTTCAGGTGATTTAAATGATTTGTTTCTGTATTAATTAGATAAACCATTTAGAATGGAAGAAGTCATACAATGTGTTGCAGTTCCAGAGAAAAACACTGTAAATGTTTAACTGTGGGCCTTTAATGCTGCCACTCAGAATAAGGAAAACTGTTGGATGTTGGTCTCATCTGGACAGACAGAGTTCCTCCAGGACCCTAAATGTGTCTGGCCCTTTAAATCTGCAGCTCAACAACTCGATGAACTCCAAGCAGATATGATGCAATATGATCCTAGATGCTTTCATTTAAATAGAGGACAGAAAGAGCAAATACTTTAGACGCACTAAGCAGTTCTGGGATCATAAACTAACAGTAAGTTTAGATTACAAATATTTATGAACCTGGCAGGTGGGACTTTTGGAATATTTTCTGGAGACTTATTGAAAAGTAGTCAAAGTTTTTGCTTGCCAACTGGATGAATAGTTAATGCACTGATTGGTGCCCAAATAGCTGCCTTTACAAAAAGATGCACCAATACTGCAACCTTCCACAGATAAATAGTGGCATAAATAAGCAGAATTTACATGCAGAGTCAAATGTTTATTCTAAAAATGCATCATGGATCAAAAGGTTTTGAAACAGAATGTGAGCTTAAAGAATCAGTCTAAAATTGTTGAGGGGAAAATCTGCAACCTGCAGTGACTGAGTTTTCGAATCAATCGCACCGTAAAGGGCCTCGGGTTACAGAGCAAATAAAATCCGGCTGAGAATTACCTGCAGTATATATCCAATTTTATGTAACATGTTTTACTTCCCCTGAAGGGAAAGGTGCAATAGATCTATATAAATGCCTTTTTCACTGCTGATAGTGATGAAGGATAGCAGCCATGAGCCGGAGGTTGCAGGCGTGTCGCCGGTTATTTGTTTGTTGCGTCTGTTTTAGCTCTTTTCCCTTCGGTCGTTTCAGGATCTTATGTGTGTTTCTGACTTTCTGGAGGTTATTTTGGTTGCAGAGTGGAAAAAATGAGAAGTTGGTGTCTAGTGTGCAGCCCTGCAATGGCCTGGTTTCATATCCGTAGTGGATTCAGCCTTTTGCCTGTTGGCTGCAGGAAAAAGACACTTATGGAAACGTTAGAGAAAATTAAACATTAATATGCATAATCTTAATGTTGCCCTACATTTTGACGCATTTACATCTTGCAGTATTTGTTAGTTTAAATGACAAATACAGCAAAGGTGCAGTTATAGAAACACTTTCTTTCCTCACGTTCAGCAGGTTTTGGGTAAATTTATGCTAAAAGCTGTTCTGACTTTGATTTTCACCACAGACCCATCAGATAATCGCTCACCACACACCGCCTCGTCTCGCTCCCCCCGTTGGATCTAACTTTGACTAATGGAGCCCAAAACAAATTGGCAGATGATTCACAGCCATGTTGTGAAAGCAATAAGGAGCTGCACTCATCTGCACATCAAACCTCACACATGCAGAGAGAAGAAAGACGTTTTGCTCCCAGGTTTGGCTGCTGACGACAGGACAGCTGAACTCTGCCCGCCAGCGTTCTCCTCCACTAACTCATTTCGATAATGATGTTAAATGTGAGCCAGAGACCGAGAAGACAAATGATTTTTCTGGGGTCTGGAGAACAAGGAGGGCATTGAGTGCCTTCACGTTTTCCTATTTTTCACAAGTCTGGAGGAAAATAATAAAAAAGATGTTTGTTTTGGTACTTTTTGAAAAGCAGAATTGAATCTGAGGCATATTTTGACAGCAGACTAATGGGAGTGAAGCTGCAGGTCTGCTGCAGAAGAGAAATGTTGCCTTTAGTGTTTTCTGCCTCTGAATTCAAAGAACAGCAACATTTAAAACTGAACAAAAATCAAAGCAATACACAAAGTTAGAAAAAAATTACATAAAAAGTAAAGCATCAAAGTGCAAACTAAGCTAAAGGCATGTCTTAATGAAAAAATCTTAAGTCTGTTCCTGTAATTTAAATGGGATGAAATAAAAGCAACGATTTCTATGCTTTTCATACGTTCTGTAAGTACAACTGGATGCCATTTGTGTAATTAGATGTTATATTAATGTATAGTTTCTCTATCAAGATGTGTGCAAGTATAGTAAGAAAAGGATTGGTACTAAAACAGAACCCTGAGGGATTCCATGAACACGGCTGATCAAGTCTCATGTCATCTTGTTGACTTAAACCCTGAAGGTTTTCTTTAGAAACCAAAAAGTTGATCAGCTAGAAGCTGAACCAGATCATCTCTGGGTTCAAACTATTTTTAACGTTTTGTGTTCAACCATCTGAAAAATGAATAAAACAAAACTAGGACTGTGAAATCTCCACAGTCTGCAACCGTAAAGCCTAACTTGACGTCGCCACATTGCAAAAACATAAAATCTTACCAAGTATTTGTGTCTAGTATCGATTGCAAATATTTTAGTTCACTTGAAATAAAACAAAACTAACTTATCAGAAATATGAGCTTGTTTTCAGTCAATCATTCCTCAGTTTTGATGAAAACGTTCTAGTTTCACTGGCAGATTATTTCACTTATGACAAAACATTTTCCCCATGTTATAAGTGAAATAATCTGATAATAGGACGGGAACCTTTTCTCCAATATTAATGAATGATGGACTTAAACTAGACCAAAAATATCAAGACTTTGAATTTTGCAGTGCAGCAGAACCGTCTCAATGTAATGCAAAGCCTGACTGAAAATGATCAGAAATGCAGTTTTTTTCCCAAAATGAATTAATCAATGATTTTTCATCTTCGGGAATAATTATGAAGAGAACTTCCACAACAACATCAATGACATCGTTGGAGAAAAGCTGCAGTTTTATCTTCTTGTTCTGGACACATTTCACATCTTGCAGCTGAATCAGACGCCGACTGGCCATGCAGCTTCTTACCTGCAGCCCCTCGATGGCCAGCCGCAGCATGCTGGGGGTCAGCTTGGAGGCCTGCTTGAAGGTGAAGTTGCTCCAGTCGATGATGAGGATGAAGCCGTTCACCTGCAGCTCCGGGTCTTCGATCATGGACTCCAGAGACAGCAGGATGGCTCGCAGGATGTCCACAAACGTGTATCTGAAGGAAACATCACAAGGGTTTTTCTTTTCTTTGAAGTGAAACATGGATGTTTCTGCACATAACTCAGGCTGTTTTCATCAGTTCAGCCTTTCAGATCCATAATTCCTGCCAGTTTTCTGTGACAGGATGAGACTGTTTTCTATGTGGCTAACGCGTTAGCCGACTTTAAGGCTTAATATCTGCCTGCATGCTTCATGGCTTGTTGGTTATTGCCTCTCAGTTATAAGGTCACTGGTTCTGTGCATGTGGTATCAGGTCAATTGACCGATGCAAACGGCCCTTCGGTGTTGAGTGCATCGTGTTTTTCCCTGGATGCTTCCAGTCCGTTCACAGTTTGTGTTCAGTACAACCACAAAGATCCAGTATTTTATTGTGTTGTTATGCAAAAAGACGCACAAAAGTGCAAAACAGAATTATAAGGGAAAATGATGCATGGTTTTAAATTTCTGTCAACAAAAATCTGGCAGACATTTATATTCAGGCTTTATGAGTTGATATTTTGTGGAAAACATTTTACTTTTAGCTCCAGCTTTGAACATCTGAAGTTTTTCCTTCTTCTTTGCAAACTTCAGAGTAATCAGGTCAGATTACTCTGAACATTAATTTCAAAGTTTTACCTTTGAGTTTTAATTACATTTAGGTCTGGACTTTGATTAGGCCATTCAAACACCTTTGATGTAGGTTTTCATTGTAGCTCTGGATACCAGGTTTCAACCAGGGTTGCATGGCTTCCAACTCCAATAATGGTATCCCCAGCATAATGCTGCCACCACCGAGTTTCTCTTTATGGTGGTTTGCAGAGCTGGTTGTCGTCCTCAGCATTCTGATTGTAGGCTAGAAAGTCAACATGTAGTATCATCTGACCAAAGTATTATTTTCCACATTCTCCGTCTTTCTACTTTTTGTTGCTACTTTCTCAAAAACAACATTTGTGGGCTGATAGTCACATGTTTCAATTTTTTGTCAGTTTCCTCCTATGTTTCTTTAAATTTACTTCATATATGTTAATCATTTTGTGTGCAAAAACCAAATAAGATCTAATTAAATTTATGGGTTTAGCATCACAAAATGTGGACAAGTTCAGTTGGGATGAATGGACAAAGCTTGGTAGCTAAATTCACAGCTGCTGCAGCTTTCTGCTCAGTTTTATTTGCTTTTCAATCATGTTGGATCTCAAACCTTAATTGTTAGTAATGAAGGCTCCTGCATGAGGCTCCTGCAGAAATCAGCAATATAAGTTGGTGCCTCAGTGGATCCTTAAGGATTTTCATCCAGCTGATGCGTCAGATTCGCCGCTGCTCAGTTACCATGACATCATCCTATTCTTTCATCTCATGGTTGCATCATGAAACTAAATCATTGTGCAGAATCTAAATCCATTTTTCGCAAAATAAATCTGCATAATTGACAGTAATATTAATTTTTATATTATTATAAATTTAAAAATTATATATATTTTTGTGTATATATATAACTGACACAGACGTCAATGTGTTACTAAAACTCTGGTTATTTAAACACTAAACAGACCTGATCTCTTTTTGAAGCCAAACAGAATCACGTTCTGACCCGACGTTTGCCTTTAACCTCAACCTAGATACTAATCCGGACCAAATCACGGAGCAGCCTGAGCATTTATGGGAACATGTGGGGAAAATGAGAAGCAAAATAATGAGAATGACGCAGCAATATTGTGTAAATAATAAGTTAGGATAAATTAATGCAAATTAATGATTGATTCAATGTAGTTTCAAACTAATTTCTTCAAAAAAAACCATTAATACAGGTCTAAAGATAAATGTCAATTAACACAGTAGCAGCTTCCTTACCCTTTGAAAAATCTACATGCTGGAACTTTTTAATTATTCACAATTATTTTTACTATCAACAGTTTATGGATGAAAGCAGTGAAGTCCAGTGGGCCTTCGGGTGATTTATGGTTCCCCATCGAGCTCAAAGCAGGTGATCATGGTGTGTAAAGCAGGCCTGCTTCCTCTCAGAGGATAATGACTTAACAAGACTTCAGTCCAGCAGCTGGTCGATCCGTCAAGCTGCAATTAGGCCCACTGCTGCACTGAGGATGCAAACATGCTGACATGCAAAAAGGGGATTGTTGGTGGTAACTCGCCTGCTTTTTCAACCAATTAACAAGCAGAGAGGTGCTACATGTAGCATCAATAGCTTTTTAGCAATACTATTGATTTTAGGAATGCAAACATGAATAAAATGTCGTTGTTTTGGATGGAAGAAAGATGAAACCATGACCTTTTGCTCCTCTCATCCGACATGTTTTTTTAGTGTAATTACACTAAACTAGTGTGGAAAGAAAAGAAGTTCCGATAAAATGATTGGAAAGTGAATCAAGATCCAAAGAACATATGAACTAAGATTATTATTATTATATTTTATTCTGCCTGATTTTGTAATTATGTTTTTCATATGAACTAATTTCATTTTGGTCTCTAAAATATCAATATTTTCACACAACTTCATATTTTCTGATTATGTAATTTTTAAATATGAAATGATTGTTGTAATCATTCCCTCAGTTTTTACAGTTTTTCTTTACTCTTCAGTCATTCTTGCAGGATGTTTACTTTTTCTTGAACTGGTTCTGCTCTGACTCGGTTCTCTCCCATCAAACATATTTGTCCATTTTCTGTCGTTGATGAGCCGTTTTAAAATGACTGTATCTAATATTCCCCAGCTGTTTGCAGAAGGTTGCTGCATAATGACTGAGTGGTGCTGAACGGACAGCTCCTCCAGCCTCACTCGTTCATTTCTACGGTTTCACAAACACAGATGTCTTTCAGCCCTAATTTCATGAGACAATAACTTTTCCTCACCTGCTCTGGTCCCAGTTGGCTGCAAACAGGACCAGGATCTTCCTGCCGTATTTGTCCAGATTGGACAGGACTCCCGGGAAGCCGTCCTTCAGAGCCTGCTTGATGCCCGGGTCGGTGGCCTTCAGGTTCTTGAACATGTCCAGGTTCTGCTGCCTGTACTCGAAGTACTGCGCCAGCAGCCGGAACGCCTCGAAGTGGTTGAATTTCCTCGCCCTGAGGAATCTGAGGATGAAGGCGTCGTCTGTCCTGAGGAAGCCGATGTCCGGCCGGGTGATGATCATGTCCCGGACCTCCTGGATGTCCTGGTGGAGGGTCTCCGGGTTTTCCTTCAGCTCCACCTTGGCCTTCTCCAGGGTCTCCGGGGACAGGCCAGCCTGCAGGTGAGTCATCGTTGGCCGTCCCTCCGCGGGGCTCCGGGGACCAGCTGAGGAATCGGGTAGCAACAGGGCAGGGAAGTGGACGCAGCGCGTTTAGTGATCAGTGGCTGACTTCAGATGGAGGCCTGCTGCTCTGAACACGTAATCCACCCTGAACTGGCACAGACGCCGCCGCTGCTCTCATTCTGCGATGCATGTTTCTACATATGGGCCACTCACTTTTACGCACACAATCATTATTTTTTTTAACAAGATTTGAACTTTATTATAATTTCCCAGCGTGCAGATGATGAAGCGACGTCCTCCGGGGCTTCAGGCTGCACCAACCTGCTGCTGGTCCGGGCGGCCTGAGCGACAGCCGCTCGCCTCCATGTCAGAGCCGCTCCACGCTTTCTCTCCCGATCTGAGACTCACTGGCGACCGCAGCATCCCCGATTCCCCGAGCGTCGCTCCAAGCGGCCGGACAATGCGGCAGCTCCCTGCAGCCGCTGCTACGTGAACAGCAACAGACCTCCGCCTTCAAAGCGCGTCTCCATCCGCGGACCTCCTGCGAGCTGCTGCTGCTGCTGGATGAACCCGCTGCTTAAAGCCGAAATCCGCCGCTTGTTCTGGGAGTGAGAGTGAGAGGAAGTGAAGGGGAGGCGTCCGGTGGTGCACAGGTGTCCCGTGTGGTTTCCCCCCTCCTGCCTCCGGTTGCTGCTGTTTGGAGAGGGTGGGGTGGATGAGGTGGGGGATTACGGTCTGCTCGCTGGGAAAGTGACTGACATCCAGAGAGTCTCTGCTCGGTGTGAGGAAACCACCGGCGGGGGGGATGGAAAGCGAGGGAGGAGGGGGAGGAGATGGAAAGAGAGAGAGAGAGAGAGAGATGCCAAAACGGGATGCAAGGAGAAAGAGAGGACGAGGATGGAGAGGCAGCTTAGCTGGATGGAGGATGGAAAATGCATAAAAAAATAATTTAGATAGTAAAATAAAGCTAAAACTGATGGACTTTAGGGAAAATCTTTCTCACCTTTCTTTGACCCAGTTTTCTCTGAAGGGAACATGTTTCAGTCTTTATATTATTCTGCTGAAAGTTTTATGCATTCATCTTTTAAAACACATTTATTCATTATTTGCTAAGTGCTGCACTGGAACTTTTCATCATACAAATACACAATTCAAAGCATCTATTGTGATTTAATGTGGTAAATGTCAATTAGAGGAAAGATCACATTGTTCCCAAAAGCTTTACAAATACAAGTCTGAAAAGTGCGGCATGCATTCATAATCAAGCCTTTTTACCTTCTCAAAGCTCTTATTAGTCAACTGTGTGTAATTTAATCCCAGTTTGGGTCTCGTTTATTAATGCTGCAGAGGATTATTAGAGAACATTGAGTCATCAAACATCATAATGAAATAAACACAATAAAACAATCAAAGCTGGAGGTTGAAACATAAGGAGAAATGTGGAAAAGTGGATATTTTTAAAAGTCGACCATATGAGAAAATTCAAAATATGAACTCTGAAAATTTTTTTATGAGAATTTAGAATACAGCTATATATTAAATGTGATCTGTCTGCAAAAATATGCAGAAATCTATCTCTAAAACCTGATTGAGAAGTTGAACTTTATGGTGTTATGATGCAGGTTGGACGGCTTTGTTTGCTAAAACTCTTTGCTTTTGTCACTTAGAAAGAAAGGAAGAAAATGAGCTACTTACTGAATTCATTAGTTAAAGTGTGAAGCGTGTGAGGAAGATGTGGTTTGATCATTTTCCAGAAGAAAAATCAAAAACTTAATTAAGTTGAGTCTTTCAGATGAACTTTAAAGCTTTTGTTTTGACCAAAAATGATTTTGGGTTTAAATTGGTGAATATTTTCACTTTTTAAGTGAAAATATTCTGGCTTTGAATCCAAAGCCAGGATTCAAAGTAAATCCTGGCTTTGAATGGAGAGAAAAGAAAAATGACAAAAAAATAAAACTAAACAGAGGATGTGGGCAAAAGAGTTTCAGCCTGAAATGAACAGATTCAGGGTTTAAATGTAGGACAGGAAATTTTCAATCTAGGTTTCCTCTGTTACAAAATATGTAAAGTAACATATGAAGATGTGCAGCCACAATAAAGAGCAGGATGGGTTGGAGTGAGGAAGAGGAGGAGGAGGAGGAGGAGGAAGGGGAGGAGCTGACACCTGCTCAGCAGCCACCAGACAGCTGGACTTTAAAATGCTGAATTAATTTCTTTTGTATCCGCCTGATTCTCTCCCATCATGGCTTTCTGTGTCGGTGCAAATGGTTCAGATCAGTTAGCTTCACTGCTGCCCGTTAAATCAGCAGCCCAGGCAAATCTGGAGCAAATAAAGTCTGAATGGATGCTGCTGTGTGGTTCAGAGACGGTTATTTCTTCCCCTTAACATTAGCTGTAATCCCTGCATATAGAGCCCAAAGCTACGAGTATGTTATGTATGATATGACACAACTTTAAATGATCACAACAGATGTGAACCAGCAGATGTTTGATTAATGCATTCCTGAGTTTATTTCCATAAGTATGAACTTCAAACAGCTGGTGGAGGATTTTCCCTCTGATGTTTTGATGTCAGTAAATGTTTGTTGGTTTAACTGGTTTAAAACACGAACATGAGCAACTGTAAAACGTTACTAGTGGAAATGTTCTGATAAAGAGAAACAGAGAAGAAAATGTAGATTTGCACTTTCATATGTTTGAAAATCAAACATATGAAACACTTTCAAGCTCAAGTCAAAGTCGGAAAGTTTTTTCCTGATTTATGCTTTCATGATATGCAAAGTTGCTTTTTAATTTTGTTTAAAAAGATTTAAGTTCTTCTTCTTCTATAAAGTTTATTGGCAGCTTATCTTAGTGAATTATCAACCAGATTGAGGTGTAATCAACAAATTATATCTTCAAATGCTCTTATTTAGTAAAACTAAAAAACACAGAATTTAATTTTATCAGCTAACTTTGTGTCCTTTAGACACTTTATATTTATAAGATATGACTGAGGCTTCCCAATCCATTACCTTTCTTCCTCTTCTTGAAGCTATACTTGTTATTTGTTATTTTTTTAGTTTGTAGCTGTTTTCCATCAGCTGATCAGCACACCTGTTACCTGTCCAGGAATCACTTATGCTGTTCAACCTGTTTCCTGTAGTCACTTGTGTCTCCCAGGTTTTTGTTTCCTCCTGCATATTTGTGAATCTTGTACAGGTTTGCTAACACCTCAGTGGAAAAGTTTTATTATCTCTGGGTTTTTTCAGAGCGTCTCACAGAACACACTGAAAAAACAGAGAATCCATCCGTGGCTGTGAGGTGGTGACTAAAACATCCCCCTGCAAAGATAAGATATGAACATGACTTCCTGTAAAGACTGACTAGTTGAAGAGGAGTTAAAACCAACAGTTGAAGCTGTTTGGGGTCTGAGGAAAGATTCTCAAACCTTTGGATTCAGAACTTCTGGACAGATCAACACAAATCCTGGGTTTGAAGTGACTGAGTTTATCCAGAGAAGATGATCTCAGCAGACGTGTCTGTTTTGGAAAACCAATTAGGAAGTGCAAATGGATGAATTTTGCAGGCTTTGTTGCCCATTTTTATGAACTCTCTGATTTTTGCTCCTTGACCCTTGAATGTGTCGGTTCACTGCTGAATTCAGCGTGAGGGAAAGAAGGCGCCCAGTGTCCAGACCCGGTTAGCAGTGGAAATGTTTTCAAGCTGTTAAATGAGAAATTAATTTGTCTGAGTGAAATCCAAATGAAATGTCCTCCCACTCACAGCAGCACTGACTCAAACAAGCAGTGAAGCTCTGCAGCAGCACAGCATTTTTCCAGGAAAGCCACAGAAACGCGAAGAAAAGGCCAAAGAGTGGCGGCCATTTTAAAAGCTTTCTGCTGCCCAACATGTTTAGACTGCAGGAGGAGATGAATTAACAGTTTCAAATCATATTTCATACATAATGTCAGAAAACCAAAGCCCTGTTCATTTATAATAAAGAGGAGATTTTAATAGATAAGATTATTTATAAAAGTTAAGTAAAAAATGTGCAACTCAGCTTCATTCACACTGATAGTTGTTATTTTTATTTAAATTTAATGGTTATGGTTTCCAGTTAATGAAAACTCAATTGAGTTTCTCAAATAAAATTAAGACCAAATAAAAAGAAATCTTCATGCAGAAATGTGGAAAACTGCTGATTTGACAATAATAAATCAAGCAGTTCAGTATGTTTTCTGTAAAAAGCCACTGAAGGTCCCTGCTGAAGAATCTGGCTCTTCAGAATCCTGCTGTCAACAAGTGCAAGTTAATAGAAAGTTTAGTAGAAGAAAAACGTTTGATAGGAAAGGTGAGGAAATGTGGAAATTTTAGTTTCTTGTGTCATTTACGTTTTTCACTCTGAGTCAGAACTATAATCCTGCACTGCCCCCTGCTGGCCAGGTCGACTTCGTTCGGCTTTTCTGTCGGCCACGTCTTTCTTTTTATGAAGGTAAAAAGGCAAATAAACCGATTAAATGTTTTATTAACTCTTATAATTCTGTCTTCTGTGTATAAATAACATAAATTCAGATTTATAAATCTATTATTTTTCTTTAAAGTAACTCTGTGGCAGGATGAAATGAATGTAATGGTTAAATGATGCTGTCTCAGATTTTTATTGGGAATTTGTGCAGCAGTCCAGCCTTAAACCAGGCAAAAAGCCAACTTATCTGCTTTTTTAATGTTGAATTAATTAAGGACATTTCCCTTCCTATCCGTTTATAACTCAGGTCGTAAATCTTATCTAAACTGAGCTTTAAAATCTAATCCAACATTTTATAGAGTTATAAATCCTAAATCAGTCCAATAATTTTAATTCTACTATCCTGAAATAAAAGCTATAAGCTTCCCCTTTAAGCTCATAATTCTTATGTGACTTTAAATTCATGAAGTGAGAGCTTTAATCTGCAGAAGCCATACTCCTGGATGAACAGCAGGTGGCAGCATCGTTATGGCTACAATCCTGTGAAAACCTCATTTTTATCATCAACTGAAGCAGGAGGGTTAATGAGGTCAATATTACATAGTCACAGGCGATGGACTCTAACATTGGGTTCTAATATCATTGTGGATTTGTTTTAGCCTATTTATATTTGGTTTGCAGATTGTGGTCAATCTTTCTATTAGCTGCAGCATTTAAGTCTTTTCTCTGTTTTTATCATATTTACAAACTCAAACTGAAGGTGGAACAGATTTGTGACAATAAGCTGCTGGATGAGATGAAGAAAAATAAGATTTCAACAGATTGCTAAAAAATATTCCCCCCAAAAATCAAAGAGAACAAAACTGGGGGTTTTCTATGTGGAGATGTTTCTCCACATGGGGTGTGTTGCACCCCGAGGTCAGCAGGTGGAAGAAAATGGATTGTAAGCCGTGCAGCGATCAAAGACGCAGGCCAACACGCCACACCCCTCAGCTCCAACACTAACTAACCTCTGAGGGGAAACTCACTGACCCTGACAGGAGAGCAGACAGGGCGGTCAGGGGCCGGAGGGGGCCAGAGGGGCCGGACGGTTCCTGGAAAGAAGGAGGAATAAGATGAGGTCAGGAGAGGTAGAAAAAAAAGCTTCTCTTCTAAGACTTAATGCCATCTGAGTGACATGGAAATCACATTAAAAACAATGAGGTTAAGACTCAAACAGATGACAATAAATCAGAATATTGTCCTGTTAGACTCTGCAAACACAAACTCTTACAGAGTATTTTCATCTAGTTTCTAGTACAAATATATAAATAATGCACTTTAAAGTTGACAAAAATAATTATCAATTAACTTTTCAGCAAGGAATAGGAGTTTATTTTAAGTCAGTAATGCATTAATACTCAGCGAGTTCCTCTGGGAGATAATTTCACTTAGAACATTTTTCCCTTCCTCAGAGTCCTGAATTGCTCCAGAATGGCTTTTCTAGCTAATTAATTTCTTCGTCAGTTTTATCTCTTGCAGACAAAACTTTAATTTTTGCTTTATGAGTTGCAGAAACAGACATATTTATTTATTTTGTGGTTTTCTTCATTTTCAAATATCAGTTCACAAAACAGATATATAACTTTGGAAAATAAAACAACAATCGTGGCAGTTTGACTGTTTGGAAACATTTTCTTCACATGTTTTCATCTCAGTCAGTTTCTCACCACTGTAGTGAAATGACACTTTTTTTTTTGATTGGCCACCATCTTTTGTGTCCATTCATAAATTCATCCATGCAGGAACAATCAGAGCTTTGTGTTTCCACTCAATAGATTTACTCCAGTGGGAAATGAACAACTGGTGTTGCTGGGTGAAATTTTAATTAGAGACAATAAAAGACGTTGCCATGTTGGCAGTAGCTCCAGAAAATTACGCTGCATTCTTCATATGTTTTTGTTGATAATTTTAACCAGGAGTTTTTAAAAGCAAAACTTTTAAAATTCAGGGTTTTCTGTTTGTCTTTCCCAAAAGATGAAGCAAGAAACTGTTCTAGAAAATCATTTGTGGGATGCATTTAAAAATACACAATTTAATTCAAACTGAGTTGTTTCTGTCTGTGTTCCTGTTTATTTCTCTCTGATCTTGAAATGAGTTTTTGTCTGGTGAAATACGGCCCTGGTGCCGCCTGTCCAGGAACAATGGGCCCCAACAGGAGACCAAATGAAGAGTAAATAATCACCTCATAAATCAAACAAGACAAATGGTAAATAAATATACAAGTAAGAAGGGAAGAAAGTCAGTAAAATAACTTAAATGTAAAGGAATGAATAAATAATAGCCTTTATATGTTATACAATAGATACATATTGTCACCTCTGGACAAATATTATTGAATGGAAAAAGCTGTAGAAAATAAAAAAGGAGTAAAAAAACAAACATTACTGTTTGGACAGATTGCAGCAAGTTGAAACAGGAATCTGAATCTATCTGCTATAATCTTCCTAAAAGCACAAAGAGTTAGATGAGTTCATTATAAATGTGCACCAAACTTTGTCAATTCAGCTAATGTAAAAAAATCTATTTCGATTTGACCACAAAACATCCAAAACCTTATCAAAAATCATGAGTTTTCTCAAAATTGGTGAGTTTCCATTAAGTAAATTTATTTTAAAAATGTCAAATTCCACAATTATAAGGTCAATGAAAACATGTATTATAAGTCAAAACAGAATATAAATATATAACCTAGACTTTCAGGTATGATACATAAATAAAATATTGAAGGGCTCAGTTTGTGTATTTCTGCCACAATCACTTTCTTCTTTCCTTTTTTTCTTAAATTAGCATTTCGTTTGGTGGCTCCTGCTCCAAGTTGGCATGGTCGCCACCAGAGTGAGGTAATGGCTTCTGAGGCGTCTGATTGGCTCCTGGAGACCTGCCCATGGTGGTCCCACACAAAACACAGATCTGGGCTACAAATGGGCTGAGAGCAAACTTCAACCTAAAGGCTGACCCCCTCTAGTGTACACACACACACACACACACACCCCGACACACACACTGCTCTGAAATTCCTTGCCTCGTCTCCCTCACTGATGAAGGCGGCCATTCATGGCCAGTGACAAATTACTACTGAAGCATGAGACTAAAGAGACCCCCCATCTCTGTCTCCATCTCGCTCCATTATGGACTGTGTGAGACTTGTGGGACAGAATATCACACAGGACACCCCGGCTATGAAAGGAGTCCTATGTTTAGCTGCCCTGAGCAGAAACAGAGCAATGCCAGTTGGGTTTTGTCTTGAAAAACTGCATTGTTATTGTATCGTTTAGCCTGGAAGTAAAGGTTGAGGTATCATTTCAAACAGCAGCCATGACATGATTTATCAGGGATATTTAAAGATGTAAAAATTAAAGAAACGACAAAGAGATGTTAATTTTTAATTTAGTCAAATTATAAATGGTAGAATATCTAATATTATGACTAATAGCATTCAACATGCATGGATGTTGATTTGTTCATAGGAATCTGACATTAAAAGTTACTACAAAGCATCTCACAAATTCTAAATTTAATCTTAAAAAAAGAGAAGGAAGGAGTGTGAATCCTCAACAACTAAACATAACATTTCAAATAAAGTTAATTTAAGTTACATTTTCTTTTCGAAATCAGACTCTTTGCCTTGTTGGTTCTGGTCAGAACCCGTCTGCACTACAAACAGGGACAGACATCAGTCCCTCTGACTAAAGACAAGTTAGCTTGGTCATTTTCTTTTCTAATTTGCCAGTAATCTTACATCGTATGATAATTAGGACACCGAGTCCAAAAGCAAGCAATGCAACAGACTCAGTTTTTAAATCTGAAGTTTCTGAAGTTAGTTAACATTTACCTCCCAGAATTAACTTGTTCCAAGGGAAACTTATTTAAGTTAACTTATATATAACATTTAATTCATTTCAGGTTTATTTTTAAAGGTCCTTTTAGCTCAAAGTGCATCATAAAAACGTCATACAGTCACCAAATGTGAAGAAAGCAATAAACATTACATTTTGTCAAATGCAACCAACAGAATAATCAAATCTCATCATACAATCATCAGTCAGTCAGATTTGCACACACAGCATATCTGGAGATTTTTAAAATATTTTTCTCGCTACACTATAACTGGAGTAGAAAGGATTTTTCCTGAAACCTGGTTATTTATGCTCAATTGACATGACGTCACCTGTCAATCATTCTAGGCGGTTTGTCAGCGTGCGCATGCGCATTACCAGAACGGTTTGTTTGGTAGCACAAGTAGCCATTGCTAACCTGCTGCGGTTACAGAGATTTCGAGGAAAATAATATAAAATAAAGGTCAGACGTCATCAGTGGGGACATGTAATCCCGGCAGCCGCTTCACAGAGCGTTTAGAGAAACGAGTATCATTTATTACATGTCCAAAACCCAAACGGGGTCTGGAATAATGCAAGAAATGGAGGAAGGCCTGGAGCCGAACTATGAATCCCGCTGGAGGAAACTGATCCACATGTTCCTCTGTAAGAAGGTAACTGGAAGCAAACATCCACTTTTAACACACTGATTGATAGTCAAATCAAAGATCAATAAGTGAAGGTAGTTTTTATGAGTGGAGATTCCAATGGTAGCTTGATGGCAGCATTAAAACGTGCTGCGTATTTACATTTAAACAACATTAGCATAAAAAGGCTAATGTTTAGCATTAACCTAACGGCAGATTTTCACAAGCTCGTAGTATTTAAGTCATTACTTACTTGTTTTGTAAGTGCAAATGCGTCTGACAGCGTTCACACTCGCATCGGATTCTTTCATTCTCTGGCTGCAAGACTTGGGCTTTAATGTTGATTTCTCTCGCAAATAACTTTAACCAACTAATGTACAACTCGTTGGAGAATATCCTTGTCTTTCGTCTTTGCCTCAGTGTTGGCAATAAGGCAAAATTGACTCAAAAATGTCCCAGGTAATGAGTTGAGTTTCACTACCTCTGCTGTTTGTTTGCAGGAGGTTTGCGCTTCTTCCGCTTTGGGGCGGAGCCTCATGTCAATTTCAGGCTGATTGCTCTGCAAAGAGGGATGTTTACATAAAACAATCCCCAAAATCACAACTAATAAATAAACGAGTTTATAGACTTTAGAGGACGTTTAGGCAAGAAAAAATGTAAACGATCAAGTTAATCTTTCAGCAAAAGGAAATTAACTTTTTTGTGCTACAGATATCCGTTGAAATAAGTGAGATTAATTCCACATAATCAATACAATTTCACAAGATGACATTTCAGAGGTAGAAAATAAATTTGCCTTTATCAAACATGATCAAATTAAATCTATATTCATGCAGAAGCTTCCTAAAGAGGTGGTTCTTCAAACCTAAAGATGCTGAAGGGATTATCTTAGCTGGACAAAGGTGACGTGGAGCATGCACACAGATTCCTGCTCCCCAGGAGAGGGCTGCTGGACGGTTATACTGTCCTGACAGTAATCCTCAGATTAACTGGCGTGGGCCTCCACCAGTCAGCCAGAACAAAAGCAGAAATCTGCAAACCTGAACATGTGGGTCAGTGAGCCAAACCGAACCAGCCAGACAGTTTAAGACAGTCTGTCAACCGAAAACAATGTTTCAACCACTGGATTCATTTCTCGCACTGTGAAGTGTTGGCAACAAGATTAGGAAATATTAAACTTTGTTCTTAATTGTTTCTGGAAAAGAGTCTGAATTGGCACCAATGAAGACTTTTCAAAGCTGCAATCGTCTGAAGACATTTTAAATACTCGTCTCCTTATATTATCTTCAGTACAATCTGTTTGAGCTTAAATTAGCATGTGGATTAATATATGTAGTTTAAAATCCAGTGGATCTCCGGTATTTGATGGGGTTAGAGATCACAACCACCTAATAGCTGAAATCTGTGAATAATCTAATGAGTGAGAGAAAAATCTGCATGGTTGGAGGATGATGACATGCCATCTTTGTTTTATGACTTATTGTCTGAACAAATTTATTCAGGTGTGATTTTAATTGCATTTCTTATTTTATGAATTCATCATAATTGCAAAATACCTTTTTTATCATTAGTGGACAGTAGACAAAGTTTGTGCACACTTGTAACGGAAACACAGGTTCTGTTACCTATGCAACCCCCTGGCATTATGATGCCCAGGTGGTGAACCATTGACCGCAGCCATAACTGACACTAATTAGACCTTTAAAAAGTTTGTAACTGTGCAAAAAAAAACAACATACACACAAAAACAAGTGGCCTGTCACAGTTTTAGCTGCATTTGTGTTTAGAGGCAGTAATGATATCAAATAATTATGTATCCACTTCATTAATAAAGAAACATGTTTTGGTAGTTTGGCTGCTAAACTACCAGCCAAACTACCAAAAAATGTGCATAAAAAGCTGGAAAGAACTGCACAGCAAACATTTCATAAGTTCATGAATCTTAAAGTCCATCTGAATCTGCAGCAGAAATCTCATCTACTCACACACATGCTTTACAGTGCATCAGTTTGGCTGCTCTGGAGTTGAAAGGATTGCTAATAATAGTGAGCGAAGCGATGGATCCACATGATTGGAAGCTCTGCTCCCGTTACTGTGGTGATGGACTCCTCTGCATTGCCATTCCTAGCACCTTCTTAGTCTCCACGGTTACATTTGGACAGGAACTGAGCAGAGGGAGGCCGGCGATGGACAGGAATAATAAAGGCAAAGGGGCACATGAGGGGAAACAGTTTGGCAAACACTCCAAGTACAGAGTTGAGGCTTAGGAACGGTTCCTAAACTCCTGAACAAAACAAAAATCTTCTCCGTCAGTAAATTTACTATTAAGTTAAACAAATATTTTTTTAACATGAGGATATCTGAACATACTAACTCAAGTTCTAAACCTAAATTAAAAAAAATTGAATAAGTCTTAAATGATAAAATAAACTGAGGGATGAAAATGGCTGCAGCAAAGCTAACCTTTGCTGCTTAAATTCCCATCAGAAAGTGAATTACGTTAATTTTAGAAAGTGTTTTTGAAAGATGGGGAACTTTTGTTTTTGCCGTCCAGCGTTTGGTGCATTTGAACACAAACAGGCAGTGTGCAGGAAGCTTTGGTTGAGGTCCACTCAGCATAAGAGGAGCGAGGCAAAGGGGACTAAAGAGTCGGGAGGGTGATGGGAAGGAGGTGAGGGTCAAATTCTTCAGTTGGTGGCTGAGAAACGCGGGGGATTTTCTAGAAAGTTTGAACAAGAGAAGAATAAGATCGGGTGGTGGGAGGGAGTGAACTTGAGTGTTGACGGTCAACTGGTGTTGACTGCTGTTGCCTTGCATCTCCAGCAGGGGGAAACTAGTCCTTGCTGCTTCAGTTCATAACTTTTAACCATTTCCTGAGTCTTTCAGTGGAATCTTGGAAAATAACTCATTTCAACACAATGTACAACCAGAGGAACAATTCAGGAACAGTTGTATTCATGTGATGCTTATCATGTTTTCATCCTGCTGGAACTCTGGGAGGATTTCCTCCATTTTCAAGATTTCCAAGGTCTGAGATGTTTCTGAGCCAGAAATGTTGGTTCCCAGACTCTCTGTGAAAAACGTTGTGATAAGTTTCATATGAGGAGATAGCAACTCTGTCTAGTCTCAACAGATCAGTGAACATGTCTACTTTCTGTTCTCATTCTTGCAAGAAAAGTGCTGTAAGAGTGAAAATCACCAGTCTCTGCCTGGTTATTAAGTTAATTAGAGGAAACTTATTATTCTTCATTTAATTCATCATTCTTCAAGGATAATTAATCTATAAATAAACCGACGTTGCTCAGACAAAATGCTTCTCTTTATTCAGAGAATATGCAGAAAACAAAATAAATCCATGACTGTGCAACATTAACAACACATTTCCTGTTTAGTTTAATGATGAAATTCAGAAAAAAATAAACATTATTGTCTGTACTAAGACATAGATGTGACCTGATTCACATTTAATAAAAATCTCACTGTAACATGACATCTGTAAAACAACCATTTAGTCAAACAGCAACACGATTTGTTCCTATTAAATGATCCTAAATGAACTGAGTTTCCATCCTGGATGTTAATCATCCTGTCTGCATCCAGGTACAGGCTCATTTCTCCACAGACACATTCATATGGTGATGATGACCAGGATAAACCGAAAACACACACAAACACAGAAAATGATGTATTTATATCTGTAAATGTGGTGATAAATAACTATTTATCTTTAAATCTTTAAGCAGCACAAACAATCATATATATAAAAAAAAAATCATTAATTGAGCAAGATATTGTTTTGGTTTACTGATATTTCCAGTAACGAGTAGAGTCATAAAAATTGTAAAATAAAAAAAATATTGTATATTTTTTTCTTAAATTACAAGTAATTTATTCAGCAAATATTTAAACTTCGTTTAATGCTGAATAGTTTTAATTAAAATTGAAATGTGTAATTTAGTTTAGATCTTCAGCTTATAGAAAGTTTGGATTTCTGATATTTTTAGAATATCAAAAAAATACTTTTTGTACTTAACCCAAACTATTTTTAAATATTAGATTTAGTTTCTATGGAAACAGAAACTGTAGGAATCCAGCAGAAGGTAGCAACATATTTTGGGATTATAATTGCACTTTGACACATTTTAAATCAATAAAAAAAAATCTATTTAAAAAGCGCTGAGGAATATAGACTAAAATATACATCATGACTTCCTCTGGTTTATAAAATGTGCAACAACAGCTTTTGGTCATGAAACTTAAACATTCATCATCAAATTTCACAACAATAATTATATCAGGTAGTGCAAGTGTTGTGCTGCCCAACATATCATCAGTTTTAATCAAACATGTTGTAAAACATTAACAGATAAAGCATAAAGTGACATAAAACTGAAACGCCACTTTGGATAAAACCCTGATGGTTCCAGTGAAGGCAGAGTCGAACGTTTCCCTTTCATTTGATTCCAGCAGATACAAAACGTTCTAAAGAGTTTAAAGTTTCCTGAGGATAAACTGGCTACCAGTCTGCACTGGCAGCACATCTGGAGTACGACTGCTGGTCCAGGTAGAGGACGGCACACACCTGGTGGACTTTGCAGCTTCCATCACAGACGATGCTGCTGCTGTAGCCGACCATGAAGTGGCTGAAGTATTTATCGAAGGCTTGTTTGGTCTGCGGCAGCATGAAGCTCAGGCCCAGCTGAAGCAGACTTTTGGGCTGCAGGTCGCTCAGTCCAAAAGCCTTGGTCATGATGTATTCCAGCCTCCAGTCGGACCTTTGTTTCTCGTTGGCTTCCGTCAGATTCAGATAGTACTGCCAGATATCCTTCAGAGGGGCAGAAAAGAACCGCGCAGAAGGAGAGACAAAGGAAGGAAGCAGAGCCAGTTTGAAAGCCAGAACCAGGTTTTGTGTTCTGATTGGCACCGTGATTAATCATAAAATCGCACTGAGCTTCGCTCTCTAAACAGAGAGATGAAGGGACATTAGAGCTTTAGCTTAAATCGGTTAGAATACCTGCTCAAAAGAAAATAAAGTCACAAATCCTTGATTCCTTTTCTAAAATAACAAAACAATCAGTATGAAGTTCTGATTGTTTCTGATCAGGCTTAGCAGAACAGATTTATTCATGAACTAGGAATCAGAAATAACAGACTTATAGCTGTTTTATGTTACAGTATATTAATAAAGTTGCTGCCTGGCTTTAAAGTTGACCCAGAAACCTTCATCTTCATATCAAAGATCCTTTTTTACCCCAATATGAGACTTGGCATTTTCCAAAACAGTGATGTGAATACTAGTATATGCTTATTAAATCTGTGTTATTTGTATGAGATGAAAGCAAACAATCAAATAAAGCTTTTAGTTCGTTACGACCTTCTTACCATGACTCCGTAGTCCTGATTGCTGTACAGATACATGCGGAAACCTGGGTTGTTGGAATACGGCTCCCAAAAGCCTTTGATGGGTGTAACAGCCGGCGACACAAACAGAGAATTCACAGGATGTCCTGCAGAAACACAAACATATATATTCTGTCACAACACCATAAATATCCATTTAAATATTAACTCACTTATATGTTATTCACAATTTGATGCAAATGTCAGATTTACTCTTCTGTGGCCACATAATTATTTAATTTGATCTATAATGGCTGTAATGCTGCATCACCGCAAACAGTCAGATTAGCTTCAGGGAATAACAGAGTTGCTATAGCAACCTTAAAGCAGCATAACTGACCATCAGCTGTCTTAATGCAATGTGTAATGCAATATTTCATAATGAGATGGATATTAAAGTAAACCATTAAAATTACACGGCAGATTTGGGTATCAAACAGCTTCTAGTAAAACCGACTGGGGTCAGTTAAAGTAACAGTTGCTCTGTTACTTTAACTGGTCCACTCTGCTTGTTTCTCTTGCCTTGTTCATCCAGCAGCACCATGATGCTGTCTCTGTGGGTGTGGCCATAGAACTGCCCTGCAACAACATGGCTGTACTTCCTGAAGATGGCCACCAGCCTCTCGTTGTGGCTCCCCCTGATGGCGGTGGTGTTCCCGACGAAGGGCAGGAATCCCACCGGAACGTGGGCGATGATGTACACCTAACGGACAAAAACGTTAAACCGCAGGGATTAAACTGACCAGCCATACCGGCTTTAAGGTCAGAGTTCAAACCTTCTCTTTGCTCTGAGCAGATTTCTGCAGCGTTTTCTCCAGCCACTCGAACTGCCCGGCTGGGTCGGTCATGTTGCTGGTGACTTTATCAGGTCCGTAGTACAGGATAGTGTTGAGGCTCAGCAGGCGGAGGCCCGGTTTGACCAGCTGGGAGTAGAAACCACCTGCAGGACCGAACCAGATCACAAAACAACCAGCAGAAAAAACAAACCTTTAAAATGAGCCTATTAGTGAGAAACAAGCAATAAATTCAAATGGCAAGAAGTTTAAACTGCAAAATGTTCATGTAATTTCATGTGCATTGATACCAGATTTTGCTGATTTTCTTTTTGCAGAAAACGATAAATATCTGAACAATCTGAGAGTATTTTAAATCATGCAAAAAGTTGTGAATTTGGATTAAAGCACAAACAAATGACAGATAGAAACATTGCATGTTGTAATTTTATACAGCAGACTCATATTATTATATTTCCTGTCAGATTCTTAGGTTTGCAAGAACATAACTTAGTTAAAGATGCTAAACTTTGATCAAATGAAGCAGATTCCCTGCATAATAATTTCAATATGCATAAGTATATCAGTTTGCAGGAAGTTAATCATGTAAAAAAGAAGGTAGTTTAAATTAAAGTCAGCAGAAAAACACCACAGCTGTTCAAAATGCATTTAAATATAAAAAAAGTATGAAGACATTTTAAATACTTCTAATTTTAAACATGTATCCTGGAATGTGCCTGAAATGTGTTATTAATTTTTCATTTTACTAACAAATACATGAGACTTTAGGAATGGACCAAATGTATTTCAGTTCGACAGCTTTACTCTGAGATGAAACCTGTTTTGGTTTCTGGCTCTAAAGTGAAACTGAACTGAATTGGATCTAATAAAAACATGAAGCAGAACTGCAGCTCGGTTTCAGAGCCTGGTCCGTTTTCATTTAATACATGCTGGTCGGTGTGGAAGGTTTAACACACCTTGTGACAGAGTAGCGAGAGCTTCAGGTTCCAGCCAGCATTTCCACAGAGCAGCAGCTGCTTTGTAGATGTCATTAGACGAATCTGGCATCTGATCCTAAATAATGAGTACATACAGCCAAGGTGAGAATAAAGTACACCCTAATCTGACCTGACTTGGATCTAAAACAAAAAATCTGTAAGTCATCAGATTTTGGCCCCATTTCTGAATAAGGAAAAAAGCTTCCCCTTCTTCAGGGCTGCCTAAATCTACAACCTGGTGACGACTGGCTACAGCTTCATCCTCCCTCTCTGTGAGGCGCCATGGTTACCTGTGGCCAGTAGTCATGGTTTCCCAGTGCAGGGAAGACAGTCAGGTTGGGGAAGTGCTGAGTGATGGTCTGCGTCATGTTACTGATCACCTGGATCACCAGGTCAGTGGACAGCTCATCTGGAGGGACGTGAGGCGGACTGTCCCTGTGAGGCAAAGAAAACCTGCTCACTGAGCTGCTTAAGTCTTTAAAGCGTGTGAAATTTACCTGAACTGATTTACAGCTTAAATTTAAATCATTAGCCTTATAAAAAAACCACAAAAGAGAACATCAAAGGTCATTGTATCTTCAGCAAAGAGGAAGTGATATTTCCTCTTCACAGTACAATCGGTTTTGTTACAGGAATGAACAAAAACACCAACATGCTGAGCTAAACTTTCTAAGCAACACAAGAACAGCAGTAGAGAAAAGAAAAAATGATACGTTAATCTTTGTTTATCATATAAACAGAATAATAAATGGTTATTTATAAATGCTAAATGTTTTGTTCCAGATGAATCATTCATAAAATAAAAACGATGTCATTGTGAGGTTTTACTGTCTCCATCCAGACAATACAGGAGGAAGTGATACTGCAGCGTAAGTAGAGCTCAGTAGAGTCCCCAGTGCAAATGGAGTTAAGTAGATTTTTAAGATGTTTATGTTCTCAGGTGTTTCTTCTCAGTAAAGACGGCTTTACAGAAAAAAAACTAAGTAAGATGAAGCAAATCTTTAACTATTTAGCCACGCAGCATTTCTGATCACTACACCCTGATAAACCATATTTACTTTATTAGTTTTTCACTGTAAAATAACCATGCAGCTGGAATTTTATTGGAGATAGCAAATTTAAAGAGAAACTAACAGTTTATTAAGGAAATAGTAACTTGATACCCCAGAACCATTTTTTCTGTAGTAAAGAAGTTAATGTGAGATAACAGAACAACAGAAATAAAGAAACAGAATGTGAAACTGCTGATTATTTTAGTAAACTGGTTACTTCTGTTATCAGTGTTCAGCACAACTTTACCTCAAGGTAAACTCACTAAAGGCCAGCACTATAAAAAGAAATCACAACACCAATATTTCCTCCGTCATTGTGAGTCCAGCTGTACTGACCCGGTCCATATGATGAAGTCGTCCGGCTGTGTGAGAGGCGCCATGTTGGTGAAGGCTGACTGGATCAGGCTGTAGGGGGAGTCGCACAGGAAGTCTCCGTACAGACCGGCGTGGGTGGCGGGGGCTCCTTTGGAGGAGAAGCAAACCTTGGTGGGGTCCTGGGCCAGGTGGTAGCTGGGGTCCAGGTGGAGGTCCGTGATGTGCCAGAACCTGCCTGCAGAAACAGGACAGCGGATCATATTAATAGAAATAATGATATATCATAGTTTTACCATGATCAAATCCTGAAACATATGACTTCTTTGCTCTCCTACTGACCCATTGCTTTATCTATAATCACATCAACTGGCAATATATATTTCACTTTTCTAAGTTTAATAAAAATTTTAAAAATTTAATTATTTTTAAAATTTTTAATGTCACCTCAGAAAATAAATCTATCACTGTGTCACCTCTAGGACAGCAGAAGTGGAAGTCTGACGTCTCAGGCAGAACTTCGTTTAAAACTCTTCCAATTCTTACATATTTGCTTTTGGAGTTAAATATTCACCTTCAACAGCAGATTGTAGCTTTTAATACACATTAATTTGGCCTTTCTAACAATTCGGCAAGTGAGTAAAGATCTAAGTGTCGCCTGTTTATACAGATATCCACTTTTACTGGTTTAGCTAGCAGCTCTGCGTTTTATTCCGCAAAGACAAACTTTAATATCCACAGGCTAACCCCTCCCGCACACTTAGATCTGCGTGCTTCTCTGCATATCCGTAAGTCTCCAGTTGTCATTAAAAACACGAGTTTTCCGCTCACCTGTTCCTGACAGGTAGCTGCTTCCGGTGGGAGCAGCAGAGCCCGGAGCCGCTGCGAACAGCAGCAGGAGGAAACAGACCAGCTGAGCCATGATGAAAGGAAAGTAACAAAACTGAGTCATTTACATGGGTTTTATATGAAGTACACCAGCTGAACTAAAGCAACCGGTCACTTCTCAGAAGTAAACAGGAAGTAGTGCAATCAGCTGATCAGTTGACTGAAGGGGGAGGAGTCACATCAGCACATACTGTTTACATCATGGCGGATTATTCAAGCGGTGACAACAAATGGCTCTAATAGTAATTTGTCTTTTGTACCATATTTGTTTATGATCGTAATTACCTTTTATTATTTTTCTTTCTTTCCTAATAAAACTCCTCGTCACCTAACTTATACAAACACTGATTATGTTTGGGATTACAATATATTCTGTAAAATTATTAATTTGATTTAGAGTGAAATTGTTCATTTAGTCATTGATAAATACAGTCAGAGGAACATTTCTGCTAAAACTCATTCAAAATGTCCCTAAGTTCAGCTGCAGTAATTAAAATGTAATGCATGAAGTTTAATTCCCTTTATCAAAAGGTGTGGCCGATAATGTTAAACATTTTCTAAACTGACTGCTTCACTTTTCAGAGCAGTTCTCACAAAAAGTGTATTACAAAAACAGCTTCATGTTGCTCTGCAATGAGAAAAATCAATGTTTTTGTCATTGGATGAACTTTATTCCCTCATAAAGTGAATAAAGAAACATGATGTGCAACATTGTAAACTATTTGTAGTAAATTATTAATTTTAAGCAATGAAAACATGAAAACACAAGACATTTAATTTCTTTATTTCATGTTTTACACAGAGTTGCAAAGTCGTTCCATTTGTCATGACAGAAATGTATTCATATAAAAAAACATTTTACAAAACGTGTGCAGCTTGCAGATCTTTTACATGTGGAGGAGAACGAAGTGCAAAGAGCAAACAGTCCACAATAATTAGAAAATGGAGGCGGGTTGGCCGGTTCGTGGTGCTGCCAGGTGGGGCTCTCATGCCTTCTCATAGGTGCGCACCGCATGGATGTCTTCAAAGGTCAAATTCTGCACAAAACAGACAAAAATATATAAAAACTTTGGTCTGGATAGACTCACTTCAGACAAACAGGCATAAAAATGAATTATAGTTTATGCCAATAAGATAAGATAATATTTAATGTTATTTTTTTTTGCCAATTGATTTGCTCTACTTGGGCTTAAATGTCATTAATTTGTGCACATAACCTAATTTATATTTCCAACATTTAAGAAACTGTTGTTTATTTGTGGATAAACAATTCACAATGACAAGAAGAAGATTAACATTTGTACAATATTATACTTTTATCTCTTTTTGGTAGATTTTATTGGTTGAGCCACTAATAAAAGTCGTTAATGAATAATGAATATCTGGTGTCTTTACCATGATCATTTTGCCGTCTTTGATCTCTCTGACGAACTTGGTCTCTTTGCCGTCCCACTTCTGGACGTGGACCAGTTTGTCCCCATCCAGAGACACTGTGGACTAAAAGGAACAAAATAAGAGTTGCAGTGTGAAAAACACTCAAATAAACCAGAGTAAAGCTGCTGGTTTTTCTCCTGAGAGATGAAGATGTGAAGTAATTGCACAGTTATAAAAATCACACAATTGGAAAGAAAATAAACTTTTTTATCTTGCAGAAAAGTTTTACTCTTGTTTTCAAATCCTTAAATTAATCACAAATAGTTTTTTGCTTCAGTTGCTCACATTTAGGCAGTGAATATTTCTCTTTTACTGTGACTTATGAACTACAGCAGTATGCGTTTTGTTTTCTTTGATCTTACTTTGCAGTTTCTGTCGTCGGCGGTGGTTTCGTCGAACTCCTCCCCCAGCGTGAAGCTGATCTCGGTGTTTTTGAAGGTGCTCTGGGTGCGGATCGCCACCTTGTCTCCCTCCTGGCTGATGATGACGGTCGGCTTGGTCACGTTACCGACCTGCCTGGTGGCAAAGCCCACACCTGAGCAAGAGAAGCAGGTGTGAGATTCTGTTAAACCTCTTACATATAAATGTACAGTTTGCATTCAAAAATATTCTGAAAATCTAGATTTATTTTGTATTTGCTCATAATAAATATAAAAAAAGGCAGAATCTGACTCACCAAGTGCTTTCATGTACTCATCGAAGTTCTCGCTCTCGACCAGTTTCCAGGTGGCACAGAAGGCGTCGACCATGGTGAAGGTTTGCAGGGGACAGAGTTATCTCCAAAGCACACTGAGTAAGCTGCAGCTCTTCCAGGATTACTGCACACACTTATCATCCTGCCTCTTATTACTATGCACACATGTGGGCGGTGCCCAGCATCGCATTGGCTCAGGAGATTTTAACTGAGCTGTGATTGGCTGTTAAATTGGGTCAAGTTCTTTGACTAGGAAATAAAAATTGAATTAGCCCATTTGTGTGTTTAATGATGCAATTATTCTTTTTGTTAGTCATTTGTGTATATGAACACGAAACAGATTTGCATTTAAGAGATGCAGATTTATCTTTATAGAAAATTCTGCTTTGATCGATGTGAGAAAATAAATCTATTTAATTGGGAAAGGTAAACGGCCCTGTTAGCTTCGACAGAGTTGTTTTTGGGCTGTTCAGTTTTTTGAGGGTAACTGAATGTAAATCTGGATCAGATCAGACAGACTTCTGTTTCATGTTTGTTTTAAACAATTTGGACATTTTCTTCTGTTGGTGGCCTTTAGGAGTCGGACCGTTGGTTGTGTGAGGAATGCTTCCTGCAGGGGGTCGGCGCTCTGGCAGAATCACTTTGTTTGACAGCCTATTGTCCTGAACTGCTTGAACGCTACCCTGCACAGAACCAGACAATCTCTTCACACACACACACACACACCCACCCCCCCGCACCCCCCCCACACACACACCCAGTCGGGTTTTCATCACTTGTGGGGACTTCACATTGACTTCCATTCATTTCTACAACCTAACCCTTACCTTAACCTTTGCCCTAACCCTAACCATCACAGACTTAACCACTAACCCAAAAATAACAATTTCCCTCATGGGGACCAAGAAAATGTCCCCACAAGGAGCAATGGTCCCCATAACCCATTGTAGACAGAGATAGGTCCCCATAAGTATATAAAAACCTGGTTCACACACACACACACACACACACACCCACACACACACACACACACACACTAATTAATGTGGGTAAATGTCTGCATAAGTACGTTAGAGACTAAGCATGGCGACCTTTCTAAAGAACCAGAGAAAAAAAAGTTTCCCATTTAGAATTAAAGAGAAAAACATTTTCTGGTGTTTTTTGTTTGTTTCAAGTCTGAATTTTACTTTCTTTCTTAAAGCTAGAACCTCATAACGATAATAATATAACTTTAACTTAAACATTTGCTTCTAAAATATCTGAACATAGCTGCTCTCTATCTGGAATCCTAAAGGAACAAAGCTCACTGTATTTCAGAAAACTTTAAATTCTTGTTTGTATGTGTAACTACTACAATTTTGAAAGAAGGTTTATTGCTTTATTTTTTCCTATTTTAAAAAAATGTTAAATTTTAATGCACACAAAACTGCTTTTAACTTATTTTTCCTCCAGCCTTCGTTTTTTAACATCTCTCTTCAATTTACTATTCACATTTAGTTTTAAATAACTCCTCTAGTGTCTTCTCTTTTTAAATTTTTCTGCAAGTAGCTAAAGTATCCTTCACTCTGATTTTTATAAGAATCGGAATTTTAAAGGTATGAATTTGAAATTTCAACAGAAATACCAGAGTGCTTTAATTATTTCTAAAGAATGTATCTAGAAATAATACACGTGGAAAGAATTGGTCCACTATCTGCATCAATCCTCTGTGGGTATGTGTAGTCAGTCCAATCGGCTCTGTCAAAAACATTTAATCCGCTCGCATAATATAAATATTTATGAATTATATACTATTTGCAGGAATGTGATTCACTATCAGATATTTGCAGGGGTAAAAGTGTATTTTGTTTATTAAATACAGATAAATGTAGAAGTGCGACAGAAACATGATGAAGGATCTCTAGCGCCCCCTTATGGTAATAAACTGAATAGATTAAACAAAATTCATTGCAGTTTTTTAAATTAAAGACAAATATTCAACTGAATCAAGGTTTTTGTATTTTTTTTCCTACACAGTATGAAAACAATATTTGAAATCCCAGCACATATTTTTAAATAAATGCACATTTTTCACCAAAGGAAAGATTTTCTTTTTCTCACCCAGCTGCTCTCTGTGCAGAAATAATATTCATAATTTCACAAACATTTGTCTAATTGTTAATTAACTGTTAAGCATAAAGTTATGATGAATTTACAAATTTTCATCACATTTAATTATTACTAATGAGAAACAGTAAAAATATTATGTATTAACTTAAAACACAACAGTGATCATTTACAGCAAATATCTTTTCAAGGCAATTTACAAGACAAAGAAATCCCCAATTTATTCCAGAGACATATAATCTAATAAATGTGTTATTAAAGACAGATTCAACTACATGCATTCCAGTTCAGTCCTAGTTATAATACAAAGCAGTAACATGCACTCGGTAAAGCTGATTGGTTAAATAATCAGATAAGGAAGCCCAGCATTCATTTTGCAGCAATGCCTCCTCCTGATCAAGCATGAGGCGACAGAGGGAAGCAATGACTCCGTGTTAACAGGAAGGAATTTCCATCAGAAGCAGGATCAGTGCTAGTGATCATTTACTGTGACTGACTCTGGGTTTTAAAGTTGTTTTGTTTTTTAATAATCTCACCATTGTCCTTTCTTTCTCCCTTTAGCTTTGTTCTATAAAAGCAGTTCTATCTTGGCTATCTTGATATCAAAATGTAGGAACAAAACACCTAAAAACGTAAAAGGCGGAAAATAAAAGGTGGTAAGGTTTTGTGGCATAAAGAGACACCATACAGCATACAAAACTTTACACGACTGGAAAGTTTTGTTTTTCTCATAAGAATAGCTTTGACAGTTCAGACCACTTACAGGATGCAGGTGTATCTGTTGTTGGTGAGGTGTTAGTTTCTGTCTATTTCTGAGATGATCTAAGTGTTGCAACATGAGCAGCACCGGGTTTTACTCTGGTGGATTCTTTTTTAAGATTTAAACTTCAACATGTCTGACGTTGTGGAAAAATTCAGCAATTGCTTTCCTCTCAAAGTGTGAAACCGCAAAAGTCCAAAGATATTTATACCAAAACGGTCAAAACTTTGTACTATAAAGCACAAAATAACATAGACATTGGAGATTTCTCTAAAAAACCTTTAGCATTGTTATTGTGCACAAGCCTTCAGAGTTACTGGTATTTTACAAAATAATAGTTTTACAGAGTTTACATGTCCTGCTTCTCTCCACTAGAGGGCCTCAATGCTCACTGATGGTTCAAGCAGATTCTCTCTGGAAAACATTCTGTCACTTTTCAGTTTTATCTAGATTAAAGTTATTGGAAATAATCCACCTGGTTTATTAATGATCTAATCTCACATATTGAGTGTAGAGTAGAGACTGTCCAGGTTGATGGTAGCCTGAGCAGCATTAGTATTCACAGAGCTGTATGTCACAGTATCTGGGACCTGAAAAGAAATAACACACAAACAATACAGACACAAGTATTTAGAAAAAATCCCTATTTATCTCAAGTTTAGTGATCCTTTGCACATTTACTATTTCACAAATCAACACGCTGCATTATTTTATACTTGATCTATATATGTTTTAGTAATAAATTATCAGTAGCACATGTTTCTAATCTATAGCACATCCCTCTGTCACACATCTTGGCCTGAGTCTTAAAGGTAGGTTTTAGTAGAACAACTTACTCTTGGCTTTTTCTTGGTCTTTTTGGTCTGAATGATGGAGGCATAGAGGACGCCATCCTCACCATCAGTCTGCACACAGCATGCAACATAAATAACACATTGTACCTTATTTAAAATAGCAAGACATTGCATTCAATTATTTTGGTTTAACCAAATCATTTTCTCAAAATCACCAACTTAATAAATATATTTGTTAAGATTACTTTTAAGTTTGTTGTGCAATAACAGTAAATTAATTTACTAATTAATGTATTAATAAAAAATAGATTTTGCTGCTAAAAAGTTTATTTTTTTAAGGCTTTATATTCTTTAATATAAGGAATGCCAGTAAGTGTGGAGGACACTGGAATTATATTAGTTCATATTTTAAACTAGATTCCTTCAAAAAACACAATTTTGACAAATACAAACAGGATGATTTTTTCAAAAATAGTTTAAACTTAATAAATAACTAAAATGTCTCTTTTCTAATGAAATAATGCAAAGATTGAATAATTTACTCACTTCTCGTTCTTCTTCCTTTTTTGTTTTATTTTCTAAAAAAATAAAAGAGGAATTTGGTTCAGTTTTTGCTCTTAGAAAACAAAATCCCAGTTCGTTTTGCTAATGGTTAGCGACTGTGATGTGTGGCAGATTGCTTATATATATATTAACACATATATATCTACCACCAGTGAACAGATCATTCATGTTTTTGTTGCATATCATTTTTAAATGTAAAGCAGCAAAAATGTTTTCTTCACCTCTGATTTTCTTCCATGCAATGATCACCAGAATAATTATTACGATCGCTGCTGGACCGATTATATACAACATAGACCAACCTGAGAGAAAAATATTATTTATGCACCATTACTGTTTGATAAAAATACTAAAAAATAACAAGAAGTAAGTATGAGATGACGGCTAAACATTAAACAGAATCAGATTCTACCTGGAGTTCTGGAGAAATTGATGTTTGTAGATGAATTTATTGCCTTAGACGTCAATTTGTTTGGTTCTGCTGTTATTGTCGATAAAGTTGCAGGTAGTTTTGTTGCTGTTGTCTTTATTATAATTGACTTTCTTGTTGATGTAGTTCTAGCTGGTTCTGTGATGGTCGTTGTCTTGGCTTTTGAAGTTTTATCTGACAAAATACAATAAAAATAAATAAGGAAACAATTCAGAGTTATCAAGTAACTTCAGATTGTTAAAATATTGTTTTCAAACTGAGTTCATAAAAATATTCTCACCTGTTTTTCCACCAGAGGACTGAATCCTGAACACAAACAGCTGCTCTTTGTTAGTGTAAATATTTGTAACTTTACACTTTAACCCTTCAGACGACTTTACCTCCCAGTTTCTGTCAGATGCTGGGATGATCACAGTAGCAGAGCAGGACTGATCTGATTCCTCCATGTGTGAGAGCATTTCCTCTCTGCCTTCATTCAGCCACTGCACTGTGTGTCTGCAGTGGTTATAATCCGTCACAGAGCAGGTCAGGATGATTTTATCTTCCTGTTTCTGTTGAACCACTGGAAAGAAAATAATAGTTTTATCATTTTCTTGTAATGTTCTTGGTTGTGGTTGGACAGTTTGTTCTGAAAAACATCATGGAAATACTCACAGTGAATAAGAGATAGAATAATTTTAGTGTCTGTTTCTTTTTGTCCGTTTTTAAACCGTCTGCAGTTGTACTGACCAACATCCTCCACTGAGACTTTCTTTATAACCAGAGAGCAGTCTGATGTAAGTCTCAGTCTGTCTGATTTACCTGCTGCAGATCCATGAATCTGTCCATATTCAAACAGTGTTATTGTTCCACTGTTATTATTGAAGATCCAGGTGATGCTGCCACACTGATCACTGCTACTGATCAAATCACAAGACAAAGTGGCTTCATCACCAACTCTGACTGCTGAGTACTGAGTTTGACCAGCTGCTGCTGAGGAGAAGAAAAACCAGAAAATGTAAAAATTAAATAAATATTCTGTTGTGAGAATCTTTCTACATCCATCATACTAAATATATAAAACTGTTTTAAATGATTTTTAAAATTACTTAAAATCTTCTTACCTGTTACGTAAAGCATCAGCGTTACAATCAGAGCAGTTTGTGTCTCTCTAGCAGTGATCATTGCTCCTCTCTGTGTCTCTGGCAGACAATCAGAAACGACTGAGAGTCTAAAGAGGCAAAAGGTGAAATATGAGGATCTGTGGTTTGAGAGGCGTCACCTCCTCATCATGACTTCACTCTCTGACATCTGAACTTTTAGATCAGCCTAAAAACATAAAACACTTAACTTCAGTCAGAACATTGGTTAATCCATGCAAACAGTTTCTTTCCTAGTTTTCTGTTTTTTTTGCATACATATTAATATTAAAATATTTTAAAACAACTCCAAGACTTTCTGGCTTTTATATCTGTGGTTGGTGAGGTGTTAGTTTCACTAAGCAGCCAAAGCTATGAATAGCAGCCGACGCTTTGACGGTTTTTCTTCTCTTGTTTTAACCTTTCGCCTTGGTGTGGAAAATGAATTAAAACAGTTTTTTCTTTATCTTTTTTCCAAAGATTATGGCTGCATTACAGATAAGGCAGCCATAATTGACTATATTTGATCAACTGACCATCAGTTTGTAGCTTGTAGCTCAATTTGACACAGAAGTGGAAAAGAGACGCTGAAAAAACCTAATAAGCATTCTGATAAATACACTATTAGTGAATGAACCAACAGGGAAGTTCTTGAGAACTGGAAGACTGAACCGCAAGAAAATCTGTTTATTTAAATAGAAACCCATTAATCTCTTTTTAAAACCCGCCTTCTGAATTCAGACGAGCCAATCAGATCATCCTTCCAGGGACAGAAAGGATATAAAAGATTAACTTTAACGTATTGTTGGAGAGAACTTTAAATTGTTCTCCGGATTAAGGCTGCTGAGATTCAAAGTTTCAAGGAACAAACACTTTATTTAACATCTGCAGATGGAGAGCGCTTGACCGCCTCTAAGTTAGCTTGTCCAAGTCAACTCTAAGTTGGATAAAGAAACATCCTCTCTTTATGCAGCTCTTTCCGTGCCACGCACGCAGGTGTGGACTTTTGCAAAACACCAACTTTCCGAGACTCTGACAGAGTTCAAAATAAGTTCAACATAAAAAGCTGTTAGTCAAAGGATGTATTAAAAAAAAATTAAACACAGAACATAGTGGGCCCATATGCAAATATTCTAGCTGATGTCTGTCATAGGTGCTAAAACCAACCTTTAACTGAGACTGTAAGTCTAAGCAACATCCTGTTTTAGGCCTTGAAGCGAGACACATCTGCTAGGCTTCTTCCTATTCAATTCTTTGTACATACAGACACTTTTCTTATTTGTTTCTGCTAACAACTTAATTTGTTTTTTGCACACATGGTAACTGTTGAACAAGTATGTATCAGGCTTCAAATAAAGGTATTAATACCTTGATTTAGTTGTTTCTCTAATGTAACACTAAATTAAATCTATTTGGGTATAAGTATATGTATGAGCTTCACTAAGCTTTAAGAAACTATGTGCATCCTTAAGGGGTTAGCTTCCTATGTTAAAACTTAGCAAAATGATAAGTATTAAAAAGAGTATTTTCACCCTCATAAAGGTTTAGGCACCCTGGTCAATTTTGATGCTTATGAGGTCAGGAACATCAGGGAGTGGTCAGAACTCATTTTAATTTAACAATATGTAATAAGTTGTCATGTTTTTAAACAGTTTTCGACAAAACTTTTCTAAGATCAAAATATAAGACCACATGTAGGCAGAAAACATTTTGAACTGTAGAGAGTAAAGTTGGTGCGTTTTGTTTCTCAAGCATCAGGATAAATTTGACATTAATGATGATGAGATCCAGGATGTTGCTGATGAGGTGATAGTTTCTGTCAGAGCTGATGTAGGTGTTGCAACATCAGCAGCAGCAGGTTTTACTCTGGTGGATGCTTTTTTAAGATTAACCATGTCTGACGTTATGGAAACATGCGGCAGCCATTTTCTTCTCAAAGCAAGAAGCCACAAGAGTTCAAAAATATTCATACCGTAATGGTCGACATGCGTCATCTCCAATAAAACATTTACAGAGGTGGTTCATAAGCCTTTAACTTTATTCAAATATATTTTACAAAAGAGGTTATGTTTATTTTATAAAACTGCACCACATACACAACGAGCATTTAAGACAGAGACTCTCCGGAGTACCCAGAGAGTCTCTGTCTTATGCTTCCCTAAGCAGTGAGAATCAAACTGATTCTCTGAGAACAATCTGTGAACAGTCAGATTAATCTGGATTAAAACTGTTTCCATGTTTCGTCTTTAAAATGAAAATTAATCTGAGTTATTAAACAATCTGCTGTCACTTATTCACTAGTGTTACAGTAGAGCCCGTCTGGATCGACGGCAGCAGGAGTTTTCACTCTGTTTTGTGTCGGAGCCACGAATCTAAAACATTACAAAGAAAATACAGAAAAATATGATCAAAACTATATCATTTCCTGCTCACATTAATTTATTTTGTACTTTTACTGTTAGTAATTTGTCATTAGATAAATTGAGAAATCTATGTAATGAATAGCTTAAACTTGTTTCCCTGTAAATGTTTTAGCTGGTAAATATCTGCAACATGAAAACTGAACTCTTGCATGTTGCTCTATAACAGACATGTTGCATAAAAGACCCTGAATGAAGACAGAACAGCATAAGCTTCATCATGAACAAGAAAAATCCTACATTCTGCTTGAACAAGGCAACTTATGTTTCCAGCAACAAGCAATCATTTTACATGTTGAACTACAGAATAAGATGATTCACTCACTCTGGTTTGATTCTTGGTCTTTTTGGCCTCTTTGTTGTGAGATCATCCTCAGCGTCAGTCTGCACACAGAAAACAATGTCAGTTTTATTTATAAAACATTTAAAAACTGATTTTCACTGCACCACTGTGCAGCTCTGTACAGTATTCATAAAACACAAATAAAACATAAGAATAAAACACTAATTAAAATAGAGCAAGTAAATTACAATGTCAGGCCTTATGGAAAAGCTAAAGGATAAAAATGAGTTTTAAGAAGTGATTTAAATTGTTCCAGACTCTGGGCAGATCTAATGTTGAAAGGAAAGTTGTTCACAGATCAGGAGGAACAGCTGACAGTGAAACCCAGGTCACCTCTACTTTCCAGTCTGGTTCTAGGAATATGCAAGAGAAACTTATTATTTGACCAAAGTGTTCTAGAAACAGAATGGTTATGAAGAAAGTCATGAAGATAAGCTGGCGCTGGGCCATGTAGAGCTTTAACAACCAATGAAAATCATTTTAAAATCAATCCGATAAGAAACTGGCAGCCAATACTGGAGTTATGTGCTGGAACCTGGAACCAGCTGGACCTGGAACCCGGTTTCCAGGTTCCAGTTAAAAGTCTTGCTGCGGCATTTTGAGCCATTGGGAGACGCTGTACAGAAGACTGGTCCATATTTTTATATAATGAGTTGCAATAGTCTGAATGTTTAGTGATGAAGGCCTGGAAAAGCTTCTCAAAGCCTTTAGGACAGAAACTAGATTTGACCTTTGCTAGGAGGCGCAGATTAAAAAAGCAGAGCTCACCTGCTTATCCAATTTAAGACAAGTGTCAAAATGACACCAAGATTCCTGACAGATAAAAAGGAGGAAACCAAGAATGTTATCAGGTTCACCAATGAAGCTCTTTTGTCCAAACAGAATAACTTTAGTTTTATTTTGATTTAAGTGAAGAGAACTTTGGCTCATCCATTGGCTAACTTACATGCAAGTTAAGGTACAGAAGAACCGCAATGAAGGAGAACAGAAAAACTTCTGTCTTTCAAATAATAAGAGAACCAGTCTATAACTGAGCCTAAAGACCAACACAGCGCTGGTGGTCTTAAGTGAGAGCTGATCTTTAGGATGTATGTAAAGGTTTTACTTTCCTTGTCTACAGTGTCCCTGTAAACCAGGGGCTAAATAAGGTTTCTGATACTCTATTCCAGGGAGCTCCAGTCTGGTCCTTGAGAGCTACTATCCTCAGAAGCATCCTTACTCCAGCAGACCAGGACCAGGTCTGGACCGGCCCGGTAAGGAGCCATTTGTTTGATTCAGGTGTGTTGGAGCAGGGATGCATCTGAAAGCTGCAGGATGGGAACTGGACTGGACTTGAGCTCCCTGCTCCAGTGGGACTAAAACTCCCCAGTCTACATTTAGCCTACATTTAATTCAGTTTAGCTTGTTAGCTTGTTAGCTTGTCACGTGTGAAGATGATCTTTTTTTCTACAGCAGGACATTCAACAATTAATGTAGTTTAAATTCTTTCTGTAACTTTTGTCTTGTTGCTGTGTTTGTCTGAACTTTGTCTTGGCTGCTTTGTGGAATGAAATTAGTTTTTTCTGCACTTAAATTTAGAGCATAACTGATAATTTACTGGGTCCTTTAAATGAGTTAATTATTCTAAAAGAAATAAGAATTTTTTTTCAGATATTATTTTTTATTTTTCCAAAATTGTCAGATTAGGTGAAGATATTTAAGTGTCTTCATCAGTGGTGTCAGTAAATATGGAGGACATAATTATACTAATTATTAATTAGATTATAATGCATTATTTTGAAACTTAACATTTTATCCAGTCAAACATATGTTTGAGGATATATTTTATTCTTCATAGAGAATTAATGAAGAATAAATTAATTTAAACAATAAGGTAATGGTCCAGTCATCTACTTACTTCACTTTCTTCTTCTATTGTTTTATTTCCTGAAAGAGAAAGAACATTTTGAAACGTCATTCCTCCATTTGGTTGTGATCACAGGAATAACGACCTGTGTTGATGTGTTATATCAGTATGATTGTTACTTTTGTTTATTAGTTCAATTGTTCAAAGTTTTGCAGCATCAAGATGAATTTACAATGAAGAAAATAAGTTTTCACCTTTATGTCTCGTCCATCTGATGACGACCAGAACAGTTACTATCATGGCTGCCAAACACACAGGGCGGATAACGAGCGACCAAACCCATCCTGAGAGAAGATTATTATAGTTACTATCATTGATCAACATAAACCATGAAATACTGAGGCTCTGAGTTTCAAGACATTCAGTTTCTACCTGGAGGTTTTGAGAAATTGATGTTTGTAGATGAATTTATTGCCATAGACGTCAATTTGTTTGATGATTCTGCTGTAGTTGCAGGTAGTTTTGTTGTTATTGACTTTCTTGTTGATGTAGTTCTAGGTGGTTCTGTGATGGTCGTTGTCTTGGGTTTTGAAGTTTCATCTGACAAAATACAATAAAAACAAATAAGGAAACAATTCAGTGTTATAATGTAACTTCAGATTGTTAAAATATTGTTTTCAAACTGAGTTCATAAAAATATTCTCACCTGTTTTTCCACCAGAGGACTGAATCCTGAACTCAAACAGCTGCTCTTCATTAGTGTAAGTATTTGTAACTTTACACTTTAACCCTTCAGACGACTTTACCTCCCAGTTTCTGTCAGATGCTGGGATGATCACAGTAGCAGAGCAGGACTGATCTGATTCCTCCATGTGTGAGAACATTTCCTCTCTGCCTTCATTCAGCCACTGCACTGTGTGTCTGCAGCGGTAATAATCCGTCACAGAGCAGGTCAGGATGATTTTATCTTCCTGTTTCTGTTGAACCACTGGAAAGAAAATAATAGTTTTATCATTTTCTTGTAATGTTTTGGTTGTGTTGGACAGTTTGTTCTGAAAAACATCATGGAAATGTTTTCACTCACAGTGAATAAGAGATAGAATAATGTTAGACTCTGCTTCTTTTTGTCCGTTTTTAAATCGTCTGCAGTTGTACAGACCAACATCCTCCACTGAGACTTTCTTTATAACCAGAGAGCAGTCTGATGTAAGTCTCAGTCTGTCTGATTTACCTGCTGCAGATTCATAAATCTGTCCATTTTCAAACAGTGTTATTGTTCCACTGTTATTAACGAAGATCCAGGTGATGCTGCCGCACTGATCACTGCTACTGATCAAACCACAAGACAAAGTGGCTTCATCACCAACTCTGACTGCTGAGTACCGAGTTTGACCAGCTGCTGCTGAGGAGAAGAAAAACCAGAAAATGCAAAAATAAAATAAATATTCTGTTATTGTGAGAATCTTTCTACATCCATCATACTAAATATATGAAATGGTTTTAAATGATTTTTAAAATTACTTAAAATCTTCTTACCTGTTACGTAAAGCATCAGCGTTACAATCAGAGCAGTTTGTGTCTCTCTAGCAGTGATCATTGCTCCTCTCTGTGTCTCTGGCAGACAATCAGAAACGACTGAGAGTCTAAAGAGGCAAGAGGTGAAATATGAGGATCTGTGGTTTGAGAGGCGTCACCTCCTCATCATGACTTCACTCTCTGACATCTGAACTTTTAGATCAGCCTAAAAACATAAAACACTTAACTTCAGTCAGAACACTGGTTAATCCATGCAAACAGTTTCTTTCCTAGTTTTCTGTTTTTTGCATACATATTAATTTTAAAATATTTTAAAACAACTCCAAGACTTTCTGGCTTTTATATCTGTGGTTGGTGAGGTGTTAGTTTCACTAAGCAGCCAAAGCTATGAATAGCAGCCGACGCTTTGACGGTTTTTCTTCTCTTGTTTTAACCTTTCGCCTTTGTGTGGAAAATGAATTAAAACTGTTTTTTAAATCTTTTTTCCAAAGATCAATAAGTCAAGTAGGTCCACATAATGCAGCCATAATTGCTTTTAATTGTCAGAGCAACTGCAGATCAGAGTTGAGGTTTTCTGATCATCAGTTTGTAGCTTGTAGCTCGATTTGACACAGAGGAGGAAAAGAGACGCTGGTCTGACTGAACGGCAAGGAAATCCGTTTATTTACTTCAATTCATCATAGAAAGCAGCAGCTAAATAGAAACACATTCATCTCTCTTTAAACCCGCCTTCTCAATTCAAACCAGCCAATCAGATCATCCAGGGACAGAAAGGATATAAAAGATTAACTTTAACATATATAATAAATTGTCATGTTTTTAAACAGTTTTAGACAAAACTTTTCTAAGATCATAAGACCACATGTAGGCAGAAAACATTTTGAACTGTAGAGAGTAAAGTTGGTGCATTTTGTTTCTCAAGCATCAGGATAAATTTGACATTAATGATGATGAGATCCAGGATGTTGCTGATGAGGTGATAGTTTCTGTCTGAGCTGATGTAGGTGTTGCAACATCAGCAGCAGCAGGTTTTACTCTGGTGGATGCTTTTTTAAGATTAACCATGTCTGACGTTATGGAAACATGCGGCAGCCATTTTCTTCTCAAAGCAAGAAGCCACAAGAGTTCAAAGATATTCATACCGTAATGGTCGACATGCGTCATCTCCAATAAAACATTTACAGAGGTGGTTCATAAGCCTTTAACTTTATTCAAATATATTTTACAAAAGAGGTTATATTTATTTAATAAAACTGTACCACATACACAACGAGCATTTAAGACAGACCTCGAGTCTGGTACTCGTCTCTCGGAGTACCCAGAGAGTCTCTGTCTTATGCTTCCCTAAGCAGTGGGAATCAAACTGATTCTCTGAGAACAATCTGTGAACAGTCAGATTAATCTGGATTAAAACTGCTTCCATATTTCGTCTTTAAAATGAAAATTAATCTGAGTTATTAAACAATCTGCTGTCACTTATTCACTAATGTTACAGTAGAGCCCGTCTGGATCGACGGCAGCAGGAGTTTTCACTCTGTTTTGTGTCGGAGCCACGAATCTAAAACATTACAAAGAAAATACAGAAAAGTATGATCAAAACTATATCATTTCCTGCTCACATTAATTTATTTTGCACTTTTACTGTTAGTAATTTGTCATTAGATAAATTGAGAAATCTATGTAATGAATAGCTTAAACTTGTTTCCCTGTAAATGTTTTAGCTGGTAAATATCTGCAACATGAAAACTGAACTCTTGCATGTTGCTCTATAACAGACATGTTGCATAAAAGACCCTGAATGAAGACAGAACAGCATAAGCTTCATCATGAACAAGAAAAATCCTACATTCTGCTTGAACAAGGCAACTTATGTTTCCAGCAACAAGCAATCATTTTACATGTTGAACTACAGAATAAGATGATTCACTCACTCTGGTTTGATTCTTGGTCTTTTTGGCCTCTTTGTTGTGAGATCATCCTCAGCGTCAGTCTGCACACAGAAAACAATGTCAGTTTTATTTATAAAACATTTAAAAACTGATTTTCACTGCACCACTGTGCAGCTCTGTACAGTATTCATAAACACAAATAAAACATAAGAATAAAACACGAATTAAAATAGAGCAAGTAAATTACAATGTCAGGCCTTATGGAAAAGCTAAAGGATAAAAATGAGTTTTAAGAAGTGATTTAAATTGTTCCAGACTCTGGGCAGATCTAATGTTGAAAGGAAAGTTGTTCACAGATCAGGAGGAACAGCTGACAGTGAAACCCAGGTCACCTCTACTTTCCAGTCTGGTTCTAGGAATAAGCAAGAGAAACTTATTATTTGACCAAAGTGTTCTAGAAACAGAATGGTTATGAAGAAAGTCATGAAGATAAGCTGGCGCTGGGCCATGTAGAGCTTTAACAACCAATAAAAATCATTTTAAAATCAATCCGATAAGAAACTGGCAGCCAATACTGGAGTTATGTGCTGGAACCTGGAACCAGCTGGACCTGGAACCCGGTTTCCAGGTTCCAGTTAAAAGTCTTGCTGTGGCATTTTGAGCCATTGGGAGACGCTGTACAGAAGACTGGTCCATATTTTTATATAATGAGTTGCAATAGTCTGAATGTTTAGTGATGAAGGCCTGGAAAAGCTTCTCAAAGCCTTTAGGACAGAAACTAGATTTGACCTTTGCTAGGAGGCGCAGATGAAAAAAGCAGAGCTCACCTGCTTATCCAATTTAAGACAAGTGTCAAAATGACACCAAGATTCCTGACAGATAAAAAGGAGGAAACCAAGAATGTTATCAGGTTCACCAATGAAGCTCTTTTGTCCAAACAGAATAACTTTAGTTTTATTTTGATTTAAGTGAAGAAAACTCTCTGGTGGGGAAGGAGCCAGAGCTGGTGTGTGAGGCTGAGAGGTTCCGATTAGAAATAGTCGGTCTCACCTCGACGCATGGGTCTGGTTCTGGAACCAGTCTCCTTGAGAGGGGCTGGACATACTTCCACTCTGGAGTTGCCCGCGGTGAGAGGCGTCGGGCAGGAGTGGGCATACTTGTTGCCCCCCATCTCGGCGCCTGTACGTTGGGGTTTACCCCGGTGAGCGAGAGGGTAGCCTCCCTCCGCCTACGGGTGGGGGGACGGGTTCTGACTGTTGTTTGTGCTTACGGGCTGAACAGCAGTTTGGATTACCCACCCTTTTTGGAGTCCTTGGAGGGGGTACTGGAGAGTTCCCCTCCTGGGGACTCCCTCGTTCTATTGGGGGACTTCAACGCTCATGTGGGCAATGACAGTGAGACCTGGAGGGGCGTGGTTGGGAGGAACGGCCCCCCTGATCTGAATCCGAGTGGTGTTATGTTGTTGGACTTCTGTGCTCGTCATGGATTGTCCATAACGAACACCATGTTCAGGCATAAGGGTGTCCATGTGTGCACTTGGCACCAGGACACCCTAGGCCGCAGTTCGATGATCGACTTTGTCATCGTTTCATCTGATCTGCGGCCGTATGTCTTGGACACTCAGGTGAAGAGAGGTGCGGAGCTCTCCACTGACCACTACCTGGTGGTGAGTTGGCTCCGGTGGTGGGGGAGGATGCCGGTCAGACCTGGCAGGCTCAAACGTGTTGTGAGGGTCTGCTGGGAACGCCTGGCGGAATCCCCTGTGAGGCGGAGCTTTAACTCCCATCTCCGGCAGAACTTTGAACACGTTCCGGGGGAGGTGGAGGACATTGAGTCTGAGTGGACTGTGTTCCGTGCCTCCATTGTCGAGGCGGCATACCGGAGCTGTGGCCGTAACGTCGGTGCCTGAAACGGTGGCAACCCTCGAACCCGTTGGTGGACACCTTCGGTGAGGGATGCCGTCAAGCTGAAGAAGGAGTCCTACCGGGCCTTTTTGGCCTGTGGGACTCCGGAAGCAGCTGACGGGTACCGGCGGGCGAAGCGGCATGCGGCTCGGGTGGTTGCTGAGGCAAAAACTCGGGCGTCGGAGGAGTTCGGAGAGGCCATGGAGAAAGACTTCCGCACGGCTTCGAGGCGATTCTGGTCCACCATTCGGCGTCTCAGGAGGGGGAAGCAGTGCAGCACCAACACTGTGTATAGTGGGAATGGTGTGCTGCTGACCTCGACTCGGGACGTTGTGGGCCGGTGGGCAGAGTACTTCGAAGACCTCCTCAATCCCACCAACATGCCTTCCATTGAGGAAGCTGAGCCTGGGGACTCTGGGTCGGGCTCTCCAATCTCTCCGAGGTCTCCGAGGTGGTTAAAAGGCTCCTCGGTGGCAGGGCCCCGGGGGTGGATGAGATCCGGCCGGAGTTCCTTAAGGCTCTGGATGTTGTAGGGTTGTGTTGGCTGACGCGACTCTGCAGCATTGCATGGACATCGGGGGCAGTTCCCCTGGATTGGCAGACAGGGTGGTGGTCCCCCTGTTCAAAAGGGGGACCGGAGGGTGTGCTCCAATTACAGGGGGGTCACGCTCTTAAGCCTCCCTGGCAAGGTCTATTCGGGGGTCCTGGAGAGGAGGGTCCGTCGGATAGTCGAACCTCGGATTCAGGAAGAGCAGGGTGGTTTTCGTCCTGGCTGTGGAACGCTGGACCAACTCTAAACCCTCAGCAGGGTCCTGGAGGGTGCGTGGGAGTTCGCCCAACCGGTCTACATGTGTTTTGTGGACTTGGAGAAGGCGTTCGACCGCGTCCCTCGGGGAGTCCTGTGGGGGGTTCTCCGGGAGTATGGGGTACCGGGCCCTTTGATACGGGCTGTCAGGTCCCTGTACGACCGGTGCCAGAGTCTGGTCCGCATTGCCGGCAGTAAGTCGGGCTCGTTCCCAGTGAGAGTTGGACTCCGCCAGGGCTGCCCTTTGTCACCGATTCTGTTCATTACGTTTATGGACACAATTTCTAGGAGCAGCCGGGGTGTTTAGGGGATCCGTTTTGGTGGTCTTAGGATCGCATCTCTGCTTTTTGCGGATGATGTGGTCCTGTTGGCTTCATCAGAGCGTGATCTGCAGCTCTCACTGGAGCGGTTCGCAGCCGAGTGTGAAGCGGCCGGGATGGGAATCAGTGCCTCCAAGTCCGAGGCCATGGTCTTGAGCCGGAAAAGGGGGGAGTGCCTACTCCGGGTTAGGGGGGGTGTCCTGTCTCAAGTGGAGGAGTTTAAGTATCTCGGGATCTTGTTCACGAATGAGGGAAACAGGGAGCGGGAGATCGACAGGCAGATTGGTGCAGCCTCTGCAGTGAAGCGGGCGCTGTACCGGTCCGTCGTGGTGAAGAGAGAGCTGAGCCAAAAAGCGAAGCTCTTGATTTACCGGTCGATCTACGTTCCTACCCTCATCTATGGTCATGAGCTTTGGGTCATGACCGAAAGAACGAGGTCCCGGATACAAGCGGCCGAAATGGGTTTTCTCCGCAGGGTGGCTGGGCTCTCCCTTAGAGATAGGGTGAGAAGCTCGGTCATCCGGGAGGGACTCAGAGTAGAGCCGCTGCTTCTCCGCATCGAGAGGAGCCAGTTGAGGTGGCTCGGGCATCTGGTCAGGATGCCTCCTGGACGCCTCCCTGGTGAGGTGTTCTGGGCACGTCCCACCGGGAGGAGGCCCCGGGGAAGACCCAGGACACGCTGGAGGGACTATGTCTCTCGGCTGGCCTGGGAACGCCTCGGGATTCCCCCGGAGGAGCTGGAACAAGTGGCTGGGGAGAGGGAAGTCTGGGCCTCCCTCCTTAAGCTGCTACCCCCGCGACCCGACCCCGGATAAGCGGTAGAAGATGGATGGATGGATGGATGAAGAAAACTTTGGCTCATCCATTGGCTAACTTACATGCAAGTTAAGGTACAGAAGAACCGCAATGAAGGAGAACAGAAAAACTTCTGTCTTTCAAATAATAAGAGAACCAGTCTATAACTGAGCCTAAAGACCAACACAGCGCTGGTGGTCTTAAGTGAGAGCTGATCTTTAGGATGTATGTAAAGGTTTTACTTTCCTTGTCTACAGTGTCCCTGTAAACCAGGGGCTAAATAAGGTTTCTGATACTCTATTCCAGGGAGCTCCAGTCTGGTCCTTGAGAGCTCCTATCCTCAGAAGCATCCTTACTCCAGCAGACCAGGACCAGGTCTGGACCGGCCCGGTAAGGAGCCATTCGTTTGATTCAGGTGTGTTGGAGCAGGGATGCATCTGAAAGCTGCAGGATGGGAACTGGACTGGACTTGAGCTCCCTGCTCCAGTGGGACTAAAACTCCCCAGTCTACATTTAGCCTACATTTAATTCAGTTTAGCTTGTTATCTTGTTAGCTTGTCACGTGTGAAGATGATCTTTTTTTCTACAGCAGGACATTCAACAATTAATGTAGTTTAAATTCTTTCTGTAACTTTTGTCTTGTTGCTGTGTTTGTCTGAACTTTGTCTTGGCTGCTTTGTGGAATGAAATTAGTTTTTTCTGCATTTAAATTTAGAGCATAACAGATAATTTACTGGGTCCTTTAAATGAGTTAATTATTCTAAAAGAAATAAGAATTTTTTTTCTGATTTTATTTTTTATTTTTCCAAAATTGTCAGATTAGGTGAAGATATTTAAGTGTCTTCATCAGTGGTGTCAGTAAATATGGAGGACATAATTATACTAATTATTAATTAGATTGTAATGCATTATTTTGAAACTTAACATTTTATCCAGTCAAACATATGTTTGAGGATATATTTTATTCTTCAAATAATGAAGAATAAATGAATTTAAACAATAAGGTAATGGTCCAGTCATCTACTTACTTCACTTTCTTCTTCTATTGTTTTATTTCCTGAAAGAGAAAGAACATTTTGAAACATCATTCCTCCATTTGGTTGTGATCACAGGAATAACGACCTGTGTTGATGTGTTATATCAGTATGATTGTTACTTTTGTTTATTAGTTCAAATGTCCAAAGTTTTGCAGCATCAAGATGAATTTACAATGAAGAAAATAAGTTTTCACCTTTATGTCTCGTCCATCTGATGACGACCAGAACAGTTACTATCATGGCTGCCAAACACACAGGGCGGATAACGAGCGACCAAACCCATCCTGAGAGAAGATTATTATAGTTACTATCATTGATCAACATAAACCATGAAATACTGAGGCTCTGAGTTTCAAGACATTCAGTTTCTACCTGGAGGTTTTGAGAAATTGATGTTTGTAGATGAATTTATTGCCATAGACGTCAATTTGTTTGATGATTCTGCTGTAGTTGCAGGTAATTTTGTTGTTATTGACTTTCTTGTTGATGTAGTTCTAGGTGGTTCTGTGATGGTCGTTGTCTTGGGTTTTGAAGTTTCATCTGACAAAATACAATAAAAACAAATAAGGAAACAATTCAGTGTTATAATGTAACTTCAGATTGTTAAAATATTGTTTTCAAACTGAGTTCATAAAAATATTCTCACCTGTTTTTCCACCAGAGGACTGAATCCTGAACTCAAACAGCTGCTCTTTGTTAGTGTAAGTATTTGTAACTTTACACTTTAACCCTTCAGACGACTTTACCTCCCAGTTTCTGTCAGATGCTGGGATGATCACAGTAGCAGAGCAGGACTGATCTGATTCCTCCATGTGTGAGAACATTTCCTCTCTGCCTTCATTCAGCCACTGCACTGTGTGTCTGCAGTGGTTATAATCCGTCACAGAGCAGGTCAGGATGATTTTATCTTCCTGTTTCTGTTGAACCACTGGAAAGAAAAAACACAGTTTTATCATTTTCTTGTAATGTTTTTGGTTGTGGTTGGACAGTTTGTTCTGAAAAACATCATGGAAATACTCACAGTGAATAACAGATAGAATAGAATAAGAGTCTGCATCTAGTTCTCCGTTTTTAAACCGTCTGCAGTTGTACAGACCAACATCCTCCAGTGAGACTTTCTTTATAACCAGAGAGCAGTCTGATGTAAGTCTCAGTCTGTCTGATTTACCTGCTGCAGATTCATAAATCTGTCCATTTTCAAACAGTGTTGATGATGTTCTTCTGTTATAATTGAACATCCAGATGATGCTGCCACACTGATCACTGCTACTGATCAAACCACAAGACAAAGTGGCTTCATCACCAACTCTGACTGCTGAGTACCAAGTTTGATCAGCTGCTGCTGAGGAGAAGAAAAACCAGAAAATGCAAAAATAAAATAAATCTTCTGTTATTGTGAGAATCTTTCTACATTCATCATACTAAATATATAAAACTGTTTTAAATGATTATAAAAATTGCTTAAAATCTTCTTACCTGTTAAGTAAAGCATCAGCGTTACAATCAGAGCAGTTTGTGTCTCTCTAGCAGTGATCATTGCTCCTCTCTGTGTCTCTGGCAGACAATCAGAAACGAATGAGAGTCTAAAGAGGCAAGAGGTGAAATATGAGGATCTGTGGTTTGAGAGGCGTCACCTCCTCATCATGACTTCACTCTTGACATCTGAACTTTTAGATCAGCCTAAAAACATAAAACACTTAACTTCAGTCAGAACACTGGTTAATCCATGCAAACAGTTTCTTTCCTAGTTTTCAGTTTTTTTGCATACATATTAATTTTAAAATATTTTAAAACAACTCCAAGACTTTCTGGCTTTTATATCTGTGGTTGGTGAGGTGTTAGTTTCACTAAGCAGCCAAAGCTATGAATAGCAGCCGACGCTTTGACGGTTTTTCTTCTCTTGTTTTAACCTTTCGCCTTTGTGTGGAAAATGAATTAAAACTGTTTTTTAAATCTTTTTTCCAAAGATCAATAAGTCAAGTAGGTCCACATAATGCAGCCATAATTGCTTTTAATTGTCAGAGCAACTGCAGATCAGAGTTGAGGTTTTCTGATCATCAGTTTGTAGCTTGTAGCTCGATTTGACACAGAGGAGGAAAAGAGACGCTGGTCTGACTGAACGGCAAGGAAATCCGTTTATTTACTTCAATTCATCATAGAAAGCAGCAGCTAAATAGAAACACATTCATCTCTCTTTAAACCCGCCTTCTCAATTCAAACCAGCCAATCAGATCATCCAGGGTCAGAAAGGATATAAAAGATTAACTTTAACATATATAATAAATTGTCATGTTTTTAAACAGTTTTAGACAAAACTTTTCTAAGATCATAAGACCACATGTAGGCAGAAAACATTTTGAACTGTAGAGAGTAAAGTTGGTGCATTTTGTTTCTCAAGCATCAGGATAAATTTGACATTAATGATGATGAGATCCAGGATGTTGCTGATGAGGTGATAGTTTCTGTCTGAGCTGATGTAGGTGTTGCAACATCAGCAGCAGCAGGTTTTACTCTGGTGGATGCTTTTTTAAGATTAACCATGTCTGACGTTATGGAAACATGCGGCAGCCATTTTCTTCTCAAAGCAAGAAGCCACAAGAGTTCAAAGATATTCATACCGTAATGGTCGACATGCGTCATCTCCAATAAAACATTTACAGAGGTGGTTCATAAGCCTTTAACTTTATTCAAATATATTTTACAAAAGAGGTTATATTTATTTAATAAAACTGTACCACATACACAACGAGCATTTAAGACAGAGACTCTCCGGAGTACCCAGAGAGTCTCTGTCTTATGCTTCCCTAAGCAGTGAGAATCAAACTGATTCTCTGAGAACAATCTGTGAACAGTCAGATTAATCTGGATTAAAACTGTTTCCATGTTTCGTCTTTAAAATGAAAATTAATCTGAGTTTTAAACAATCTGCTGTCACTTATTCACTAATGTTACAGTAGAGCCCGTCTGGATCGACGGCAGCAGGAGTTTTCACTCTGTTTTGTGTCGGAGCCACGAATCTAAAACATTACAAAGAAAATACAGAAAAATATGATCAAAACTATATCATTTCCTGCTCACATTGATTTATTTTGCACTTTTACTGTTAGTAATTTGTCATTAGATAAATTGTCAAATCTATGTAATGAATAGCTTAAACTTGTTTCCCTGTAAATGTTTTAGCTGGTAAATATCTGCAACATGAAAACTGAACTCTTGCATGTTGCTCTATAACAGACATGTTGCATAAAAGACCCTGAATGAAGACAGAACAGCATCAGCTTCATCATGAACAAGAAAAATCCTACATTCTGCTTGAACAAGGCAACTTATGTTTCCAGCAACAAGCAATCATTTTACATGTTGAACTACAGAATAAGATGATTCACTCACTCTGGTTTGATTCTTGGTCTTTTTGGCCTCTTTGTTGTGAGATCATCCTCAGCGTCAGTCTGCACACAGAAAACAATGTCAGTTTTATTTATTAAATATTTAAAAACTGATTTTCACTGCACCACTGTGCAGCTCTGTACAGTATTCATAAAACACAAATAAAACATAAGAATAAAACACTAATTAAAATAGAGCAAGTAAATTACAATGTCAGGCCTTATGGAAAAGCTAAAGGATAAAAATGAGTTTTAAGAAGTGATTTAAATTGTTCCAGACTCTGGGCAGATCTAATGTTGAAAGGAAAGTTGTTCACAGATCAGGAGGAACAGCTGACAGTGAAACCCAGGTCACCTCTACTTTCCAGTCTGGTTCTAGGAATAAGCAAGAGAAACTTATTATTTGACCAAAGTGTTCTAGAAACAGAATGGTTATGAAGAAAGTCATGAAGATAAGCTGGCGCTGGGCCATGTAGAGCTTTAACAACCAATAAAAATCATTTTAAAATCAATCCGATAAGAAACTGGCAGCCAATACTGGAGTTATGTGCTGGAACCTGGAACCAGCTGGACCTGGAACCTGGTTTCCAGGTTCCAGTTAAAAGTCTTGCTGCGGCATTTTGAGCCATTGGGAGACGCTGTACAGAAGACTGGACCATATTTTTATATAATGAGTTGCAATAGTCTGAATGTTTAGTGATGAAGGCCTGGAAAAGCTTCTCAAAGCCTTTAGGACAGAAACTAGATTTGACCTTTGCTAGGAGGCGCAGATGAAAAAAGCAGAGCTCACCTGCTTATCCAATTTAAGACAAGTGTCAAAATGACACCAAGATTCCTGACAGATAAAAAGGAGGAAACCAAGAATGTTATCAGGTTCACCAATGAAGCTCTTTTGTCCAAACAGAATAACTTTAGTTTTATTTTGATTTAAGTGAAGAGAACTTTGGCTCATCCATTGGCTAACTTACATGCAAGTTAAGGTACAGAAGAACCGCAATGAAGGAGAACAGAAAAACTTCTGTCTTTCAAATAATAAGAGAACCAGTCTATAACTGAGCCTAAAGACCAACACACGCTGGTGGTCTTAAGTGAGAGCTGATCTTTAGGATGTATGTAAAGGTTTTACTTTCCTTGTCTACAGTGTCCCTGTAAACCAGGGGCTAAATAAGGTTTCTGATACTCTATTCCAGGGAGCTCCAGTCTGGTCCTTGAGAGCTCCTATCCTCAGAAGCATCCTTACTCCAGCAGACCAGGACCAGGTCTGGACCGGCCCGGTAAGGAGCCATTCGTTTGATTCAGGTGTGTTGGAGCAGGGATGCATCTGAAAGCTGCAGGATGGGAACTGGACTGGACTTGAGCTCCCTGCTCCAGTGGGACTAAAACTCCCCAGTCTACATTTAGCCTACATTTAATTCAGTTTAGCTTGTTAGCTTGTTAGCTTGTCACGTGTGAAGATGATCTTTTTTTCTACAGCAGGACATTCAACAATTAATGTAGTTTAAATTCTTTCTGTAACTTTGTCTTGTTGCTGTGTTTGTCTGAACTTTGTCTTGGCTGCTTTGTGGAATGAAATTAGTTTTTTCTGCACTTAAATTTAGAGCATAACTGATAATTTACTGGGTCCTTTAAATGAGTTAATTATTCTAAAAGAAATAAGAATTTTTTTTCAGATATTATTTTTTATTTTTCCAAAATTGTCAGATTAGATGAAGATATTTAAGTGTCTTCATCAGTGGTGTCAGTAAATATGGAGGACATAATTATACTAATTATTAATTAGATTATAATGCATTATTTCGAAACTTAACATTTTATCCATTCAAACATATGTTTGAGGATATATTTTATTCTTCATAGAGAATTAATGAAGAATAAATGAATTTAAACAATAAGGTAATGGTCCAGTCATCTACTTACTTCACTTTCTTCTTCTATTGTTTTATTTCCTGAAAGAGAAAGAACATTTTGAAACATCATTCCTCCATTTGGTTTTGATCACAGGAATAACGACCTGTGTTGATGTGTTATATCAGTATGATTGTTACTTTTGTTTATTAGTTCAATTGTTCAAAGTTTTGCAGCATCAAGATGAATTTACAATGAAGAAAATAAGTTTTCACCTTTATTTCTCGTCCATCTGATGACGACCAGAACAGTTACTATCATGGCTGCCAAACACACAGGGCGGATAACGAGCGACCAAACCCATCCTGAGAGAAGATTATTATAGTTACTATCATTGATCAACATAAACCATGAAATATTGAGGCTCTGAGTTTCAAGACATTCAGTTTCTACCTGGAGGTTTTGAGAAATTGATGTTTGTAGATGAATTTATTGCCATAGACGTCAATTTGTTTGTGTAATGTAACTTCAGATTGTTAAAATATTGTTTTCAAACTGAGTTCATAAAAATATTCTCACCTGTTTTTCCTCCAGAGGACTGAATCCTGAACTCAAACAGCTGCTCTTCATTAGTGTAAGTATTTGTAACTTTACACTTTAACCCTTCAGACGACTTTACCTCCCAGTTTCTGTCAGATGCTGGGATGATCACAGTAGCAGAGCAGGACTGATCTGATTCCTCCATGTGTGAGAACATTTCCTCTCTGCCTTCATTCAGCCACTGCACTGTGTGTCTGCAGCGGTAATAATCCGTCACAGAGCAGGTCAGGATGATTTTATCTTCCTGTTTCTGTTGAACCACTGGAAAGAAAATAATAGTTTTATCATTTTCTTGTAATGTTTTTGGTTGTGGTTGGACAGTTTGTTCTGAAAAACATCATGGAAATACTCACAGTGAATAAGAGATAGAATAGAATAAGAGTCTGGTTCTTGTTGTCCGTTTTTAAACCGTCTGCAGTTGTACTGACCAACATCCTCCACTGAGACTTTCTTTATAACCAGAGAGCAGTCTGATGTAACTCTCAGTCTGTCTGATTTACCTGCTGCAGATTCATGAATCTGTCCATTTTCAAACAGTGTTATTATTCTTCTGTTATTAACGAAGATCCAGGTGATGCTGCCGCACTGATCACTGCTACTGATCAAACCACAAGACAAAGTGGCTTCATCACCAACTCTGACTGCTGAGTACTGAGTTTGACCACCTGCTGAGGAGAAGAAAAACCAGAAAATGCAAAAATAAAATATATATTTTGTTATTGTGAGAATCTTTCTACATCCATCATACTAAATATATAAAACGGTTTTAAATGATTATAAAAATTGCTTAAAATCTTCTTACCTGTTACGTAAAGCATCAGCGTTACAATCAGAGCAGTTTGTGTCTCTCTAGCAGTGATCATTGCTCCTCTCTGTGTCTCTGGCAGACAATCAGAAACGACTGAGAGTCTAAAGAGGCAAAAGGTGAAATATGAGGATCTGTGGTTTGAGAGGCGTCACCTCCTCATCATGACTTCACTCTTGACATCTGAACTTTTAGATCAGCCTAAAAACATAAAACACTTAACTTCAGTCAGAACACTGGTTAATCCATGCAAACAGGTTCTTTCCTAGTTTTCTGTTTTTTTGCATACATATTAATTGTAAAATATTTTAAAACAACTCCAAAACATTCTGGCTTTTATATATGGAAGCCCATTTCTATGGAAGCCCATTTCCGCCATGAAAAAAAAAAAAAGACCAACAGTAAGTCATAATTTCGACTTTCAAAGTCATAATTATGAGATACAAAGTCATAATTTCGACTGTGAAAGTCATAATTATGAGATTCAAAGTCATAATTTCGACTTTATTATGAGATTCAAAATGTTGCGTTTTCTGGTTCAGTACTCGTTAATAAACCAACTTCTTTTCGTCAGATAGCTGTGATTTCTTTATTGCTAACGGTTAGCTCCCAACTTATTCTCTTCTATACAAGTGTGTGCTTACACACAAGAACTCACTCACATTGCCCCCAGTGGACAACAGCAGTACAACATGCACATAAACATGATGTGACAGGATACAGAACACGCACATGTAAAGTAAATTAGGAACACATAACACAAAATAGAATTTCATCATTGGTTAAACCGCATCTGAAATACTACTCAATTTGTTTATAATCAATTAAAAGGAGAAAAATCAGTGTTTTACTGGTTAGACCGATCAGATGGAATACTCTTTAAATCTCCTACAAGACAGCATATCTACTGAAAAATGACAAAATTGGCTGTTTTGGAAAGTCGAAATTATGATTTTGTGTTAAAATATGTTCTCATCTTAACTTGTCTTTGAGTTATTTTGTGTTATGTGTTCCTAATTTACTTTGAAAGGTACATGTGCGCGTTCTGTATCCTGTCACATTATGTTTATCTGCATGTTGTACTGCTGTTGTCCACTGGGGGCAATGTGAGTGAGTTCTTGTGTGTAAGCAGCACACTTGTATGAGAAGAGAATAAGTTGAGAAGCTAACCGTTAGCAATAAAGAAATCACAGCTATCTGACGAAAAGAAGTTGGTTTACCTCAGAGTTGAGGTTTTCTGATCATCAGTTTGTAGCTTGTAGCTCGATTTGACACAGAGGAGGAAAAGAGACGCTGGTCTGACTGAACGGCAAGAAAATCCGTTTATTTACTTCAATTCATCATAGAAAGCAGCAGCTAAATAGAAACACATTCATCTCTCTTTAAACCCGCCTTCTCAATTCAAACCAGCCAATCAGATCATCCAGGGTCAGAAAGGATATAAAAGATTAACTTTAACATATATAATAAATTGTCATGTTTTTAAACAGTTTTAGACAAAACTTTTCTAAGATCATAAGACCACATGTAGGCAGAAAACATTTTGAACAGTAGAGAGTAAAGTTGGTGCATTTTGTTTCTCAAGCATCAGGATAAATTTGACATTAATGATGATGAGATCCAGGATGTTGCTGATGAGGTGATAGTTTCTGTCTGAGCTGATGTAGGTGTTGCAACATCAGCAGCAGCAGGTTTTACTCTGGTGGATGCTTTTTTAAGATTAACCATGTCTGACGTTATGGAAACATGCGGCAGCCATTTTCTTCTCAAAGCAAGAAGCCACAAGAGTTCAAAGATATTCATACCGTAATGGTCGACATGCGTCATCTCCAATAAAACATTTACAGAGGTGGTTCATAAGCCTTTAACTTTATTCAAATATATTTTACAAAAAAGGTTATGTTTATTTAATAAAACTGCACCACATACACAACGAGATTTAAGACAGAGACTCTCCCGGAGTACCCAGAGAGTCTCTGTCTTATGCTTCCCCTAAGCAGTGAGAATCAAACTGATTCTCTGAGAACAATCTGTGAACAGTCAGATTAATCTGGATTAAAACTGTTTCCATGTTTCGTCTTTAAAATGAAAATTAATCTGAGTTTTAAACAATCTGCTGTCACTTATTCACTAATGTTACAGTAGAGCCCGTCTGGATCGACGGCAGCAGGAGTTTTCACTCTGTTTTGTGTCGGAGCCACGAATCTAAAACATTACAAAGAAAATACAGAAAAATATGATCAAAACTATATCATTTCCTGCTCACATTAATTTATTTTGTACTTTTACTGTTAGTAATTTGTCATTAGATAAATTGACAAATCTATGTAATGAATAGCTTAAACTTGTTTCCCTGTAAATGTTTTAGCTGGTAAATATCTGCAACATGAAAACTGAACTCTTGCATGTTGCTCTATAACAGACATGTTGCATAAAAGACCCTGAATGAAGACAGAACAGCATCAGCTTCATCATGAACAAGAAAAATCCTACATTCTGCTTGAACAAGGCAACTTATGTTTCCAGCAACAAGCAATCATTTTACATGTTGAACTACAGAATAAGATGATTCACTCACTCTGGTTTGATTCTTGGTCTTTGGCCTCTTTGTTGTGAGATCATCCTCAGCGTCAGTCTGCACACAGAAAACAATGTCAGTTTTATTTATTAAACATTTAAAAACTGATTTTCACTGCACCACTGTGCAGCTCTGTACAGTATTCATAAAACACAAATAAAACATAAGAATAAAACACTAATTAAAATAGAGCAAGTAAATTACAATGTCAGGCCTTATGGAAAAGCTAAAGGATAAAAATGAGTTTTAAGAAGTGATTTAAATTGTTCCAGACTCTGGGCAGATCTAATGTTGAAAGGAAAGTTGTTCACAGATCAGGAGGAACAGCTGACAGTGAAACCCAGGTCACCTCTACTTTCCAGTCTGGTTCTAGGAATAAGCAAGAGAAACTTATTATTTGACCAAAGTGTTCTAGAAACAGAATGGTTATGAAGAAAGTCATGAAGATAAGCTGGCGCTGGGCCATGTAGAGCTTTAACAACCAATAAAATCATTTTAAAATCAATCCGATAAGAAACTGGCAGCCAATACTGGAGTTATGTGCTGGAACCTGGAACAGCTGGACCTGGAACCCGGTTTCCAGGTTCCAGTTAAAAGTCTTGCTGTGGCATTTTGAGCCATTGGGAGACGCTGTACAGAAGACTGGACCATATTTTTATATAATGAGTTGCAATAGTCTGAATGTTTAGTGATGAAGGCCTGGAAAAGCTTCTCAAAGCCTTTAGGACAGAAACTAGATTTGACCTTTGCTAGGAGGCACAGATGAAAAAAGCAGAGCTCACCTGCTTATCCAATTTAAGACAAGTGTCAAAATGACACCAAGATTCCTGACAGATAAAAAGGAGGAAACCAAGAATGTTATCAGGTTCACCAATGAAGCTCTTTTGTCCAAACAGAATAACTTTAGTTTTATTTTGATTTAAGTGAAGAGAACTTTGGCTCATCCATTGGCTAACTTACATGCAAGTTAAGGTACAGAAGAACCGCAATGAAGGAGAACAGAAAAACTTCTGTCTTTCAAATAATAAGAGAACCAGTCTATAACTGAGCCTAAAGACCAACACAGCGCTGGTGGTCTTAAGTGAGAGCTGATCTTTAGGATGTATGTAAAGGTTTTACTTTCCTTGTCTACAGTGTCCCTGTAAACCAGGGGCTAAATAAGGTTTCTGATACTCTATTCCAGGGAGCTCCAGTCTGGTCCTTGAGAGCTCCTATCCTCAGAAGCATCCTTACTCCAGCAGACCAGGACCAGGTCTGGACCGGCCCGGTAAGGAGCCATTCGTTTGATTCAGGTGTGTTGGAGCAGGGATGCATCTGAAAGCTGCAGGATGGGAACTGGACTGGACTTGAGCTCCCTGCTCCAGTGGGACTAAAACTCCCCAGTCTACATTTAGCCTACATTTAATTCAGTTTAGCTTGTTAGCTTGTTAGCTTGTCACGTGTGAAGATGATCTTTTTTTCTACAGCAGGACATTCAACAATTAATGTAGTTTAAATTCTTTCTGTAACTTTGTCTTGTTGCTGTGTTTGTCTGAACTTTGTCTTGGCTGCTTTGTGGAATGAAATTAGTTTTTTCTGCACTTAAATTTAGAGCATAACTGATAATTTACTGGGTCCTTTAAATGAGTTAATTATTCTAAAAGAAATAAGAATTTTTTTTCAGATATTATTTTTTATTTTTCCAAAATTGTCAGATTAGGTGAAGATATTTAAGTGTCTTCATCAGTGGTGTCAGTAAATATGGAGGACATAATTATACTAATTATTAATTAGATTATAATGCATTATTTCGAAACTTAACATTTTATCCATTCAAACATATGTTTGAGGATATATTTTATTCTTCATAGAGAATTAATGAAGAATAAATTAATTTAAACAATAAGGTAATGGTCCAGTCATCTACTTACTTCACTTTCTTCTTCTATTGTTTTATTTCCTGAAAGAGAAAGAACATTTTGAAACATCATTCCTCCATTTGGTTGTGATCACAGGAATAACGACCTGTGTTGATGTGTTATATCAGTATGATTGTTACTTTTGTTTATTAGTTCAATTGTCCAAAGTTTTGCAGCATCAAGATGAATTTACTATGAAGAAAATAAGATTTCACCTTTATTTCTCGTGCATCTGATGACGACCAGAACAGTTACTATCATGGCTGCCAAACACACAGGGCGGATAACGAGCGACCAAACCCATCCTGAGAGAAGATTATTATAGTTACTATCATTGATCAACATAAACCATGAAATATTGAGGCTCTGAGTTTCAAGACATCCAGTTTCTACCTGGAGGTTTTGAGAAATTGATGTTTGTAGATGAATTTATTGCCATAGACGTCAATTTGTTTGATGATTCTGCTGTAGTTGCAGGTAGTTTTGTTGTTATTGACTTTCTTGTTGATGTAGTTCTAGGTGGTTCTGTGATGGTCGTTGTCTTGGCTTTTGAAGTTTTATCTGACAAAATACAATAAGAACAAATAAGGAAACAATTCAGTGTTATAATGTAACTTCAGATTGTTAAAATATTGTTTTCAAACTGAGTTCATAAAAATATTCTCACCTGTTTTTCCTCCAGAGGACTGAATCCTGAACTCAAACAGCTGCTCTTTGTTAGTGTAAGTATTTGTAACTTTACACTTTAACCCTTCAGACGACTTTACCTCCCAGTTTCTGTCAGATGCTGGGATGATCACAGTAGCAGAGCAGGACTGATCTGATTCCTCCATGTGTGAGAACATTTCCTCTCTGCCTTCATTCAGCCACTGCACTGTGTGTCTGCAGTGGTTATAATCCGTCACAGAGCAGGTCAGGATGATTTTATCTTTCTGTTTCTGTTGAACCACTGGAAAGAAAATAATAGTTTTATCATTTTCTTGTAATGTTTTGGTTGTGTTGGACAGTTTGTTCTGAAAAACATCATGGAAATGTTTTCACTCACAGTGAATAAGAGATAGAATAATTTTAGTGTCTGTTTCTTTTTGTCCGTTTTTAAACCGTCTGCAGTTGTACTGACCAACATCCTCCACTGAGACTTTCTTTATAACCAGAGAGCAGTCTGATGTAAGTCTCAGTCTGTCTGATTTACCTGCTGCAGATCCATGAATCTGTCCATATTCAAGCAGTGTTATTGTTCCACTGTTATTACTGTAGATCCAGGTGATGCTGCCACACTGATCACTGCTACTGATCAAACCACAAGACAAAGTGGCTTCATCACCAACTCTGACTGCTGAGTACTGAGTTTGATCAGCTGCTGCTGAGGAGAAGAAAAACCAGAAAATGTAAAAATAAAATAAATCTTGTGTTATTGTGAGAATCTTTCAACATCCATCATACTAAATATATAAAACTGTTTTAAATGATTATAAAAATTGCTTAAAATCTTCTTACCTGTTACGTAAAGCATCAGCGTTACAATCAGAGCAGTTTGTGTCTCTCTAGCAGTGATCATTGCTCCTCTCTGTGTCTCTGGCAGACAATCAGAAACGACTGAGAGTCTAAAGAGGCAAGAGGTGAAATATGAGGATCTGTGGTTTGAGAGGCGTCACCTCCTCATCATGACTTCACTCTCTGACATCTGAACTTTGTTTATTCTTTCTTTTTTAAATCTCTGCAAAAAAACAAAAAAAATAATGACTGCAGTCATCACTTGGATTATATTTGCAAGCTTTGCTTAGATTTTTTTGCATACAAACTAATATATCTCAAAAGCATCTCTGGGACTTTATCTGTGGTCAGTGACGTGTTAGTTTCACTAAGCAGCTGTGAAAAAAAGCTGTTGCAACATTTTTTCTGCCAAGCACATCAGGATAAATTTGACATTAAGCAACATGAGATACAGGATGTTGTTGAAGAGGTGTTAGTTTCTGATCTAAATGCTGAAACATCTGCAGCACCTGGTTTGCTCTGATGGATTCTTTTTTAAGATATAAACTTTAACATGTCTGACGTTATGGAAACTCAGCAGCCTGTTTCTTCTCACTGTGAAACCATAAGAGTTCAAAAATATCCTCTTCAATAAAACATTTACAGATATGGTGTATAAACCTTCAATTTTATTTGAGAATATGTTACAAAGAAAGTTATATTTAATTAATAAAACAGTGTACCACATGCACAGTCTTTATGCTTTTATCCACTAGAGGGCTCCAGTGAGCAGAGATGGATTCTTAGGAAAGCAATCTGTTTCTATTTAGATTTATCTGGATTAAAGCTGTTTTCAACTTCTTCTTTAAGCAGAAAATAATTTATTTGACTAATTAAACAGCATCTAATGTCTCTTATTTACTAAGGTTACAGTTGAGGCTGTCTGGATTAATGGTAACAGAAAAAGTATTCACAGTGCTTTGTGTCAAGCCAGGAATCTCAGACAATACATCAAAAATACAGACAAATATGATTAAAATAAATTGTAACAAATCCTGCTAATGTTTGGGATTTCAAGCATAAGGAGGGGAGACATATTTTCTTGGAGGTTCAAAGAGTCCTTCAATAGGGTTCAAAAACACTTTTTGTGGTATATTTTTCAGTAAACTGAGACCCCAAAATGCTCCGAATTCAGAGAATCACCCAAAAACTTTCAGCTAGACAATGTCAAGCATTGACAAGTTTTATTCTTGTTACCAAACCTTATCAAACATTGCAGTTTGAAGCTAAAAATACCTCAGAAACTTACAGAGCCAAGCAGGAGAATCAACTGATTTAAAGTTTAAAGTCAGTTTCACATAAACACAGAGAGCCCAGCATAAACGTTTGGCTGTTGAACAGAACCGGTCCAGGTCAATATCAACCTAGCAGCTTTACACATCGTTTACTTTACCAAGGCTCATTAAAACAAACCTTTATCTTGACTTGTTTCTATTCTTTCTCTTTCTTTTCTCCCTCCCTGAAGGATAAGTCCTTTTTGGGACATTGTTTTGCTAACTTAACCTCTGACCCGATGACCGCTCGTTACCGGTGATCGGTGCAGTACCTACCGCGGCCACCAGGGGCTCCCAAGAGCAATTTTTTTTTGTCTTTTTATCAATAAATAATGATTTCTACTGACATTATCAAATATATATTATTGTAAAAACAAATAACTTCATAGTGGAATTGTGTGTTTTTGATAGAAATTAGATATAAAAAAAAATCTGTCTCACTGATGGGGCCCTTTGGTGGTCCTGGGGCCCTAAGTGGCTGCTTAGGGCCCTAAGCTGCCTGAATTGAGAAATGTATCTCTCTTCTATAGCTTTAAACTTTGTTTTTTTTCCAACGTGCTCTCTGTGGATGGAGCCTCGTCTGTCACAGCCGTACATTTTAAAGATTTGTAATTATTATTCTGAACGTAGTTGAAGCTACATTTAGAAGAGTCGTTATTTAGGTTATTTTTGACCTATAAGGATCAATAATAATCAGCATTACTTGAATGGCATGTTCTTTTGTCTTGATAAACGTCAAATAGAAATTGTCCTCTGTGACACATTTTTCTTTTTTTCACCACATCCACCCAGAAATGGATGAAAAATAACAATGTAATGATTTAATCATTCAGTCATTTCACTTCTTCTTTTCCTGAAAAGAAGCAGAACATTTAGGTTCAGTTTTTATTCTGTGAAAACCTCATTCCTCTGTTTTCTAAGGAGCGTCATGTCATGAACAATGACCTGCGTTTAACTGTTTTTATTAAATAACTCTCTTGACATGATTATTCATTTAGCTTTTTTTTTCTTTTCAATCAAATATTTACACCATTAAGATAAGAAAATAAGTTTTCACCTTTATTTCTCGTCCATCTGATGACGACCAGAACAGTTACTATCATGGCTGCCAAACACACAGGGCGGATAACGAGCGACCAAACCCATCCTGAGAGAAGATTATTATAGTTACTATCATTGATCAACATAAACCATGAAATACTGAGGCTCTGAGTTTCAAGACATTCAGTTTCTACCTGGAGGTTTTGACAAATTGACATTTGTAGATGAATTAATTGTCCTAGACGTCCGTTTGTTTGAGTTTTGCGTTGTGGCACTTCTTGTGCTGCGGGGTTGTGTTGTGGGCGTTGATGTCATTTTAGCTGCTGACTCTTTATCTGAAGGAAAAAAGAAAATACATTTCCCATCTTTCAGTATTAGATTGAACTGTTTGCTTCAATCCAAATCCTTAAATGATTGTTTTCAGTTCTCACCTGTTTTTCCAGCAGACTGAATCCTGTAGAGAACCAGCTGCACCTGCTGAGTGTATTTATGTGTAACTTTACACTTTAGGTTTTCAGATGAATTTGGCCTCACAGATGCTGGGATGATCACAGTAGCAGAGCAGGACTGATCTGATTCCTCCATGTGTGAGAACATTTCCTCTCTGCCTTCATTCAGCCACTGCACTGTGTGGCTGCAGTGGTTATAATCCGTCACAGAGCAGGTCAGGATGATTTTATCTTCCTGTTTCTGTTGAACCACTGATGAAGACAGACGTCAGAGACAAAAGTAGGAAAAGAAAAAAAATACTTTTATCATTTTTGTGCTTGTGTTTTAGACTAGTAGTAAATATGATAATGCCAATACTCACTGTGAATGACAGACAGATAAATACTGATGTCTGTCTCTTGCTGTCCGTTTACATACTGTCTGTCGGTGTAGAGACCGACATCCTCCACTGATACGTTCTTCATCACCAGAGAGCAGTTGGATGTGACGCTCAGTCTGTCGGATTTACCTGCTGCAGCTTCATGAATCTGACCGTTTTCAAACAGAGTTATTGATCTTTTATCGCTGAACATCCAGGTGATGCTGGCGCATTGATTTCTAGTGCAGATCACATTTATACAAGGCAAAGTGACTTCATCACCAACTCTGACTGTCAGGAACAGATCCTGTCCAGCTGCTGGAGGGAAAGACCAGAAAGAAATCACTTTATGCTTCCCATCAGTGTGAGGATCAATTTAAACAAAAAGATCAGTTTCTGCCAAGTCCCAAAAAATAACTGTACTGATTTGAGGTAGTTTTACATAACTTCTGTTATTTGGATCTTTAAATCTTCTTACCTGTTAAGTAAAGCATCAGTGTTACAATCAGAGCAGTTTGTGTCTCTCCAGCAGTGATCATTGCTCCTCTCTGTGTCTCTGGCAGACAATCAGAAACGACTGAGAGTCTAAAGAGGCAAGAGGTGAAATATGAGGATCTGTGGTTTGAGAGGCGTCACCTCCTCATCATGACTTCACTCTCTGTCTCACTAATGAGTTTTTTTCTTAATCCTGTCCCTCTCATTCACCCCTGCAGATCTTAACGACTGCAGCAAGTTTGGGTTTTTGTTTTCTAGCTTTTATGTGTTTTGTATTTATTATAATATATTAATAACTTCAGGACTTTATGCTTTTATATGTGTGGTGGCTGATGTGTTAGTTTCACAAAGCAGCCAAATCTTTGTCTAGAAATTGTTTATATGTGTGACCCGTTATGCTTCCTGGATACGATTCAGATCCAACTTTATTCAAGTCGATTAATGTTACAGCAAGTAAAAAGACATAAAACTATTAAAGTTAAAAAGTAAAAAACAATCAAATGTACCAGAAAATATCAAATACCAATCAATAGTATAGGTCTATATGCAACACAAAACATGTTGATCACATTTTAATGCAGTCATCATTCACACATTCACACCTACTGCGATGTTTCGGTACTGCAGTCGTTCAGCAAGTATTTCCTTTAGTTTTTTTGGAAAATGTCAAAATTCTGTATGTTTGTTTTCTGTTTCTTTAAAGTTTATTTCAGATCATAAAAGATAATTATAATTCTGAAAGTTAATCTGACGTATTCTTGGTGCAGTTATATGGAAAGAGATAAAATATGTCCACTCTGAAGTGCTGCAGCGTCTTTTGATAAGTTCATTTTTGGGTCATTGGCTTTTTTGAACAAAGATAAAGTTTGATGTCATGGAATCTGACCCGGCTGTTTATTTGTGGTGACCCAGGTGTTAGTTCCTGTCAGCATCTCCGTCTCTTAAACGATGGGAACAGAAGTAAACATCAGGTCTGGTAGTTTCCTCAGGTTTAATTTAAGCTCTAACATCCTACACTGTGGTGGAAACAATCACCTGTCATTTCACACTTACAGTGTGTCAGAACACACTAATAAATATGCTTGTTTTCCAGTCAGCATGCACTGGGTTGCTGCAGGAACCACTGAGAATTTACTTGGCAGATAGTACTAAAGGTAAAAGGGGCAATATTATTTATTTTCCAGGCATATGGTGCCATTTTATTGCACAATCTTTAACTACGTTACCTTCAGCCATTACAAAAATGCTTCATACATCATCAAACATAATTAAAAAAAAATTCCTAATTTGACATCTTGAAATTGTGCCTCTGTCTCTTTAAGAAGTTCCGACTCTTTCCGACACTCTTCAGCACGTTGTCATGGCGATGTCTGTCTTTTATGCCTTTTTACATCTGACAGGAGCGTTGCATGGATAAGTAGTTTGCATGATGAGCGCCTCAGATGCATCAGTTCCATCATGTGTTTGCTAAATGCTGCTGCCGCTAGTCTGAAGGAGCTGAGTGGGGAAGGCCTGAGCGCTCAGGTCAGTGCGGTTCGGTGCGCTTTTTCATTTTTCTTGGGTTGGCTGCAGCCATGCAACCAACTCGAGGCCATTCCTGGGCTCGGTTCAGTTAGAGGTCAAAGGTTAAAGGTAGGAGATCTTTCCAGCCATCACCGTCTTCAGTAACTTCTTGAAAAATGAAAATTAATGAGTTAAACCAACATTTAGTTTCCCTTTGGGATTAATAAAGTATTTCTGAGTTGAATTGTTTGAGGTGGAGCTTCTGGCATCACAGTGCAGTTCATTGATTGGAGGATAACAATCATGAGACATCCTGGCGCCACAGTTGTTGTTGCACAATTATGATCTTATGATGAAGCTTTAGGCGTTTGGGTTTAACTCCACAGCCGTTGGAAACGCTCTCCTGAATGCATCATTCTTAGTGCTGCTGTGCTTCACGGTCAGAGGAAGTTCAGTCGTCGGTCCGAATCTTACAGGGACTTGTAGTTTGAACTCTTTAATGTTTTCATACACTCCGTTGTTTTCATCTTCTTTATTTGGTTCCTTTAACAACAAAACAGCACAATTTGTATTAATGTTATATAGATATACCTCCGACTTTATTACTATTTCAACACAAAGCAAGCAACATTTTCTATAAATGAGTAAAATACTATTACTTGCAAAACTCACTTGTTCCAGCTGTGTTCTGTGTTCTGACATAAAATCAGAAAAGACAAAATAATGTTCAGTTTCCTGCATAAAAATCAACATCCTCATATATCTGCTGTACCACCACAGCAGCTACAGCCAGGAAATACTCTATTTTAAAACAATTGATTGTTTTTGTCTTCTGTCCTCTATTATAGGGAGGCTTTACCAAATATGCATGATGCGTTTACAACATTGTTGTATTTTTAATGACTGTCGGCTCATAAGTGTTGTTGGATTTTATTCAAATTAAAAAGATCTGTGCAGACAATGGATGTGATTTTTCTCACCTTTAGTTTTTGCCCACATATTGACTGCACCAACCAACATTAGCAGAGCTGCCAAACCCACAGGCACGACGATGCATCTTACAAAATAGATGAACTCTGAAATAATTAAAAACGAGCCCATGAGAGAAAAATGACTACAATCATTTCAGGAAATGTGTTGGAACGGAAGATGTTACCTCGTTGCTCTGAATACTTCCTGTTGTCTCTTGCGTTGCCTTTGAGACTCGTACATCTGACGGATGGCAGATCTGCAGTTGTTGCTATAGCGATTGCTAGTTTTCTTGTGGTCAGTAAAGTTGCTGTGTTTAGCAGTGTGGTTGCCGTGGTTGTTGCATCTTTTTCTGCATCTTCCTCATCGAAGGACCGAGGCCTGAAGCTGAACAGCTGGACCTCTCCGGTGGTTTTATCTGTCACTTTGCATTTCAGTAACTCATAAATATTGGACTTCTGACTGAAGAGAGATGTTGGGAATGTCACAGTGGCCTGGCAGGAATATGATAACACCTCCACACCTGAGGGCATTTTCTGGTTATACTCCCAGTCTACTGTGTGAGTGCAGTAGTTGTGCTCCTGTAGAGAGCAGTGCAAGCTGACATCACCATTAAGCTCCTGTTTACTCACTAGAGTCACATGTAGAGAGGAAACAAAGAGAATACAGTTATTGTTGTCTTTATGTTGATCTAACAAGTATATTTTATAAAACCTCACCTCTAATAACAGACACATCAACCAGAGAGTCTCGTGAATCTTGATTTGCTCGCCTGTGTTGCTTGCAGGTGTAAAGTCCGGCGTCCTGAAGTGCGATCGTCTTTATAACCAAACAGCAGTTCGCTGTTAAACTCAGTCTGCCGGATTCAGTTGGTGCATCTTTGTTAATCTGCCCATTTTCAAAAATGATTCTCTCCTGCATAAAGTTTCTGTACATCCACGTCGTCCTGTCACAGTTTTTCTGATCTTTTCTCATATTTTCACAAGGCAAAGTTATTTTGTCACCAACTTGGACGGTGAAGAAGGATGAAGGTTTCCCCTCTGCTGCTGCTGCTGAAAGAAAATCCAGAATAAAAACTTCCAAGAGTCACAAATATATCAGACAGGAAAACTGATATATTCCTGTAATCAGTCAAAACGATTCATACCTGGAAAATAACACAGAATCATCAAAAAAGGTCCAATAATCCACGGGAATGGAATCATTGTTCTCTGCTCTATTGTCTTCATGGTCAGATGGTGTTAAAATGGCTTCATCAGGAAGATGGTAACGTGTGTGGTTTGTCAGGCGTCACTTCCTCACAGTTCACACTTTGTGCTTCACACTTTGACTCACCTCTGACACTTTAATGAACATTTATTTCATGTTTTCAAACAAACGTTTGACATTTTCACTGTAATTATTTTTCTAATAGTTTTTAGGGTTTGTTTAGGTGTTATTGTTATGTTGCTTTTTGTCATTATTTTGTTTTATTTTGATCAATTTAATGTCCAGCTGCATTAGAGGCGGTTAGTCAACTGCTAGGTGAAGGGGCGGTTAGTTTCGAAACTCGGTACCAGCAGCAGCTGCAGATTTTCCACTGTGTACAAATAAAACAGAAAGTACCGCCACTCAGCCTGAACTCTGCTCCGTGTTGCTGCCTTCGGTCACCGCCTCGTCAGGCTGGTTTATGCTGCATGCATCATGTATTTTCCAGGCACATTGTGCCATTTCATAGCACAAACAACTTACCTTAAGTTACTATGAAAATGTTGTATATATAAAAAAACAACTTAAAAGATAAATGACTTCACATCTGTCTCTGTAAGAACTTTTACTCTGTCCAGCACTTTGGTACGTCATCATAACTCTGCTTCTCCAGTGATGCAATTTAGACCCGTTCTTAGGAGTGATGTAGTTTTTATAAGCTCAGCAGAGATGCAGCTCCACCAGGTGTAATCGCTGCTGCCGCTAGTCTGGTGGGGCAGAATGGGGAGGACAGGGGAAGGCTGCTTTATGGTCGCAGCTCAGACGGATCACTGTAGGACTGTAGTCTGCAGAAGCTGCGATTCCGTTGGGGGAGATGATTTTGCAATTTCTGTGATTCCTAAATAGAAACGCAATTCAAATCCCAAGTGAAAAAGTTCATGTGATAAATCATTAGAAAATATGCCACGCCATCAAACTGAAATGTTCTTTAATGCAGTCTATGGCCACAGAAATGGATGAATATTCTCTCTCTAAACCTCCTTAGTTTCCAGGTTGAAGCTCACATGTAATCAGCTAATTGTCACACCTGTTGCTCATCTGTCCATCGGCTCCCTGATGATATAATCTCCTCTCTCCTCACTTCTCTGTTTGACCCCTCTTGCTGTCTTCCATGCTGTTTTTTCCCAGGAGTTTTGTCTTTCTGAATTGTACCGTTTTTTTGTAAAGTTTTGTGCTGTATAACAAATCATTTTCATTACATCCTGTCGTCCTCGTGTCTGATGAGCTTCGCAACAAAAGGATCTGATCAGAAATTCTCCATGAAGACATTTTCCATGCTGCAAAATAAAATTTGATTTACTTCACTGGCTTTACAGAAAATCAACCACTTCAAATCAGGTCTTGCAATTATTTTGCACCCATCAAATATTCATCTGATGGCTGCAGAAAGCTATTTTGTAAGATTCAGCTTGGAATTTAATTTAAGCTTTAGGTTGTTTAATCGTTCCAGTTTGATAAAATAGTAATCTGGTTAAATAACAGCAACAAATCAAATCTATGCCCATAAGAGCTTATTAAATAAGATACCTTTTGCACGGTTTCCCCTTAAAACTTGTAGATTTAAAAAATATTATGCTTTATTTACTCTGTGTGCATTATATGTCCAATATCTTAATTTATTTTTAGAAGTTTGATGTTTCTATAAGTTTCTGATTGTTGCAGTTTGTAAAATTTAGAGTATATTTGTTTTAATAGCTTCTTCCTTCTAAGTATTTGGACCAAAATTTGCACCTCATTTATTTTTTACAGTGTAATTATTATTGTTGGCCACCAGATGGCGGTGTTCTTCTTAAAGCATTTTAGCAGCTTTATATGTGTACAATTTAAAAATACAAAGTTTTATTTACTCTCATTGAACATTGTTTAGATTTGTGCCAGAACATCTTTTAAAATACACCAAAAACTTTTCGGAAATTTGCAACATTTAATTTCTTAGAGCTTCTGTCCTTTTTCTTTAATTTCATGTAAAGTAATTATTAAACTCCACCACCAGATGGGGACGTCGTCCCGATTCAATGATAAACAATTTTAATATTAAATAAGTTTTATAAACTCTAAATGTGAATTAATTTTGAAAATAGGTCAAAACGCTGAAATTTGCAATGAATTCCTGAAATTTTCGAGTAATTTCTTAATTCGTTTCTCAGAATTGCCTAGTCTGTAATTATTACTCACCACCACCAGGTGGGGCTGTCGTCCTTACATTTTAATAACTCCCAATTTACAGATGTACAGATATAAAATGCTGAATAAGTTCGTTTACTCTGTGCATTTGTTCAATGTCCTATAAAAGTTATAACTTTGGAATTTCTATTTTTATTTTTTTATTTTAAAACTGTTAATTTTACAGTATTTTTTATTTTCCTTCTTTATCCGTATTTTGAGGAAAACAGGATTTGAGCAAAGGTCACATTATAATGTTATTATGTAATATAATAATTGTTGTCGTCCAACAGTTACAAGTCAATTGCAAGTGATCCAGATGTAAATACAACTGTCCATTTAAGGGTGAATAAATGATTTATTCTATTATAAAACCTTTATTTCTGTGAGATCTGAGTGCTGATGACTCTCTGCTTAGCAACTAATCTCCAACCAGATTGAAAAGGGAGTAAAATAAAATAATTTCTGTGCAGCTCGGCTGACAAGTTGGGTTAATCTTCTCACACTTCAGCTCAAATGTTTTCCCGTCACGTCGACTCTAAGTTTCCACCACAGTCATGTTGACGGTCACCATATGTTAGGTTTTAAAAACTTTGCACATTCATTTGTTGAGTCAGTCAGAAAGTAACTATTAGTTTCACACATCTACAGATGGTTTCTATAAACACTGTGCTCTTTCTGTGGTTAGTCAACTCTTACTTCCTTATTATGACTTCTATTCCTTTATATTTGCTCTGTCCTTTGCTGTATTAGACTTTCAATAAATGTTTGTTTTTATTTAATGATGAAAAATGTTTTTACATTTAACTCTCTGCTTTTGAAGTTTGTAATATCTGAAGTCTTGTTTACTAAGAAGTCTAAACCATGAAGTGCACCAGTGAGATTAACTTTAGATTATTCAATATTCTCACTCACATTGAAGTTTATATAATTTGTTCTGTTACAGATTGTAGTTATTATGTCTACACCAGTGTTCAGCCATTGTTCCGTATCTCGTCTCCTGCACTGAGCAGTAAGTCTGACAGGAGATGGGCCTCGAGTTGCGTGAGCGGTCACTTCCTCTTCTGAAGTGGTGACTCTGTTGCCTCACTAGTTCATTATGCTTTAACCATTTTAAAGGTGAAAAAGGTAATTATAGAAAAAATGAAATTGCAGATTTGTTTGGATTAAATTAATATTTTGAGTCGTCTGGCCTTGTGCATGAATTTAAGAGAGAGTTTATGTGATTACAGTTTGTGTGAGCGGATGTAGGTGTGTGGTTGGAAAAGTGGTTTGTTTTGTTCATGCTACATGAATGTGGGAGTTACGCCATCAGCACTGGCCTAGCTTATCTGTGGTTTAAAGAATTGTGCTTCATAGTTCAACTAATGCATGCAAACCACTTGCAGAGAAAAATGTGCAAAACGTTCCATTAGCTCAACAGACGAAGATCATCAACTCAGTCAAATGTTTCATTTATTTGAGGATGGAAAATATTACAAGCATGTTAAAATATTGTTTATGACACATTAAACAAAAACTTTATATTGACTCTTTCTACTTGAGAGCAGCAACTCGCTCTTCCTTGGTTTCAGCTCTGAGCGAGAGAGACATGTTGATCAGAAGCTGGGGGCGGGCCCATAACGTCCAACAACCAATCAAACTGTCTGAAAGTCTCAAGTTAGTTCCACTTTGATCTTTCTAATTTAAGACCAAAAATAAAAAAACAACAAACAAATAAAAAACCATCACTATTTAGAACAAAATTAATATGTTGTGACTTTTTGACATTTCCAAGCGAGGAGATCCCAGTTCACTCATTCATTTTTAGAGCAATTTAAGGGGCGTGGCAAAGTTACAGTGGAATGTAATATAAAATGTGGTTTAAAAAGCTTCTAAACCAAGTTTCTGTGTTCAACCTGCAAGACCAAGAATGACTAAAAACATGCTCAAACGTGTGTTTTTCTCAGTAAGCAAACTATTGAGACCCATAAAAGTCAAACTAAAATGTTAATGTTTACATCTGAGCTCGGTTCAGTGGCACAGATATAATGTCTGCTCCACCTTTACTAACATATAAGGCTTTAAGTCAAAACAAGTTTAAATCAGTAACTCTGCTTGGTAAAATTCCTCATAAATATTGATTTATTGCAGTGGCTCTTAATACAAGTTATGTATTATTTTAAATTATAACTTGCTATATTGCTTTATGTTTGGTTTTGCCCTGTTCTGGATGGTTGAGAATCTATAAGTAGGAAGGAATAATGAAGATCTGGGAAGTATCATAACTTCTACTCGATGCTCTAAGCACCAGGGTTGTTATAGGAAAACATACAGATTTGTGTGTGTTTGGTTTTAGAGGATCTGTGTTGAAGATGGTAAGAAATAAAAGCATGTATTTCCACATGCTGCTGTTGCTCCTCCCACACATCGGACTGAACCAGTCTTTGTTGTTTGTTTCTTTTGACTTTTCATATTGATATTTTTTGAATACAAAGGTTTCTTTTATATTGTTTTTTTGGGGGAACAATTCTAGACTTTTCCAAGTTTGGGGTCCGGACCCACCCAGGATTTCCGCCCATGGTCACATCTCCTGCCCTACAAACATCCATCCATCCCTCCATCCATTTTCTTACACCCTACTGGGTTCGCTACCCTGCTGGTGCCCATCTCCATTGAGACATTTCATGCGAGTGGCGGGGTCACCCTGGAGAGGTCGCCAGTCCATCACAGGCCCTACAAGCAGTTCTTAGTCTCTGCAGAGATACTAGGATAAATAGTAATTCTGTGGTTAAACTCTGTGATCCTCCACATAAAAATAAAACTTTTATTGGATGAAATGTTTAAAATTATGCATAAATGTTTGCTTTTGTGAAAAAGCAAACTGGATAATTTGGAAGAAACAGATGGTGATTAAAGATGGCTGTTATTCAGTATTTGGAAGAAAACACGGACTGAATGACTTTAAGTTCTTACATTGCTAACACTTGAGGCAGACTACAATTATAAAACAGCTCAGAAAATCGACATCAATGGTCCTAAACCTTCCTTCTGTTCACTGATTGGCCTGGTAAAAATTGTACTAAAGGAATCCACTTCAATGGGAGAAATCCCAGACTGAACAGTGAAGGGAGATGAGAATCGAGTAGAATTGCACTGTGAGGCAATGGCCAGGCTAGTAAAATGCTGATATTAACTCTAGTTTAGTTTTTCGGATAAAGTTTGCTTAAAGCAAACTTTTTTGAAAACCAAACCCAATATTTTTTAAAAACAGTTTCACTCAGTAACATCATCTGTTTTTGTCTTTTTGACCTCTGCGTAGACGGCTTCTTGAGCAGCGGCATCTTCAGGAGAAGACTTGTCCACGGAGGAATGAGCCTAAAAATGGACAAGAAAACACAACATTTAGCCAGAGGGGCGACCAGGACAGCGTTACTAATGACCTTTGACTTCATACGACTTCATGAAGCCACCACCTTATTGACTTCAGTGTTTAGAACAGGCTTAAAGCAACAGCTAGACAGTATTCCTGACCACTAAATGATTTTACTAACAAAATGATCCATTCTTTAGTACCTTTACTGTCTTAAACAGTGAGAGAAACATCACATGATCCACAGGTAGAGTAACTGAGGTGTTTTCAGTTTGATTGAAGACCACAGTTATAACATTTATTACGTTTTCAGCTGCTGTGGTTTGTTTTTGCTCTGCACTGCGTCAAACGATCCAAACTAGTTGAAAAACCTGTTCCCCTCCTCGCCTGTGGTGGCGCTACTCCAAGAACCACCGAGGGAAACACAAATACCTGTGAAGTAGGCAGAGAGCTCAACTTCCTGCTTCATGTAATGTAAACAGAAATGGAGTGGCATCAGAGTTTAGCGGTTGAAGGATTCCCCTTTGTCTTTGGTGAAAGATCACGAGTCATTTCTTTCGCTAGCAGCCGGTTTTCACGTTTGGTTTTATTGTGTTTACCCACAATACCCTGTGCTGCAGTCAACTTCCTGTTTGTGCAGCGATCTCAAGTCTGGCTGCAACCACATATGCCACTGGCCACAGGCCAATGTCCTGCAACTTTTAGATGTGCCTCTGCTGCAGCACACCTGAATAGAATAATTAGGTCATCATCAAGGCTCTGGAGAACTGATCTACACAAGCAGGAGGCAATTAAGCCATTTCATTCCAGTGTTTTGTACCTGTGGCACATCTACAAACTGCAGGACAGGAGTTTGAGGAGTTGACTTTAATCTAACAGAGACTTTAGTTTTTAGGCAGACCAGAGTTTCCTTGTTTGATCCGTATCAGAGTTTTATTGCATGTTCACATCTCACAAAGTGAACTGGATTTTCTAGTTCCTAGACATATGTACGTCCTCACATGTCATTGCTTCACATTGGAACTTTGTACATAACAGAGTTCATGAACACTGTCCCAGTGGATTCACTCATTTTTGATAATTATTGAATTTTTAATAAATCTTATGGACCAGGGACGTATTGATGAGAAGCATGGATTTGTTATCATTCTCCTCTGCAGTTGAGCAGTAAATCAGACTGAAGGTTTTCAGTGTCTTTGTGTTTCATGACAAGTCGTTTTAAATGCTGCTGCATCTCAAACCTTGTAAAGCTTAAATCAAACCTTAGAATATTGGAGTAAATGGCCAATTCACACATCAGCTGGTAGAATGTTATATTCTACCAACCCAACAAACACGTCTAATGCAAATACCCAACAATAACACACCTTTAAGGTGGCTGGTTTCTGTAACAATCAGTCATTAAAGGGTTGTTCCAAACCTTTTTATGCCATGATGTAAATTAATTAGGCAGCACTTTTAAAAATCGTGATTATGTTTAAAATGACCGATACTAAAATAAATCACTCACCTGTGTTTTCCCCTCGGCCCTCTTGACGTAGCAGACTGAGGCGTAGTACACACACCCCTCAGGGTCGACCTGCAAGCAGCAAACAGGAAACTGACTGACGGTTTATCCAGTTTAAACTGATCTCTGTCTTTCACTCAAACAGTTTAAAGAGAATTTACACCAGTTTGGTTTACTGTGTTTTTACCAAAGCTTCACTGGTTTCTGGATCCAGATCCGTGACTTCAGGTTGTAAAATTGGTTCCTGCTGGAAATATAGAAAAAGCATCATGTGAATAAGATTATTAGCATTAATGAATGATAATAATGTGAGCATTATTCTTGCTATAAAATTTGTTTTCAACAATAGGTTATAATAAACACAACCAGCACGTCGTTTTGCTGGAGAAACATGAAAACTTGTCCACATCACAGCTGGAACTGATCAATCCTACAACTACTGACTGGGACACAAAACTTTACCAAGTCTGCTGTCACTATCTGATCCACTACAAAGACGAGGATTTGGAGGGAAAAACCTGAAGCGTTAATGCAAACTCACCGTGTTTTCTTCCTTCTTCATTTCTCTTCCTGAAAAACGATGGAGGTGAATTCAGCTTCATAGTGCAAAATAATCTGATCTGTTCCTTAATAAAACCAGATTCAGAAGAAATATTCTCTGGTGGATCATAACAATCTCATGGTCATTTCAAGCACTTTGTTCTAAGTTTATGACAAAGTCATGGGCTTCTGTTATTGTTAGATAATGTTGAGATTTAGAATGATTAAAATGATGAAAGATTAATCTGTGGATGTTCTGACCTTTGGTTTTCTTCCATTTGATGAACAGCAGAATGATTATTATGATGCCTGCTGAAGCCACAGCAACAACAAAATGCCCCCAAGTCCAACCTGGAAAGAGAGTCAATCAGGTTGAACTGCAAAACTGAGATCAAACTGAGGAAACCGGAAAGATGAAGAAAAAGTTTCCAGTGGGAGTTTGACTTTTAAAAAGGTTTTGGGGATTTTGTATAGTTTTTTAAAATTTGGTTCTTTGTATTGGGGTGAAGGTGCAAACTGTGGGTTTCTGGTTCAAACCATTATGCACTCACCTGTGTTATGATCTGCATTCTGGTCTGTAGTCTGGTCTGGAGTCTGATCTGGAGTCTGAACTGGTGGCTGGTGGCTGAAGGTGAACAGCTGAGCTTCTTTTGTTGAGGTATTTGTGACGTTACACTTTATAGAGCTAAAATATCTTGATTTTTGATGAAGGGAAGTTCTCAGTACCACAGTGGAATGATGGAAGGGTAGTAATAACTTTGAATTTGAGGATGTTTGTCCTTCCCCGTCATACAGCCAGTCCACTGTGTGTTTATGATGATTGTAATCCATCACAGAGCAGTTTAAGACGACTGAATCATTGATCATCTCCTCAGTCACTGGTGAAGATGGAGAGAAACACATAAAAAGTTGCATAATCTTAGTAACTCTATGGATTGTGTGTTATTCTAACAGAATGGTTTGAACAGAAAACATGTAAATACTCACAGTGAACAACAGACAGAGAAACAGAGGAGCTTTGTTGTTCTGATGTTGACTGTCTGCAGATGTAATTACCAACATCCTCCATGCTGACGTTCTTTATGACCAGAGAACAGTTAACAGCAACATTCAGTCTGTCTGACACAGATAAATTCATCTTTCCATCTTCAAACAGTTTCACTGCTGACATTGAACAGATGAAGCTCCAAGTTGTTCTGTCACATTTATTCTGACCATCAGTCACGACTTTACAAGGCAAAGTCACTTCATCTCCAACTCTGACCATGAGCTGAGACGCTTGTTCTGCAGCTGCTGTTCAAAGAACAAGACAGAAAATGTCACAAAGAAAGCATCAGTTAATGAGAGGATGTGACGTAAACAGCTTTGTAATGTTACTGTTAAAGGTTCACTTACCTGGAACTGTAATCATCAGTATCATCTGCAAATACATTTTAATCTCCATATTGAATCATCTTCTTCTGTCTCGTCTTGTGAACAAATGATTCAGTGGTTTCCTCTACAAGCTGAAGACGTTGCAGGCTGTTTGCAAGGCGTCATTTCCTCATGACAATAGTTTTGTCTCGCGTCAGAAACTTGCTTCCTTATGATTTTTTTTGGAACTTTTAATTTCTAGCTTGTTCTAAAATCTATGAACATTTCATTGTGTCCAACACTGATTTATTTCCATATGTCTCAAATATAAACTTTTATCTATCAAACATAAAGCAAGTGTCAGAAATATGGGCGTGTCTGAGGTCAGAGGTGTTAGTTTCATCTGTAAGCTCAGCCTCAGAATGTAAGAACTGAACCACATCATCTGGCTGCTGCTTCTTTTCATGATGAAGTCTAATATAAAGGTTTGTCTATTTCTCATTATCTCAGAACTTTTCATTTCAAAGTGGCAGATATGTTTTCTAAATTAGACGACTAGTTATTTATCTGTCATTTCCAGTCTAGTATATGACAAACCTCCTACAGTCAGTCTCTGGAGCAGCTTGCTGCCTGGTACCAGGTTAACCCTTCACCCCTTTTGGTTTGTCAGCATCACCCAAAGAAGTTTCTTCCGCATCAAATTACCATCTGCAAGAAGGGTTGCAAGAAGCACAGAGTTTCTCAGGTTCTGCACATGGTGCAGTTGGTAGCACCATTGCCAGAAGTGGAGCGTAACAGAGTAACTTGAGTGCTGGACTTCAGTACATGTTTGGAGTATCTTTAATGTGATGTTCTAACCATGTAAGACGAGGAAACCTTCAAACTCCTGGTTAACTCTTTGCCCCAAGCAGTTTTTAGTGTTGTATTGAATCAAAAATAATCCTGGGTTTGAATTTAATCTTAACAGGATATTTCTGCCATCTAGTGGTTGCAGTACATCTCATAAAACGATCTGTAATTAAGTTGTATTGGAATAAATACATGATCTCATAACCATGGGGCTTTTTATTAGCAATGTCACATTTCAGTACTTAAGAGAATCAAGAGCTTAATTTATCTTGCAGCATCTGTGGCTTAGAAATGTTCAGATTAAAATCACCTGCAGTGGCAAAAGAATTAACAAAAATGTTCTCACACTGCACAATAATGAAAAACTGCAACAGAACCTTGAGAAACATGTTTGATCACAGAAATACAAGACAAAGCAGATCCAGAAATGGATTATCTGGGTAAATAACAGGAAAATATATTTATAACTCTTTATAAAATCTTTCTAAGCTGTTTAAAATCTGTAGCAGAAGCAGAAATAATGACACAATAAACTTGTTATTGCTAATAATTCACACTTTGAAATGAATAAATGTTGTGTTTTGAATAACTGTATTTTCAGTAAATATAAAAAGATGATTTTGGCCACATGGATAAGAGTATAAACATTTTACTGTTCATTGGTTCAGCAACACAGATGAACAAAAATCTCCAATTTCCTCATAGATCACCATTTCTTCATCTTCATCAGCGTCACTCTGAAAAAACAAATCAGTGAATGTTTGGAAAACTCTGGCTGCAATTTGGAAAACCGCTAATAGTCAAATGTCATCTAAGCAGCTTTAGTTGCTTATACTTCATTGATCCAGATTTACCTCCACAATCCCTGGAATCTTTGTTTTGTTTCCTGAAAACAGTAAAAAACTCAACTTTAGTTCAGCTTCAGCCAAAAAACTCAAAACATCATGAAATCTTCTCACCTTCAGTTTTTGTCTGGATTTCGACTCGAACCAGAGAAACGATGAGAGCTGCCAAACCGATAGAAACAATGATCCATCTCAGGAAATATGCAAAGTCTGAAAACAATAGCAGAGCATTCTTAGAGACTGACATTTTCACTCTGAACATTCAGATTAAACTTTAAACACTACAAAATTAAAACCGTATAGCAAATTAAACTGTGTGTATATTTGTAATGTCACTAATTTAGATAAAAGCGACAAACGCATCTAAATGTCAGGCTGAAATTTAGCTGTGAAAAATGCATTTCTGTAAAGACTGATGTAAAACTTAGAAATGCAGATTCTCACCTGATTTTTCCCCGGAGGACTGAGGCCTGAACACAAACAGCTGAACTTCGTCTGTGTACAGACTCATCACTTCACACTTCAGTGACTTGTAAAGTTCTGACTTCTGTTCTGGGTCTGTTGCAGTAAAAGTCACATTGGAGGAGCAGGAACCTGTTGATATCTCCACCTCTGATGTCACTTCCGCTTCCCCCTCAAACATCCACCTTACTGAGTGAATACAGTGTCCAAATCCCAACATGGAGCAGAACAGAGAGACTCTGCCGTCTTCCTTCTGTTCACTTACTGGTGCAGGAAGAGATATAATGAAGAAGCATTCATCAAATGAGCTACAAAGGTATCATGGTGGACTGATCACATTAAAACCGTAATTGCAGACCACTTATAAGCTCAAATCAAAGTAGAAATAATAAGTAATACTCACAGTTCATGATAAAAACATAAATTTGGAAGTCTGGTCCTTGGAGTTGATCTATGAAGTAAGTTCTGCTGGTGTAAGAACCGACATCATGAACAGAGACGTTCTTAATAACCAGGGAACAGTCAGCAGCCACAGACAGTCTATTCAGTTTAGTTTCTGCAATGTCCATTAACTCTCCACTGTACACCAGTGGCACTGATTCCTTGACTTCAGGATCAGTGAAGATCCAGGTGGAGCCTTCACAGTTGTCCTGCTTGATCCCGTTTCCAGTGGGCAACGTAACGTCGTCTCCAGTTTGGACAATGAAGAAGGACGGAAGTGATGTCAAGATGTCTGTTGACAGAAATGAATGAAAATAACATACAAACTTTACATGAAAACCCTAAGTTTATACTTAGTGTTGGGATTATTTAAAGTGCAAAACATTACAGGGAACAGTAGCTGTATAATATGTAGCCTGTACTTTCAGTGTAATAAACCAAATAATTTGACATATAAGCTGCATATGTTACAGTGATGATAATGGGTTGGTTGCTACCTGTGGTTGAATTGTTTGTGAAGGTCCCAGATGTTCGTCCTGCAGGTTTTGTCGTTGGTGTTTCAGTTTTCGGTTTAGTTGTTACTGTCCGGTTTGTTGGCGATGTCATTGTTTTGGAAGTAGTTGCAGAACTTGAATCTGAGAATCAAAAAATTAAATCTACAACAAAGTAAGAATATATTTTTTGTTCTGTTATATAGTACATTATGAGAAATATATAGTCGTAGATTCAGACACAATGAAAATAATAAAAATCAAGTAGTAAGACTTTTGTATATGGTAATTTAATCAAGAAATTGTATAAACTATTATGCCTAAAGAATAAGTTAGAATCAGCAGGATTCTGAGCACTGATTGCCATTGATTGATGAAATAAAGAAAATGTTGCAGTTTCATCAAATGGGAAGTACAGATACATATCCAATAGAACTGATATCAATTATTTGCATTTATGCACCTCACGTAATCAATATGCAATAGAAAAAAATTTTTTGATTGCTAGGCTACAATGATGTGACTTTATTTGAAACATTTCTCCCCAAGAAAACAAACCCTTTACTATTATGCTGTATCTTATAGCCAATATTAGGTTGCATTAAACTATGTTGTTTAAAAAGGCAATTTGAACTGAAATTAAAGACTTTAAATACTCACCATCATGTACAGATAGAATCACCTCAGCATCAGGTTTTTGTTGTCGTCCTGCTGCAAACTGTCTGCAGAAATAATGACCAGCGTCTTTAGCTGTGACTCTCCTCATCAGCAGAGAGCAGTTGGTTGCAATCTCCAGTCTGTCTGATTTGGTTTCGGTTGCTTTGTAAATCTGTCCACTTTCAAACAGCATCACTGTTTTGTCGATTCTTGGGTTACGGAAAAACCAGTTAATGTATTTGCATTTCTCAAGGTTATCTGTCAAATTTCCACAGGGAAGACTGACATCATTTCCCTCTGTGGTGGTGAAAGTGAGAGGATTGTGCAGGGATGCTCCTGTTAAATGAACGATTAGTGGAAAAGGAAGAACAATCAGGACTTTGTATTTTCTGGGCACCTTATGCTATAAAATGGTGCTATCTTATGCTATCAAGTGGCTACATTACCTTCAATTATGAAAATGTTTATATATTTTCAACTTAAATTGATAGTATGGTATTGTGTGTTTCCAGAACTGATGTTATCTTAAGTTCTTATAAAAATGTCTCTATATATAAAACATGACTTAAAAGAAACTTAACGCTGTAATTTAGCTCCTTGATATTGGGTCTCTGTCTCTTTAAAATCTCCTGCTCTGTTGGAAACTGCCTTCAGGAAGTCATTTTATATAACACTGCCACTTTAAGTATCTTGCATCACAAGTTATGGTAGAATAGAACAGGTGATGGACAGGCAGTCTAAGGCTAGTTTCATGATATCAAGAAACTTTACATTTCTATAAATACATCCTAGTTGTGGTTTAGCTTTCTGCTCGGTTTTCCCTCAATCATCAAGATTTCTTTTCTTTTCAACTCATAAAAACTCCTGTGTGCATCTAACTTCATCTAAACATGGCTTTGCAGAGTTGTGTTTTCTCAAAGCTGATCAATATTGTTAGAACTGCAAAATGAGCAAATTGTGTCTCTGCAATAAGATTAGCATTAGCAAGATTGTTTTGTATGTTGTGTATGTATTTATATTAGATCTAGTCCTACCTGTCAACTGCAGCATCATCAGGAGTAAAACCATTTTAATCCGTCTGTATGGAAGCATTCTGCTTCTGTCCCTCTTCTCCTGTAGTCCTGACTGTAAATGGCTCAGGCTCAAACATTTTGAAATATAAACTCCGATGCACTTTGTGCGGTTTGTGAGAGCTCACTATCTCACTCTGACTTCCTTTGATATTTTCTCACCTCTGGTACTGAAAGGATTAATTAAAAACATTTTGCTACGTCATTCTGGCAACAAACCCAGCAGACCCGTTTCAGAGAATAAATGCATTTAGATTCAATGCACCACAGAACAAAATGGCTGCCCATGTGGCTGCTATGGTATGATGTCGCATGAAACATCACAGCTGTCTGGTTGTGGGCATTGAAGTGTTAGTTTCTATTGGTTGCATTACTCATGGGAAAGCAGGACATGTTTAAGTTTGACTGAGCTCTGCAGCACCATAAAAACATACATTACTGTACTGGTTTACACTTTGTTGCTTGATTAGAGTTATGTTACCTTTATTTTATTGAAATAACTCCTTTAATCACTTCGTAGTGATGTGTAGATAGTTAACAAGGTGTTAGTTTCTCAGAGCTGTGTAGTTTGTGTTAACGCAGCAGAGGTCATGTGGTTTTTTCAGAAATAAGTTCCTCTTTCAAACAAAACTTCATTTCTCAATATAAGAATGAACTTCACTCCCAAGATGATGAAACACCAAATTATTTATTGTCAAATCCATTTATGGCATAAAGCACAAACACAACTGACTGTAAACATATAAGCAAAATTACTTTGAGTATAAATCATTTTAAAACTAAAAATATACAACAGAGTAAAATATGGTTGAATAGACTTTACTGTTACTGGACAAGGGTGTCAAAAACCTTGTGGCACCATTTCATACAGCACTTTGGTCCAATACAGTTAAACTCTGGTTTATCAGAGTGACAAGCTGTCATAGTTTCAGTCCGCCAGCAGAGGCCACTAGTGAGCAGTGAATGAAGCTTTGAGTCATGAAGCTATGATCAAACTTCCCTGGTTTCACCCATCATGGCCACTGGGTTGTGAAACATTTTGCTATTTTTGTTTTATGATTTCTCAAGACCAGAGGGGAAGCACACATGTTCACTGAGGGTCAAATTGAAGAACTAGCTGTGTTTTTCAGTTTTTGAATAGATATGGCCAGTATAGCGAAGACTTATTCAGATTGCAATGTTACATACTGATAAACTGCTTTTACAAAATATAAGTACAATGTTTGACTGATCTGAGATCTGTTGGCTCCCTATTTCAACTCTGCAAGTTTCCTTTGAGAGCAGAAATAAAGAGTCAGATGCTACATGATGAACACGCTGAATGAGTCTCTATTGCATCATGCAGGATGAGGCACAAACTGGACACTTCACTTTTCAGAACTGAACTGACTGAAAAGGCTTATGACTCCAGCTGCTCTGACCTCTTCACTTCATCTCCATTGCGTTTCCCTGCTATATGGCAAGCAGTAACATACTTAATCTAACTTTGGTCGATCTGGGCAGTCAGATTTGTCCAGGCTAGGAAAGCACAACCTTCAAAATCTTCGTTTAGAGAGCAATGTGTCTTCTCTGGAGTGCTAACCAATATCTCATTTAGTTTAAATCTGTGACAAAGACCATGTGTTCCTGGTATGTTAGAGAAAGTTTATACCTTGCTTCACCTCTAGGAGCAGTATTTACTGGATATCTTTAGTTACACACTTGGGGGTAAAAAGATGTTAAAGTTATATTTTGACCTGTCTATAATTTGCAGCAAAAGCAAAAAAAATAAATAAAAATATATATAAAAATACAGACGGGACGGGACGAGAGGAGACAAGAGGAGACTCAGCCTTAATATATTGTGTCTTTGCTCAAGCTGCAAAGCTTTTAATGCGTTTTCTACTTTTTGTTGACTGTAGAATAAAGACAGTCTGTATCAGAAGAAACTCCAGCGGAAGAGGAAGACGTTCCCACAGCGCTGTAGATCACAGTTTCAGGGACCTGGAAGGAAAAATCACACTCATTATGATATATAGGGTGTATCAAAGTCTTAATAATCCAATTCCACATCAAATTTAAACAAGTTCATGACAATCTTCCTCCAGAAAATCTGTGTTGATGTGAAATTATTTTGCTAAAAGAACTAAAATGAAATTATTCAAATACAAGCAGAATATTTGCTGGTTCTTTATTGAACTGAAATACTCACTTTGTCTGTTTTCTTTTTGGATTTCTTGATGTTGATGGAAGCATAAGACAGACCATCCTCTGGGTCAATCTGTACAGAGAAAAAAAACTTATTACAAACAAACTTATTACAAACACAACAGTGTGTATGTACTGTTTGTACCTGTCTTTGGCTATTTGTTTAGGCTATTTACTTAGAATATTTTCTATTATGTTCAATAATCTTTTGACAACCAATCGGCCTCATTAGGACCAAAACCTGGTTGTAGAGCAGGGGATCCCCATGTTTAGGTTTATTGGTATTAAGCGGTGAGGTTAGGAATGAACGAATAACTCTTATAGTTAGCGTTAAATGCAATAACTTAAATGAATGCAAGCCACTACAATGTCCTGATATGGGAAGAAATGCAAACGTGTGTGTACTTGTATTAAACTTCAAATAGAGGACCACTTTCACCATTTTGACCAACAAAGGGAGGTCATTTGTGGAAAGTGAGAACTTTTTTCTGCCCCTCTCTTTTTTGTAGTTCTACTTCACTCTAGATATAGAAGTATGGTGTGAGTTAAGTTTTAGTTAAATTAGGGTGAGAAATAGGCTAATAATGGTGAGGGGTACGAAAAATGTCTGGGTTAGGCTTAAATACTATGACTAAAACGAATGGGAGTCAATACAAAGTCCACAAAGATGTGAGTGTGTACGTGTGTACCCGGTTTTCATATCCTTATGGGAACCTATTTCTGTCTACAATGTTATGGGGACCATTGGTCCATGTGGGGACATTTTTTTGGTCCCTATGAGGGAAATTGTTGTTTTTGGGTTAGTGGTTAGATATGTGCTGGTTAGGGTAAAGGTTAAGGTTAGGGGTAGGGTGAGGATAAGGATAAGGGGTTAGACTGTAAAAATTAATGGAAGTCAATGTGAAGTCCCCACAAGTGATGAAAACACGACTGTGTGTGCGTGTGTGTGTGTGAGCCTACTGTGTTCTGCCTGGTTTCTGGAACAGCTCGGCCCACTGAAGACTCCGGGTTCAGGTCCCGCTTTGTTGCCGCTTTATTTTGGGGAACCTTACATCAACAAATTTAGTCAGTAAACACCTTATATCACATAATTAATAGTTACTGTGCTTTAAAATTGTGTTTGGACTATGACCTGAAATAAAATAAGTAGTGTCAAAATTCACTAAGAATTTATCATCGGCCTGTTTTCTAAGTAAAATAACATGTGGCGAATAAAACCTCAGATCTGCTTTTCCTGTGGCTACGACTCCTTTGTGTTCAACTCCCTTTTTCTGACTAAATTAATTCCTTGATCTTGTTTCAATGTTTTTTATACCAGGTTGTACTTATCCCTGTTTTAGACTATTTCCAGTGTACAAGAAAATACACATCTAAAATCAAACCTAAGCTGTATTTACTGTGTCAATGTAGAAACTCACCATGATGTCTTCAGTTTGTGTTTTATTTCCTGAAACAACATAAAAATGGACTTATATGTTCACAATGGTGTGTATTTTCTAAATATGACTATCAAGAAGAGATTAGCTTAATTTATGCATTTAAACACATTTAACAAACTCAGGTCATTTTTCCTCCAAGCCACTACCTACTGTTGCTAACGCTCTACTACTTGTAGCTAAAGACATAAAATACGGAAATTTAAATGCTAATTTAATTTCTAGGATTTATAGGCAAGAGTTTGGAAATTAAAGATCCATCTCTGAATTATCTCACCTTTAGTTTTGTTCCATCGGACAATCAGCAGGACAGTCATAAAAAGCATTGCTAAGCAAAGTGGGATAAAAATATACCACCATGGAAAACCTAAGAAGATAATTAATTACATTAAAAACTACGTAATTTCACAAAAATCAATGTTGTTACTCAAAATGTGAACACAGCTAATCAGTCTCAGGATACAACATCACAGTTACTGATGAGAGAGAAGGATTGGTCTTTGGTTTAAATCATGTCAACATACTTGATGTTGGTGTTGATGTAACATCTGCTGAGTTGTTTCTTTTTTCTACTCCATTAGTTGTTTTTGTTTGATTTTCTCCTTCAGAGAAAATAAACACAAAATACCTTTAAAGTGAGCATAAACTTAGATTTATAATTTTACAATTACTTCAGTTCAGTTTATTTATCTAGTGCCAATTCACAGCAAATGTGATCTCAAGGTGTTTTACAAATAATAAATGTATTTGTATTGGATATTTAAAACAGTATTTAGCCAAAGTGCTTCAGAACAAGTTGAGGAAAAGTAAAAAAAACAGCAGCACAGGCTGTATTAAAATAGGTTTAAACAGTGGAATCTCACATACTTTCTAATTGATCCAAGCTTTCAAACACTGCAGGATGCTCAATTAACTATTCAAAGTAAAAAGGTTTCTAAGCGAACCCAGAAAATAGCAACCAGTCACTAAATTGCAGCGTTTAAATCGATATTCAGAATAAGTCATAAAGTTGAATTTATAACAGATCACCTTTTTACAGATGATTTTAAATATTTCATGAATACAAATGTTTCCTTACCTGAGGACTGAGGACTGAAGGGGAACAGCTGAACTGCTTTAGTGACTGAGTTTGTGACTTTACATGTCATTAACTTATAAATGTCTAATTTCTGATGAGATGATGGAAATGTCACAGTGGCAGAGCAGGAATGTGGGGATATAATCACATCTGAGGGGTTTTCACCTTTACCCTCATAAAGCCACTTCACCTCATGTAGACAGTCATCATATTCCAACACAGAGCAGAACAAGGTGACATTATCTGGGTTCTCCAGCTCAACCACTGGGGAAAAACAGAGAAATTAATCAAGAAAAGATGAGAGAAGTTACTGTATAAAATTAATCACTACATGATTACTGTAATGTTTCCATTTTAGTTTTTACTTGATGTAAATACTTACTATTAATTACAGATAGAAACACTTCAAAGCGATATAGTTGTCCTGATGTTGTCCATTGGCAGAGATACCGGCCAACATCAACGTCTCTGACATCATGTAGAAGCAAAGAACCGTTTGCTGTAACATTCAGTCGGTCTGATATAGTTTTCATTTCTCTGTGAGAATTTCCAAGTTTCACCAGTGTTCTCACTTCAAATTTATGTCTATCATTGAAGAGCCAAATGGTTTCATCAGATTCATCATGTGTGTCTCTTCTGTTTCCACAAGGCAAAGTGACTTCATCTCCACCTCTGACAGTAAGGAAGGTTGGCTGTGTCTCAGTTTGAGCTGTTAAAATGCAAAATAACATTTCACCGAAATGTGAAAACACTAACATGTAATGTCTACCAGATAAGGTTATACAGCTAAAATAAAACAGTTGTTTCAGTGAAAATGAGTAATTTTGATCCTTACCTATAAACTGAAGCATGAGGATCAGAAGTAAAGACGTTTTAATCCCTCTGAAAGCAGCCATGGTGCTTTACTGCTGCAGTTATTCTCACTAATGATTCAGTCTGATGTTGTTTCCTGTCAAAAATAAACTCATTAGCATTTTTCAGTGGCATCACTTCCTCTCAGTGGCTGTGCTCTCTGTGTTTAACCGTTTGTACTTGGTAAGTTAGCTGCAGATATTTATATTTATAAACTCAGATTTATGTGATGACACTAAAGGAGAAATGGAGAAACAACTTTTATGTCTGAGGTACTTTAATCATTATTTTTATTCTAACATTAAATCCAGGAAGCATAACTTTGATCATCAACAGAACCGAGAAAAGAGACGATGTAAATATTCTTTGTTGTATTTAGAAGCGATGAAGAATGAAGAGTAAACTCACCTGAGAGAATTATTCTCCTGTTCGCTCTGCAATGTTCTGAAACAATATTACCGAACACAAGATGTTTCTCCTCTCATGTCTGTTGCTTCCTTATTTTAACTCAAGTATTTTTTCTGAGAACTGAAGGGGAAGTGTTATTCTGAGAATGTGACAGCAGCAGCAGAGGAGATATATTTGTCCACCAATGATCATTTGAGGTTAACACATTGATGGATGTCATTCAAGTTTCCATGACTACACATTAGGGTGATGTTGACTCCCTTATATCTGAGCGATCAGCTTAGGTCACAAAATACACATCAAAATGGCTCCATAGAAAAGAAAAACATTTATTAAAATAACTCTTCTGATTATATTTATTTAAAGGGTAAAAATTAGAAAATAAATAAATCAGAACATCTTAATTAAAAAAGGCACTTTAATTCAATAAAATATTTAAGCAACAAATATCTTAACAGTTTGTTCATGAAGCCAGGATACATATTTTGCTCTGTAAATAATTTACAACTACAAATACATATTTAAAGACAATACAAATGAACATTAAACAGGAAACGGTGGCTGTATGAATCAGTGGAACATAAGTGTGCTGCCACCTAGTGGAGCCTTGGTGTAATGTCAATGGATTAACATAATTAAACAATGAAGGTGCTAAAGTTTTGTTATAAATGTTATAAAGGATTTTCAATCAGACCAAAGAAATAAACAAAAATAACCATTTTGGGTGTACCCATATACCAAATATCCTAGGATATTGATATTTTTAATAACTTGACTGCATTAATTTATGCTGGATATTTTTTTCCAATAAACAACTATTTTTAATTGATAAACAATAAGAATATGAACTTTCTCTGATGTTTAAACTACAATAATCTCATTGACAGCTCAATCGCCCCCTGGTGGTGAAAGAGAGTCATTTATGACCTGATTTGTGGTCAAGTTGTATAGTTTGGACTGTCATTAGATTATAATGAGTCAAACAGCTTTTCAAATGTCATGTTGACTCTTGTTTATTCTTGTTTATATTTTCATTCATTAAGATTTAAATTCCCCAAATACAAAACATAGGACACAGTAGGAATGTTGTGGGAGTCACACACAAACAAAAGGCTTCGGAAATAAATCTCAGGCTAAAAACTGATATGAAGAGATGTAACTTTTTAAGTTTCATCTCAATTATTGTCTGCTGGTGTTAAATGTAATGATACATTCATCATAAGCAGTGGTCTCATGCTGAAGTTGTTGATCAGTTCTGCCTGACTGCAGCAGAAATCAGTTTTCATAAATCTCTACATCTTCATCTTCTTCATGGTTACACTCCTGCAGAAAAATAATACATATTCTGGGTTAAAACTGGGATTCTTTTTGGTTCTGTTTGACAAACACATTGATATCGCTCTCTCATTCTCTCTCGTCATCATGACCAACTACCAGACCCTCCTGTCCTCCTGGACAGTCCTAAACTCCCACGATCTGTTGGTATTCATTCACAGCCACCAGCAGCAGTTTCTGTCCCGGGTCTCAAACTGCAGAGTCAGAATCCTGCAACTTTTAGACATGTCCCTTGTCCTACATACTTACATTAATCAGTGAAGCTGAATTACTAGCATGTAGTGAAGTTCTACAGAGCTGCCAATGAGTTCATATTGGAGCCACGTGTGTTGAAGAGGAGACACCTAAAGGCTGCCGGAAACCGGACCTCCAGGCTGCCAGAAACCGGACCTCCAGGAATTCAATTTGGAAACTGCATAAGATGAGGTGTTACTGTATGTCTGTGAATCAGATTTGCTCATCCAGCACATCTCACACTTTCTCAGTTCTTCTAAGTTAAAAGCCAATGGAGCTTAGGGAGGCAACAAATAATAGGTATCAGTGTAAACATCAGTAGAAGTCATCCACTGCAGTGGATTAAGACTGTTCTCACACCTGATAGTCCAGTAGACGAGCCGGTCGGTTGGATTTGGGACCAAAGTTACAACATTTGTTACATTTTCAGCTGCTGTGGTTCAATTTCACTTGGCTCTATGTCAAATAAACCAAACGGTTTGTAAAACCTTGTTTCCCTCCTCACTTGTGGCTCTGCTGCACTAAGAACCAGTGAAGGAAACGATACGAAAACCTCTGAAGAAGCGACTGACCGCAGCTTCCTTCTTCATGAAACGTAAACAAATATGGAGTCGAACTTTAGTCTGATGGCCAAGAGCCATTTCTCCCACTAGAGCGGGAAACACGTTTAATTTAGTTGTATTTCCAGACATCGTCTCTAACAATAAAATGGTTGTAACCAATGAGAATCAGAATCTATTTCAACAACATTTGATTATTTTATGTCCTTTTCTAAATCTGTGCTGAAATTTCAACCCATCTTAAGAGAAACACTGTTTTTGTCTGCAAACAAACTTTAAAACATCCACTTCTTACGAAATTAACCAGCAACATACAAATTTAAATAATTGGTTATTACACTTACCAAGTCTTGCTCAATTTGTGTTTTTTTTCCTAAAAAAAGACAGATTTTATTTGAGCTTCAACAGAAAAAGTCCTGATATCCCAGAATGTTTAATGTATTGAGCTTCACCTTTAGTTTTCATCCACAGGTTGAGAATAACGACCGACATGACGAGAGCTGCTAAACCCACAGACACAATGACCCATCTCAACAAACAGGAAAGACCTGAAAGCAGGAAAATAACATTTCCTCTTCATTCTGAATTAGAACATCATTATATGCCCAGTATTGAAAATTAAAACTCTACCTTGATGTTTCGCTCCATTCCCTGCAGATGTCCAGTGATGCGTTGCTGTTGGTGTTGGCTGGGTCGCCTCTGGTTCAAAGAAAGCAACAGTAAAAAGCTGCTTCCTTTAACTTTACAGCAGTGGAAACTCACTTCCTTACCTGAGGACTGAGGACTGAAGGGGAACAGCTGAACTGCTCTAGTGACTGGGTTTGTGACTTTACATGTCAATAACTTATAAATATCTAATTTCTGAAGAGATGATGGAAATGTCACAGTGGCAGAGCAGGAATGTGGGGATATAATCACATCTGAAGGTTTTCCACCTTTACCCTCATAAAGCCACTTCACCTCATGTACACAGTCATCATATTCCACCACAGAGCAGAACAAGGTGACATTATCTGGGTTCTCCAGCTCAACCACTGGGAAAAACAGAGAAATTAATCAAGAAAAGATGATAAGTTACTGTATTAAATTAATCACTACATGATTACTGTAATGTTTCCATTTTAGTTTTTACTTGATGTAAATACTCACTTTTAATTACAGATAGATCCACTACAAAGCGATATCGTTGTCCTGATGTTGTCCAGTGGCAGACATACCGGCCAACATCAACGTCTCTGACATCATGTAGAAGCAAAGAACCGTTTGCTGTAACATTCAGTCGGTCTGATATAGTTTTCATTTCTCTGTGAGAATTTCCAAGTTTCACCAGTGTTCTCACTTCAAATTTATGTCTATCATTGAAGAGCCAAATGGTTTCATCAGATTCATCATGTGTGTCTCTTCTGTTTCCACAAGGCAAAGTGACTTCATCTCCACCTCTGACAGTAAGGAAGGTTGGCTGTGTCTCAGTTTGAGCTGTTAAAATGCAAAATAAGGTTAAGCTAAAATAAAACAGTTGCCAAAAAAATAACATGTAATGTCTACCAGATAAGGTTATACAGCTAAAATAAAACAGTTGTTTCAGTGAAAATGAGTAATTTTGATCCTTACCTATAAACTGAAGCATGAGGATCAGAAGTAAAGACGTTTTAATCCCTCTGAAAGCAGCCATGGTGCTTTACTGCTGCAGTTATTCTCACTAATGATTCAGTCTGATGTTGTTTCCTGTCAAAAATAAACTCATTAGCATTTTTCAGTGGCATCACTTCCTCTCAGTGGCTGTGCTCTCTGTGTTTAACCGTTTATACTTGGTAAGTTAGCTGCAGATATTTATATTTATAAACTCAGATTTATGTGATGACACTAAAGGAGAAATGGAGAAACAACTTTTATGTCTGAGGTACTTTAATCATTATTTTTATTCTAACATTAAATCCAGGAAGCATAACTTTGATCATCAACAGCCGAGAAAAGAGACGATGTAAATATTCTTTGTTGTATTTAGAAGCGATGAAGAATGAAGAGTAAACTCACCTGAGAGAATTATTCTCCTGTTCGCTCTGCAATGTTCTGAAACAATATTACCGAACACAAGATGTTTCTCCTCTCATGTCTGTTTCTTCCTTATTTTAACTCAAGTATTTTTTCTGAGAACTGAAGGGGAAGTGTTATTCTGAGAATGTGACAGCAGCAGCACAGGAGATATATTTGTCCACCAATGATCATTTGAGGTTAACACATTGATGGATGTCATTCAAGTTTCCATGACTACACATTAGGGTGATGTTGACTCCCTTATATCTGAGCGATCAGCTTAGGTCACAAAAAATGCATAAAACACATCTCTGTTCTTTAATATTTAGTCAGACAATTAAAAAGAAATTAAATCAGAGAATCTGAAGTGATAAATAAAATTTAATTCAATAAAATATTTATACAACAAACATAAATTCATATTTTAACAGTTTACTCATATGACCAAGTACGAATACAAATATAAAGACAACATGATGGATCTGAAGCTGTAAATAATGTGATTGCTATTTTAATTCTGAGCGAGCAAAGTGCTTTGAATCACTGGGAAATAAGTGTGCTTCCCCCTAGTGGAGCTTTGTTGTAACGACAATTTGTTAACATAATGAAGGTGCTGAAGTTTTGTTGTAATGGCACATAAAAAGATTAAAAAATAAAACTGATATTCATCTTGAACAGGCTTTTTTGTGGTCAGATTGAGGAGTTTGGACTGTATTATTAGATTACAATTAATTGAACAGCTTTTCAGTTTAAAAATATGTTTAAAATATTTTATATTGACAATTGTTTATACATTCATTGCTTGTTAAAATACTTAAATTCCCCAAATATTTAACAAAGGAATGTTGTGGGATGGATGTTCTGACCCATAACAAAAGCATTCAGGATGGAAGTTGTTACGACCCAGCTCAGCCAGGGGAACGGGAAGCAACATTTAAACAACCAAGATGTTACAGGTTGTGTCAGTTGGATTTATTTGTGTTGGTAATGACATAAAGATAACAAAATAACTACAATCAAAACTTAGGGGATTAGAACCAAAAGTTTTAAGTAAAACAAAACCCACAAAACATCCAGGGGGATAAACAAAATAACTTAATCAAACAAAATTGACTTTAAGTCCAAATCAACCAAGGTTAGACAAAAACAAACTACAAATCTCTAGTGGAGATCCGAAAGAACCCCCACAGGGACAAACGCTAGCACAGCTATTTCAGTTTTACAAACAAGCTCACAAAGACACAGCTACTAGCAGTAGTCTACACCCAACAGAGTGGCAAGCTGTCTGCAGAAACAAATCAGCCGCCCTTCTGCCAGGAAGTCCTTGTTTAAAAAATGGAGGCCTCAGCAGGGATTGGAGGAGCTGGCTGATTGGGGATCCAATCAGCTCTGCTGTAGACCTCAGGGGCGTGGCATCGGAGGATGAGGGCTGCTTCCAATTCCCAGCAGACGATTAGGGAGCTGCAGCTGTACAAAAAAAAAGAGAAAAAGAAAACCTACAAGGCCACCGGCCGTAACAGAAGTTTAAAGCTAAAACTTTTTAAGATGATTTATGTTATTGTCTGCTGGTGTTAAATGTAATGAGATGTTCATCATAAGCAGTGGTCTGATTCCTGCTGGAAGCTGAAGCTGCAGATCAGTTCTGCCTGACAGCAGCAGAAATCTCTTCAGTTTCCATTAATCTCTGCTCTTCGTCTTCATGGTTACAATCCTGCAGAATAAAAATACATATTCTGGGTTAAAACTGGGTCTCTAGTTGGTTCTGTTGTTTGACATCTTTTCTCTCTCACCATTATGACCAATGATGAGAGAGAAACACATTCTCACCCTGATGTTTAAACTCCAATCACATTATTAACGGGTAGATCGCCACCTGGTGGTCAGAGGGAGCATCCTACTAAATAAATGGAGAGCCATAATCTGCCAAGATCTAAAACTGACATTTAGTCAAACAAACTAGAGTTTGATGAAATCGGACTAAACGGGGCTGGAAAGCAGCCAAACACAATGTTCCCAGTAGAACATTGTTCAGAGAATCACACTGTTCTTCCTTGCTTCTTCCGTCTGTATTGAACCTTTTGACCCGTATGATTTCAACAAGGTCAGCTATAAAAGTTAACTGACCAGGTTCTGATCTTTATGGACAAGAAAAGTTGTGAGGCATAAATCTAAGAGTCTATTTTGGTCTGTTGATCTTTACAGCTGTTCATTAGTCCTGCACCCAGACATCGCCTCTAATAAAAAAATGACTGAATCCCAATGAAAATCTGACATTATCTCAACAACATAATCAAGATTTTTGCTTCACCAGTGAATCATCGTCATGTTATGGTTGATTGTTTTGTGTTCTCATCAGAATCAGCTGAAATTACACTTCAGCTTGAGAGAAAAAATAAGTTCGTATCTAAAACACACTTTAAAACACCATTTTTTTACTAAATTAAACAGCAAAGTACTAATTTAGATATTTGGTTATTATACTCACCAGGTTTTCTAACTCTGTGTTTTTCTTCCTAAAAAAAGACACATTTTATTTGAGCTTCAACAGAAAAAGTCCTGATATCCCAGAATGTTTAATGTATTGAGCTTCACCTTTAGTTTTCATCCACAGGTTGAGAATAACGACCGACATGACGAGAGCTGCTAAACCCACAGACACAACGACCCATCTCAACACACAGGAAAGACCTGAAAGCAGGAAAATAACATTTCCTCTTCATTCTGAATTAGAACATGATTATATGCCCAGTATTGAAAATTAAAACTCTACCTTGATGTTTCGCTCCATTCCCTGCAGATGTCCAGTGATGCGTTGCTGTTGGTGTTGGCTGGGTCGCCTCTGGTTCAAAGAAAGCAACAGTAAAAAGCTGCTTCCTTTAACTTTACAGCAGTGGAAACTCACTTCCTTACCTGAGGACTGAGGACTGAAGGGGAACAGCTGAACTGCTCTAGTGACTGAGTTTGTGACTTTACATGTCAATAACTTATAAATATCTAATTTCTGATGAGATGATGGAAATGTTACAGTGGCAGAGCAGGAATGTGGGGATATAATCACATCTGAAGGTTTTCCCCCTTTACCCTCATAAAGCCACTTCACCTCATGTAGACAGTCATCATATTCCAACACAGAGCAGAACAAGGTGACATTATCTGGGTTCTCCAGCTCAACCACTGGGAAAAAGATATTCGGAGAGAAAGATGAGAGATGAAGTATTAACTTAATAACTACATGAGTAACCAGCAAATTCTGCAGTTAAATCAACACTACACCGAGTCTATTTGGTCCTTTTCAGAATTGGTATTAATTTAACTCTTGCAGAGTTATTTCAACAATAGTTTGAGTAGTCATAACCATTTCAAGTGTTAAAATTTACTCAATTTTTTATTGAAATAACTTTGAAAGAGTTAAATTAACACCAATTCTGATAAGGACTAAATAGACTCAGCATAGTGTTGATTTAACTCTGCAGAATTTGCTGTGTACTGTCATGTTTCAGGTCCAGTTTTTAATTTACATGTTGTAAATACTCACTGCTAATTATAGACAGATTTGCTGCAGAGTGCTGTCGTTGTCCTGATCTGGTCCACTGACAGTCGTACCGGCCGCCATCGTCCACTGTGACGTTGTGCAGCTGCAGAGAACCGTTTGCTGTAACACTCAGTCTGTCTGATATCGTTCTCGTTTCTCTGTGAGAACTCGGCAGTTCAACCAGTTTTGTTTCTTTCTTGTCCCTCCGATTAGTGGCGAACCAGAGAGTTTTATCAGATGTGTCTTCAGTGTCTGTCCTGTTCCCACAAAGCATCGTGACTTCATTTCCCACTCTGACAGTCTGGTAGGTCGCCTGGGTCTCAGACTGTGCTGTTAAAATTAAATGTTCAAAAAGAAACATGTTGTGACTCATTTACATGTACACAGGTAAAGGAAAATATGGTTGTTTTAGTCAAAGGAGCTGACTAAAACAGCTAGGTCAAAGGTTAGTTCTGTTTGTTACTAACCTTTAGACAGAAGTATCAGCGTCAGAAGGAAAGAAATGCTCATGCATCTGAAGGCGGCCATTTTTCTTTCTTTCCTCCTTCTGTCAGTTATTTTCACAAATGTTTCCGTCTCTGATGTGGTTTCCTCTCAAACATTCACTCCCTCTTTTAGTGGCCTAATTTTCTCTCTTGTATTTTTCGTCTTTTCTAATTTGTTCAAACAGTTGTAGATGTTGACTTTTACGCACAACGAATTACGTTGTCACTAGAAGAGAGAACAAATGAAAACAACTTTTATGTTTAAAGCATTTTTCATCAGTATTTTTGCTCTGACTCTAAACCCAGGAAGCATAGCCTGGATCAGCGACAGAACCGAGGGCAGAGACCAGGTCAATATTCTGTTGTATTTTTAAGTATTTGTAAGAGTGAAAAGAAAACTCACCAGAATTATCCTCCTGAAAAAGTAATATTACCGAACGCAACCAAGAAGTTTCTCCTCTGAGGTTTTGCTTCCTTATTTCAACTCTCAGGTATTTTTTTCTTGAGAACTGAAGGGGAAGTGACAGCAGCAGAGGAGATATATTTGTCCACCATTGATTTGCTGCTGTCATTAAAGTTTCCATGACAACTAACCAGGATGTCGTTCATCACCTTTTATCTGAGCGATCAGATTAGGTCACAAAATACACATCAAAATACATATTCTGGGTTAAAACTGGGTTTGTGTTGGTTCTGTTGTTTGACCTCTTTTCCTTTTCACCATTATGACCAATGAAGAGACCTATGCACATTAAAACATGCACAGGAACAAAAGAACATCAGGATAATGTTTATTAAATTAACATCTCTCCTCCTAAGTAATTCAATTAAACAATTAAATTGAACTAAAGTCAGTAGACTGGAATTAAGAAAAGCACTTTAATTCCAAAGGACCAGCATTTTATAAGTTACCTGGTTTAAACTGCTCACAAATGCAAAATATGAATGCAGAAAATGCTGACAGCTGACAGAAGCGGGACTCATTATTATCTTCTTAAACCAGTCAGGCCTTTTCTCTCTTACATTTTCATCCATGCAGCTGCTGCTCACTAGATATTTTCAAATGTTATGGATGTAGATGAAAATCCAGGTCATCAGTTTCTGCAATACTCAGACCAGGTGATGAGGCACTCGCAGCCAGGCTGTGGAAAATCTCACTTCACTTCCTCTTTCTGATGCTCAGTTTAACTTCATCATGTTAGCTTTGCTGATCACTGAATGTATTAAACTGCTTGTGAAACATCCCCAATAACTGAATAATACTAATTAAAACTGTTGACCTTTATTACAAGAACTAAAAAAAAAAGCTTGTATTTATTAGTTTGTTGGATTTTCTTAATTTTAGGTTTTATAATAACCTCAAAGGCTTAAAAAGTATTTCTACATGTAACAGTTGGTAGATTTTATATCAGGTTTTTTTTATTTATATAATATAATATTGTCATTCCATCATCTAAAATATATCCAGAGTGTTGCTGTGACTCATTCATTAATTTAATTTTTGATACAGCATTTTCTTAGCTTAATTTAGCCTAACACTGCGCTGTTAGTCTGCTTGGTTAGTTTAGTGTTTTAGCTCCTCTTTGCAGCATTTCAGGAAGTTTACAAGGCAAATAATCAATATGTGAAAAAATGATTTCAACTTCTCTTTGTAAGGCTTTAATAAATGCAAAAGTTGTAAAGAACAATACAAAAATCAAAGCGTAAAAAAGCTGCGAAGCAACAATCCACAAAGAAATGATAACAATGTGTAAACGTCTCCCAACGCTCTTACAGTCACATTTTCTTCTGGTTCTGCTGCATTTCCTCCATCTTTCCCGTCATAAACATTGAGTCCAAACGTTTTGGTTCCAGCACAGTTTCAGCTTCCAGAGGAGAAATTCCTCGTAAAACATGCAGACCTGAGTTTCAGATTGCTGATCAGTGGAGTCTGTCTGCAGAAAGCACTGTAATGTTTTCATACATGTCAATACTTTCATCTCCTGTGTTGTCGACTGTCTGTGGAAAACAAAGAACAAACAATATTAAAGCTGACACCATCACTCATTGCATTGTAGGAAAAATTGGTCAAATTAGTTTGAATCTTCACTAAGTCACTGAAATCTTCTGTTTTTTATCTTTTTTTTTCTATGTCTTTTATTTCAGTAACCAACTTTCATGTTTCACTGTAACAAGATATCCAATTATTTTAATATAGTTTATGACTGGTCATAATGTTATGACTAACTTCTGGTTCTTCTGTTTTTAAATTATGCTGATACAATAAAACATTTGATGATGTCACAGCTAAAGTTCAGAACATATTTCTGCTCAAATACCTCAAAGTCAAATGTGACTCTATAAAAATTAAAACACAATAAACTATTTCTGTAAATCTGTCATCTCTCTGTCCAGTATTTAAACTTACAGTGTTTTCATTCGTCTCTGATTTGTTTCCTGAAAGAATAAAAAACACACAAAGAGCAGACAGGACTTTAGTTCAAAGTATTAGAAACATTGATATTTTTTACTGTGGAAATATGATTGTTCTCACCTTTAGTTTTTGTCAATATGTTAACTGTAACAACAGATATTATGAGAACGGCCAAACCCACAGACACGATGATTCCTCTCAGCAAGTATGGAAAGTCTGAACACGACAAAGATGTAAAAAGAGAAACAGTTAAGGTGAATATCCCTGAATGAGAGCAGTCAGGCTAAGGCGTTTATGTCTACCTTGATGTTCTGGTGGATTTTTCTTAATTGCATCTGCAGTGATGATAAAAATGCTGAAATTAGAACATGTTCCACACTGCAGCACACTGTTAGTAAAAAGCTTGCATTCCAGCTGATTTAGTTATTTTTGTCAGACTTGGGAAACAGTTAAAACTCAAACCGACACTACTGAGAACAAACTTGGGCTCAAAATAGGGACACATAGATAAATTGGGCCCAATTTCCTTGATTTTGGGAGATTGGTGATCGTCTGATACTTGCATTAGAAAAACACTGCTGGTTCAGAATAACAGAGGGAAGAAGGATTGCAACAGTCTTACCTGTTTTCTTGACAGGAGGTGGAGGCTTGAAGCCGAAATGCTCCACTTTTTTAGTGTAAGTGTTGGTGACTTTACACATCAGAGACTCGTACGGCTTCTGCTGATGCCCAGATGTTGAAAGCGTCATGGTGGCTGAGCAGGAAGGTGGTGAAATTTCAATGTCTGACAATATTTCCTGTACACTGTCATACAGCCACTCCACCACATATCTGCAGTCTTCATACTGCAGCACAGAACAGTTCAGGACGACCTTGTCGTCGACCTTCAGCTCCACCACTGGCAAAGGTTGAAATGTGAGGAAATAAATTGAGACATTAGCATCAAATGTTGTTCTAATAGGTTATTTTAAACTCGATAAGGTAAATTTAACACGTACTGTCAATGACAGACAGAAAAACATCTGCGTCATCTTGTTCTCCTGAAACGTTCTTCCTGCAGGTGTAAAAGCCGACGTCGTCCACAGTGACTGTGTTTATGACCAGAGAACGGTCTGCTGACACACTCAGCCTGTCAGATCTTCTGCTCACGGTTCTGCTCAGCTCTCTCACCAGGATCTCAGTTTCAGGTGACCTGAAGCCACTGAAGAGCCACTCAGTGGATCCGGCGTCACGCTGATCATCTGATCTGTTCCCACAGTGCAAAGTTATTTCATCTCCAGCACTGACTGTGAAGTAGGACGGCTCTCTCCTGGTCGCTGCTGTGGAAAACATGACAAATAATGCGTGAAATAAAAAGTGCACTTAGTTAAAGTCAGAATCTTTGTGATATTATGATCTTTACCTGTGAACTGAAGCACCAGCATCAGGAATAAAGACATTTGTATCCATCTATCTGCAGCCATTCTGCTTCTCTGTTCTTCTCATGGTCACAACTGCAAATGATTCAGTCGACAATGCTTTCAAAATATTGCAATAATGTGGAAATAACTTAAGTCTAGTATCACTTCCTCACTGACTTCACTCTGTTTTTCCCCTCGGAAAGTCTGAGACCCTTTGTTGATGGCAACAGGGTAAAACATGCATGTCTGGGTGAATCATAGCAAATATGAAGTAGAGAAAAGTGTAAACTAAGTGATTTTTATAGTCTGATAGACTGCTAGTAAAAAGCACACATCAGATTATTCACTGATATTTTAGTTCCTTATTTCCCCCATATGCAGCTTTATCTGCAGAACAAGAAAACATCAGGGGAAGAGCCGTGATTTGCTCATGACGTCTAGCATCAAAACACTTCTGTGTGTCTTTAAGTTTCCAATTAAACAGGGTAAATTTTGCTTCTACACAGTCTTGCAAATGGTATTCAGACATCTGCTTTCAAACACACAAGAATCAAAAAGGCTTTCCATAAGGTTTTTTTAACCATTCTTCCAAAGCTGTATTTCCAGAGCTGTGAGGTCAGACACTGATGTTGGATGAGAAGACCAAGCATACAGTTTTTACTCAAATTCAAGGTGTTCTAAAGGGTTAAACTGTTCGGCCGAGTCGTGTTCATGTCTTCATACACCTTGCAACAAAAACCTGGTTCCTATTACCAGATTAGGTTGGGAGTGAATGGGTGATGCAGATGTTTAGTGGATCATTTTTTTATACATTTTACTGTTCAAACTGATAGAGTGATGGACATTGTATTGTTTTTTTGTACATCTGTCCCTGAACTTTCACCTTTTATAATTTGGTTAAGGTCCAATTTACAGTCTTACTCTCTCTCTCTCTCTGGCAGTAGGTAACATAAATTTACTATGTGAAATATGAATGGGTGAATGACTGAATGAGTGTTGAAGGGCTTTGGAGTCCTCTGACTTGAGAAAGCTTGTAATGTAGGCCATTTACCTTTGTGTGTGCCACTCTGTCGGCCCTGTTTCTGAGTTTCATTTGCATCCATCCATCCATTTTCTGTACATTCTTGTCCTTTAGTGGGTCGGGAGGTGCTGGTGCCTCCCCAGCTAACGTTCTGGGTGAGGCGGGGTCACCTGGACAGGTCGCCAGTCTGTCACAGGGCAACACAGAGACACACACGACAAACAACCATGCACTCACACACCTAGGGAGAATTTAGAGAGGCCAATTAACCTGACAGTCATGTTTTTGGACTGTGGGAGGAAGCCGGAGAGAACCCACCATGCTGAGGGAGAACATGCAAACTCCATGCAGAAACATCACAAATGTACAAAAACTGTCAATATTCTACTAATGTTGAAAAATATCAGGATTCAGTTGTATTGTCCCCATTAAATAAGAAACTCAATGAACTGGAGCTGGAGGACGGCAGCCTGGAGGACTGGAGGTTCAGTTCAAGCCTCGGCAGAAACAACCAGAGTTACAGCTGATATGCGAAGCTTTATTGGAAAAATAAAAGTCATGCCTGTGAGTTCAAGACGTTGCAGTGAACTTGAAACACACAGGTAGCAATGTGAACGATGTACATATAGAATTATTAACCTGACAGTTATCAGAAAAGCATCAATTAACAACAATATGTGACCTTTAATCATTTTCATGTTAGTTAACTGTGGCATAGAGGCAGTTTGGATCAGTGCATATTGCAGAGGAAGAAGGGCCATGTGCGACTGTGCTGTAGATCACAGGAGCATTTTCATCACCACCACCAACCTAAAAGAAGCATAAAAACATTGAATAACCTCCCTGAGGTTTGACAGTAAAGATCCTGCTGCCACCTGAACCACCAGGCGGGTTAAACCACTGACCGGTGCTTCGGTTCTGGTCTTGTTGGAGTGGCTGATTGAGGTGTAGCAGACGGCTTCCTCAGGATCATCCTGCACAGAGAACATCATGATGCTGAACCTATTTCTCTGTCATCATCAAAGCAAGAAATCCAAACTCTTTTTGTAACTGACGCAATTCTTTCATGTTTTGTCTCCATCTGCTGTCAGGATTTAAAGTTCCTACTTTGATCATTTGGCCTCAGATATTTTACAACGTTTTGTAAATACAGTGGTCCCTCGTTTATTGTGGGGGTTCGGTTCCGAAAAAGTCCCGCAATAAACGAAATCAGCGAAGTAGTGACCTTTTAATTTTTCCCTATTCAATTACCGTATTTTTCGGACTATTAGCCGCTACTCCCGGTGCGGCTTTAATGTGGATTTTTCTTCAACCACCAGGGGGGGCTCTTTTGACTTCCTCATTGGAAATCAAAATTGGGAATCAAAGAAGAAAGCGCTAACTTTCATTTAGCAGAAATGTTTTCAAACTCATATCCCCTCATCATGTTAACAATATGAAGTTCATAGGATGCTGCTTTTAAGTTGAAGGCTATCGCTGTACATAAGCTCTGCGTGAACAAATCCATGGAAAACCGAGAGCGGCGGAGATACCGCTGGAAAAACGTTTCCAGTTTTAAAAAAACTTTGTAGGTGCGGATTATAGTGAGGTGCGCTCTATAGTCCGGGAAATACGGTACCGATATGGGAGGTCTGTGAACCCAGAGTAATGTGGTACTGACAGACCAATAATCTCAACCTGAACAAGTAGAAACTATGGCTAAATGGTCAAAAACACTTTGGGAAAACAATTAGAGTCACTCGGTTCTAGACTCCAGTCCCTCACCTCAGACGTCAGCGTGGTCTGGTGACGTAGCTGCAAAGGGTCAATAAATGCAACCGATGGAGGAATTACATGATAAAGTGAGTGAAAGCTCAGAGGTAATCCTTTTACTTTCTTTCTACAACCTTTCTTTCTGCACTACCCTGAGCCATTTCAGGAAAAATAAACAAAATCTTGAATTATCACAATTACAGATGTGCATTAAAGTAAATGATTCTTTATACTTACAGTTTTGCCTTTCTTCGTTTGCTTAGTTCCTGAAAATATGAAACAAAGACGAGTCTCATGTTGAAAATATTTCCACTGATGACTTTTAGCACTTATTCACCGAGTTCCTGTTTTGGAGTGAACCAGCAAGGAGAACTGTAGGCAGCCATTTTGATGGTATCTATTAAACACTTACAGACAAGCTGCAAAGTTTCACATCCACCATTTTGGCTCTTCTGGTGAACATCCTGCTCATACATGCTGCAGTTTGACTCTCTGCGTTACAAACTGTTCTTTACTATATTGTTGAACTGAGCTCACTTCATGGCAGTCGCAGCTGTGTTGTCATCAATCAAGGGTATTTATTGATATTAAGCATAAAATCCATAAATTAAACATTAATAAACCAAATAATTCCACTCATAAAATATATTTACAGCAAGTAATGTCAGGAAACTGAATAAACTAACATTTTTAATGCTGAAATCTACATTTGTTCACTCCAGGTTCGTTGTTGTGTTACTGGTGAGACTATAAAACAATCAAAGTTTATAGTTTTATTTCTCACCTCTTGTTTTCTTCATGTTGATGATCCCCACAGCAGCTATGATGATCGCTGCTGCACCAAATAAAATAATGATGTAACATAACCAGTGGAGCGGCTGACCTGTGGAGGATGAAAGCAGATGATTAATCAAGATAGGTTAGATAAACAGGAGTGCTCACTCTGACTAAAATCCATTGCCACCTTTAATGATGCTGGGATGTGACTCTGTTGCAGTCGATGTGATGGTTGAAGTTATCTCGGGGGATTGATAGGAGTTGTGCATTGCTGTTGCTGTGGCTGTTGTTAAAGCTGTTGAGTGAGAATCTGACAGAGAAAAACAACAAACAGTGAGGAGAGACTCCATATCATCGCCCTCATAGTTAATACGAATGTGCTGCTTCTTTACTGCTTTGGTTATTTTCTATCATGAAGAAAAACCCACAAAACACAATTAGACTTCTGGTCGTTAATCTTCCCATCCATGGGCCGTAGTGCCGTTGTTGTGTTTATGCTTTCTGGTTAGCAAGTTAGCATATTAGAAAGTTTTATTTGTTTGTGTGTAAAAGTCATTGACGGTAACATTTATGTATATGACTCATTTTTTACATTGTTTATGTGCAGATCTAAACTGCTGACTTGCTGTTTTATAAGTTTTCTTCACAGCCAAAAATAAACAGAAACACTGAATCTGCTTGATTTACTTCCTCATCAACCTTTAGTTCCTTATAACAGTTTGTTACAAATTAATCTATCAACCTTTGTCAAATCAACTGTTTTCTTTCACCAAGTCTGTTTGTGAGAAAAAGACTCATTTTAAGATCTCTTAAAATGAAATGTATATAAATTAAATGCAACATGAACTTTTATGTCCTGAGTAAACATACAATTGTGTCACTTCTTTTGCAGTCAGGAAGCTGCAGACTAGACGAGTCTTAAGTTGGACACAAATACTGAAAGAAGCAACATTAAGCTTTATTTAATGTTGATTAAATTCAATCTTACCTGCAAACTGAAGGTTCAGAATTAAAGACAACCATATCCATCCTGCTTCAGCCATTTTGCTCATCTGCGTCTGCTCTGTTCATGGTCGCAAACGACTTGAGTTCAAAATGGCTTCTTATCGAGAATAAATACCCAAGAGCTCCAGCAAGGGTGACTTCCGCACGTCTTCTCACGTTTTCTCACGTTTTCTCATTTGTCTTGTTTGTTTTTTTACTATCTGCATGTTTTTAGAAACCTATCAAAAAGACTTTCAACATCAGCATTTTTTTATTTACCTCCTTAGTGCATTTCAAAAGCATTTTTTTAATTTGCAAGAATAAAACAGTTGCTAAACAAGATGGGACTATTTCTGTTGAAAGGTGTTAGTTTCTGGTACCAGCTGTTGCACATGAACACACAAGCAGCATAAAACGTCTCACTCTTCTCCTTTTTTAAATTTAGACCACACAATGTTCATAGCAAGAGCAGACAATCAGAATCTATTTAAACTTCTGAAAGCAAACATTGAAAAAACAGCAGCTAGTGCGAAGTTTCTCAAGCTGGATGCTCAGGGCCTGCTGACCTACATGCTCCCTGCTGCAGCTCATCTCATTACATCAATGAGTAAAAGGTTAAAGGGGAAGAATGGTGTCACATAGGGTCATTTTAAAGCACAATAAAGTTACTATATTACCCTCAGTCATTCTAAAAACAATATATATCAAATATGACTGCGAAGAAATTTGACTTTGTATTTTACTTTGAAATTGAGCCTCTGTCTCTTTAAAACCTCCTGCTCTTTCTGAAAATCCACCTTCAGGAAGTCATTGGAAAATGGCTCCTCTGTTAACCCTTTAACAACCTTTTTGGACATGCCTTCACCTGGAAGTAGCTTATATTGAGCTCACCAAGTGTTTGCTAACTGCTGCTGCCGCTAGTCTGAAGGAGCTGAGTAGGAACGTCACGGGGGAGATTTGAGAGGGAGAAGCTCAGACACTTTGACACTGCTGTTCTAGGGAGGAGCTTTAACCTGACTCTCTGACTTTTTTTTAAAGGTTTTATTGGCTCTAATTTAACAGTTAATGGACAGGAAGGAAATGAGGGAGGGGGAAGACATGCAGCAAAGGTCACCAGGCCGGGAATCGGACCTGGGACGGCCGCGTTGAGGACTAAGGCCTCCATATGTGGGTGTGCTTAAACCCCTGCGCCACCAAAGCACCTCAACTCTCTGACTCTTAACACTGAACCCATTTGACCTTTTCATTTTCATTTCTCGTTTTCTGGACGTTCAGGTTTGCTTATTTTCAGTGAGTAAATTAACTTCACATCAGTTTTTAAAGGTAATGACACCAAAGGCAAGTTGGAGTCAGGTTGAAGCTAACCTGTGGAAAGCAGGTTAGCTTCTGTTCATAATGTAAAGTTTGTAAAGGAAGAGAAATGTTTCTTCTGCTATTTACAGTCTGTTTATTTTACACATAGACGATGCACAACATTTCATTAACCTTTTAAAACATGAAAGGTACCAGACTAGCAAGAAATTCTCATTTCCGCCTGCAGTCTTTGGACTGTAGCACACCATTTCAGCCAAAATTAAATAGATTAATAATAAGTAAGTAATTGGCTTCTTTCTATCTTTATTTCTGCCTCTCATTTTTCCCTTTTCTTTTTTTGCTTCAGCTTCATTATGATAATGATGGATGGTGTCTTCAGGCTACAACTTCTCCCAGTTGGTTGCTTAGCATCACACTATACTTTGCTTCAGGAAAGATGGCGACCTACCACCAGTTTATCAGACAGGTGGAGCTAGGCAACTTTAGACATTACAACTAAAACAATGGAATAAAAAACATGTAATTCTACTGAATACATAATAAAAAAACACATATATTACAATAAATTTACTAAATGTATTAAATGTTTGAAGGATTGTGATCCAAGCACTGCAGAGAGGCAGGATGGGAGCAGAAAAAAAGCTGAAATGATCCAGAACAAAACAACAGGTTCCAAATCCAGAAAATGTTACTTTTTCTGGGCAATAACTTCTGTAATGGACAGCAGCTGATCAGATCGCAGCAGAAGGAGCCTGCAGAGTGCTGTAGATCACAGTGTCAGGGACCTGAAATAACAATGACAATAAAAACATTAAAAAATATTACTGTAGCATGTCAACCACAAATAGATGTGTTAATATTTTAACGTTGCTTTTCTGTGCATGGTGGAAGCAGACGGTAAATGATTAGCGGTAAATGCCAGTTAATCAGCTCATGGATGATGAATACAAATTGCACATGAAGCCAATCCATGAAACTTTTGCAACATTAAAAGTTAAGATCCAGTTACAGCAAAGGTTTTATCCTGGAAGACCCTAACATTTCCACATTACATCACCGTTCACCAAGTGAACAAATAAATGTTGCATTTTGATCGTGGCACTCACGTTGCTTTTCTTCCTGGTTTCCATGCCGAGTTTCATGGATGCATAAGAAGTATAAGTATCAACCTGCTGAAGGAAAACAAAGAGTAACAATGATGTGATTTCTGCAAATTGTATGTAAAAAAATGTTTTTTTTTTGTTTTTGTTGTCATTGAAGGTTCTTCCTGTTGTTAAAAAGAGTTATGAGTCAGTTTGTTTCTGGATCAGACCTAACCAACAAAACCAAGTGGTGTCATTCTGCCCTGTGTGGGTTTTTGATAAAACTGAGTCATGACGGCAGAGACTGAGCTCACTTCCTCTGCCGAGCTTCATATCTAGGTGGCAAAAATGCCCAGAGACCAGCAGTGGCTGAATGAAAATGTCTAAATATGTCATGTTTCTGTGGTTAAACTCACAGGATGGTCTTCCTTCTGCTTTTTATTTCCTGAAAGAGAAAAGAGTTCGATTCGGTTCAAAGCCAACCATGCATCACAGCTTACTATCTACTATTACTTTATTTTTATGCACATCAGAAAAACAACAGTTAAAATGTTAAGCAGTGGTTTGCATGGTTACATGTTGTTTTTAAATAAACCAGTGATTGTTCTGACCTTTAGTTTTTATCCATACCATGGTTACAATCACAGTTATTAAGACTCCTGCTGACAACATGGACACAATGACAGCCCACCAAATCCAACCTGGATACATAATAATACATTGTTTATTATTATATACGTTATGTAAAATAATATCACTGGAAGAAAAGCACCAAAACAGCATCTGCTTGAAACTAAAGGAAGAGGCTGGTGTGTTAAAGTGAAATTCTGTGGAAACAACAATAATATCAGTCAGCAGAAGTTTGAAATATTTCAGGTTTGAGAAAATGCTGAATTATGTTTCAGGTTCTCACCTGTTTTCTTTCCTGATGACTGAAGGCTGAAGGTGAACAGCTGGTATTTTTTGGCATCATATGCATCCTGTACTTTGCACTTTAGTGACTGATAAAACTTTGAGTTTTGATGCAGATGGGATGTTGGGATTGTGACCGCTGCAGAGCAGGAGGACGTCACATTCACATCTGGTGATATTTTCTCTTTGCCCTCATACAGCCAAACCACTGGGTGTCTGCAGTAGGTGTGTTGAGACACAGAGCAGGTAAAGGTGACTTTCTCTGTGTTTCTTTGTTCAGTCACTGGTGAAGATATTTAGAAAAGACAACAGTCAATTCAGCTTCCTTGTTGTATTACTAAGAGGAAGAGTGACTAAATATCAATGTGATATAAATACTCACTGGTAACAACAGACAGATCAACCTTCATGATGAGATTTGAGCCTCCAGTCGGAATCTGTCTGCAGTAGTAATGACCGAAATCCTCCAGTCTGACGTTCTTTATGACCAGAGAACAGTCTGCTGTAACACTCAGTCTGCCTGACTTAGCATTAGCTTCTTCTGTGAAATCCCCTCGTTCAAACAATGACACGTTTCTGTTTGCTGGTTGACTGACCGTCCATGTGATTCTGTCACAGTTGAGTTTCTCCTGTCCCACTTTTCTACAGGGTAAAGTGACTCCATCACCAGATTTAACAGTGAAGTAAGATCGCTGTTGCCCAGCTGCTGCTGCAGGAAACAAGTGGAACAAATAACTGGTGACATGTAGATTGAGTTTAGAAACAACACAAGCATTTAGGTCACAAATAAAACCTAATAAGTAATAAATATTTTCAAGTAACATGTTTTACTGCACGTCTCAGTAAATGGATATTTGCTGGTTGTTTCCTTACCTGTGAGCTGAAGCATCAGAATTGTAAATGAAGCCTTAGAGATCCACTTAAAGGAAAGCATCATGCTTCTGTCTCTTTACATCCACGACTGACAGAGTCTGTGAAGCAGCTTCCTCTTAAGCATGAAACCATTGCGTGTGTGTGTGTGTAGGTGTGACTTCCTCAACAGAGGAGTGTTGTTTCTCACATATTTAACTCCATTACACATGACAGCATGTGTAATGCTCCTGCCGCCCCCCCACCCCCCCCCTGCTAGTGGCAGAGGCAGGAGAACAATCATCATCAATATATTAACCAAATCTATTTTTCACAATTCTGCCATTTCATGAATTGCATGAATTCATGCAATTCATGAATTCCTGATATAACTGGCCTATATAACTAGGCCAGTGATGTTTAATTAAACTGCAAAGTAAAATGGAAATAAATGAGAAAACCACATGCTGAACGCCTCTGTCTGTGTCTGTCACATCTGAAGGAATCTCACTTCTACTTTATTATTATCTTTGATGCTAACGTTGCATCATATCCTGATTTGTAAGTTGCTCTGGACAAAAGTGTCTGCAAAAAAAGAGCATAACCAAACCAGAAAGAGCTGATAATGAGAATAAAATTTCCAATAATTTACGTTTCATTTAGATCAATTTGTAAAAAAAAAAGAGAAGAAAACGTATACTCTTAAGAATCTAGAAATGTATTCAAAATTTAAAAACAGTATTTTGCTCTCAAAGATGGCTGATTATTGACACACTTGAGTTATTATAGCTTTTAACAATTGTAGTTCTTCATAATGCTCTTATCTAAAAGTATATAAAAACTCATAATGTTCTAAATGCCTTTAAAGAAAACCATTTCTTCTTGTTTGACACAATAAGTATTTTACAGCCTCCTTGTGTTTCAAACTAAAAAGCTTTGCGATACATAAAGTCATATTTCATATGTGTAAGTGAATTTATTACTGCATATTGGTTCTTCAGAATATTGATCTGTGGAATTTGATGGAAGCAGGATTCTCTGGGATGTTTTCATAAACCACAGCCTCTCCATGCTGATCACAGTTTACCTGCAGGACAAAACAGATCAGTATTTATTTTCCTTACATAACTTCTCCAATGCATCATTTATATATTCAATATAAACTTACTGTGTTTCTGTTCATTGCTCTTCTATCTGAAAAGAGAAAACAAAAGACTTTAGCTTGATTTCAGGTCCAAACTGTTAAAAACTAGGTTAATAATTACTGTATTTTCCGCACTATAAGGCGCACCTTCAATGAATGGCCTATTTTAAAGCTTTTTTCACATTTAAGGTGCACCTCATTATAATACGCATAGAATAGACGCTACAGTAGAGGCTGGGGTTACGTTATGCATCCATTAGATGGAGCTGCGCTAAACGGAATGTCAACAAAACAGTCAGATAGGTCAAACTTTATTAATAGATTACAAACCAGCGTTCTGACAACTCCGTTCCCTCCCAAGATGAATAAACAGCCGTTTTATTCCTGTGTTCGTCTAAAAAGCTTGAGTTTAAACTCTGTGTCTCTTAATAGGAGCCACTCTGGGGTCTTTACACAAACACACAAATGGAAATGAAACGGCCCGCTTCGCGCAGTCATATTTCCCAGCATGCACCGCGCCCTTCTTCTTCTACGGGGGAAAATGAAGTTGACGGCTGCTTACCGTAGTTGTGAGACCTGCTGTGGCTCAATATTGGCCCATGTATAAGGCCACCCTATTATAAGGCGCGCCCTATAGTGCGGAAAATACGGTACTTTTGGGAGCTTTCTTACGTTGAATTTTCGCCCATATGGTAACTATGGCAACACACATTAGGAGTACTGTTACACCCACAGACACAATGATGTGTCTCAACCAGGACAAATCACCTGGACCTGATGGAAAAAACAACATTAGTTTGGTTTAATGTGAGGGAATCTGAAGCCAACAACCTGCAATGTTAATTTTCAGATGAAAGAAAAATAACTTCTGTCTTGTTGTTCTGTTGGACTTTGCATTGTTGTTGCCTTTATTGTTTCTCTTTTTTTTTCAAATGCAATAATTATAGGAGCTCAGATAACCAGTTTGGTTTTAATCACAGCCTGGCACAGATATGTGCGGATTCGCTTTGAAAGAGATTTTATATAACAGGAACAACTCTGCAATTGTGATGTGTTTTATTGATGCCTTGAAGGCTTTTGATGGGGTTAACCATGAAACGTTATTTTATAAGCTACACACAGAGGGGTTCCAGATCTGTGTTAGAATCTTGTCCTTTTGGTACGCGCACCAGTTAAAGCGCATCAGATGGGTAATGGTGTGCCACTCTGACATTCAGTCATTTATATTTTAAAGATGAAGAAAACCTAATACCTTGAATTGTCTCCCTGTTCCTTGTGGATATAGATTGATTTCTAGGTGTATTTGTTATTACTGATGACTTTGGAGTTTTTCTTTGGATAGAAATTTAAAGATTGGCAGAAAATCTTTTACCAACAAGTAACTGAGCTACGTCACCAAAAGCTACATTCAAAATATTAGGTGTGATTTTACAATTTCAAATCCTTAAAATGTAAATGTTTTGGAATTTGCTCTTACCTGATGACTGAAGGCTGAAGGTGAACAGCTGGTATTTTTTGGCATCATATGCACTCTGTACTTTGCACTTTAGTGACTGATAAAACTTTGAGTTTTGATGCAGATGGGATGTTGGGATTGTGACCGCTGCAGAGCCAGAGGACGACACATTCACATCTGGTGATATTTTCTCTTTGCCCTCATACAGCCAAACCACTGAGTGTCTGCAGTAGGTGTGTTGAGACACAGAGCAGGTAAAGGTGACTTTCTCTCTGTTTCTTTGTTCAGTCACTGGTGAAGATATTTAGAAAAGACAACAACAGTCAATTCAGCTTCCTTGTTGTATTACTAAGAGGAAGAGTGACTAAATGTCAATGTGATATAAATACTCACTGGTAACAACAGACAGATCAACCTTCATGATGAGATTTGAGCCTCCAGTCGGAATCTGTCTGCAGTAGTAATGACCGAAATCCTCCAGTCTGACGTTCTTTATGACCAGAGAACAGTCTGCTGTAACACTCAGTCTGCCTGACTTAGCATTAGCTTCTTCTGTGAAATCCCCTCGTTCAAACAATGACACGTTTCTGTTTGCTGGTTGACTGACCGTCCATGTGATTCTGTCACAGTTGAGTTTCTCCTGTCCCACTTTTCTACAGGGTAAAGTGACTCCATCACCAGATTTAACAGTGAAGTAAGATCGCTGTTGCCCAGCTGCTGCTGCAGGAAACAAGTCAGAAAAAGTGTAGCAAATAACTGTTTGCAGGTTGATTGAGTTGTAGATTCAACAATTAGATATTTGATATTTTCTTACCTGTGATCTGAAGCATCAGAAATAAAGACATTGATATCCATTGGAAGGAAAGCATAGTGCTTCTGTCTCTTTACGTACGCACAACTGACTGAGTCTGTAAAGCAACCTCTATTTAGACGTGAAAACATTACGCAGTCTGTGTGGGTATGAAGGTGTGACTTCCTGATACAGAAGTTCAAGAAGAAATGGAGGAATCTACTGAGAGACAAGCAACTCAGACAGACGAGGTTAAGCTAAAGATTAAACAGTAATTTATACACCAGCACAATATTACATCACTACAACAATTATTTATAAAACTCTGAAACATTGTTAAATAAATGCTTGTTAGATGTTTTCTTATCGATGAGCTGAAGCTTTAGAAGTGGAAATAAAGGCGTTACTTGAATGAAAGCTGATATTTCTGTCTTTCTCTGTAAAATGGTTCCAATTTTAACATGAATACATTTCACAGGCCATGTGGCTGTTAGAGGTTTTACTTCCTCATAGCAACTAAAACATCACACTCCCTCTCATTAACTTATATTTAAAGTTTACTTTAAAAATTATAACATTGTTTTTCCACATATTTTGATATGGTCGGGTTTCGGCAGGATGAGCAGCAGATCAACGACTTGGAAGCAAAACGATCAGATCAATGAACAACATCCTCTATCATCAGATGCATGTCTTAAAGGGACTTTGTGGAAGTTTTATATTTAACTATGGCTTATTTCTAAGTGCACATGCTCTCTTCATACAAAGTTAAAGAGGATGTGGACAGGGTGTATAAATATTTATAGATCTCACCGAATATGCTGTCACTACCAACAGAGCGACATACGTCACGATGCTGTCACTGCATCATATCCTGTTTTCAGATCATCCTACAGGTTCAAAGTGTTGAGTTGTTGATGCACCAGTTGACTAATCAGAGTTGGCTGAAATGTCCAAACATGCACATTTCAGAGGATAAGATTAAAATATTACCTTAAAAGGATCCTGTAGAAGAAGATCATCATTGGTCATCAGCGAATTAGCAAAACTCTGTTATCTTTTATATTTAGTCTCAATGATTAACTTGATGTTAAAAACAGTTTCATAAGTTCATAATTATAATAGATGGCATGCTCAGTTTGGGACACATCACCCCACTTGTTGCCCTTTACAGCTTCTCCTTCATCCCACTTATCGCCCTGTTTCTGTCCTCCTCATCCATCTTTACAAGTCCACTTATTATCCCACTCATTGCCTTTTGCAACACTTTTTTGTAGTTCTCATCTTGCTCCTCTTTACTGTTAACATATATTCTTTATGACCAAGACTTTTACCCCAGTTTTCAACCCTTCTTTCTCTTTCCCACTCGTTCCGATTAACAAGCCGTTTTCCCACATCCTGACTGATGACTCTGTTGACCTTCCTCTAATCTCCTCTTTTCATACTTGCCTTTTTCTGTTCCCTTCTTTGGGTTCACAGAGCTAATTTTGATTAAACTTCAACAATGTTAAGTGCGGTTATTCAACTTGACGGTCCCGGATTCAAATCCCGGACAAGCCCCCAATTTTTATGACCGACTCAGGCCCACAACACAAACGCCAGACAATGCTGCAACATGCATAAAAGGAACATTTATTAAGTTTAAAGCATAAGGTTAACAAAAACTACATGATTCCAACTTTTCTCACTCCATAGGTTCTACCTTTTAATATAGTGGATTCATGCTTTGTTTTGGAAACAGAACTTTCAAAAACTCATTTTAGTGCTGAAAGATGTTGAAGGTTATGATACAGGATTATGACAACAATAAAAAGCTTTCCAATGTTTTCGTACTTTGCTGTAGCATCATCTTCATCAGTGAGCCTCATGCTCAAAACAGAACAACACATCTGAATATGAGACTCATGTTCATCCAACAGAATTGTGTTATTATCTTTTCTCATTTATTGTGTTATTAAAAACTAACGTCTCCTAAGAGTAGAGACTGTTTTCACCTTCAGCCTTCCTCCGCAGCAGGATCACAACACAGATTGATGTCATCTTCAGAGCTGACAGACCCAAAAGGACAATGATGTATCTTAAAACATCTGGAAAATATTGAAAGTCTGATAAGCCAGCACATTTAAACATGAATCAGTAAGAAGATGTTTCATTCAGAACTGGTAGAATATTCACATTTTTAACTATTTAAAATGAACAAATACTTAGAGTCTGAGGTGATTTTAACAGATCTCACCTGTTTCTACACCTGGACACTGTGAGTTGCAGGTGAACAGCTGGTCTTTTCTATCATAACCATCTTTAACTTTGCACTTTAATTGCTCATAAAACTTTGGGTTGTGCTGAAGATGAGATGTTGGGAAAGTCACAGTGGCAGAACAGGATCTTGAAACATTCCTGTGTGGAGATATTTTCTCTTTGCCCTCATACACCCAAACCACCGAGTGTCTGCAGTAGACATACTTCGTCACAGAGCAGGCCAGGTTGAGCTCATCTTCACTCTTCTGTCCAGTGACTGGTGACAACAGAAATATTGTTTAAAAAGAGAAGAATAAAAATAGCTAAACTGTTTAAACAGAAACAGGATGTAGACACTCACTGGTGAGGACAGACAGATCAACCTTCCTGGTGACATTTCGTCCTGCTGCGTTCTTGCTGCAGAAGTATTGACCAAAATCTTTCACTGTGACGTCCTTTATGACCAGAGAGCAGTTTGCTGTAACACTCAGTCTCTCTAATGCAGCCGCAGCTTCTGGTGTAAAATGCCCGTTTTGGAACCATATTCTTCTGGTTCCTGGTTGACGGACCCTCCAAGTGGTTCTGTCACAGTTATTCTGTGCTTGGATCTGATTTACACAGGGCAGAGTGACCTCATCACCAGCTTTAACAGTGAAGAACGCACGGCGCTGCCCAGCAGCTGCTACAAAACCGCAGAGGAAGAGCAAACTGTCAGACGAAGTTCTGACTAAGAGTGAAGTTATTTTAGCTGCAAGCAGAAATTAACATAAAGCACGACTGTCTTGAGTAAAAGAACATATGAAATACTTATTCAAGTTGTTTTAGTGCAGAGTCAAGATGTTCTGGTGGATTTATTCCTACCTGTAAACTGCAGCATCAGTATCTGGAATAAAGTCAGCTTCGTCCATCTGAAAGTCATCATTGTGCTTCTGCCAGCTTGTCACATTCACAAATGACTCTAAGTTAGTCTCACCCAAACCCTTGGTGCTTCTGCTGATGTCATTTCCTCAAATAGCTTAATTTTGCGTTGGAATCCAGATTCCCAAGTACAGCAGAGTTGTTAAACGTCAGAGAGCCGTTTGAAGCTCCGCCTCATCTCCGGCCTTATCTCCGGCCTAATACATGATCACAGCTGCCAAGGCCATCATCTCTCAGTGTGTGGTAGAATGCATTGTTCATAATCTGGTTGTTTATAATCCATGTAAGCTGTTTAATTTATTCATATCTGTGCAAGAAATTTAGTCCAGCTCTGGATGAGAAACAGCCTGAGGTCTTGGTTGTTAAAGAGTTCAAATAAGTTAAAAAATAAAAAGAAGTTAAAATGGTTACAAGATTCTCGTTGCTTTTATCTGCAGTTACTGTTAACCTGCTGTTTTGTCTGAAGGGCCATTTAAATTAGATGCAGTTCCTAACCAAACCAGGTGATGGCGCTGCACCTCCTACTTACCAAGGATCATTTTGACCACAGAAAAGCTGAAAGGTATGGATTAAACTCAAACCAACTGGAAACAAAGTCTGGAAACAAAGTCTCCACAATTTAAACTTTACCTGCAGATTGTATTTGAGTGTAAAGTGCCTACCTGAGCTTTTGAATAGAGATCTGATTGCAAATTTTCTACTAATGTTTGGGAAGTGTAAATCCAGTCACCTAAATGCACTGTAAATTATTTAAGACACTGTCATCTACTCAGCAGCTGCTCTGACTAAATATAAAATGACTTCTTAAATATGACTTATTCTAGCTCCTTTTGTCTGGATGCTTCTCTTTTTCAGTGGTTTTTATGCTTTTAGATGTTTGAATTTTGCTGAAGTTGAGCCGACTAACATTCAGTTTGGTGTCACATTAAGGAGGTCACGTTTAGTTGTTTTTTTTACTTTATATTTAGCATCTGAGGTGGGATGCATTTAGGTGTCAATTTCTCAACGGCTGCAGCTGGAAAAGCTGGTTTTCTAAATTACTCTAGTTTATATTAATTCTGAATTATATTTTTGAGTTCTTAGTCATCTCACTCCAGTCATTGTGATGAAAATACATTCTTAATGTCAGGTTTAAATGAGTACTTTATCTCACTTTTCCATATTCAAGCTTATTCTTGGCCTAAATCAAACTGTAAGCTTTAAATGTGACTAAAGCTATAACAATAACGTGGAGATGCCTGGAATGAGAAGTTTAACCAATGTAGGCAGGATGATTAACCTGTCATTTAACTGTAGGTTCAGGTTTGCCACTTGCTGAAAATGGAGGACGCAAAGTGCAGAACATGACGTCACCGAGTAAGATTCCTCGGATCAAACTGATTAAATGACTTCATGGTATTAACAACATTTTCCACTTTCTCTGAAAATGATCGTCCAGGTGAGAACACAGCGCTACTCCATTCTCTGGCTTCCATGTTGGCTCTCAGTGATGAAGGTGAGACTTGTACAACGTCTAGGGGGGAAAGTCTATAACATTTTATACAAGCGTTTCTTTTTCGGCCCTTTTAAAAACAAGCGCAACTAGCAACCCGTGAAGTGGATTGGCACGTGTCAAGCGCCGCCGCCTCCAACGCGTCAAGCGCCTCCAACGCGTCAAGCGCCTCCAACGCGTCAAGCGCCTCCAACGCGTCAAGCCTCTTTTCTTGGTTAAACCTTAAAAAATGACCTGCACCTTTTGAAGTCTTATGAGTTTTTTTTTTTTTTTATGAAGTTGCCAAAGGCACTCAGTTCAAACTGATTCTTACACACTTTCAGTTCGATGGTCTGTAAAATAAAACTGACAAACTTGAATCAACTACTTCTGAAATTTGACCACATTCATTTTTTTATTTTTCTTAGTCAAAGATTAATATAACATATTTTGGTAAAGTTCATATAAAATTATAAATCCAAATTTGGGGCAAATATTTGTGGGGTGGAAACTGGGGAAGCCCAGGCTGACGGCTTCCTCCCAGCAGAAGTCTTGTTTCTGTCAGTAAAACAGGTTAAAGTTAGACTCTGAAGTCTGTAGGGAAACGATGAGTAGAATACTTTAATATAACAGCCAGCACTATTAATTTTCGTTCTGACTGCAGACTGTCTAGAGAAACGCTGCATCCCTTTTTGCAGATATGAACCAGAAGCTGCTCGGGTGTCGCGCCGCCTCCACAGCCATGACATCCCGTTGTTCCTGTGCCAAAACTTACAAACACAATCTGGGGGTGTTTATTTTAAGACGAGTCCTTCTGAAGGTCATAGAAGACCCAGCGGGCAGAAAATGGATGTGTGTTTATCTCACTAGAAATACGGGAGGGATTTGGCTCACTGGAAGATTTAGTGAGACAGTTTTCATTCTTTGGTCATGATGCTTTCAGAGTTTAGGGCTGTGAAAAACTTCCCTGACAGCATCTGTAGGAAAACAGGATGTAACTTCTGAAAAATTCACATGTGATCATTTATTGCTCGTCCAATTAAGAAAGAGTTGACTGTTTTTTTGTTTGTTGCTACAATTTTACTGTAAATGTCGGATAAATTCACTGAATTTCTCCCTCAGTTCAATCTGTCAAAATCAGTATCACAGAGTTTTGGAAGATAAAACAATTAAGATTTCACAAACATTTTATGTTTTCACAAACAGAAAATTAAACAAAACTAACTAGATAAGCTTTCATTCCTTTAATTGTATTCAAAGGGAGCTTTTGGTTTGGGGTAAATTTAAACCGTTATTACCTCAGCAAGGCTTCATCTGTTCCTGCTAAAGAAAAGATTCCCCCAGCATGATCCTGCCACCCCCGTGCATCTCTGGGTAAATGGTGATGAACAGTTAGTTTTTTTTTGCTGCTACTCCTTCAATTTCTGTGATTTTTTTTTTTTTAATTTGTGACATTCTAATGTAAACAGGTAACTTCTATTCTCTGGCCTGTTTATAACACAGTTGAATTTCACAGAGTATTTGTTCTCAGTTTAGTGTAAAAACCAGTCCTGGTGTCTCAGAGCCAGGAATGTGGAGCGTAATAAATCAGGGAGCTGCAGAGCATCTCTTAACATTCCCTGTGAAGAGTGGTTCTGTCAGGTAACCTAACAACCACAGAGGAAACAAACAGCCGAAGGCGAGGATGATTAATGCACGACAAATACGGCTGGAATTCAACATGAATCATAGGAGAAACACCTGCAGTATCATATCTGGACTTAATGACATTCATCTTCTCTAGAAAATATTTATTAGAAGATTTATGGTGTGCAGTTAAAATTTTATTCTGGGAAGCTTAAGAAATGGTTAAAACTATCATAAACAATAAAATAAGGTATTTCTCACCAAATAGAGAAAAATACTTAATATTTAAATTTGTCAATAAATTAAATGTAAGTAAATAAAACAGTCATTTAATTGCATGCAACTTGCATAGATCAAAAACATTTTATTGTTTTGAAGTAAAGGCAAATCAAAATGAATGTCTAATTTTGAAAATCAATCTGAAATTAAAATTGCATCTAAAATTTAAAACTTATTTGAACGATACATTTTTTTTTTCCCTTTTTTTCCTTTTTTATGTCTGAAATCGTTGGTTGCATTTTTGCAAGTTTTTGTTGCAACGTTCAATATTTCTTTTAATTTTGCAATTAAAATTTGGATTGCACGTTTGAAATTTGTCTTTGCAAAATAATAATTAATTATTGATTTACATGCAGAACTTTAAAACTTTAATTCCAGATTTGTATATGGGAATTAAACTGGCCAAAATCCTCAACAGACAGAAATTCACTAAATTCATAGATTTTGTTGGTAGGATCTAAAAACAGGGTGAATGTCGCTTTGATCTCATCTGTGGGTGAGAGCGCGGTGACGTCACAATGTGGGCGGGGCTCTGATGGCGCAGCAGCGCCAGTAGAGGCTGGATGTGGTCCCTCATCGTCATTAAAGCAGCAGTGACATCCAGAGGTGTGTCTGGTGCGCCTGGTCCACCGGAGCTGCAGACAGAAAGACTCTCCGCCCCGGAGGACAGACTGAAAACAGGCTCCATCCATCCGGCCCGCTGCGCTCCCATCATGGCGTCAAAGTGTCCAAAATGCGACAAGACGGTGTATTTCGGTGAGTGAATGTTTGCGGTGCAGCCGCTGCAGAGGCCGCCGGTACCGTGGTTCCGACCGGGGGCGTTGACTGGTGGGTGGAGGGCTGGGCTCTGATCACATTATCAATGCAAATAGTGATAAGAGGCTCATTCTGATCAATAGGAAGTGATTCCAGTGATTTGTGGTCATTTGAACCCAATCAGACATTGTGGGATTTTTTTTTTTTTTGCATCTTTTTACTCTCATTGTGCCTCAAAAGAAATGAGGCACAACTAAAACACATTTATTGGGTTATAAACAGGCAGGATTATAGACTGAGTCACATCAATTTACATTTAGAAATGATTTCAGGTTGAACTCTGATGTTTTTAATCTGAAGGTAATGATCATTTGGGGGAAAAGTTTAACTGTGATTTAAAATTGAATCTTTTAAACCAATTTCTAGCCCTTTTCTAAACTTTAAAACGTAACAGTTTCAGTTAATCAACATTTCATATTTAGGTAAATATGTTTTTTTTGTTATTTTAATGTAATGAATTTATGCTTGTAGAGAAATTTTACACTGATTTAGAGCTTGAATATAAAGAGCCTGATTGCAGTCTTTTATTTTTTACTTTGTCTTTGCTCTGTGTGTTGCATGTCTTTGTTGCTCGGCCAGTCAGACCTGTCACTTCACAGCCCCACTCAGACTTTCATCACTCCTCCCACAGAAAACCCATTTCAACCATATTTATGTCCATAAGTCATGTTGTCTGCTGCACTGCTGTCTGAAAATCCTACTATATATTAATCTTTTTACATCTGCTTTATAAACTCTCATTTATTTTTTTGTCTCTTCAGCCTGATTGTAGCATTAAATGCCAGTAAAGTCGGATTGTTTTTGTGAAGTTTACAGAAACATCCCAGTTTTAAGAGCCACTCAGTGATTGTGTAACAGGAACGTCAGATTCACCGCACAGAGATCTGATGCATCCGATGTGAAGTGAAAGTGACAGTTCCTCTCTAAAACGGATCCCAAACGTCTGTGCTGCAGAGCCACAGACTCTGACAGAGGATTTGTTCTGCCTCGGCTCCAGATCCAGCAGCTATGGCTCCACTATCTGAAGATAAGATTACAGTGAGCCATTAACTGGCCTGTGTGCTTAAAGACACCAGAAGCTCATAAATCCCGGATGTCTCCCATTAACTTCCAACAGAATCAGCTTATTAAAGCTGCTGCAGGTCTCTGGTTCCAGTTCTGGGCATCAGTTTGTGTTTTAGTTTACAATAAATTACAATTTGATTCGAGACTTTGAGCCACACCCGACTGGCACGGTTAATTATTGAGTAATAGCGCGTTGCTTTTATGGATCGATCGCCCTTTTGTTCTCGCTCCATGAATTCCCTCCAGGATCTCAGCCAAACTCCTCCCTGCAGCCTGAATCGAAGCTCTCTGCTGCCAGCGTTTTTAAATAATTAAACATTTGCAGTTAATACTGATGTTGCTAAATGCTCTGGATCTCATGAGGAAGATGATCTGCCTCATGCAGGCGCGTCGCAGGGAGTTATGTTACCCAGCATCATTAAAGGTTAACATAAAGTGTCCAACCTTATTTTTTACACTAGGTATTTATTAATAGATCTCATATAATTTATTTTAAGACTCTCAATACTTCCAAAATAACAATAAAAATGTATTTTCACAGTTAAAAAGATGAACTGAATTTGTGAAACGTGTGGGACTCTCATCATGCTCCACCGTTCGCAGGGCTCTGTGTGACAGTCGTCTCTGTCACACAGAGCCCTGACAGGCGGCCGGCCTCTGAAGCTAAACAGGAAGTGTCATGTTGTATCAGGCTCTGTGTATCTGTTGGGATATTTCAGGAGAAGAAACAGATAAATGAGTGTTGGGGAACTTCTCAGTCACTCCCTCCGTCCGTCCATCCGTCATGCCTTCCTGATAAACTCTCCCTGACAGGAAGCATTGAGCCTGAACAAAGGTTTTTATTTAGAGGAATTTGCTCTGTTTATCTAGACAGAGGTCAGAGGTGAAGTTATGTAAGCCTGGAAAACAACAACAGATTTTTGGCTATGATGATCCATTCCTTCTTTGTGGCCAAGAAAACTTCAGCTGTTAGAAGCTTTAATTTAGAACCAACAGGGTCAACATTTTATGCAGTTCTTTGGAAAAACTTTCCCCAATTTTGTGGTTTTCTTATTACCATTTAAAGTGATTAATATTTCTTTACCGATTACTACAACAGGAACAGATTTACTGTAATATTTTGTTTTTCAAGCTTCTTTACTCTGATCTATCAAATCTGAATGAATGAAGTCAAGTTTTTTTTATCAGTGAATCGATTCAATCTGATAAGTTTCCTTAGATGGAAAACTTTTCAAATCTATTTCAATAATAAAGTGATCTTTATTTAGTTTGATAATATCCATTAATATGCACAATGGAAACCATGTTAGCACTACCACAGAAGCTAAAATTTAAAGTGCAGCCAATCAGCATGAAGGAAAATGAATGATGCTCCCTGATTGGCTGCTTTGCAAACACCAGCCAATGACATGTCAGATAGCAAAGTTCACTGGCCTTTCAGCTTCCTGAGCTTCAGTTTCTATCAAATATTTTACATTTGCTCCACAAAAATCTGCAAATAGTTTGAACCTTTTTTGGCCAAAAACAGTATGGGGTTATATTTGTGCCACCAATCTGAACACACAGCGAGACGGATATGAATACATATATCCATATGAACAAATAATAGTTTGTGGTGTGTGCATTTAAATGCCACACACACTCGCTCAGTGCATTATCTGGGAGGCACTCCACTCTGAATGCTTGGTGCTTTGGCTCGGCTATGAATCATGTTTTTACAAAAGAGGAAGATTAGATTGAATGACAAGAACAAATCAGAACCAGCAAATCAGCAAAGTGGCAGAAATTAATCCAAAAATGGCAACGTAATAAGATAAACTCTTGAATTTTGTAGCCTAGTAATAGTTAAGCATGAAAATACTGTTGCATTTATGTTAAGGTAGCTCATAACTTATTCCAAAAATATCCTTCAGGAATCAACTTTAAAAGATGACAATGAAGTTTGGCTGCTTGGACGTGAATCGTGTAGAAATGACTGAAGGTCAGACATGTTTGCAGTCAGGATGCAGTGAAGTGACGTCCTTATCTAACTTGTACCTGAATGATGATGTTTAAAGGTAACTAAAATGCCCACCTCTTGTAGATAGATGGGACTTCATGTGGTCTGTTATGGTTGCCTGGCAACTGGTCCAGGTCAAGAATCAGGCCGGTTGCAAACCCGTGTTTGTCTGGGTTTCGGTGTAGACTCTGTGACGGATCTTCTGCAGGGAGACATTTTGTCAGCCAACATGTGTTAATTATGAAGAAGCTTCTTTGCAGAAACTCGAACGCCGGATGAAGTTTAGATGTTAATTAGGATGAAGGCTCCCTGAGGGAGGCAGGAGCAGGATCATATTTGGCTTCAGTAACGCTGGATGTAGAAACAGAAATGGACTAAAAATGTTATGAAAATGGAAAATCTGTGACTCATGACGTTGACCTTTAGCTGTCAGTGGAAAGAATGCGCTTTAGACCGATATAGACTCTTACAGTAAGTGGCCTTTAAGTGTTTTCTATCACTTAGACAGTCGACACGGTGACCAGCTGCACTGCTCTTATTCACAGCAGACTGATGTTTAATGTTCAGGTTTTTTTCTACTAGATTTTTCTGTCTCATTAAAACAAAACAGGTAATGTTCCCTAGAGCTACATACAGACAGAAAGTCTTAATATTAAAGGTTCTGCTGAAGGAATTGGGTTTTTAGAGGAGGAGACAGTCATAAGAAGCACAAAGAGACGGGTAGGTGGAGGAGGAAAGGTCAGAAATAATAATTTATGGCTTTTCTCATTTCTCTGAGTGCTCTACATTATCTTGTCTTCCTTTTACTTCCCTCCAGTGATGAAATTCAAGGGTCCAGACATGTCTGTGCTGTATTTCACCTCTTTCTTTCAGGTATTTTTCTGGCTGCCATGTTTAAATGATTGGAATATTCTCTGTGACGGCTGAAGAGAAACGAGTCTCTGCATAACAGACGGAGAGGAAATGATTTAGCAGAATGATGAACGTCTCATCTGCCTGATGAGATTCACAGTTTAGGGAGTGAATGAAGTGATGTGGGATTGGAAATGCACAGAAACAAAAGCAGCAGACAGGATGAATGCCTGAATGAAAGAATGGAAAAAAGAGAAATGATGGAGGCTTTTCAGAGATCAGTGCGGAGGAGTGCCTGCTGTAAAAACACTTTTTTTCTCACTAATAACAGGTTTCCTGCATTTTACTGTGCCAGTAATGAAGCATTAGGACAGGTTCATTTTTCACTCCTTCATTTTTGTTTTTGCTTATAAAATAAAACTTTCATTAAAGCTGGATTACATTCCTGAACGATTAAAACGATCATTTCTTGCTCAGCATTAAAAAGTAATTTGGGATCCTAAATCTACTTAATGTTTTCTGTCAGACTTCAGAGAATAATTTCAGACATGTAAACGTGTGTGTTTGTTTTCTGGCTGCACAGCGGAGAAGGTTTCCTCTTTGGGAAAAGACTGGCATAAGTTCTGCCTGAAATGCGAGCGCTGCAGCAAGACCCTGAACCCCGGCGGCCATGCAGAGGTAAGAGGAGCTGCAGCAGGAAACATGACCGCTTTTCACCCGAATCAGGATTACATTAGACAGACATATGCTGGTTTATCATGGGGTTTTACTCCATTACTTTGAGCTCATTTTATTTATTATTTACCAGTTAAACATCATGCAGATGTTGAACATATTCAGATATGATTATTTGTAGGGTCAGGAATTTTCTTTCTTTCATATTTTAATTATTTTACCAATAATTTAATGTCACGGATATATTAAAATGTTTCTCTGACCAAGACAGATAGTAAAGATTTCCAGAGAAATGTCTGAGAAATTAATGCTTCAAACTGTTAAATATTAATGTGAAAATACACAGATCATGTTTGGTACCTTCAGTAAAAGGGAGTAAAAAGGTCATTAGGGGAAGTTGCTGGTTTCTCTCTGGTTTCCATTTTAAAACCTGCAGGAACGTTTTAGTTTGAACCACAGAGACGGTTGTTCTTTATTTCATATCATCATCAAATAAAAGCCTGAGAGACAACCTCACTGTGTTGCCTCATTCAATGAAGATTTTTTAGTATTAATATTAAAAATCTGTGCTTTCTCTTTCTTTTTATCTTATGAGAACTTTCTGATTCCATTTTAAAATCTGTTAGCTACTTTCAGTCATTTTGTTTTTGAAAAGCTGGAAATGCTGCAAAATCAAAACACTTTGAAATAAAAACACTTTTCTATTCAAAATAATAAAAATATTGTTAGAGCTCATTTAAACCTGGTTTGCGTCCTTAGAGAGTCAGGATCAAGACTCCACAGAGCACAAAAGACTCAATTTCCCATGATGCAATGTTTGTTCTGCTTCTGAAGCCGTTTTTTCTCCTAAAACTAATCAATAAACTAGATAAAATATAGTTGAATGTCATGAATCTTACATTACACGGCAACAGATGACAAAACGAAGAGGGAAGATATTAAAATGGGTGTGAACTCTACAAAGGTTTTTGTGAAACTGGGACTTTTCATTATTTATAGAAAGAAATTATTTTATGTCAATGAAGTAACAATTGAAAGACGTGTGCAGCAGCATGGACGTACAGACATGCAGGTTTTTAAGGTGGAGTGCTTTTTGTTTTCAGTCACTTCAGGTAAAAAATGGCTTGATATCAGTTTTTATCTTCTACAAGTTTTTCTTTCCAGTTCAGCTGAACAGTAACATATAGAAGCATCGAGTGCTAACAGCTCAGCAGGAGATTTATGAGACTGTCTGGCTGTTTCAGCAACTTTCACTGTTTTTATTCGACTTCTAACAGGGAAGTAACACAATGAATCATGCTGAGCTGCTAACAGCGCTCTGGGTAGTGAATGGCTTCATCTCTCTATCATATTAATGTGGAAAGTGATAGAAATTATGCAGACGAGGCAAGTTAGGATTAATTATGTGCTCATGTAAAACCTAATGTTGAGTTAGAAACATGGAAAAACTCGACTTAAAAGCTTCTTTTGTGGCTCAGGATTCCAGCTTCATCGAACTGTTGGGGAAATTTCACTGATATCTGGATGACAAATGAACATGACTGCAGAGCAGACAACGCTCCAGATTTAATATCTAAACAAAGTTTTATATAAAACTCCTGCTAAACACATTTAGCGAAAACAGACACATTTGTTTCTTTTGCTGTAAACGGACCATAACTTGAATCTGGCAGCTTGAAATGTCATATTTCTGGTTTCATAGAGCAGAATAACAAACTGTGAACTGATGCCCAGTTTTCTGTTATTCTCCTGTGGTAAAAATAGCTTCAACATGAAAACCACTAAGAGAAGACTGTTTGTATTAATTCCTAAAACGAGCTCAGGTGAACTTGTTATATGGAGTTAAAGTTAGATATATTATGTGACTCAACTTTTTTAAATAAGAAAATATTTTAGTTTTGATTGTTGTCTCTCACATTATGCAGCATGATGGGAAACCTTATTGCCACAAGCCCTGCTACGCTGCCCTCTTCGGACCAAAAGGTGCTATTTCATCTCTTGGACTGGATTTCTCTCTCTGTAGTTTGCATGAAGCACCATTTCTGTTTTTTTTTTTTCCTGTGTTCTTTTTGCAGGTGTGAACATCGGCGGAGCTGGCTCCTACACGTACGACGCTCCTGTCAACGAGGCCCCGGCAGCCGTTTCCATGGCAACGCTTGGCAAACCGGAGGAGGAGAAAAGAGCCACGCGGGGACCAGTGAAGGGTGAGAAATCTGTGGAGCAGAAATAGAAAACCTGTCACGTGTCGGAAAGTTGTGTTAGGAAAAGGTGATGTTCCTCTATAAGGATTGTTTTAAAAAAAAAACAAACTAAATAAAGTAGTGTCTTTTATTTACCTCAAACTAAATTCTAATTTATTTCAAACCAATGGAAGAAGTGACCTAACTGAGGGACATTTTGCAGCTGCAAGCTTTTCGTCTTTCTCCGGCGGACCAAACATCTGCCCCAGATGTAACAAGACGGTGTACTTCGGTGAGCACCTGTTGTTATTTCCCACAGCTAATGTTTGCATGTATCATACCAGTGTCAGATAAGGGTCTCGGTGACTCAGTCGACTGGTTGCTGTGGTGACTGTCTCCATGGTGGTCTCTCTGTGCAGCTGAGAAGGTGTCGTCTCTGGGGAAGAACTGGCACCGGCCCTGCCTTCGCTGCGAGAGGTGCAGTAAGACTCTGGCTCCGGGCAGCCATGCAGAGGTGAGACGCTGCAGACGGGCAGGCAACCGCTGCAGGCGGGCGGGCAACCGCTGCAGGCGGGCGGGCAACCGCTGCAGGCGGGCGGGCAACCGCTGCAGGCGGGCGGGCAACCGCTGCAGGCGGGCGGGCAACCGCTGCAGGCGGGCGGGCAACCGCTGCAGGCGGGCGGGCAACCGCTGCAGGCGGGCAGGCTAAGCTGTGAAATGATTAAAATTCTATATTTTTTCCTGTTGCAGCATGATGGACAGCCTTACTGCCACAAACCCTGCTACGCTGTGCTGTTTGGACCCAAAGGTATGAAGATGATAATCCAACCAATCCTAATTAATTAAATGGAAAAATGGATTTAAAGCTTCTGCTTTAAAATGGATTTAATGTCACTGTTCAGTATGTCCTCCACAGGAAGTCAGCTGACATGTTATGGCAACCACTCTTTTATTATTATTCATTATAACATTAGAATCACAATACAAACTCCTAAACAATGTACAATTCACTGAAAAACAATATCCAGAATCATTGATAAGAACATGATCATATCTCATGCTGTATCTTAATGCAACCAGAAAAGTTGATGTTCTCCTTTAATGTCGTGTTTCTCCTGAGGTGTGAACACCGGAGGCGTTGGCAGCTACATCTACGACGAACCTGAAGCCGAAGCTCAGCCTTAAACTCAGCCGCTGCTTCCAACACGTGGACGAACAAACACCTCCAGGAGCCTCGTTGTCTCGTCGATTTGCCTTCTATGGTCATTGTGACAAATGATATGTACTACAATCACAGGGATGGATTACCTAGTTATTTATGTTGTATTTGTATATTGTTTATATTATCTATTTTTTGTACTGAAGCAAACCTTTAATATGTCCTCCCCAGTGAGATTGAGATTAACATCTAGGTTTATTTGTTCTCTTTGCCAAATAGTTACTATTAACCTATTATTGTAGTAGATTAAAGCTCCTGTGTTTCTCCTTCTTGATTAGTTGGTTTTGAAACATTTGTGCACTAATGATATGTACTGTAAAACAACAAAGTACCAGCCCACCTTTTTATTGTCAGTGTTTTTTGGACACCTGGTTTTGACAGAAAAAATAGTGTAGTGAGAATTCACACAAACATTTTATTGAATGTTATGAATGCTGGTCAGCTGCAGGTAATGTTTTATACAATAAAACTGTGGGGTATTAAACTATGTTTCCTGCCTGTGATGTTGTGCTTCTTCCTACAAACTGTAATGAAAATAATTGAGCTAGCTGCTAGTTCACAATGAATTACCTGAAAAAATAGGTTCTGGCCTAGACAAAGTGGATTCAAATTTAGTGAATTGCTGTCATAGTTTTAAGCAGGTAATTAATGTTTAAAAAATCTTCTATTTGGCTGAATTTACACAATCATGCAATGATGTGTCATATAGGTCTAAATCTCTCCTTAACCGGTCATTGTAACGACTAAAATTAACCAAACTATTTGATGATCTGACACATTTATGTGTAACACAGAAGCAAAAAATATAAATGTACAATACAATCCTGTGCATATACTTTTTCACAGGATTATAAACGTCCAATTGAAAAGGAGCAAGTTCGAGAACTTAATTTGATTGGCAGTGGTTGTTGAAAATAGAAAATTTGTAAATTGTTACACTAAAAATAGAGCAACTATCTTACTAGTTAATGGCAATATTTTGTACATATTTGTGAAACATCATCATATAGATGTGTTTAATCGTACTTACTGACTACCGCGTACATATTTCAGACTTTCTGGTGCAATTTCTGACTTTTTAAATTCATCCGCACTGTACTCACAGCCCTCCTTATTTTGAAAGGCTACTACCGGAAATTACGTGACTACTATAAACTCAATATACAAGCTACTTCTGGTTTATCAGCTCAGACTAGCAGCGTCGAGCAACAAAGAAAGAATCCGTTGATCAATATTTCATCAGTGATTATTACCAGAAAGGCACATATTTCAGCCCTGGAACTTACAAAAACACAAAACGAGTTGTTTATGTAATTACTGCTTTCTGCTTTAGGGCATTTCGAAAGGAAAGTGTAGCTAGCTACCTGGCAAGTTGTTAGCTCCCTGTTAGCCTGTGACGTTGTTAGTTGAAACAACTTCGCCGCAGCTGATTTTCGCAGCCTGTTTTATGTTTTCGCCACTCCAAACAAAATGTTGGACGGATCTCCTGCGAACGGCGACGAAGCCAATATCGGCAACGTCGAAAACAACAACCCGATACCGGGCTGTAAAACGAAGCAAGCGCCGCTGAAGAAGGGGAGCAGGAAGCCGCTGCTGCATCACCAGAAACCCCCGAGACACTGCCCGAACATCCGGCTGTCAGACCACAACATCAACAGCGCCTCCGCCGCCATCCTGACGGCCTCATCCGGGCACAGACATTCGGCCCAGTCCGCGGCTCACCAGCCTGCTGGGAGCCAGACGGTGCTGACCCTCCATCATGTCAAACAAGGAGCTAAGAAAGAGGTGAGTTCACTGAAGCTAGCAGACTCTAGGCCTCAGTGGCATCAAACTCAACCAGAAACAGTATTTGATCAATTTACTGTTCATAACACAAGTATAATTTAAATGACTATACAGATCCCTGATTTAGTAGAACTGATACAATAATATGCCCCATATTATTTAGTTGAACTTTATGGTGATATATCCTAATATTTAGAAATAACATATTTTTATACTAATTTTCTGACACAATTATCCAGTTTTGAGGCAAATTTAGTAATTTTCAAAGAGCATTTTGTGCACTTTGCACTGGGACTTTTTCAGTGACGCACTTGCAATCTATTGTTGTGAAGTAATAAGTGAAAAAAAAACAGCTTAACTTCCTGTTTTCACTTGCTGATCAGCGCATAAAGAGGCAGCCATTACCACAACAGGTTTCTCTGAGAAAAAAGGAAGAAGAACGAGATCAAGATAACAGTTGAACAGACCAAGATGCAGCTGAAGTTTAAAGCTTCAGCTGCACTTTACTCAGAAAAGGTTAGTGATGTAATCCATAAACAAAGAGAGCTGGGTAAATAGGTAAAAAGTTAATATTTTTACAAGTAGTTTTACTAATGAGTATGTTTTAAACCAGCCAACCGCTACCTTCCTTTGATTTAATCATGTAAAACATCATAGCTATTAGACGTTTTTAACATTATTACACCTTGAAAAATTGGTGCAAGCCTACTTTACAGTAGATTGCAAACCTTTGTTGACATGAAAATAAAAGCATCAGAGTGATTAAACGGTGCAGGCTGCAGAAGGGACTCCTTTAACCACACACTCTGTCCAGTCCTGTCCTGCAGCTCTGCAAAGCTGTTCTGGTGAACTCACATGCCAAAGTATTTGCTTGCATGCCCTAACCTGAAATCACACTTCATTTAAAAGCTGCTAAATTCTAAACTGTTTCCTTTGGGCATGCCTAAGAGCAATGAATGTAGGAAAGGCAGGGCTGCAGGTGACACAACGGTTTGTCCCATTCCTACAAAAAAACTAAAACTACCTGAGGCTGAAGACATTTCTGTGATTCATGTGTTTGAGCTGATGGATGTTTTTTCTCCAGCATGAATTTCTCGCAGAGAAACACATAGATAAAGAAAGTAAAAACAGCAACAATAATTTCCAAAGTTACTGCATGCTCTTGCAATCAGCAGCGTGAGTCATAGAGCCAGGCGTACGTGACGGATCGTACTTGAACACAACAGTAGCCTGTGGGTGGCGGCCATTTGTACTGAACATCAACACCGATAGAGAATGAAACCTGATCCCAGCAGCTGTTGACGTCAGGCTTCAGTTTGTGTCTGAAACAAAAGGAGGTGATGTTTATTCACCTCTTCACAACTGATGGAGGCTTAGAGATTTGAAGTGAATGGAAAATAGATAAATATTGTTTTTATGTTCATGGAGCAAAACAAAGAATATTTTAGCTTCAGTAAGGCAGAAAACAAATAAAGTGGAGCTAGAAGTCCTAGAGACTTTTTTATACTGCTGATTTGTTTCAAGCTGAAACAGTGATGATGGATCATCCATCTTAATTCAGCTTTATTTGTGGAGCCATTCACAGAGCGCATCTAAAATATCCAACTAACTGCAACTAACGATTATTTTAGATTTAGCTGCTTAAAAAATTGGCACATTCTGCATATTTTTCATCTTTTTTAAATAAAATGTTAATAATATCTCAAATGTGGCTTTGGAAAAGGAAAAAAGTGTTTGTAATGCATCATTTTTTTTTTTTTTTTTTTAAGGTTTTATTGGCTCTAGTGGCTTTTACCTAATAGTTAGTGGACAGGAAGGAGGGAAATGAGAGAGGAGGAAGACATGCAGCAAGGGTCGCCAGGCCGGGATTCGAGCCTGGGACAGCCACGTCGAGGACTAGGGCCTCCATATGTGGGTGTGCTAAACCCCTGCGCCACCAAAGCACCCCTGTAATGCATCATTTGAATGATTTGTTTTTAGGTGCTGAAGCCTAAAGCGGTCCAGGCGCCCCGCCACCTCCCCCGACTCGATCAACTCGCCCTCAATGTGAACAGCAGGAGCCACAAACCCAGACACAGCCAGTCGCCCGCCGCTTCCCCCAACGCTAAAAAGAACGACAACAGCACTCCCAAGAAGCCTTCGTCTTCCGTCGAACACAAGAAACCCCTGAACGCCTCAAACAACGTCACCATGCCAACCGGCCCTGACGCCGAATACCTCCAAGATTGTGAGAAGATTTACGCCGGGGCGAAGTTCAGCGAGCCGCCGTCGCCCAGCGTCTTACCCAAACCGCCCAGCCACTGGGTCGGAGAGGACGGGCCGCAGCAGAGCAGCCAGAGCCGCGAGCAGATGAGCGTTCACCTCAAGTCTCTGCTGAAGGTCCAGGACTGACGCGGCGGAAACGAAGCAGTTGAAGGGATGAACTCAGCTGAGCACTGCAGTAAGATGAGGGGAGTTTTTCTCTGTTTTCCATTGTGACGCTCTGCCTGCGTGTGTGAACGCCTCAGCCGCGTTGTGTTGCTGTTTGCTCCTCCTGACATGCTGTGTGTGTCAGATTTGCACATGGAAACGAGAGTTGTGTGTTTTTGTTACTGAATCTGTAAAGAAAGTGTTTTTTTTGTTATTTTTGAGCAGCAGCAGCAACTCAGCCACTGTTTCATGTTTACATTATGCAAAGTGACGGCACTTTGTTCCACCTTGAAGAGGCAGCCATGTTTGACTTTTTTAGAGCTTATGTAAAATGTACATAATATATTGTAAACATATGATTGTGTATATTTTCTGTTTTAACTGAGATTCTAGTTTTATTACTGGGGACTTTCTGAAAACAAAAAAACTTGCCCCCTGCGAACTGAAGCACTTTGTTCCAGCTCCTTCAGTGAGAGACGGAAAGACTTTTCTGATGGATTTGCACTGAAAACGAGGAAGAGGAGGAGGAGGAAAGCTAACGTTGACGTCCCAAAGCTCGACTGGACACTCTGACGTATTCACCAGCCCACTTCCACCTCCCGACTGGTTGCTGCAGAAACGAGACTCGACAAAAAGCCATAGCAAAGATCCGAGCCGCCGGCCGACGTTTCTTCTTCTCCTTTCTATGAACTTGGGTCCAAACGATGAAGAGTCTAATCAGGGACTGGTGTGACCTCTGACCTGAGGCCATCATGTAAAACAATCTCACTGTAGCTGCAGAACCTGCAGCCACACAAAGTACTTGTTTAATGGGTTTTGCACTGAATTCAGGGTGTGTTCACATGAAGCTCGGATAGACGAACGTTTTGCTTCCTTCATGGCCTTAATGAAAGCTGATTTTATGCCACGTCATTTTCTCCTGCTATAAGTTAAGAAAAATAAAGCAGCAAATTGTTACAGTTTTCAAATACATTCCACAGGGATCCGTAAATCAGTAAAATCATTTTTTACACATTTAACTGTAAATTTAGTTTAAGGGGCATTTTTTAGATTACTAGACGTTAAAGTGTTGGTCACCATCAGGGACAAAAGCAACCCTGCGGCTCATAATGTTTGGAAATATTGACGCACATTTTAACTTTATCAGTCAGTGTTCAGCCGTAGCGGATGTTGAATCAGATATCATGACATGCACTATTCCAGCTTCATGTTGGCAGCCTGACTCTGACAGGGGATTTAGTTTCTTCATTTCTCTCACCTGTCCTGTTTCTTCTCCATTATGATGTGCGTTAATGTTTACTGAGGACTTTTTGTTTTACACAGTCTGACTTCTGTACCGTGAGTATTTTCTTTTTCTCCGTTTTTTTTTCTGTGGCGGTTTTGACGGTGGACGCAGGCGGCTGCTGGTTCTGGTTCTGACCTCTGTGATGTCATCGGTCTGATGGGAAATTGTATTAATGTAGCAAACTTTACATTTTACTGCAGTGTTTCACAATCATTTCATCCCAGTAATCTTCTCATTGGCACAATTAGGAAAAAACATGATTTAAAATAATTAAAAATGAATATTTAAATGAGATTAAAAATTGGTTACCCCCTATGATGTGTTTGTGATTATAAGATCCGAGTCTGAAGGAAAGGGGTTTTAAAACCTTTGAGTTTAAGTTTATTGGAGATTTTTCTGTATTATTTTACAGTATTTAGATCATCATCAAGTATAACCATAGAGCTAACTGTTAGCACGATTAGTTTGGTTATAAACAAACTTATAGAAAAGGTTTCATTTCACCCAGTAATGAAACCTTCAGGTCCTTCCGGCAGTTCAGCTTCATTAAAGCCGTTAGCACCATCTAGTGGACAGAATGGTGAACAGCATCACCTGACTGGGTTCATCCACCTGCGTTATCTCCAGGATGTGGCTGCAGTCAGACAATTTCTAGTAATTAACGAAAAATAGAAATCCTTATTAATATGAAAAGGTTATTGGGTCAAATAGATTATTTTTTTATTTGTTGCTGAGTATAATTAATAATCTCCTCAGTTCCGGGATTCATAAGCTTTTATTTTGAAAGATGGGTAGGAAGTTTATGCATTAGCAGTTGGAACATGGTTGGTTTTTATCTTGGTATTTCCTTATTTTATGTTGCTGCTACAATGTTAATGTTATTAGTTTGAAATCTGCTGCAAACAGGAAATTGATCTCATGTAAAATAATCAGGAAAAGTTTTTAAATCAAACTAATTCCTCCTTTAATGACTAAGTTAGTAGGAAACTCAAAAATACTGGCATATAATTTATGTTCTATTTGTTCTACTGCTAATACTGTGTATTTTTTTGTCCAATCGAAAAAAATGTTGGCCTATAACAATTGAATTGAATTCCTGAAAATAACTGGGTTAGAAAAGGATAGAAAATTGTTTTTTTTTTTAAATCTAACAAAAATCTTTAACATTTGAAATATATTTTAACAACACCTTTATGTTTTATGTAGAGCTAGAAGGCAGAAATGTTTCCTTAACTCCGAGTAAATAGGAATCAGTTTGAGCCAAGATTTAATAATCTTTATTCTCTGCACATTTTAATATTCCTTGCTGTCGTAAATATTTTATCTCCACTTTATCTGCACAACATATTTTGGTTTTAGTTTTATATTTCCATCAGTAATAGGAGAGTAACGCGGCCAGGCGGACTGATTGTTGCGAATAGTTTTATTTATTTAATTAGTTTTAAAATTTGACATATTTAACAACCCTATTCACACTCCATGCCAGTAGAGGGCAGTAATGCACATCAAAACGTTGCTTGCGGACCCCTTTAATTAGAAACACCTGCAGCCTCAGGTTCACAGATTATTACTTGCTTTGATTGATGAAACTATACTAAGAGCCAGGTTATAAAAACATTTATGTATTAAACATTTGGCTTTTGCTGCAGATATGTGAAAGTTACAAACATATTTCAGAATATTTCATCAGTGAAAATGTCCAGATTTTCTCTGCTGATCAAAACTTCAAGAACTTAATGCTTCTCCTCGTAAGTGTCTTTTTATCTATGACAAGGTAAGCTTTGTAAATTATTAGATTCAAAAAGGTATTTTTCCAAGCAGATTTGTAAAATCAGTTACAGGATAATTAAAAGCTGAATCCGATGGCAGGAAGCAGATTTTGACTCCTCCAACATTTAAAACTAATATTTCAATATTCTTTATCATGGTGATTATTTATTTTGTTTTGCTGATTTTTACTGGACGTTTATAAATCAACGTCCTGATTGTATCACTTTGTCGGCAGTCCAGGTTTTTCTTCCTGCAGTGATTTATTTCTCTCTAAATGTGCACAAGTGAAGGCGAATGCAGGAAGTTTGGTTTTTGTTCTCATACATTTGTACATTTTGCTGAAGAACAAAACGGCAATAAATAACAAACTTTGCTGGTTTTGGTGCTGAATCTGCATCCAAACTATTTATGAACCGTTAAATAGATCAGCATAAACAAACTGATCTGCTTGAAAGACTTTATCTGCTTTCATAAAGTAGGTTTCTGTCATGTTTCAATCTCTTTGTTTTCACTGCTTAGCTTATCGATGGAGCAGTAAGTTGAACATTGTTTTGTTTTCTCTGCCTGTATTGGATTAGACTTTGGACCAACTTAATTCAACATGACAGGCATCTTTGGCAAACTGCCATCTAAAGTCAAATGTTTTTGCAAAATCAAATAGTGAAGCTCAAATGTTTCTCATTGGCTGCATCAGAGAAACATCTCAACTCCACATTGAAACACAATAAGATTCAGCATTTTTGCATTTGTATTGATACTTATGCTTGTTATGATGGCTAATCTATTCTTTGTAAGAAAAGAAAAATAAAATCTAGGATGTTTAATAAGGATTTTTTAGATATTCCAAACATTGAATTTCTGTCATTAAATCCATGTTGATCCATTTTTATTTAAACATTTAAATGTTCCAGCTTGCAGCTCTGTGGTGCTTCCACAGCAGAATCGTTTCCTCTGTGGATTCAGGCGTGCAGCGTTAGGCTCAGGGTTCATGTGCAACAGTTTCTCGCCAAGCCAAAGTACAATAAAGCCCAGCAGAGGGGAAATGAGATGGAGGAAGTCTGTGGTCACCCTGCAGTCAGCAGGAAAGCAGCAGGAAGCATCAGTGAACCCACAATGGAGCCCGGCAACAGAAAACCCCATAGCAACGCTTGAAGTCTGCTGTTCAACAGGACAGGTGGGAAAAATCAATTCCAACCGAATAAAAAGGATCAAACTGAACTCTTGACTTTTAGGTTTCTTTCTGCTTTTCCTGCCTGTTGACCTTTAACTCTGGTGGAGAAGAGAGGATAATCCAAGATGCTCCCAAATGCATTGAATTAGAGAATATTCTCTAAAATATCTCAGTAATGCTGTAAATGAATCGAAATGGACTGAATCAAAAGTCCTTTTGTTAAGCTGAAGACTCTGAGCTCAGAACACAGATCATTGTTCCCCTTTTTTTAAATCTCTGATAAGGAATGCTGTTATGAAAATACTTATGGATCTAAATATTTCTCTTCCTGGCTGTTGACCAGAGGTCATGTTTTCCTCCCTGGCCTGTCAGAACGGCTAGAGAGGCCGGGTGTCTCTGACCTCCAGCTGTTTCCAGAAGCTTCATCTGAGCTGAAATCATCCAGGAAGTCTGGGAATGGAGCTGCTCTCTGCTGGACTGGGGCGGAGACGCAGTTCTGCCAGGTACGGACCACGTAAAGTTCGAGCCGCCGGGGTGAATTTCTGTAGCTCTGACCCTCAGGAGCCTACAGAGGATCATCCTCCTGGACCAGACGGTTTATACGCCCAGATTTCATAAATATGTTCATGCTAACGCAGGAAGCAGTTCCTATATGCGTTTTTATTTCCAAAATGGGAACGCTAATAAAGGAACACTGATTCATCTCTGTTCCTCTTTGTGGCATGAACTGAATTCTTTAGAAGATTTTTTTTATATCTATTTTGAAGGTTTTGCAGAAAGCTGACTTGTTTCTTGTTGCTCTAAATGTTAAGGTCCATGTTGATCTAAATGTTAAAACAGTCGGTGCTTTGACTTGCTGACTTTTCACTGTTTGTTTTTGGCAGCTTTGCACTTCCATATTTGTGGAAAAACAAGGTTCAGGAGGGTGAACAAACAGGAATTGGTTTTTGTTGAGCAGTAAAGACGCATGTTCTCCAGGATTCTCCAGGCTCTTTTTCTGGAGTGTTGCATTTCAAAAATACGGTACATTTTTCCTTCTTCTTTTCTTTTGATGATGTATATTTTATCTTTATATGATTTAAAAACAAAAAGGTGAGTATGTGGAGATGATGTGATTGTTCTGAGCAATCAAGGCATTAGTTTTTAACTGAACTACCATCAGATTTGTTGTTGCTGATAGAAATGATGAACTGAAGCTGCGGTCCAGTTACTGCAGAACCGAGTTGGACTTTACATCTGAGGTCAGAGCAACTTGGTGACGTCCAAACAGACTAGACATCGTTTCAAACTTTACGTTCCAGAAGCAAAGACCATTTCAGATTAGCTGCTGGTTCTACTCTAACATTGGTTTCAGAGGCTCTCTTACACACATCTCATAAAATAAACATGTTTCCACCACAGCTCACAGGCGGCCATCTTGGAACTCAAAGTCAGCCTTACAAGTTGCAACTGGGGCAAGTTGGCATTGCTCCCAGTTCACCAGTGGGAAATCCAGCTAGTGAGGCGATCTGCTTGATTTTACCAACTGGGACGTTGGATTTTCCCAGTGCAACTGGAAGGCAACAAGAGTCCCCAAAAAACAAACAAACTCTGAGACAGAACAAGTTAGACCACTTAGACATGACCTCGAACATTTGCATCTTAATTTAGCAGCCCAGAAAACGGCCTATAGTTGCCATTGGATGCTAATAGCAAATCTGCCTGTTCTCCTCCCATTGCCTGGTTTTAATGGCTGAATTAACTCAAACTGTTCAGTCAAATGTTTGTGAAAAACATTTTATTTAAATCCTGTGAGGTAAAAACATTTTCCCATAACCACCATGAATAATACATGATGCTAATAGGATTTTATAATGGTTGGTATTGAGATCTACAAAGCAAATGAAACAATAAATCAGCTTGTCATTAGTCAAAGCCAGTTGATTTGGTAATATAATATTTTAGAAAGGGGAAGTTTATAAAGGCTGTTTCTAAAATGAACTGATTAAACGTGACATTTTTGGTGCCTGACTTTGAAAGGCCTAAAAGCTGAAATGTTATATATGAAATAAAGTTTATAGCTGCTTTTTCCCTTATGCTAGAATAAAGATGAGTGCATTTTAAACAGAAAACTGCTGCCTCGTGATTTTTATGAATGTTTAGAGAATAAAAAATGACCAAAGCAGAAGTGAAACATGTTAAACGTGTTGATCTTAAAGGAAGACTTTTGTTTCGTCGCTGTGAGCAGTTGCTGCTTGTTGCTGTGGGAACGGCGCCCTGCTGCAGCACACGTTTTCACCAAAGCACTTCATCCTTCACTGCTCAGGAAGGCTCAGATGAAATCGGAAGCACGTTGCATTAAAGCTTTTCAGCCTTTTTTCTAACTGTGTTTTACCTGCTGCTGTTGCAGCATCATGCATGTTTCACTCCAAAGCTAAATCTACAAGGATTATTTGGAAAACTTGTTTAGTTGAAGACTTTTGCTTCGCTTTCAGTTCACTTTTTCTTTCTAGCTGTGAGAAACGCCTCTGTCTCTTCGTGGCTGAACACAATGTTCACCAAATGGCTTAAATATCCTTTTTTAAATGTTTAGACTGACTTACTTACTTTAAAATATATCAACACTTAATGAAGGTTAATCTGGTCTTTAAAAACTTGTAATTGATATAAATTAAAGTCTAAATAAACATGAGAGATGAGGAAGTATCACCTCTGTAGCAGGAAGTACAGATGACCTTCAAAAAGCTGCTTGTACCAGAAACTTTATTTAGTCGGAACAAAACGACGAACGATGGCTGAACTAAAATGGATTAAAGTTAATTTATTTCTGATCCTGGGGCTTCAGCTTACTGGTAAGAAGAAATAGAAATATTTACTGTCTCAGGAAATATAGCTGGGTGTCGGAGCTAAATTCATCAGTAAACTGATGCTATATTTAAACTTTTATCTGTTATAAATTAGCTGTTTTCTGTCATTAAACACAATAATTGAACAAGGCGTTAACTAGTTAACCTGGAACATCTTGAAATGTTTCGATTTACGCATTTTAAAAGTATTTCTGTGTTTTGTTTTTTCTCAACAGTGTGTCCAGGTGAATCATCAGTTTTCATGAGATCTGGGGATGATGTGGTTTTGTCTTGCCAACATGTGATAAATGGTCAGATAAACTGTAACGGCACCACATGGGTCTATAGTGACACCAGCAGGTCAGATGAACTGGTTACACTGGGAGAAATTAAAGATGTTCAGGGTAAATCTAACAGACTGAGTGTTGCACCAAACTGTTCTCTGGTAATGAGGAACATCACAGTGGAAGATGCTGGTTTTTATAATTGCCAACAATATAAATCTGGACCTGAACCCGGTAAAGAGATTCTGGTTCATCAGGCTGGAGTTTCTCTGTCTGTCGTCCACAGTGAGTATGAATAAGAAGTCATTTATTTTCTGCTACTGTTTATTAATGTTGTTATACCAACTTTACCACAGAGTAACTAATTTTCTAAAGTCTGAACCCAATAATGGCCTCAGTGAATAATCTTGTGTACTGTGTAAAATTTCTCTTCTGATCTCTTATTTGTTGACCAGTGACCAAACAGAAGGATACAGATAAGGTGACATTAACCTGCTCTGTGGAGACGCCTGGTCCTTGTGGATACAGAGTGAAATGGCTGCATGATTGTTCTGCATGGAACCTTAAAGTCACAGACTGTCCATCACATCCCTCTGGCTGCTGTGCTGCAGTTAATTTTATACATGATTCCTACAAACAGAGCTGTGAGTTCCAGTGTGAAGCCACAAGCAGTGAAACCAAACAGACCTTCAACTTCAACCATCAGCCCACAAAATATAAACCAGGTGAGAAAAGTTGGAGCTTCAGACTGAATAAAATAATCAGAAATATTTACTTTCTTCAGGTTTGATGTTTGCATGTGTTTTTTCCTCATACAAAGTGAAAACATGAACCTAATAACTTCCTGGTTTTATTTGCATGCAGGTGAAGGAACAAGAAAACCTGGAGGCACCACAACATCACATCCAGCCACAAAACGTGCAAAAGTTCCACTGTCAACTAAAGATGAAGGTAATGAAACATCAACCATAAACTCCAACATGGCTCTGTGTTCTGATGGTCAAAGAACCACTTGGTTCTTCTCACCAGTTACAGGACATTTCTTTCCACATCAAGCTGACAGTCGGGGTCTTGTGTGAAATGTTCAAATGGCCAACTAAGATCATGCATCGAGGGAAAATTATTATATAATTATTATTATTTAAAAAAAAAAAAAAAAAAAGACTTTTTACCATTTAACCAACAGCAGAACCATTTAATGTTTGTTTCATTAATTGTGCTTTTAACTATAAGGGAAAAGTAAAAATGAAAGACTTCAAAAACTGACCGAAAATGTAACTTTTTGAAACAGGTTCGTTGTCAGGAGCTCCCTACGTCGCTGCTGCTGTGGCCTCAGTCACAGTCCTGATAGTTGCTGGAATCGTCGTCATCAGATGGAGGATTAAACGTGAGAACATAAAACTTTCAATATTAAAAGGTATTTTAACTGGGTGTTAAAGTTTAGCCTGGTGTCTTTGCAGGAAACGCAAAGCAGTTGCATGTCTATTCTGTGAGTATCAGTATTATAACTAATTCCTCTTTTGAAAGCAGTTACTAATCAGCCTGTTTCTTTTCATGGTTCAGGAAGTGAATCCAACTGTTCCAGTATCTCCTGCCAGCCTGGAGACCAGCAGGGCCGACGTGAGAACACAGCCCAACAAAACCAGATGCACTTTCAGTTTCATGTGTAACTATGAATATTGAGCAAATACTAAGATTACTGCTCAAAAGCATCTGAAGCATCTGGAGTTTGAGAAGTGCCTCTTCTAAAATAAGCTGCTAAATTTGAGAGACTAACAACATAAACTTGTCAAAGTTACTCTGCAGCTCAGATGTTAATCTAAATGTTTCTTCTGAAGGTTGAGCCTGAAGATAATGTCTACTACTCCACCATCAGCGACGCTGCAGTCAGGTTCAATGTAAGTGCAACGCTCGTCACACAGGCCGTTCTGTTGGCTTCATTCCTCACCTCAATCTGAAGGTATTCACTCAGGTCCAGGTTCTATCAGGCTTGAATTTAAACTAAAGACAGTTTGTTGTTTCATTCCCACCACAGTTTGGAGTTTGTCTCAATATATTTAAATCACATTCTTAGACTAAAAGTCCTTATTTACATTATATTGCAGCGTGAACTTTTCACATTTTCTATCAATTTCACCAGAAACTCAAATATCCTTTTCTGAGTATTGTGTGCTTTAGCTGGTTTTACACAGGGACTCATGTAGCAGCCCTGCAGCCTGCAGCCCGATTTTAAATGACATCTTTGTATTTATGTGTTCAGTCTGTGGAGTAAAATCATGCAGATAACTGAACAGCAAATGTTGCATGACATGGATCAGTGTTGGGGAGAAAGATTTTGAAGCATGAAATCTTTATTTTTGCAATCTTATGTTTGCTCCACATATCTGTATGTCTAATAATGTGAATTTGTCTGGAAAAACAAATAAATGAATACAAGTTGGAACTAAAATGAAAACAAATTAAGAGTTTACTGACGAAATAACATTCATCAAGCTTTTGTGACTCAAACAGAAAGTGTCTTATACCTTTTCATTTCCTCCAGGTTGTTGGTGAAAGGGAGGACATGACCTACAGCACGGTGGGAGCCCCCGGCCCGCCGGCTGCCGCCCCCGGCCCGCCGGCTGCAGCGCTCACTGATCCCAACGGCCTCTACTCACTCATCACCGATCCGGGCAAATAGGTCAGAATGAGACTTTAATAAAAAATGTTTTCATGTTAACCAGATGTTGGTGGTTCTGAGTGACTGCTGTATCTCACTTTGTTTTAAAATGCATTGGAACATTTTGTCTGCAGCTGTTTTTTATCAGCTACATCAATAAAACAGTTTGCTGCTGCTGCATTACAGTCACTACTGTGTACTTCTGTAGTTTTGTGGATATCTGATTATAATAAATAGAAACTAAAGAGAAGCAGTAGTTTATTGCACTCATTTGTCTTTGATAACACATTTACTACTTCCTGTTTAGCAGCCGAGCCGCACTTACTCCACCCTGGAGTTACCAGAAGTGATAACGTTCTCTTCTTTTTTTGCACTGGTGATTATGCTCAACTTAACTTTATGTAACTTCTTCATCCCTTCTCCACCTCAGCTGCAGGTTTATGAAATTACTGAAATGAGAGGAATCATCAGAAATTGCAATTTCACACATTTATGCGTTATTTCCACCTGTACATGATGAAAAACACACAATATATTAATCATTATTTTAAAAGCTCTTTCATAATTAAGAAATTCACTCCAGAACCTTTAGTCCCATTTTCAATTCATCCAGTAGGAGGCACTGTTGAGTCAGATGCACCTTATAGATGACCTCTGCAGCAGAAGTAAAGAAATCTCATAATGAGAATTTAATTTATTTATGAGGAGAAATAGGCTTAAAAACAGCGAGTAAAAACTGAAGCGATGATTTATGTTTTTAGTTGAGCACATAAATATAGATTTTTATATTTCTTAATGTTTTGACTTGACATATAGTTAAATTTTAGGATGTTTCTAATATAAATGTGTATAACTTCTGGACTCTACATTCATATTGCTCCAGTTTTTTAAATTATCTGTCAATAAAATCCTTTTAGTTTTATCTCAAATGGGTTTTTCTTCAGAGTGATGATTATTGTACTGTGAAATGACTGGAGCCTGGTTTGGTTTCTGTCTAAATCCAGTCATTAACATCAAATCCACAATAAAGTCCCCAAAATCCCAAACTGCACTTTGCATTAAGTATTGATTTGATTCTGTAATTAGATTAATTGCACACAAGAGGGCAGCATAGAGCCAGAATCAATAACTGTTACCTGGTTCTAAATACTCAGACAGAAACTTGCTGCTTCTGTTTGTAACCATAGAGATGCTTTTGATATGTTTATTCTATTTATTCTTGGTAAAATATTAAGATAAATGTTCTTATTTTTACTTTCTATAACATCATACGCATTAATATTAGTTACATTAGACTCGCCTGCCCTCAGTGCAACACCTCCACCACCAAAGCCTCATCTGGTAGCAGCGTTGGAACAAGCATGACGCTGTCATTAACGGCTCCAACATTATTGATGGTCATTATTCTGATCAACTGGAATCGACTTTCATCAGCGGGAAACACTGAGGCTGGCCGGTCCCTTCCTGGCATCATGTTCCCCTGACCAGACAGTGGCGTCCGGTCACGGTGGCGCCTGGTCATAGTGGTGACCATCGTCTGGTCGCGGTGGCGCCCATCGCCTGGTCGTGGTGGTGACCATCGTCTGGTCGCGGTGGTGAGGTCAGATATGTGTGCAGGTCGTCCAGCTCACCAACCAGCCTGATCTGAATGGTTTCAAATGGTTGGTTTGACAGTTGGGTCCCTCTTAGCTTCATTAAATGGGCCAGAAGTCGAGTTGCATTCATCTTCTGGTTCTGTCAGGTTCTGTTCACAACGAAGCCGTCATCAGTGCGCGACGTCTCCACTTCTCTTTCTGAGACTCTTCTAGTTTCTTTGTATCTAAGTTACAATCTGCTGTTCATGCTCTAAGCTCAGCTTGTCTGATAACTTCCTGTTTGTCGCCGTCCTGTTGATCAGCGGTTGGGTTTGTCTTGGTCACATGACAGAGTGAACAGCATGATGACTATTAAAAAAACAATTATGATCAAAGCAGGAAATGTGTTGGTAGACTTGCAGATCAAACGGCTGTTTTGAACTCTGGAGTTAAGCTCCTACTTAGAGAACAGCAAGTTTTGAAAAGAAAAACTCCTGAAACATGGAGAAGCTGGATGCAAGCATACAAAAATGTAGAAAAGGTCACACTAAGGTCACTCTAAGGTCAGCTGTAGAGGTCATGGTACTCAGTTAATCCTGACATTTTACTTGCTGAATATCCCATTTTGCAAATGGTTTGTTTGAACTGGATCAATAACTGTAAAGGTTGTTTCCATACAAATATAATTATTAAAAAAAAAAAAACCAATTTTAAAAAAATTGCTTTTTGTCAGTCTGTGGAATATTAGACATAACAGATGAGTTAAGAATGTAAAATAGTTGATCTTATGCACTGAAGTTTCTCATGGTGGTTGTTTTTGATGCAGCACTGAAAAGCAGCAGAGCTCTGCTGTTAACCACATTCCCACCAGATAACTTCCCCTTCAGTTCATGAATATCTGAGTTAAAAGTAGAAATAAGTTGTGCTGAAGCTTTTTAACCTTAAGCTGTCTGCTTTACTAGCTGCTAATGTAACATTTACATTAATTTGATTATAAAACTAAGTCTACAGAGACTGTTGAACTTTTTTCTTAAAGACCTTTTTGCATTCAGTTCACTTCTGCTTTATGACTGAGGAACGCCTCCGTCTCTAATGAGCTTCGTGGTTCAGCAAACGTTCACCAAAGCATTAAAATATCTTTTAACTTGTTTAAATCTTCTTAGCAAAGTAAAATATACCTCTGGTCAATTAAGATCAACCTGTCCAGAATAGGAAAGTGTTTAAAAGTGTAAAAATGTACATTTTGTGTGTCATTGTGCCTAACATAATGAGAATGTGAGGAAGTAACACGTATTTTACCACGGAAGTAGAGATGACCCTCACAAAGCTGCAGCGAGCAGCCAGTTCAGTTCATCAGAACAAGAACGACGGAAACATCAAACAGAAATGGCTGAACTGAAATGGATTAAAGTTCATTTATTTCTGATCCTGGGGCTTCAGTTTACAGGTAAGAACATGTAGGAATATTTAAATATAGCTGTTCATCATCATAGACAGGAAATGTTTTATTACAATGATCACAAATCAGCTTTTTCTATCATAGATCTTGCAATGATTCACATCTACAAGCCTTTAATTACATCAAATGTTCTTTAAATGTTCAAGTTTGTGTATTTAAATATTATTCACTGTCTTCCTTTTTCTCAACAGTGTGTGCAATAACTGGATCATCAGTTTTTATGAGATCTGGGGATGATGTGGTTTTGTGTTGCCAACATGTGATAAATGGTCAGATAAACTGTAACGGCACCACATGGGTCTATAGTGACACCAGCAAGTCAGATGAACTGGTTACACTGGGAGAAATTAAAGATGTTCAGGGTAAATCTAACAGACTGAGTGTTGCACCAAACTGTTCTCTGGTAATGAGGAACATCACAGTGGAAGATGCTGGTTTTTATAATTGCCAACAATATAAATCTGGACCTGAACCCGGTAAAGAGATTCTGGTTCATCAGGCTGGAGTTTCTCTGTCTGTCGTCCACAGTGAGTATGAATAAGAAGCCATTTATTTTCTGCTACACTTTATCACTGTTATGCCTATTGAAAAGCTTGAACTTGGTCATGTCCAGTGACTTTTTCTCTTCTGATCTCTTATTTGTTGACCAGTGACCAAACAGAAGGATACAGATAAGGTGACATTAACCTGCTCTGTGGAGACGCCTGGTCCTTGTGGATACAGAGTGAAATGGCTGCATGATTGTTCTGCATGGAACCTTAAAGTCACAGACTGTCCATCACATCCCTCTGGCTGCTGTGCTGCAGTTAATTTTATACATGATTCCTACAAACAGAGCTGTGAGTTCCAGTGTGAAGCCACAAGCAGTGAAACCAAACAGACCTTCAACTTCAACCATCAGCCCACAAAATATAAACCAGGTGAGAAAAGTTGCTTCAGGTTGAATAAAAATAATCAGGCATATTTAATCTCATCTGTTTTTTTTATCCTGTGGAGGGGAAAACATGAACCTAATAACTTATTGATTTTGTTTGTCTGCAGGTGAAACTACATGCATCCCAACAAGTGAAGTTAATAATGGCTCAAAAGGCACCACAATACATCCACCCATTCCAAAGTCAAATAAAGACCAAGGTAATTAAATATTAGACTCCATCTTGACAGATTATCCCAACAGGCAAAACTACTGACCACCATTACATTCCTCATCAACACAAATGCCCCAACATTAATTTGTTTGTTCAGTCAGAAAATGCAAACATGGCTCCTGCACTAACATTTACCATGTTTAAGTTGCTTTAATTATATTTTCTCCCTTAAGAGTAAAGTAAAAATGCAGTAAATTCCTGAAAGGCTGATCTAAGATGTATTTTTTTACAGGTTTGTTGTCAGGAGCTCCCTACATTGCTGCTGCTGTGGTCTTCATCACTCTCTTGATTGTTGCTGGGTTTATCATCAGGTGGAGAGCAAAACGTGAGAAAACTTTAAATATTAAGTCACCAGATATTGTAAATGTGGAGGTTAAAGTTGAGCCTGATGTCTTTGCAGAAAACCGAAGGCAGGTGCAGGGCTGCACTGTAAGTATGATCAACATTATAACCAGTTTCTCAATTCCTCTTTGTGAAAACCTTAACATGATTGTTCGTTATGCTGTCCTGTCTTTCCTGTGCAGGATGTGAATCTAAATCCTCCAGTGCCTCCCGTCACCGTGGAAACCAGCCATCACAACGTGAGAACAGTTGTACCTTTTAAAAATAGCCAGCTAAATGTGATAACATTATGAAAGTAGCTCTACAGAAGTAAAACTATATCGTTCTCCTCCTGCAGGATGATTGTGAAGATAGTGTCTGCTATGCCACCATCAGTGAAGCCCAAGTCAGGTTTAATGTAAGTCTGACACACATGAAAGATCTTAATCTCCAGAAAAGTCTCAGTTTGATTGCTTGTATCCAAATGTTCTCAAACTTAAAATGGCTAAAATAAATATGACTCAGCAAAACAGAAAATGGTCTAAAAGCTGAAGACATTCCTGAGTTTGGCTGTTGGAGAAGCTGAACCCTGAGAGCAGACTGCAACATGCTAGAAGTCTAAAACTATCATCACCTCATCAGGTGTCTCTTATGACATTTTTCAGGTTGTTGGTGAAAGAGACACCGTGACCTACAGCACCGTGTCGGCTGCAGCACCATCTGACCCCAACAGCCTGTACTCCATCATCACCGCAAGGAAATAGGTTGAATAAGACTTTAAATTATGCTTTGTGTTAAATTAGTTGACCAGGCATTGGTGAGTCTGAGTGAAAAACTTAAAAATATTACATTTATCTTATCTTTATATAGAGGACTTGCATGGTAATTGCTTTTATTTGTTAACTGTATTTCTATCTGTATTAAATAATGTATAATGTTTCTGTCACATTGGTGATGCAGTTGCTAATGTACGCTTGTCATTTATAAGCTTTATTGATGAAAAGCTGTTAAAACTTGAGTATCCCTATTGTTAGCTATAACAATTATAAAATCAATATTAGCTTACCGTTATTATTTTTTCTAGACCAAAAAAGATCAAATTCATGGATTTCCTTATGTGCGTTTGACCATTTTTCTATGTCACCTAATGAATGTAAGAATTGCAAATGTTTCCCAATCTGAGGAAATCCAAACTTCAGTTTGGTCAGATTTGGTTCTTAAAGGGACAGTTGGGTTTTCTATCTGAACAGGAGACTGAGGAAAGATGTGGAAAGGAGCAGAGGTGTCGTTGTTTGAGGGTCAGAGCTGAAAGTCCAGAGTCTCATGGTGGACAGACGGACATGTGGCGCAGAGAGGAAAGAGTCAGAACAGGAGCGAAGGATGTGAGATGCTATGCAAACAGGAAGGAGTTCAGGGTCAGGAAGGACCAAGTGATGGAGGGCTCTGCATGGTAACAGGTAACATGGTAACTATGGGAAAGAACCAGCCAAAGCCCGGTCAGTGAAGCCATCAAAAAGAGAAAGTGGGGCTGGATAGGCCATACCTTGAGAAAGCCAGCAGAAAACATCACAAGGCAAGCCTTGGACTGGAACCCACAAGGAAAAAGGGAAGTGGGGAGACCAAAGCAGACGTGGAGAAGATCTGTCGAGAGTGAGGCGAAGGCCGCCGGAATGACGTGGACCCAGCTGAAGAGAGCCGCCCAAAACAGAGTTCGTTGGCGGGGTGTTGTTGCAGCCCTATGCTCCACCAGGAGTCTACAGGAATAATGATGAATGATGCATGGTAACAGGAGGATTTTGAACTCTGTGGAAATGGTTGGAGACAGAAGTGACCTTTAGAGACGATGCAGTTCTGAACCAGTCAAAGTTCATGGAGGGATTGCTGAGGTAAACCGAAGAGCCGCCCACTGAAGTGATCAGACCTGGATAGGACAAAGGCTGTTGGTGGTGATGGATGGAGACGGTTGAGGTCACAGAGGCTGAATAGGTGACATTTAGGCCGGGTCCTTCTGTTGGCCTTTCACTGCTCTGTTTAATGGCTGCAAACTTACAGTAATGTGAGATTCATCTGCTGCAGGTCAAGGGATCATAACTGGTACCTTCATGTCAGCCATGCTTACAAAATGCAAACTGGGCAGGAAAACTGTTAAATATAAAGCATGTGGTTAAAAACTGGTTGTTTTCATTTTTTACAATTTTGTGTCTATTTGGTTTTCTAAAGCAATAAAGAGTAAAATATTTTGTTATTGTCATTATAAATCATAATAAATTGTCTGCATTCTGTATGGATCATTTGCTTGGTTGAAAATATCTGCATATTTCATACTTGAATGTTTTTTCATCTGTTATTGTCTGAACTGCACCACAGCTTTATCTACACTGGACACTAAAATGTTTCTACTCACACAATCTGAAGATTCATCAAAAATCTTTAATTCTTATAAATTTGATTAGTTAAAATGTTACTTCTGACATTTATCATGACTCACTGGAGGTTAAAACTGTAACTTTCTGTTAACGATTCTCTTCAGTCAGTAGCAAATGAGGAACTGAGCTTCTCCTCTCAGCCTGTCGGACTCTGAGAGTCGGCTGAACAAATGACTGATTTTATTATTATTACATATTGAAACTGTAACCGTTAAATGTCAGATGATTATTTTTTATTAGATTGATGCTTTTTATTTTAAAGGTGTAGTAATTTTAGATGCAAGTAATTCAAAGAAGTAACTAAAAAACAATTAATCAAAATGTTCTCCCTCACTTCATGACATTTAGAAAATAAGTTTCTGTCGGAAACAAAAAGAAAACGTTTATTGTCTCGATGGCAGAGAGGGAAAGAAACGGCGTCCTTTTATTCAGTGTGTGAATCCAGTTATTGCATCATCATTGTGGTAAAACCTTCAGCTCTTAAAAGTTTCCTGTGTGAAACGTCTCGTTTCAGATCTCAGAAGACAAAATGCATCCAGAAACCAGTGAGTTTTTTATAAACCTGAGCTCAGCAGCTGAGCCTGCATGCTGGGTTAAGAGTCTTTGGATTATTACACATTATTACACATTATTACACACACGACTCAAACTGTTGCCACGTCAGTCACATATTCTCATTAAGTGTTTTCCAAGTTCTACCAACAATACAAAGCATTTTTACGCTTCATTCAGCCAGCAGGATTCAAAAGTGCAATAAATTCTCTCACTTAATGAAGTTCAACAATAAACTCAAAGTTTTAATGGCAGAGTGAAAGAATTGGCATCTTTTTGAACGGCGTATTTATGCATCCATGTGTTTAACCATGTAGTTTATTGCAAAGTCGTTGTGGTAAAGACTTCAGAACGCTTAATTGTTTCCCACAAACAACTTCTCGTATTTGTAAAACGCATTCAGATCATTTATGTTTTTTGCAACATGACAACAGTGGTTAATGACATCAAGTTTTCTGGTGGTTTTAAAAATAGTTTTTGATGCTTGTTGCTGTGAAAACCTGAAGTTGCTCTGCTGCTGCTCACATCCTCACTGAAGCACTTCCCCCTTCAGCTCTCAGATGAATGTCTGAGGGAAACTTAGTAACAAGTTGCAGTAAAACTTTCTAAGCATTAAAACTTTCTGCTTCACTTGCTGCTCCTGTTGGATGAATTTGTCTCCAGCACAAAATCTACAAAGATTCTTTTGCAAACTGTTGATTGTTAGACGTTTCATGCATCGACATCAGGTCACTTCTTCTTCCTGGCTGTGAGAAACGCCCCCGCCTCAGACGTGTTTCACACAATGTTCACCTAAAAGCATTAAGATAATGAATATTAGCCTGTTTTGATCTCCTCTAATATTTGAAATATGTCTATGGTTAATTAAGATTAATAGTTTTTTTCCAAGGCAAAATTGACATAAGTGAAAGAGTGCTTAAAAAAAACCCCTCAAACATGAGAAATGAGGAAGTAACGCGTCTTTTATCACGGAAGTATAGATGACCTTGTACAGGCTGCTGGTACCAGAACATTCAGTTCATAAGAACAAGAACGACTGAGGCATAGAGGAGAAATGGCTGAACTGAAATGGATTAAAGTTCATTTATTTCTGATCCTGGGGCTTCAGCTTACAGGTAAGAACATGTAGAAATATTTAAATGGTTCAGAAATGTTTAAGGATAAGTGAACAAATGCTTTATTTAAGGTCCATTTTCTGTTAACACTGAGACTTGGAAAAGTTCAAAAGTTCAATTTTACATTAATTTTCTCTCTTCCTTTTTCTCAACAGTGTGTCCAGGTGGATCATCAGTTTTCATGAGATCTGGGGATGATGTGGTTTTGTCTTGCCAACATGTGATAAATGGTCAGATAAACTGTAACGGCACCGTATGGGTCTATAGTGACACCAGCAGGTCAGATGAACTGGTTACACTGGGAGAAATTAAAGATGTTCAGGGTAAATCTAACAGACTGAGTGTTGCACCAAACTGTTCTCTGGTAATGAGGAACATCACAGTGGAAGATGCTGGTTATTATAATTGCCAACAATATAAATCTGGACCTGAACCCGGTAAAGAGATTCTGGTTCATCAGGCTGGAGTTTCTCTGTCTGTCGTCCACAGTGAGTATGAATAAGAAGCCATTTTTCTCTGCTACACTTTATCACTGTTATGCCTATTGAAAAGCTTGAACTTGGTCATGTCCAGTGACTTTTTCTCTTCTGATCTCTTATTTGTTGACCAGTGACCAAACAGAAGGATACAGATAAGGTGACATTAACCTGCTCTGTGGAGACGCCTGGTCCTTGTGGATACAGAGTGAAATGGCTGCATGATTGTTCTGCATGGAACCTTAAAGTCACAGACTGTCCATCACATCCCTCTGGCTGCTGTGCTGCAGTTAATTTTATACATGATTCCTACAAACAGAGCTGTGAGTTCCAGTGTGAAGCCACAAGCAGTGAAACCAAACAGACCTTCAACTTCAACCATCAGCCCACAAAATATAAACCAGGTGAGAAAAGTTGGAGCTTTAAACTAAGTTAAAATAATATATCTAATCTCCTCTGTTTTGAGATTTGCATGCTATGTTTGTCCTGCAGTGTGAAAACATGAACCTAAAACCTTCTTGGTTTTGTTGGTTTATTTGCATGCAGGTGAAACAACAAGAAAACCTGGAGATACAACATCAGTTCAGGCTGTGAGAGATTCTGTGTCCAATGAAGGTAACCATGTTATGTTTCTGTAAGCTGTTAGTTTGTAATTGTTGTTATTTTTGTCCATATGTTTGTCAATCACACTGTATGCAGTAAATGTGTGGGGTAAAGTTCCCTGATCAAACCAAATCCTGGTGAATGTGTGTTGATGGATCTACTGGAAGCAAACAAACAGGCAGAAGGAGGGAGGAATAGTTTCTGGAGTCAGAATGGTGATCTGAGGCTTTTCCAGGTTGGAAATGCTCAACTCAAGCCTCCCTATCAGCAACTTTACTCCAATGCTGCAGCACAGATCTAAAATAAATAGATGTTTGAGTTTACAAGTTAACCATTGATCTATTGTGAACAATCTCAACAAACAAACTTACAGCAGCTGCATGTAGCCTCTGTAAGTTTGATTTCAAACCTTTTGTCTTTGCTATATAATATTCCATAAGAATTATTAATATTGACTGTTTTTGATTTCTCTGTAGAGTTTATGATCTGAAAATGAACAAATGTGAAACATAAAATGAAAGTAAACTGAAAGATGTTTGTTTTATTTTCAGGAATAAAGATCATCATCTTCTCTGTGGGTTTAGTGGCTCTTTCAGGTTTGGTTCTGGTCGTTCACATCTGGATAAGAATCAAAGGTAAATCCTAAAGATCTGACAGATTTACAATTCAATAAATTAAAATGGAACATTTTTAATTTTTGCTCCAGGGAATAAAAAAATGTACTTAAAAAAAATAAGTAAAATATATTCAATGATTATGCATGTTTTTGTGGACAAACATTTTTTTGTTAAATTTGATATAAATAAAATAATATTTGTCAGATAAAGCTGGTTTTCCTTTAAGGTCCTTCGTTTATATTGTCATTAACTGATGCTGTTTTTTCCCCTCCATTCATTGTTAACAAAATAATTAGATTTATCAAGAAAAACGGTTGTTTTCCATTTGCAGAGTGGTGATGATGATGAACTGTAAAAAACTTTTTGGTTTCATCTAGTTCCATTTATGAAAATCAAGTCCTCAATAAATTAAGTCCCAAACTTTTAGGCTGCAGAGCAGATAGATGCTTTCCTTTCCTTGACTTTGATAGTTAGATCATTTGCCCACCAGGGGGCAGCACAGAGCCAGAAGTGGTAAATCTTGTCACCTTGTTTTCAGGTAGAGGTTTAATTGATGCTTCGCTTCAGTTTGTAACCAGAGGAGATTTTATTATGTATGTTCTGCTGATTCTTTGCAAACATATTAAGATGAATGTGGATTTGTTTTTTTATTTTATTTTATTCCTTCTAAGATGTTGCTTCTACAAATGTTATAATATGCATTAAAAACTGTACATTTCATATTTTTTGTAAAATTTGCTTGCCAAAGCAAGATATTAATTCATTTTATGTTAACTGTTTATAATTGCTAATTTTATGCTATTGTTCAAAGTTATCAGCATATGACTGGTAAAAATGACAAATTAAGTGTATCTGTTCTTGTTTGTTTTCACCTGGCGGTGAAAAAAATGAAAATGAATCAATGCTTTGAGTAAAGACTGAAACATGAATGATTTCAACATTTTTACCACCTTTAAAGCAACTTTTATTCTGTACGATTTAACAGAAAAATAAAAACTATTCCAAACTAAAGAAATTGAAATAAACTGCATGAGTGTGAAAACCCAAATAATAAATCTTTATTTGTAGAAAATGTCTATTTGATAAGCTTGTTCAAAGTGTTGCATAATGAACTTATATGTATAATAAAAACAATGTCCCAATATTTGTCAATCACACTGTATGTGAGTTCCAGTTAATCTGCAAATTAACTGGAATTGAAATGAATTCATCTTTATTGCACTTCATCTTATTCATCTTATCACTTCTGACCTGCTGAGCAGTCAGATCTAAACTAATTGATGAAACATCTTAATTAGATGAATCCTTAATGAGCCTAAGTTTATTCTCCTTCAAAGTCCTGTTCAGAACTTGAATCAACATTCATCTTTGCATCGAGAGATGCAACGAGAAAAGTGTTGCAAAGATTCCTCAGACCTGGTATTGAGATCTTTAAGAGTATTAAGCTACTCAGGTTTTGTGACTAATATTTACCTTAAATCTAGGTCTCAGAGTGGAGAGGCACAGAATCCACAATGCTTGAAGTTTGAACAGTTGGTGATTATCTGGGGCTCCAGGTCATCTGCTGGTTCTGATCTGCTGGTTCTGATCTGCTAGTTCTGATCCACTGGGTTTTATCAAGCTCACAGTCAACAACCATCTTGGGCAGATGGAGTCTGGAGTTTAGTTCATATTCCTGTGCATGTATATCCACTAATTCTCCTCTGATGTATATGAACCAATGTTCTTCATTTTAAAGACATTCGCATGAAGGTCAGCAAACTCCAGTAAGTTTGTCACAATGTTAGAAGCTTCTGGTGCTGCATAAACCACATCCTGATCCATCACCTCTGCTTCAGTTCAGAGGAAAACCTTTGAGTTTTTCTCTGAACTAAAGCAAGTTCACAAGGTTAGTGATGAAGCTGCAGACCTGAGAACAGTTTATTTAGCTTCCCTGTTTATTTCTTTGCCACTTTACAAGAAAAAATTCTCTCCATTGATAAACAGGTTTCTAGTCGAGGCTACGATAAATGCAGGGCCATTTCATGCATATCACTCAGTTCCCTGAGTTCTCCTTCCTGTCCAACTACTTCTGAATAGAAGCCTCTAGAGCCATAAACTTAATAACTTAATAACTTTTTGGTTTCATCTAGTTCCATTTATGAAAATCAAGTCCTCAATAAATTAAGTCCCAAACTTTTAGGCTGCGGAGCAGATAGATGCTTTCCTTAGGGGTTGACTTTGATAGTTAGATCATTTGCCCACCAGGGGGCAGCACAGAGCCAGAAGTGGTAAATCTTGTCACCTTGTTTTCAGGTAGAGGTTTAATTGATGCTTCGCTTCAGTTTGTAACCAGAGGTGATTTGATTATGTATGTTCTGCTGATTATTTGAAATCAGCAGAAAAACTTAATAAAACTTAATAAAAAAATGTTTTCATGCATTGACCTGAAGACAAAACTAATCTGAATTATTAGTAGAAATATTAAGTTCTTGGCAAGATTTTGTTTTGAAACAATTCCATAACTTTCTTAAAATGTCTTCAGACAAATAGAATGACACCTATTTGTCATAAATGTCATAAAGAAACAAAACCTTAAAGGAAAAAAATAAGAGCAATCCAGAGTGGACAAGAAATACGCAGTTACAATTATTTATTAATGTATTTATGAAAATATAGTGAAAAGACTTTATTAGAGAAGCTTCTCTTGCTTGGCCCGATCACAGAAACATCTGGATAGAAACATCCATCAGTCTGCTTTGAGTTAAAAAAAAAAGATTTCTATAACCATGGCAGTGAGTAGTGGGTCACCTCAGGGCTGCTGATTTGGTCCACTGCTGTTTTCACTGCTAACACAGGACGGTGCAGCTACACACATGGAAACAGACGACTCTGCTGTTTACAGTCTTATCATTCATGGGAGTAGTCTGTCTGATTTCCTGCTGTAGGTTAAGACATGCTAAGCTAACGGGCGCTAACTTCCTGTGCTATTAGCTCAGCGCCTGTTTCAACTGCTTCCTGTTTACTGATCAAAGTGTTTCAGATTAAATAAGAATAGTACTCTAATTTCCCAGAAATAATCTTCTGTTTCTGACATGTTTGGTTACTGTTTGGATTGTTTCATCTATAAAACAGATTCTGTGTTTTAAATGAACATAAACACAGAAGAAGAAAAGAACGGTGCTGCATCTAATCAACGCTTATTTACTCACTTCCTCCTACACTTCCTGTTCAGTTATCAAAAACACCCCAACCTTGATAAGACATGTGAGGTCTTAGATTAGTCACGTCTAACCGGATCAGTCAAAAGCATTTCAACAAGCTGCTGATTCTCTGCTCAGCAGCAGAAACCCTGGTTTTGATAACAAATGGCACCAAAATAAAAGCAGAATACAAGCGTTAATCTTCCTTCTCTGTTTTCATCAGTAACTTGATTTTCAGTTTACAGGAAATTCGGGGATGCAAAATCAGTTAACAGGCCCAAGATTAATGAAATTAAATAAGAACAGGACAGTCTGAAGTTTGAGTCTCTATTTCTGCTTCTATGAAAACCAAACGTAGAAAAGAAAAACTGTAGCATCTGATATTTATCTACTCAAACAGTCTTTACATATTTATTCACTTCCTCTTTTTTAAAATATCAAACACACCACAGTCAAAAATGTTGATTTGCACTGCTAAACACAAGCTGCTACAAGTTAGTATTTCTACAGCATCGTTACTGTTTGATTTAAAATAGTGAACTTTTAAACATCCCCTGCTTTTCCATTTCCAATAGAAATACTTTCAGTATTTAATAATCTAAACAGTTTTAATTCCTAATCACTTAAAGTGAAATTTGAATGATTAATATTGAAAATGTGTCACCTACATATCAATTTGAGATAAATCTGCTCCTCTCTTATATCTAATTAAAATGTTATTTTATTTTTGTGCCTAAAAATAAAACTATAAAAACATTCAGTCGATTTGAGGAAGCGCTGAGTGACAGGAAGTAGCTGCTGCATCTCTGATCTCAGACAGATCAGAGCGACAGAAGCACAATGACTGAACTCGGATGGATTAAAATGTTTTTACTTCTGGAGCTTCAGGTTGCAGGTAAGTGAATAAGATACCTGTTGAGCTCTGAAGCCGAAACTTTGACCAATCGATCTGGTTTGTAGAGTTAATGACTGCAATGCTTCCAGATCTTGATGCTCATGGTTTTATGTAAAACTCTTTGATCTTTTCAGCAGTCATTGCAAACACTGCGACTGTTTTAAAGAGAGCTGGGGAAGACGCCATGTTGTCCTGTCAGGATGTGGTGAAAGGTCAGGACTGTAACGGTACACTGTGGCTCTTCAATGGGCTCAGAAGCAAAGAGCTGGTAGCTCTGGAGACGTTCGGACAGACTGACGGGGAAACCAGAATCAGTGCAACTCCAAACTGCTCTCTGGTCATAAAGAACGTCACAGCTGAGGATGTTGGACAGTATTTGTGTCAACGATATGATGCTGAAGCTCCAGAACGGTTGGAACACGAGTCTACAACTGATCTGTCTGTTATTAACAGTGAGTATTTTCATACAATACAATCTTTGTTCTGAAATTATAACGATGGAGACAACGACTCTGTGAATTTCTCCTACAGTGACTAAACATGTGGAGAATCAAATGGTCTCATTAAGCTGCTCTGTTGTGAAATATGGCTCCTGTAAACACAAAGTGAAGTGGCTCTTTAGTCATCAGGAAATGGAAACGTGTAAAGTGAAGCCGTCTGAGAGCGAATGCTCTGCGACGGTCATCTATCTGGAGTCCAACTGTGATGGTTCATCACTGATGGATCAGTTTCAGTGTGAAGTGACGGGAGCTCGTAAAAACGTTCAGCTGTTTTCCTTCAGTCGACTTTCACCAGGTGAGGAAACTCTTGAAAAAAGTAACTCAGTTGATTTTTTAAAAACACAACAGACAGAAAACTTAACACTGTTTGAGTTTAATGGCTTTTATTTGTCTTTAGGTGAAACAGCAGCGACACAAAAACCAACAACAGCTGAAGACAGAAACACAATGAAGACCACATCAGGAAGTGAGCATTAAACCGTGAAGAGGACGTCTTCACGCTTTCATGTAGATCTTTATCTAGAATCCTCTGTTCTGTTTGTGGGTTTATGTTTTTAATTTATACTTTCAAACACCTTCAAAGTGTATTTATAAAAACACGGTTTTCATATTCAAGATATTACAGGAAAGAAACAAACTGGAAAAAAAGACAATTTTATAGAAACCTGAATGTAAACTGATTAAATAATATTAATTATATTTATTTTAGTCATCAGTTTATTCCTAATTCCCAAAAATTTCTAAAATTTATGCTTTTATAAACTAATTTAAAATAAAAGCTTTCGTAAGGATGCTTCATCTATTTCCCATTTCTGAAGTTAACTTTAAAAATGGAAAGAGGCTCTAAGCGTATTTCCACACAAACTTTTATTTATACTTTTTCCTTTTCAGGTATTCCATACATTGGTGTCGCCATGGCGTTGGTCGTCATGGTGATAACCGCCATAGCTGTCATCCGATGGAGAGCTAAACGTGAGAAATCTGTTTGAACTTAAACAGCTTTTTTCATCCTATCATTAAATCTGCTGACTTTCTAAACGTCTTTCTCAGGAAATGAAACACGACGGAATGAAAACGCTGTGAGTGAAAATCAAATATTTCCTCTTTGAGAAATGAATCTATTCTGACATCTGAACTCAATTAGAAGTTGGTTTCTCTACTCATGTTTATGCTTGGAGGAGAAACTTTTATGCAACTTACAAGGGAAGATAAACAATGCAGTTCCACTTTAGTTCGAGATGTAAATAAAACTCACTATGTCTATAGGTCCAAGTCAAAGTACTGAAAAACCCAATACGGCAACTTTTTAAGCAAATATTTAGAAACTCCAAGGTTAAGAAATTTATGCTAAAGTTAGAATTGATGTTGTTTCCTTCCATGTTCAGGTCGATGGAGACGATGCCGTTTCTTACGCCTCCATCAGACATCCCAAAGCCAGCAGCGGTGACGCTTTGGTGAGACCCTGGGTTCTTTTGTTTGGTTGTTTTTTAGCATTAATTAGTGAAAAACACAGAGTGTTAACTTGCCTGCATGGATTTGAGAGGTTAATTAAAAAGATGAAGAAACACAGCTAATATGAATAATAAGTTATAAAGTAAATATGTGGATTGTGTGCTCTGGGTTTCGCTTTGTGCTCCAAATGAAGAAGTTCATTCGAGGTTTTGTTCATTAGTGATGGACGTATACAGCAGGAAATGGTTGGTAAACAGGAGCTTTGACTCTAAATCAGGCCTTTAAGGAAGGAAAAAGTGAATTAAAAGGTAAAGTCCGTTTTTTACTGGTTCATCCTGATTCTAACTCTCAACCCTGATGCAACAAGTTAGTAATCATGACTGAAACAATTCTGGGTAAAAGTGGATGCAATTAGCTTCTCTCACAGACAAGATGCTGTCATACTGTAGCCATGGAAACGGCAGTAAAAACATCAGGAGAGTAAACAGTCACTTCAAAACGTGGAAGCGTGTTCATACATCGGTGTAACTGTCCCCTTTATCTTGATGATGCTGAAATATTGTCTGTTTCCCAGGTTCATGGTGACCTTGACACGGTGACCTACAGCACAGTGAGAAGCCATCCTTCATCTGCTGCAGCCTCTGACCCCAACAGCCTCTACTCTCTTATAAACTACAACTGGGATCAGAACAAATGATGGTGAAATATTCAATGTTTTATTATTGGTTTGGATCCAAAACCAGACACTGAAAATAATCCTCATAGCTTCCTGGCAGCTCCAGGACCTGATCATTGTTACTGGGTGAACAATGTTTCGGCCCACTTCACTGTGCCAGGATCAGAAAAATGAACAGCTGGCTGAAACATTTTAAAACATAACACTGCTTCTTACAAAGCGTCCACCAGAGGGCAGCAGAAATATGTTGGGTTAAGATTTCATACAGATTTCCCTTCGTGAGGCAGTTAAAGCAGCTCAAAATAGCCACCTATCGCTGTCCGTTTCCAAACAGAAACAGATGAGCACTGAGAGCATCTCTGTTCTGGAAACACCAGAGGAGCCTACAGAAAGAGCTGGAATTTAAACGAGTTATTGGACCTGAAAACCTTTTCCTCAGTCGACTGCTATCAAACATCCAGAGAGAATCCTGAATATAACCCTATAAATCTTGTTAGTCCACGTTGGGAAAATAAAACTGCATTCTACCTTAGATGGAGTGAAGGTTTTTAAAACATCTTTTATGTCTTGAGGATTTTTTTTTCAGCCCGGTATGAATATAATTTTGTAAACGGCAATTAATGAATATTTGTCTGCATGTGTGTTACTTCCTGCTTAGCTTTAACTTCTGCTGATGGGGATGTCAATGATAATAAACAGCCACATGTCACTTGGTCTTTGTGGGTAAAACCTTCAGAGCTCTGCTGATGCTGCTGCTCACCATGTTCTCATCAGACACTTCCTGTTCAGCACAAAATAACTGCTGAAGGCTGTAAGATTCATGCGATTCACATGTAACTTTCAGTATGATGTGAAAACGAGCACAAGCCTCCACTGTGCACACGCACACACACACACCCACGCAACTCTAGAAACACACTTTAACCTCCACACATATTCACACACTTTACATGATGCAAACTGACTACTTTGAATAAATAAAGTCAATCATGCAATTAGGATGATGTTTTTTCTACTTCTGGTTGATGGGAGTGTCAGTGATGTGACGCGGATTAAACCACATCATCTGTTGGAGGCTCCGTCTGTTTTGCTGACACAAGTGACTCAAAGTCCTCTGGAGATAAATGTTCAGAACACAAATGTAGGTTCTTCAGTAGCTGTGCTTGGCTCTGGCTTGCTCTTCTTTTTGTGTGGGAAGTGTTTATTTTTTTATTTTCTGAATACATCCAACAGTGACACAATGTGGCATTGTTTAAAATTACACCAGTCAAACACAATATGACCAACAACGACCCTGGTAAAATTAGCCGTCCTGTGTTTACTCTGCAGAATGGACCAAAATGTGTGAAAAAAGGGCGACCTCCATCGGTGCAAAATATGACAAAAGAGATACATTTTTAAAGTAATTATGAGTTTTGGTGTATCACAAACATTTTTTACTTAACAGAAAAAGTGCAACATATTCAGGCCAACATGTTAAACTAATCTTGGATTCCTTTAAATGAGTACAGCGTTATTGGGTTGTGTTGTTTCCTGCTGCTGTTTGAACATTTGTTGATGACTCTAAATGACGGCGGACAAGGTGCTGACCACATGTTCTGCACTGAACGTCGTCGGTTAGAAAACCACAGAGCTCTGCTGAAGTTAAACACGTTCTCATCAAACTTTCTCTTCACTAAAATTAGAATTCAAACCTGCAGCTCTAAATAAACACAGTTTCAATCTGCATAGTTTAGGTTCCTAAAATATTATCTAAACAGAAGAACTGCATTTCTAACACTGTATTGATCTTCCAACAAATGATCATTTTGGCCTCAATCGTCAGCTAATATTGCTGGTTTTTATCGGTGACCCAAACCTGTCAGTCAGAATGAGAAAGTAGCTAAACTTCCTCATTCTGGTCTTGTTCCTCTTGGTCATATAATGGGTCTGACAAATATGTCAGCATTTACTTTCTACTGTTTGGTAGCTTTTAATGTGGACTTCAAAATAAATACAATCTAAATGCGATAACTTATTTATAAATGCATGGCTGAAACCAACCTGGTGATGCCACCAAATAAAGCGATGAGCCTCCGTCGGTCAGAGTGAGGAAGTGGTGAGTATCAGGAAGTAGAAGCTCCATCTGTGTTCAGGAGGCAGACAGACGGTTCTGACTGAGAGCAACAGACGCACAATGGCTCAACTCCCAGGGATTCAAGGCTTTTTATTCACCATCCTGCAGCTCACAGGTAGGAAGGCATTTCTATAGAGCTGCAGATCATAGATCTGCTTTGCTCACTGTGTTCAGATCTAACATGCATGGTTCTGTTTAATCTTCAGTTGCAGTAGAGAGAACATCTGTTCTAAAGAGAGCTGGAGATGGAGTCACATTGTCATGTTCCAACCTGATGGATGGTCAACAGAACTGCAGCGGAACAACATGGAGCTTCACTGATTCAGGAGGCAAAGCAGCAGAATCTCTGGTTTCACTGGGTCAGGTAATCAGCTCTCAACCAGGCAGACTGAGTCTAGCAGCAGACTGTTCTCTGGTTATTAAGAAAGTCAGAGAGGAAGATGCCGGGAGTTATGACTGCCAACAGTGGAAGCCAAGAGTAAAAAAAGGCCAACGCATTTCAATCCGTCAGTCGAATTTATATCTGTCTGTCCTGAAAAGTGAGTTTCAACATTTATTATTTACAATATCTTTTCATATCGGAGCATTTAGTTTCATTTTTTAGATTCCAATGGTTTTAATATTTCTGTCTTCAGTGACTGAAGAGAAGAAAAACCAGATGGTGACACTAGACTGCTCTGTGGTGACCTCTGACCCCTATCGATACAAAGTTCAGTGGTTTCATCAGGATGTGAACAACAAAGAATCGCCATCAGATTCTGGCTGCTCTGCTACCGTCACTTTATCATCAGGGTTTAAGTTTCCTCAGTGTAAAGTGACTCAAACTGGAACGAATGAAGAGTTTTCCTTCAGCCTGCAGCCGTCAGGAGAGACGGGTTAGAAAATGATCACGCACTAACATCAGTTTTATCACTTGAAACTCATGGGCTTCAACATTTAGACACATCTAAACTGATTTATTTGTGTAAATTATTTACATTATTTAGTATTTTTTCCTTGCTTACAGAAAAATCAAGTGAAAAAGTTCAACAACAAAAAGTCTGAGACAAATGGACAACGTTTCATAAACCTCTGAATGCAGTGATTTTGATAATATTCTAAACATAATATCCAAATAACACTGTCTTTGATAAAAACATTTTTTTATTTGTTTTTGAATAATTCTTCAATTTCTGTAGGTACAAACTAGGAACTAAGCAGTTTATTAAAATTATGTTGGAGGTTTAACATCACTGACATTCCATGGAGATTTGAATGTGTTTTTATATTTAATTGTCATAACAGACACTATAAAAACATTTCCAGTTTGTTTTTCTGTTTTTGATTTTAGTGAAACGAAGACGAAACGTTGGACCAACAACAAAATCTGAAACCATCAATTTGCTGCCAGCCACATCTGGTGGTTCTGCTTCAGCATCAGTTCCAGGCAGGATCTTTTCTTCTCTGTTTAACCTGACTAACCATTTGATCAAAGTCAAATATAAAAGCACAAACATAACTTAAAGTAAGTGTTTTGTTTTTTTTTGTCTTGGAAACTCAGCAACTCATGGAGCCACTTTCACAACTGGAGTCCCTCCAACTGCAGCTACGACCAGAACGACGGCAGAAAACATCTCAATAATTAAAGGTAGAAATCTATCAATTGTATGTGTAATAATATTAACATATAAGTTTTCACATCTATTGTGAGGTTACAAAATGGCTACATTTGTTATGCCATTTTTATAGAGTAATTTTGCATTAACTTGTGGTTTTGCATCTTATTTTTTGTGATAAGTTGATGCATTTATTAATTTTTTGACTTTATAATAATCTCACAGTTGCTTCTTGTTACTATAGATGCTCATTGGCTGTTATTTATGAATTTGATTCATTTTTGCAGTTTTTCTTGGAGGTTTGATGGATCTTTGTTCCATATTTCAGGTCTGCAGGTCTTTAACTCTGCAGTGTCAAAAATCCAGTTAAAGGTTTTCAATGAGTGTCATTTAAATGCAGCAAAGTAAAATATTTAAAACAAAAGTATTATATAAATAATACAGTCATAGTATATGTACTTCATATGAAGTCATGAGATGGGACTTAATTGAAGACAATTAGAGTCAAACAGCAAGAAAATGGAGGAATTTCAGGGCTAAATTATTTTGTTATGCTGGATTATGAAATTATCTCAACAGCTGCTTTAATTAAAATAAGTAGATGCCTAATTTTTCAGTGTAAAACTGAATAAAATGACTTCCTGTTTGCATTTCAGTTTTGGGGCGTTTCGTCATCGTCTCTGTGGGTTTAGCAGCTCTTTCAGTAGCTGCTGTGAGCATCAACGTTTGGACAAGAACTAAAGGTAAAGTAGAAAGAAATACAACAGCTTTATAAATTGTTGAGTCATAATAATCACTCCAATATTTATAAATAAAGTATTGGGTGTAAAACTAGGAATATCAATTATTAGATATTAAACTTTAGATTTTAATTTTTTCACTATTGTATTTTCAGTTATCTGAGCAGCTGGATTCACTTTAACAACAACTTTGTAATATCATGTTGTAATTTAGTGATAATTTGCTTTAACTCTCAGTGAAATAGCCTTTTTCTAACAGAGTGTTTTTGTTTAGTTTATTTCCACACAGAGCGTAAAGACGATGGCAGTGATGGGATCTATGAAAGCATCGAATGAGTTTTTCTTTTTCAAACTTTTCTCAACATTAAATCAGTAGGAAAAACAGACGGTTCTGTGTAATTTAGTGATACTTTACGGAATCACATGTTAAAAATTCTGTGCCTAAAAACATTATTGTACCACTGGAAAGAAAATAAAATGTTTCAACTAGAGGAAGGTTTTATGTATACTTGTTGTAATGGTTTTTGCCAGTAGGTGGCACTGTAGGTGGCCTTTGCGTCTTAGTAAAGTTGCTGCAAATGTGTTATTATATTATTACTGAGTTCATTTTGTCTGAAATCTGAGGTTGAAAAACTGAAAATGACTGAAACTGTTAAATATTTTTACCTGCAAACTGAGAAAAGCTGGGAGGGATCTGGGCTGCTGACATCATCAGTGTGTGACTGAAGTATCACAAGAAGCCGACTGGTTTAATGACGGGACATTTTAAATAGATGAACTGTTTTCCTCCTCATTGGAAATGTGTTGTGGTTCTCACATGCAGTGTTGAATTATTTATTTTACACATTATATGTAGAATACATTTATTTCTATTATTGTACTCATTTAATTTATTTCCAGTCTGTATGTTTAAACTGTAAAAAAAACCAAATCTTACATCTTCATGAATATAGAATTAATTTTTTTTAAGTCGGAATCACAATAGAAACTGAGTTTGTCTCTGAGAGTTAAAAATAAACTGAGTGTAAATGTCAGCCATCAGCGTGCCAGATGTGTGAAGTTGACTCTGCATAATGAAGTAGCTCAGTAAACCAACCAGATGCTTTACTTACCAAATAAAGCGATGAGCCTCCGTCGGTCAGATTGAGGAAGTGGTGAGTATCAGGAAGTAGAAGCTCCATCTGTGTTCAGGAGGCAGACAGACGGTTCTGACTGAGAGCAACAGACGCACAATGGCTCAACTCCCAGGGATTCAAGGCTTTTTATTCATCATCCTGCAGCTCACAGGTAGGAAGGCATTTCTATAGAGCTGCAGATCATATATCTGCTTTACTCACTGTGTTCAGGCTTAAGATTTAGTTACATATTATCTTGCTTTACTTTTCAGAAGGTAAAACAAAGTGTTAGATATTCACTAATCCACTAAAACTAGATTTTTAAATGCAGCATCGTTCAATGCACTGAAGTTATTGTTGTTTTTATATAAAACTGTGATTCTGTTTCAACACGTCAGCTGATCAGATCATCTCATGTAAAGTAAACTATTAGTGCAGCGGTTTCCCTGCTCAGAGAGCCACGTTAAAATAAAACGCTTTAAATGTGTGACTTCATTCTCTGATCTGCTTGCAGACCCACAGCTGGTCTCGCTCCCTGCCTGCAGCAGGTTCAGTCGGTTATTAACATCGTCTGTCAGAGATGAAGGTTGGGACGTAAACCTTCATGCAGTTTGAGTGGCTGGTTATTGGTGGAGACATTAGATAATATCTAATGGTTTAAACTAGTTGGCTGGTTTTAATGTTTTTAAGAGACATCTTGTTTAAGTTCAGTTTGTTATGTGACTCTAATGACTCCGATGCTCATCAGTGTTTTAACCACTTTTTATTTCCTGTCTTTAGCAGCTAACACTGTCTTGGCTCTTTAGCCACATTCTCAGAAAACTTCCTCTTTAGTTCTCAGAAATAAACCTTTCAGAGGAACTAAAAGATCATCTGAACCTTGTTATAAATGTCTAAAGTCTAATTTTCATCATCACTGTCAGAAACATTATTGATCTCATCCTGCTGCTTTTCTCTCTGAACGTTTATTGGTCAGTTATTTTCATCATTAAACAGACGAGACACATTTATATTTATTTAATCTTCTGACCTTTCTCTATCATCAGTTCAGTGTTAAAGTCTATAAATGATTTTGCTTTGGCCTCTGACTGCATTCATACAACATCTAAACCAGCTTCAGATTTTAAAAAGTCCATAATCATCAGTCATAAAGAGGAAGTGACATCATGTTGGTCAGAGATGAAAGAGTCTCCATCTCTTCCAGAGATAAAGACTGAGATCAAGAGACACTTGATGGATTAATTCAGATAGATTATAATGTTTCCTTATGGATTCAGTTACTGATATGAATACAGGTTTAGTAAATCTACTGACTGTACTGGATCATCTTTACACTGATTTAATAAAAATGGGCTGTTTTGACTATTTAAATCTTCTCAAGATGAAAATGATCTGTTTATGTTAATCATTGCATTTTCCTGATTTACTTTCTCTCATCTCCTCAGCAGCAGCAGCAGCAAAGAGATCTCACTTTGTGGCCAGAGATGGAGATGAAGTCACTCTGCCTGCTGAATGTTTCAGAAACCAGATGGAAACATGTGATAACACTACCTGGCTATTCACTGGTCAAACAAAAACAGTAGAACCAGTGATTGAATATGGGAAGATTCATAACGACTCCAGAACTAAATCAGACAGACTGAGTGTTACAGCAGACTGTTCTCTGGTTATAAAGAAGATCTCAGTGGAGGATGTTGGTCTTTATGACTGCAGACAGTTTAACTCATGGGGACAAGAAGTAGCAGATTATGTGTCCTATCTGTCTGTTGTTAGCAGTGAGTATTTATGTTATTATGTTTTCACTTCAAAATACAACAGAAACTGATACAATGGCTACAACTGAAGTGATGAAGTCAGCCTGAATGTATCAATATCTTCATCTTCCTCAGTGACTGAACAGAAGATCAGTGATGAAACCATCCTGACCTGCTCTGTGTCGTCATATGATGGATGTTTCCACTCAGTGCAGTGGCTGGATGGTAACAAAGATGATGCAAACATCAGAACCAAAACTCCACCTCAGTCGGCCTGTTCAGCCAGTTTGAGCTTCACAACTTCTCATGTTTCCACATCAAAACGTTCTGAGTTATTCACATGTCAGGTTGAAACTGGAGGAGACATGAAGGAGTTTACCTTCAGGATTTCACCTCCGACAGGAAAACCAGGTGAGAATATTAGGAGTTGATAACAAACTGCTTCCTGTTTGTTGATAAAAAGCTGCTTCTCTAATATGACAGTTTAAATATATGATTTAGCTAATTTAGAAATCAGTCATGGAAACGTAACAATGATTAACAAGATGAAACTGTAGTTGGGATTAAATCTAACTTGAAAATGTTTGGATTGTGGGATTTTTTTCAGCTGTGACACAACGACCAAAAGGAATGACGACGTCCACAACAAAGATCACAACCAGAACAATGACTTTAATGAAAACAGAAAAACCTGAAAAGCCAACAAACTTTGAAGGTAGTGATGATCTTAATGTTTTCTCTATAAGCAGATTTATGGGATTCTGTTTAATCTGCTGATATCTAGAAACCAAACAGTGAATTTGAGCTTCAGTCCAGCTTCATTTCCTGTCCTGCATGTGACTGAGGTGGAGAACAAACACTTTGTGTTTAGGACAAACTTAGTTATCAATGATTCTTTCTGCTTGTCTGGTACCACAGGACTTTAAAGAGTCCAGCTTTAACCTCTGTGGCTCAGTGGTAGAATAATAGTCTAACAGGTTGCAGGTTTGCTTCCTCCTGTTACAGGCTGATGTGCCCTTAGGCAAGGCCCCTCATCACATGGTGGCTCTGGAGTGAAAAGGGCTTTAAATGCTCAGTATGACTGGAAAGTTGTGACATAAAATCAGTGATTTTGCTCTTTAAAAATGAAGCCACTGCAGGTTTGTATGTTCACTGCATGGAAACCTGAGCATTCAGACAGAGGAAACGTATTTCTGCAAATGGCAGTAGGGCAACACAGAGGAGATGCACATTTTTACAGACCTGTCACATCCTGACACAGAGATTTATTAAATATGTAAAATTAAAGAACAGTTTCATTTAATCTAAGCTACATACTGCAGTTTTAACAACTTGATCAGCAGCAGAGTTTGGTGGGAATTTTCTATCTACTGGTTCACTGAACCAAACTATTTCTGTCTTATTTGGGTTTTCATAATAATGACTGCATGATCAGGAGCTCAGTTAAGTTTTACAGACTATAGAGTCTGATTGAAAATATAACCAAGTTAAACATAAACAGTAACCATAAACAAATGGTGCAGAACAAACATAAGTAAATGTATTTAGATGATTTTGAAATATGAATAAGTCGTGGATATTTACCACCAATCTAAGTTGAGCCTAAAACAGGAAGATCATCAGAGAGAGTCACTAATCAACGTGGGAAACAGTAAAGGAAGAGAAATGTCAGGATCCTGCTCTGCTGTTAGGATTGCTTTATTAATACACATAAAAGTGCATAAATAGTTTGTATTTCTATTTCAGGTCTGTTGCGTATCTTCATTGTCTCTGTGGGTTTAGCAGCTCTTTCAATATCTGCTGTGAGCGTCAACATTTGGACAAGAACTAGACAAGACAAGAAGAAAGGTAAAGCTGAGAGAAACACAACAGTTTGATAATCAGCTGCATGAAAATAGTCGCATCATTTTCATAAGTAGAAGCAGCATTTCTAAAGTTAATTATGTATTCCCATGTTTTCTTTCTTGCTTCTTTATGCACCATCATAAAGAAGATGACGCTGCAGTGAACTATGAAAACATCTGATGATCTTCCTTCCACCAAACTTTTCTCAACAAAGAAAGAAAAACAGTCACTGCTGTATAAATTCATTTTTATATAATATCACGTTAAGATCATTGTAACATAAAACAACATAGTGCAATTATAATAAAGAAAATAAAAGAAAATTTCTACATATTTTATTTAGAAATTTTTTAAATATTGTACAGATTTTGATATTTATTTCAGTTAAACATGTAATGAAAAAATTACAATTTGCTTGACAAGCAGAAAGCAAAAATCACATTGGAGAAACAAATCAGACACAATGTGAATGTTTTAATAAATGTGTTACAAAACCAGGAGAGCATTTTGTTTGAGATTTGAAGTTAGAAATTTAATCTGATTTAATTAATTAAATTTAAACCTTTTTAGTTAATATGAGCAGAAATATAATGATACATATTTTGACATTGTGATAATATTTTTGTAACCTTCTAGTAAAAAATGTCAGAATTTCGGTTTTGTACTTGTGTAAATGGGAAAATGTGCTTGTAAAAATCCATGTTATATAAAAGTTATGCTGACGAATCAGAATGTGTCGTTACGAGTATATTTTGCTGTCTCGTAAACAAAAATGTCTGAAAATTCATTTTTGTGCATTGAAAGTTAATTTAAGTTTAAAAGAAAGATAAAACTAAAGCTGCAAGCAGCGTTGGAGGTCCGAGCAGCGAAGCCCGCCTCCGGCCTCGTGGCGACCGCGGGGGCTCCAGCAACACCACGCTTGTGCATTTAAAGTTCATTTAAGTTTAAATAAGAGATAAAAGAAATGACACCAGTTCCACATTTAATCTTAAACTCTGTTTCCATAGCATAAAGCTGTGAGTCGAACTCTGCACTCGACATAATTAACTTCCATGAGTTTTAAACCTGCAGGTCAAACACATTGATCAGTCTCAGCTGATTGGTCAATGCCATGCCAATCACAAATGTAACCATCCAATCAGAGGACAGATGGTTTGGCGGTCAGACCTGGCTTCTCTGAGTTTCAGGTAAAACATGATCCTGCTAATGTGTTGCTCTGTAGCTGCAGGTTTAAATAAACTGAGTTGATTAGTGAATAAAATGTCCCGTTCTAACCACCTGTAATTATGTGGTTATTGTGGGTTAAAACCTCAGAGCTCTGCTGCTGTTCACTACAGCAAATACTTCCTCATCATTTCACAGAAAGACAGGTCAGCGGTCAAACTGAGATCCAGCATTTCTTAAAAAATTTATTTAACTGAAAAAGTTGAACCAAACAAAATGTTGATATTTCCTTGTTTCAGAGCATCTTGTTGTGTTTTATATAAACTTTAAAGAAAATGCATTTTAGATAATAAGCTATAATTCAGCCATCAATGCTCTGAAACCAACCAGATGACTTTACCAAGCAAAGCGATGAGCCGCCATCAGTCAGTGAGGATGTGCTGAGCATCATGGTTCTCACCATCATGATGGAAACTCCACCATGTTTCCTTCATGGTTTGTCGTGAACTGAAAACAGAACCACGTATAACTTTATTTATAAAAGCCAGGATTGTAATTCATGTGACCAGATTCTTTCGGTTGAGTTGTGGTTCTCTGCAGCTCCTCCAGAGGTCACTGTTGAGGATTAATGCTCTCCTTGTTCAGCCTGTCAGTTCGGTGGACAGTCATGTCTTGGTACGTTGGCCGTCAGTCCGTCCTCTTCCTGCTTTCTGATCAACAGATCTGTGAGATAATAAAAACTTTGGATGTTGTTTTAGAATCTAATTCAGCTCTAAACGTCTCCACCTCGTCCTCCATGACTCGTCTGCTGTGTTTGTTGCTCTTTGTGATGCTGGTGCTTCTCTGAGGTTCTCTAAGAAACTTCTGAGCTCAGAAACTGAACTGAAGTCAATCTATCTGCTCATCTTTAACAGTTAAAACCTTCAGAGCTCTTTAGCCACATTCTCACAGAAAACCTTTGTTCTCAGAAATAACCGTTCAGTGGAACCAATAAAGGCTCTGAGGTCAGCTGCACACCTTCACCTCAGCAGGGAGGTGAGAAAAGGACCTGGGGATTCACACATATCTAACTGTAAGTTTCACACATTCATCATCTTTCTCTGGTTAACACCTCACCGTCAGACGATGATCTCATCCTTCGTCCTTCAAAGGACGACGAGCAAAGGATGCTGTTCACTCTGAACATTTATTAATCCATTGTTTCTCTTTGAACAGACGAGGAGTTTGTCCCTCACTGTGATCCCCTCACTGTGATCCCCTCACTGTGATCCCCTCAGTGTGATCCCCTCACTGTGATCCCCTCACTGTGATCCCCTCAGTGTGATCCCCTCACTGTGATCCCCAGGTGATCTCCTACACTGTGATCCCTCAGTGTGATCCCCTTATGTGATCCCCTCAGGTTGATCCTCAGCTGTGTCCTTGACTCAGCGTGATCCACCAGCGCTGTCGCTCAGAAATGCTGAATCTATGTATCTTCATATGTGATCACAGCTCAGGTGAGGTTTGAGTTCTCCTTTGATGTGTTTGATCATCTTACAAATATTTAACAGTTTTCTGCTGTTGTCAAAATGACAACCATTCATGTCAATCATAGATGTAAACATCCAGTCAGAGGTCAGAGGGTTTGGCTGTCAGCTTTGTGTTTCACTGAGCTGCAGCTCAAATCAGGTTCAAAGTTTCTGGTTTTATCCTCACTGAAAACATCTTTTCTGACACATTTAGTTTGCTGCCTCCAGAATCCATGATTAATCTGTATTCAGGTTTTTCCATCAACTAGATCCACTTGATGTTAAAGATCATCACCATTTTACCAGTTAGTTGTGATGGACATAAACCAAATCAACTCAGTTTATTTAAACCTGCAGCTACAGAGCAACACATTAGCAGAATCATGTTTGACTGAGTTGATTAGTGAATAAAATGTCCCGTTCTAACCACGTGTATTTATGTCGTTATTGTGGGTTAAAACCTCAGAGCTCTGCTGCTGTTCACTACAGCAAACACTTCCTCATCATTTCACAGAGACAGGTCAGAGGTCAAACTGGAAACCAGAAGGTTTGAAAAAGTTAAATAAATTATTTTAATTAGTGAATCTTCATCACCACCAAACATCTCTGCTGGATTCTTCTGCTTAATTTTCCAGTTTCTAAGACCAAACAAGAGAAAGTTATTGGTTTTCCTTTTCTCCTTCCATGTCACCGTCTGATTCAGAGCATCTTGATGCTTTTTGCATGGATTTTAAATAAATGCTCTACAGATAATAAGCTATAATTCAGCCATCAGACCTCCAACACCAACCAGATGCTTTTCTCACCAAATAAAGCGATGAGCCTCCGTCGGTCAGACTGAGGAAGTGGTGAGTATCAGGAAGTAGAAGCTCCATCTGTGTTCAGGAGGCAGACAGACGGTTCTGACTGAGAGCAACAGACGCACAATGGCTCAACTCCCAGGGATTCAAGGCTTTTTATTCATCATCCTGCAGCTCACAGGTAGGAAGGCATTTCTATAGAGCTGCAGATCATAGATCTGCTTTACTCACTGTGTTCAGGCTTAAGATTTAGTTACATATTATCTTGCTTTACTTTTCAGAAGGTAAAACAAAGTGTTAGATATTCACTAATCCACTAAAACTAGATTTTTAAATGCAGCATCGTTCAATGCACTGAAGTTATTGTTGTTTTTATATAAAACTGTGATTCTGTTTCAACATGTCAGCTGATCAGATCATCTCATGTAAAGTAAACTATTAGTGCAGCGGTTTCCCTGCTCAGAGAGCCACGTTAAAATAAAACGCTTTAAATGTGTGACTTCATTCTCTGATCTGCTTGCAGACCCACAGCTGGTCTCGCTCCCTGCCTGCAGCAGGTTCAGTCGGTTATTAACATCGTCTGTCAGAGATGAAGGTTGGGACGTAAACCTTCATGCAGTTTGAGTGGCTGGTTATTGGTGGAGACATTAGATAATATCTAATGGTTTAAACTAGTTGGCTGGTTTTAATGTTTTTAAGAGACATCTTGTTTAAGTTCAGTTTGTTATGTGACTCTAATGACTCCGATGCTCATCAGTGTTTTAACCACTTTTTATTTCCTGTCTTTAGCAGCTAACACTGTGTTGGCTCTTTAGCCACATTCTCAGAAAACTTCCTGTTTAGTTCTCAGAAATAAACCTTTCAGAGGAACTAAAAGATCATCTGAACCTTGTTATAAATGTCTAAAGTCTAATTTTCACACATTCATCATCTTCCTCTCTTTAGCACCTCACTGTCAGAAACATTATTGATCTCATCCTGCTGCTTTTCTCTCTGAACGTTTATTGGTCAGTTATTTTCATCATTAAACAGACGAGACACATTTATATTTATTTAATCTTCTGACCTTTCTCTATCATCAGTTCAGTGTTAAAGTCTATAAATGATTTTGCTTTGGCCTCTGACTGCATTCATACAACATCTAAACCAGCTTCAGATTTTAAAAAGTCCATAATCATCAGTCATAAAGAGGAAGTGACATCATGTTGGTCAGAGATGAAAGAGTCTCCATCTCTTCCAGAGATAAAGACTGAGATCAAGAGACACTTGATGGATTAATTCAGATAGATTATAATGTTTTCCTTATGGATTCATTTACTATAGTAAATCTACTGACTGTACTGGATCATCTTTAAGCTGATTTAATAAAAATGGGCTGGTATGACTATTTAAATCTTCTCAAGATGAAAATGATCTGTTTATGTTAATCATTGCATTTTCCTGATGTACTTTCTCTCATCTCCTCAGCAGCAGCAGCAGCAAAGAGATCTCACTTTGTGGCCAGAGATGGAGATGAAGTCACTCTGCCTGCTGAATGTTTCAGAAACCAGATGGAAACATGTGATAACACTACCTGGCTATTCACTGGTCAAACAAAAACAGTAGAACCAGTGATTGAATATGGGAAGATTCATAACGACTCCAGAACTAAATCAGACAGACTGAGTGTTACAGCAGACTGTTCTCTGGTTATAAAGAAGATCTCAGTGGAGGATGTTGGTCTTTATGACTGCAGACAGTTTAACTCATGGGGACAAGAAGTAGCAGATTATGTGTCCTATCTGTCTGTTGTTAGCAGTGAGTATTTATGTTATTATGTTTTCACTTCAAAATACAACAGAAACTGATACAATGGCTACAACTGAAGTGATGAAGTCAGCCTGAATGTATCAATATCTTCATCTTCCTCAGTGACTGAACAGAAGATCAGTGATGAAACCATCCTGACCTGCTCTGTGTCGTCATATATGGATGTTTCCACTCAGTGCAGTGGCTGGATGGTAACAAAGATGATGCAAACATCAGAACCAAAACTCCACCTCAGTCGGCCTGTTCAGCCAGTTTGAGCTTCACAACTTCTCATGTTTCCACATCAAAACGTTCTGAGTTATTCACATGTCAGGTTGAAACTGGAGGAGACATGAAGGAGTTTACCTTCAGGATTTCACCTCCGGCAGGAAAACCAGGTGAGAATATTAGGAGTCGATAACAAACTGCTTCCTGTTTGTTGATAAAAAGCTGCTTCTCTAATATACAGTTTAAATATATGATTTAGCTCATTTAGAAATCAATCATTAAAACAAAATCCTCTTTAACTCGTTAAAGTTTCAGCTATAGTTTAACAACTCTAAACTATTTCTCCTCATGTTAAACTATAGTTTAGAAATAAATCTAAGCTATAAATGTTTGGGTTTTTGCCTGGTTTGTTAAAATATTAGTTTTTCAGTTTCGACACAACCAACCAAAGTGACGACGATTTTGACAAGCATGAAAACAACGAAGCCTAAAAACACAATAAAACCAAAAAAAGGAAGTGATTCATCAGACTCTGAAGGTAAAGATGATATTAATGCTTAATTGCAATGTTTATCAAATGTTTCCCTTCATATAGGATTTTCATCTTTGATGTATTTTTATAATTCTGTCAGTAGATTTATAAAACATGCTGTAGTTGAAAAGATTTTTAGAAACAAAACTGGTAACTTGGTTTTGTAGGAGAAAAAAAACATTAAAACTGTTTGTGTTTGTACTTTATCTCAGAATTTAAAAAAACTATTTTATAAGATCTAAACTACTGAAGAACTGTAGATTCACCACATGAGCATTCTGAAACATAAAATATGTTTTAATGTCTAAAGAATAAATAATGTTCAGAGGTTCCATATTTCTGGTGACTGATTCTGATTCATTGTTTAGCCATCAACATAGAAAAACTCAATAAAATGATCTGGGCCTGTTTCCCCTCTTCCTTCCTGCTGCAGTGTGACTATTGTGTGTCTGCAGAATCTCACAGCTCAATGTTTTCCCTCCACATGGTGAAAAACAAGAAGCCACATTTAAATGGGAATCTAAATATTCTCTGGTTGTCGTGCTTTAAATGTATTTCATAACCTTTAATTAGGAATAAATTGGGTCTGATTTCATGTTTACAGCGTTCTGTTTAAAGATGGTGGATTGTGGGATTTTTTTCAGCTGTGACACAACGACCAAAAGGAATGACGACGTCCACAACAAAGATCACAACAAAGATCACAACCAGAGCAACGACTTTAACGGGAATGGAAACAGAAAAACCTGAAACTTCAGGCTCTAAAGGTCGTGATGATCTTAATGTTTCTGTTATAGGCATCATATTATTTTATCAGTAAATGAGTTTGAGGAAATTGGAACATGAAGAAATTGTGAAACATTTAGAGTTTATTATAATATTTTAAGACAGTAATATTTCTAAGAATCCTCTTCATTTTTAACCAGCTCCTGATTGGGGGTCAATCAGCCTTTCTAGTTTTGCTGAGGTTAAACACATATAATGTCCATATGGATCATATAGACTCTCCTGTTATTTCTCATGATGACGGTTCTGCTTCTCAGTGTCACAATCTTCATCTTCATTGTTTTCTGGTTCTGCAGACTTTTGGACATTTATTGCTGCAGCTGTTGGTTCGGTTCTGCTGATAGTGATTGTTGCTGCAGCAGTTGCATGGAGAAAGACTAAAGGTGAGAACATTTTAGAGATAAAACTTCACATCTTTAAACCAAGTGTAAATCTTTTTTTCTTAAACAAACAGCATTCTTTCTTCCTTCTTCAGGAAACAAAACACAGATGAATAAAGACAATGTAAGTTTTTAAAAGTCTTTCTAAAGAAAAGTGTTTTATAATTAAAACATGATCTCGGCTCAGCTCTTTCTTTCTTTGGTTGAAGATCTTATCACAAACTAAAAGCTAATTTAATCAGATTTAACCCTACAGATTACAGGACTGGAGTTTTTAACTAAACCTGAATTATAGTTGCATTGTTTCTCATCATCTTATTGATTTCAGGGACAGAAGTTGGTCCCTGCAGGATCTCAGGCTGCAGGAGGATCCAGTCACAACGTGGTGAGTTTAAACTCTCAGATGCTGAAGAATCAGCATTTCTAATGTTAGCTGAGTCTTACTGTGCTGTCCTCACTGCAAAGGAGGATCCTGCAGGTGGCGTCGCCTACGCCTCCATCAGCTACACCAAGAAGACCAGCAGCAACACCAAAGTAAGAACTCTGAGCGGTTTTAGTGGCTAAAAATCCAGATGAAAGATAAAATATATATTTTTACATTTGTTTTGTTTGGTAAGATGTTCAAAACTCTGAAAAGACTGAAATAATTTATCTTAATTCATGTTTTTACTGAACTATTGTCACTCACTTTTCTGTGTTTATTTATAGCAGCATCTCATTTCATTTCATCATCTTCATCATCAGGTCAGTAATGATGAAGATGATGATGGCTTAGTGACCTACAGCACAGTGAAACCTTCATCCTCATATGACCCCAGCAAACTCTACGCTGCCATCAACAAACCAAAACATTGAGACTTTTTGTGACTTTACTGTTGATGACAGTTATGGTTAATAATAAGTAATAAATCAGATTATACATAATCCCAAATTAAATTCAAATGTGTTTCGTCATACATTTTGACCCAAATTTAAAATGTTATTTTGATATTTGTTGTTTTTCTTTGAGTCCAGAAGAGGGCGCTGTAGGACAAAGATCATAGAATATATTTTAATCTTTAATAAAAGAGTAAAAAAATGAGAAATGTTTAGGAATTGAAAGTTTTAGGATTACTGGATGACTTCACGTTGTGCCCAAGTTAAGAAGTTTCTGTTTTTCATCCAACTCCAACTCTTTTTCATCCAATCTATATAGTAATAAATGTTTTCCTTGTTATTTGTCTCCTTTTAGGCTCAGTTTACAGATTTATTTAGTTATTTGATTATCTTTACTACTGTAATTTATTGTAACTTTTGCTTTTTAAATTAATTTTCTATAGGTTTTATTTTCTGCTTTTAATCATTGATTATTGATTTGTTGATTTTACTCCCAGATTGTCCTGTGGTTCACTTTCTACATCAGTTAGCTTCATATTTTACGCTACAGGAAGTCGATACACATTGGCAATCTATTTCTATAATAGCAATCTGCTTCTGATCATGTTAGATTTTAACTTTTCATATGTAAATAATAATGAAATTAATACAGAAGTGCCTTTGTTTTCTAAAATGTATGTTTGTGAAATGATGAACTGTTTTGATGTGAATCTTTAAACAGTTTTCATGACTTCTTAAAATCCTGATGGCATTTCGAACCCATAATCTCCACTGAGTCAGGGAGACAGTTCTGCATCGTCCAAAACCTCTTTTTAAATCTTTTCTAATCTTAAACTGTCAAAGTAACATGTTGGCAACGAGTCAACTTTACGATCAGGACAGAACCAGACAGTTCAGATGGACTGTGTCCATTTTTATGTGAGGTCACAGTAGTTAATGTTGGACACAGCAGATCATTCTGGCTTAAAAAAGAAGACTGCAAATGATGACCGAACATTTCTACCTCAAACCACGAGCTGTGGTGTGAAACATCACAGAGTCCATGACGAAGTTAAAACCTAAATAAGTACAGGAAGTAGAAACATAGTGGTTTAAGAGCTTGCTGAGTTGATGAGGAAGCAGAGAGACGATGAAGCAGAGAGGAGCCGTTCAGGATTCAATGTGGAGGAAAATGTTCCTGTTTTTCATCCTGCAGTTTACAGGTGAGACTCTGAACGACGACAGTTTGTTAAATTCTCTTCATTTCAACATTAATATAAATGTTTCACTGACGCTTCGTGTTGGTCGTTTCATAAAGCAGAACCTGAGTTTAGCTTCCTGTTAATAATCTGGTTCTAGAAGATGTAAAATGTTTCTTTATTCTTTATTTATAATTCTTAAGTGAATATTTCTGCTTCATGTCATCAGGAGCTCAGAGCAGAGATCTGTCTCTGTCCTACGCTGTCAGAGCTGGAGATGACGTCACTTTGTCTTGTGAAAATGTGATCGATAGTCACAGCAACTGCGACACAACAACCTGGAACTACAGAAAACAAAGTCAATCAGCTGTAGAGTTAGTTGGTCAAGGGCAGGTTATTAATAACAGATCAGACAGGCTGAGTGTTTCTCCAAACTGTTCTCTGGTTGTGAAGAAAGTCAGAGCTGAGGATGTTGGTCGGTACACCTGCAGACAGTATCTTGCAAAAGGAGGAAGTCAGGTTGGTCAAGATGCTCAGGTTCGTCTTTCTCTCGTTCGCTGTGAGTATATCAAATATTTTCATCTTCAGCTTTTAGTGACAACAGCCTGCTGACAGCAGAATCAAAATGATGTCAGAAACTGAAGTAACCAGAGTTACTCTGCTTTTCTCTGTCAAATCCTCCTCAGTGACAGAACAAGAGGAGCAGAACAGAGCGACATTAACCTGCTCTGTGGAGACAGATGGACCATGTAGACACTCAGTGAAGTGGTTGGCTCAGGTTAGAGATACGGATAAAGACAAAGAAATAACAGAAGCATCAACTTCCTGCTCGTCTGCTGTCACTTTACAGCCACAGTTTAACATGTTCAAGTGTGAAGTAAAGACAGAAGACAATAAAGTTCAGCTTTTTACCTTCAGCTCTCGTCCATCAGGTGAGAAATTATGACAGTTCAAAGTCTCTTGTAAATATATAAAACATTTTTTTCTAAGAAACATTGTTGACTTCTGCTCCAATTTTAGAGAAAGACGAAACAAGAACATCAGCAGCTACAACTAGACCAGACAAAATACAAATGACAAACACTCCAACACCAGATCGACTTGGAGGTACAAACAAACCACTGTGAGATGAAAATATGGAACAATAAAAGTTTTAAATGTTACTTTAGTGACATTTTTAACAACAAATTAACTTCATTAGTTTGAAGCTTTAGATATTTCAGATTTATGCATTTTGGTCATATTTATTGTGCATATGAAGTTTTTTCATTAACTGATGCTCTACCAATCTAAATTGTTCCGGTTTCTGTGGTTTGTCTCTGAACAGAACCTGCAGCTGATTGGTGGAGGTTCCTCTCTGGTTCTGTGGGTTTAGCTGCTCTGATAGCAGCTGTTCTGGTCACCAGCCTCTGGGCCAGAACTAAAGGTCAGAGTGTCAACAGGTCATTGTGAAAACTGGATAAACATGAAGGCTCTTTAGAAAACCTGAAACTTTGCTCTCCTGTTTCAGGGAGGAAACCCCATCTGGATGAAAACACTGTGAGTTTTCAGTTTGTTTTCCTTCAGAGTAAAGGAAATGTGATCTGAGTAAATGCATCTGCCAGAACGATGAGGATCCGTCGTTTATTAGGTCCTTAGAAAAGCTAATCATGCAGAAAACTACCTGAATAAAACATGGACTTTGTTCTGTGTTTATTTCTGGGTCCTGTCGCTGTGCTGTCCTCCCCTGATTGTGCCCAGGTGTGTCTTGTTTCCATGGTTACAAGACACCATGGAACATGTCCCTGTTCTTTGTCGGATCCTTGTCGTTTGTCGTCGTTTGTCTCCCCGTCTAAAGTCGGATGTCGTCACAGTTGAACTGTTCAGTCTAACTCAGATCAGTTGCTACCAGTGTTAGCTTTAGCTTCCCGCTCACTGTGCTGCCTGCTTCTGGGTCTGTTTGGAGCTCCATACTCATCATTAAACCGCCTTCATCTCCTGGGTCGACCCGTTCATTCTCACCACCACCAAAACATTCATGACAGATTTATCCATCATTTCAAAGAGATAAATTCTGGTCCAAGTGCTACATTAATAGTAAATATATTTCCACTACATTGATCTCTTTTTTTAAATGTCAGATGTTCATAAATTGTTTGTCTCTCTCAGGTGTGTCATGATGAGGATGAAGCTTCTCTGAACTATGAAAACATGAGAACTTCTTCAGTTTGATCCTCCTGCTTCTCTCAGACTCGACATCAGCAGGTTTTCTGTTTTGCTCCTTCATTTTAGCCTCCATTTACTGGATTTAGCCTGGTTGAGACAAAGGAGACCATATTGATCTTTATTCAGTAGAAACATGCTGCAGTTTTTATTTAGTCTCATTCTGTAAGTGGTGTTGGAAAATTTAGCATCAAACCAAAGAAATAACTAAATTAACTCTTTATTCATTGGTTCTTTCTCTTTTCAGGAATTGACAAACCTTCCTCACTTGTTTTGCCTTGATTATTTAGTTGTCACATTATAGTTTCACATTGAGATTTTCCTAAATTACTCTTCTAAACGTTGATATTAAATCAACATTTTGTTATCTGACTCGCCTTATTTCAGTTTCTCTGAATGAAATAATAAAAAACTGCTTCATTTTAAATATGTCAGATAATAACAGCTGAAATGTTACAATAACATCTTAAAATAAGCATAAGAGTTTAATGATTGTTACTTTTCAGATAAAATATCAGTTGTGTTGATAAGTAATTAAAAAGCTGAATTACTTCCTGGTTTGTGCGGCGGAGCGTCATGAACTGATTGTCATCCTGATGAGTGAAGCAGAAACTGAACCATGTGGAGAATTTATCCTCCTCCATGCTGAGATCTTAATGTTTGAAGAGTCAGAGAGATGAATTCATGAATTTCACTTATTAATACCAATATACAGCTGGTCCATTGATCATGCTGTCCTTAAGGGCCAGCAGGACAAAATGGCACCAAACAGTTTTTCATCTGTTCGCCTCCATCTGAGCTCCGCCCTAAAGACGACGTTCCCTCGTGTCACATCCTCTAACCTTCACTTTGAGGGCGTCTCCTAACATGTCATTTCCTTTAGCTTTAGCTTTGCAACCAGCTAAAAGAGAAGATAATTATTTATTCTCAACAGCAGCATGTTTACTGCCACCTAGAGTCAGATTTACGTCATTACTTTGCATCAGGTTTATCTGTTAATCATCCACTTTCCCTCAGCTCCATGTTTCTCCTGTCATTATAGATTTACACAAGATGTTGAGTATAAACATTTGTCCTTTTAATCCACCTGAACTTGTCAGCATTTGGTGCATTAATGTTGTTTTAGATTTATTTGCTTTTCTTACTCAAAATGATGCATGATGCTGCCATTACCCTGCACAGTTAACCATATATGTTCAGTTTTAATCTGCTTGTTTTTCTTTTAGCACATTTCTGCTGAAAAATGTAGACAAATAAAACTTTTCCAGAGGTTCAAAACAAATTTTTTACAATTATTTTTTCTTAATGTGTGAAGCAGCTGAAGCGATTTGTATTGTGAATTAACATTTTGTTAATAAACTGAAAAGACGTAAAATGGGCGTGTCTTTAATTTGTAGAATTGATTCTTTATTAGTTGCTGACATCTGGTCAACCTGTTGGCGAGTTAAACACAACCCCTTATTATTAATTTACAGATAATCTGTTGAAATGTTGGGGGATAAAGATCTAATTTCTTATCTTGAAATGTAGACCATATTTAGTTTTAAACTTAACATCCATCTAATACCAGTCCAGCTTTAGATGCACTAAATGGACGCATGATGCTGCTGTTACCCACAGACACTTTAGTCATTTCTACCACATCCAGATCTCTGCTGCTTCTGTCACACATTCTCATGAAAATACTTCCTGTTTTAATGATCACAAACAGGAGGGCAGAAACGTCTTCAGAGGTTCAATAATCCACCTGCTTTCACACCAACATGTTTCATATCATCTTTCATTTAGCATGAAACCGAGAAAATGAACATAAATGTCATTTTAACATTGACGCTCAACGAATTGGGACAAATTACAGTCAATTGTTTTTTGACCTCATATGTTGAAACAATCAACCTCTTCCTGTTTCCAAAAGCGGCTCCACCCCATCACATGCTCCACGTGGCAGTCGATGAGTTTTTATATTAACAATTTGAAGATTAAACTTTTATTAGTATTTGCTGATTGGTATTTTTACTCTTTATGTAATAGTTTTGTTTATTTGATTTACATTTTTTAGATTCTTCAAAATATTTCCCATTAAATAGTAAAATGTACAGTACTTGTTCATATTGAACACAAGGGGGCGCTAACTGCTTTGGCTGTCAGCATAATTCTGTTCAGAAATGTTATAAATCAGTAATTACTTTTTTAATGCATTTTAGCATTAAAACATTAGCATTTCTCATTAATTCTTTCTTAAACCTTTCTGTAAATATTAATATCTGAATATGGACATTGTGATCAATGTTTCCTAAATCCATGATTTTTGTCATGAATCCACAATAAGATCATGTCCAGTTAGATGGACATGATGAGTCTCATCATCTATTCTGTCGTAAATTTACAGCATGTCAGTGTCTTAAACACAGTAGCTCAAAGTGAAGACTACAGAAGCTGACCAAACATTTCTACCTCAAACCACGAGCTGTGGTGTGAAACATCACAGAGTCCATGACGAAGTTAAAACCTAAATAAGTACAGGAAGTAGAAACATAGTGGTTTAAGAGCTTGCTGAGTTGATGAGGAAGCAGAGAGACGATGAAGCAGAGAGGAGCCGTTCAGGATTCAATGTGGAGGAAAATGTTCCTGTTTTTCATCCTGCAGTTTACAGGTGAGACTCTGAACGACGACAGTTTGTTAAATCCTCTTCATTTCAACATTAATATAAATGTTTCACTGACGCTTCGTGTTGTTCGTTTCATAAAGCAGAACCTGAGTTTAGCTTCCTGTTAATAATCTGGTTCTAGAAGATGTAAAATGTTTCTTTATTCTTTATTTATAATTCTTAAGTGAATATTTCTGCTTCATGTAATCAGGAGCTCAGAGCAGAGATCTGTCTCTGTCCTACGCTGTCAGAGCTGGAGATGACGTCACTTTGTCTTGTGAAAATGTGATCGATAGTCACAGGAACTGCGACACAACAACCTGGAACTACAGATAAACAAAGTCAAACAGCTGTAGAGTTAGTTGGTCATGGGGAGGTTATTAATAACAGATCAGACAGGCTGAGTGTTTCTCCAAACTGTTCTCTGGTTGTGAAGAAAGTCAGAGCTGAGGATGTTGGTGGGTACACCTGCAGACAGTATCTTGCAAAAGGAGGAAGTCAGGTTGGTCAAGATGCTCAGGTTCGTCTTTCTCTCGTTCGCTGTGAGTATATCAAATATTTTCATCTTCAGCTTTTAGTGACAACAGCCTGCTGACAGCAGAATCAAAATGATGTCAGAAACTGAAGTAACCAGAGTTACTCTGCTTTTCTCTGTCAAATCCTCCTCAGTGACAGAACAAGAGGAGCAGAACAGAGCGACATTAACCTGCTCTGTGGAGACAGATGGACCATGTAGACACTCAGTGAAGTGGTTGGCTCAGGCTAGAGATACGGATAAAGACAAACAGTTTAACATGTTCAAGTGTGAAGTAAAGACAGAAGACAATAAAGTTCAGCTTTTTACCTTCAGCTCTCGTCCATCAGGTGAGAAATTATGACTTAAAAGTCTCTTGTAAATATATTAAACATTTTTTTCTAAGAAACATTGTTGACTCCTGCTCCAATTTTAGAGAAAGACGAAACAACAAGAACAAGAACCACAGCAGCAACTACAACTAGACCAGACAAAATACCAAAAACTGGGGAAACCACGGTTACAACTAAACTACATAAAACATCAGTTAACACAAGTACAACCTCTCCAACATTTGCTCCAGATGGGGAACAAAGTTTTGCTTTTTCACATTTAGTGTTGCTTTTCAGAATGATTTTTTAAATGCTTTTATTGATATTTCACTTTTCCTATCCAGGTTTCCTGTGGCTGTACATCACTCTGCCTCTGCTTCTACTGGGCTTCATAACTCTGGTCATCCTGGTAAAGACAACTAGAGGTGATTTGTTTTAAGTCCAAGACATTCAGTTAAACAGAATTTAACTTCTGAAGAAACTTAAGAGGCTAATCTGAAATCTTTTCTACTTTTTAGGCCACAAAGCGAAACAAAGTTCCAATGATGTGAGTTTAAAACATTTTCTTGTTTTCAATGTGTTTTACTTTACAAGATGTAAAGGAAGAAACAACTACAGGAAGTTTGTTGCAGATAAACAAATATGAAGCTGATTATTATTTTGTTTATCCAAATTTGTGCTCTGAATTAAAGCAGCAACTTTACCTCAGATATATGACACCTGCATGAATTGATTTGCACTTTGGTTGTAAAATATCTCAACATGCTGAGAAACTGACCCAGATTAATGTGACTGCATGTTTCTACAGGGTGTAACTCTTCGACCTGCAGAGACTCAATCTGCATCTGACAATCAGCAACATGAGGTAAATGACATCTCTAGTTCCCTAAAATGTTTGTAAATGCTGCTCGTTGTAGAAGATGGTTCAAAAATAAAGCTGAAGTGTCTGTGAGGTGCTGTGCAACAGAAGGAGGGGAATGTGAAACGAGAAGTGAAAAGAGATCTATGTTGAGACACAAACCCCACTGTTTCAGAGAAGTAGTGTTTCTGCATGCATCACCTGTAACTGAGCGCTTCTCACTCTCTGCAGGTTGATCCAGAAAATGGAGTTTCCTACGCCTCCATCAGCTACACCAAGAAGTCCAACAGCAGCAGGGTAATCTGTCTCTGCTCTTGTTTCTGACTTGTGAGGAAACCTGGTAGTTCCTCAACCAGCGTAAAAAGGCTTATTCAACAAATTGACTTTTACTCTGAGCAACTGGAGAAATCCAAGCAAATCAGTGAAAATCTGAGAAGGAAAAAGTGGATTTATACAATTTGGGAAATTCTGTTGGTTCGTTCTGGACTACCGGCTCAGAGATCTCCATTACAAACATCACAGTGGTCCAAAAATATCCACTAAACTGGTATTGGATGAGTTACATCAGACCAATTTAACACTCCTACAAAGGCCTTTCCCAGCTGAACTCTATTGAAAGTTAAGAACTGAGCTTAAAAGTTGCATCTGAAGCAGAAAACCAACCAACTTTTAAGGAAATCTCCCATTTCTCCCAATAACATGGTCAAATATATAGAAAGATGCATATTTGACCATGTGCATCTTGCATAAGGAGTGCATTAGAAGTTGTTGCTGATCTTGTTTTAGATTAGAAATTCATTGGCAACATAAATGCGATGGGTGTATGCAAACTTCTGACCAGACCTGCTGCTTCTTTTCTGTTTCTGCAGGATGAAAAGGATAAATGTGAAGCTGCAACATACAGCACTGTGAAAGCTCCTGCCATAGATCCCAGCAGCCTCTATGCTTCCATCAAGAAGTCCCAGGAAGGAGCTACATGCTAGATTTGCTTTTACAGGCGTGCATTATTGGAAAAAAAGGGAAATGCCTCATTATTAATATAGATAAATGCATAAAAGAATGTGTATTGCGCTTGTTTAGCTGTGCTATGGTTAATTACTATGATTTATTAATCAAGCTTTGCAATGTTGGTTTTTTGTTTTAATTCCAATTTCAAACTGAAAACCAGGAACTTTATTTTGCAGCTTCAGTGTTTAATATTATTATTATTATTATTATTATTATTATTTTTATTATTATTATTATTATTATTATTTTATCTGAGTATTTATCCGAGACTGAATAAATAGATGTGATATAATTAGTATTTTAGTATCATAAATGACTCCATCCAGCAGTGACTGAGGTGTGGAACTGTAAAAATTATAACAGCCATCTTCAGCGAGAAATTTTGAAGCTGGACAAAAAAGGAGAACACCTCTCTAACGCTCATGTATTTTAATTTTGTAGTCATATTTCTTAAAAGAAACCACCAGCTTAGAGAAGTAGATGTGGGAAAGAAACACTTTGAGAGCTAACGTTTGCCCAGGAACTCATTTGGAATTATTTAATCTTTTATTAATAATCTTGGTAAGGGACTGATGATTGTTATGAATTTTAGAAAAGTGCTTTTATAGGATCATTACAGGTTTCCAGGTAATTAAGCTCATTTCTTACATCGTGTTTAGGTGATGCCACCTGCTGGTGGAATGTGAATACCGTATACATGTGAAGAAGTGTGTATTAATGCCTTGGGATTTACATTAAATACTGTTTTTTTCACAAAATTCAAGAGAAAATTAAGCTCTCCGTTTTTATTTTATTTGTGTATATGTTTCATAAAGAAGACAACAAAATTTTTAAAAAATTTCTGACTGGCGAATGTACAAAAGATAAATAAACCATAAAATGCAATGAAGAAAAGTTTATATACAACATATAATCTGGTGTCATACAAACTGAAGAACAGGTGAGCTTAATTTTAAAATAGGATGAGAAAAGATAAACCGAGCAGGGTCAGGCTCCTGTTGTCTCCTCTTCAGATTTAATGTGTAAAACATTTTCCAATCCACGAGGTGGCGCTGTGGTTTATGTTAACACTGGGACAGGAACCGGAAGTTTTCCTTCGTGGTAACAGTATCAATTTCCAGTGTTGTGATGTCGGCCGAACCTTGAATTTGTTGCTGGGTTTTATTTTCTTTCAAATTGCGAACAATCAACACCGTCTGTATAGCAAAACAGCCGAAAGCACAACCGGAAGTGGCTGTTAGTAGTTCGGTAAGTTTTAAACGCAGAACGACGTTAACAAACGGTCCTGGCGATTAGTTAGCCGCTTGTTAGCGGCTACAAACCGGCACAGTCTATGAAATAGCACTTTCTTGTGTTTAATATTTTACATGTGTTAACATATATGAACTGTTAGGTAAAACATTTGTTGTTTAATCACATATTTCTTGCTGAGCCGCCGAGTTCAGTGTTACAAGCATGTAGCATGCTAACGATAGGAGGTTCCAGAAAATGTCCAGTCTGCTTCAGGTTTCAGCCACTGGGTTTGTTTGCATGTCTGCTCTGTGTGTCAGATGTGTCTGGGGAAACCTTAGACCATGAGCAACAGTCAGACTCTCCGGCCTCTGGCCTCCGTGTCGGAGATCGACCACATCCACCTGCTATCGGAGCAGCTCGGAGTCCTGGTGCTGGGAGAGGAGTACAGCGACGTCACCTTCGTTGTGGAGGGGAAGCGATTCCCGGCGCACCGGGTCATCCTGGCGGCTCGATGCCACTACTTCAGGTACCACTGCAAGTTGGGGTTCATCGGTCCTGCTGATGAGGGATCTCTGCAATTGATGGGCTTTATTTAAACTTCTAAAATACTATATGAACTAGTAGTTTTCTAAAAAATATATATATATATATATATATATATATATATATATATATTTTTGAAATAATCCATCCATCCATCCATTTCTTACACCCTTGTCCCTTACTGGGGTCGGGAGGGTTGCTGGTGCCTATCTCCAGCTAACGTTTCGGGCGAGAGGCGGGGTCGCCTGGACAGGTCGCCAGTCTGTCGCAGGGCAACACAGAGACACACAGGACAAACAAACATGCACACACACACTCACACCTAGGGACAATTTAGAGAGACCAATTAACCTGACAGTCATGTTTTTGGACCATGGGAGGAAGCCGGAGTACCCGGAGAGAACCCACCATGCACAGGGAGAACATGCAAACTCCATGCAGAAAGACCCGGACTGGGAATCGAACCCAGAACCTTCTTGCTGCAAGGCAACAGCTCTACCAGCTGCGCCACTGGGCAGCCTGTTTAATGAAATAATCAGTGTGGTTTATTGTCCCTTCTTGCCACGGCACACATTATGTTGCTGACATGTCATTATCCACCAATTTAAGTTAAATAGATTCAAATTTAATTTTGAAAAAGCATAGCTACAACTAAAGTAGCTATGCTTTAGTTGTAGCTATTCACTAGCATTTAATTCAGTTAAAATATTTTTTATATCCCAAAGGAAAATTAAATTTCATTGTATCATCCAAGGATATTCAAAAATTAGTTGTGGATGGTAATGGTGTGGGCTGAAACGATCCCCAGTAGCAGTCAGTCTTACAACTAATCTGAACAGGCCTCTGAATGAAGACTGTTTGTGACGGTCATGATTTGCTAACAGTTCACTATCAGGGGAGCAGAGATAATATTCCTCAGTAACATGTCCTGGATGAAACCATTGGTTCTTGGCTAGCACTGCTAATCCACCTCATTTGCTTTTGGCACTCCTCTTTAAATCTCTGTTTGGCCGTTTGGTTAGAAGGGCGGGTAGAGAGACGTTGGGGTCAGGGATATGACCCCATTATCCATCATGATGCAAATAAGTTATTAATAAAAACACCTTGTTGTCATGGTTGTGCTTCACAACTGATTTAAAGTAAAAGTGCAAGCAAAAGCTAAAATCCTTCCAGTTGCAGAGCATCCAAAATCAATTGGAATAATTGTCAAAAAAAATATTGCCTTAACCAAATTTATTAATGTGCCTCATCAGGTCCAGCATGCTGCCACCATGAGAGGTGCCGTCCTATATCCATTACATGAACACCTGCCTTTCACAGCAGCTAGGTCATTTAGAAACAAGTGACATCTGGTTTTAGTTTTAATTTCATATGTGAATATTGCAAACATAGTCACAGTTAATCAAATGTAATCTGTTTTTTCCTGAAGAATAAAATGATTATATTGATCATGGACAGAAATGATCATCTTAGTGATGGTCACATGACACAATGCTATTCTTACCAGTGTTCTTCTTTCTGCTGTTAAGAATTTATTTCCTTGTCAATCTGTAGCCATCTGAAGTCCAAACCTGCATCTATTATTTACACTCCTCTGGTTAAATGTGAGTATCACCTGCTGATCTCTGGCCGCTCCAGGGCCTTGCTGTACGGTGGGATGAAGGAGTCCCAGCCGCAGGCTGAGGTTCGTTTGGAGGAGACCCGGGTCGAAGCGTTCTCCATGCTGCTCAACTACCTGTACACGGGCCGGGCCAGCCTCAGTTCTGCCCGGGAAGAGGTGCTGCTGGACTTCCTGGGCTTGGCTCACCGCTACGGCCTGCAGCCTCTGGAGGACTCCACCTGCGAGTTCCTGCGCACCATCCTGCACATCAACAATGTGTGTCTGGTGTTCGACGTGTCCAGCCTTTACTGTCTGAGCGCGCTGAACGAGGCCTGCTGCTCCTACATGGACAGACACGCGCCAGAGGTTCTCAACTCTGACGGCTTCCTGTCGCTCTCCAAGGTAACATGATGGAGCTGCTCTCATTACTCACTGCTGCAGTCCAGAGGAAACATTCACACAAACTGTCTAGATCCATTTAACATTTAGATTTGTACTTTAGAATAATCTCCCCTCATTACTCTTATGTAGTTATTGACCTGAAAAGTTATGACAGGTTATCTCTACAACTCATTTTTATCATTTGATTGTATTCCTGTCCTATAAAACACTAAACTATACAGTTTGATTTAATATTAGAAACAAACTTGTAGGGCTGCAGCTAATATATAAATAAATTAACAATTAAATTCATTTTTTAAATTTGTTGTTCTTCCAGCAGATGGTTTTTGTCATTAATGGATTCCTAAATTAGTTAATGATCATTTCAATCATTGATCCATCCCACTAATCGTTTCAGCTCTTCAATGTTGCCACCCATGCTTCGTTTGAATGTCCTCCTCCAGGTGGCGCTGCTGACTGTAGTCCGTCGCGACTCGTTTGCTGCCAGTGAGAAGGAGATCTTCCAGGCTCTGTGCCGCTGGTGCCAGCAGCACGAGGATGGGGTGGACACACAGGAAGTGATGTCAGCGGTGCGGCTGCCACTCATGACTCTGACGGAGATGCTGAACGTTGTGCGGCCATCCGGCCTGGTGAGCCCCGACGACCTGCTGGACGCCATAAAGAGCCGCTCAGAGAGCCGCAACATGGACCTGAACTACCGGGGAATGCTCAGTGAGTTCTGCTCCGTCCGGACCGGCAGAGCAGCTTCAGCTTTTCTACATCACTGTCTGTGTGTCTGATCCCAGTCCCAGAGGAGAACATCGCCACCATGAAGCACGGAGCGCAAGTGGTCAAAGGAGAGCTGAAGTCGGCTCTACTGGACGGAGACACCCAGAACTACGACCTGGATCACGGATTCTCCAGACACCCCATAGAGGACGACGGTCGCTCCGGCCTCCAGGTCAAACTGGGCCAGCCGTCCATCATCAACCACATCCGGCTGCTGCTGTGGGACAGAGACAGCCGGTGAGTCGGCCTGCATCACTGCAGGAAATGAAACTCTGGCTGAAAACTGTTGCTTTAGAAATAATGTAGTTTATCTAGAGCATCTGTTGAGTTGGAGGCGCTGACTGATTCAGCTGATTGTGTTCTGAAGACATTTAAACCAGTTTCAGTGAATGTAACAAGCAGGATGTGATTTGTTTCAGGTCGTACTCGTACTACATCGAGGTTTCCATGGATGAGCTGGACTGGGTGCGCGTCATCGACCACTCCACCTACCTCTGCAGATCCTGGCAGAATCTGTACTTCACACCACGGGTTTGCAGGTAAACTAAACTCTTAGATTTCTCCTGATTCCCTTCCACTCACTGTGGTTAGACCTCAACTCAAATGTGTAGGTTAAAATACCATTTCTGTTGAGTATAACTTGTAAATATTTCCAGATATTGATTCTCCCTGTAGATCTTAACAAGCGCAGACAGTTAACAGGAGTTGCTCATTCTGTGTGCCAAAATGTCTGTAATTTATTTTAATCTCCAGATTTTTTTATTGTTTTTCTGACTTAATGTTGTTTCTGTGTGTCTGCAGATATGTTCGTATTGTTGGAACACACAACACCGTCAACAAGGTGTTTCACCTCGTAGCTTTTGAATGCATGTTCACCAACTGTCCACACACCCTGGAGAACGGCCTTGTGGGTAAGTTTGTGGGTGAAACCTTGTTTTATATTATTAGCTCTCACATGTTCGGACCTTAACGGTCCTCTGTGAAATCACTGGACTCAAACGTCACATGCTGCCTCTGATCTGCTCCCACGGCTCCCAGTTCCCAGTGAGAACGTGGCCACCATCGCAGCCTGTGCCAGTGTGATCGAGGGGGTGAGCCGCAGCAGAAACGCTCTGCTGAACGGCGACACTCGGAACTACGACTGGGACTCGGGCTACACGTGTCATCAGCTGGGCTCTGGAGCCATCGTCATCCAGCTGGCCCAGCCCTACTCCATCGGATCCTTAAGGTCGGTTCTGGGTCGGGTTCTGTGTCAGGTTCCACCACCGGGTTAAACGGTTCCACTGTACCTACAGTAGGAGTAAACGATGCTCTTCTGTTATTAACTAAAGGTCATCAGGTCAAGTTTTTTTTAAAGGTTTTGAGGAAATAGAAGTGATTCATTAAACTGTGTATTTTTCACTCATTCCTCATTTTAATGTCAGTGGCTTAAATTCAGGACTGAGTGATGTTAATATATGTAAGATCTGCCTTCCAGGCTTTGAGCTCACGTTTCATTCTGCACGTTAAAGTGAATCTGACTTTACTGATTATGTTTCTGTGTGTTGGTCCAGGCTGCTCCTCTGGGACTGTGACGAGCGTTCCTATAGTTACTACATCGAAGTTTCCACCAATCAGCAGCAGTGGACGAAGGTGGTCGACTGCACCAGAGTGGCCTGCAAGTGAGGAACCTCTCATTGCTAAAGCTCCGACTCTGTTAAACCTCAGTTTTATCTGAAGCTGTCATGAATTTAAGCTTTTAGTGGAATGTTAAATCCTAACAATTAAACAAAGTGAGAGTAAACGTAAGAATACAGATTTAATTGTTGCATAAAAATGAAGTTTGTTAGAATGGCTCAGAGTTTTATTTTAGAAAGCAGATATATACTGTCTGAAATTATTTAACTTTTTATCTTGTTGAAGTTATTTAAATGGGCTTCATTATGTGTTATGCAAGCCTTTTATAAAGCAATCAAGTGACTATATTACCTTCAGTTGTTATAAAAATGCTATGCACATCAAATATGACCTAAAAATTACTTTGCAATTTAATGCCTTGAAATGGGACCAAGGACCTGGGCAAGGTGGACCAAAGACTCATGATGACCTCACAATAACAAAGCACCTCTGCAGTACCACCAGCAGAGGGCGTCTCCACAGGATTGTGACATGCTTGGTTGCCAACTAGGTTACATTATTTTTTCTAAATGACAAATTAGAGTCATACTAAACCCGACACACAGGGTTCTTCAGTGGACTGTTGTAGTGATGTCATTTCCTCCCAAACTGCAGCCATTAGAGGTTTTCTGGTCACATGCTTCACTCCAGTGGTTAGTCACTGCAGGCTGAAAGTTTTAAACACCAGAAAATAATAAATATTCTGAATGTTTCCATAGCTGGATGATCGTCTCTGTTTTGAAGTTGATAAAACACAAAACCAGAAACATTCCAGGATGTTTTGCATCTATCTTTAAATGGTGGCTGCCAAGTCAAATGTGCTGTGAGACTTGGTTATATGGAGCAACAATCAGAGGTTTCTCTGGGTTCTTCCTGAACTGGATCATTTTCTGGAAATATAAATAAAAGAAAACATATTCGTGATCCGCTGACTCCATCCTGAAGTGTCAAACTTATTTGTTTTAATATTTGTTGCAGATCATGGCAGACTTTGAAGTTTGAGAATCATCCTGCTTCCTTCATCCGCATCGTTGGGACCCATAACACTGCTAACGAGGTGCCTGAGCAGCTGAAAACCTTCAGTTTAAAGAATCATTCTGTTCTCTCTGTGTCTGGTGTCTCTGCTGCCAGTGCAGATCTTTCAAATCTGAACTGGATCTCAGGACATTTGCTGTGTTTTGACCTCTGTCTGAACGTCTCTGCAGGTTTTCCACTGCGTCCACTTCGAGTGTCCCGCCCAGGTGGACATGAAGGTCGCTGAGGGCAGTCCGCTTTCGGACTTGTTTGATTCTGGTGCCGCCAACCAGCAGCAGCGACTCCAGCGACCTTCACGCACACACAGCCTGATGCCCACCCAGCCTTCCTCCTCCTCTCAATCCTCTTCCTCACAGTCCCACCATTAAAAGCTCTCTGACCTCCAAATGCCATTTTGCACAGCTTTCACCATCCAGACCGCACTGCTCCAATGCTGCTAAGGCCCATCGTCTCGTTGTTCCAGCCCGTCATCCCTCTGTCATGTGTGCAGCAGTAGAGATCTGTGTATCTGTGGCAGCATACTTTATTTATATCTCCTGTCTTCCCAGTTTTCTGACTGAAATGTGGTTTGTATGTACTGACATGTACATTTTATGAAGGTACTTTTTATCCTTTCAGAATTTAAAGTCCGATTTATTATTTCCTAAACGACGAGGCAAACACTGACAGGATTATGCCGTATTACCAAGAAAAGCAGTCAGGCCAGGTAGGGAAGGGAGCAGCAATGTGAATTTGATAAATTCATACTAATATCTTTGAAGAACAAAAGGATTCAGTCCTTATCAAGCTATTTTTTAGGAATTTGTCTTAAAAAAACAGATCCAACTGACTTTTCTTACCATAAACATAACAGAGTTGCAATCATATATTTTTTAAAGGTTTAACTCATTCTTAAATGAACCCACCAGAGCAGGGAAGTAAAAGCATCTTGTTGCTTTATAGGTGCAAATAAAACTTAATCGTGTTATGCATTTACATATTGAGTAATAACTGAGAATTTGAATATCAGGCTTTCATACCTAAACGAGGAAGATGCTGATATCTGGTGCCACTTTTGATAAGAATTCACACCATAGATGAATGTTACAAGCATTTAAGTTGCTTAATATAAATAATTGGGGGTTAAGTTTGCATAAAGACATAAATCAGGGCTCAGAAGCTCGGACCAAATTAATGTATGCACTAGGACTGCCTGATGTGAAGAGTTGGAAATATAAGCAGCTGCTGTTTGCACTTTATTTTAGGACGCTGAAATAAAGTTTGCAGATTGGATTTTCTGACTGAATTACAACTCTAGAGTTCTGATTGGGTGTCTTTCTATTTGTAAGAACAATTAATTTAAACTCTTAGTGGTTTCTGGGGGATGTAGTAGGATTTTCTGTTTGAGTTTTTTATTTGAATAAGCTGTTTTGTGTTTATTTTTTTTTTCTTGTGTGCATTGATGTTTTGCACTTTTGAGTTTAAAGAAATCTTATTAGATTTGTTCAGTGTTGCATTATGAGAAATAGGATAATTAGCTCAGTTGTTTTCTCTCTTTCTGCCTCTGCAGTGTATAAGATTGATTAGCTGGTTAAAGTCTTCCTCAGTAACTAAACAAAATAGGGCTGTTTATGTTCTGGTAGAGATGATATCCCACAGCTTTATGGAATTTCCTAGTTTAGCTTTTTTGCATATATTACTTTTGATCAGTGATGCTGACTGTGTTTCTGCACTCATTGTTCTACAAACTGATTCTCAGTAATGTGATTTTTAATTTTTGGAGATCAACTGAATGCTGGTTGTGATTTCTGTGAAGGGGTCCCACTGATGTGCCCGTGTGGAAAGCTGCCGTTAGCTGCTGTAGGTGACGTCTTTCATACAGGCGATGCAGTGACCTCGATCTCCGCAAAGCTTCTGTTACAGAACAAGCTGTGCTGATTGATTAGTTTATGTGTTCATCATGCTTTAGGCACTAATGCTCTGTTAGCTCATTAGACAATGTTGATGCTACCTAATGAGAGGTTGTTGTTATCATTAAACTTTTAATAATCTTTGATTTTGAAACTTGAATGGCTCACTGTGGCTTTTTCTTTTCAATGGGTATTGGAACCATTTCTGTTTCTTTTTTTTTTTAAATTGTGCAACATATTTTGGACCCATATGGGGATGCAGGACCTAGAGGAATCCTGCATCAAGATAACTAGTGTGGATCCATTGTGAAACGTCCAGATGTCTGCCCATCCCCTGCTCCTTTGGTCCCTGTGTTGGATGAAGGTGACTGATGAAATGGGTGAAAGTTTCAGGATGTAGCAACAATCCTGAAATCCTACTTACGCAAAGTGAAGTTAGTTACACATTTACAAATATCTTAAGTAAATGTATTGTCTACAATTTCTTTCTATCTTAGGCAACATGAAGGTTCATTGACATCATCTATATCCCCACCTAATTCATTGGAGTAGTTTTACGTGAAAGTTTGATATTCCATTGTGTTTTGCATCTTCTTGGTTTTTGCAGAAGAAATTTTTAATGGATTTTAAAAACCTTTTTATAACGTTTTTTTTATATAGTTTAATCCATTTAACCACACAAAATACATCAAATTCTTATTTTTAAAATATCAATGTTAAATTAGTTTGATTTAGTTGATCAAAACTTTCTGAGCTTTACTTAAGTAAACAGATTACAGCAAAGCCAGTAATCGCCACTAGGCCGACATTTTCACTGTCTCGCCTTATTTTAACGTCAGCTGCATAAAAAAGTTACATCTTTTCATTTATTTCCCACTCAGTTTGGTTTTTATCGTGTAATTTTCAGTTTCTTGCCTCATTCTGCTTTTGTCTCTCAGGTCAATATTGACATTTCTGGTTTGACGGACGCGTTTCCGGCCTGACGCAACGTAGCAGCGACGTGTGAATGGGGGTGGTCCTGCGCCGCTGCGAGGGGAAGGCCTTCGTCTATTTATTTTTTCTTTCTTTTATCTCACCCTCCCACCTATTTAACGTCGCCATAATAGTGTTTAATCTGTTTCTCCGGACGGCTGGTGGTCATTTCCCGTTTCTCGGAGCGGTGTGAAGCACCGGGATCCCCCCCGTTCCTCATTCCGATCGAAACGTCCGAATGTCCAGCTGATCGCTTTGAGTGCCGTTCAATTATTCCACTTCAAACCGAGCCGTTTGTTCCTCCCAACGGCAGAAACGGACCACCTTCACCGCCCTTCCTCCTCGGATTGTGGACTTTAACGGAAGCTAACACTCTTCCTTTGTTTTGTTTTGTTTCTTTTGGTTGTTGGGCCGTTTTCCTCGCTCAAGGACCAGGCCCCGGACTCATCCCCGGCCTTGCGTTTCCATATTGGGGCTTGTTTGGGGGTTGCTGGAAGTCATGGGAGACACAAGCGAACGGAGCAAAGCTTCCTCTCTACCTCCCCGGTGTCCCTGCGGATTTTGGGGGTAAGTGTTTGAGCCGGTATGAACTAGATTAAACCCTCTGTCTACAACCGAACAGTAAATCCGGATGAAATGTTCTCAAACCCATTGTTGTTGTTCTGTCGAGCAGGCCGAGGGTGGGGGGTTGGGAAGTTGGCTAATAAATACACCTTATCGCTTTTAAAACAACTAAATGTAATTAAATGTATAGATACATGATGGATAGATGTAATCCCGGTGCTGGGTTGGTTGTGCTTTAGCGTTAAAACGATGGTGTTTTAAATCCGTTCGTGAAGCCAGGAGATGACGTACCGACAGAGAAAATGATTTATTGCCAGCAGGTTTCTTTTAAACGTGCCATTTTGTCCTTAATCCTTCAAAAGAAATAATAATAAACACTACTAACAGGTGCGTTTGCGTATGTTATGAACATTTCCTTCATTCAGAAACGCCTTTAAGCATTTCCAACCGTTTTGACGGTCGGTTTTGTCAAACTGGTGGATGTGTGTTGCATACCGGATGTGATTCACTCATGTCTGCTGTGTTGCCCCACAGGAGGAATGACTTCATATGATCTTTAATCTATTCAACAGCGACACAAACGACTGTCAGTTTGTTTCTCGCCACCATTATGCAGCTCGCTGTAACACTGGATAGTTCTCAGCTTATCTCTGTTACTGCACACACACCGTTTTATCCCTGATTAATGGAGGACACCTCCAGACAGGAAGATACTCCCATGTTCTGTCACATGACTTGTCATTTGGGAAGCAGCCCCTCCTCACCCATTTGCCCCAGTATTCTGGGTGTAGTTGGCAAACCGGAGCCCACCTGTCAGTGCCAGGTGACCCAGATGGTACCGTTGAGTGTTAATGACTCTGGCTGCCTCCACTCAGAGTAACACCTGCCTGGAGCCGCAGGCCGGCATGACCCACCTGACCTTCTGGCTGCATTCGGCTCCGAACTGGACCTTCCTCAGAGGAATGGATGTTAACCTTTAATGTTGTCCCTCTAAAAAAACCAGCTGTTTAATTTTAGATCCTGTTGAGCAGCTTCCAGCCTCTAAATGGACCAATTTCTCTGTTATGGACCCGTCTTCCTGTTGTAACTCATGAAAATCACGTTTTGAGATCATTTAGTACTCAGTCATTCTCAGTCATTGCTTTCATTTAGCATTTAAGGCATTAAATTGTAGGCTTCCTTCTCTATTTATGAGCTTTTATCTTGATTTTAAAAAGTGTTTTTGAATATTGTCACTTACTATCTTCTTTTGGACAGTTTCAACATATGTGTGTTTTGCTATTGTTGAATCTGATAATCTGTGTGATCACTGTAACCAGCCCTATTGATCTTCTTTTGTAACTTAAATCTGCCTAATTTTATTGAAAGTGTAGCAGGGATTTTTTTTGCATTTTTTTCTCATAATAACTTCTTCAAGATGAATAATTTATTTAAAAAAAATCTTATGTTGTTAATCCCGATTTAAAATTTCACCTTTCGCTTTCAGTCTTTGTATTTGTGTGAACTTTGGTTTAATTTCAACAAGTAAATAAATTAGATTTATGGGTAAAAACTTTAACGATGTCTCAAAATAGGATCTCCAAGGTGTGAAGAGGACGACTCTAAGTGTTTTAAATGGTTTTCATTCCAGACTGAATTTTACTGGCGAAGCCTCTCAGACCAAGTTTGGATCAGATTTTAATCTTAGTGAAACAAATATTGAAATAAAACAATCATCACCTTGTTAAAGAGCAGAAATGTATTCCTGCCCGTCCTGCAGCATTAGTGCCATGACTCCTGCTGGAAGAACAATGATGGGAAAATCCTGTGCAGTTCTAGTTTGTGTCCCATTGACAAGAGGGACAGGTGATAGAAACAGTGTTGCCATGGAGACTAATGAGGGGACCGGGAAGCAGATGAAGGTTCAACATTGGAGGAAAACCAGAACAGAGCAGATGTTCTTCTGAGAACAGCCATCATGTTCTTAACATCAGAGCCTCTAAAGCTGATTCATAGTTCAGTCGGGACTTCAGAATAACTGAATACACAGATTTAAAAGGTGGACATTCACATCTGTTTTCACACACTGTCTTCATTAAAGCAGAAATGAAGCAACAATAACTGTGACAGAATTGGCTCCATCCAGCCATATGGATATCTGGTATATTAACAGTTTTCTGTTTCTGTTTGCTCGACTGGGACTTAAAGGAGCAGTTTCTAAAATAATGTTAATGTAAATGAAGCTTCCTGGCTGTAGAGGTTCTGAAAGCTGTTGTATTTCACTCAGGATGTGAGATAACTGTCATCTGAGATGTTGAAAATGGAATTGATCTTACTGGTTTTTATGAAAGAGGAAGGCAGTTTATTCCCATTTATGATCCTGTTGTGATTGAACATATTAAAAATGACCATAATTTAGTGTTTTATGCTGTGTGTAAAGATTTTCCTCATTCTGAAACAGACTCTGGATGTCTGAGCCGTTGAATAACTGCTACTGTTTTATCTGTTCTTGCAGGTCCAGTAAAACTATGAACTTATGCTCCAAATGTTTTGCTGGTGAGTCTAACAGCTTTATTTGTTCCAGATTGCTCTTGCATTTTATTACTTGGTAATTGTTTCAGTACAGTAATGGTAGAGAACAGTGGGTGGCAGGAAACTGTAAAGCAGATCTAAGAAGTACAGTTTGTAGGCTGGAAAAACAATTTCTCATTAAAAAATAAAGAATTTAACCTAATTAGTATCATATATTTCCTCCTTCCTTTCAGTAAGGTTGACTTGTTATGTAGACTTTCTTAGGCCACAAGAACTTTTAATATTTTTAGAAAACAACGTTTAGTTACCCACGGCTGTTCAAAATGAGGCTCGGGGGCCGTTTGTAGGCCCAGCACTGATCTGGTGTGGCCCATCAAATACAAGAATACGTTTAAATAAATTAGAATCAAACTACTGCAAAAATGTTGCCAACACAAAATGATCAAACTCTACACCCTCATTTCCAGCTTCATGCTAAATAGGACCAAATCTATGCACTGATTATTACTTTAAAGAAACACATTTGCTTTTAATTTCAGCATCTGAATTTGGCTAAATACAGCAAGTGCTTCCAAATGAAGACTGGCCTACAGGCTGTTTATTATTGCTGAGAACTGACAAAATAATTTCTGTTTTCTTCAGTTGAGCTCAGAATAATAAGCAAACCGGTTTCCTTTCTTCTAACAAGGACATCGTGCAAAAAACGTATGAAGTTTTGGATATACGATCGCATTTCTACAAAATGATGATTGATTTCTATATTTGTTCAATTAAAATAGTTTATGCTTAATTTAGTGTTGAAAATGTAAAAAAGAAATCATTTTAGTTTTTAAAAATTCTACTTTTCTGGTTTAAGAGTACTTTTGAGTTGAAGGTTTTGTCTAAATGTTTGGACACCTCTGCTCTAACCTTACTACTGACCTCAAACACGTCAAACGTAGCAACAGAAGTTGTAGAGTTATGGTTATAACATGGTTATAACAGTTCGCCCTGTTTTTATTGGTGACACGGAGAAGACGCTCAACTCCGTCATCTCTCCACACTAAAACCTTCACTCATTCTGTGTTTTCTGCCTTTTTTGCTGTTTACTGCTAACATTGTGTGGAAGCTTTATTCGCATGTTCCATACTCCAGGTTTAGCACCACCTACAGGTGTGGAGGAGTAACAGCAGTGTTTTTTGGTTGCTTGTAAACATCCCTATCTGGGTGGGGCCTTAATGATGTTTTACTGACATGAAGCAGTTCCTGAATGAATCAGTCGATGCACAGAAATGTTGATTTCTCTTCCCCAAACCTTCTTTGTGTTTAATCTTTCTCTTCAAACTGAAATCAGTAAAAATGTTGAGATAAAAATAACTTCCATGTAAATGTTCCTGTAAATGTTCTCAAGCTTCCTCCTGCTTCTTTGCATGCAGTTAAGTTACATTAAGATATTTCTGCTGAATACTAATATTTGCTTTAAACCCTTCTCAACTGTAAGAGATTAAATTAAATATGCAGAATAATTTAACATCTAAAATAAAACTGTACGCGTTTCTGTTTGGAGTTTAGTTTCTCTCCAGCGGTTGGCACTTGTTGCTTAACTACAGTCGTCACAATTTACTGCAGAGATTCAAATCCTTGAATGCGGCGGGTGAGTTGCACGTTGGGTCCGTTGCATCGGTGTGTTGCATCGGCGCGGTGCGTTCAGGTCCCCTGTGACGACTGCAGCAGAGCTGATGAAATGACAGAGTCCTGTTTTAAACTCCTGTCATCCCAACCCACAGCCATTTCACCTAAACAAAAGTCACTGAAGGGAGATGTTGAGTCATAGATCAGTTGATTGAAGAAAAGCTGAACATATTTCCTTGATAATGAAATGTGACTCATGTAGATTATTTTAAAACTGGTTTGAAAAGTACCCGACTCCTCCTGTGGTTTCTGGGTTGTTCCGGTTATAAAGTTGTTTTTGGATTTTCTCTCATTTCCTGGACAGAGAAAAGCCCCAGTTAAAGTTTAAACATGCTAAGAAATGCATGAAGTTTCCTCTAGTCTGGCTGTGATGGATGGATGGAGGATGCACTGCAGCCCTGTCTGTGGCCATGGCAACCAGTGGATACTGCAGACAGAGGACCTAAGGGCCCGACTCTGAGGCTCCCACCAGAGACAGCGCCGCTGCTCAGAATAGACCCAATACACACCAGTGTGGAGCTGAGCAGAAGTGGGTTGTTGCAGACCAGCATCCACTCTGAGCTTCAGCAGCCAGGCTGGAAACAATACCTGCAGGCTTCAAGAGAGTCTGAGGCCAAACTCTGGTTTCCAAGGGGACCAAAGGGTTTTTCTACCAGCCTGGATGTTACTTGGAAATGAGGAAAACTATTTTTTTTCACTTGAAAATCTAAGTTGCGGCGCTGACATGCACTGATGAGTCGATGAGTGATGTAATGTTTGAACTGCTGACATACGATGAAAACAGAGTTATGAAGTCGACACTTTGTCTGTAGTTAACTGGTTTTAACTACCAACAGGTTAATGTTCATACCACATATCCTAAAAGACTACAAGCTAAAACTTGTAAATATTTGAAGATTTTCCAAACATGATTGGTTTTTCTGCTGCATATCAGTCAATTAATGAATTATTCAGGCATCAGGAATGTGTGTTTAGTTTAAGTGATTAGATTTTATTTGCAGCTTTTTTAAGATTCTGATTTTATTCAAGAATCTAATATGAGATCTTCAGATGCTGCTCATTCAATAAAGTTCAAGTCTACTGGGTCAAAGGTCAGCATGAGGAAAGTTCCCTTAGACGTGAGAACAAATGATCTGAAGATTTAATCCTTTCTCCCCAGACGTATAAGGCATGCAAGCTGCATGAATGATTTTGCACATTTTTTTTATTACTGCATAAATCATTTTTCATGGCGGGATAAATGCGGCTCATTAACGGTTGAATTTGCAGCGTGGTGACGCTTTTCTTGTCCCTCTCTACATCCAGATGTCCAGAAGAAGCAGCCAGAGGACGACCTCGCCTCCAAGCCAATCCAAAGTCCGGGGAGTAGCCAATCATCCGTGTTCAGCAGCGACAGCAGCAGTAGCAGCAGCCAGTCGCTATCGTTGTCGCTGCCGCCCAGCTCCGAGCCGCCGTCAGCCGCAGAGTCGGCGGCCATGTTCTCTAGCCGGACAGAAGGTAAACGTCGTCATGGTTACCCTGTTCACCTGTCTTAACAAGCAGTTTTTAAGGCTGGTCTAGAATGTAAAACTGGATCTGTACACCAGGTGGAGCTGCTCCCAGTGTTTGAAGCATTCACAGAAAGAGTTCAGTTAAAGTCGCAGCATGAAGCCGGGTTCAGACATGCAGAGTTCACAGACAGCTGCCTCAGCTGCTAAACGTCTAATGGCTTTCCTCTCCTCTAATGGCTAATCTGAGTTTAGCTTATTAACAAGTCAGGAGATCATGAATTTATCCTGCTTAACGTTGGTTTACTGTTTGATGCTGATCGGGCTTCATGTAACATTAGCTTCAAAAACTAAACTTTGAAAGGCTGGCTGTAGAAATCACAGGAAGAGGTCATAGGTCATGTTCATACAGCTGGTCTGGATGCTCTACTCAGAGTTTTTGCTGAAATGTAATATTTTTCAAATAATCAGCTACATATCTGATTTAATACCACATATAGAAGTGGCTCAAATCAGGTTTTTCAAGGGGATGAAAAGATCTAAATTGAGCCATAAAAATGTTGCATACAGACAAAAAAATAAAATGTTAGTTGCATTTGCCTGTTGAGAAACATAGAGATGGTCAGATCATCACTTCACCAGATCTGTCTCTACAAATCATTGCAAATCCATCAATCATGCGGCTCATATGTCTGAAAGATGTTATAGAAATAAACATTTACGTATGTAGAGATACACAAATTGAAAGCCTGAATCGGTTATAGATGGATAAATAGATTTTATTACAGATCTGTAGGACAGGTTGTACTGCACCAGGTTAGAACGGTGATCTAGACCTGTAATGTGATGAATGATAGTTGTTCTTCATTTCCTCCTTCATGTCCAACCAGAATCCTCAGATCTCTGAAGGTAACTGCCTTCATCACAGTTAAACGTCGTGTTTCATCTTCATGTTGTTGTTTCCAAGGCTTTTCCCTCCAGCAGGCTGTTGGCAGTGGAAGCAGGTCATTTCTCTGTATGCATCTCTCATCCTGTGACTGTCCATCTGCAGGAGTGAATTCCACAGAAACGGCCCAAGGCACACTCTGCACACCCACAAAACGCCCGCGTGAATCAGGTAGGCGTCCGCCCCCGCCCCGCCCGCCGCCCTGCGTGAGCTGCCCCACTTCCAGCTCCACACGCGTAACCCCCGCCGCTTTGTTCGCAGCCTCCGGCCCAGAGAGCGAGGCCACGCCGGAGAAACGGCCGCGCACAGAAGAGAAGGAGGGGAACGGCGAGGAGAGCCGCAGGACGCCCAAACAGAAGAACCGCCGGCGCTGCTACCGCTGCCAAACCAAACTAGAGCTGGTGCAGCAGGAGCTGGGCTCATGCCGCTGTGGTGAGTGCTGCAGAACCTCCACACAACGCAGCACTGAACGCCAAACAGGACTGCAGCAAACAATCCATTCATTCTCAAGATTCATCGAGTAATCTGACTAAAAGCACATTCTGGTGTGCTGTGGTGGCGCAGGGTTAAGCACAGCCCATGTGTGGAGGCCTCAGTCCTCGACGCGGCTGCCGCGGGTTCAATTCCCCACCTTTGTCTTCCCCCTTCTCTGATTAGCTCAGGCTCAATCCACTGTCAAATAGAGGTCACTACAGCCAATAAAAATACATAACAAAAGCACATTCTGCAGATTATTCATATACCCAGTGAAGCCTTTTTAAAAACAGTATTAGAAATACATTAGAACATACATTTATTTTTAAAATAAGAAAATAAACATTTTACTGCCTAAAGTGAAATAAAAAAACTCCTCAGTTTTAGCTTTAAATTCTGTGGAAATAGAATCTCCTATTGAGCTCATTTTGGTGTGAAATTATTAATCAGTTAATTGACTAGACAGAACAGATCAGCCTGAACTGAATTGATAAAAGGCTTTTCATGTGTTGATGTTTGGATGTTTTAGTTGCAGGTTCATTCTTTGCTACCTGTTATGTTATTGCCTTTTATGTCAATATGCCTTTAATGCCTTTTTATGCCTTTAAATGACAATAAAATGCATTTTCTCATACATTTCTAATATTGTGTAAAATAAGTTTAAATGATTGAATGAAAAATTAGCTGAATTGTCACAATAATATACTCAATGATATAATAATCATGCTTGATTGCTAAACTAAACGCCACAGTTTCATCTTTTCATTTGTTAAAAACTAGACATGCAGAACTGTGAGGATGTGACAAATTATGGGATGTTCTGAGCGTTTCTACGTTCCCGCCTCACTGCGCTCCGTTTTCCTCCAGGCTACGTGTTCTGCATGCTGCACCGTCTACCTGAGCAGCACGACTGCCTGTTCGACCATCTGGGCCGCGGGCGCGAGGAGGCCGTGCTCAAGATGGTGAAGCTGGACCGCAAGGTGGGCCGCTCATGCCAACGCATCGGGGAGGAGTGCTCCTGATCAGCCATCCCGCCCCACAGAACAGGCACTTACAGAGGAGGAGGAGGAGGAAGACTGGGAGGGGAGGGGCTGCGTGGGCGGGGCGTCCTGCATCTGACCCAATAAACGGATCTAAGCTCAGTGCTGGAGCGTCTGCTCTGTTCCAGGCCCCGCTCAAGCATGTTCTCTCACACACACACACCCACACACGCACACACACACACACACAGCCTTAACCCCACCCTCCCCTCCTGGAGAGGACAGACCCGGTCAGACTCGTCGCCATGGTTTCCTCCTCTTCTCTCCGTTTCTCTCTCTCCATCACAGGAAGTCCAGTTGAACGGTTCTGCCGCTCGGCCCGCTTTCATCTCTTCTTCCTGTCCTCCATGACTCGGCCGCGGCGGGGGGTCAGGCTCCGCCACGCGGCCGCTCCTCAGGTCACCATCAGGGGGTTGGAGTGTAAAACCTGTAACCCGCCTTCCTCTTCCTCATTTCTTCTTCTTCTTCTGTTCCTTCCATGACGTTCGGTCCACGCGCGGCGTCACAGCACCACCGCATGGCGTTGGGTGCCATGACGGTGATTCGTTCTGTTTTTCCCAGCCAGTCATTGCCTCGGCTCACCTGAACTAAATCATAAATATTAATATTAATGAGGAAAAAAAAACACTAAAGGACGAGTCCGACAGATCAACCCTGTAGCAGATCCTGTTCTCGCGCTGAGTGGTACACAGACGGCGACGCGACTTCATTTTGTTTTCACTGAAAGTGTTCGACACCAAAACGGCATCTGAAGTTCATTAGTGCTGAGGTGAACTGAAATCGTTCTGCATTTCATTGGTTCTGTGTTTGGGACTGCAGGAAGCTGTTTGGAATGTAATAATTAGCATCTTATTTCATGTTTATATATATATATTTTTTAGCATAAGTCACCTTTTTTGCTTCTGAGCTTTCTTTTCATCACAGAAAACCAGGATTAAAAAAAATCAGTTTAAACCTGGGATGTTTGCTTCAGCTTCTGGCGTTGTCATAGCAACCAGATGTGATTAGCTGGGCTGTTTCAGATTTAAACTGATTCTGTGTTTTAATGAAGCTGCAGGTGGTTCTGGCTGCAGAAACGAGGTGAATTGTTCAGTTTGGTGGTTGGTTCTGCCTGGTCCCCCGCAGCCTGCCTGCTCGGACTTTGTGCTGTTCATATTGTTCAGTTTTTTTCCATCTGTTCTTCAGAGACTCTTCGAACATGTATCTGTTTGTGGCAGATGTTTTCTTCCTCCTCTTCGTTCTTAATTTGGGCATTCAGTACCAGTGCGCGTGCAAAGGTTTGAAGTTGCAATCTGTTAAAAACAGGCTCGGAATAACTGCGCGGTGCAGCGTTTCCCACAATGCATCATGGGTAACGCTGGACCGCACTTTTTGTTGTAGGATTAACTGAGAAGCGTGAAGCAGAACTGGAGCGTCTGCAGCGTGGCGGGTTGAAAACCTGTCCACCACCACTTTACTATGCTAACCCTCGGCACAACCGGATTATTTCTTCCCTCCTTCGCCTCTTCCGTCTCCCACGGCGACGCAGCCACGTGTGAGCAAGTTCTGGAGAAGTTCTGACTGGCTCTTATTTCCATGCGTTTCTTTTTCTTTGAGTGTTGATGAGAAACGAAAAAAAAAAAGATTATCTTTCTGTACCTTTTTAAAGAAGAAAATTATTTAACCTTATATCAGTTTGAGTTACTTACACCCTAGCATAGAGTGGCATATTTAGTTAAATGTATAAAGCAAGAACATAATTCTGTCCTATTTTGTTTCCCTCTTAATTTGATCATGTTCCACTTTTTTTTTTTTTCTGCTGAGGAAATTAAACTGGATTAGAGGATGTTGCTTTTGTGTTGGTGTCGATTTATTTCCATATGTTTGACAATGCAAACCTAACCTGCACTGATATATTGAAAAATAAGAATATGACCAAAAAACAATCTATTTCAGTAATACTATAGCAAAAAAATGACACCTGGTGTTTAGAGTTAAATTCAGAAATACTTTTTTTAATCCCAAAGGGAAATGAAATGTTGGAACTCATCCTGTGGGTTGAAAGGATATCCAGTAGCAGTCAATCTTCCAGTGACTCTGAAGAGGCTTCTGACTGAAGACTGTTGCTATATGACTTATGACATGCCAACAGCTCCATTTCCAGACAGCAGAGATATTTCACAGTAACATGATCTGGATGACCTCATCTTCTGTTAGCTAGCTGCTAATCTGCCTCTTTTGCTTTTGCTGTTTCCCTCTCAGTCCCTGTCCGGCCGAACGGACGTTGAGAGACGTTGGATGGCATTATGATCCATTGAAGAGACGGTTTGAACTTCCCGTTTCTCTCTCCATTCTCTGGTTCTGCTCTGCAACCAGGAACCTCTTTTTCAGCTCCGTTGGGGTCAAAGTTCATGTATTATTTGAGATGTTGATCTGCTGCTCCTGGTTGTAAAATCACTTTGTTGCCACAGTTATGAAAGTAGGAAAGTTTCTACTAAACCCAGCTTTCCACACACTGATGTAATGTGCATGTAAGCATTTATTTATTAGGTATTTTAAATGTAGCAGCGTATACACCAGCATGAACGTTGCTCTTTACATCCACTTAGAAACCAAACTGATTCATTAAAACTAATTACAGTTTCTACACCTTTTAGCAGTTTTTCAGATCTTTGACCTGTGTGAAGGTAACCTTCAAAGAAATCATTGAAGAAACTCATTTCTGTCCATATTATTAAAATAAAATGATTCCACATCACCCTGTGCAGCACAATGCTGCTGTTAGGATGTGAAGATGAAGCATGACCCAAACTACTGTGGCGCTACAGAAAACTGCAGGACTGAGGTCATCACCAGCAGGAAGGTGACTCCTGCTGCTAATGTGGCTCAGGGACAAACATGAAAATGTAGCAGGGCTACAGGAAGAAATGCAACGTTTCCCTAAACTCTACAACATAAAGCAATAAAAATATAAAAAACTGCACCCAACAGTTAGCATAAACGCCACTTCTGTCCTGAAATTATTCCCAGATTGAAGGAGAACAGGAAGCTGCTGATATGTTATTCACTGATTTCCAAACTGATTTATTGATTTTTTTTAAAATAAGCCTTTCTTTTTGTAACTTGCTCGAAATAACACAATGACTGCCAGTAAAATGTTTTGATTTGTATTTTCTTCTCATCCTTCTTTAGATAAATGAACATGATGCTTGTATGGAATTGCTATGTTTAGCAGGCAGCATTTAGTGACCATTAGTAAAACTTTACTGTAGCAGCAGCTTTGCGCTCGATGCTACAGACGAACTATTAAAAAGACTAGGTGCTAAACTCAGAAACAAATAAAGTTGTTTGGAGCTAAAAATGTTCACATTTCGAACAGTTTTAACTAAAACAGGGAAATGTTTGTTGAGCATATTTTCTAAAAGGCAGACTTTACAAAATGAGGCAGGTTTCAAAAGAAGTCAATGCAGATTCTTACCTGAATTGTATTAAATTTGGACAAAAACTGCTCACAGTCACTCATATGCAATGCAAAATGTTCTAAATCTGCATTTAGCCATGCAATACATTTCATGGATAACTGAGTGGTTACTGCTCGCTTTTTATAGAAAACATTTTGGGTCTTAAAAAAGGGCAGGAACGATTTGCAAAAGGAGACAGGATGGATGAATTTGATCTGTCCTGCTGTGAGATTAATGCCCACTCACCACCTGCAGGACATGGTGTGACATCACACTGGGATGCTTTCGCTCAAAGGTTAAATCCCTGGAAAGTACAAATATGTAAGATAGTTGCTTCATTTTTTCTTCAAGGTCTTCATAAACACAACAGTACCTGCAAAAGCAACGCTGGCAGCCTACTCATGTCTGAAACGCTACATTTGCTGTGGGAATATCACAAAAACATTTTAATTATCATTAGAAAGGTAACATGAAGCTGCAGAAACATCTATGTTCTTCTGGGTTTTTCATGCCCAATTTCAGTTTTAGCAGACAATATAACGTTTGAGCAAATATGTATTTTTTCCAAGCCTTACTGGAGAATGTAGTTTTTCTCTGCAGTTGTGTTACCTCACCACTAGATGGCGCACCAAGCTAGTTGAAGTGTTTTTCTTTCTGAGCTCTAAATGGGATCATTTTTTATATTTTGCTCCACATGTTTTATTCATGAACTCTAAGACAGAGCTATATCCTCAGTGGGAAGTCTGATAATTTATTGAAATAAAACGTGAGATCACTGACTCCCTTTTTTCCAACTCGATATTAATGGGACTGCAGCAAAAAAAACAGAAACCTTCCTGCTCTCTTCTCTATCTCTTTCTACCACTTTTAACCATGTTTTATCTCATGTTTTCCTTTTGTATTTTTGTTCTTTGTCTTCTGTTTTCTCCTGTCTTTCCAGCTGTTTTGTTGCAGCTGGAAACTTGTTTTTTTTATTTCTCAGTAGCAGCTGGGTGCATTTCTGTGATCACAGTTCAGTCTCACTTTGACCTCATGTCAGCCATGTTCTGCTGTTACTCTGACCTGTGACTCAGCTGTGAAATCTATTTTAAATTTCAGGAACACGTCGCTGCTGACTCTGTCTCATCCAAAAAAGATAAACTGATGATAAGGCTTTCATAAAATATAGATTAATGTATCTGAATAAATCCTAAAGCTTGGGTTTCTGCTTCTGTTTTTATCTTTTTGCTGAAATGATTTGCTCCTCTACCTCTTATTTGTACCTCCCTGAGCTACTATTGCCTCTGAAAAAATACACCTCTTCTGGAAAAACCACTAATCAGAACCAGGAGGAGAGTCTTCATGTTGTCAATCAAGCTTGTGTATGCACTGCTAAATGTGCTAATGGTGGAGAAACAACCGACCGTTCTAGAAAAACGGTTTACCCACCGTCATCAGTGGTCATGCAACTAGCCAGAGCATTCATGACAGCCTCTGTTGTGGTGAAAAAGTGGTAGCATAGCAGAGAGCAAGGGGGACAGTTTGAGAAGCACATACACAGAATGATTGACAGTGCTAAGGCCAGGCTCTCATTGTTGTTACTTACAACATAGTGACAGTTTTATGCTAGTTACATACTGCAGCTTTAACAGGGGGCCCCAAATTAAATTCTGCTCAAGGCCCCACAGAACCCTGGGCCGGCCCTGCTATAGAGTGCTGAACAGTAAAACAATGTCCAAGCCAGGTATATCTTTCATATTTACCCGCATTATGTTGGTTTATTGCTCATAATTCCTATAAAATGCAATCAAATTGTGTTGCAACGTGAGAAAATGTCGGCCCCACACGAAGCGGCACACCTGGCTCTCCTGCAGCCGCACACGTTCACATGTCGCCCAGCATTGGAGCAGCTGAGTGGGAGTCGGCAGGTGGAGCTCCGCCATCCCGTTCAGGACTGCCTCACAGACACGCGCTCAGCCACTCACTCCGTACTCGCGCACCGACCTCAGCTGCACGTGGGCACACGGCGGTGTTCCAGAAGCGCTCGAGCTCCGGTGAGAGTTGAGAGCGCGTCAAGGAGCGCGTGCGCGCGCACGGTGTTTAACAGCCAGCGGGACCGGACGGGCTCGTGTCGTCTCAGCTGGAGGAGCTCCCTCTGCTTTGATCCGCTTCTTTTATTTGTTTTTTATTTAAATCACGGTTCCTAAAATGGGATTCTGACAGCAGCCAGGCTGCGGGCGCCGTCGGCTCCTCCTGACCGGAAAATGAAGCGTCTCTGTCGGAGGCTGGCGGTGGCCGTGGCAGTGCTGGTGTGGCTGGGAGCGCTGGTTTACCTGCTGGTGCTGAGTCGGAGGAAGTTACCGGAGCTCGGAGCGGGAGCTGGAGCAGCAGCCGGAGGCGGAGAGACGGAGAACAACCAGGTGAAGGAAACACGCACACACACACACACACACACACATCACTCTGTGGTCAAACAGGCTGAAACTGATCCTGGAAGGTAACGACAACACTGATAAGTTTCTCCAGATGTTTGTTTTTATTCGCTTCATGACGTTCACACATCGTAACAACGTAACTCTCCGTTAGTGTTGAGATTTCTAAGTAAAGAAAGATTAAAGAACTGATTTAGTTGAGATTTACCTTCATTGTAAGTAGAAGAAAACTTGAAAGATGATAGACTCCATATGTTAAATTTGGGAAGAAGTTAAACTTCCTGGTTATTTTGTGCTTTAGTTTTCTAGAGGCTTCATTTAACTGCAAGCTGCTTTGACATTCAGTAAAGTGAATGATTTCCTAATGTGTGCTGGTTAAAGTAATTGGTGACATAAAACTGAAGGACTGGATGTAACCAAACACTTTCTGTCAGACAGTTTCCAGTCAGGCTGTTTGAACTTTTATTACTTTTTAAGCAGCTTTACATTCTAAGATATAAATTTGTTAGATAGATGGAGATAAATAAGACTTTTTAATCCCTGGGGAAAAATTTAATTTCCAGCAGAAATACACAAACAGTGTTTGTCTTTGTTGATTTGCAAACCACTTTATTTCCAATTTCAGATTCCTCAGCTCATACTGACCTGTTATTTCTGTTGTTAGTTTATTATAAAGCTTTCTTCGAGGTCAACTGGACTGATTTTCAACCTGGCTTTGTGTCTGCAGGATGTTTTATTCTGTAGAATCAATCATTAAAGTTGTCAGGCGAGTATTTTAGGAGTCTTGAAGACTTGGAGCACAGTATATAAATCATTATCTGTGAATTTCTAGTGCTGTTAAATGAAACTATAAATTTAAATATTGTTTCTTTGAAACAGAAGCTTTAAAGTTTTGTTTCTGTTTGTCCAAAGAAGTAAAGTGTCTTAACTATCAGGACCATCAGAACCAGGCAGTTAGCGGTTCTGTTCGGCTTGAATTTAATGACTGCCTACAACTCTGAGATGAAAGGTTTTCACATGGAAAAGCTGTTTTATTCATGTCTTTGTGGAAGGGATGCTGCGTATTGAGCTCTTTCGTTTGCTGGGGTTCAGCCATCTTTGTCTTTTGGTAAAGTGTAAATAAAAACCCAGAAAGGCTGCAGAGCTGCATGTTTTTATCATTCTCTCTTCATCATTCTGCTCAAATTTAAATATCATGTTCCTCAGATGTTTGTCGCTGCACCTGAGCTCAGCTTTTATAACTGAGCTGTAAATGCAAACTGGATGCTTTCATCTGGGCATATTTTGTGTGCGAACACCTGCACTGTGTTCCTGTGATCTGATGAAGTGGAAGCTATAAAGCGAGAGCTGTTTGAGACAGAATCTGTTTTGATATCTCACGTTGTAAAGAGCTAAGCTGCAGCTTTAAACTGTGAAGCCAACTCTTTTTCCACACAGTCCTGCAGTGGAAAGGGATTATTAAATCCATCTGAGCTTGGCTTCGTTATGGTGCTGATTATTACCCACGCTGTACCCAAACATGGTCTCAGGATACAAATATAAGGAGATAGAAGTCCAGATGGTTTATCTCATCGCCACTGAATTACCTCCTAAAGTCTTTATTTAGACATTTATTCAGTGCTTGAGTTTTTTCCTTGCATTGAAAATTCGATCAGGTTCATTTGACAGTTTTTAAGAGTAACATTTAGATTAAAAAGTGGCATTTTACTCTAACTATATCAATATCTGTACCAATGTGATTGTAATGTGCTCTTTCACATTACGATGCTTTAATATTTTCTTGATATTTTAGAATAAAATTCCGGCATCTACTTGTTGAGAATCCTCAGTGACAAATCAGGAACTTTACTGGGTGGACTTTTGCAAAAAAATAGACTCTGGGTTTAAATTTACAATTTACTTCTTAAATAAATTTTTTTTTGATGTTTAAAGTTATTTTATCCCGTTTTAAGCAGCTCCACAGCCGGACTGTGTGGTTTGTGTCGGGTCAGCCTGTTGTGCTTCGTGTCTCTACTTGTCTTACACTTCACTCACTTCCAGCAGCAAAAACAGACAAGAGAACGACACCGAACTTTGGTTTTTCCAAATCAACATGATTCATCTCCTGGAGATATTAGTATTATTTTCCCATTTTCAGTTTAAGTCGTGGCTTTGTTTAAAAACAGCTTGGTTAGTTGTACTTGTCAGTAATTCTTGAATAATTTCTAAAACAGACGGAAAAATGCCTGAAGGATAAAAGAGATGATCTTTTCTGTCTTCATGAATAAGAATGAACTTAATGTAATATTCACAACCAATATCATGTTAAATCACATTTTGCTAATATTCATATTCTGAGTTTTCAGAATGAAACTTCAGTTTGATCCTGTTTAGAAAACGTCTTCAGAGCAGTTCTGTCTGGATTTTAAGGTTCGTGTGAACAGAACGTGTTTTCAGACGGTTTATTTTTCAGATGTTGAAGCTGAATTTTCTGTTGCTGTGAGTTGACCTGAATACATTCCTCTGCTAAAAGTCTCAGTTTGAAACTTAAAGTGTAATTAAACTGCTTCAGCTGGAGACAGAAACAGATGCAGCCACTTTGGCCCATCAAGAGCAGAAAAAAGGGAGGAAAAAAAAACTTGTGTGGACTCGTTCTGCAAACTCTGAGCTAATGAGTGAATCTCTGCTCAGTCTGCACAAGTGTGTGTGTGTGTGTGCTTTTGAATGGATCTTTTCAAGCCATGACACATATGCTTTAACTCATCTCTGCTAATACTTGTGCCAGATTCAGACTTGCCAACTTAATCCCACAGAATTTCACAGCCAGTGTGAAGCTGTCGGATTTGTCAGCAGGTAAAGGTGGCCTCCTGCGATCATTACTGTGCACACTGCCTGCTTCTGTTACAGGAATAAGAGGAGCAAATTGGGATTCATCCAGGGTGTGAAGGCTTATTATTTGAATGCATGTTGAAACTGGAGCTGGAGATACTTTGGACCAGAACTGAAAGTTGCTGGGACTGACCGTTTTGTTGCTGCTCAGCTGTTTCTATGGAAATGAAAGCGAAGGAGCATTGCATCTAGAATTAGCATAACTTCAATAAAGTTAGCTCTCTTCTCTGGAAGGACTTTTGTTTGGAATGACCAGTTGTTTTTGGGTAGCAGTAACTTTTACCTTCAGCTGAAGGTAAAAGATCTGGTTAGAGTTTAAGTTCATTTTCTGTTTATTTTTCTGTATAAAAACAATATTTTATGTTACAGCATAGAATATATGCTGTAACACATAAGTGTTACACATAAATGTTACAGCATATAAGCTAATTTTAGCTTAAATTCTTAAAGAATTAGAGTTTGTTGCACTTTACTGTCAGAATTGAGATCAGCTTAGAGTCACAAACAAATAATTATATCGACATAAAGTTGTAAATTTATTGACCTGGATTTTCTTGTCAGTAGTTCTGGACCTTTGAGCTCATCCAGAACCCTTTGGACTTTTGAACATGTATAAATTCAGTGTTAGTTGAAATAAAACATAAAATGTCAGAATCAGTAGAGTTTTAATTGTAACTTTTGTGGAAATGTTTTTTCTTTTAGGATTGAAATTCCTAATTCTGTTCCTGCTCAATTCATTTCCATGTTTTGCATGTAATCAGAAGTTGTTTACAGAGGCTCTTATTGGCTTAATCGCATGTTAATCACATTATTAGCGTATATGTAAATGCAGGCAGTGTTGGGTAACTATCAGCTGCAGAGGAACATAAATACACAGCAGGTCAGAAACAATCAGCAGGTCTGTTCCTCGTTTGTGGCTCTGAATAAACATTAGACCCTGTGTTTGTGTGTGGCCCTTAAATAAATCCCAGAGGAGTGTGTGTGGGTGTGTGTGTGTGTGTGTGTGTGTGTGTGTGTTATTTATTTGTTTCTCACCCATCGTGACTTCTTCTCCGGCGATCCACAGGCCTCGCTCGTTAGGGATGCTGCTGTTTACTCAGGTTTTCCTGACTAATCAAAACTTGTCCCAAATAAGGAGAAGAAAAATGTTCAAAACAATTTGCAATTCATATAAAAGCAACAGCGCAAATCTCTATCCTTCTGCCTTATAGTGCCAGAAATGGCAATGCATATAAAACCAACACTAAGCCATGAACAAAGTATAAATTTAGAGGAATTGTGCTGAGTAACTGTGATGAAAAATTAAAGCTTTATAATAATAATTTTAAAAAATTGCAAGGAAGAAGTCGTAAACAAACTGAGTTTTCTGTTTCTGTGAGACGTGATCAGCATGAGTTATTTCATTCTTTGTTTTGTAAAAAAATACTGCTGCTGTTTATGTTAAGATGATTGTTAAAGAGTTTAAAAATAATAAGTGAACCCTTCTGCCCTTACTTATTTAACTCCTGTAAAACTAAGTCTCTGTTTTTACATTTGTCATGTAATTTTACTACCAAAAAAAAATCAATCATCAAAAAGGAAAAGTGCTGTGTTAGTATTTACTTATTTCTAGCTTTCCTGCTATAAGTCACTTATTATAGGAGCGGAGGTGACGTCACACTGTGTGAGGAATCACTGCAAAACAGAGTTTTTCTATTTTAAAACAGATTTATTGACAGTGTAAATGTTTGACCTCTTACATTTGCATTCCAGAAATTAACAGAATGTAAACAAACATCCCAACTGGTGGATCCACAAAAATGTCCAAATCCAGGAAGTTCAGTCACATTTTTGCTCCCATCATGTTTTGTTCTTTCCATCTTCTCCATGCTTAGCCTAGTTTAGCTCCTTAGTTGTTTTATTCCTCATGTATTATCTTCTTTCAGCTTATTTTCTTCACGGTTAAGCCAGAAAGCTTCTTGGCTGTTGAACTTTGAGATGTTGGATCTGATTGAAATTCTCTCTGCAGACAGGATGTTTCCGCCTCTGACAGGTTTCTGTCTGTCGTTCCTCAAGAAAAACATGATCGATGCTCCAATCATTGTGCTCGCCTTGTGTATCACAACGCCCAGCCGCTCCACAATAGGACACGGCGCAAACACAATGCCCCCTTACACTACAGTAAATGACACAATTACACACATACACAAACTGGAGGCGCATTCGCAGTTGAAATTATTCATTTCCCCATATGAAATGCGGTTATTGTTCCTTTCTCCTTCCCTCTCCCTATCAGGAGGTATTCACATGGACAAGAGGAGAGGGAAATGAGTTTTCAGAGGAGCCATAACCGGCTCCCAGGGTGGGAATAATGGTAATAATGTTTTATATGAAGCTCGTAGTGCAGCGGGCTCACAGGTTGGCTAACTAAACTGGCCTCTGCCACTGAGGGCTTTATCTGTGGGAAAGTCTCATCACATGCTGACAAACCTGCTGCTGTTTGAAGGCTTCACAGGATGAATCAGCTGACAGTTTGGCTCTTCTACTGAACACAAACATTACAGTCTGGAGAAAAGAAACAAATAGTTTATGCAATGCAAATATGAGATGGTCACCAAATGTTCCTTTATCATTTCATCTTGAGATTTTTCTGTTTTTTCTCACCTTAACAAAGTAGTTTTTTCCATGTGGTTCAGACATGTGACCATGATGATGAAGAGTTTAATATTTTACAAACTCTTTTCTTCCTTTTCCTTCACTACAATCTCCCCACCAGCCACCAGGAGCTTTAGCATCTCTGCAAATGAAACTGCACATAAAGTTAGCGTTGAGGATTGTTCAAGTCTAATTAAGAGACAAAATCTGTTAAATCTGGGTGATTTTGATTAATGGCAGGTGAAATATAAATTCTTACTAAATATTAGATTGAAGCACTTCATTTGTTATTCTGTACATGTTAATAATAAACATCGATCACTGTTCAAATAATAACTTTCATATTTGTACTTGTGTTGTATTGTGTTTGGAAAAGTGTGAAAGTTTGACACAAAAATGTCCAGGAAGTCTGGAAACATGTTTGCCTCCAAATCCTAATGAACCTGCTCTAACTGTAGAAACACCTTCAGCTCCTGTAATTTGCTGCGTTAAGTCACATGGACCTGCAGGGCGCCACCTGGAGTTCGTTTGGTTTTCTCATGAGTCGTATTTCATCAGAGTCGACTGAACAGGCTGCAAAGTTCTGTTTGCTCTGCTTCCTCTACATCCCAGTGTAATCTTGAAAAGGTTAGCATTAAATACCAATAAAGTCCATCGTAATTTCATGATCTCAGGTTTATGCTGTGTAATGCTCACACAAGGCTCCATGCTTCCTCACTATGGGAACTTAAACCTTGGGCTGCTATAAAAGAGAGCATTGAGAAAATTACAGATAAGTAAGTGAGGTGTTTTAGAACGGCATTGATTTCTTGTTTTGCTCCTGCAGGTTTCAGCTAAATGAGCAGTCTGTCTGTATATTACACAGACAGCCAATTTGCAATCACTGTGCCGTTCCTGCAGCAGCGAGTCCTTCCTACAAAAACCAAAGAAATGGATGTTTTGCATTTTTAGCCTGGCTCATTCCTTCATCCTTTATAAATGATTCAGCCAATTCTTAAAAAAATAAATAAAACTGCAAAAATCGGCATGATTGGGATTTTTTTTTTAACTTTGAGGATGCGGCACAATCAAACATGTTTGACTGCAGAGTGATCCAAGTCTGCAGTGTTTGCTTTTGTTTCCAGCATCCTCAGATAAACACAGACTGAAAATTATTCTAGTTTTAGTTTAATTATGCTGTTTCTCTAAATCAACAAGTACAAATTAATTTCAATATTAAATATAATTTGTATAATATTAGTTTTGGTATTACTGGGTAGTGGCTGGTTTTACAAAGAATGATTCACCTCTACCTCTTCAAGGATATTTTTTAAATCTTTTGCTGTTTGATTAATCAGGAACAAAAAGGCTCCAGAACTGATGGGTAAACAAGTAACAGATAAACTTGGAAAGAAGCAACTTTAAACTTTATTTTCTAAAACACTGCTGCAGAAACTCAATTTGATCTGACTTATTTTCTAGCAACAAAGTAATTCCCAGAAAATGTGTCTTAAAACTTGATATTAGCTGATGGTTCCCAAACTTTTCAACTTTTTGCCAACAAACTACCAGTGGAGGAGTTTTGTCATCCTGCCAAAAGTAGATTTACTAGCATAGCATCAAGATGCTTTATGCAGAAGTATAAGCATAAGTGCAACCAAAAATTGATAGTATTTGGTCTATCATTCTGTTACCATTTATGTCAACTCTATCAACAAAATGATTTTAATTTTAAACATACTTTTATTTAACAGTTTACATCGTATACATCTGCTGTTTGGTGATGGAATAGTTCAGTTGTAGTTTCTTGATTGAAGCATCCTAAAGCTAAATAAAAAATAAGCTTTTTACTGCATAAAATGCATCAACTTCATTCCTTTGGCGATGCTCCATCATTTGCAGCCTAGGATGCATCTGCAAATAAAAAGCATCAAAAATCCCTTTATGCTTGACTTAACACCAGTACAGTGTAGTGCTGATGCAGTGTTTATTCTTTGGGTAAACTGATTATTAATTGGACAGCAAAAAGTGCCTAACAGATTATTTTTACAGAATTTGAACCAGGTGACTTTCTGGATTGAACATATTTACAGGCAAAGGGTTTTTGTTTTTTCTTAAATGCAGAATGTTTATATTTCTGTACAGTTTTGGCTTAGTTATTTCTCTTAGTGCGTATACTGCAGTTAACAATTGATTACTAAATTGGTTGATGAATAATAATTCATCACAATTAATCCCAGTAATCATTTCAGCCCTACATTAAACCAAGCAGGCATCAAATCATGCAGAAACTGTAACGAATTAATCATTTCTAAAAAGGGTCTTGTATGATGTCTGGTTTTAAATAACAGCATGGCATTTAAAATGTGTCTGCTTTTGTTGAGATGCTGGTGGTTTGAAGAACCTGATAACTGGTCAGCTTTATGTTCCTGTCTCCTCTGATGTTCCACTTTAAACATCATTTTCAGCTGAATCTGGGCTGCTTTGTAAAATGTCAAAATGGTCTGATAGAGGAAAGTACAAAGTGTGTGTGTCTGTGCAAAGGCTGCGTGAATAGCTGGGTAATTGTCTGCTGACATTTGTGCGTGCTGGTGTGAAAATTGTAATTCTCACCTTGATGTATGAAGGATTGAGCTATCAATCTACTTTATAGAGAGTGGAGTGGAAAAGAAGGATAAAGAGAGTTGGAACGAAGGATAACAGAGACATTTGGAGCAAAAATGTGAAGACAACTTGTGCAGAAAGTCAGAGAGAGAGAGAGGGAGTTCAGTTAAAAGGAAATTGGACAGAATAGGATTGTAAGAGAGGATGAGAGAAGTGACACAAAAGGATAAAACCACATTTTTAATGTTTAATTCCTGAAAAGTATGAAGGGAAATGATATCATTTAGAAATATATAAGTGGGAGGAGAAGAGCTAAGAAGAGATAAAGAGCTAAGGAGCAGAATCACCTCCAAGTAGAGGAACAACAGCGAGTCGACAGGGAGCAAATGAACTGGTTCAGAGCAGACAGAGAACAAGCTGTTTTCTCTGTCGCCAGTCATTTGTGCTCCACGTGTCATTTCTCCATTCAGCGCCAGTCACAGCCAGCTTCTGCTGCTTCCAGCCAAGCTTTCATCAATGCAATCACAGCATTTTCTGGCAGGTTATTGTTTAAAGCATGTCAGAAATCACTAAGCAGTGGGATGACCACGCAGGCCTGTCTTTGTGTGCAGTTTGCACAAATTAAGATGATCTTCCACAGAGCGACCGCTTTGTCTCTCACCTCTGCAGGACGTTGTTTACGACTTGGTTTGTTTCCAGTTATTCTAACACCTGCAAAGCTTTGATTAATGTTGGTCAAGGGTCAGCTGGTAGTTCATGTGCAGCTTAACATGCTCAAAATTAAAAGTATGTTTGTAATGTCTTAATTTTTTTATATTGGTTAGTTTGGTGTTGCTAATATTTCCGACTTCCTCAGTTTGAAGAATCAAAGTTCTGATTGTGTTGATGGACCTTCTGTGTTCTTGTGCTGAAGGACTCTTGTGGTTTGTTTTTGGTCCTGACTCTGTTCTGATTTTCCAGAAATTCTTATCTTAAAAAGTCAACATCTGTTTGCAAAGTGTGTTTGCATCAGATGTTTGGTGTGTTTAGGTGAGATGTTGGTACATTTCAGTGGAGATTGGCAGCATAAATATTTAAAATTCATAGTTTTTTGGCTTGAATTGTGCAGTGTGGAGTTGACTTACATTTATTGAAGCATTACCTCAGTTTTCTTTCTTTATCCTTTTTTCTGGTGAAGGTCACATTTCAGGTATCAAAGAATAGTTAAATATGCAGAATGAATAAGTTTCTCTTTCAGTAAGAGGCTCTGAATATAAACATGAAAGAAATCAGGAACATTTAAAATATTGTGATGTTGCAGCGGTTTATGCAGACATGTTTGCTTTGCACAAGCGACTGGCAGAGGAAATGACACCGATCTGGATTCACACACATCTGACAAATAAGCACAAATACTGTTTTAAAATGTCAAATCAGATCCTTCCCACTTATTCAAACTACTCTGACGCCCACAGTCAGAAACGGCTCCATTAAAGTGTAATTGCATTGTGAAGCATTAAGTTAGCAGAGAAACAGACATGAGAGCCTGTAAAACATCGGACACACCAGCAGCGTGTGAGGAGTTTTCTGCTCTGCTCTGTGTTACTGCACAGTGTGTTGACTTCCTGTCCATTATGGGCTGAAGAATTAAAATAATGATCAGCCACCTCTATTTACACACAGAAACACAGTTCAAACTGTCTCTACCTTTAAGCTCAGCTCATTCTGTTAGAAACACCAAAGTCTTAATTTAACTTTATCTGAAGTCAGTCAGAAATTGTTCCTACTTTCTCTACAGGTGGTTAAATGAAGGCATCAATGTGAAACTTGAGCTGTTACATGTTTATTTCTCTAAATTTACCTGACATTTTGTGAGATCCACACATGAAAAATGAAAAGTTTGGTTCTCTGTAGAAGTGACTGCGTGGGTTTCTGACTCCTCCTGCGTCTCTGCTGGTTGATCTACAGCAGACCGAGCTTCATGTGTTTTTGCAGAGCAGGTTGCTGCCCAAATATTTACCTGTAAAGAAAAATAAATAAACTCTGTTCCATCAAGACCAATTTCAGATATTCGGCAAAGCAGCCGATTTATCAGCCGCCCATTAAAATCGCCTGACTTCCTCTTCCACTGTTTAGGTGAAGATGAACTGAAAGCTCCAGGCTTCCACCAAACACTCTGCTGCAAGATTATCCTGATAAATGCAACAATTAACTTAATCATGCCTCAGTGCAGATGTGTAGAAATAAAGGCATTCATTTGGATATTTATGCTTGCATTTCAAATCCTAATGAGGCTCTTCTGATGCAATTTCTTTTAAAGTCTCATATTAATAATCCAAATTGCAGAAACAATATTCCATTTAACTTGACATTCTAGCTGAAGGATTGGAGTTGTTAGAGTCTCTAAAGTTTTTTTGCTCTGTGACTGATGCTAATCCCTCTTCAGGGTTTTATTTCCAGTCCGACACGAGGCTGAGCAGAAAAACAAGCAGATACATTTCTGATGTTTGTAGCGCCGTTGTTGCAGCCGTCATCTGAAGCGGAGCACGTTCCAGGCTGTCAGTGTTGTCATAGTTGTTATTGTTGTGCTTGCTGAGGCTAATAGCAGATATATCCGCTCCATTAGCTGTTAATCTCTTCGCCAAGAGTGTGAAGAAAGCAATATAACCAGGAGGATTCAGGGAGGACTGATACGTCCAGCAATTCCTCAGCTCTCCTCTGAAATCATTTCTTCCTCCATTTGTCCACTCAGAGATAAAGGCGACTCCATACACCTGCAGAAACCTTCACACACCTGCTGTCAAAACCTTTAACGAGTTTCATTCTAGTTTCTTCAACTCAAACACTGTTATTACTTGTTTTTTTTATCTGGGTGCCATTTATCATCATATTTCTTTGCAAAAGCCTGGATGAAGATTAAAGGTGAGGCAGAGACGGGGTGGGTTTGTGTTTCTGTGTGAAAGAAAAGTGGTGAGAGGAAAAACAACAAACACAATGTATTTTGTCTCTTCTGTTTTTTATTAATGCCTTTCGCTGAGGGTGAATTATTGCCCTGCTTGCAAGCGGCTCTGCAGTGTTTGCTGACCTCCCTCTTCATCTCACACAAACCCACTCTGAGCGTTTCTATACACACACGGCGAAGGGAGGTTTTCCAGAGGCAGGTGAGGAATTTCGAACAGCTATGATTCGATAAGCATTTCTGAAGTCTGCAGCCTGGATGTTTGTGGATTAGAGAGACGCGGCAGGGCAGGAATGTCTCCTGAATTATAGATGTAGGAAGTTTTATCGGGCAGAACAGAAAGAAAACCTCCTACATTTATAGAAGTGTACGTCGGTTTTGGTGTGGTAAATGCAACCTCGGCTGAAACATGGAAATCCTTTAAACCGATAAGATTTACTGACACAAGGCTAACAGGGAACCAGTGTTTGTGTTCGTCTTTAGCAGCAGTTTTGGATTTCTGTCGACTTTCTCCGAAAGAAAAGATTTACAACTTGCAGGTCGAAGCTTTAAGTGAAGATGGAGGAAATGGAGGAGGAAGAGGAGCTGATTGGCTGAATCTTTTCACCAACATTATCCCCAAACAATATTGGATGAAGCTTTAGTCGAGAGGTGGATAGAAAACCTTATTTTTTTTATTTTCTTTCCCATTTTTGCAGTCTTTAAAGTTTTAGACATTAGAAGTAGAAACATGGTGAACTTCAACAGGAACAAAATCCTGCTGGAGCATTTAGTTCAGTTGCTCCAACCTTGTGGAGTATTAGAGGAGGCTTGGTGCTGTCAGGGTTTCTAAAAAAGGTTTGCTAATAATCATAGTGGCTTTATTAAAAACAATCCAAACATTCAGACTATGCTGCTTCTGCAATAAAATATCAATTTACTCTCAGGCGCCTTAGTAATCCTTACAGGGTGGCAGTAAATGTTGCCAGCTCTGTGTACCTTTTATGATTCATGTAGGCCAATATTTAATCATCTGTTTTATGTTGAGTGCATAGCGTGTCAGCATCTTTAAGCAGATAAATATTGAAAGTTTTGGGAGCAACACATGTTTCATTTAGTTTAAAATGAACATTTTTAAGAGGCTTATTTTATCCCCACGGCGTCTGCTGACACAAATCCTCACACTCAGGAAATAAAGACAATGGATGTGCTGTGATTTTTAGCTGTGTTTACAAGAGAAATAATCACACAAAGAAAAAAATGACAGGATGTTTTGTTGTATGTTTTCACTCACACAGTGCATGCACTCCACCGGGACAAAACACCCAGAAGATCAATGCTGCACATGTGCAAACTGCTGATTAATATGAGCTGCTGCTTCCTCCTCTCTGCTATTGACTGAATGGAGCTGAAGAAGAAATGTGCAGCCTGCAGGAAAAGCTGGTGATTGGTCCAAAAATATGCAACATCTATCAGGAAACACGTTGAGTTAAAGTTTAAAGCACAACATTGACTGGTGACTGTGGAGTTTAAATTAATATCTTTACCAATTTGATCAGAGAAATCAACCATTCCTCTCTACTTGTATTGAGTTCAATAGAATATATCTCCATGTAGTTTTAATAGCTGTTTTTTTGCATAGACTTTTTATATACACGAAGGGTAAAACGTGCGTCTGTACAAGGTAACTTTTAAATCACATCCCATCTGTCATCTCATAAATATGCATGCAGACACACACCTGCACACACTCACACCTACACACACACACACAGAAAATCAGCCTTGGTTCTTTTTCTTCTCCGTTCTGAACTTGATTGAACAGAGATTTAAAATCCTGCCTGGATGCAGGAAAAATGCTGTAAATAAGAGACGAAATATGCAGGAAAACCTATAAACACAGATATCTGTGGCTGTCGCCTGCTGTGGTGGATGCTTTACTGTCTGCCACTTTCCTGGACCATGAATATGCAATTTGATCCTGTGTTGATCCCTGTTGGGATTCTCCACCTCATCTCGGCTCTGCTGCCCACACAACCAGGTTAAAGGTCGACTGCAGTGTGTACAAAACCTGAAGCAAAAATCCAGCTCCTGAAATTTCATTTCTGTTCTTTATCTCTTGACTGAACCTGCTTTTCTTTAGCAATAGGCTGCTTTAGTTTTTTATGCTAATGCAATGGGCCTTAAGAGAAGGAACTAAAGTTTGAATTTGTTTGCTCTGTCTGGTATTTCTGATCATTCTGCACCAATAACAGGCGGATTGGTGGATTTGATGGATTGTAGCCACATAAGAGACTTAAGCTAATTGAGATGATGAATCATTTTAAAGCATTTATTTATCATCTCATGTTACAACAGTAGCAGCTTCAGGCTCTTTGTGTTGGTTGGAGCAGCTCACAGTAATCAGTGGAAAAAAGCACAGATGTTGATTTGTGTCTAGTTAAAGCTACAGGATGGCACATTTAGAGGCAACTAGCAGGCTAAAAACAAAAAAACTCCACCTTCATCAACAAGCTGCTAAAAAACTGATGAAAACATTAAGGATATTTCAGGAAAACTGGAACTGATAGTTGAGGTACAGAAACCTCCATTTTAGAGGAGAAATCCTCTGAAGATGTGATTCACAGCTGGCTTTGATTTTCCATATGCTTGATATATCAGCAGAACTTTAGTTTTCATAAAAACAATAAAATTTCTGTTTAGCTTGTGAGACATTTGCTTAACTCGCAACCTTCAGTCATACAATTATGTTGTTAGTTTAGAAAGGAGGTGATTATGTCACTTTTAGTCAACATTTGGTTTGTTTATATTATAAATGAAAAGCTTAAAATGCTAAAGTTCAAATGCTATCATTAAAAAACCTGACGAGGTTTTATTACATATTTACTAAGTTTCTCTTCCAATAATGAGAAAATCTATGATCAAGTCTTTGAATTTATTTTGCAGATGCCATTAAAAAGCTGCAGAGTTAATATAAAACTTCAGCTTTGGATATTTGTTTCCAGTCAGGCAGTTTATCAGCTTCTAACAGAAAAAACTCTTTTACATTTAGACGTAAAGATCTTAATCTTGATTTGGACATTTTCATCAGCGTTTTGTCCAGTGATTTATTCAGCTGCTGTGAATCTGGCTCTGCTTTTAGAGAAGAAGTTTGTGCTGTGAGGAAACGCATCACTGCGTGTTTCAGGGATTCAAAGGATGCTACGTTGTGTTTGTGTTTTCCAGAAGATAATTCCCAGGTATTACAATCATAAAGGTTGGTTTAATGAATTAAGTCAGAATGATTTGTATCTCTCTGATCCGCATTAGAACTCTAAATGCTAAAAGAGAACAGACAGGTTTCACTTAGACCTAAAGACAATATTAATGAGGTTTTTAATGATCAGGATGATTGATTCTGTTTGAAAAGTGTGAACATTTTACAGATCAGAACCCGACAACCTGATAAGAGAAAGAAGTTCCTCTGTAATCAAAATGCACAAACTCTCAGGCTGAAGGTTTGTGCTCAGATATTTGGGTGTGTGTGTGCGTGTGTGTGGGGGTGTGCGTGTGTGTCTGAGGTGAACCAGAAAATAATGTAGAAACCAAACAAGCCGCTGCTTCAGGGAGCGATCCATACTCTGCTGTAAATTGATGACAGAGACGCTTGTGAACGTCTGAGCACGTTCTCCTGGTTTCTGCTGGTTGAAGAAAGAAGATGAGAGAGAAAATGGATGAGGTGGTGTTTGTCTTACCGCGTATATTCTCTGTCTTTGTGTAGTGGTATTGATGTTGGGGTACTCTCCCCAGACCTGAGCTCAATAAGCCCTGACTTCAAACAAACAGCAGCCACTTCTCCCAGGGAGGAGAGCAGAAAGAACCAAGAGGTGAAAAATAAATGAAGACAAAGGAGAGAGGGCAAGAAAATAAGCAGGGGTGTCTGGCTGCATGAAATAACAGGGAAGAAGAAGAGATGGGGAGAGATCAAGAGCAGAAACATGAATGTGGGTGGAAGAAAAGAGTTTAAATGGAAGAATATACACAAATGGCAGGATGAGAAACATAAAAGGGAACAAAATGCTGCATTTCATGTTGCTGATGCAACCAGGGCTTTGATTTCTGTTTTTAGATCAGAAACACCGTCTTCCCGTCAAAGTAGTGTGACTTTCCGCTTTAAGTTTCCCACAGCAACTTGGGCATCATCTCCCTGTTCAAAACAATATGCGAGAAAATAATAGTACACATCATAACTGACAGCATAGCTAAAATAAATGCATCAATGGCTTAAAAACAATGACAAAAATGGAGAAAATATCTATTTTATCCATCATCTGTCCCGTCTTGTTCCCAAATGCCAACCCAGTCCTCAACCTATTTACCTTCAGCTGCACAAATGTTAGAACAGGAGCTAAAATGCAAATAATGATGCAATGATTCAGTAATGAGGAGACGGAGTAGAAAGTCTGGAGTCACAGAAACACAGAACTCTTTGGTTATTTTTTATTGGAGTTTATGGTTTATATTGCAAAGTTGCAGAAAAGGTTTCAAAATATAAAGTAAAAAAGCTTTCAAAGCCTAACAAGTGATTAATTTTTTGACCTCTAACCAGTAATATTTTTCTTGTAAATCTGTGATGAAGCACTTTCCTACAACAGAGTAAAGGAATGAGTGAAAGCACCAAGCGCCTCTGTTGTAGAACGAGTTGTAAATAATTACTGGTGTTCCAGCAAACAACAGATATCTGCAATCTCTGTGTTTCTGAAAGGAAAAAACATGCAGCACGGCGAGAAACAGGCTGTAATTTAGGAGGAAACTGTATTTTTTTCCCCTTAACTCAACCCAGAGCTGAGGGAAAATGGAAATGAGCCAAAAACAAACAAAACCACCCAAACACTCCTACTCTAAGCTGCAGAGGTAAACCGCAGTTTCCTGGACAAAATTTAGATAAACAATACTTTCACTGGAATGACTTGAATGAAATATTTCACCATGCATAAAACATGTTTACGTGGAATGTGTTTGCATGTGTGCATCTCACCAAAAAGTGTTTAATTTCCCTCAAATACTCCAAACAGGCCACATTTATGTGACCTAGTGGCTCCAAAGAGCTGAGGCTGTTTGCATGCCTGGTTTGTAAAAGAGCAAGTAATAGATGACCAGATCCATATCTCCAACTCCCATAAAGTCTCAACAATTGTTTTCATTGTAGAAAGAGTTGGAGTGAAATTTAGAATAAGATTGTAGCAATTTCTTCATGCTTTTTCTTTAACCCAGAAGAAACTTGATTAAGAACAAACTGCTTCTTCCAGAGGCTTGGATCACAATGCTTTAGGGTGGAAAATAGATAAAAATAAAATAAGCACATTTTTCACTTGGAACCCATAAAACTGAAGAATGTAATTATTTTTACATGCTGGGATGGTGGCCAGGAAGGGTCAATAAAATGTAAAAAACACAACAGGAAAAAGCCACAGAATGAAATTAAATTTATACTGGCGACTTTCTTATAAATGATGTTAGCATGTTGCTAAAACAGAAATAATTCTAACAAGTTTATCACATTTCAGCCTAAAATACAAAAACAGAATTTGATCAAATTGAAGTTGTTCTAGTTTATCATGACTTCTCTTCTAGTTTAGCTTTGGTTTTAGCATCACATCAATTTGTGTTGCTTTTGCTTGAATCTTGATTAAATAGTTGTAAAAGAGGATGAGTTTTTGTTTTTAATCCTTTCAGGTTTTATTCAAATCTTATCACAGAATTTATCCAGTGATATTTTTTGTAGTCATATTAATCACAACAACAGCAGAGTTTCTGAATCACAGAGTTTCCCTGTAAAATAAACTTTTTGTTTGTTCGCCTTCGCCCCGCCTGATTAAATGCGACATGAATTAACGATCCTCCATCTTTGTTGCATCTTTGCTGCATCTTTGCTGCATCTTTGTTGCATCTTTGCTGCATCTTTGCTGCATCTTTGCTGCATCTTTGTTGCATCTTGGCTGCATCTTTGCTGCATCTCTTCAGTGAGCTGAACTACAGAGAGCAGTGGCTCGGCTCTGACACTGATCTAAAGATCTAACGTTATCTTACACAGCAGTTTGCTGTTTTCTGGGATAACAAGATAGTCATAAAAAACAAGGAAATTAATTGGCAAGCTTCAGGTCTAAGAAGGAAACGGGGTAAATTAGATGTCGTGCTGAGAGTTCGTGTAGCTCTGATGTTTAGTTCGGGATCTGACCCCGGTGTGACTAATCCCACCCATCTCTGTTTTCTTTTGTTTGTCTCTTTAGCCTGAATAATCTTTCTTCCGGATGCTTATCTCTGTGCGGTTTTTGAATTAAGGATTTCACTCCCAGCTTTCGCCACATAATGCTTAATCTGCTGCTAAAAATCCATATTCATGTGTTTGCCTCATTTCTGCAGAGCATTTTTCTGGTTGCTTGTGTTTTTTGCACAGCTAAAGCCTCAAAATATATTTAGCATCTCAGCATGATTTTGTTTGTTTGCCATTTTTATACACAATATCCCTTAAAGATCTCCTTTCCTATGGTCAGAATGGCTTGAAAATATAGTTATAGGAAAGTAAATCCATGCAAAAATCAGATGCTTAGTAGCATCTTGCTCATACATTTACAGCAAATCCCAAATTAATTGCAATACTCAAAGATCCTTTGATGCAAAGTTTTTAAAACGAGGCTTAGTATTTATGCAGATTCATGTGGATGAAAACTTGTCATGTGTCATAATACTATTTTTTTAAAACAAGATATTTGTTTTTATGACGACCCGGCAGTAACTCATCCTGCTGTGATGAAGTTTTCACTTGTTTTAAAGGTTTTTACCGGTGAGAGGGGAGATTGCTGTTTTGTCTGATACTTCAGAGTTCATGACTAGGAGGACATTTCTCCTCCTCCTCTGAAACGCTGCTGATAACCACCATCTCTCTGACTTTAATTTGCCTTTAAGCAACAGAAGCAAACTAATAGAAATAAGACTTGTTTTGATGCTTTATTACAGTCATTACAAAAGTGATTCATCACAATATAATAGAGGGGATGACACATGCGTGTTTGTGTGTTCATGTTGTGCAGCCAAACAGGAGATAATAAAGACGCAGGCACACAGGAGTTATGTCTGGGGTGTAATAGGTAATCCATCATCTGGCTCCGGTTTTAACGTGAAGGAGCAGGATTTTACAGAAAAATACTTTTTTCTGGTTTCTGTTTCATTAAAAGTGCCTGGCTCTGTGTTTCATTTGGTTGTTGTGCACAATAAGCTATAATTTTTCTCCTTTTACACACAAGCAAGCACAAACACGTCTTCAAAGGGACATTTTCTCATTAGCAGCGGTCGCCCTTCCTCTTTAATTCTTCAGCTCTTTGCCTTTTGCACTTGAATCGCTGTGACAAGCTGTGACGCAGAGCCTCTGAAAATATAAGACGCCTGATGGAGAACAACGGAAAGCAGCTCATAATAGTCAGACTTTGAACTAGCTGGATCTTTAACCATCTACCCAGCAAAATAACTTCAGCATTAAGAACAGAAATGACTATGAAATTTAACTTGGTGTGTCTTCTGTCCTTTTTTTATTTAATTCTAGCAACAGAGACTCATAAGGCAGGGGAAACCCTTCTGACCGGGTCCAGAATTCCCAAAAGAAGTTTCTATTTTATCCCGTTTCTCCTGTTAATTACATTTCAGCTCCCAGAGGCTGGAATAATATATAGTTTTAACTCACATTTGTGGTTCTGTGAGATGAGAGGGAGGAGCAGCCACACTTCCTCCTAGAAAAGAAAGACAAGAAGATATTAACTGAAAGGGAGAGATTTCAACAGACTAAAATGATGCATCATCACCTGGATGCCATCTAGTTTGCCTAAAATGCTGCAGTGATGAAGTTAAACTTGGACTATCTTCATCCACACATGTTTGAATTAGACGTGTAGCGAAAGCATCACCTCATACCCAAGTCTAATGAAGATGTTATTTATCGTCTGTTCTTTAATTAACTACCCAGTGCAGAGAAATATATCTGATCCAATTATAGAGCTACAGATGACATGATCAGGTTGCTTTGAATCGCTCATAGGGTCAAAGGTCATTCACAAAACTTTTGTTTGAAACCCTTGAGTCCCAGTTGAGTCTTTGGCTCCAGTGTTCACCCTGCACTGCATTTAACCCCCTCTGTGAAGGACAAGCTTGCAACGGGTTACATCATTGATTAGGTCCTCCATATTGTATCTGCAACATCCAAAATGGCCGGACCGGTCGCTGTCGCTGTTTTGCACATCTAGAACAAGTAATGGCTCTTAAAACTACAGTAGTGATATTACAGTAGTGATATTTCTGCTTTCCAAAGTGATTGCAGGAGAAATGTGGCTGTTTAAATTTGGTTTGTTATGACTTGTTGAATGGTTTTCACATGTGCAAAATAGAGAAGCAAAAATTATTTTAATGCGTTTGAAACTGATTGTTTTATGTCAGACGCAGCTCGCTTGGTGCCATATTTTCAGCTTTTAATTCCAAACATCAGCCGCGCTCAAATCCCTCCGAAGTTATGAAGGACATCAGGGTGGAGGACTGGGACCAGGTCTGGGTGAATCTAAACCGGATGGATGTCACATAGCGGAGAAGATTCAGCTCCAGACCTGGAGGTCTTTGCTGCATGTCATTCCCTGCTTTCCGTCTCCTTTGTTGCTACTGTCACTAAATGCTGCACAGAAATCAAGAGCGCTTCAAAAGCAGTTAATCCAGAAAGCCTTGTACTTAATGATAAAATAAAAACTGAAACAAGGTAAGATTAATAAACACATAACAGGGCATGACATTAAAACCCAGCAAACTGAAACATAACATTCAGATTGGACCATGAAACCGTCGGAGCATGGCAGGTTTAACAACGCTCACTTTTCTGACAATCATTTTCGAGCTGCTGCAGCTTCTTATGCTGCATTTCCTGCTCTGTTCACACATTTCTACACATGATCTGATTTTCCACCTCGTATTTTGTGTCATTATTAATAGTGTACGGTTGTTGAAACAGGCTGAAATTGTAATGTGGCTCTCAGACTAACAAAATAATAAAAAGTCTATTTTCAACATTTAAAAACAACATTTACGTGTCAAGCAGTCGTTTCCCACTGAATAATCCAGTTTAGCTTCATATTTCAAAGTTTTTTCATATTTTTATTGATTTACTTTATCCTACCTCATCCTACATCTGCACAGCAGTTTTTAAATGTGTGACTGATCCCATATTTAGGTTTTTACCCCCTTGCTAATGCACTAACTCAGATATTTGTACAGTGAGTAAATAATCTGTCTTAACACCATGAATCCTTATCTGATGAATTTTCTCACAACTTCTGCAATAATTTGTCAGAAATGCGTTTGTAATGAATCTGTAGATCAGAGAAGCCATAATGTGCCTCTCACTTTTCAAAAATCCAGCTTTGATTCACCAGTTTCATTCACATGCAGCAGGGTGTCGTGATATTTAATACAGCCTTGGCTGAAATCGGGGAGATTTTGGAGCGTTTTCTGTGTCAGAAACCTGAATGCTCTTGAATGCAACCCGTCCAGAGATGCAACCTGACAGCTCATGACTCCTCCTTATTGAAATGTTTGGAAGATGCAGTGTCTTCCCGTGTTAATGTGCCGGTTTCTCTGCGTTCTGCATGCGTTCTGCATGTCTCCCTCCCTGCTGTCTCTCTCCACTGTGAGCTGTCAGAGCGTATGCATTGACCGTGACACCTGGCTGTGTGTGTGGGTGTGCAGGATTCAACTTTCTCATTATAGTTCTAAATGTATCAGTCCGTCTCGTCTGGATGAATTAATAGGTTCCCTTGGTGGTGAAACCCACACACACACACACACGTGGCCAGGCCGTTTGTCCGGCGCCTCAGGTCTGTTAATTGAATGTCTGTGTTCATGTTAGCGGCCGTGAGAGGCATTGAGAGGATGCCACGGCGCATTAAGGAGACACGCTGTGTGTGTGTCTGGGTCTTGTAAATAGGATTGGACCTTGAACGCAGCTCCTCCTGAGCTCCTAGCGAGACGAGACACAAACAAATCACGCAGCGCCGTGGCGGCCGCAGGTGTGTGTTAAATAGAGAGAAGCTTAATCGTTCTTTCTTCTTGTTTTTCCAGCTTTTCTTTCCTCCTCTTCCTTGTTTTAACTCTGTTTCTTTCTTTGCCCACATTTTTAGTCTCTTTCAGTTGTTTTTGCTCTTCTTCATTTTGTTTTGTTGCCTAATCCTCTTGTGGATTCAGTTTAATTAATTCTCCATCAGCCTCTTTATTACTCGTTTTCTTTTTACCTCTCATCTTTTCTTTTCTGTTTGTTTCTCCCTTTTATTCAATCCTCTGCTTCCCATTAATCTTCTTCATCTTCCAATCTGCCTCTGTCAGGTGGTTCCTCCCAGGAAAACTTGGACTTTCTGCAAATGTCTGACTTTAAATATCAGATGCTATCGTAGTTTTAATGTTCCATATTTATGGTTTTTCTCACAGATTTATGGCTTTGAAATCAGGGATGTTTGTCTTAAATGTGAACTTAAACTAGACATTTCTGAGTTTGGTCCTCTGTGGTCTTATTGTTATGTCTTTTACTTTGATGTGTGTTGGCATCGGCCCAAATACTCCAGTGTAATAATCTATACAATCTCCACCTTTTTTATTTGATCAGGAAAATATTTAATCATGACACAATGCTGATCCTCCTCTTGAACTATTTTCCTTCCCGATGTCCCGCCTGGAACATTTATCACCGGCTTGCAGAAGGCGAGTCCCAGCCGTCCTTTGTGATGATAATTGTAAATTATTTTATTGTGGTTGGTATTGGTGATGGATCATTTTTTCTGCTGGGCATTCTTCATATTTTTTGTCTTTTGTTTTCTAATATCTCCTCTGAACATTTTGCTTCAGATGAGCAGAGATATAAAGTATGTTTTGCTTCTCATACTTCCATTTGACCTCAACATTTGGTTTTTCCTTGTCATCCTGCACAAATCATGGTGGGACTTTGAGGTTTCTCCATCGTCGACGGAGAAAACTCGTGCATGCGTGGAGAGGAAGAAAGTCCAACCCGAATCACATCAGCAGAGGTTTAAACCCAGGACTGGAAGGCGCTGCACCCCCACCGTGCGGCTCCTTCGTCACCCTCTGTCGCCGCTCCTCTTCCTCATTAGCCCCTGTCTCGTCCCATGTCTCCCTCTTCCTGTCCTCCCCTCGTCGTCTCGTTCTTCATGCTTTGTTGTTACAGCCACCAGGGGAAGAAGCGCCAACACGGAATAACACTTTCACACACACGGCCTCCGACTCTCAGCCCTCTAATGGCCCCATTTAGACAATGTGTCGCATCAGCAAGTCGTACGGCTGAATAATGAGGAGATGGAGGAAACAGGAGCAGGACTACAGTAAAATAAAGAAGTCGTTTGCTGCATCCCTCCATCCAGACAGCTGTTCCACCGTAAATGTTGTTCTGTTGCACACACCGCCGCAGCTCTGACCCTGTGTGTGTGTGTCCATTCATCTCCTTTATATGCCAGAGTGTGTGATCGTTGGGGAGAAATACGGCCTCCGGGGGATTTAGCCAAAGCTCCTGTGTTGTGTTTATGATCCGGAAAGTGCAGGAGAGAACACATTTTTTATACGTCTCACCCTCAAAGAAACATCTTTTCTCCTATGCATAACACAAAAACACGCCGAAACACACACTCCCTCGTGAACGACACACAGCCTCTCTCGTATGCAAACACATTTCTTCAGCATCCAGTAGATGATATTTGAAACTACACACACACTCCAGTCAGAGCAGAGAAAGTCCAGCTGAAGCTCTGCTTTCTAATTAAAGCCATCTTGTGTTTTCACAGCCGGCTGTTTGGAGATGAACTCGATTTATTTCGTTTTTGCATTTTCTTCTACGAGGAAGAAAAACTCGTTGGCACTTCTGCAGAATCAGTGACTTTACTGTTGCTAAACCTGGAGTGTAGCTTCCCTGATTAGCATTTTAAAAGCAGGCTGCAGCCTATTAACTGCAGCCTGCATATGTTTTTCATTACCAAGGTCTGTTTTCCAAAGTGTAGCACTGTGCAGGTTTCAAGATGATTTCAAGCCTTTCAGGCTGAACTCAGAACGATCACACAGAACATTTCACCTTGAAAAATTATGGTTTTGTTTTGTGGCGCTGCTGGAATAATATCATTGGTTCAAGGATATTCTGTCACCTGAGGGGGGAAAAGATATTACAAGGCAATAAATTACTATTCTGCAAGTAATCCAAGCTCACAAGCTTTACTTTTTGAAGCTATGATTGCAGAGCAGTTAAGAGTTCATCTACGAAGGAGTTTAAAAGGTGAATATCAGTGACCTTGATGGATTGGATTGGAAATGATTTTACATCTGGGAAATTAGCTTCAATCAGAGTTTTAGAGCTGTGTTATTAGTGTTTAGAAGCTTCATGTTCAATTAGTGTGTGGTTCTCCATGTTGGTTAATCAATACATTTGATTCTAAAGCAAATTTTAGCCTAAGATTAAAAGAAAACATTATAACCCTTTAAATTCTCATCTTATTTAAGGGACTGATGTCAGACTGAACGAGGCTGAAGGGACGTTTTACTGATTCATCATTAGATTATTTGCAACAAAATGATTATTTGGTTCTACAATCTCAGGTTTGTAGAACAATCTAGTTCTAACTTATCCAGATTTAGCCTCATAAATAATAAAACTTCCGAACTGGAATCATACAACTTAAATAACTTATAAAACTAAATTAGTTACATACATGGATTCAAACTCCTCTGACAAAAGTAGAAAGTATGCAAGTTGTAAATGTGACCTTATCCTTTTTCTGTTTTCATATATATACATTTTTACCTCTGTGTACAGCCGCATGCTCCCACTGACCTTTGACCTGCTGCCGTTACACCTGAATTTCCCACAGTGAGACAAAAAATGACTTATTCTACATCCATGCAAACTTTATGGCTGTTTGTCCTCACAGCAGCTCTTCGATCATACAGATATTTAAAAGTTTCCTTGGTAGAAATCTGAACCCAAACTCCTGATTCAGCTGATTGTTTTAAAGTCTCAGTATTCGCAGCACTATGTCTGGAACATTCAGCCTCATTTAAGCAAACATTTCATCACGTTTTGACTCTGATTTCTACCTAAACATTAATGCACCAGATTCACATTTGTAACTTTGAGATGTAAAACAACGGTTGAATGTTCTGCCTCTGTTAATGCAGAGACACAAAGAGCAGCAGTGAGTCTGAAAACCCAGAGACTAAGAGCTGAAGTGCTGCATTCGTCTTGTTAAATGTAAAGAGCGCCCTGAATCTCCCTCTAGTGAAATGACCTCTAAAAGCTTCACATGCTCTTAAATGTGAACAACAGCAGATGGACTCATACTGTACTCACTATCTGACTCACAATGTGACATTTATGACTAAATCTCACATTTTCCATCCACTGTGATGATGAGCGACACAAAGAAAATGTCACTCCAGACTTAATGCTTCATATTTCAAGCAAACAACACTTCTCCTCTCGCTGCTCTGAATCCTTCTAAATTGCACAAAACCTGTTTTGCTTTCTAGTTTAACTACACAGTGTTACACCGGGTGAGTGCAGTGTTAATTAATTGAATCTATGGGTGGTAAAGATAACATACTCTGCATAAAAGTACTGCAACAATGTGGCTTTCATGTGGATTTTATTATTTTGTTTAAACTGTTTTCCATAAATGTGGCTGTTTGCTTTTCTCTTTGAATTATAAACAGGAGATCTAAGATAATAAGCCCAAGTCGAGGTTTTACTCTTTAAGACAACTTTTGATGACGACTTTATACTTTAATCTATTAGATATGGGAAATACAATTAAAAATAAGAAAACAAACTGATCTTACACAATAAAAGCATTTATTTGATTCATTTTCTGCTGAATGAGCATCAGACTGATACACAGTGGGACGAAAAGTTCATTTTACTGCAGCGAGGCTGAAGTTGAGCCTGGTTACTGGAGTCCACTTAAACACTGAAGTATTAAAGGGTCTCTAATCTCTGTGCCTGTAATAAATAATATGTGGAGATATGCATGCATAATCCTGCCACTTTAAGGAAAAGTGTTTTTGGACTGAGGAACTAATTTGAGAAGTGATTCTCTAAACAAAATGTTTTCTTTCTGCTGCAGATCCTCAGTAATCATTAAACCGAGAAGAGATGGACCAACACTGACACCAGTTCCTCCTCTGACCTGCTGACTGTTTTCCAGATTTCCGATGCGGAGTGGGAGGACATGTTGGAGGGCTTTGATGAGCGGAGTTACCTGAATGCTCGGCGCTGGAAGCCCGGCGACGATCCGTACACGTTGTACGCCTTCAACCAGAGAGAGAGCGAACGCATCCCCAGCGACCGCGCGCTGAGAGACACGCGCCACTACAGGTACACGACCCTCAGCTTTGTCAACAGCGTCTCACCTCATATAAACACAGGATAAGCAGAAAAGGTCAAGATGTAAAACCGCAGATGGAGTGTGTGCTGAAGCAGATTTTTGAACCGTTTTCTGATAACCTCAGAACAGATATTTTTATTACCACCAAACTGCACAGTTTGAATCTGTCAGGAATTCACTGCATAAGATGAGAGCTTATCAGTACACAGAGGAGCTGAACTGCAGCAGCCTGCAGGCATAAACAAACACCGCAGCACAGGTACACTCACACACACACACTGCTTCTAATTATTCTCCACCAAAACAAAACTTGATTACAGAAACAAACACAGAAAACAGCAAATTACAATCCATCTGTCCACTTAGAAATTAATTTGAACCAAAACAGAAATCCTCTTAGCGGCGTGTCGTTGTCGTCTGTTTGAAAGACGCTCAGCGGGAAGATAAGGAGCTTGTCGCTTTGACAGCATCCGCCTCGTCTTATTTGGAGATAAAATACTTCCAGGCACTTGTGGGAAGTGTGCAGAGGTCCAGTGTGTCTGCGCTGACACCACTCCGGATTCACAAACACAACTTTTCTACAAACCTTCTGCATCTGGTGCAACTTATAAATAAGCACTCTTGGATTTTCTGCTGTTGTTGTATTAGAAGTTTATTAATAACATGCACCGAACTGCAGTAGATTGTTGTGTTTGAAAAATGTATATCTGTATATTTTAGTGGATGTTGATGAAAATGTGAGAAAGTTTTCTTTGCAGGATGCAGAAATGTTTTGCACCTTGCTTAGGAAAGTTTTCCATGCTTTGCTGCTGAATTTGTGCAGTTTTTAATTGAACTTGTATTCAAACATATTCTTCTTGTGTGTTGAAATGTATTTCGGATGTGAATTTATTAAGCCATGTTTGCAAGCAAAACGGTGTTGATTTGCCTAATTTTTAATAGATTAAAGGGATCAGAGAGTTTATTACATCATGTCACACAATATAAGAAAATCCTCATTCAGCCCAAATCTCTCTACATGCAGAACATTGTAACTTTAGTTTCTGTTACATGGAACAGTAACCCCTCTGGGGTTGGTATAAGGCCCCAAATTACTCACATGATTTAAATGATGGGGATTCTTATTTATCTCTTAAGAACTAAACTGTTTCCCTAAACATTAAGTTGGCTAAATGATGGCTCAGAACTAAAACACTCTGACAGGTGATAAGCTGTCATTAGTTGTGAGGGTTTCTGGAGGAGCACAGCTGCTCCAGGATCCGTCTCTACAGGAGCCCAAATCCTCTGAGTGTAACTGGCACCTACATCACGCGGTGCATCTGCTGTTTGGACCTGCATCCACAGATGATTGGCTCTCCTTTCCTGTAATATCTCGTCTGCTGCCTCTGACGCTGTGTGTGAATGCGTGTGTGAATGCGTGCGGGGGTGCGTGTGCAAGTGTGAGTGGTTTTGCATGTGCATATGTGGACTGCTAATGTGCGTAAGCGAGCATTGTGTTGATCATCTGTTGTGCTAAGAGAGGAGGGAAATTCACTGTTGGGCTGACATAAGGCACTTTGTGTGTACGCGTGTGCGTGGGGGTGCGTGGGTGTGGGTGTGTTATAAAAGTGAGGATGATGTGTAGGAGGGAAAAACCATGGATGTACACAGACATTCATCTGTTAGCAGGGAGGTAGGGGGCTGATGGTGCTCATTTATTTCATATAGGACAAGGCTGAAGTGCATGAGCATGCGTGTGTGTGCAGGGGTGCGGGGGTGTGTGTGTGTGTGTGTGGTGAAGGAGGGAGCTGTTATGTGATTATCTGTTAACTCGGTTACCGTGTAGCTGGGGTCTCCGGGGCTCTTGGCAGGGGAAATAGTGGCACCTCATGCTCTGCAGGGACCAGAAACCGAGAAGCTGCAGCGACTCTGAGCTGAAGCTGCTGCAGAAACACCTTCATTTTCATTGCAGACTCTCTGCACTGCTTCCTACACGCTGGCTGGGTTCCCAAGAGGAAGAACTTGGCTTAAAGTCAAGGTAGTTGTGCAGAAACTTTTAGAAAGAGCAAAATATGAAGCAATGTAAATTTAGAAAGGCTGAAAAGTTGAGGATGTATAATTTGTAATTTAAAAGTAGAAGAGTTTTTTTCTCCCCCAAGACTCTCCTTCTCAGTCTGAACACGACTCGTAAATCTTTCTCCTTCCTGGGTTTTAAAATGCTCCAACCTTTCACATCTGTTCAGCTTCTCCTCTGCATCCGTCCACAGCAGAAACTTTCTGCCATCCGAACCACGGCTTCCAGCTTTGTTTCTTCTTGTTAGTTTTGAATAAACAGTATTCTTAGTCAAATTTAAGTTCAAACATTCATCTTTTCTTTTGCAGTTTCTAGTGTAAATAACTTCACTCCAGATGAAACTAACCTGCAGGTAACGTTTCATCAAGATTAAAGTCAATAATTCTTAAATTTTGTTAAAAAGTTCTTGTTGCACTGGCAGATTTTTTTTTTCTTATAATTGCTTAATATTAAGGAATGCACTTAAAACAAGCTCATATGTTTTGCTAAAAAATTACTTGAAAGTTAGTTTTATTTTACAAAAATTGTCCAAAAATATTTCCATTAGAAACTGGACCAAAATACTTACTAGGATTTTGTGTTTTTGCAGTGATGGAGCTAAAAATGTTTTGCTACCCAGGAATATAAGCCCAAATGTAAGAAGACAGATTTCTCCTTCTCCTGATTGTAAGTTCTTATGTAAACCTGCTGTGAATAAATGTGACTGAAGGCATCCTTGATTGATAGCTGACAGTCACTAAGCGTCATAAACCAGCAACGATCTACAGTAACATCAATTACTGGTCTAAAGAAAATTGCTAGGAGAGAAAAACACAGCAGGTTTGCAGAATCGGCTGCAGCAGGTCTGTTATTTTCCCAGTGAGGAAATGGTCACCTGAAGAGTAAAGGAGGAAGAGTTTTAGTTGAAGGTGTGACATTCTTCCTGAAGCCTGCAGGCTGAACGTATCCAGATTACAGAGAGAAGTGTCTCTGTTCTTGGAGTTGGTTGCATCTTTGGAGAAAAGGTTAAAAATGTGTCATTTTGATTTAGAGGTATGATGGGAATCTTCCAAATGAAACATGTGGGAGTGAATCCCCGGCCCTCTGACCAGGCGCTGAACATCCCTGACATGCTGAACAGATGAGAAGGAGAGAGAGTGGATTTCAAAACACTAAACATGAACTGCATCTCAAAAACGAAGTATTTTTGTTCAGGTTGAAGTGCAAATGTCTTTGAAATAAGACAAAATTAACTTGTACCTGATCAGCAAGAAATAGGAGCTTTTTTAAGTAGTAAGTAGTTTTAAATAATTCCTCAATAAAAAATATCAAGTTCCACTTAAAACAAGACATTTTTCCCATATTACAGGTGTAAAAATCTCCCAGTGGAACTTGTATTTTTTCATCAATATTAATTAATATTATTGCATTATTGATATTTGCACTAGAAGCTAAACAAAAATAATTGTAGAGATCACCAGCAGCTGAACTGAACACATTGTGGTTCATTTAAAAACAGCTGATTTTATGAGTGGAGATAAAATTTGTGGGTTTTTGCCTTGAATGGAAGCTGTGCTTCCTTCTACTTTGTTTGAAGAAGGGAGAGGATGCAGCATGCAGAGAAAGGGATGAAACATCACAGGGAGCGATGGAGAGATGTTGGAGGGAAGAAAGGGAAAAGTTAGGAGGTTAATAAAAAGAGAAAAGGCGAGGTGGAGAAGAGGACAGGAGATGGGGGAGATGCCACAAGCTGCTGAGAGGAGAGATAATTGCCACATGCAGAGCTTAAGAGGCTGTGTGCGTGTTCATGTGTGTGTGTATAAACCACTCCACTTCAGTGCTCTGCTATTATCTCAGTGAACAGGGGAACCTCCCTCCGTCTGCTCCACGAGTGTCTATAAATCCAGCAGCCGCTTCGCTGCAGGGATTAGATCCAAGCTGGAAGACAATGCAGCACGGGGAGCAAACACATCCTCCAGAGCTGCACCGCAGGTTGATATGGCAACCAGAACTGTTTGAGACTTTATGCAAGACAAAAGAAGTGCACCGTCATGCATGAGTTTAAGATAAGTAGTAAGGAACCCGGGGAGCGACAGAAAGGAGAAAAATACCGCAGTCTCTGTGCCACTTCCTGATTAGCTCCATGTTTTCTCCCTCTGTGAAAAATGAACAAACTGTAGTTTATTGTAGTTTTTATGTTTTTCAAGATCCCACTTGAGTAAAACCTGTAATGCAACGATTGAATATAAATAGTACAAACACCTCTGCAGTCCTTTGCAGCTGAACTGTTGCACACTCTGGTATTGCAATGATGATTGTGACTTAATATATTTTTGCAGCTTTAATTACAGCAGTTATGTTTCCTGTTGAATCTATCCATCTATTATCTATGGCTGCTTTTCCTGGTGAGACCTCCATCCATCACTGGACAGTAAGGCCTGACAACCAGGATGGGAAAACAGAAACATTTAAAAATGTTTCTAAAGTTTAAAGACTGAACTTGAACATAACTGAAAGCAACATGTTGACCAACAAATTGGCTGCTGTTGCTGGTTTTGTTGCCATTTTGGCTCTTTTTAATTGACTCATGAAGAATTGCTCAGCCAAAGGTCACGACCCTCTGATATATTCATGTTTTAGATCAGAAAATGATATTTTGAAAACCTTGACTTAAAGCCGTCTGTTGGGTTTGCTTTGATAGAAAACTAATTTTAATAATGAACTTGACTTAATCCAGTGTTTGATATGTAGAGCCATTTGGGATGAATGTGTGACTAAAGTGAAATGACGTTTTTATGAGATGATGAATTAGCGTAATAGAAATAAACTGAATTGAGCTGAATTGATCTGACAAAATAAAAGAATAAAAGTAAATTTGTTCCAGTTTTAGTCCACAGTGAATATTTTCTGTGTTTTCAGCCATAAAATACTAGGTAGGAAGTTTTACTTCACCTCTTATCTGCTGCATCACAAAGCTGGAGGTTATTTTGGTTAAAAACAAAGAGAACAATATCTAAATATTTACCACATTCTCAAAAGTAAATTAGAAAAAAAAGCAAAATGCCTTAAAAGGTTTTAATTTAATCTCAGAGCAGATCGTTTTTCTTGACTTTTTTTTCTGTAAATCTTTTGTGCTCCTGGGGCTCTCAGCATGTTTTGCATACAAAATGAAGTTAGTTTCCTGCTCTTTCAAGCTAAGAGAATCTATCAGCAGCGCCTGACACAAAGACATTGTTAATGACATTGTGTAAGAGATCCAGAAGACATCTGGTCATGAGGGGAAACATCATCACTGGGAAACTGTGGCATTAAAAGGATATAATATCATCATCCTTTTTCTTCTCTGACGCGGAGCGGAAAAACACGGCACACTGCACACATTTGTCATCCTCTTTGTTTTGCCGGGGCGAGAGATGTGATAATGCTCTGGTGTTTTGTTGTTGCTGCTCCAAAATGGAGTCATCTTTCTTTGAAACATCCGTACTTTAAAAAAGAAAGAAGAAAAAACACCCAGCAGTCCAGTCAGTGGGTTAGAAATTATTTAATTTCATTTTGACCCAGTGATCCTTGAACACTTATCACTAACTAGATCACACAGTCATTCAGTGCGTCTGCCGGGGTGTGTGTGTGTGTGTGTGTGTTGCACAGATTCAGTGGCGTCAGAGGCCTTTCACACTCACTGAACCATTTAGTCATATTTCCATGAATCACAACATGCAGCTAAACATTAATCACCGCATTAGCTCTGGTGGCTCCCACGCAAACACCCTTCATCTTTTCAGATCACAAACCCCGAAAAAAAGAAAAAAGTACAAAGACAACACGCTTCGAAGTCTCACTCCATTTTATTTGTCCTCGTCAAGCTTGTTGATTTGATTACTTGTGCAAGTGATGAATGATAGCAGAGAGTAGCATCCTAAACGCGAAGCAGAGAACGACGCCGGCTGAACTTTATTCACACGCTTCATGTTGAAATCAATAAAAGTGAAAATAAGCAGATGAAAAGTTTTAAGAAGCTCAATCAGTTTGAAAAATCAGCGTTTTGTCTTTGATTTTTGGTCTGAACATGTTAAAAACTCTCCCACTGTCTTTTGAAATGTTAGTTTTAATATTAACCAGTGATAGAAAACGTGCAAAAGTATTAAAGTTTAAACTCCTGCACAGTTTATTATATTTGTGTTAAAAGTGACAAATCAAAACAAACTAGAGCGTAATTCTGAATGCTAACATACTTCTCATTAAAAATCTGTAAAGTGCGGAGTGGATTTGTATGGATCATTCAGATAACAGAGAAATTCTCGGTTTTAATTCTAGTTGCTTCCAGTCTGTTATTATTTACTCCTCAACACATTGAGGCTGAAACCAGAATTTATTGAAATCTGCCTTTTGCTTCCTTTTCCTCCAACTTCTGAGTGTCTTTTGTTGTCACTTTAATCTTTTTCTCTTGTTCTCTGGTCGAAGCAGCTCCTCTTGTCAGAAAACACTCCTTCTTCTCCGTTTACTGATGTTTACATTGAGTTTAACAAACAGCACAGCAGAAATCTCACGGCGAAGCGAGGAAATCCCCTCGCTGTAGTGCGGGTAATCTGCTGATGTGGAACCTGAGCTCCAAAGCGTCCTGTGCTCCACGACGGCAAAGAGTGACAGTGACGCTAAGCCGCTTTACCGTCGCTTTAGCTTTAGCTAACCTCCTCGTTCTGCCTGTGAGACGAGCGCAGGTCGAAGCGACCAGAAGACGCTGCAGACGTTCTGATCCAGGATTAGATAATTCAGCCCTTCTGAATTATCTCCTTTAATTTCCACCCAGTCAGTTCTGGTTTTTCAACCAGTGCAGAGTCAAACCAACCAAACCCTTTGAACACCTGCCCCCCTCCTCGCCAGGACCCGTTGAGGTAAACTACAGTAAAACCTCAGGAGACGCTGAGTGCAACTCTTTCCTTCACAAATGTACAGAAACAGAGTCGCATCAAATTTTAGAGTCTGTGGGGTTTCTCATTTTGTGTTTGGTAAAAACCAACAAACCTCCTCACAGCACTAGACATCTATATTTGCTGTTCTTGCATTTACCCAGAATGCCCTGCGCTGCAGCCCACTTCCTTCTTTTGGAGCGGTTTCCAGTCATTCAGTTAGACCGAACCCAGAGGTAGGCTCGCAGGCTGACCAGAGGTTTTCATCCTAATCAGCTTAATTCCACTCACACCTCCACAAACGAACCGGGGTTGTAGGAAACAGACTGGAGTTGGATTAAATTGACTGAACAGGGATGAACAGTGACTGAAGCTGGACGGCTTCAGCTGGTTCTAAACATCCTATAAATGTTGATCTATTGTCCTCTAAAGAAACGCTGAAGACGTGAAGTCCTCACAGTGATCCTGTGTGATATTTATATGAAATTTCACTGATATTTTCCTTGTCCCAACCTTGAATTGAGCCATGAGCTGTTGCTGTGCAGTGTGTGTGTGTGTGCGTGTGTGTTGCACCCCAGAGGGTGAGGCAGCCATCGACTGCTCCAGTCCGTCATTGATCTGTCTCCATCGATTGGCTGGTGTAAGTGCCTGTCAACCATCCTGTCACCGCCGCTCCTCACAAGAGGGATTGCTGTTACTCCAGTTCTCCTTGTCGTCCCTCTGCACCCGTGTGTTTGTGTGTTTTACACTTGAATTGAGCGAACGCGCTCCCTGTTCTTTCCCCGATAGTGTTATCATCTTGTTACTTGTTCCTGCCGCTGCTCCTCCTTTTCCATCTTTGCTGCCTGTTTCACATTCTTCTAAAATTTGCCCTCATTCTGTTTTCCAGCCATAATCTGAGCTGGAGGCAGAAAATGATCAGTAATGTCTGATATCTGCATGTGTGTGTTCTGGGATTGTTTTTATATTTGGTAAAAGACATAAAATAGCTGGCATATCAAGCGTACCATTGATCATTAGTTCAGTTGATCAGAATCAGCTATTTGGTCAAGATTGTGTAAATAAACAAGGAATTTGTGGGGTGCTGTGGTGGCGCAGGGTTGGCATGGCCACATACGGAGAGGCCTTAGTCTCGACGCGGACGTCAGTTCGATTCCGGCCGGACCTCCATTCTTCCTCTCATTTCTCTTCCTGTCCATTCACTGTTAAATAAAGGCCACTAGAGCCAATAAAACCTTTAAAAAAAACAAGGAATTTGTCTTTAGTTTCAGGACATTAAGAATAAATAAACCTTAGAAAGCTTAAAATAAAGGACAAGGCTGAACAACTAAAAAACTATTTTTGAATGTAAAGAAAAGAAAAATGTCTGTTTTTAGGAAGCAGAGCTCTGCAGCGCCGTCTGAGTATAAAGCTGATGTCCAGTATGTGTGGGTTCTGCAGAGGTGTTAGCTGCCATTTTTTTCATATTTTATAAACTATGTATTTGTTTTCTAGATTAGTCCCAAGATCTTATTTTATCAATCAGAACAATTTACAGACTGACATTAGGGTGAACATTACAACAACAGAAGCTACAAAAACTAAAGAAATGATCTGAAAACTGTGATGGGAAATTAGATGATCCACTTTAAAACATTGCAGGTGCTCACAGGTGTGATTGTTTTCATTCTGCTAAAAGGTGAATAAATATTCTGATAGGAATTAAAATAAAAAAAACTGACAAGTTCTACTAGAAGTTAAATCACAGAAGTTGCTAAACAACTTGTTGTTTGGTCATCAGCAGCTTCACTATTTTAACTACATTTAAATTTCAATATTAAACACAATGTTTGTCCCCAGAATTGATGCAAATGTATCAATTATTTCTTCCCCTGTTGCAGCTTTTTGTCATCTGTGCACTGAAATCTATTGAGTTCCTCCAACATTATCTCACATGTTCATGACGAACAGTGAAAATCCTCAATCTGTGCATCATCGTCACGTTTTCATGTTTTAATTAGGCCATTTTGGGTGAAAAACAAGACATTTTTCTTGCGCTCCTGCTGCGCCGGGTTCAGACTGATGATCCAGCAAACAGCTGGTTGCGACTTCGTGCCGCAGCTCTTCAACATCTTCATTATGTGTCGGCACACACACAAACACCCAAATACAAGCCTTATACATAATTGCACACAAAAGCATTGTCTCTCCTGCAGAGCTGTTGATAATTACAAGTAAAACAGTGCAGTAAACACCCACCTACACACACACACACACACACACAGGTTTAGGGTGAGTTTTACTGCAGTTTGGAGCTGCTGTTCTCCAAGGCTTCACTAATTACCTTCAGCAGAGTTTGGGGAGAAAACGATGCACAGGCATATCGGCAGATTAAACCTGTATTATATACATGCATCAACAAATGATGGAGTTATAGATTAGAGAGAAAAATAATTACACAGGCTGATTAACAAGATCAGGAGGCAAACAAGACAAATAATATATACAGGTGAGAGACGACGGCTCAGAGCTGAAAACAATGAACAAATTAGATTCTCAAAGCATCGCAGATGAGAAAACAACATCTGAGACATAATTACAGACCTTCAGAAGCTTTTTACGCTCCGAATAAAAGTTTTTAATGATTTTACCTTCATGATCTGGGCTGCAGAGCTGAAAGAAAAAGGTAATTATTATACCTGCGTTAGATTCATTGCCTTATCATCTAAAAGTAATTCAAGTTGTAGAGTTTTAAATTAGCATATGAGAGCCTCATAATTACGCTGAATCCTCACCGTCTGACTTTAGCACTAATGAAGCCTTTCCCGCTTCATGTTCAATAAAAACATAATAAAATATTTCTAAATATTTGTAGCTCATAGAGGAGGGAGAAAGTTTTATCACTTTGTCAAATTCAGAAGTAAAAATGAATATAACTTAAACAATCTGGGGAATTCAGGATAATTATTTTACGTTTTAAGCGGGACGAACGCTGCTTAACGCTTTATGTAAAGATTCAAAACATTTTTGGTTCTTCTGAATGTTTATTCCAGAAACTTAGTATTTTTATTTGACTTTAATTTCTGTCACTTTCTTCATTCATAAGCATTTTCTGAAAACCCTTAAGGAGGAACTTCTTAAAGGAAAAACAATCAGTTTCCAAGCCAGTGATCTGAAACGTTCGCTGCTCATCTGACCTCTGAATGATTAACAGCTGCTTGAACCCAGAATGCTGAGAACTGTTAAAGCACAGAGTAAAGTGCATCTGGAGCGGAGAACAAAACCACGTGAAACTGTTTAAAAATATATTTTAACTGGCCTCTGTAAATAAGTTTACAGAGGAATTTTGCTTGCAACAAAAAGCTCATCTGTTTGTTTGCACTGGAGGAAGCTGAAAATATGCTTCTGCTGTATTTACTGAGTATTTGTTGAATTTCTTTGAGCCAAGTGGAGCGCAGACTGAAACATGAAACTTCTGTTTTCATTTAATATCCTCAGAGGAGTTTTCAGATCATTTCCAGGCAGAGACAGGAAGGTCAAAGCGGCCTGGCAGGCTGAGAGGGGAACTGGTTCAAACTGTCTCTGACACATGTCCATCCACCTCCAGTCCGTCCACTCACACCGGGACGCTCCGTCCGCCGAGTCGCTTTACTCTGCAAAGCTTCTGGCAGGAAAATGAGAGCTTGTAGGAGAGTGGTGTTGGTGGTCACTGCAGCATGCAGGCGTTGTGAGCGCTTCCTTTTTTAAAGCATTTCTACTCCACATAAATCAAGTTGATTTTTATTTTTGTGCAAATCTGAGGTTTTAATTTCCCCCTGCAGAAACGTTTAAAAATGATGAGACACAAATGAGATTTTCTTTCGTTTCAGTGACAGATGTGCTGTGTGCACAATTACATCAGTAATGTTTTACGTAAGAATAATCCCATCCAGACAGAACTCCAGCGCAGTTTAATCCCATTTGGTTGGACACGGTGATTAACACAATTACTTTATTCCAACTGGATAAAAAGATGAAAAAGTCAGCAGTAGGAAGGAATTGCATCACTCTTTTAAACTGAGTTGATATTAATTTATATTCTCTTAGTGCAGAATTATCACTGATAACTTTTTTCTCTTGTACAACTGATTAAAATTCAACACTATAAAGTCATATTATGGCAATAAGATTGAATTTATACCTAATTAAGAGCTAATATATTATGTATTATGTCCTAATGTTGTTTATGTGGTGGGAATGGAGCTGGTGCTCCTACTGGCCGGCCCAAAGCATAAGGAAACTATGCTCCTGGTCCTCAGACCACCAGGGGGCGCCTAATGCTTATAAAAGTGTTTTTTTGTGTAATATTGAACGTATAACTGGTTGAACTGTCCCAACTTTTGCTTTATTGGTTTATTGCTATGTAAAAGAAAAACAAATCACTAGTAAATTACTCCTGTTCACTTATGAAAAAACATGGATTGAATAATTGGAGGATAAAACTGCCCTCCAAAAACTGCTTTCAGTTTAAATATGCCTCTGTAAAAACCTGAATCTGGTTCCTGATCCCGTAATGAGATCCAGAACTCGTTGGAGGTATTATATATTCTTTCTGGCGTTGAATGGATGGATCAGAGCGTCTTTACATAACGAAACATAGAAAATAATCATCTTCTGTGAGTCACAGCCGTTAAACTGGAAGGAAACTGAATTTCTGTGAGAAGCAGACAGATAGACACACATAATGAAACATGAATCTAAAGAAAAGCAGAGAAATAAGAGGGATCAGTTAATCTCCCCGGATTAATCTCCTGGTTTATAGGAAAAGAAGGACAGGGAGGAGGAAGTGTTGCTGTCTGAACCCTCAGCTCTGCTGTCATTATCCTGCAAGGCTCGGTGCTGCTGCCTGTCTCCTCTCTCTCTCTCTGGTCTCATCTGCTCTGCTGTCCAGCCAACTAATAGAACCGTCCATGCAAATTGCTTGGGTTAATAGAGTGAAGGACAGGAGAACAGAGGAGACGGACGGAGAAGAGCAGCAGACATTCCTGGGATCCTCTGCAGCGACCGACTTCCAGGTTTCACCCACAGAAAACCGCTGCAAAAACCCGACTCCTGAAGCAGAAACACACTGCATCACCATGAGCCACAAACACAATCTGATTTCTAATCGGTCTTACTGCAAATATCTCCGTACACGTCAAATAAAACTAAACTTACAAATACCATTTCAGCAAAGTCAATTATTTCTTAATATTGATGAAAATGTGCTATAAGTGAAGGTGAACATTTTTTACATTTTCAAGTTTTTTTCTAGAAAATATCTGAGATTAATCTAAAAATTTCTTACTTTTCACTTTTGAAACCAGAAACTTTCAGGTTTTAAGGAAAATTTCTGAGTTTAATCTCAAAATTTCTGTTGTTTTTTTAGCAAATTTTAGAATGTTGAAATGCAAAAAAAAAAAATTCTAGAAAATGTCTGGCATTAGTCTCACTATGTTTCCCTGATGGCTGGTTTATCAGATCAAACTGAAACACACAATGAATTTACAGCTAAAGAGAAACTTTCTTCATTCTCTCATTAAAAAATAAATACACTGTTATACATAATAAAAATAAATGAATAAAAGCCCTTAACTGTTTCAAGAAAAGCAAAAATATATCTACTAGTTTTCAGTATTTAATTTGTTCTTGCTGACCTTCAGTAATATAATTAGAAGTTTTTCAAAGAAAACTAGCTTTCAGGTTAGGAATGATAATAATAAAAAAACAATAATGAAGATAAAAGAAGTGGTTGCAGATGTTGTTTAATCTGTTTTATTGATAAAAATTCATGTGACCAGTGGTACAAATAATATTTTATTAAGTTTATCTTCACTTTGGATCCACATGCAGGAGGACACTTCCCCCTAAATCCTTCCTCTAATAATTTATCCTCCTTTTTTCTCTTATTTTATTTTATTTTATATTTTTTGGAGCAGAAAACGTTCCTCTGACTGAACATTCACTCCGGTGGTCTGCCCTCTGTCTCAACGTAATTTCTTACTCCTTAAGAAGTGGGTCTCTGAAAATTTGCTCCAGTTGAATAACTCCAAATCAGAAATAATTGCAGGGACTCCCCCCAGGCCTATCATTAAAAGCATTAACAGCCTCTCCTCTCTTCTGGGCGTAAAACTCCTCTAAAGCAGAAACAACCTTGGTGTGATTTTCTGCCCCTTTCACTCTGTTTTTCTATCCCTTAAATCTGAACAAATAGACAAAAAAATCTGAATATTTGTGCATTAATGTAAAGTGACAGAAATATTTGAACTTCTGAACATTGTTAACCTCAAATTAATGTTAAAAAGTGTAAAAGTGAGAGAGTAAAAGAGCTTGGAGTTAGTTTCTCATCCTTCCAGAGGGAATATTTTCACACTATAATAATAGACTGAACCCACACAAATAGACTCTCATAAGCCTGATTCACTCTGAACGGTCAGCAGATCCATGCAAGACACCAGCATCACTGCAGACGAAAATCATTTCTGATCCAGAAAAACATTTAGTCAAGTAACGCATGATCTCACATGATCTCACATGATCTCACATGATCTCACATGATCTCACTCGTCGTCTTTGGTACCAGATCAGTCTGAATATAATGAATTTCATAAACCTTAAGTTGTTGAAATTCTTGTTTATCCAACATGTTTTTGTTTAAAACATGAAATTATTGTGTTAAAAGTACATGGTATTCTTTTGTTAATGTAATGACCCCTGAAGTTCATTTTGCTGAGTGTGATGGTGCAGAACGGCTGCAGGGGATCCAGCAGGTGCAGCAGCAATTTTTCTCCTTCAGATTATTTCTAACCTGCTTGTTGAGTTGCAGTTATAAGCAAACTCACCCCAAAGCCTTATGCAGTTTGGGGTGAGTTTGTGCTCCATTGTGCAGGAAATCTTCACGTTGCAGTTCAAAGGTCAGACGTTAAGCTCCAAACGGAGGCGCGTAGCCAACCTGGCTAACAGGCGGCGCTGGCAGCAGCTAACAGCATCGATCTGGGTGACAGAGGCTTCAACCTCTGCTAGCTGAGGGCTGCATATCTCTAATTCCTTTTAATCAACCTCCCTGCTGTAATGCAGTGGCCGGCATTAATGTTGAGAAGCAGCAGAGCTGCCAAAGAGTTGGTGCTTCTGTCTCCTTAAAATATCTTTAACAGTTTCTAAAAGCAGAGGCCTGTCATAAGTTGTCCCAGAAATTACAGCGATAATTCTGTTGTTTTGTCGTAGTTTGAAATAATATATTGATCATAGAATAAAAATGCAAATTTGCGCTTTCAAAGACCAATAAACTGTAATTTTTTTAAAGAATGCTTAGTATTGAAAATGAAAGATATATTAATATCAAACAAAAATAAGGGAACTAAAAAAGGCTAATAAAATAGAAATGAAAGCCACGCAAATGAAAATAAAATGAATTATGAATCTCTGCAGATGAAATTGGTCTCCAATAAATATTAATCATCAGAATGTAATTTTTCAAGCAATAATAATGTATCATGTGATTCATTGCTTCCTGCAACAGGATTAGTGAGGCAATATTTCAGCTGCAAAATACAATCCAACATTGTTTATAGCACAGAAACTCAATTAGTTTAGTTCAAATTCAACTAATCCAGCTGTCTGCAGAACCACATGGTGACGTTTCTTTGACTGTTTGCTCTGCAGATCTCTGCTCTGTCCCAGATTCAGTCTAAATATCAGAGCTCGACTCATTCCGACTCGTATGTTTCTCATTTTTACTATTATACTTTCTCTGATATTATTTTTATGGTTTATTTTGTTTATTCTACTGTGACAAAACAATTTTCCTGTGTGGATCAATAAAGTGTCTGACTGTAGGAGGAATATTTGTTCTGTCATGTTGGCAGAATCTCAGGGATTTTATTTATCAAGATATGTTTTATGCCTCATGTTTATTTCAGAGGGAGGAAATGTCTATTTTTCATCTTTTTTTACAGATGAAAACCTGAAAAATGCAGAAAACATTTAATTTCAGGGGCTTAAAGATGGATGTTCAAAGATGCTCTTCATCCGAGGTTGTAAATAAAAATGGACAAAATTGGTAAAAACATCCAAATCTTTCTGCTGTAAATAGAGCAACATGTTGATTTACATGGTGTCAGTGGAGATGAATGAAACATTTCATAAAGATTGAATCTTGAAGGAGGAAAATCTAAATGAAGGATTCCTGTTTATCGTTAAATCGTTCCTGTCAGACAAAAAAATTCAATTTTATATTCATCCAGTTAAACTTCTACATTTTAAAAACCATCAGATCAGTGTTAATTTGCATCTATAAGCAACATGTCTATTTGTTCCTTGAGTGAATATTTGTTAGCCTGTTTTCCTCAAATGATGCCCAGAGATATAAAAAACGTTCTGAAAGAATAAACCTGTTGAATGTAGGTGTGTATTGATGCAGTCAGGCTGGTTTTTAAAGATGGATCACACGTTATTAGCTGTCAGATCAGAGGAAATGAGTGTTTCCATGTTAACGATGCTCACTTCCTGTTTGGGCTCAGCCCTCTGAAGCTGCTTCAGGAAATGAGGAGCGCGTCTCTGGTTGTTGGCTTTGATTCTGAGTGGCGTTGACTCTTCATGCTCGCCGTTCCTTCGCCGTGTCGTTTCTGCCTCACGTTCTTTATATTTCATTTTGTTTCCTCTGTTTCTGCCTGGCTCCGCCTGTGAGCAGATAAAAGGACGTAAACGCAGCGAGCCGGTGTTGACTGCCGGGCAGATGACCCGATAGGCAGAGTGGCTTCTGCAGCTCAGATAAAAGACACGCTTTGATGCTGAACATTGAAATTTCAGGATTTATCTCCCCTCCTCCCCCCACCCCAGACTATTTCTACCCACCTTCCTTTGGGTTGAAAACACTGCAATCTAAAGCAAGACAAACAAACTCATCTGAATGTAAATGCGCCGTGTGAGGCTCCTCTCTCCTGTTCTTCTGGATAAATAACCTTCTGGGATGGAGCGGCTCTGAATGACCCGCTCTAATGTATTCACAGTACTGTAAAGAAAATGAGTGGGTCAGCACACATGCATGTGTTAATGTGCCTCAGGATGTCCTCTCCTCTGATTATGGGAGCTTTGTGCTGCTGGAGAGACACTTTGTTGGACTTCTAATCACACAAAGGGACATTCTGACTCCCTTGCTGCAGGTTAAGGACTTTGCTGTATAGTTTTACTGCATCTTGTTAAACTTTTACTGCTGGCATTGCTGCACATGTAGCTCTGGGACTTATCGGCTTTTATATTAGAAATATATTCTGCACAATTAAACATTCCTCCGCAGGTTTATTCTGACTGTTTCCAGTTAAGAACAAGTCAAAGCTGATGATGCACATTCAGGTCGCTCGTTTATGCACACGACTCTGAAGGCAACAGTTTTAGGATTTTTCCTTTAGTAATCAGAGAAGAATGTGATTCAATAAGGTTGGCTGGATCAATTGTAACGTGGCTGCAGACTGTGTTTAATCCCTGGACCCAGCACAGCCTAATCCAAATGGAGAGCAGAATGGTCCTGCAGCGAATCTCCTTCCAGGAGCTTCTCTATTGGCTCTGCCAACCCATTAATAAAAACCTCCTTTCCCTCCAGTTTCCTGCCTCATTCTGAGTCTGTGTGCTCATGCAGCTGAAAGTTTGTTGGAGAAAAATGGGTTTGCACACGCACCATCAATAACAGCTTCCCACAATGCAACACAGAACAATAGATGAACCTGAGAGTGCAGTGCTGTATTCTGCAGAACTCGGATGTGAATCCTGAGCCTCACATCACATCCACTCTGTCCTCCCACCTGGAACTAAACGATGAGTTTTACTCCCAGCTGCAAAAACCAAACCTGCTTTTGGCTCCTCAGTTGCAGCCGTGTTCCTGCCTCTCGGCTCGGCTCTTTACTCCCACATGCATGTTCACCTGAACTCCTGCACAACGCAGTTTAAACTGTGGGTCTGACCGCAGACTGAGGCGCAGACTGAGGTGCAGAAGCTTCCTCATCCATAGAAACAGAGTGAGTTTCTTCTTCTCTGATATTAAAGAATGAATCTAAAGTTAAACCCAGGGGGATTCATTTTGTTGTTAAAGATCAGGTTGTAGTTCAAACTGCACAGGTTGGTCAGTGCATATCTGAATAATGGCCTCTTGTATTGATCCTAACCTCAGTCGAGTCAAGAATTGAATTAAAAGCAGTAAAACCAGACGACATTAATCTTGGCTAACGACCAATTTCCCCTTTAAATTCTATCAAAATGTGAAGGTAGAATGGATTTTACACAAATACAGGAATCTTCTCTCAAAAGACACAAAAAAGAAGATTTCCAATTGAAATTGCACACAAATAATATTTAGTGACGCTTCATGTTTATTAGTAGAGCACATGTCAGGAATACTGCAAGGTGCTTTGCCTCATAAAAATATCATGAAGACACCAATTATGAAACAAGCAATGAACCTTTACCAAATGCCATTAAAATCAACAGATATGTTGATTCCAGTTATTGCCAATCAAAGGCAAATATAAACAGGTGATTTTATTCCTGATGGAACATGTCGTTTCAGCAGTTTTGCAATTTTCTGGAAGTTTGTTCCAGATGTTTGGTTCTGGTTCTGGATGATGATGATCAGACAGAACCAGAAGTATTTTAAAGTCTATTCTCTCATTGTAAAGATTTTATAGCTTCCATAACTCTGACTTCCTGGTTTTAGTCAGAACAACAGCAGCAGGTTCTGGATCGGATTGGTTGTTTAGTCAGACCTGTGAAAACACTATTGCAGTAATTCAGTGCTTCTCCATTCCAGTCCTCAGTTCTGCTCTGCATGTTTTAGTTGTGCCTTTATACCAGAACAGCTGATTCAAATGATTGCATGACGTCTTCTGCAGCCACCAAGTGCTGCAGAAGCCTGTTAATCACCCAAAGATTCAGTCCAGGTGTGTAGCAGAAGGGAAACACCTGCAACATTCAGGGTGGGGGGGATGAGGACCGGAAACTCTGCAGTAATCGATGCGACTGAGGAGGAACTCATGAATGAGTTCCTCTAGATCTTACTGAGACATTAGTCCTCTAATCCTGGGAATGTAGAAGGCCGACTTTGTAACTGTCTTTCTGTGACTGTGAAGGTCAGAGTTCATCACTACTCCCAGGTTTCGGGCCTCATCGCTGGTTTTAGTTGGAACAACTGAAGCGATTCTGACTCTGGATCGTTCCTCTTTAAGTCCAAACATGATAACTTAATTTTTATCTACATGCTGCTATGAACCGAATTGATCGAGGTTAAACTTTTATCCGTTTTTGCTGATCGCTCTGTTAAAATCTCTTAAAAATGCTCCTCCAACACTGGAGACACTGAAAGCTGAATTCTTCTTTTAATGAAATATTTCCACCTCAGTTTGATGCTGCAGCCTCACCTCTCTGCTTCTCCTTCAGGTTATTTCCTTCTTTTACTTTCCCTCCATCGCTGAAAACCTAATCCCTGATTCATTCGTTTTTATTTTCACTTCAAGTCTTTCTTTTCATCCCTGCTTCTAATCGTAGTTTCTTCTTCTCTCCTCCCAGGAGGTTCCCTCTTTTTAACACCTTCTACCCTCCAGTTTCCGCTCCGCTTTGAGCCAAAACCTTTTCAGATTAGGATCTTATTCATCTTTTGCTTCAGTTTTCACTTTTATCCTTATGTTCTGGACCTCTGTCCTCCCTGCTGTGGCATAAAATGGGTCTGAAAGTGATTTATGAGTGTTGGGAGACCAATAAAGAGTTTTCATTTCATTGGCGTTAACTGCTCTCCTAACTTATGATCATGAGAATAAGAAATATTTCAAACAATGCTCTGCTATGACTTTGGACTTAATGGATGCCAATAAAACATCATATTTTTTGCTGAAGTTATTCCTGCATGAGGATAAGCACACAGTTCCTCATATCCTCACCTGCAAACAGAGAAACATCCACACACGTTTGGAGGAGCTTCTTCTGAAGCAAACATTTTGCATTCAACATGTTTTGATGAAACTAAGCAGCACTCAGACAGACCTCCCTGTTCTCTCCGTTACTCAGTCGCCTCTGTGCTCTTAATCGTTTGTGTTTCCTGTTGGGCCGTTTATGCTGTAAGTTATGAGCGTTTGGCCGTCACCGGCAGCCAAACGGCCGACACGGCTACCGTCAAACTCTAAATGTGTAAATCGAAACTCTCCGCTCGCTGCGCCGCAATCAATATCTCGTCCTCTGGACAGGAAGATATTATTCCTCAACTCTCTCCATATTATTGTGTGCATGCTTGTTGCTGTGTGTGTGTGTGCGTGTGTGGGCTTATGCTATGCCTCGTGCTGGGGGGCATGTTGTGTTCTGCAGGGATGACTATAATATAGATGTGTGTCATTTATTCCAGTGTGGAGATCAATTCACTGATGGCTTTGGGCCAGAGTTTGAGGGAGATGGAGAGCAGCGATGGTGGGGTGTGAACAGACTGGAAACACAAACAGGAAGCTGGAATATACATGAATAAATGGTGCAAGAGTGAGTAATAGCCATGTCATGTAGGAAAACAAGACTCATGGCTTCACTTTGCTGTGAGACAAGTTTTCTGTTGGGTTGTTAAAGCTGCAGCCAACGTGGTTCTGTTCAGCCCTGACAGCATTGCATTCAATTCTTTACACTAATTATTTAATCTGTTCAACAAAACTGCATTTTTAATCAAATACTTTACCAAAGTTTTATTAAAAATGTATGTATTCATGATCTAAAACAGCTTCTAACTGCTTGTTTATATAGTTAAAATGCCAAAATATGCATTAATATCCCTTAACATACACTAACATGTTTTAACATATAAAGTTTATAAATGTCCCACTCCTAATATTAATTCTTAATATGCTGGTGAATTATGGAGATAAATGATTTTGCACAATTTCATTTAAATGCATATAATTTTTTGGAAGATTTCATATAACTCAAATCAAACCAAAATAACTAAAGTAACTCTTTCGTTTGTTTAGCTCATCACAGGTTGAAGTGGATGAGAAAAGAAACTGAACAGAGTCCAATGGAAAGCAGCTCCAGCAGTGATCAACACCTGCTGTAGATTCCTGGTTATTTTCCCACCGCAGCTCTGAGATTTAACATCTCCTTCGCGCCAAGCTGCATCTGAAAATCTGTCCGACCATTTATAGCATCTTCTTGTCACTTCAGCAAAAAAAAAAAATCAGTTCTCAGAAGATTGCAAGGAGGAAAAAAGTGTAAAAATAAGAAAAAAAGCCCAGATGCTGTAAAGCTGCTCACTGAGATGTGTGACTGTTAATGTGGACATCAGGAGGATGCGGGGCGGCTTTTCCTTAGTTTACCGTTTTGATGATGAGTTGATGCTGTGGAGAAGGATTTATCTCAGGATCAAAAGCCTAACATGATCTTCTGGAGTCAAACTTTTTCAGAATCAACTCATTGAAAGCTTCTTAGAAATAAACCCAGATCAGACATGCTGACTTTTCTCTGCTGGATTCTCTTTAAGATTCAGTTAAAAAAACACATCTCCACAAATTTACTGGAAAATACAGTAGATCTGTTATTTTCCTTCTCCTCTGGGTCAGGATTCATGGAGGCTGCAGTGTAAATTATTAATGAGAACTTGAAGGCTCATCTAGCTTCACAGTGGTGAGTCACCGCATTTCAACTCCAGCTGGATGGAAATGTTGGGATTTAGATTGCAAATAAACCCAAACTCTGATTTTGTTATTTTGAGATGCAAAAAACAAAATGTGAAAAAAAGAGACTTATCTTTTAATTGTTTCTTCTCCAGTGGACGCTGCGGTTTGGGTGACTGGTCAGTTTTATTATAGACCAGCCGTCTGACCACAGACTCGCTCCACCCAGGAAGACGCGTCGTCTTTACAGCAGCTCAGGGTTTCTGTTTCTGCAGCTTCCAACACCAACAAGCTAACAGAAAATGACAGAAACTTTTTACAGCTTCTCTTTCCTGCAGTCCTGAACTGATTGCAGCATATTTTCCTTTAACTGGGAGTTTAACGTCTTCCGCTGTTCATGACAAGAACAGCAGAAGAAAGTGAGAGAAAGTGAGGCTGATGTGAGGAGCATCGTTTTCTCTGCACCTCGTATTTTAAACATCTGCCTCTTTTTCTGTGAACATTAGAAAAACTTTCAATCAAATCATGAATTCTGAGAAAACTCTGCAGGTCGGTAAATCCTCCTTCATGGATACACTGCCTGGTCCAAAAGAAGGTCTCACATTCACTGTCTTTCTTTTGCAACGTCACAAGATTTATTTCCATCCACTGTTTCATTATTTTTCTCTAAGATGATGTGAGTCCAGCCTTTGCACAAAGGACCACAAACCCAACTTATCCTCATTATCCTGAATGAGGATAATTTATCCTCATTCAATTTATAGTAACAGCATTTTTAATGCTGTTACTCAGGATGAGCCAAACGCACTGATAAAAGCTGAACTTTTATTAACTTTCTTGTGTTTTACTGCCAGCTCATGTGTTCACTTCTCTCTGTACAAGCTCAAAAATGTACATACTCAAATTTCATTGGTTGTTTGGCTTGATGAGGACAAATGATTGTTGCGTCATCGTCCAATCACGGGTCTCCACAGAGGAAACCAATGAAGAGGCAGCAATGTTAATGGCTTTGTGTTAATCCCATCACAGTGGCTGGAAATGTAACTATGTGGATTACAGCATTTAAAACAAAGCATGAAGCAAACTAGAATATAATGGACCCGGGAGTATTCGTATGTTTTCCTTGTTATCTAAGATATGCAGAAGTATGTCTGCATCTTGGGAGTTATGTACCTGACATGATATTAGTTGATGTTTGCAAACCAGCCAATCCATGAGCATCATTCATCCTTGGCTGTGATTGGCTGAGCCCACAGGTGTGTTGATAAGGAAGCAGCTCCTGCTACTCGGTTTCCACTGTATATATTAATGCACATTAGGTTTATTTGATGCTTGAACTTTTAAAATAGACAGTAGAAAGTGTTTTCAGTCGGGTCTTTGGGTTCCTAATGATGCAGCTGTAAGGAGTATTTCTTAATTTATTCCATCGTTAATGTGTTATTTAAAATATGTTTCATCCAACTCCATCAACATATTGTGGTCTGCAGGTTTTCCACAGCATCCTAATCCATTAAGACACAGCAGATCTGGCGCCCCACAGAGTCGGACTTGTTGATGAGCCGCCGCTCGGTGCGTCGCTGGATGGGTTAATACGCAGGTTAAAACAGGGACATTGTACGGAGAACGTCGTTAGCGATGCTAATTAGGCGAATCAGAAGGAAATGACGGTCTGGGTGCTGCTGTGGAGCTGAATCTGTGATCTTTAGCTCACAGAGAGTGGAGGAGATAGGAGATAATTTAAATGTTCAGAGGCCCGAGGCTTCAGAGCTGGTTTCATGTCATGTTAGGGGAGGCGAGAAGACGAAATGTGATCTCTTTGAGAGCCTGTGTGAGTCTGTGTGCAGGCAGAGGGATACTGTACTCACTCTGTGAGTCACAGACAGCCAATTATAAAAACCCAAAGGCCACCTCTCCCTCTCTTTCTATCCTCCTGCCTGTCTCAATCTCCATCGCTTTCAAACTTGTTCTGTTTTTATCTGCGTCTCTCTGTCTATACAGAAACCTCACCTCATTAGTGGAGGAAGGGAAAGAAAGAAGGTGGATGGTAAGATGAAAGAAGAGGAGAGAGGTGAAGAGTTTAGAGGAGATAAAAAGAGAGGAGGATATGAAAGGAGCAAAGGAGACGGCGATGGAAAGGAGAAGAGACATTAGGGGAAATAGATAATAGGGTAAAATTAGATTAGATTCGACTCTGCTCATGCCTAAATAGAAATTAGATTTTCTCAATGGGAGGTGCATTTGTACAATATTACTCCCCAGTTCAGCTACATTTGCTGTTTCCACTTGTTTTCTTTTGCTGCTAATTGCTCCAGTTTGTTCAGTTAGTCTATTGCATATTGAAATAAATGGCTAAGTGGGAGGTTGTTGGTGAACTTAAAGAGGAAAAACTGCTGCAGGGCTCACTTTTCTTTGCAAATCTAAACTTCTTGTGTTTGATACTTGAAAGTCTTTCTTTGTTGGTTCCAGGCTTTCAGTGAATTTCTTTAAGGAAGCCACAAAGCATCAATTATTGTCTCACTTAATCACATTTCTATTGAAAACAGCATTTTTCTTTCAAATTAGCTTGTAGTGAAAACAAAATGCATCTTTCTGATGTCATCAGAGTTTACTGCTGGTGCTTGAGGCAGAAATTGGGCAGAGAAAAGCAGTTTTATCAGGAGAAAACATTTGAGTTTGTGTTTTTAAATCGGTGAATCCATTTTGGCTCAGTGAGTTTCTGGCTGCTTTACGGGTCCAGTGTGTCGTTTCAGGGTTAAAGATGGGTTCGGGTTTAAATCCCAACCTTTGAACATAGTTCTATGTTCAGTCCGTCATTTGAACCTGGAGAGAGGACGGGTCCATTGGAGACGCTACTGGAATCTGTTGACAGGACAACTGATTTCAGGAGAATGAGAACGAGGCTGGAACCATCGAGCCCTTTAAACCCAGTCAAGCTGTGATAGTTGGCACTCATGGAAAAGGGTCTTCAGTTGGTCTCTGAACTAAAGACCAGAGTGAAAACATTTTGAACTTGTTGAATGAAATCACAAGATTTCTCCAACCATCAGCAGGTTCAGGACTGAGCTGAACCAGTCCTGAACCAGGTACCAGGTACCAGATATCTGGTACCTGGTTCCGATTGTGAGATGTTTTATTTTGTTTTATAGTTGATGGAGCAATGGTTGATAATTTTTCCAATTATCTTCATGTAATTTCAACTGCACTAGTTTGATTTTATTTCAATGCAATTTCAAAAATTGCAACCAAATCAGTCCACCATTTTTTGCCAGCCAGCCAGTCCATGAAGGTTTAAAGGTTCAGGACACTAAATGTGCTGCCAGTCCATAAGAATACACAGAACCTGCTTCCTTTGGGAATGTTGAAATCTTTAAAACTCAATGTATTATATAAAGCATCAGAGGCTGCAAAAGCATGACTGTCACCAATAACGTGAAGCAGGTAAATCATTCCTGCTGCCTTACTGCAAGTATCACTGTGGTGGAGCTTCTACACGCATCACTTCCTGTTGGATTAGTTTTTGTTCATGGTTTAAACAACCCATTCACACACTGCATGTCTGAAATAATCACATACAGTTTAATTTGTCTTTTGCACTGAACAGAGGATGCAACACAAATGAGTCAAACTCATTTAGTGGACAGATAAGATGCAGAAAACTATATCTGAGTTCAGGCCAGGGCATATTAATTCTGATGTTGCGGTGTGGTCTTCATCCGGTATCTATATAAATCCCTGAACATGCCTGGATCTTATCACAGATAAAACCTTAAACTCTGCATCATCTCCAAGCACCAGAAGGCTCTTCTAATAATCCCAAACTTTCACTTCTTGTCCTGGAAATACATGACACTGAGTCAGCTTGTTGCTGAGTTGGTTCACAACAGATTTCTATTTCCTGTTGCAACAGTCACAATTTCTTGGATAATTCACACAAATGAGAGTCAGAGCCGGTTCTGTTCAGGCTGGTGGAATCAGAGGACTGGAGGAAATCCTCCTCCTCCTGTTTGTTTGTTTGCATATTGTTGTTTTCAGGACTGTGAGTCGACATGTTGGTTGCATTATGCAGACTTGAACTATACCACAAACTGACAGAGGCCTTCTATGTGTTCAGCTTCACACAGACTTTTATTTATTTAGTGAGGATTTTAGTGAAGCATGAAACTATTTTGGACAAAACCTGTGCACATAAATTTGCAAGCAGAGCACAGCATCAATTTTACATCAATTTTAATTATTCTATCTGTATTTCATGCAGAATACTTTATTATCCAGGCTTTAAATGTGATACTTGAATAAAAATGTAGTTATCTAATACCCTGCTGAGTGATGTATCGATTTTGGACAGAGGAATAATGGATCCTAACTCTCCTTCCAAGGAACTAGAAAAATGTTCAGCATTAATATTCAGACATAAATGAGCATCAGGAAACCTAAAGCTGAATTTCTCTTGTCTGCAGACATTCAGAACGCTGCTGAACGTATTTATTGTTATGAGCAGGTGCTTTCCACTGAATAAACATTTTTTACTTCCTTTATAGTCATCACTTACTGTTTTCTCCTCCAGACTTTGCAGCAAGGTTGTCAAAATCTTTAATATTGTATGGAGTGTTTATTTGTTATGCATCAGTGTGTGATGGTTAATGTGCTCATTTTGCCTCTGCTGAGCTTTTCTTCTCTCTCGCTTGTTCAACAAATCACAGATATTTGTCTGCAAGTGAATAATCCCTCATCATAGCGTTTGGCCGTTTGCAGCTCGGATCGTCAGATGAATGCAGGCGCTGCCGGCTGTTGTATCAGTGTAACTGTCATCCACAGCACTAATAAATATCTGAGTAGGTGTTGCTGCCCAACTTCTGTTCTCAACTATAGAGCATGATTTCTAATTTCTTCAGTAGATATGAGGAGGGCTGCTGTGCCTTTTACTTTCCTATATTCTGTTTTCTCACCTAAAGGGGCGATATTATGTGTTCATGCCATTTTCACAGGACAATCAAGTAACTATGTTCAGTCTAGTTGTAATAAAAATGGTGTATATACCAGCAATTACCAGTAATTCTTGCGGGGGTTTGCTAATAACTGCTGCCACTAGTCTGGAGGAGCTGGATGGCGAGGCGTGAGAACCTGGTTTGGGCATTAAGGCCAAGCATGCATGAATAGCTCAAACCTGAAAATACTCATAAAATGCTTCAAACTGCCTATTTTAATAGTTAATAGTAACAAAATAAACCTTAATATGATTAATAGATGCAGTAGAAACTGACACAGAACCAAATATCTGCAGTTTGTGTTAATTTTGCTTTTTGCAAATCAATCAGCACCAAAAGATTTTTATCCTTATATGAAACTGAATCATGTAAAATGAGTGTTATGAACACTGACCACACTTTGACTCTGTGTAACTGAGACTTCATTACATAAAGAGTCAAAGAAGCTGTGGAAATGATATTTGTGGAGTTTTCTTTTAAAAGCTCCTGTCTGCATTTAGCTGTAAAGGTCGTGACATCAGCAACATGCAGCCCAAACTTCCATTTGGATAAAAACATCTGACAGTCAAATCATTAAAAGGCTGAAGTGTGTTTACTTTCTCAGCTGGAGTGTGTGTTCAGGCTGTAATTTAACTTGATGAAGAGGTGTGTGTCCAGTATTGCCTCCGACAGCTGTACTGCTGAGAGCAATACAGTCGTCACGCGCCATCTGCCGTGCACAGGCCCACGCAAACACACAGCGGCGTGCATGCATCAACATGTTGTGATTTAAGCAAACAGGCAGATCCACCACCTGCCGTGGCTTCCAGCCACCTACTCCTGTCTCCCTCACTTCACCTCACACACACACACACACACACGCTCCCTCCTGCGCTGTCAGTTCCTTTTGGATGCTGCACGTTTTGCCTCTTCTTTTAGAAGCTGTCTAATATTAAGCGTTGGCATGTGTGTTTGCAGAGCCTGTCAAGAAAAAGTGTGTTTTAATTAGCCAATGTGCTCCTGTAACGATTGCTTTAAAATCCCAGGATCTCTCCCTGGAGGTGCTACTGTGTGTGCTGCTGAGGGGGAGTTTCACTATTGTATCTCAGCATTTCAAAATGTGTGTGTGTGTTTCACAACAATAGAGAATTTAAGCTGAGATAGATGGCACAAAGCTGCAGTAATAAATCTGAGGGGACAGCAGCTTGTTTTTGTCTTTTCTAGCCAACGAGCTCGCTCTTTAATAACAGCTACCATTTTTAGTGAGACACTGAGGCTGCACGCTGTCTAATGAACTGCTGCCCTGACTACTGCTGGACACTTAATGGTCTTTTTACTCACTGCTGTTCACATTTCTTGTTAGTTACAGCCCTAACAGGAAAAGAAACCTGAAATGATCCCTAATGTTATGCACTAAGTAGAAGTGGATTCATGCAAGGAAACAAACATGGCAGCCAAAGGCAGAAAAAGGAGAAGCAGCCCTCAGTTTAACTTAAAACCAAACCATGTGTGACCATTCTCAAAACCACTGCTGTTAGCTAGCTAAACTGGAGTGGAGCTCCAGACTAACATGCAAACATGCAACTAGTTACATGACTTTTATCATGTTCTTACTGCTGCAACTACAAGCCACTAAGTCTAACAAGCCAGTAATAAGATAAACAGACAAAGAAGACACATCCAGATAAACATGACCTTCGTTAACCGTAGCTGCAGGCAGAGTGAGTGCAGGTGGAGGAGTTAACTCCACCCTGTTCCTCCTGCCTGTTGGAGAGGAAAACATCCATATTTTCACACTGAAAATATAATTTTTTCTTGCCGTCTTTTCTGCCTCATCTCCCCATCGTCAGCCCAAAGGTCAGAGGTGGTGACAAAATTTTTAAATAGAAAACTTGGTTGCATTTGAATTCTTCAAGGAGTTTCACTAACAGTTGCAGTAAAAATAAGGATGTTGCTAGAAGTTTGGCATTCTGACCAAAGCCGAGTCAGAATGTTGTCAAAACGGAGACAAAATGAAATCAAAGGACAAATAAAAGCAACTCACGATGTAATGAAAACCAAAAATAAAATCTTTGCCAGTGAAGTAATAATGTTATAAATTTTAAATATAATAAAACTAATAATTTATTTATCCAGTAACAGAACATTTTGCCAGATCTACAGGAGGTGAGTTTGTCTCTTTACTATTACCTTCGGTTTTGCGCATCTTTCCAAATATGTGTGATTAATTTATAGTTCTTTCAGTCTGTTTGTCCATCCATCCATTTTCTAACACCTTGTCCCCAGTGGGTCAGCAGGTGCTGGTGCCTCCCCAGCAAACGTTTCACCCTGGGCAGATGCCAGTCTGTCGCATTTATTTTTTTGTGTTCCTATTTAATCTTGAAAATGAGGTAAATTGGTCGGATGGATTTAAAGCGACAGTGTTCATTTGTTTGGTCCGTTATAGCAGAAACAGTCAAAGTGGATGGTGCTGAAACAAGCTTTTACTTCCTGTTCAGGATCAATTTGCAGGACGGTGTTTTAATGACAAATTTAATCGGTAACGGATGGGTTATTTAACCGAGTGGCTGCACAAAACTTTGAGACTAAATACTGAAGCTTTTTTACTCACATAAAAGGCAGGAAGCCCAGAGGCTGCAGGCGTTCATTATTTCACAGGAAAGGGGCATTTATCACCGAGATTAACGGCACGCTGAGCCATTTGCATATTAGAAAAAATATATTTTTTAGCTCAATAAATCATTTGAAGCTCCAGGTTGAAAATTGCTGGTCTGTTGAGCACCAAAGAAAAAAAAAAAACACTGAAACTTTTCATTTGCACAAAGGATGAACATCATTTTATATCCAGCACTGCAGTTTTTATGCATTTTAAATGTTTGAAAACAGGGTGAGGTGAAGCTTTTGTTCCAGAAATGATTGAAACTGGTACTTTAGTTTACGCTGCTCTGCCAAACTATTCATAATCACTGAACTTTTTCATTTTGTCACATTTTATCTATCAGCACAGCAGTGTATTATGTGTTAGACCTGCTCACAGGGTGCAGCTTCCTGGAAATACCTGAGAAAAAGTCATAGAACCAACTAATGTTTTCAGGATGGCTCTAATAACAAATGCAGGTTTTTAGTAGTTTTTAGTCTTTTGTCATGAATTTTGGCAACAAAATCAATTTTTTAGATTGATTTTTGCGTGTTTTGATTTGAAATAATGTGAGATTTGTTTTTACATTATTTCCACAAATATCAACATCCTAGTAGATAATGCATCAATCCTATTCTTTTTGTTTCAGAGTTTTAGGCTTTTCTTTATTCCAAAACCTAAATATATAAATGAAACAATTGTTCTTCAGGTATGACAACAAAATTCCTAGTTGAAACTGATCCTTTTTTGTTTAAAAGGTCATGTAATATTTCTGGCTTTAGACAAATTTTAACTGAATTGAGGGCAAAAATGTCTCTCTGGATTTTAAAGGTTGCAGACCACTGGCCTAGTCAAAGCCTGGATTAATATCTATTTCAGGATTTGTGGTGAGACCTGAATTATTTTGAAAAGAAGAACTCAGAAGCATAATGCATCTCAAACACCAGTTCTACAAAGTATTGACTAAGGATGCTGAAAATAAATGCAACCCACACTTTTCAGATTGATAAAGTTTGAAATCATTTCCCAGCCCTGCTCTACTTGTACTAGTTTATTCATTAAATATATTAACCTTTGGGGAAAAGGTCAAAGTGTCTGAACTATTTACCACATTGTAAATAAGATTCTATGAAATCTTGTGGTGTTCTTGTCTTTTGCACATCAGCTGATCATGGATCTGCTGTTTACCTGTTCACTCACAGACCTGCTGATGCGTATGAGTGTGTGGATTATTTATTCATTGATGTTTTTCTGTTGTTGCGTTTGTGTGTATGAGCATGTTTGTGTCGACAGTCTGGGAAACGCTCCAAAAACAGGACGTCCGCCATCCAATCAGTAGCTGTTTACCTCACATAGCTCCCATCAAACCGGAGGACCACACACACACACACACACACACACACGGTTGACACCGCGTCACACGCTGCCACTCACTGTCTGTCTGATCAGATTTGATTAGGCCATCTCTGGTGACTCTGAGGTGGAGTCCTGTGAGCAGCAGGTTGATGAGGGTGAGATCAGGAACAAAAGACACGTTAACCAAAACCTCGGGCTGATTCTGAAGGCTAAGTTCTGTCAAACGTTGGCCTGATGAACGCAGGTCAGTTTAATGTCCTCTAACGGGATGAAAACACTGCGAGTTATGACGGCGCCCAATTAAGAACTAAACGGAGAGCAGAGACTGACTGCCTGACTGGCTGACTAACTAACCCAGTGTGTGTGTGTTTCTCTAATAGCTTCATTTTGCTGTGTAAAATGGCAGCCAGATGGTCATTTGCTTTCTGAAATTGTCCTGGATCTTCAAGGTGACATGCTGCTTGGTCTCCTGCTTCGCTCAGGGCCAACAGACTCCAGCTCCCTAATGATGCCGTGCAGGGTGAGCGCGTGAATCCAACGGATGCTAAGTCAACTGAGTCTGATGCTAAAAAGATTTGTGCACATGCATCGTTATTCAGCTGATTTACAGTTCCAGCTGTTGCGTGCGACAGCAACAATTAAGCTGTGAAAATGGATATTCTGTGCTCTTTAAATGATACAGCAGATCACTCTGTTCACACTGAGTTCAACCTTTAATTCAGAAACTTAATGTTCTGCCTCATCGCTCTGTTCTGTTGCCAGGCTGGACTGTTTACTCGACTGGATTATGGTCAAAATAGTTATTTACTTTCTCATGGTGAAACCAGATGATTGCAGCAATGCTTCTGAAGGAGTTCTAGTTCTCCAAGGCTTCATCACATCATATATGTCCAGCAAACATTTGGATTGATTCTCCATATGATCCCGTAGGTGAAACAATCCCCAGTAAACAAACAATTTCACTTCTCCCACTTTCCAATCTTCAACTTTTCAGTAAATCAAGGTCTGAGAGGAATTACCTTGGAAACCTTCCCCCCTAAAGGTTGGCCTGTATTTATTCACCTTAGTGAATTATTCGTAAAATATTGTGCTCTGAAGTGGCACATAGAATCCAGTTTCCCAACATCACTTGAAATAATTCTCAGCGAGCAAAACTTTCTAAAGACACAGCTTTTAATTTCCCTATTTTATTTCTTATTTTACTATTTTTCAAATATTGCTTTTGCATTAATGGCAGATTCCATTATTTTTTCAATTAGTCCAAATGTCACTAACCTGACAGTAGTTTAAAACCAAAATGCTTTTCTGTGGCATTCCCAGTTCAGACCCAGACTGTCTCCAGCCAGAAGACAGTTTTTGATGCTCCAAGCTAACGGTGCTAACGCTAACGTCCCCAGCTGACTGGGATGAACGCTGAGCCCAGAGCCCGGTCCGACTCCCGGTCCGGCTCCGAGTCAGACTCCCAGTCCGGCTCCCGGTCCGGCTTCGAGTCCGGCTCCCCGTCCGACTCCGAGTCCGACTCCCGGTCCGGCTCCCGGTCCGACTCCCAGTCCGTTCCATCGTGCCGTTAAAGACTTGAAGATTGAAGGACTGATTTTCCTCTTGGCCGTTTTCTGTTGCAGTGACTGAGCTGAACCTGCAGGTGCAATAAAGTAAAACCTTCGTGTTGCATCTGGAGCCTTAAAGGGGTCAAAGCTCCTCCACTCCTCTGAGCTAGAGCTCACCCTGCTTCCTTCAGCACCATCCACCTCAAACAGAACAATTAAAGTTTTATGTTTGTTGGCACTTGTCCTGAGTAAAGATGATTTTTGTACTTTTTAATTAGGCTGGAGTGCTGCTGAGGCGATAAATAATTTGGTGTTTAGTTTGCAGAAGCAGGGAAAAGAGATTAAATCCAGATGAAGTATTTCAAACATAAATCCACTGAGCGACTGCTGACCCTCACTAGATTATTACATCTGCTGATTTTTTGTTCTTCATATTTAAAACGTTAAACTTTTTCATTTTTTCTCTGGATCTCCAAAAAACACAGTTAAGTCACTATTACACGTAATTATCATTTATTACTTTTATATCATGGCTGAAAAACTTAGGAAAAAGGCAGAAAGCTTTAAATTGTCTGTAGAAACTTCCTGTCCAGACAAACATGCCTTATCTTTAAAGAGCATCATTTTAAAACCAGCAGCAATGTCTGCCTGACACGTTTTTCCATTTGTTTCGTAGCAACAGCTGAAACGGCAGCAGCTCCTCTGGAGCTCAAAGTGTTGAGAGTTGAGAGGAAAACAGGACATCAGCACTTTGAAGAGAAGGTCATCTGTGTGTGTGTGTGTGTGTGTGCGCGCGCAGTCACAGACACACATGAATTAGAAGCAAAGACGAGGTGTAATGACGGGTCTGAACTGTGACTCTGAGTCGTTCCTCTGCTCCGCCGATGGGCTCAGAAATGCTGCAGACATCAGCTGAAAGTGCATTTCCTCTTCTAAAAGCACAAAATGTCTCTTCACAAAGCAGCGGTACCATCATGTTCGGTACACACCGACCTGACCAGATGGTTCTGATCCGGTCCGTTTCCCAGGAGGAGCTCAGGGTTTCGGTCGAATCAGGGGACAAACCGAAGAGCTGTTCTTCCTGTAAGCAATAATAATTCATAAAATAAAGCAAAACTTTTTTTAAAAATTGCATTGAGTTAAAAATGAAAATGAAGATTAATACAGATTGCATATTTACTGGACTGGAATGTGTAAACGTAGCTAAAGAAAAACTAATAATATAAAAGTTTATAAAAAGGTCTAGTTGTGTGGAAGGAAAACCTGAGATAAATGAGGACAGCTGTTTACTTCCTCATCCAGTTTGATCACATTCATCAGAGTGAAACTGTGCAAAGTGGGACTTTTTTATTATTGGCCAATTATAATAGTTCAATCAAATCCTCTTCTTTTTCAGATCATATAATTGGTTGCCATGGTAACTGTCCAAATAATGCTTTTACAGCTCTGTAGCTTTGGCTTTTAAAGATTTTACTTGCCAACATTTCCACTTGGAAACAAGGAGGTTTACACAGGACAAAAATGTTTTTCTTTTACTTGGAGAATAAAAGTTAAAGTCAGCAGATCAAATCAATCCTTAAATAACAAAATGTGTAGTAAAGATTTTTCTCTGGTGCAGCGACTGAATGGAAAATTGATAAATTCCTCAGGGGGCAGATCTGAACGTCGATGTTTTTTCTTTTATATTTGCTTTTTCTCTCGTGCTTCCTTATCACAGGCCAGAATTATTGGAGGATTTGGTGAAATTTAAATGCTACGTTTCAGGATTGTACCTGTGTCATTTATTAAGGTGTGAAGAATATTTCCCTCCTGCCCACAAAATGGCTTCTGAATCTGTTGGACAAATTTCTGTTTCCTACGCTTGTCTCACCGTAGATATTCTGACATAGAATTGAACAAATGCAGGTGCGTTGATGTTGAGGTCAGTGTCAGATTGCATATTTAACATACTGGAGAGTCTGAACCTTCACATTAAAACCTATATAAGCTGTAATGTTCTGTACAGTTTAACTCAAGCAGGTTTATTGTTTTTCAACTGAGATTCAGTAAATATTCCACAGGTGGAAAAAGTTGGAAAAGTTTTATTTTGATGCCCTGCAAGAAATCTGTTGTTTCATTATAAGGTTTGTTCTCAGAGGTTTTGTGTTTAGCTAAATGTTTTCCCTTCTGCAGGGTTTGTCTTTTATGGTCTGATGGCATGTAATAGGATATCAGCTGGCGGTAATGCAGCATTAGTGCGGCAAGTATGAATTGAAAATGCTGGATCAAGACAGATCAGCAGATGAGGGCAGAGAAAAGATTAAAGAAGCAGGTTAAAGGCTCCAGATATGATTAACTTTTATTAGAGCCACCTTTTTTTCTGAGTCAGCTGCAGAGTTAGCCATAGATCAATGTCAGCCGTGTTCCACTTTTAGCTTTGCGGCCTGATCAGCCTGCAATCCTCATTATATCACACCACCTCTGCTCTCACTCGGATGTGTGTGTATTTGCATCCTAGCCCATTTATCTGCACATTTCTATTCCTACATGACCTTTAACCGACTTTATTATGTGGAATTCTTCATCCAGATTAATATGAAAGACTTGAATTACGTGTATGACACAGAGTGCATGCTTGTATCTCTGGTATTACATTGTTTGGCTCCCCTGTTGGCTGCAGGAGTGTGAGTGCTGTTAACAGCCACATTTCAGCAATACAAGCCTGCGTGTGTGGGGGTGTGCGGGTGGGGTTTGTGTGTGTGTGTGTGTGTGTGTGTGTGTAGAAAACTGATGAAAGGAGGAGATGGCCAGGGGGAGAAACACAACTCTTTTTCAGCAGCGCTTCCTGCAACATTCAGCCTCAAGGCATCACAAAACGAGGCCTGAATCACAGATGGGAAATCCATGAGATCTTAGAAAGTGCTGCATGGTGTCAACAAGCTTATAGTGACCCGTAAATCTAAAACACTGCTCAAGATTAAGATTACATTCTGTTCTGTCAGCGACGCCAATATTTAAGTTTTAGTCAGAAATAATGATGCTTAGCTAATATACATGCCAGCAACTAATCAACTTACGATTAATGGTTTAGTAGATTAAAATTAGTTCCAATTGATTGACTAATAATGTCTGCTTAGACTGCATTTCAGTTGTAGTTTGACCTCCATTCAGAGGAGGGCGCCACTGGTCATGGAGCCTCTCAATAAGCTCCAGCAGTTTCAGTTTTGTTATCCTGAATATCTCTATTTTCAGGGGGAAATAAGTGACATTCTTTTATTTTTCTATTCACAACCTTTTTGATTCAAGCATATTATAAAAAAATGAGCCCTTTGTGTTTTGGAACGACAGTCAAAACCCTTTGATACAATAAATTAATCGCTAGTCAATCGATATGATCAATCAACCTTAGATTAATTAATTAACTGATAACTTGCACCCCCATTAGCGATTATTTCCTCATGTTGAGCTTGTATTTGTATAATAAATGTATTTTTAATCTCCACATAAATTAGTTTTCTTTCCCAGTGTCGATTTACTTCAGCTCAGTCTGACACATCAGGAGGAACTCTCAGGAGAAAAATATGAATGAAAATCATTTTTATTTTCTTTAAATAAAGGTTATGCCTCAGTTAATGCTTCCTGCGCACATTAAAGCTGAATATTATTTCTAAATTATTGCAATGTGACACTCATGAGCATTTGAACAGAAAATTGGGTTTATTTCATGGTTTTTATTGGTTTGCACAAGGTATCCTCGGTTGCTGCAGCGCATCATGCAAATTGAGTCAGATTGACTTCACCCATCCCAGGCGATTAAATTAGTCTGACTGCAACCATGCAGCTACTTGTGGATTTTCCTTTCTGTAAACCTCATCGCTGGAAGCTCTCTGGTACGTCAGATGTTCCTGAAATCTGTCTTTCTCAAAGTCTGAAATACTTTGTGCTCATTTTTCAGAATAAACAGGAATCCCCTATTTCCATGCATAGGCATCCAGGCAAGAGGAAAATGAACAGCAGCCAAGTTTGACACCAGCTCTGGGACAGACGGAGGCTCTCAGTGATTTATTTGGAGTCTTACTGGAGTAAAGCTGTGAAAATTCAGTTCTGAGTTAATTATAGTGCAACATTAAGAAAAAACATCTTCAAATATGAGACAAATATTAAATTCATCATTATAAAACTAACCTGCACGGGTTACAACATGTAATGCAAACGGCTCAGCTCAGAAATACCTGGATAGACCAAATACACAGATACTAAAAAATTCACAATGCTAGTTTATATCCACTCTAAACCTGGTCATTAGTGCAGCAACCATTTTCTACAACAATAGAATATCAAGAGTAAGACTAAATCAGAAAATGTTTTACTGTTGCAAGAACCAGAATATTAAAATGTAAGCAAGACTTTAAATTCAGTTGTGATTTTTTCTTTTACAATTAGACTCAAAAATTGTGAAATCTGCAGCTTTTAATACTGTTAATAGGACTGAATGTTTTCAAGGTTTGAATTGGTTGTTAATTTAAAAGTATACAGGAGTTTTCCACTTAAATGTGAGGGATATTTCTTTATGGGGTTCCACAGGGATGTGTTGTGGGTCACCTGCTTCCTTTGAGCTCTGTCTTTATTGAATATTTAATATTTTTATTCATAGATGATATGCAGGCCTATATGTCTGTTCATTAGATGTTAAAATGTGTAAATGATATGAAAAACTAGATGAAGTTGAACTTTGTCAGCCTTAGCTGGAGCTTTTATGAAATCTTACCTCAGATGGTTGCACTTCGCATTTTGCACTTAGGATTTTGTTCCATAGTAAGAAAAATTAGAGTTTAGTTTTATGCAGTGAGACTTTTAGGTTGTGATGGTTATTGTTCTTGTTGATAATTTATCATGACTTGAGTGAATCGTTGGTGTCAGTTGAACAACTTTGAACTGATCTAAATGCTAACAGATGTTTTCTGTTAAAATTCGAGGAACATTTTCTTCTGCTTTTCTTCTCATTTCTGATCCTCTGTTCTTGGTTTTTATGGAGATTGACTCTAAAGTGCTTCAGTCATTTCTATTGTTGAAAAAGTCACAAGCCTCCTTCATATTTATTCTGTAGCAAGGTTTGATTTTCAACAAGCAGAGTTGAACTTCATGAAATATTAATCTTTACTTTCACTCTTTGCTTCATCTTCTCTTCATGTTTCCCCTGCGTCTGAAATGTTTGCATGTATAATTTCTATATTTTGGAGCCTCCTTATGGATAACAAAAACCATTTACTGCTCACCAAAATGGCAGCGTGTTTTTATTTTGAACGTAGCCTTCTCCAGCCGTAAAACCCTTTCCCACCGTGGTTCCTGCAGAGAATCGGCCGTCTTTGGCGAATCCCAGCTTCTTTGAACTGAGCTGCTGTTTGTGGGCTGCTAGAAGGCTTGTCACATTCAGTGTGCCAGAAAGTCTGCTGCTGTTTAAATTTGATATGAGAACTGAGCTTGGATAAATCATTTTTCGCATAAATCAAAAGCGCGCTCAGTTGCACAAAGAGTTTGTGCCGCTTTAAGTGTGACAAATTACCTCAAAGCTCCTTCAGCAGAAAGATCACAGATCAGGGTTCGGCTTTCCGCTCGTTCAGGGTTTCTCCTACTCCAAACCTTGATTTTTGTTTGTTGATTTGTTTTTGTTTCTGTTATTTAAACTTTTCGCTAAAGCCAATAGCGAAATGTTCTACTTTTTAAAAGCTGACGTCCTTTTGGGGTCTGCAGCGTGATTGTGTGCATGCAGAGTGAAAGATTGGACGGAAAACAAGTAGGACAGCAGAGGCCCCTGCTACCAGACCTGCAGGCTTCCTGGCATCACACAAACCACCGAGCGTGACGGCGTGCGGAGTTGTGCGTGCGGGGTTGTGCGTGTGTGTGTGTGCGTGAGTGTGTTGCTTTTACATGTTTGGAAGTGTGTGAATGTGAGGCGCGTGTTTTACCTCGTTTGTTCGCCGGCGCTTATCAGTGTTAGTTTGTGTTTTCTGCTGCTGGCTCGTTTCCGCCGTATAGGATGAAACGGCAGAAAAATGAGCAGAGCTTAATGAGAGTCTGTTTCCACGGCAGCAGGATGCGTTTGCATACAGGTGTGCTTACACATGAGCAGACAGGTAGAGCCTGTGAGCTGCACATCCTGTCACTCTGACAGATGGGCTTTTCAGACATTTCCTGTAAGTGTTAAAAAAAAACAGACAGATTGTATGTGTGTGTGCGTGGGGGGGTGGGGGTGTGTGTGTGTGTGTGTGTGTAATGTATAGGCATTTCTATACCACCGTCTGTGGAGGGATGCTGGTTTAGACTGAAATATTGCTCCATTCATCACCCAGCTGAACCCACACAAAGTGTCATCGCTTTCTCTGTGTGTGTATGCTTGCATCGATATGCTGTGTGTGTGTGTGTGTGTGTGATGGAGAATGACCACATTGTACAGAATCCTTCATGTGGAAAACCTCTCCCTCTGCCTGCCACCGAACATTCATCTACTACACTGCGTGTGTGTGTGGGTGTGTGTGTGTGTGTGTTGGACCAGGGGCTACACAGTGACTGATGGTTTCCTGCCTGCATGAAGCAAACTAACCTGAGAGTTGCTGCTACTGTATGTCAGGCCTAACACAGACACACAAGCAGGAAGCGTGTAGATGGAGGCCGGCAGAGTTTCCTGCAGCAGCAGAGCTGGATGGAGGGTGGAAGACGAAGCTAACAGGCTCACAGGCTTGGAAGATTTAGCATATTTTTATGAATCCATCTAAATAAAATGTCGTGAAACTCTACAAATGAAGCACTGATTCAAACCGTAGTTAGATCTATGTTATACAACAATATGTAGAGATTAGAAAATAGAAACTCCCAAAAATGAAAAGTGGTACAAAAAAGTTAAATACTGGATGTGAAGAGAAAAGACCGGCTGTGTTTTTACTGTTAAACTACAAACAGAATCCATAAGCAGGCCGTATGTACGGTCAGCACAGACTGTAAATGTTGCAGCCTTTCTGTCCATTTGTTTGTCTAAGTTTAGATGGAAACATTAAGATAAGATGACTTATTGTTTTAGTGTTTAGTGACATCAGACACAATAAACTGTCTCATTATTTCAGCTGAGGTGAGAAACTGTTTTCATCTGTTTAAGCATTGATGAGATCTGAATAAATATTAATATAATGATTCTGATATTGACAGATTATATAAATGACAGTGGATTCCTGCACTACAGGTCAGACTGAAGGGACTAATAATGACCAATGGAGGCCTGGTCGGCCCGGCACACAGGAACCAAAGACGCCCACAGGACAGTCAGCATATCAATAGCTGGACAGAGAAAGAAACACCATAACTAAGATCCTGGTACAGGAAACAGGAACATCTGGATCGTCTGAGGAACCGATGAGGCGTTTTGTCTCCTGGATGATTCTGAAGTTAAAAGTGGATCCATCCAAAACAGAGGAGAGTTTTCACAAATTCATCATTCTTACACAGTTCTGCCCTTTCAGTAGAGACTCCATGATGCTGAATTACTAACATAAGTTTAACTTTTGGTCTTTAAATAAAGCCCAGATGCTCTTGGGGGTCCAGCCAATCAGAGCCAAGAACAGTGAAAAACCACTCCTGGATTGGCTGATTCCAAATACCAGCCAATAGCACAGCAAGTAGCATTGATGCTAAGTACATGAACTTCCCAAGTTCCACTTTCTTCTGAAATATTTTAGATACATTCATAAAAATATATGGGAATATGGACGTTCTCCATGAATACCTTCTATGTTCCATAGAAACATCCATGAATGCAGAACTGGATCCACTGAACTAAATGTTGTGATTAGGATGTAAGATGTTTCTGAGATGCAGTTAGTTTTGCAGCTTTGCTTGATTAAAAACTGAATTTCAAACTTGAAATCAGTTCAAGTGGTTTCAAGTTTTCTCTAGAAGTAAAGATGAAGTTAAATCAAAAGCAAACCAAAAATAAAAATTCAGCCTTCAGACTAATGCAGATGGTAAAGACTGTGATTTTTGTTCTCTATATATGTAATCTGTCAGTTGCATTATGTACTGAATAAGTAGATTCATTTACACTTTCTCTGCTGAGATGTACAGACAAGCTGTCATTATATCAGCTTGTTGTCTGTCTCATTTGCTCGTCTGAAGCTTTTACTCGATCTCCTCTCCCAAATCACTTCTGCATCCTCTGCCCAGTGTCTTTTCTTTGTCCCTCACTCTGTATTTTATATACCTCTAAAGTGTCGTCACTCTTTCTCGCCCTTCGCCCACTCTCCATCAGCAATGAAGTTTCTTCAGTGGATGGAGGCAGAAATAGAGCCGGACTGTGAAACCGAGCCAGAACAGAAACCAGCTCCACCTCTGTCATTTTCTGTGACAGATCTTTCATCTGCTTCATTGTTCAAAGCCTCGTCTGGATTTAGATGCTGATTTCTCTACACTGAGACATGATGACAGGAGGAATGGACACGTTTGGACAGAAAGACACGTGTAGAGGAAGAGGGGAGGAGAGACAGAGGAAGAGGAGGAGAGACAGAGGAAGAGGAGGAGAGACAGAGGAAGAGGAGGAGAGACAGAGGAAGAGGAGGAGAGACAGAGGAAGAGGAGGAGGAAGAGGAGGAAGAAGGCAGTGAAGATCCCCTCTGGTTTATCCAGAGGGGATCTGATATGTTGTGACTGTTGGTTCCTGTTTCTTAAGTACACGACATCAGAAGCTGCATTTCTGTTACAAATGTGAGAAAAATTAGTTGATATTTAGCTTCTGTTGAAAAAACTCCATTACTTCAGAAAAGTGATTAAAATCCCGCGTGTTCCTGCGATGGGTCAGTAAATGAACCATCATTCACCATCAGTCAGGGCTTCCTTCGTTTCCACCTGCAGTAACATCCGGTTGCTGAACATTTGACTGGTGATGCAAATAAAATATTTCTGCCTCAGTTTTGTGAAATACTAACTTCAATGCAGCTGAAAAGCCACCAAAACAACCAGCATGCTGGGCTGGTGGCCCTCAGGACTAGACAGACTTTTAATAAAAATAAAACTTTAGCAAAACAACAGCAGTTATCAAAGCCAGCCTGTCATTAATCAGATCAATAACTGACCTTTGAACCTTTGCGCGCAGCCCCAGCTGGACAGTCATAATGTTGGTTCTGTTTTTCAGTCTTATAACTTTCTGAAGGAATATTTTGTTCTAATTCTCAAACTACCATAATTGTCAGTTTTAGTTCCTGAGTTGATCTGAAAATTTGACTTTATGTCATAACATGTTAATAATGCAGCCTAGAGAAGCAGGAAGTTGCTGCGTCTGGTTTTGCGTATTGTTCCATCTTCTGGTAAACACTCCGCTAAACTTCTTTGTATCCGATCTGATTTTATTTTCAGTAAGAGCTCAGCTCTGCTGTTCTCCCAGTGAATCCAATCCTCCTGGGTTTCCTGCTGTCAGGGCACAGCTACGCGCTCATGTGCTGCCCGTCTGCAAAGTTTCTTCAAAGAGCTTCGCTACATCACAATCTGAAACGGAGGAGGAAAGAGACGGCTAACTAGATCGCTGCCTCCCACAAGAGACGGAGGAAAAAAAACAGATCACAGCGAGAACACGTCAGTTTTTTACAGTCTGATAACATCTGCATGTTGCATTGCTGAGTGACTGTTTTCCTTTATGGGTCCAAGCTTTAAAAATGAATGTTATTCCTGTTGTTTTAGTTCTGCACTTCACTAAGTGGATCAATACCTCCCCAATTACACACACGTCTGCACAAATATACCTTCATTTAAAAAAATAAAAGGGTTTGCTGAGTTTATGTGCACAGGCGACGATCTGCAAATGCAAGCAGAAACGTTTCCACACCAGAGCAAATACCTCTGCATGAGCTCAGGCTGCGCCGCACCAGGCGCTGGTGGAGCTGGGAGAGCTCTCCCAGCAGCTCCAGCCTCATGTTTTTCAAACACTTCCAAAAAAACTGTGGAAAACACGGGTCTCGTCGCTCCGCCGGGGGAACGCAGCCGCTCTAACAAGGAGCTAGAAGAGCAGAGTGCTTGTTAAAAAATCATTTCTTTTGGGTTGAAAAGCATCCTCCTTTTATGGCTTTTTTTTTAGCTCCACCTTTAGATAGCAGTCCTCATGAGCAGTTTGGCTCTGAAGTCATGTCACTTCTTCTTATTGAAGTTCTAGAAACCAGATTTAGATGGCAGCCTCCCCATCATGTGGGTGTTAAAGTCTGCAGAGACGGTGCCCTGCACAAGTCGTTGCCAAGATGCTTCATATGTGACAACCTCACCCCCTCTTCCCTGAAAAAAACCAAAATGGTGACAGAAATACCATAACTCCTTCTGTTAATGATTATTTAAACAAGTGAAAATGGTGATAATTTCCTGGAAGGAGAAGCGCCGTCTGTCTGTTGGGGAAACGTCTATAAATGGATCAGATCAGAGCTGCACTCAAGTGTGTTTACTTGGCCCAGTTTCACACAGATGAGAGGGAATAACACACGGCTCTGATAAGGAGCGGATGGAGCGTGTAAATCCAAACTAAGACCCTTTCATTTGTAAAATCATGGCAGCCCAACCGTCTGCTTCCAGATCTCTGGTCCCAAACCGGCCGTCCAAACACGGCGACCTGCCGCCGTTCTGCTGTCAGATTTCTGAGTCTCCTCTGGCTGATGACAGCAGACAGGATGTTGCACTTTGTGTCCAGACTGTGAGGAAACCTGAGGTGGTGTTTCATGTATTTCTGTTCTGCTGTTAGCAGCCAGGTCTTTGAACGCGGCTCAGTCTGTCACTGGGACACAAACACGCTTTGCTGCATTGATTTTCTTTGGGAAAGAACTGAACTTTCTGCCTAAGTGACAGCAGAGCTGATCGCTTTGCAAACCAACACATTGTGTGATTTGTATTTAAGAATCTTGCACAGAATCATTGCAAGATTCTGTGCTTAGTTTGGATTGAAGCAATCTAGTTGGCTGACAAGTTTCAGCTGTGTGCTACATCGCCCCCTGTGGGTTTGGCATGAGTAAAACAACGCTAGGAGGCGTGTTTATCCATGTGGATGGAAACCTTTCTGAAGCTTGTTTTCATAAAGACCCAGCTACGTCAGTAAAAATCCTCCAGACCAATTATATAATCCAGGATCCTTATATATCAGCACAGAATCCAGTTATGCATTAGTTTCCCCTAATCTTCAGGAGTTCTGGCCAATATAAAACCATAAACTGCAAATGGAGAAATAATTGAACATCAATATCAATAGGGCATTATAATCTATACTGCAGTTTTGTTTTCTTTTTTTTGGGTGCAGTAAAACAAATTTAAAATAAAAACAGTGTAACACATTGACATTGGGAGGCTCCTCTTTGTCTGTTTTATTTAATAATTTAATTTCTCTGTGAATCTCCCGGAGCCCTGAAAGCTTTTTAGGGATTTAACCTGCTTCAATTAAAATAGGCGAGTCCACAGAAACGATTCATTTAAACTATTCATTCATTGGAGTCGTTGACTCGGAAATTTTCCCTAATGGAATTTTCCAGTAAGAGAAGAAATGAGCTATTATCAACCGTCCCTGGCTGTTTCTTCTTTCTGCCGTCCCTCCAGTGGAACAGAAATCCCCCTGCTCCCTCATTCACAGCCATTGTGTGCATTAGTGAGCCGCCTTATATAAATATGTAAATGGATTTTGCTCGACCAGCCAGAACTAGGCCATCGTCTCCTCTGTGAACACCTGAATAAGTGGAAGATAGTGGACAGAGAAAGAAAGGCCAGGGGTGAAAAGCTTAACAAAATATCTCACTTCAGCAGGCGCGCTGCTGCTTGATTTGGATTAAAACGACACGGATCCGAACTGTCCTGCCAGCACACCTACGGCAGCACATTTACCCTCACAATGTGGAGTGTAGGAAAGTGTTTACAATCCTTTTCTTTACTTGAATCTGAACTTTGAGACTGAAGGCATCACAACCCTGGGATGTCTGGTGTTTTTTTCTATTTCAATATTTTTGATCATTTTGTCGTGGTTTATTTATTCCCAATAGATTTTGCCATTTTCCATTCGGTTCTCTGTATCATTAATTGTTCTAATGTTCCATACTTTGTTCTTTTTTTTGGATTTAGTTATTTTTGATCAGTGTTTTTCTTTTTCTCTTTATTTGTAGTTTCTTTGAGTCCTAATGAGTTTATTTCTCTCCTTGCATTCTTGCATAGCTTTTCTTTATCCCTCTGATTGGCTCATCATCCCAAAACCTGCATTGGTATAAAATCCTTACTGCTTGCTTCATTTTCCTCATGCATCTGTTTTATTTGATTATTTGAAAAATCCACAATAATTTTCCAAAGAGCTGCTTGTAAAATCACATGTCAAACCACAAACAAGAGAGAAGGCAATGCAATGATATAAGAAAGTCGTTTTTATTGCTCAGTTTTGAGTTCATGCATTATCCAAGATCAACAGTTTGGGTCATGAAACATTTGATGTTTTGGTTTCAGCAGCTTTGAAGGTTTGAAACACGGCAGCAAGAAAGTTAAAGTCAATAAAATCAAATCATTTGATGCATATCAGAGGTAAAAGTACAGATTAAATAAGGAGTGAATTTAACACCAGAGAAAACAGTTTTTATTTAAAGCAGAAGTTAAGATGGAGAAGTTTCAAAGTGGGGGAAGCGTTTGATTTGACTTTCATGTTGATACCGGAGTGGAGGACAGAGACGATTCCTAGCAGGAAGATCAAAGTGACCTGAGCAGGAAGTGGAATTGGCATAAAATAGTCCCATTAATTTTGGATCCCTGGATTGTTGGTTGGAGGAATATTTCAGTTTTACTCCTCTGAGCTCTGTGAGCTCCAGCATCCAGGTAGAAATCGGCTCTGTTAGAAGTGAAGGGGAAACATCAAGCTGCATCAAAGTGTTGGATATTTCCAAAGAGACTCCAGCTTGTTAAAATATTCTGCCCTGCATTTTATTGCTACAGGTATTACTGCAAAGGAGTGACAGAACCTGACACATTGTTCCCAAACTGGGAATCAGCTAAAATATGTGTGTTGATTTAACTCAACAACACACTCGTTTTCTTCTCTGGGTTAAAAGGAAAGACTGATGGATGGGACCAAGAAAATTAAAAATAAGATGGCTAATGCAAAAAATAAAAATAGTAACCATCATTTCCTGCAAGTGCTGAAAAGTGACCATGAAAAGACTGAAGCAGAAACGACTTGAGAGAAGGACAGAGAGAAACAGAGAGAAAAAGGCTGAGAGGCAGAACGAGTGAAGAACAGAAAGACAATGTGTTGGAGGTGTTAATCAGAGGCTGTAGGGGTGTGTGTGTGTGTGTGGGTGTGTGTCTGGCAGTATCTCAGGGCTGCATCAGTGGCCATTAGTATTTTTCAGCACGAACACACACTTTGACAGGTCGGCTGCTGCCGCCTGCAGAGAGGAAAATCTGTGTGTGTGTGAATGTGTGTGTACTTTGACCTTTCCTTTCATCTGTTTATCTCACCTCCAGCTGAACTTTGATGATCCAATCTGCACACACACGCCGTCTACGTCTGGACTGGTTCGTCATGTATGGATGAACATTCAGCAGCGTCGCTTTGCTCCAAAGTTTTCCTTCATTTTTCTCTCTTTGAATTTTTTATTTCTTCAGTTTTATTTCATTTTTTAATTCTTTCATTTACAGTATTGGTTAGAATATCACTGACCTGCTTCAGATCATCCATCCATTATTTTCATTCATCTACCAAACACATTAAGGTTTTCATGAGCCAGAATCAAGCCTGCAGGACTCTGCACATCAGTAGTTTGGGTTTTTGCAACATCTCTGCCCTTTTCATGTTCCCCTAAAACTGAAAGTTAACAGTTTTAAGTATTTGTAGAAAACATAAGTACCCACTTTGTGTAAGATTTGAAATCTGAATTGCAGAGTAGAAAACCAGATGCTCCTGATTTTACCACATCCTGTTTTAACTAAAATGTATAAAATATTTGTTGCAACATCCTGCAGATTTCTTATTAAATGTTGTAGAAAATCCAAGAAGTTTTTTAAATAAACCAGAGAAGCAAACAGAGTCTGGTCCTAAAATCTGACTCTCTGCTTTAGCAGATCTTATCTCTCTTTATCTGTCAGATTTTTTTGGGAAAGTTTCTTTTCATCCTTCTAATCAATCAGCAGAATCTGTCATGCAGTCGGATTCTGGTAGTTTTATGGTGAAAGTTGTTTTTTTGTTGATCGACTTCTTTTGATGACCAGTTGACAATTTTCTTTGACATATTTTTAAAGACTCCTCTTGTAAACCAGTTATTTTGTATCTTTTGTTTCTACAATTTCTCTCTATTTATTGTTTTTTCCACTTATTTTCTTTGTTGCCATTTCTGTGTGTTGGTTTTCTGATTTTCCCTCTGTCTGAGTTATGCCTCGTTGTGTTTATATTCCTCCTTCCTGCTCTTGTTTTTCCATTTTTCCATCCTGTTCTGTCATTCTTACTCCTCTTATATATCTGGATTGATGTTCTTCTCTCTTAAAGTGCATCCTTGCCTTGTTCTTTCTCTCTTTCATCTTCCTCTTTCTTTGTTTCCTTTCCCATTAGTCTCATGTCGTCTCTTATTTTCTCTTGTGTCTTTAACTCGTCTGTCTGTCTGTCTCCAGGTCATCTATTTTTATATCTTTTTAATTTCTTCTTTTCTTTGCGCTGTGTGTATGTAGTTGGGTGGGGTGTATGCGTGTGTGTGTGGGGTCTCTGAAGCTTTGCCGCATCCTTAGTTTGGCTCACATAAACACACACAGACACAAATGCTTGCATGCACAGGCCTGAACACTCTGGGAATAAGGCAGCTTGTTGTTATCAGCTCCTACATCAGTCATCTGTCAGCACAACTTTTATCTCTACATCTATGTCTGTCTGTCTCTCTGCCTCGTTTGTCCTCACTCGCTCTTTCTGTCTCCATAACACACACACACACACACACACACACACTCACAGCGAAGCAGCACGTCTCTTTCTTCTTATCGTTCCTCTCTGGTAGAACTGCAGAATAAATCAACTGCAGCAAAAAAAAAAACAGAGATGAAGAGAGGAAGATAGTGGCATGGTGGATGCAGAGAGGGCCTTGATGGGATGCGATATGACAGATATATGTGCAGCACATTTTATATTCGCATGCAGAGAAAGGGACAGACTGCAAAACGACAAAAAGCGAGAAGGAAATGAAAGATGGTTATATGAAAAACTTGCAAATCAGTTTGTAAACTGCACTCATAGTTCTGGGAGTTCTTCATATTTGGCTCTCAGTCTTTATAATCTGCCAGCAGTTTCTTTACAATCACTGACATTTTGTCCTCTTCAAATGAGCAAATCATCTCTGACTCGCTCTAACTACTCAACCTGAGCATTTCCTCCACTAACTTCATTTCTGATCTGGTCCGTTTGGATTAGAGTGGACCGCTCTGCTCCAGAACCACACACAATTAGCCAAAAGCTTTAGATATGACATATATGAATAAAAATCACAAACGAAAGATGCAGATTAATAAACATTTTTTAGCATAATTAGTTGCATTCTTCATGATCATGTTCTTAAAGATTAGAGCATGTTTATGCTCCTCTTCCAGCTCCTGAAACTTTTCCTTTCTGCAACCTGCTAGGATTTTTATTTCCCCACTTAATCATTAAGCCTCCAAACTAAGGGGGGGAAAAAAAATCAAATTGTGAGTTAATGAGGTGCTGATAGTATTATTTCACAGCCGGGTTCCCGTGTGCAGCCGCTGCTGCCGGATCCCGACCTGTTAATACAACAAATTAGGAGTTCAGCTTGTGTTCTTACCCACAGCAAACCTGAGGAGGAGCCTCCATGTTCGCCTGAAGGACTCTTCAGCTCCATCTGCTAAAGCTGAGCCGTTATTAGCAGCTGTGATACAACACAAGCACAGCTGAGATGTAAAGCAGTAGCTTCAAATGCACATCTGCAACATGACAAGTTCTTGATGCAAAAAGACACAAAACACAAGCTCTGACTTGAAACAATCTACTTTATTTAAAAGGAAACTTAAATCTTGATGCACCATTAAAATGAAGTGCATGTTGAATTGTGATCAGCATTTTCACTGTCATTTCATTTGAAATGTTTAATCAGAAGATATGTGGCTTTCTGACAGAGCAGAAAGCCACATATCTTTATCTGGCGTCAGAGCTGAGAAATCTGCTTGATTTCGATAAAAATGAGGTTGAAATTAATCATTTAACTCCAACAACTTTCAAATTCATGTTTCAAGTTCAAGTTTATGTGCATAACATGTTTCAGCAACAAGGCAGTTCAAAAATTGGCATCATTAAACATTATATTGTTGGTTAATGTTTCATTGGTTATGTTTCAAAAGAGTGGGCTGCACAGTGGTGCAGGTGGTAGAGCTGTTGCCTTGCAGCACGAAAGTTCTGGGTTCGATTCCCGGCCCCGGTCTTTCTGCATGTTCTCCCTGTACATGCGGTATATATTTTCTGATTGCATAACATGAGTTGTTATTGTGGCGTCTACACACTGCAACGTTTTCTAACAGAATATGGCTTTGGGTTCGTTATTCATTCATTCTGGAAGCTGATTTTTAGTTTAAAGGGTAATTCATGTTCTTGGGTGTTTGAATCTGCGGTTCATCAGAATAACTTCACCAACATTTAAAGTGCAACAGTTTGTTTAGCTTCTCATCTCTGTGCTGAGAGTAAAGCAGGTAAATAAGATGCGTCTGAAAGCCATCCATCAAGCTGCCTGGATGTGTTTAGTTTTACAGATGTGTGAGGAAGGTGAGCTTTTTAAAGAGATACATGAAGGCCAGAGCAGAGCAAGCACTGCTGCTGTTTGAAAATGTCACCAATCCATCAATCTGACAGGTAAAGGCCAGTCCTCTCATTACACTGGATGTGTGTGGGCGGGTGTGTGTGTGTGTGTGTGCTCTTTGAGGAGAAAAGGCTGCTGACCCAGCGAACACAGCACACACCTATACACACACACTCACTATTATGGCTGTATTTTAATGAGCGTCTTGGGGATCATCTATAATTCATTTACAACAGGTCTGGGCTGATCGCTGGCTGGTGGGGGTGTGTGGGTGTGTGTGTGTGTGTTAAATATCCTGTAACCTTAAGCATTCAGACCTAAATGAGAATAAAGCAGCATCTCATCAGTAATGATGCTAACTGACTGTTTCCAGGTCAAATGAATCTTAAATCCACGTTCAGCAGGTTTTCGTTCCTCCTGCATCTCAGCTGCTTTAATGGCTAAAACATCTCGGCTCATTTGAGCATGTCGAGCACAGATCTCAGAACAATAACTCATTGATCCCTGTGTGACTTGTTACAGCTGTAGCACATGACACACTCCTCCCAGGATCAATAGATCAGATGTCATGTTCATTACTCTCTCTGCTGGCAGGTGCAGCGCGCTTCACTACGACTCAGATCTTCCTGCAACATCCATCATCATCACCTTCCACAACGAGGCCAGATCCACGCTGCTGCGCACCATCAAGAGGTAACACACGCACACGCTTCGGGTTCACGCTCGTCTCACACAGTCTGCAGTTTGGACCCGCTCGGTTCATGGACGGGACGTCAGGAGCTGCGTTTCCTTCCGCCAGATATTCGAGCAAATTAATGGAAACATTCCAGTTTGGAAAAAACAAAAATGTTTTTTTGTTGAAAAGTTTTTGCGATAGGAAGAGGAGGTTCTACTGGTGCAAACCATGAAGAAGGCAAACTTATTCATATGTGATTTAATTATGTTTCCTACTTAATGGAAACAACACAATTACAAAATGTTTTCAATATTAGCAGAACATCAAAAAGGTTTAGTGCATGTTTGTAATGGAAACGTAGTTAGTGAAAATCTAATTATTTATCTTAAAATAACTCATGCAAATTTTAAAAGATCCATATGACATTATGTTGCTTTAACTTGTTGCTGATTTTATATTTTGATTTTAATAATCTGTGCTTGGTGTGTTTGTCATGTCTCTTCAGAGCAGGTTGCTCTTCTGTCAGACTCTATTTAACGCTGCAGGGATTAGCAGCTGCTAACACTTGTTAGCATTGATGCTTTGTAGGAAGAAGGTTCTGCAGGGATTCTATGTTGGTTTGTTCCCATGTTACAGATCAGGAACAGATTATTTCAACTGGAATATTTGGTTCCCCCATGAAACTTTAGCAAATATTCCCAAGTCTACAGGATTTGTTGTCTGTGCTAAGAGGAATAAACACAGTTAGACTTGCTGGTAATTGTATTAGTTCCATGTTATGGAGGAGAAACAAATTATTTCTGTTGACAGAAAAAGTTAGAAGCTTTGTGAACATCTGGCCAGTGGCTCTTCATTTCATCTTGGAGAAAATAAAAAAATAAAATTATCAGCACATATAAAATAAATGTCCCACATTAAAATGCCAATTATGAATAAGTAAATGTAAGAAAATGTAATTTCATCTAAAATATAGAACAATGTTCTGAAATATTGAACATCATTCATTTTCACTCTGTGAAGATATTAGATATAAATCTGTCAGGAATCTGAGGAGCCATAAGCCTCAACCTTTAGCAGACTTTGTAAAAGTTTCCTCTGGCTGATTTAGTGATGCTGCAGCAGAATCTAATCAGGAGACGTTTTAAAGCCCCAGCCTGACCCTGAGCCTCTCCACCATTGTTCTGTCTTTCATTTTGATGCTATCAGCAGGTTACCAACCAACATTCAGCACAAAAGAAACCCACTAAGACACATTTCCCTGTGTTGGCTGGAGTTCAGCTCATTATGCCAGTCAGTCAGCAGGGACTGGCTACGTCTCCTTACTATCACAGAGGACATTGTGTGTTTTCTGTGTGTGTGTGTGTGCGGTGCATGTGTGTCCTTTCCCTTCAGCTCTTCTCAAAGCTCTGCAGTTTTCAACCAATTAAAAGACAATCTGTCTCCCTTGGTCCCCGCGCTCCCGTCGGCTCCCGTCGGCTCCCATCAGCTCCCACTGGCTCCGTGTGTCGGTGTGTGTCGGTGTGTGTCGGTGTGTGTTGGGGTGTGTTGGGGTGTGTTAGCTTGCCCACGGTGACTTGGAGCTGGAAGCAGTTTAGCTGCTTTTATTTAGTGACTTTGGAACGGCTCCTCTCCACGGGGTGCAGCAGGTCCTTTTAGCTTTTGTGTAAAGTTTCAGACGCGCCAGAAATTAAAAACGTCTAAAGATGAATTAGAATTCAGGATAAAAAAAACCTTCAGTCAGGAAGTAATTACATCTTAATTAATCTGTTTCTGTGTAATGTGTGAAGCTTAGCAGGTTGAGCAAAACAAATGTTTGTATCTAAAGTCATGATTCTATAGAAGGTTGTTGCATAAACATATTTAAATATGTTTATATGAAGAATCTGAGATGACAAAGTTCATTTTTCTGATGGAATACTTCTGGATTATTATTGAAATAATACAAAGTAATATATTAATTTATTTGAATGAAAATACTACTTAAGATCAATTTCCTTTCTTTATTTTTTTGTTAGCATTGCGGCTAGTTATTTTAGCTGCATTTTCTTTTGAATATTTTAGATATAGTCTACTAAAAAAAATCATTGAATATGAGGAGTTTTGCAAATAATTTGGAGTTTCTTTCTTTTTAGATAATCTAATATTTATACAATTGTAAAAATATTAGACATAAAGAAAAAAGAAATAAAAATACCCTGAACTGAAGTGTTTCTTTTAGTACCTGCACACATCAGCTGACGGTGCGAATCGTGTTTCCAGATGGTGACATGCCGAGTCTGTGCCTGGTTTCTGTTAGTGAATAAGTGTGTAAATACCAAACATGTCGGCTTAAATTAGATTAGCTGAGGGCTTACAGGTTCGTTTATGCCGACGATTTGCCTCCCTCATTCCTGAACAGGACCATGAGCCGCCTAACTCCAACCTGCAGAGGGCTCTCTTTTCCGGGTCGCGGTTTCGGACTTTGAGGTTCTGATTTTCATCACATTCTGGTGCAAACTGATCCAGAGGAAACCGGAGATCGGAGTCGGATGAAGCAACAGAGGAGGCTGGAAGGCTGAGTTTCAGATTCAGTTTCAATGTGGGGTTCTGTCTGTGTTCAGCCAGGGCTCGGTCCGCTCCGCCTACTAACATGTCTGCAGGCCAAGTAGGAGATGTATGGATGTGGTGAAAGAGGACATGAAGCTAGCTGGTGTGAGGATGCAGAGGATTGGACCGAATGGAGGCATGACAGAAAGGAAAACCTGAAAAAGAAGAAGGAACAAAAGAATAAACAGACACTTTGTATGAAAACAGGAACCAGAGATGCAGAAACGGTGATGAACCAAACTGATCTTTTATTTTGACGGAGTCATGATGAACCTCCCCAGGCTTTCAGAGGCCAGTGAAACCATCGGTTTTGTTTCTGGGGCTTTTTTAATGTAACATTGTGTGAATGTGGGAAAATATCCCAGATGTTATTGTTTCCCAACAATTTGTTTTTCCAAGTAAATCAGACATTTAAATGCAGTTAAATCAAAGAGTATGTTTCACATGAACATGTCTTTATAGAGCAAAAGCCAATGAGTCAAAGATTAACTGAAGTTTCTGACTTTTTGTTTTTGTGTTTTTGTGCTTTTCTTTGTGTTTTTGGGAGAAGATAAAAGCCTTGAACAGCCTGTCCTCAGAGGAGAGTGAAACAATTAAATCAAGTGGAAAAGTGAACTCAAGGACGATCTTTCCTCAAAGGTCTTTGTGGTTTAGCACTTTATTCTTTGTTGCACACAACAGAGGTGTCAGTATGTTAGCTCCCAAGCTGCACTTTCTGCTTCGCTCTGACTGAAGGAGGAGGAGGTTTACTGAGAGTGGCCACTTTAAAAGAAGTGTTCATTTGGTGTCTTTATGGGGACGATGAAGTGCTTTCCAGAGGCAGAGCGATCTCTTCACTTTTCTGCTGTTTGCTGTGAGTCAGAGCCGTTTACAAGGACAGAATCATGGACAGACAGAAAACAGACGTTTTTCGGCTGAACAGTGAATATCACTGAGCATAACGCTGCAGAGCTGGAATCTGACCATTAGTAAGTAAAGTAAGGCTGAAGAGCCAATCTGAAATGGAAATCAGGTTTTGTTGCATTTCTATTATTTTCTTCTTTTCATTTCCCTCTTTAATCACCAATTAGCTAAAACTTTGGCTTAGCTTTCCAAATTGCATTCTCATTAAAAGGTGCAACGACTTAAGATATGTCATGAAAAACTACATTAGTGATAGTCATAGTGGTGTTGTCTATATTAACATGTAGTTCAATGGAGTATAATTAGGCTAAGAACCACAACACACCTGAGAACTGCCTATTTTAGTTGATCAAACACCAAATATACCTTAATTAATGCCTTCAGTGGAAACCATGCACCTGTTCTGCAGAAGCTAACATCAGTAGTTGTTGTCATTTCTGCTCCTTAGCGGATCAACCAATCAGGAAAATGATTCTGGATTGGCTGCTTTGCAAATGCCAAGCAGGTAGCATTGCATCTAGCAGTTTTAGCTTCCAAAGCTGCATTTTCTTTTGAATATTTTAGATATTCAAGAGAATATCTAAAAATTATTGAATATGAGGATTTTTTGAAAATAATTTGGAGTTTCTTTCTTCAGAAAATAAATAGTTGGGGCTCGACTTTAATCTGACGTTTTTGAAACTTTGCTGGGTGTATTCATATTTCCGGGCTGCAGCTGCTGTATGGACTGAACCAGATGTCCAACTGGAAATCCCTCTCTGTCTGCTGGTCCAACAGAAACATCAAATGTCCACAGTTACATGAATATCAGGATATCATTGTAGAGTTTTGTGCTCTTTCGGGCTCACTGATAATCATACCTCTGCTGATTAGTTGGATCTCAGAGACAATTATGGGCACGCTGAAATCTTTTCATCTTGTGATCAAAGAGCTGCTTTCAGAGGCAGAGCCGCTTCTTGTCGATATTTAATCAAGGGCTGATCCAAAAATTGATCTCATCTTCTCTGCTGCTGCCAAGCAAAGATAAGCAGCCCACAAGTTAAAGACAGACAGAGGACGAGAGCGGAGCTGCGGATCGCATGCAGACTTGTTTGGTTTTAATAGCTTTCGTTGGTTTTGCTTTATGTCTTGATGTTATTTACAGAGCAGAACCAGGTTCTGGTGTTTGTTCTGATGTCACTTTTCTTGATTCTTTCTTCATGATGGAACTGAAAGGAGAGAAACATTATGTACATCTTGGTAAATATAAACAGATCTCATCATTTTACATAATACATGCAACGTAATTTCATAAAGCCGATTTGCTGGAAAAGGCATTTTGGGAAGCTAAAATACCTTGGCACAATGCTTCTCCATAGTTAGCTAATATTTGCAAAGCAGCCAATCAAGAAGCTCCATTTTCCTTGCTTGGTGCTGATTGGCTGAATTCCCATTGCTGCTCTAAAGAAGACCGTAGATGTTGGCTTCTGCAGGTTTTCAGTGGGTATTAATGCATTTTGAGGTATTTGCTATTTGAACCAGGCCAATAGGCAGCTATAAACTGGAGATCTCAAACATTTATAGATTTATTTATTGCTGCCTCTTGGACAGAGCTTCCTTTAAAAAGAGGTGTTTAATCTCAATAAGTTTTTAAAGGTAAGAAATAAAATGCTATTATCGTTGTAGCAATTTGGCTGCAGTAGCCACCTCTCACCCACAGGAGGGCAGCACTAAGACGATTCAAGGTCAAATATTGGACAATTAGACAAGTTTACATAAAAATTTCAAAATTGGCACAAGAACATAAAGACCTATTTAGACAATTAACCTACAAAACAAGTAGATTTGGGGTTTAGTTACTGTTTAATGTTTTACCCAATAATAACTTAAAGTCGTCAACATGCTCTGCATCCGGCAATTCTAGAAATATTATATTTTCAGTGAAATAGTTTACATTCTGGAGGCAGGTTGAACTTGCTGAAACCTCTTCAATGTGCTGGTTGCATCTTTGGTTTCAAACCTAATATTGGGACATCTGAGACCATCAATGGGGACTGCGGTTTAGTTTTGGGGGTTTTGCATCTTTTTTAGCTGAAATCAGACTTTAAGCTCCCAGAAAATAAATCTGGCTCTCTAGTTATTTATTTGGTCCATCAGACAGTTGAGTCCAGCCAAGCAACCGTCCTGCTCCGCTCAGCAGCCTGCATTCATCTGGGTGTAGAGCTGCCACTTCCAGATCAGCACCACATCAGCACTTTCTGATTCACTGCTCCTAAAAACGCTCAGTAAAGAGTTCAGACCACTTTCTCCACCCTAAACACTCAGGATTTAGTAGAAATAAGAAAGGGGAAGATTTATAGTCTTTGCTTGTTACTGCAGGTTTACCGTTTGATTAAGTGTCAACCTAAAGTCTGCACCTCTTCTAACGCTTTATCAATCTCCATTCCCTGTTGGTGGTTTATTGGTACAATGATTAATGCAAAGTTATGCCTGGAAACAATAGTGTTTATTTTAATCAGGTAGCATTTAGCATTTTGATTAGACAGAAGCCACATTTGGTTGAAAACATAAACATACTCAGTCTGGATGCTGAGCCACTGCAGCTCAGATCATCAATACCCTCAGATTTTTACTCTATTTAGGTACCATTCAGAGCTTGCTGCTGCATAGATTAACACTGATGAGCCTGTGCATGAAAATCCTCTAAATAAGCAGCTATGAAGAGTAAATCAACGAAACTGGATACGGATCTTCGTAGATTAGCGGTGACGAGCATTTAGTGTTTGAACGACCTGGGAAACATTTTTAGAGTTTTCTTTGTAGATGAGCTTTGATGCTACAGAACTGCTGATGTCATGTTTCCAGTCAGACTTTAAAGTAGATGTAACATTATAAAGCTATGCTAAGTAGAATAAAAACTATTTATTTTATCAATAAAATTCAAGAAACTGGTGCTGTATATTTGTATTCAGCCTCCTTTTATCAGTAATTTGATCTAAATCTTGCTAGTAGCAATTTTTCCATGCAAATTTTAAGCAAACTTTTGAAATGTCACAAAAAAGGAAAAATGGGAAAATATGAATTAGGAATGTTTCTGTCTGCTGATTTGGAGCCAAACTACAAAACCACTAAATCTTTTCAAGAAGTTTTTTTATTTTAGTTTCTAATGAAAAACTTTTAGTTTGTATGAATTGAATTCATACAAAAATAAATTAAGAATAACTTTTTACCAAGATAAACAAGTTTGTTTAAGTAGAGAAACAAAAAATACAAGTTTTTGTTTCACTTAAAATATGGACAATGTTTTGTAATAAGTTTAATTATTACTTCTGAATGAAAATCAATATTTATTGACTTAAAATATCTCCCTGTTTGCTAAGATATTTGCACTAGAAGCTGAATAACTTTAGCTTTTCACAGATTTAGTTTTTCACAGTGTGGAAGCTGAATGCAAATGCAGCTTTTATATTTCAGATTTCTTTGTGAAAAAATGTAAATGTGTTTTTATTTCACATCGCAATTAAAACAGAAATTTCTATTGAAATGCATTAATCATAATTAAAAACGGAATATGCTGTAGTTGTATGAATAAGTTAAAGTATTGACATATTCTGATTTATGCTGCAAGAACTTTACAATCAGCTTTATTATTGAGTTCAGAATGGCCTAATCAAGTCTAACGCTTCACACAGAAACAGGTTTTCAGGTTATGCTTGCTTTGCTGCCAGTGTCTTGACAGAGAAATAAGTTGGAGAAATACATCAGCCTCAAATGAATGAAGGCGCGGGAGAAGCAGAGGTGGATGGAAAGAGTGATGAATTACTCCAGGAAAGTGGAAGGTGGAAGACGGGCTGTCAGCAGACCAATCAGGCAGAGAGGGGAAGAAAGTGGGAGGAAACCAAGCTGAAAAACGCAGCAGAGCTTCAGACGGGATAAAGGGAACAAGACGAGCAAAACTATTAGAAATACATCTCACTTCTTCTACCTGGAGAAATAATCTTTAGTAAAAAGCAATTCTGCAGCTGACTCAGAAATACAAAGTGGCCGTGTTGTTTGTCTTGTAACCAACTGTGCAGAAGAAATGTGGCTCTTTTCAGCTGAAAGCATCACTTCTCAGGTGTAAAGCCCACGAGTCCCGGCAGCAGAGAGGCAAGACAATCTGAAACCTGTAATCGAGGTTTTGTCACATGTTCATGGGGGAAAACATGGGGTTTTTGTTTGTTTTTGTGGAGGCATGTTGCAGGATGCAGGCTTTAACTACAGCTACTGTTGGAAGAGTAATTACAATCTGCTTTCCTTATACAGGTTGAAGCACTTTCCAGAAAGTTTTGTTGAGGCTACGAATGAAAGGGAATCGGTTTGCATGCTGCTTGGCTGAACAAAGCGTCGTGACATTATGCCTTTCTGTTTGTTCTGCTCCTTTAAGCACGGTGCAGCTTGATGGCAGCTTTTATCACCTTCATGCTGAATGCTTTCTCTCCACTCTGAGCACACAAATATGGAGCAGAAGTGTCTCCGGTGGGATTTGATCCCGCCGCCCTGGCAGCCGAACGGCGGCACCCTTTTAGTGTCGGAGTGGGGACAGAGTCCCACTGGGCCCACTCAGAAAGCGCTGGGCTCAAGGCTGTTGGGATGGAAGCGCTCTGCAAATTGCAGCTGCAGGTATTGAAAATATTTCCCACAAAAAAAAAATAAAATTGGTATATGGAGAGTTGGGAATGAGTGGTGCAGATATAGAGGTGCTTTTCTCAGGCAGCGTATTGTCAGCGGTGATGATATTTCCTGAGGTGCAGATCGCTCCCCACTCAGCTCTCTGCAGGGAGGTTCAGCCTCTCAGCTGTGAACCAGAGAGCAGAAACTCTCCAGTGAGTGAAAGAGAAGAATGTGGGATTCTGGAAAAGGAATGAGAAACAAAAAGGAGGCAGATTAGTGACCATTCGTCCATAATCACTCAGAGATGCTCTGCTGCTGCCGAGAGCCTCTGGGAACATCCTGGACACTTCAACACTCATTTTGGTTCAATTTGGTGAAATATCCTTTTTTTTCACCAATTACCAATGAAAGTCTATAATTTCCTAACTGATACCGTTAACAGTATCCGTGTTTAAAGGAAGGTTTTTAAGCACATTTGGAAGGAAATGCAAAACATTCTAATTTACTTCCTCATATTGCAAAAATGTTTTTTCTGCTTACTTGAGGTGAGAATTTTTTTCCAAAAAGATGGAAACACATTTCCTGAAAAGGTTCTGATGAACATTTCTGCTATCATCACCAATACTAGCTGACATGACAGAACAATTACACCTCAGCCAGTAATTTACAGCCATCATTCACATCTCATATTTTTGATCAAGTTTTCTCAAACTTCACATAGAAACATAACTAATGAAACCTTTCTGTGTATCTGGAGTTTCTCTAAATACAAATAAGCAATTATCACATAAAAGGTTTGCTTTATTTCTGATGCTTCAAAGTCTCATAAATAATAAAAGGTCTGAACACAAGAAAGCTGGATAAAGAACGGAAGATTTTTGATCATTTTAAGTTAAACTACAAGATAAAATCACATAAATGGAGAAAAGGATTTATTATGCCTGGCACTTAGAAAACTCAAAGCTTAGGAGGCGTCATAAATTAATCAAACCAATAATATTTTCTTTGTTCTAAATTGAATGATTCGTAACTATCTGAGTCATACAAATAAAAATCTTCACATTTTGAAGGCTATTTGTGAATTTTATAGCCATGAATATTAAAAAAGCAGCACAATGTGCCTATATATTATAAAACCCAAATAATGAGCCCTGAGGTTCACCACAGCCCAGCCAAAACACAGAGAATCAATAATCATGGAGACAGAAGTTTGATGCATTAAGAGCTTCCCAGATTTTTAGTAATGCAGAAGAAAATACCCAGATTAATTTAAACTCAGGTGGTTTTTACATCTGACACTATTAAAATAAAGTTTAAGATCACAACAGTTTTCACATCGTCTGAATTTCTCTGAACGTTGAGTGGCTGCTGCTACCAGCTCTGATGTTAGTCACAAAATAAATCATATTTTATATTTTGAGTCTGTATTTTCACCAGTTATTCCTGATCAGCCTCCTAATGCATCGGTGAAGAAGCGAGTGACACCATTTTTTTAATTTCACGTCTTTGCTGCTTTATTTCTCTTCATCTGGAGCCCGTCCTTCCCTTTCCTCCTGTTTTCCTAAGCCCACACATCCCTCATATTCCCTGCCCTCCTCCTCTGTCTCATTCATCAATCCATTCATCCATCTCTCCCGATCGGCCCCCGGCTCTGCAGAGAGACAGAGTTACAATCAGGCTTATTTGTCTCCCTTACCAGGCTGCCATCTCTCTCTCTCTCCTTTATTATCCCTCTCTTTTTAATCTCAGCCTATCTCTCCATCCCTGTCTCTCCAACTATCCATCACTTTCCTCCTGCTGGGTCGGGGTCCAACCTGCTCTCCCCTCTTTACTGCTGCAGGCACCTTTTAAAATAGATTTATTTGAAATAAATCTTGACTTTTGAAATGTTCAAATTTTTTCTAGAAAATTTGTGAGATTAATCTGATAATTTGAGGGTTTTTTTCAAGCAAATTTTTGACTTTTCAATCTTATAAATGTCTTTGTTTTTTCTGGAAAAATTCTGATTTTTTTTTTAATCTAAATGACCCAAATATATCATCATAAAAACTAACCTGCTTTAATTTCTCCACTTTTCTGATTCACTGAAATCATATATTTAAGGCAAATTACCAAAAGTAGTTAATTTGACAGAATCTCAGTTGAATTTACTTTTTGTATTTGCATAATGCCAGATAAATTCAAATGCATCACCCACTTTTTAGATCTTTTTGAATATTATTTAAAAATCATGATTCATTTCTCTTCACAGATATGCGTTAATCTGAGTTGCTCTATCATATGAAATCCCATAAACACTAAGCTTTGTGGTTGCAATGTGAAAAATGTTTTATTGGTGTGATTATTGTTTTATTTTGTGTTTTCTGTGATTCAGGTGTTACACACTAATAATCCCTGTTTTCCTCTTGATCTCCTTCACTGCAGTTGTTTCCTTTCCTTCAGAATCTGTTTCCTATGTTTGATAAAACTTTATTCCTTCCTTTTTTCCCTTTCTTTTCTCAGGAGCTTATGAATAATCTGTTGCTTTTATTGTTTTTACCATTTTCTTGTCACTTCTTTTTTAATATTTCCTCCTTTCCTCCCATTCCAGTCATTATTCTAATCACTTCTTTATCCCGGGTCTTTATTCTCCCCTTGCCTTCGTCTTTCCCCTCCTGCCTCTTCCTCCCTCTGTGCTCATATCCAGAGGGGATAATGAACAAAGGTTATTGAACAGTAGAAATAATGAAATAAAATCGAGCAGAAACCCACCCAGAACAAAACACATTTTCTCATTTTCTTCCTGTAAAAGTTATGAATTTTTTATGTTTCAATCTCCAGCTCTAATGAAATAGTTTTTTAGATGCGACACGTCATACATTTTCATAACAGGAATTTGGTCTGACATTTTCAATATGTTGTTTCATGCGCTGTGCTGTGCATCTGTAATGGCTTCACGAACACCTGAGAGAGAGTGTGTGTGTGCGGGGGTGTGCGTGCGTGTGTGTGCGTGCATGCGGGGGGGGTGTGTGGGTGTGTGTGTGTGCATGCGGGTGTGTGGGTGTATGTGTGCTGGTTGGCATTTCCTTTCACTCTTTCTTTTAATTTGTGCGTCTGCAGGCTTGTGTTGGAGGCTGATGATCTGTTTGGTTTCCTGTTTGGTTTCCTCTGCAGTGTGCTGAATCGGACTCCAGTTCATCTAATCCATGAGATCATCCTGGTGGACGACTTCAGCAACAACGGTGAGTCGCAGCTGCAGCTGCAGGCTGCAGGTTTCTTCCAGGTCAGAGAAAACAGAGACGAACGAAGCAGGTCAGGTGGAGAAATGTGTCCTCAGCTGCTGGGTTTAGTTTGGGGATTAAATTGTGTTAGGGGTCAGAGTTCACATGGTTTCATCTTCAGAAAGACTCAAAACCTTGAACAAAAGAAACTGAGAGCTATTGAGAGGAATTATCCAAGAATAAGTCTGGCTGAAATGTAAAAACATTTAGGATATTTATTAGCTTGACTTCTGCTCATTTTCTTTCTTTGCTTAAGATTAATTTCCAACATCAGTTTATGGAAATTCAAATCCAAGTCTAGTTTTTATGAATTATCATTTTGAAAAGAAGTCATATAGTTGTTGCAATAAACAACTATAAAAGTTGTTTATTGCAACAACTTTTATAGTTGTTGGAATAAAGAAGTGAAAATGTTACCGACTTTAAATATGAAACTGTTTCTTCTGTCTCTGAGAGTTAAAGTGAAACTAACTTCATTCTAAGATGCAGGTTCAGTTAGTAAAGCCAGAAATGTTCTGGAAAAACTTTCATTAAAGTACATTAAAGGTGAAGCAAGATTTAGAGGCAGGAAAGAGATGTTTTTTGCAGGATGGACAGACGGAGACATGAGGGAAGCAGCTGAAGTGAGAATCCAAGTGATGGAGGTTAAATAGAGGCACATTTAGACTGTGGAATAATTATCAAGACAGATGAGGCCAGAGGACAGACAGGAGCAGGGACTGACGTGTTACACACACACACACACACACACACACAACCAAAGATGGAGCAGCAGCAGGATAAACAATAAGCTGGATTTACTTTTCCAACATATCAAACTGATCCAGTCAAAGAAGTAGAGATGCATCGATCAGATACTGATACGGTCCAGATATTGATAACGTTTCTAGATCAAGTATCGGTGACAATGTGTTTGATCCATAAAGGCAGATCTATTCAGTCTAACTCTATGCTGAGCAACATCATGCTTTATTTATTTTACATCCTACTGAGAACTTTCTGAACCATTTGAAACATATTGGTACCGAAAGTGAAACACGTGTATCGGTGCAAAGCATGCATTACAAATGGATGTTTCCTTTTTCAATTTTGAGGATATATTGACTGATTCAACACATCCTGATGACAAAATGAGGAATCCAGTAGGAATCTCCCAGCATGCCGTTCAGCAGGCTGCTGGCTGCGAGCCGCTGTCCTGCTGCTGTGGAGAGTTTCAGCTGGAAACGGCCTGCAGCGTGAAGGAACTGATGGCACACCCGCCTCCCTACAGCACTCCTGACATTTATTACATCCTGTTTTTTATCTCATTTCCAGAAAGCGACTGCCAGCTTCTCACCAAACTGCCTAAAGTCAAATGTCTTCGCAACAACAAGAGAGAAGGTATGGCAACACGGAGCCTGCCGGCCTCCGGCTGCCGTCTGAGTGTCTGAGTGCCGTGTGTTCACGATGAGTTGAGTCTTTATTATCATATATATATCATAACATGCAACATAATATGGCTGTCAGGAGATCTGGGCTTGATTCTGGTCAGCTGCTGAATTCTCAGTAAATCTCCAGAAAAAAAGCATTTAAGGAGCCAAATGCATAAATAACTTGATGAGCAGTTTGTTGTAGATGTTTTCCTGATTAGCTCTGCTTGTCATTTTTCTGTGAAATCTATTTTCAGCTGCCCTCATGCATTAAATATAAAACACAAACAAAATAGACAAATGAATTTGACAGGCGGACAAAGCGGCGGGGTCGTGAGCGTCTGGCATCTTAAAACTCTTAAGTGGCTCCATAAAGGTTTAAAAACATGTTTTTAATCCTGCAGCAGATTATCCTGCATGTTTGGCTTTCAAGGTGTCGAGGAATTAGGAGCTCAGGGACTGAATAAGGAATATTTTATTTATTTTATTTTTTTTAGACCTTCTGTGGAGGTGGAACGTTTTTAAGGCCTCTGGTATTTAGGTTTTCCTTTTGCTGCTGAATGTTTGTTTGAAATGAGAGGCTGAATGAAAAATCACAAACATTTTCACCTCAGAGGTGATGCTGGGTAAAAATGGCTGAAAACTGAAAACTTTACTTTCACGACTTTAACACTTTTATGTGATTCGTTTAGATTAACCTTAAGTGATAACATTTATAACTGTTTAACTATTTTAAAAGGTACTTTTTAATGCCAAATTAAAACTCAAGTGATATTTCTGACCAAAAGGAAACAGAACATGGTTTCATTTTGGTTATTTATGGCTTTTTCTCAGTGAAGGTTGGCGAATGCTAATGACTTAGCTTCACTCAGAGCCCAGCTCTGTGCATGATGAGGCTTTGGGTCAGAAATGATCTTATGTTCAACACTAACCGTGTTTCCATCGACGTTTTAAAGTGTCACATTAGAAATGGTTGATGGAAACAGCATAATTCAAAATAACTTCCTCAAAGGGTTTATGCTTGACTGAGACTTTTCCAAACAGAAGTAAATGTGCTGAGCAGAAGATGGAGACACATTTTTCTGAATATGCAGCAAATGTTCCCAGATCACACCAGACCAAGACATGACAATTGGATTCTTGTTTTACATTTTCTTTTCTCAAAATGATCAGAATTTTCATCCTGAATTGATGGACAGCAGACATTTCCACCCGTTATTCAGTGTTGATGTCTTTCTGCATTGATTATAGTTAGTTTTATTAGTCTAACGTTGTATTTAACATGTTTTAAAGGTTTAAATTGTCTTGTTTTGCTGATGTAGAGTCCAGAACTTCCTTGGAAAATAGATTTTTAATCTCAATTAGTTAAATAAATGTTAAACTTTGACATTGTGTTAAAATGCTTCCTTGTGCTCCATAAAATACAAAAATTATTTTATTGGTGGTTACCATGGCGATGATCCGTTAATGAAGCTGATATTCAGCAGTGAGGTGACTTTTCCCATGATCATGGTCACAGGTATAAAGCTGAGCTGTTTTTTCTGCTTCAGTTATTTGACCGACTGTTGTGAATAAATGTTGCTAAGCGGCTCTCAGGAACCACAGATCAATAAAACACATCATAAAACTGGAGCAATAATAGAAACTAAAAGCCACACGATGGAGATGAGCAGATCTAAACCTGAAGCATGTGAGGTAAATGAAGCTCCTGCTCCTGGTTTAGCTGGTAGAAATGATCCTGCTCTAGTTTGAAGTGAGGAAAAGACTCTGGTTTTGGACGCAGACGGTTTCCTCAGGGAAACTCTTCCGAGTGAGTCCAGCATGCTTGTTGAGGTTTGATGAGACCAGTGCCTTTTGAGCTCACATTACAGCTGGAAGATAACAGCCTTCACTCGGGTGAAGTGTCCCTGCTGCCCCGTCGCTCCTTCCTCTTACTGTTTGCTTGGTTTCTGTCCGTCTGCCCAGCCTGGTTATTCTGTCCTGCCTTCGCTTCACCTCTTTGTGTCGGAGACAAAGCTTGTGCCACATGTTGAAGGATTTCATTACAGACTCACAGCAGCAGGTTTCATCAGTCTGGCTTGTTAATAGTTTATGGCTTTAGGCTTTTCGACTTGATTATCGTTTTAATGGTCATAAACGCTCTCCAGTCTGGCTCTGTGTGTCTCCTCTGTCAACCACAGATGGTTTATGTTTCAGAGACAATAAATCCTCAAGCTTCTTGCAATCATAACCTCAACCTAATCCAAAGCATTTTTAATGGGAGAAAATTATCATATTGTTCTTAAAAATACAGATTTTCTATTTAGGGTATCTAAAATATTTGTAAGAATATGCAGCCAGGCTGAAATATCAAGACACAATGGTAGCTGACTCACTGTTGTCTGGTGGATTCAAAGGGTTATTCACGTAACAAAGTGGATTTTTTAAGCAAATTATTTTTTGCATTCATTTACTGTTTACATATTTCATTCATGTTTATTTTTAGATTGTTGAAAACTCTCTGGAGTTTTCCTTTATTCTAAACACAGAATGATTCAAACAAGCCTTGTAGTTCCTGAGATACTTTACAATCATTTCTATCATTTTCAGGCAAAAAGCAGAAAATATGATGATTGTTTCTAACAGCCGTGATAGAAATCACCTGATGGATTAGTCAGGAATTGTTTCTCAAAACATGTTTTTGGTAAGTGACTGTGACTGTCAGAAACGTCTGGACTGCTGAGCTTTCCTCAGAAGAGTCTGGGAGAAAACATTCGTCTTTATCAGGCCTTATAATAAATGTGAATAAATGAACCTCAGATCCAGCATTTCTGTCAACCCAAACTGTTAACAGTGAGGAAGAAGCTCCGGGTGAGAGTACAGCCGTGAATGATCAGCAGAGATTAAAGATCATCTCTGCACACCGACTCGACTCTGAATGTGTTTATGTGCATCTAAGCAAGCGGCTGCCGACCCGGGTCACTTTATTCCTCCATCAGTGTTTGTGTGTGTGGCTCCGTTTATGTGTGTGGCTCCATCCATCCAGAAAATAAAGCCTTATTGAGGATGAAATGGGATTTTTAATTGGCTGAGCTGCGGCCTAACTGCTCTGCGTGGAACTTCATGGCCTCTTGTACAAAGTCACCGACACACAAACACAGCGGCCCCTCGGCGCCGTGCACACCCCGCCGTGCACGTGTGTGCACCCCGACTGAACAGACACATTCACACAGGATATATCTGTGTGTCAGGGAGTATTGATTAGGCCATTTACACCAAATAGAGGAGAACACTGGCCGCCATCAGGGAGACCTCCCTAACTAGCTCATTTACACACACACCACACTTAAAAACGACCTGAAGTCACCGACACACACACATCGACTCTCCTCCGTCGCTCCTCTGTTTCTGTCCTTTAAAAGTGAACCGACGGAGCTTTTCTCGCAGACGAAGCCTGACACGAACATGCAGAGTGCGATGCGGCTGTTAAAAGGTTGTCTCCATGTCTGACAGCGCCTCTAAGAGCCGCATCGATTTTCCCCTCCACTGACTGTCTGAGAGCCAGGAGGCCGGCGGCGGCCTGAAGGGACGGGTCACATGTCAATACATGCAGCAAGGCATTCGCACCACCGAGGCTGATGGTTCCATTCCCACCACGTCCTGTTGCTTTTTCAGGCTGACTGAAACTCCGGTGCATTCACCATGTTTAGTGCTTTCATCCAACTCCAGTTCGTTTTCCTAGGAATGGTTAGTTTCATTCATGAGCTAATTTGAAGAAATCCCACCTATCATGTCATGAAATCACTTTCAGATGCCAGAAGCTGTTAAACTTTTGCTTTGTTTGTGTTTCTGCTCCAGGCCTGATCCGGTCCAGAGTGCGAGGGTCCGACGCAGCCAGGGCCAAAGTCCTGACCTTCCTGGACAGCCACTGTGAGGTCAACAAAGACTGGCTGCCCCCCCTGCTGCAGAGGATCAAACAGGTGAGCTGCAGCCTCATTATGCTAACCAGCACCTCTGGAGTGACGTGTTGCAGATGTTACTGGGATCCGCAGCTCCAGTAACATCTGCAGTTCCTCAAAGCTCATAAACCCCATGAAAGACCTCTGAATGTGTTTTTGTGTTTGCAGTTGCTTCAGGAATGAAATGTGTTCATTGTGAAAGTAACCGTCTCTGTGATTGCCTCTCATTAAGAAATAAGTGCAGCACTTTCTCCTCCCTGCTCAGCCGCCAGCCCTCGTTGTTTGTGTCTCTTCTTTGTGCCGCCTGCCTTTAACTGCCCTTTCCTCTCTTATCTGTCTGCTCCTGTTTTGGCACTTGTCAGTTCTTCCACGGTTTTACATCTTTCCTTTCTCCTTTTCCATCAGTCCTGCTCTTGTTTGTCACTCTCGCTGCACCTGCAGTTATTTTCCTGCATTTATCGCCAGACTTCACCTGTTGCCGTCACATTTTTACTATTTATTTATTTCAAACAAATTACCTCTCTCTGTTTAGTTTAATTCTCACATGTTCTAAAATATTCAAAATGTTTTCTGTTCATAGATGTTGGTGAAATCTTGGTTTTATATTTTTAAGCTGAAGAAAGTTCTGCTAATAGTCAAACTGTGTGATTCACACAAGGACTGGAGTTTGACACTTTCCCACTTTCTCATCTTTGCTGCTGTTTCATAACTTTTTTCTACTTTTATTCATTGCATACAGCCTCTCTCAAGTTCCTCTTCACCTTATTCTGTCCTCTTATTTCCTGAGTTTTTTTTCCAGCGAATCATCAAGTCAGCAGATCCTCTGTTGGTATTAAAGACCTTTGATCTCTCTGTGTAGAAACGGATCAATAAGTAAATCCACCTGAGAGTCAGATGTGTTTGGGCTGCAGTGTCAACATCATCGTTATTCATTCCCACCGCGTGCCAATGTGCGTTTTAATGCACAAGTCGTTTGTCTCTGTCCATGCTGGTCATTTTATAGTCGTATATTTAGATTTAAATGTATGAAGTATCGATCCGGGTCAGCAGAACCCAACGCCGCTCTAAAATCCGATCACCTTTAAAATAATTGTCTGTCTTTTTGATAGAGAGCTGAAATCTCACCAGTATTTCAATTTATCTTAAATCCTATAGCTTTCAGTCATTGTGATGTAGAATTTTATTAATAACTCAGGATCAAATATTATAGTTTCATCATTCACTGCAGGTCATTTAACAACAATAGTTTGTTTCTAACATCTTCTTTGTCACTTATAATTTTCCCTTTATTTGTGCTGCTCACTGATTTTCAGCTGCAACAAGTCAGTCAATGCAGGTCCATAAAAAAAAGTAATAATACTTTATTCATTTTAAAAATGATTTATTTCATCAACTTATCGACCGGTTCACTAAGAATTTGACATTTTGCAAATTACATACTTGTAGCCTTTATTTATGCAGATGTTCTGTCTACACTGTTGAAGGTGGTGTTTGCAAATCAGCCAATCCCGGAGCAGAATTCACTTTCCTTGGTGCTGATTGGCTGAAGACCAGAAACAAGGAAGTCTGTAGATGTTAGCTTCTGCAGTAGGACTAAGATGATTAATGCACACAGGTATATTTGGTGTTTGAAATCTGGAAACAGGAAGTTGTAAGCATTTTTATCTCCATTTGATTTGAGATAATGATGTGACATGATGTGCAGGTCAGGAAAACATCACTTGGCTGCTACAAATTGTGCAGTAAATAAACAAAACAGTCTGGTAGTTTACAATAATTTTTTTCACTACTAACCATGTTATTTCCACCCACTCAGTTTGTAAAGTATATATTTTAAAAGGTGAAACCAAGTCTGGTCTGGACTTTGGGGATTATTATTATTTCTAGAGTTTCTTCCACGAATTACCATAAGAACACAGAAACTTAAAACTTTAGTCATGTAGTTCAAAACATAGTTTCCATTGCTTTGTTTCTCTCCTCGTGTTTTTTCTCATGAACAATCTGTCGCACTGAGAGTAAAAAACATTTCCACTCTATCCACTGTTTTCTGTGGATGAGTTTAAATATTCTCTTTGAAAAGCTTTCTTCTCTTTAAGACAACCTTTAAAAACATACTTACGCAACAGGATGAAATCCAAAAACATGACAAGGAAATTTATCCTTTATGAAAGATGGGAAAACTAAAACATGCTGTTTGCAGGCAGCAAGTTGTAGAAAAATCTGGGAGCAGAGCTAATAAACTCGATGTGACACAGGAGAGGAACATGAAGATGGGCGATAATAGATGGTGATGATGAGGATGATGCAGATTGTTTTGGGGTCAGGATGCTCTCAGCCCAGCCATAAGATGTTCTCATTTTAAATTAGGTGGAAAAAACGAAATGACTGGAATTAAGAAACTGCTCCGGAGTGATTTGAAAATAACAGTCATCCAATTACAACACTAATGTCACGAATGCTTCTCCCTGAGTGCTGCACAGTGTCATTACCCTAACAGCTATTAAAGCAGCCGCAGCGCTCTGCGATGTGGCTGGAGCTACGGCGGGATGCTGCCCACGTCCCCTTGCACTGACCCTGCAGCTAATGGTCCAGAACCGCTCCACCTGCTCTGCAATATCACCGGCTGAAGGCGCATCCAGCCGTTTGACCAAACTAATAGAGGGACACCACATGATTTAACAGGGGGGGCCACGTCTGGCAGTGTTAGTGAAAGTGTGATGGAAAATTTGTACTTTTATCCTTGTAAAGAGCAAACTATGTCATCAGAGGCGGAAATATGTGGGTTATAAAGGGTTGAGCATTGACTTTAAAATGATTTAGAACTGTATCTACATGGTAAATGCAGGATTCCTGTAGTAATGTGAGGATGCTCTCTCTGGGCTACAGTGGATGTTTTCTGTCTGTTGAAGTGACAACACCTTTACTTCTTTCCCTGCCTCTAAACTACATTATGAAAAACATCAAATATCCTTTAGTCTCCCAACAACCAGCACAGCCATGCTTGTATTTTGAAGCTGAAGGTTTACTGATTTGTTTGTCCTAAAGGTCTGAGTGTGGAAAACTGAGTTCCTGTAAATCAAGATCTTTTTACCTTTATTGTGCTTTCCAGTAGATTCGGTTCGATTGGGAACCAAAGCTGCAACATTTGTTACATTCTAGCTGCTGTAGTTCTCCTTCACACTGCACTGCGTCATACCAACCAAACCGTTTGAGCAGCCTGTCCCCGTCCCTGCCTGTGGGGGCGCTGGACCAAGAAAGGAAACTTAAAAACCCCGAAGAAGACACTGAGCGCAACTTCCTTCTTCACAAAATGGAAACAGAAATGGAGAGGTGTCAGCTTTTAGTGGTTAGAGAATTGCTCTTTTGTCATTTCTCCCACGGGTGCCAGGCTAGCATGTTTGTTTTGGTTGTATTTACCCAGAATGCCCTGCACTGTAGTCCGCTGACTGATTTTGGAGCAGTCTGCAGTTACCAGAGTTCACTTCAACCAAGGTTTTTAGCTCCTGTGGTTCACTTCAGAGCTAATTATGCATTCAGACCTCACCAAACAAACCCAATTTTCAATCAGACAAAACTAGAGTTCAGTTAAACCGAACAGGACTGCTGGAAATAAAGCTTTAAACCAGAGTAAAGGGGGTCTGACAAATAAAAAATATCCCGCAGCCGTCATAAAAGCTGCTTTAAGTGAACATTTCTAGGTCAATTGCTCCTAGCAAACCCTTGAAGACTAAAGTGTCTCATTGTCGTTGGAGCTTATTGGTGAAGCAGTCGGTGAGGCTGCGCATGAAGAGTGATTCTAATTCTTGCAGATATAAATTTTAACTGACTTCTGGCCAACATTTATAAAAATAGAAACCATTTATTTTAACCTTTTAACCTTTGAGCGTTTATTAAAAATTCTGTTCTTTCTGAATCCATCTTGGTTTTTGAATTTCTCCTTTCTTCCATCAGCAAAGTGAATATAATGACGCTGAATTGAAAGGAACAGAAATAGCGGTCACTCTCACCGCAGTAACTGCATGATTGCTGCCAAATGACTGAAAATTCCTTCCAGTGTGAGAATTATCATGACCTTGAAGTATACTGTTACTTTCACACCCAGATGAACTCACACTGAACTGGAAATGTCATTTATTGGAGCAGACTTTGCTGATTTAGTTTACATTTTCCTTCTCATTTAGTCAGTTTTTTCCCTGTTTGTCCTTCAAAACTCAAACTTTGGGTGAAAATGTTTGTTTTTCATTTTGTACCCAGGATCCAACGCGTGTGGTCAGCCCTGTCATTGATATCATCAACATGGACACCTTCGCCTACGTGGCGGCCTCAGCGGACCTCCGTGGAGGTGAGGAAATGCTTTTCTCCCACCTTCAGTCAGAAAAATAAAAATGGCTTTGAGGTGCCTTCAGGGTATCTTTTGATGGCAGAAGGAAACCCCTGAGGGTTTCTGATTTATGAGCAGGCCCTTCATGATGGGTTCATGAACCTGCTCTCTCTGCTCTGGAGCTCAAACGCCTTTGAAATATTTTCCTTTCAGCTTCCCAGCTCTCTGTGTTCGTTTTTTCTTTCTTGTTGGATTCCCAGCGGACGCCAGTAGTTTGTTTCCTTCAATAGGAGCTTGTATTTGAAACGTGCTCCACAGTCAAACACCTCATGCATAGGTTTCCTTTCATTTTGAGTATTTTTCACAATGTAAAGCAAAACAAAAGGATTCGCTCTATGTGAGCCGGATCTCTGAGCTCGATTTATCGGGTCTGGATCGTGTTGTTGTTGACCTTCTTATTTGTTTTTACTTCAAATTAAATGACCAAACTTACATTTTCTTCTCAGCAGAATCAAATAATTATGAACTGAAATCAAATGTAAAGTTTTTCGAAAGAACAAAAAAACTGAACTATTGTTCTGTTGCAATATACAATTAATCAATTAATTGCATTATAAATCAAAATGAGCTCAATCTAATGATTAAAAATTTTTTGTTTACAAATATTAAAGCATATTGTTTTTTGAGAGGGACAACTTGCATTATTATACCAACATATAATTGAAAATGGTCTGAAAATAATAATATTATTAATTGTCCCAATAATTAGAGAGAATTTATCGACCAACAATACTTGTTATTATGTTTATTTATCATCAATAAATTCTAATATCTCCTTTGCATTCACTGGGTCTTATGCAAACATAGAGGGTAATTATGAATTATTGATGGATCAGATTATGAATTAATTACTCCATAGCAGTTTGTAGTTTGTCATGCATGTCAGAAATCCTGAAGAATCTTCCTTATTTTAAGCTTGATGGGTTTCTGTAGCTTCATCTGAGCTGAAACAAAATGACCTGAAAATAATTCAGTGCTCTGTCAGCCATCATCATTTCAGCAGCCAGTCTCTCCTAAGAGCTTTAAACTTCCTGTTTCCTGCTATCATCCTGTCTTATCCTCATCTTCCTCACTTGGTGGCTGCAATCAATGCCAGTCAGTGGTGATAATCGTGTCTCCAGCCCAATCGCAGCTGCACACAGAGCATCGATGGCCAGAGATCATTTCATAAAGGGCTTTTAACTCCCAACATAAAACGATGCCTTGGAAATGGACTTTTAGTCTAGAGTTTATTTTTATCAAATTTTGTCATCTCAGTTTATATTTGGAATGCACCGATTCACTGTTTTCACTTCCGATACCAATATCTGATGTTCAGCATTGATACTTTCAGGTATCAAAAGACTTAAAATGTCTCTATTTTTAAACACAGACATACATTTACTGAATTACAGATTTATTTGATAACTTGGTCAAAACAATTAAACTGCACAAACCTTCCAAATGGTTCAGAAAATTCAGTTAGAAACTCTAAATATGATGCAAAATAAATGAAAACACAAAGCATAGATTTAGACCGAATAGATCTGCCCCACAAATCTAGAATTTTCTCAATATCTGGACTAATAGCGATATTAAAATTGCATCGGGGGATAGTTTATATCAGGCTTTAGATTTACGACTTTTTAAAATATATTTCCTGAATTTTCTGGTTAAACTCTTTAAAGGACCTTCTATTCAGATGAACTTTAACCTTTATTGTCTCAAAGTCCTGAAGCTCAGAATGAGTTGGAACAAGTTTCATGAGCGTCTAAAAGTTTCTGCCTCTGAAACATTTACTGTCTCTTCTCTTTTTTATTTCACAAAGGAACTTCTGATGAAACGTGATGGTTGGCTTTATTTTCTCACATCAGCATTCATCCTCCGCGCCGCTGCACATTAAGGCCGTCTGCTGTTTGCAGCGTTATGTGATGCTTACACGCTTTCTGTTTTTATCACTCAGGGTTTGACTGGAGTCTCCATTTTAAGTGGGAGCAGTTAACAGCGGAGCAGAAAGCACGCCGGACCGACCCGACCCAGCCGATCAAGTAATGCACAGAACACATTAAATCCAATAAAACTTTATGTTTGACATGGAAAGGTGCTTAGACTGAGGACCAGTCAGACATTAACAGCTAACAGCTGATCTGCTCGGGTGAAGTTCATTTGGAGTTTTCCATTATTAATTCTGGTGTTCAAGGTTTAAACAGTTCTGGTCTTCATGTGTTTATTACTGATGTTTCTGTAGATGGAAGAGCCAGAAGAGCCACATAAACAGAAAATAAAGTATCCAACATCATTTCTAAGAGAAAACAGATTTAAGCTCTGAACCTTTAATCCTCATTTTGTCTGTAAACCACATTTATGTTGAATCCCAAGAGAAATATCTGTCAGGATTATGATTTTTGTTTTCAGACTTTAAAACATAAACAATGTTTTACAAAGAAAACACACTATAATAGATTTCTTCTATTTTTGCTTTTTTGTCACTTAAATGTTTCACATTATCAAATTAATTGTAATATTGCATATAGAAAATAGAAAAAGAATACTTTTTCTATTTTCCATTTCCTGGTGCTGCAGCGTCCTGGTGCTGCAGCTCCTGGTGCTGAGCGCCTGTGCTGCAGCCTGTGCTGAGCTCCTGTGCTGCAGCGCCTGCTGCTGCAGCTCCTGCTGCCTGCAGCGTCCTGGTGCTGCAGCAGCCTGGATGACAAACGATGCGTATCTTCACCTCCTGGATGACAAACGATGCGTATCTTCACCTCAGCAGTCAGCAACAGCTCCTCCTCATCCTGATCTGTTAGCTCTGCGGTCACCGTGGCGACAACTCGGAAATCTAATCCAATGAAAAATTACACAGCTCTAATCATTAAGCTGGGCGACTTTATTACTTAGAAGCATTTCTAATAAAAAACTGTTTTTTCCACTTTTGTCTCCTCATCTGGGAGCCAAATTGTGACTCTTTGACTTTGTGATTTTGTCCTTTTTTACAGACACAGGCAGGAAACGTGCTAATGTGTTAACAGCTCTTATGCTATATATGAGCTCCTGACACGTTGCATCCTTTCTTTACCAGGTCGCATTAATGCAAGGGATCACACAGAGCTACACACAAACATGCATCTGTTTCTTCCTGAATCGATAGTCTGATGAGGATAGATATATAGATATACATGATAGATATTGATATTACAGGAAAAGGAAATTGGCCATAATATGACACAAAATGCAGCATCTGTTGTTGACTGATGTTTAAAATATCATCTTCTGTGTTTCTTGGTCCTGAGATTTAAACACAATAGCTGGATGAGGGTGAGAGGAACCAAATGAAAGCAGATCTTTTTCTTTCTTTCTTGTGTTTCGGTGCGTCAGGACGCCGATCATCGCAGGCGGGCTCTTTGTGATTGACAGATCCTGGTTCAATCATCTGGGGAAATACGACACGGCCATGGACATCTGGGGCGGAGAAAACTTTGGTGAGGATAAAAACACACCTGGATGACACACCCCGTCCACACCGCAGACGGTCAATCAACAAACTGTTTTATTACGATTTTATCTGACAGAGCAACAGAGTAAGAAAAATGATGCAGGATTTTTAATTTGTTCAGAAAAGGAAAGTGTATTTGTATTCTGTAAAAAAAACCTGCTTCTATTCAATAATCAATATATTTTTAATAATCACACAATCAGCTTCATATTAAGTGTTAAAGAAATGTCTGAGCTTTTCACATGACGACCGTAGAAGAATCTTTTCGCTGCAGATGCATCAGGCATGCAGTAAAGAAAAGCTGTAAAATGTTTATTTTCTTATTCAAAAAAGGAATTGAGTTATTTGTTTGTTAGCATTTTAAATATATTTTTAATCTTAAGATGTTTAATGAAATCCCATCCATCCATCCATTTTCCTGCACCCTTGTCCCTTACTGGGGTCGGGAGGGTTGCTGGTGCCTCTCCAGCTGTCATTTCGGGCGAGAGGCGGGGTCACCTGGACAGGTCACCTGCACAGGTCACCTGAACAGGTCGCCAGTCTGTCGCAGGGCAACACAGAGACACACAGGACAAACAACCTGCACACACACTCACACCTAGGGAGAATGTAGAGAGGCCAATTAACCTGAAAGTCATGTTTTTTGGACTGTGGGAGGAAGCCGGAGTACCCGGAGAGAACCCATCATGCACAAGGAGAACATGCAAACTCCATGCAGAAAGACCGGGTCCGGGAATCGAACCCAGAACCTTCTTGCTGCAAGGCAGCAGCTCTACCAGCTGTACCACTGGGCAGCCCGCTTAATGAAATCAATTACTAAAATAATTGTTATCTGCAGCCCTAATGAGAAAGGCCCAGTCAAAGTCCAGACATGACTAGAAATAAAAGCAAGAGCAAGAGTCAAATATTGCAGTTTAAAATTAAAACTCTTGCATCATTTTCTTCTTGTGAATTGTGAAAAAGTTAGAGTTGAGAATAAATTTGCAAACCTGAGTATATTTGGCAAAGACAAGAAAAAATAATGTAACTTGTTGGAGTATTACATCAGTCTCCATTAATGATGTAACCAATCTGTTGTTGGACTGTAACATCAGAGCGCCTGATGCAACACGTTTCCCTGATTGTTTCATTAACAGAGCTGCAGCAGGAACTCTGACATGTAGATTTAATTTCTAAATATCCACATGAACGAGTTTCTTCCTGCAAAAATGAGGAGAGGAAATAAACGAAACGCAGTTTATCCATAAAGCTTCTGGACTCATTACTGTCAACGAATGAGGACATTTAGAAATAGATTTAACTGGGCTGTTAATGGCGTTTATGATCCCAACAGGAAATATAATATGTCAGCAGAAACAAACAGTGACAACAAGAGACCAAAACCAATCAAATCTGTTTAAATGGCAAATCTAAGAACAGCAGGCGTTGGCCAAAGTGCTGCACACAAACCAACAAATAATAATCACAACATAAAACAAAATACAAACACTAGAAACAAATTAATATCTCTCTGTATTAAAAGAGAGTAGAAATGTGTTAGACATTATCATTCAGGTTTTTCAGGGTTTTTTTACTGGTTTTTCACCTTCCTGGACTTTTGCAGTTCTGGTCATTTCATGCATCATGCTTCAGTTTTACCTGCCAGGTTGTGTTTTAAACATTTTGACAAACAAACTATTTAAAATCTAAGAGAAATAACTCTGAAGGAGCACAATTGTTATATTTATGAAATGATTAAGTTTCCCTCTTGTAATGAGTCTTGTGACGTGAGCAAAGTGAGTTATGGTGAGTTATGGTGAGTTATAGTGAGTTAAAGTGAGTTATAGTGAGCAGAGTGAGTTATAGTGAGTTATAGTGAGTTATAGTGAGTTATAGTGAGTTATAGTGATCGGGTTAGAAAGCAGGAGACGTCAGTATCAGATGGATGAAGGTGAACTTTCCTCTGGGCTGATAAAAGTCCAGCGTTGACATTCCTCCAGCAGAACATCTGGTTCTCCTCCTGCTACCTGCCTGCAGTGTGTGTGGGGGTGGGTGGGTGCATGTGTGTCTAGGTGCATGTGTGCATGTGTGGGTGTGTGTGGGGGTGGGTGGGTGCATGTGTGTCGGGGTGCATGTGTGCATGTGTGTGCTGGGTCTGCTCTGCTGCTGCTCTCCTCTGATCAGTGAAACACTATTAGCCTGTTTTCTCCCCTCCCTGGCACACACACTCATTTGCTGTGTGTCATGTCTCTGCCAGTCTCCCCGGCTCCGTGTCGGTTATCTCCTCATCTCGCTGACTCTTCTTCTTCTCCTTTGTTCCGTCTGCTGTTTCATCTCTCCTTCCATCCCTGCCTCCGACTCATCAAACTCGGCCTGTGCTCTAATTTCCACTTCCTCTGCAGCTCTTCTTCTGCTCTTATAGTCAAACTTTCTAAACTTTCCAGCTCTGGACTTTCTCCTCTTTTAGTGGAGAAACTTTGTTTTCTATGCTGGCCTAAACTCTCTGACAGTTAAGTAACAAATTAACACACACAAAAAAAACACAAGTTTATCTTTTACATCAGAAACACATCCAATTTAAAGGTGACATGAAATATGTTCATTACATTTCTCTGCACAAAATCGCTCTTATATAGAGATTTTAATCTGCCCAGTTTTGCCTTTCATAATGAGCTGTTTAGTGTGATGATGCATTAAGGTCACTGCAAATGGAAAAAATTAGGAGTAAATTTCCCCCCAAATCTTTGAAATTAATCTCAGAAATTTTCTAGAAAAAACAGGAACTTTTCTGAGCTCAGAAAGTCAAAAATCTCTTCCACTTTTGGAATTTTTTTACTTATAAGTTATTTTTCTTCCCACACAAAAGGTGGGATTATCCATCTTTGTATAAATCAGAAGAAATGTTTATAAATTGACATATTGAGGTTTGACCTTTTATTCTTTAGTTTGCTAAACTTTCAGTATATATGTGGATCTCTTACTATTTATGTAGACAATTATTTTATTTGCATTTTTTACACTGACTAACTGGCTGCAGGAAAAATTGTTTTAAAACCTCTTGAATTATTTAAAAGTGCCTTAAAGATCCAGACACTATCTTTGTCATAATCTTTCTGAATATGATTTTGTACATTTTGAAAATCTGTTTGATGCAAACATCTGTTTAATTTATAAAATTGTCCATCATCTTTAATGTTTGTCACTTTAAGATCAGAAAATGTGACAAGAGGCACAAAGGCGAAATGCACAAGAACTGCGTTTAATAAAACGTCCTTCTCTTTTGTCATGACGGGTCACTGGAAGTGAGATTATAAATGTTTGGCAAAACGTGGCTGTTAAATAAGCAGATCTGCACAAATTATTGCCATAAACGGTTTATTAAACTGTCTGTAGGTTTGTGGTTTGATTGGTTTGCTTGGTTTCAGTGACACGAATAATGAATTATTGGACATGTAATTCATTATTAGACTGGCTTTTCACCTATACATAACCTGCTGCAGGTGGGAATGGTTCCAGCATCTCTGCTTTAAAAGGTCACTGAAATGTTGTGCCTTGTCTCTGTGTAAAATAGATAAACAGTCAAATTCTAATAAAGTTGATACGATGCATGTGGGGGTGTGTGTGTGTGGGGGGGTGTGTGTGGGGGGGGGGGGGGGTGCGTCTGCAGAGATCTCGTTCCGGGTCTGGCAGTGTGGCGGCAGTCTGGAGATCCTGCCCTGCAGCAGAGTGGGTCACGTCTTCAGGAAGAAACACCCGTACGTGTTCCCTGAAGGCAACGCCAACACCTACATCAAGTAAGACTTTTACCATCACTGCTGTCACCTCACGACAACAAGCTCTAAATCCAGATGTTAGTCTTTATTTATGTGATGTTACTGAATGAAAAAGTCAAATAAGAAAAAACCCTTTATGGTCAGAAGAGACAAAGATCAAACTACTGGAGATATTTGTTGAGCTCTTTGTATCAGATGCCAAGCACGGTGGAGATAGCATCATGCTGCGGTGATTAAACCCCTGAAATCTATGCACAGAAGAAAAAAGGAAAAACATCAAACAGACAGCTTTCTAATTCTCTAAAGAACTTAAATAGTTTGATTGTTGTTACTTGTCACATTAAGGCAGCAGTGATGAGTTGGCATCACTTAAACCCATCCGGTTGCCTTGATGCAAGCGGACAGTCAGGGTTTCCTGTGGGTGCCGCCGCCGCTGCGCTGGCGCCTTTGTTGAGGTGGATTTACAGCTGCCCGGGAGCCTTTGAGCTGCCACTACAATATTATCCCATTAGCATAAGCTGTTTTCTTCCTGCGCGCCTTTCAAACGGAGACATGTTTACAGGCAGGCTAGTAATCCATTAACATGCTCAGGACACGTGAATTGATCTGGTATTAACCGATCAATCAAGCCTGTAAGCAGATTATGTTGCCTTCAAAAGATAGAATCAGGTCAAAGTTGATAAGGATTAAAACAAATAAGCAAATAAAACGCTGATAATTAAAATTAATTGCTTGTTTTTTTTAAAAATGCCAGTAATTTCCAGTGGCCTGAGCCGATGGCTGCTGGTAAACAGTGAACATGACAAACTGGGAGACGTGAGGAAGAGCAACAGCTTAATTGCGACACTCCATCACTGCGTTACTCGTGGGATCCACTAAACGCCGCAGACCCATGATTTATCTCAAAGATTATTCCTTCAGCTGTTCACTCACTCATTAACCTCTGTCTGTAAGCAAAGCATTAAAGCTGCACGGTGTGGGAGTTGAGTTGGCGGCGCCGTTTAATTGGCGGCGGCAGGATGGAGGTTCGGCTCTCTGGCTGCTGAACGGCCCTTCAGAGCCGGCGCCGTCCAAACCGCCCATTACAGCTTATTGTTTTGTGTCAACTACCTATTTCGCAGCAACACTGAGATGCTTTTTTCCCGGCTCTTTAGTTGTTCATTTTTGCTCCCGGTTGGTCGTTACCGAGGCAACATCTGTTCTGCGAGGAGGAGGATGACTTTAGTTTGCATCCCGACGACCTGATGTTTGCGTCTCTGAAACAGAGCCGCGCTGCTCCGGTGCTTAATTAGCAGGAAGCTTCTCTGTTGGCAGACAGGATTATGAATTATGCTCCACCAAAAATTGCTGCTTGATAACTCGATTACAAAGATTATGCTGTTTCCTTCCTTGTGCTTTGTGCAGGAGCGCGCCCGTCTGGAGTCGCTATTTTAAAGCCCTCGCGCGACACGTATTTATGTTTCTACGCCCACCAGCATTACGCGTCCCCTCTCTGCTCCACGTTCATTAAAGCGCCGGGCCGGCGCGCGTAATGCTCATAATGGAGGGTTTCCGTCAATTCAATGAGATCGCTCACAGCTCAGAGAAACTCTGCTAATAGCTAATTACAATAGAGACACACTGAGAGGGAAGGAGAACGAGACAAAAGGGGAAAATGGGATGAGAGGCAGAGAAAATGGGCTCCACTGTTGCAGCAGTGGGTGAGTAAAGTGCAGCGGGTTGAATAGAAATGAGCTGATGGGATACAGACACAAAGATACGATTAAAGGATGATATAAACATGGTTTCATACCTGAAAATATGGAGGAGGATTATAAACAAAAGAAACGATTCGATCTTGAGTCTCAGAAATTTGACTTTTTTACTTTAACCTCAAATTTCTTTTTTATTATTTTTTAAATTTTGATTCAGAATAGTTTAAACTGTTTATGCACCATCAGACAAATCGATTCTTAAAATTCAAATCTACTAAATTTAGCACCAGCTTTAATAAAATGCAGGTTTACAAATCCTATAGCAAGGATGAGGCACTTATGGGATCATTTTCATATGCTAACAAAATAGCAGACGTTCACCTAAGAATGTTTAGTTGTTTGAATTTTGACAGATTAAAATATTATTAGAATTCATCAGAATTTGTTTTTCCAGTAGCCCCAATCCTCCTCTGTATGAAAATCCTCTTTGGACAAGAAAAAACATGTCAGCATTTCATGTACATGCAAGAGAAACCATCAGAGAAGTAAAGCGTTGCTCAGACGTGTAACCGCAGCGATCCATCATCCAGATCTCATCAGCGGTGGGCCGGGTTTCCTCTGCAGCAGCTGCATTTAAACGCAGCAGGTGACCCGGCCGAGACTCCTGATGTCTGTTTTTATTTGTTTTCTCTGCCCTTCCTCCTGCAGCCTCCTCTTCATTCACACCAGCAGGATCAGAATCAGAAGCAACTCACAGAATGCTGAGTTGTTTCTCAGCATTCTGTGAGCATTCTCATTGTAGATGAGAGAAAGTCCTGGTCACACAGAGAAACAAAGTCCTTACCAGCAGCACAGAATACATCAGATACACAGAAACCCCTCTGGCTTTCCACTCTGATGGGGTTCTGTGGAGCATTCAGTATCTTACTGAGGGAACATCCCTATCCATATTAACAAATGTTAATGTATCAAAGGTATAATCTCTTTTTTTATTTATTTGGGGGGAAAGTACAAAGGAACCGCCCTTATCTCTGCTTTGGTAGTTCAACCAATCAGCAACAAGGAAGATAAGTGGCACTCCTGGATTGGCTGTTCAGTGAACAGCAGCCAATAGCAGGTCCTTCCTAAGCTGCATTTTCTTTTGAATATTTTAGAAATGCTCTACAAAAAAATCTACAAATTATTAGAAGTAACCTTCCCTAGAAAAATCCACAGAGAACTGAATCCGTAAATACTGAACTTCCTGCTTCGGTGTGTTTCTGGAAACAGGAACACGCGGCGCACAGCGGAGGTCTGGATGGACGATTTCAGTCTGTTTTACTACTCAGCCCGGCCGGCGGCACGAGGGAAATCCTACGGAGAGTAAGATCCAGCAGAACCACCACACATCATTACGGCCATTGTGGACAGAAAAAAGGAAAAAATGTCCATCAAAAAACTTTGACATTTTTAGATTAATCTCAGAAATCTTTGTGAAAAAAACAAGACAATTGCTGAGCTCCGAAAGCAGAAAATATGCCAGAAAAAAAATCTGAAATTGAGATTTATTTCGAAAATATTATAGAAAAAACTTCATTAATTCCAAAAGTCAAACATTTCCACCCACAAACTGAAAAATGTTTAGATTTATTTCATAAGTTCTGCAGAAAAAACATGGAATTTCTGAGTTCCAGAAGTCAAAGATTTGTAAAAAAATAAAATAAAATATGTCATAGAAAATACTTTAGAAAAGATTTTATGAAATTCAGAGGACTTCCAAAAGTCATAAATGTTTGACTTTTAAACTTTTGAAATGTTCGACTGTTTGAAATCGTGAAATTTTTGATTTTTTTTTCTGGCAGAAATGTAACGATTGTTTTCTGTCTCCAGTGGCCCAGATGCAGCAGATGCACATGTTGTAAACTCACGCTTAATATCTTGCTTCCTCACTGCTGCATTACTCTGCTATGAATTGTGCAGGTTGACTCAGCACAAAGAAGAGTTTAATGCTCCCACCAGGTGTTTGTTGTGGTCTGAAAAGACATCAGTAGGAAACGTCTAGTCATTTAGGAACATCGTCTTTAAGGCTGCTTGGGGATTTAGACTCTGGATTAATGCAGTCGGCAAACTACAAGAGCTTTTCTCTGCATTGTAAAAGAGTATTTTCTTGTATTCTCAGCCTCCTGTGGTTAAACCAAAGAGGCTGGTGAATCTTTGCTGTGAACCTCATGTGTTACTTTTATATTTTAAGCTCAAGCTAAATGTTTCTCCACACCGATGAGGTTTAATCTCAGGGATTGTGCGTTAGTGGCAGGTTTCCTTCGACAGTCATTGCAGCAGCAGCAGCAGACAGTCGTTCTGAATGTCAGTTTATCTGTCAGGAACATGTGAATACTGACATTTCCACATCAGTTTATATCCGGCTCTGTTAGTATTTCATTATCTGTCTCAGTGTTGCTCCTTGTTATGAGTTATTTCACATCCTGGCTCCGGAGTGTGAGCGCAGGTGCTGGTGGCTATCTGCAGTTTGTCTGTCAGTCTGACTGTCTGCCACTTTGTTTCTGTCTCCTCCAGCATTCGAGGCAGAGTCGAACTCCGGAAGAAGCTCAAGTGCAAATCCTTCAAGTGGTATTTGGACAATGTGTACCCTGAGCTCAAGTGAGAATGCATGTGTTTTTTTTGTGGGTGTGTAGGGGTGCGTGCGTGCGTGTGTGTGTGTGGGGGTGTATGTGGGTGTGTGTGTGTTTGTGTGTTAGCGCGTGCCTCTTCAGGCTTATCTGTGTTGGTAAAGCTTCTGCTGAGCGTGCAAACTTAAAGGAGAAATTTTGAGGCTGATGCCAAAAGTGGCTTTATTACCGTCTGGATCATTGTTAGAGAAAAAGATTATTTTTGATCTTTTCATACTTTATTTACTGTTGTAGAGTTTCGCTGAGTCATGCTGGTAGATCATCGTATGAAAAGATGCAGCACACTGCAAAGGTTGGAGTCCAACTTTCAGATTTTATTAACGTGGCAGAAGTCTGGCACACTAAGACTGATCAGAGCACAAGTTTAGTTCAGAAGTTTGGAAACACTTTAATCTTTGGAGTAATCAGAAACTTTGGTTAGAAAAGCATTGAATCAAATCTAAAACGCTGTAGCAGCACCAGCAGGTTGGTTATCTCTCATTTGTTTGTTTTATGGTTATAATTTTTAGGTTGAGTTGTTAAACACCTTGTTGCCTAGGAGACGATTCTATCAGATCAATAAAATAAAAATAAAACGAGTTAGTGTAGAAATACAGTCTGTTTAACATCTTTAATTCATTTCATTCTGACATTAAATGTGCATTTTTTATGACTGGTTGGTTTTTTGGTTATCAAATTTTTTTCCTCTTTTTCAGGCAGTTAGCATCAACTTTCATATTATTTATATATGTATCATAAACACATATTTATTCTTTCTATAGTTTTATTTCTGCTTTTTTGAAAATGTCTTGCTGTAAATGAACATCATTAGCATCATTTGAATGTTTTGCATTATAGTTCAGTTAATCACCTCACATTATAAAAGTTTCAAAGTGTTTCCCTCTAAACTCTTTGGTATTTTGCTGCTTCTACTTGCTGTAGATTAAATACTTTTCCAACTTAAATTAATTTTTAATCTCAACATGAAGGTCAGAAGCAGCTTTCCTCCATCCTTGATTAAGATAAATGAAGAGTCGCATCACAAGTGACAGCAGCGTTATTATAGTTGGAACATTTTAATTGGAAAACTCACAAAAGACCAGTTACGTATAAATCGACCTGCTTGTGCAGGTTTAAAGAAAATAAAGGAGGAGAGAGATTTCTCCGTCCGTCACGTACTCCGTCCATTTGAGTTCCTGAACGTCTCATTCTCCACCTGAGAGAGAAATCTCTGAGTCCTGATTGGCTCGGCTCCCCAGGGGCCTCAGATTCACCACACACTGATCCTCACACACAAACACACACTTTATGGCTCTTCTTTACAAAAACATAACAGCCATGCTACATACAAACCATAATAATACACATAAACATTGTTGCATCCTTCCCACCCTTCTTACAGCAGCCATTTATTCGCTGGAGGCTGGTGCTAATCCCCCTCCATGAAATTAACAGGCTTCCTCTCAGGGGACAACAGACGTGACCCTTAAAACGCAGAATAACCTTTAACGGGGTATTAAAGGAGAAAGATAGCAGATTGAATTAATGCAGCAGAGCTTAAACTCCAGTTTATGGCATAGCTAAAATTTTAACAAGAAAGGCTGAGAAAGATTATTGAAGAGCAAAACTACAGAAGAAACTTTTTGGATTCATTTTATGGCTCTTGCAGGTCAGCCAGTTATCGTCGGGAAAATATGGAAACATCTTTAGTTTTTGGCTTAGATATGAAATATAGAATATCAAAGGTATCAGGTTTGGTAAGTGTTTACTGTAACCTTGCAGCTGATAGTAAACACCTATATGGACAGCAGATATTTCCACATCAAATGAAGCTGATTTAGTCAGACCTGTGAAGACGCTGCTGCAGAAATCAGTGTGACTAAAGATAAACACATAGAAGAGTTTCTCACTGAGACATTAGTCCTTTAAACCTGGAGATGTTCTCCAGGCGACAGAAGACCGACTTTGTAACTGCCTTTATTTGGCTCTGAAGGTTCAGGTCAGAGTTCATCTGATCTCTAGTTCCTATAACTGAAGCTGTGTGCTGACTCTTGGAAATGCAAACAATATTCAAACATGCTGCAGTTTATTAATACATATTAGGATATTATGTTGGTATTATTGGGGTTTTAAACAGGTGCTGCTGCAGTTTGTTGTCTTTGATGATATTGTTTTTCATTTTAAATTTACTAACTAAACCTAAATAATCATCTGACTCCAGTTTGTTGAACAGCTGTGTTATTTCTCTATTTACTTACTCATAAATAAAACACCAAAAGGTATTTTTGGTGTTTTTAGTTTTTTTTAGTTCCTCCATCTCCCAGCCTTCTCTCTAACGTCTGCAGGGTCCCAGACGACTCGGACTCCCAGTCAGGTGTGATCCGGCAGCGGCAGAACTGCCTGGAGTCCCGTCGGGTCGAGGGCCAGGAGGCGCCCGTCCTCACACTGGGCCCCTGCGCAGCAGCAGAGGGGGGCCCCACCAGCAGCCAGGTAAGTCTGTCAGTATTTAGGAGAAAATACACAGGAGTGACTGTCAGGATACACAATGTAAAAAAAAGGTAAATATCACACATGACATATTGAGTTATTTTTCTTTCCATGCAGTGACATTAACAGTGTTTTCCCCTCACATTAATTTCTGTCCATCAAACAAGCTTTAAGATCAGACAAAGCCAGCATTCATACATCAGGCATATGCATCACAAATCCGACTTTTATTGGCCCAATTCCGATCTTTTCATCCCTCAATCAGATTTTACTAAATTAGATACTATAGTTTCCAAAGCTTCTGCAGTCAAAATGACTGTTCATATTATATTTCTCTTTTACATCTTTGATGTGAAATGTGACATCATTCTGCATCAGAAGATTCTCTGCAAAAGTTGTGCTTCCTTTTGTCTTCAGATGAACAGTTTCAGTTTTTTAGACCAGTTTATTTCTTGTTATTCGTCTCTGACTGTCTTCATTTTTCACTAACCAAGCACAGCAAAAAGCCTCTGTGTGTGTGTGTGTGTGTGTGTTCTCCATCCTCTCAGTTATAATTAATACCCATAGGATTCTCATTATTCCATGTTTAGAGCGAGCGTGGAGGCTGTGATTCACACTAACAAGTGGGCTTGCAGAAAGCCAACATGTCAGCAGCTGAAATGCCTGCAGGCTGGAGAAAACAGCCTCTGACTTGAAGGTGGCTGATTAAAATCCCACAGCTCCCAGTAAAACCAATTGGGAACGAATGAGAAGCTGTCTCTTATCCAGAGGAGTCAAAACAGAAAGTACAGCCTGTTCAGCTCGTTCACGTCAGGTTTGAGCTTTTGAAGTTCAAGAATTAAATTTAAGTTTAAAAGATAAAACAGAAAAAATCTCCCAGTGTTGGAGGGAAATCAGAGGTGTTTTCATTGTAAATGTGAATCACTTTCTCATTATTCTCTTTATACTCAAATGTTGCCAGAATAATGATGACAAACCAACTTTTATCTGACACAATTTTGTCATTTTTCTTTTCATAACCTGCATCATCATCATGCAAAGTAATGTTACTCCAAAAACTGTCAAAAAACAGAATCAAATGATACAATTTGGAACAATTCTCAGAACCTATTTTCTAGTAACTGCCTGTTTAAAGAGGAAAATAAGCTTTTCTTTTCTTAAATATGCTCAAAGTATTTTAGAGTAGGTGTTAAAGGCTCTTTAATGATATAAAGTCTTTCTGATTGGAGGACAAACGAGGATAAAACTTCCTCTTGTGGGTCAGTGATTGGATTTATTCATATTTGCCAATTAAATTGAAGCTTAAAAAGTGTAAACTGAATATTCTGTCATGTAATAGACACTCAGCCTACAGTAGAGTTGAACGTGTTGTGAGAACCAACATTTTTAATTGGCCCTGCAAATCATGTCTGCAGGGCTCACTGCACACTGTGCACAATTTATTTATTTTATTTAAAAAATAGTCACATTATAGACATTTAAAACCACAGCAATCATCTTTTCCTGCTTGTTTATTAGCTTTGAATGTCATATTGTCAGCATTTAAGTGTTATTTTTGTTGTAATAACATTTAAATGTTATTAATGCAGTTGCACTTATGCAGAGAAGAAAAAAAACTTGCAATATTGTTGAAATACAGAATTTAATAGAACTAAACATCTATCAAATCTATCAAATCAAACTGGCAGTAAAGTTACTGCATGCAAGCAGAGCTACTTTAGTCAGTCTAATGTTTCTGCCTTTTTATCATGACTGTGTTGTTTCTGCAGTTTTTTAGTGTATTTTTCCTTGTGATGTATTTCGTATAAAGATGCATGTTTGTACCTGGTAGAAATCTTTGAGGCAGAGTCTGTAATCACCCTGCAGATGAGAGCGCGTTGCTGCGTCAGTCATCTGTGACACAAATCAATCACACAGCTGCATTACCCAGAGGTGGACAGCTGTATTATAGACGGTAGGAAATCCATCTCGCTGAGCCACACAGCTGTGATTGTGAACATTAGTAATGTAATTACCTCTGAGGTAGTGAACGTGTGCATGGAAAGCAGGCGGATCGGCCAGCTTTTCTCAGGTATCACTCTTATTTTGAGCCTCACTGCTTCCTGTAACATTTATTTGCTTTTAATTTACAGATATCAGATGAAGACAAAGATGAGCATAAGTTAATGCAGAATATTGGAATCTCAATGTTTACTTTTGATTTGAAAACCTTTAAACAAACTCTAGTAACATACATACATCTTTAAAAAATCTTAAATTCAGCATCCAAAATTAAGTCCTTAAAATGTCTTAAATCCCTTAAAAAAATATGCAAGTTGGCCTTAAAGAAGTTAATCAGAGCTCTGAGATGTTGCTTTGGCTTTAATCTCGTGTAGTTTCTTTCTCTCGTGGGACGTTTCTGTCAGGAAAAGATTGAGGCATCTTTATTGAGTTGTTTGACAGAGGCAGATCAGGCAGCCCCAAAATGTTTCTGCCTCATCTCAAAAAGTGAAAATATTTCCAGCCTCTATTTCTTGTACTTTTGATGATTCTGGTTCAGAGGGAATAGAAACCCAAAATCCTGTTCCTCAGAAAATATATAAGTTAATGGATAAATAAATGTTATTTTAAACAGAAATGTCAACCTTCTTCAAACATACTTTCTTTCTTCCACTCAACTTTCTATTCATATTCATGGACACAGCACTCTTTGAACAACCAGCTTCTTTACTTTTTGTGACTCAGGGAACTTTTGCACATATTTTTAAGGTGTAACATCCTGGGTTGCAAAATATTCACATTTTCTGAGAAATCTCAACTTTGGGTTTTCATTATCTGTGATCCAAAAGCTTCAAAATTATTATAAATAGAGGCTTGAAATATTTTACTCTATGTGGTGAAAATATAGAGTTTCACTTTCTGAAATGAGATATTCAACTTACAATAACAAAATATGATAACTGAGAGAATTCATACTTAAGAAGTACCAAACAGCACACACTGGGCTTTTCATTCCATCCTGAGCGCTGAGGTTGCAGGTCTGGTTGTGTTGGGACTGAATCTTAAAACTGCAGAGACTCGCAGTAACTGTGCGGCGTGTGGCTCCAGCTGTGAGATAATGTATTGAACTAGAGCACCAATTAACCTCTGATGTCATTCCATTTGCAGCAGTTCGATAAGTCAGTCACTGTGAAATAAAGCCTGCAGCATTCAGATGTTCTTCAGAAAACGTTTTACCTCCACTGGTTAGCTGGAAAGACCTGCACTTCTCCTTTTAACCGTTTTCGATCCTAAATACTTCCACAACTTGCAAAGGAAAACACAAAGTTAGCAGAACTTGAGAAATTCATGGGATTACATGTAAAAGGCTTTGCTAGCTTTGCTAGCTTAGCGCCTAAGATCTTCAAGTTAAACTTTCAATATACTGATATGCAGACTGCTAGACAACCTGAGGTTCACTAGGTGGTGGGCACACTTCTGCTAATCTGCTAATCCAATAGCAATCTAATAGCAAAGCTAAGTTTTCATATTTTTAGCATTTTGGCTAACATTAAAGGTGTTTAGCAAGCCTAGCTTCCAGTTAAATAACAAAGTGCTCATTTAGTTAGCTGTTTTGGAAACTTTCAGTTGAACAAAGTTTGACTTCTACGTTGAAGTTTTGATTTTTGACTGCTAAGAAATTTTGAAGTAGGTAAAAATCTGATTGAAGCCTGAAAAGTTGGATGCAAACTGTGGATTTTGGGGCACAGGGAGGTAAAAACGGCTCACTGTTAAAGAACTGCAGCAAAGAAGACGGAAACATAAAATCTTACAAAGTATTTCTGAACTAGTTCATGCAAATATCTTGGTACAGTTGAAATAAAACAAAACCAGCTTTCAGGAAGATATAGCAGCTTGTAGTCAGTCATTTCTTAAGACTTTTTTCTCTTGTTGCAAGTGGAACTGTCTACTATTAGTACTTTTTCATTAATATTAAGGAACTATTAACTTTAAGTAAACTCCTACTTCTTCCTGAAAAGTTACTTGTAAGTTACTTTTGTCTTGTTTCAAGTGTCCTAAGATACTTGAAAGCAGACAAAAAATAGATTTAGTTTTTGCAATAACGCCCATCTTTGAGTCACCAATTCTTCATGTAAAACCAGCAAAGGATGAGGGACTGAACCAGTTATTATTTCCAAACCACAGCTTAAAGTGGCAGTTCAGAACCATTAACTGTTTGCTTCAATAAAATATCATCTTCAAAGTCCAGGGTGGATTATCCTTCGCAAAAACAAAGCCCTCGAGAGTTTAACCTTCTGAAATCAGAGACATTTTGCTTGTTTGTAGATCAATGTTAGAATTTTCCAGCAATGAAAGAGTTAAAATGTGCAGAAGCTGCTACAGAAGGCTTATAAACACAGCATGGCTGCACACCTTGATTAATAACTGGAATATGTTTTGTTCCTGCAGGAGTGGGTGTACACACACGGGCAGCAGATCCGTCAGCAGCAGCACTGCCTGTCGCTGTCGACCACCTTCCCTGCATCGCAGGTCCTCATGCTGCCCTGCAACATGGCGGATGGCAAGCAGGTCTGAACACACACACACCAAACACACACATCCACAGCTCAGACTGACAGGTGGTGTGTATCTGCAGCACCGTCTATCAAATGGCAGGTAAATAAATCAAAATGTTAATTAACCTGAAGATGAATTTATTTAAAAAATGACTGTTCACACATGTGCAGATGCTCGGCGCGTTTTTGAACGTGCAGCTTTGAAAACAGACACTCACATGTCATTACCTGACCACTGGGCACCTAGACGGCGTCCCAGAAAGCCCTGCAGCACGGAACCACCTGACAACCAATAAATCACCTGAGGAAGAAGAAGAGGCAAGGGAGGGGAGACATGAGAGGAAGGACGAGGAAGAGGAGGAGGGAGGAAGAGTGGAGACGAGGATGGCAGAAGATTTTCTCATTAAATCCCACCAACTGTTCCAACGTGGAAAATGTGCTCTGCTGTGTTTGTGTTCATCGCCTCCAGGTTCCTGCATCAAACCTGAGGACGCATGAATCCAGTCACACTCAGGAAACATGTTAATGTTCCCACGTCCTGATATCTGACACGACGCACAATGAGATTCAGTTGTTATTTCATCTAAAAGTCATCCGGGCAGAAAATGAGAAACAAAATAAGAGCGAAGGTAAAAGGCCATAAAAACAGAATCAGGAGAGGAGGTGAAAATATGAAACCAAAAACATCAGAAAACCAACGAGAAAGAAAGAAGAAAAGCACAAATACAAAAGTAATCACACCTAGTCAAAGTATTCATACCTCTAAAGTAAGTTTGCTCTTTCCAGCTGCTAAACTAAAACCTGCAGACAAATGCAGAACTAAAATAAAACTCCTACTTTTTAATAATCCTAACTTTTTTTGCTCAGTCTTATCATTGTGAAAGAGAAAATGAGAATTTTCTGCTATTTTCTTTCCTTTCCGGTTCAGTATCACTGCAGTCGCCTCAGTCTGTGAGAGGATCACCTGCATGCAAATCCAGATCTGATTGGCTGATCAAAACTTCATAACATTTACTGTTATTCAGTTCAAGACTCAATTTATTCAACGTCCTAAAACAAATCATTTTAAGGGACAGAAAACTCCAAATCAGGCTTATTTTACTTTGGAGTAAATGTTTTAACTTATTTTTATTAAAACATTTTTTTGCAATTATTATTTAATGGATTTTTATTATTTTTCTGGCTCCACCCACTGAGTGTTAGAATGGCCCAGTCAAAGCCCAGACATACCTCTAACTGACAGCTGAGGTTCACAGAGTCTCCATCCAGTCTGACTGAAGGTCAGGATTTTGAAGAAAAATGGGCAAAAATAAAAATAAAACCTACTAAACTTGAGTCTCTTGGTTGTGATGAGACAGATTGTTGTTATTTTTAAAGTCAGTGAACGCATCGCTGACTTTAAAGAGGCCAGGAGTGTGAAAAACAAATTAGGAGAGCAGAGGATTCTGCTTTGAGATGTGAAGAATTTCAAATGATTTTCTGAGTTTATTAGAGGTTAACAAGACAAGAGCAAACCTGCAAAACAAAATGTACAAGAGATGAAGAAAAAAGATGTGGAGGTGGAAAAGAATTGAAAAGGAGAAAAAGAGACATTGAGTTACAAATTTGAAAAAGACGATACAGCTTGAAGAAATTAATAAAACATGAAAATAATGAAACGAGGAAGGAACAAAACAAGGATGGATGGAAGGCAGGAAGGGAAGGAGGAGAAGAGGGAGGAAGGAATGAAATGGAAGAAGGAAAGATGGAGAGTAAGAAACAAAGAGGAAGTAAACAAGAAAGGAAGTGGAAATGAGAATGGATGAAGGAAGGAGAGTAGGAAACAAAGAAGGATGTAGGGAAGGATGGACTGCAAGAAACAAGCAAGAAAGTGTGAAACAATGGTTACAGAAACAGTTAATGAAAAAAGTTCATTCCAAGCATCTTTTCTCTCCCATTCTGATTGACTTTGTTTGAAAGCAGCCAGAAAGTTGCAGAGAGAAACGTCTGCAGCAGGCCGAACGTTTTGGTTTCTGTCGCTCTGCTGGAATATTTCCAGATCGTTTCGATTAGCAAAACGAGACTCTGCGCCGAACCCAGGAGACGGAACGTCTTAGTGAGACGTTTGGGTCTGCATGCATGGAGACAGACAGGCAGCTGCAGGACACCTGGCCACGCCGCTGCGTGGCTGGAGCGCATCGCTGTCATGTAAATGAAACGTGAAAACCTTTGTGCTGACATACTGTGTGTGTGTGTGTCTGAATGCAGGAAGTAAAGCGATGATGGCTAATTAGAACGACGATCTGATAGAGAAACAGCCCAGAGCTGACAGGAGAAGGAAGGAAAAATGCAAAGATGCAAAAAAACAGAAGGAGAGAAATAAAAAAACCCAGAACTAAACAAGAGGAGAAAACTGGAATCATTTTAAAACTGAACTTCCAAAGTATCCTGCATAAAATCTCACTTACATAAATGAAGCAGCAGCACTTAGTGTCACATTCATCTGTAGTAAATTACATGTCTGCCTGTAAACACATGGCTGCGCTAATGGTAGCACAGGTTGTGTCTAAAAATGTCTCATAAGTAGAATGAAGTACGCAAAAGAAGAATATTTTAGCACATTAATAAACCTTCAACTAACAAATCACAACCGCTGGCGAGCAGAAGAGGTTTCCACTGTTAGAGCTGCTGAGGAACCGCATGAAGGAAATACAAGTCCTGACTTTATACATCATACAAAACTAAAAGATCTGGAATATTAATCATTTGTTCCAGATATCTCCGAAACACCAAACAATCTAAAGAGATTTGAGAAAAAACTGTTTCTGTCAAAATGACAGAGGATTAGAGCCAGACAACAGATTTTTTTAAACTGCAAGAAAAACATTACAGGAGAAATTAAAGTCTTTATATTAGCAGAATACAGATAATTCATACAAATATGAGGAAAAATTATTTCAATGAGAAAAAAAGCTTCTGACAGAAAAACCTAAAATCAGTTAGTTAGAGAAGAGACTTTAGATTGGGTCAAAGGTCAGTGACCCTAAGCCCACATCGTAAAATCGTTCTTTTATAAACTTTATTTTACATATTTGTTCAAATTGTCCCCATGTTGTGACAGTGAGGCGGATAATCTGTGAAAAGGTCGAACTGTCTGAAGAAACGCTCCTCTGCTCTGATTGGCTGTTTCCATTTTTACACAGGTTATCATACATAGACAGTTTCAACAAATATGTTACAAAATATATAAGTTACCTACTGCAGCTGTAAGGAAAATAAGCTCATATACTTTAAGCTTTGTTTCCTTTTAAGATGATTTTTTATTATAAATGTCATTTTGTTTAACCCCAGTAAGAACAGCTGCAGTCCTGCAGCAGCTAAGTGAATCTTAATAAACAAATATATCAGACTCTAAAGTCAAACCTTCCTGCAGGATAGGAGTTAAAGTATTCACTTTGAACTCATCCAAAGTGTTGCTTTTAGTCCACTGGCTTTCTGAAATAAAACAGCTCAGGTGTGAGAGCTGAAGTGAGCAGACGCCTCCCAGGAGGAAGAGTCAGGCCTGTGATGACCTGAGGATGATGAGATGCGCTCTCAGCTCCCAGCGGCCGTCTGGAAAAGGAACAAAGTGGCCTGAACTTTACCAGAGCTGCTCTGACTTGCACAAAGACAGAGTAATGCGACGTGTTCCTCTCATATTTGATGTCAGCTTTGCTGCAGCAGCTGGTAATGAGGTGAATACTAATTGATTTACTTTAATTATCCCGCCCTCTTTTTTTTCTTTCAATTACAAACCTCAGTGGCCCGCCCCGGCGCTGCGAGGAGCGCCTCGACCTGCCAGGGTTCAGCAGAGCTGCAGTTATTTCACAGGACAAAGCTTGCATGTGTGGGATTAGGACCCCACAATGCTGAACCAATCAGAACATGTTCATGCTCCAGATCCTGACAAACTCTGAAACTCTAGTACAGCACAAAATATGATTTAGATTTTGTGCTTTAATATTCAAATGTTGACTCTTCCTTCATCAGTTCTCCAGTCTGATTGGCTCTCAGTCTGTTTCTGTAGAATAATGATATAAATATAATATCCTCATTATTACTATTTAAACCTACACTGACCTCAAAATCTAATTTTTAAATTAATTCAGTACATCTAATTCAGCTTCAAATGGAAAAAACAACTCATGTCATTTATTGTACGGTGATACTTTCTGATTTTTCTCTCGTTAAGCAAGATAAAATCATGATGCTTTAGTGTTTAATGATTTTCCCTCCTCAGCACCAGCAATAGTTCAACAATAGAGAAACACAAAAGCAGAACCACAACGAGGGCAGATTTAGAAGAGACCGCCATCTAGCGGCCAGTAAGAGGAATTACAATAGATATTGTCACCAAAGCCTTTCAGATTATAAACTGAAAAATATTTAAACAGTTCAACTTTAGCTAAATAGTAACTGAATCAGGGATGATTAATAGTGAAAGTAAAAGCTTTTCCACACAACATGAAGGGAAGTCACAGCTGTGTATCTGTAAGAACTTTCAAGATAAAAGCTCTGAGCTGAAATGTTTTTTATGAATCAAATCAAAGCAGCTTTTATCTGCATGCTGCCAAATTACATCACAGTGAAAAGACTATTTAATTTCAAGAAGTGCTCAACAAATACAGAGACAGCTAGTTATTATTATTTTAATGATGTAGGCAGAGGAAAGACATCAGCCGCTCAACCTCTCACAGCTGCTTACTAAGCAAGGCTGGTAGCATCAACTAACTCACTCACTCTTTGGTTACCTAGCAACAACGTGTTGAGTAACTCTTGCAGCAGCAGCTTCCTGTTTCTCCTCTGTGTCTCATAACTGCTTAAAAATAAAAACTGCGTGGAGAGAAAACAGGATAAAAAGGGAAACGTCACGTCTCCAGTTTGGTAGCATTTCAGATATTTAAAACAAATAAAAACTGACCTGTCCAGACTGTCCCCCCACCTCCCACCCAGTGGCTGCAGGATAGACATATTTGTTGGTTTATCACTGCATATTTTTCCTAAGTAGTTACTATAACTTACCTGTACTTGTCTATGGAGCCGTTGTAAATGGCGTTTTAGTTGCACTCTCCGGTGAGCAGCTGTGAAACATTTCCTTTGTTTTTATGCTAAACTCGGTGACAGAACCTTTGTCATAGTCAGAAACGTGTTTCTCTGCAAACGGCTGCATCATCTCCGACTCGCTCTGCAGAGCGTGACTGAAGACCTTTTCAGAAACGTCTCGGGCGAATGCAGCTTTCTGGATTAAAAACATCCTCTTTCCAATGCAGCACAGTGTCTCTGCGAGCAGCAAGAGGGTTGAAGAAAGCAAAAAAGAATAAAATATTAGCATAAAACTTTCTGGTTTTTGTTCTTGTCCTGCAGCGGTGGCAGAAATCGGGGACTCACCTGGAGCACATCGTGTCTCGATTCTGCCTGGACTCGGAGATGGCTCTGGACGGCATGGACTCGTCCCGCATGCTGGTCATCAGCCCCTGCGAACTGAGCGCCTACACACAGAGATGGGAAGTTCCCTTCTCCTGACCTCGTGACCCTGGGCCTCCAGAAACCTGCTTTATCACTCCGACTCTCCACCGCCGAGAGCTTTGGCCCAGCACTCCACTTCCACTGACCGGAGCAGCGGTAGCTGCTGAAACATGATGTCAGCACCGAGCTGAAGATTACCGCACAGAAACGTGATGAAGACGAGACGAAGGGCTGAAACATGGCGGAAACAACAGAGGACCAGAAGGATGCATGGAAAACATGGTCAAATGAAAGAGTTTGAAACTAAGTGCACCTTAAAACTTTTCACAATGAGGGAAAAAAATAACGCCTGGTTATTATTTACAAACAAACACGTTTCTTCTTCACGCTGTTTAATCATCAGAAAAATGAAAAGTAAGCACAAGTCATGTTTCCCACATAACTCATCATCATTAACAGATGAGCTTCCTGTTGGAATCAGCAGGAACGACCAAGACCTCGTCAGAGTAAAAGCCATCCAGGCCGGGGATGAGTACTCTAACATTTAATCGAGGTGTGAGATTGTTTTACATAGCGTATTTTCAAATGAAGTTTGCATTTTTCTTATACCCAAAAATATGTGAAAGTTAGGACAAATTAACATTTTATTATTGGTTCTTCACTTCCCGTTTTGCCAGGACTTTCAAATAAATCAAGTAGTTTTTGCCATGTTTTCTAGATTTGTTTTTTTGTTGTTGTTGATCAAACATTTCCGATTAGCTTTACTGGATATTATCTGGAAAGGAGCATGATGCTCGGAAGTATTCCTGCATCATTGTGTATTAATGTCAGTTTGCAAAGTGCTGGATTTTGAAGTTCAGTTGTTCTCATTAAATCATCATTCAAAATATATATTTTGACTTTTCAAACCAAATAATATTTAATTTTATTGCCTGAAAGCTTTACACAACTCCATGTTGTTTCTTCATTGTGTGCAAATTGTTTCATTCTTCACATTGTCCACTCATTCTCTGCAGAGATGTTTCCTCTCATGTAGTCACAGAATCCCAGATGTAAAACATCTTGCAGGTCAAACAGGTTACATTTTATTTCTAGCCAAACTAACAGGAAACGGGTTACTGCTGATGAAATTCAAACCTTCAACCCCCGGCTCATGCGATGATCTTCCCTGTTTTTGTCATCCTGAGACTCTAAACGATAAAGTTACAGCTGACCTACAAAATGTTCCTCCACTTCCCTCAAGAGTCACTTCACACGTGTTGCTTCTTCACGGCTGTTTTTTTTTTCACTTTATCACATGTTTGACATCTGCAGCTGCATCATCCTGATATCCTGTCTGATTCCTGAATAAAGTTTTATAATTCCTCTTTCTATTTTTTTTATGACTGTGGTGTATGTGCAGACTGTGAGCTTCAGTGTTTCAGCTTCATCACCTGAATTCAGTCTATCACAATGTCTAACTTTTAACTCAAGATTTATTACTTGAGTTACATTCCCTGGGATATAAATTTGATGTAACATTTGTCTGAGCCACTCTTCAAAATGGCCAGATGAGGCTGATCTTCAAATAAAAAAAAAATAAACATTCTACAAGAAAATAATGATTGAGTTACTATGAAAAAATCCTGGGAACCTTGTTTGATGGAATGGCATCACTGACTTTTTTCAGATATTGTGATATTTTAAATAAATATGAAAATGGGTCATCACTGGATTTTCAGCAGAATAAAGATCCAAACCATCAACTTTCTTCCATGCTAATCACCAACAGTGCAGATCATTTAGAGACTGTCATTAAAGATTAAGTGCTGCATATCTATTGGCAAAACGGGGAGTGTACATGTGGAAACTTCATCTAATTCAAGCGGATTCTTCCCTTCTCATCAAATATGCACAAATTATCCATATTAATTCAAATTTCTATTTTTAAAATAAATAATTTAGTTTAATACGTTTTTACCCGTTTTTACCAGTGGTGGCAGTAAGCATGGGGCGCTGCCTTTTTCCCAAACAACTGCTTGTGTCTGGTTTCTAGCAGGATCTCTTTAACGGGAGAATCCGTCTCCCTTTAGAAACTGATTTCCTGCAAAGTGAAGCACAATAATCAGAGCTGAGGCGGAGTGTTTTATACACAGGAACAGAGAGTACAGTATGTTCAGATCCCCCTTCTGGTCCCCCGGTGCGTTTCATCCGCTCAGGGAATCATTAACCCGAACCTGGCTGCCCCACTACGGATTTATTTTAAAGACATTAAACAGCAGAAGATGTCACAGAGTAAAAGTTGACATTTAATCTCTTCGAGCCGCTTTCAACTGCATCCCTGTTTTCCCGAGGAGAGTCGCCTTTACGTAAGTACAGCGACCTTTCCATCTTTCTACCTTCTTTCTTTGCGCAGCTGTGTTGAAATAACCTGCATGTTATTATTTTGTGTTTCTTTACAAAAACCGCAATAATACTGAATTTATCAATGCTTTTTGCGATCTGTAGAGTCTTGACATTTCAGGCCGGTTAAATGGCCTGTAATTAACTTAATTGTTTCCAGTCGGTACGGTTTTTCTCGCCGTACCGCCGGGGATTGTAGTTCGCTACAAACCTTGGCGGGGTTCAAACCTTCAAGATGTAGAGTTGCCAGCGGCAGAAATGGACTACAACTCCCAGCGTTCAGAGGGTAAATATGACGTAAGAGCTAAAGATACGTTCGCGTAATTTTTAGAAATGATGTTTCTCGATGTAGCGCAGTCAAAGGTGCAACCTAAAAGAGATTTGAAGTATAAGAAGCATGTTTTTCATTTTGGTTACACATCTAGTTGATACATTATAGTGTTTCTTTTTATTTGTATATTAAATTATATATATATTTTTTTAAGTTCCTGACACTATCCACACTCAACGAGAACACGGGGAATTCAGGTAACTTTTTACAGATTTAAGCTCTTTGTTTTATATACTACATTTTCTTGGTCAAATTGGAATAATAGCAGACATCTCCCGTGTATTTGAAAGCATCACATGCGTCATTTTTTAAGGACATAGACTAAGGATTGTTTTTGGTGCTGGTTTCATTAAGGAAATAAATGCTGACAATGTTGATTTTTAATATTGTATATAAATGCACTTGTGGCCCAAGGTAACAAATGGCACTTCCACGCCCGAAAACAGGTATGCTATGCTAATGTTAGCTAGCTGTTTGTAGAAACGGAGTTTGTATTGAATGAGGCGCAAGCTAGCCAAACATGTGTTAGCCCAGCTTTCGGTTAGAGGTTGTTTCTGCTTTACCGGTGTTTTGATCCAACCGTTTATTACTGGGATGGTTTAGAGTGAAGTTAAAATGTTATCTGCTTTCTTACGTTTACATTTTCAAATGGTTACGAATTGTATCCAAATAAGTAATTATGTAAAGATGCACCAGTTAGTGGGTGGGAATCAGTATTTTTGTTCCAATATGCTGGGATTGCCAGTAATAATGTGAAGTCACGTGTTTCCTATTTAATTGAGAAATACCACCGTTTTCACTCTGTAAGCACATCAACCACCTGTTTGGATTTTGAAGCAATTTGTTTTAAGTTTAGTGCGAATCGCATGAAAAGCTTAGGACATGTTCCGTTATGCCAGTGGTTCCCATGGTGGCTGCATGTTTTAGTTTCTCCCTGGTTTAACACACCTGGATCCACTGATGGCTCATTAGAAGGTCCAAGAAGAACATTGACAAGCTGATAAAGTTGTTACTACCACCAGGGAGAGAATAAAACATGCAGGATGCCTCCACTGCCTCACGTATTTTCATCTGTTCCCTCATGTTTACCTGTTTATGAACTTTCTGTTTGCTTTCTGAACTCCAGATCTCCCATGTTTTTTCCCCGAGTGAGCTCCCTCAGTTCCTGCGTTCGTCCCAGGGGGCGTCCCGCTCTCCACTGGGCCTCCTCCCACCACCGACCGTTCATTCCTCACCCCCATCCATGGTCAGCCCCGAGGTTCCCACCCTGGCCTCCTCACCTTCCCCCACCTTACCCACCTCCTTGTCCACTCTTCACTGGTAACAGATTCCACTTTGTCAACGCTGGTGGCCTGCAGTCATTCCACACCTCTGTGGGTTTCATGATGGAGCGTCCCAGCAGAGAACCTCCAACCAAACGATTGAAAAGTGGAGAGGACAGGAAGAGTGTTGGGGAAAATGTATCATCCAGGGATGGCGGAAGGAGGGCCAGAGCCAGGGAGAGCGAGTCAAAGCAGGAGCAGCATCATCAGGATTTCACAAGAGACAGCGAACTTCCAGGAAACCACCAGACCAGAATTGGAGAGAAACCAAAAACCGGAGCAGAGAGAGTTAGCAACAGAACTAAAAACCAGCATTCACAAGCAGCAGGATCCAGGCCTGAGCAGGAGAAACCCAACGTCTGGTTCCAAGGCAGACCTGCTGAGGAGCAGTGGAGCCTTCAGCAGAACCAAACTGGGTCGGCAGCGCCTGACAAGGTTGGCGGTGTTGATGCAGGGAGATGGGAGGGGCTTCAGCACCAGCCTTGCAGTATGAGTCAAGCAGACAGACAACCTCCACAGCCCATTAAAGGTCTGTTTCCTCTTTTACAAATGGTCAAATAAAAGCTCTAGAAATGTTCATAGCCAATAAAAAATGAATGTACTTATTAAACTCACAATTTAAACAGAGAATTAGAGTCAACCTAAGTAGATAAAATTATGAGAATATTCATAAAATGAGAATTCAGTCTTACAAGAATAAAATCATAATATTATGACTGTATTCTCATCACATATGACTTTATTCTTGTACAACTTTATTCTCAGAACCATTTTGATTCTCATGCAACTTCTTATAATAATATAAGTTTATTCTTGTAAAACTGACTTTATCGTCTTCATTTTTTTTATCAGTATGGCTGAGCAATTATCCCAATTTGCACATTTTATCTTTTATTAAATTATCTTTAATTAAACTTTTTTTTCTTCAGTTCTTCAGAGATACTGGGAGACCTGCACTACTGAACCCCAGCCACCAGGGGGCAGCAGAGTCTTTGACTTCTCTGTGATGTCCTACAACATCTTGTCTCAGGATCTGCTACAGGATAACGCCTACCTGTACCGACACTGTGACCCCGCCGTTCTGCCCTGGCCGTACCGACTGCCCAACCTGCTGGCCGAGATCCAGCAGCTCGACGCCGATGTGAGTGGACCACACAGAGCATGAAATTATTCAGAAAATCTAAAAATATACTCATTATTCCTCATAGCCATCATATCTGAAATTATTGAGAAATGATGCCAAGAAAATGTTTCTTTTCTGTATGAAGGGATGGTAGGAATCCCTTCTGAAAACTTTAATTTCCTTCCAATTTTCAGAAGCTTTACCACCTTCAAGTTTAAAATCACCATAAATAAATAAATAAAACAAATTCAGGCCCCAGCGAGAATTGAACTCGCGACCCCTGGTTTACAAGACCAGTGCTCTAACCACTGAGCTATAGGGCCTCACCTGAGCAGAGGTGTGGATCCGGTCTAATTAAAGTTTCAGCACTGTGGACACACCTGTCACTGCAGCTGGAATGACTCCAGTCAGGCCAGTTGCCTCTGTGCCTGTGTGTCTGTAAATCTGTTCATTACTGGCTTTGAAAGCATCACCAGTTCTGTGCACTGAGATTGTACCATTGGGTGTTTTTTCACAGATGAGTGTATTTCAGTCAGAGAACGTGTGGATAACAGATTCGGTTACAAATACAAGAGAAACGAGTTTAACAACGAAAATAACATGAAATTGTGAGGCATGTAATGATTCTCAACCTGCAGTTCAAACTGCTCCACAATTGTTTTATTTGTCTAAATCAGGAATCCAGTGGCTCTTTTTCCACAATGGCTTTCCATATTTGGCTAAGGAAATGTGCAAGTATTTTTTTAAATATACATTTAACAATTTCAGAATAAATCCTGCATTGATTTTCCGCAACAGAACGACACAGTATCAATAATATACTTGTCAAAGTACACCGGGTTTAGGACGTCAGACTCATGTTTATTTCGATCTGCATCATGAATGCTCTCACAGGGCCAGTTGTCAGAAATGCATCAAACTAACAAACCGTTTGAAGTGTTTTAGATTTCCCTGCATTCAGTGAGTACCTTTTAAAAAAATAATATTTAGCATCCAAGAAACTTGAACAATCAAAAACTAATTTATAAAAGTAATATTCAAACACACAACTATTAGTTGGAGGACAACAGAAATAGGCCTGGCAGACAAAAATATTGTTTGAAAAATGTAAATTTAAACTGAACATAAGATTGAATACTACATTTAAGATTCAAGCTTTTTTTTTTTTGCTTGTTTTGTTTTTTTCAGCTTCAGCAACAAACATTATGGCCCCATGTTTGGGGGCCAGAACACATTAACATTATCACTGCAAATGACTGCCAAAGCAGATTAAAACAAGCTGCAGAGGCCCCTTCGGCCCTTAGGGGCCTCCATAGGATGCCACTGCTGTAACATCTGCAAATTTATGTTACATTTATCAGCAGTGAGAAAGTCGTTAGATTTGATTCTGCCTCTTAACCGTGTTGATGAATTTTTGTTTGACATCCATTGATGAATAAGAAATGATTCTCTGCAGGGAGGAAAAAACATGATTAGGCCCCAGCGAGATTTGAACTCGCGACCCCTGGTTTACAAGACCAGTGCTCTAACCACTGAGCTATAGGGCCTCACCTGGAACAGCTGGTGGTGATGACTCATTTACACCTGTACACAGTTCAGACACACCTTTATGTCACCATGTTTGCTCTGTGACACGTCGCCACTCTACCGTCTTGGACTTCAGTGGTTGAATTAGTTTTCAGTCTGATAAATCCATAAAGTTTAGGACAGAGAGGGTTTATTTTAGCTTCAAAAACACAATAAATGACAAGAGATGCATTCAAAGCAACAAGAAGTTTCAATAAATATGCTACAGAAAGAGCCTTGAAGAAATCTCCATTGAATCTAAGATGCTCATTTCTTATTTGTCAAGTTCAAATGCAGCGGTGCACCGGCTGCAGTTTTCTGGCTGATCACCAATATTTAAAAAGCCTGACCTACCAATTCTGATTTTAGCCAATACCAAATTTCTTTTTTCTGAAATGTTGCTAAATATAACAGAAAAGTCACTTAGTGGACAGCAGTGGAGAGACTGTTAGCTGTGAAGGTTCAGACATGACCTGCTGGTCTGTCAGCCAAACAGACTGAGGAACAGCAGAGGAAAAGAGGCCAGTGGCTGGTTTCTATTTATTTATTTAAGACATTGCAGAGGTCGATAAGAATCATCTGTCAAAACCCCAGCAAACCGTTGTGAGAATCTTCTGGAAGGAAACAAAACGCTCAGAAGATGTATGTAAACTTCTGGCATCATTGGAACAGCTAGCATAAATAATTCTTAATAATAAGCATGTTTAGGCAGATTTATTTTCAGTGGGAATCATCTGTCTTGTCATTTTTCTTTTAAATCCAATATGAGTTATTTGTTGTCCAAAATCAAGAGGAATTGGAACTTTATTTATCAGGTGGGATTTTGTTTCCAGTTTATTTATGTTTGAATTAAGTTTAAGATCCGAAACTAATTCCAGTTGCTGTAGGACATTAGATCATGATTGTGAACAACTTGTTTTTAAAAATGTGTAAATAATCATGAATTGAAAAACATTGATTAGGCCCCAGCGAGATTTGAACTCGCGACCCCTGGTTTACAAGACCAGTGCTCTAACCACTGAGCTATAGGGCCTCACCTGAGCAGAGGTGTGGGTCCGGTCTAATTAAAGTTTCAGCACTGTGGACACACCTGTTGGGATTCCATAAATATCATTGGATGTGATTTGAAGTGTCACACCTGAGCAGCGCCTCTCCTGGTGCAGCACCAGTCAGACCTGTTGGTTCTGCTGGCAGCTTCATTCTTTCCTCTGTTGGACGTCAGACGTTTAAATCAGTTAGAAACAGGAAGTCATGGATACTCAGTGCAGCTGAAAGTGAAAATGTTGAGATGCACATCGTTCTCTTTCTGTCCAGATTCTGTGCCTTCAGGAGGTCCAGGAGGATCATTATGAGAACCAGATCAAACCAGCTCTGCAGGCTTTAGGTACCGACTCCGTCTGTCTGCCAACACAGCCTTCGAAAAAATACTGAATTATTACAGTTTATAGAATATATAAATTATAATATGGTGGAAAAAATGTCTGAGCTTCCAGATTTTGTTTATTTTCTATTGATAAAACTAAAGATGAATGTGTTGTTATTATTATAGATCCAAGACCATAACTCATAACATCTCTGTAGCTGTAGATTATTTTATTTACTTTTCTGAGAAAATTAGACAACAAACAATGTTATAAAGGGTTCTCTCTTACGATCTTACAGTGCTGAGAGGAGTTTCTACTGGGTATGAAAAGCACAGAACCAATTAGAGAAACAAAATAAAAGCATCACAAACTGGGCGTCACCTCTGACAACAAACTGACTGAAATGTTTAACAGGCAGTTTGAATATTTCAGTAATTATATAAGCCTAAACAGGAAGCATCAGAAAGTGGTGATAAAATGTAAAGAACATGTTTTATTAAAGCTAACGTGGGTGTGTGTGTGTGTGTGTGTGTGTTTAAGGGTACCAGTGTGAATATAAGAAGCGGACCGGGAAGAAACCAGACGGCTGCGCCATCACCTTTAAATCCTCCCGCTTCTCACTCATCTCCTCAACGCCGGTGGAGTTCTATCGCCATGGCGACGCCCTCCTGGACCGGGACAACGTGGGCATGGTGGTGGTGCTGCAGCCAAACGCCGGCGCCGCCCGGTCCGACCCGTCCTGCTCCATCTGTGTGGCCAACACTCACCTGCTCTACAACCCTCGCCGTGGTGACATCAAGCTGGCTCAGCTGGCCATCCTATTGGCCGAGATCGGCCGGCTGTCCCGCCTCCCCGACGGCTCCACCAACCCGGTGATCCTCTGCGGGGACTTTAACTCGGCGCCGTGGAGCCCGCTGTACCACTTCCTGACCACAGGCTCTCTGAAGTACAAGGGGATGCAGATCAGCATGGTGAGACCAGGACTAAACGATTAATCACGATTGATCAATTATTGAAATTATTGTCCTCTACATTAGGGATCAAATAATTGTGAACTTGAGAATGCAAACTCAAAAAAGGCCATTTGCTGAAAAAGAAACTCACTCAGAGCCAGACGTCGCGTTAACAGAATATTTTCCATATTTGACCAGTTTTTGTTCCTGGGAAATGATTGAAGGGTCTGACTGAGTTCTGATGTTGTGAAGGTGTCGGGTCAGGAAACGAGTCCCAGAGGTCACCGTTTCCTCATCCCTCCCATCTGGTCCCCCCAACTGGGAATCAACCAGTCCTGCCAGTATGAGAGCCAACCAACAGAGGAGCCGGGTCCCAGCAGCCCTGCAGGTGAAACCCGATTCCTCTGTTCAGACCGGACCTCACTGAACCTGAACTGGTTTCATCTCCGCTCTGCTTTCTGTCTCAGCCGTGGAAGGAGGAATCTCTAACCTGACGGTAGAAGACCCGGCCGCCCAACCCTCAGCTGCTGTTACCAGGTAACCAGGTGATCATGCTTTAACCCAATCACAGCAGTGTGAGGGCAGGTGTGTGTTCTCTGACCTCTGACCTCTGATCGTAGGTCAGAGCCGAATTGCTCCAGATACAGGATCAAACATGATCTGAAGCTGCAGTCGACTTACGGGCACCACCTGCTGCCAGACGGCCGCCCTGAGGTCACCACGAGCCACTCACGCACAGCCCTGACCGTGGACTACATCCTGTACAGCTCAGGTACACACACGAGCGCACACACACACACACACACACACACACACACACACACACACACGAGTGCACACAGGCACACCCCCACCCACACACGCGCACACTTTTCTGTCATTATTATTTGTAGTAACAGTTTCCTGTTCTCTCTCGGCTCTCCTTTATTAGATATAAACTCAACCACTTCACTTCCTGGTGGGCGGGGCCTCCAGCTGCTGGGCAGGCTGTCATTGGTCGGCCAATCAGAGCTGGAGGAAGTCCATAGACTACCCAACTGGCACCACTCATCTGACCATCTTCCTCTCCTGGCCAGCTTCCGCCTCGGTCCAGACAGCTTCACATGAAGGAAAAACCGGATTCAGTCGAACCTTTAGAAAAGTCAGGAAGGTTCTGCTGAAACGGAACGATGTTATTCACTCAGTGAGTTTAGAAAAATGTACAGTTGATGTTTTTCTCTTCAGAAAATAACATCTTGTATGTTTATAAATAGAGAAGAATTTTATTGCTGTCGCTTGAATGTTTCCAGAATTGAAAATAATTAATCTTTTCATGTCTCCATGGTGATGGATTTACAAAATAAGGTTAGAAAGTATATTTGCAGACACACTGACCCCAAATATTATAAAAACAAGATGCTAAATTCAATATGCAGGAATGACCCAACATGTTTGACTCAGACAACAAATTTCATCATAAATATTCATTTTTGTTTATTACAGATTGATGGCAGCTGATGAAAATTCCGGTTTATCATCTTTGCTCCATTGATGACATTTAATATTTGCATGAGTCAAAATATTTTTCCATTTCTCTCTGGGATCAATAATGCATTTTTGAATGGAGGTGCTTTTTTTTTCTAACTTTAAAAGTTTGAGGTTAAATGTATTTTTAAAACTATACATTAAACACATTCACTGCTGGTTTAATCCCAGGAATTATGCAGTTAGGTTTGTGTTTTTAATAAGATAAATGAAAAGTTTTGTTTTACTCATTTTTTAAGTTAATGTGCCAAAACTAAAAACTTTTGATCATCTGTTTTAATTATTTTTGTTACCTGTAACAGAATGGTTTATGCATCTCATCGTATTTGGGAAACGTGCTGTTGATGTTCGCTGGATGAGTTCCAGTCCAGCTCAAGTTGTTATCATTTTTAATGCATCCTGGAATGCAACGAGACGATGGTTTGTATTTTTCTACTGTTTTGTTTGCCAGTTTGGGGACGTTTACAGTTTGTAAATAATAAATCTGTATTTTTACACCCAGCTGCAGTTTGCTTATTGATGCAAGCATTTCTGCTCTAAACTGCAGGATGTTGTCGCTGTCAGACTTTGACTCGTCTTAGAGTCGGGAACCAAAACAAGGTCAAATGTTTCACACAGAATTTTACCTGAAGGAAAATCTTTTATTTCATTCTGTTAGAATTAGGTCGGGGTTAAAGGTTAGGGTCCTGAAACAACCCAATTCGAGAGAATCTGGACGAACGTTTTTGGTTGTCCTCAGCTCCCCTCAGAAATGCTGCATGCTCAGACCACTTGGTATTCTGCCCGTTGCTCTGCAGCAATGCAGCAAAAATCCTCAGCTGGATCTGGTACCTGCCAAACTTACGAACGTTTTACACAACAATGAGCTTCCACCTGTTAGTTATTGAACACATTTAATCAGTCCTTCAGCTGTGGTATTTAACATGTTGTATGATAGAAAAGAGAAGTTTGAGATGTCAATGAGACTTTTTGGATGTTTAATGTATTGCCACTAGGTGGCAGCAGACAACCTAGTTCACTTGAAAAGGTGACAAGGATGAGACTGGCATCTATCCAAAGAAACAAACACTGGAGAGCAAAACTTATCTGTTTCCATTTACAGTTCAAACTAAGATATTGCATGTTGAAAATAATGAAAACCGAATCAATGCAATTCTCAATAACAGAAGGTTTTTTAATGGTATGAGCCAAGCCCTTATTGTTGCTCAGCAGACTTTCTTCGGTCTCTGAGGTTGGAAGGTCTTCTGCCACAACCCTAATCCTTCATTTCCTCTGCAGGGTCACTGGGAGATTCAAGGCTTTTGTACACATGCTAGAAGTCTAATATATTTTAAAGTCATTGGGGTTTGAAGTTTTTTTCTTTCATGTATTACACAATACATATTACATATTCATAGTGTGGCCGTGATTTATTTTACATACGAGGCAAAGTATGACATAGTACACACACTATGACCTATTTTACACATACTGTATTATGACGTAGTATACACACGCAGGATAGGGTGACACCATTTATACACAGTGTATATAATGATGTATTTTACACACATATTAGGCTTATAATGTGATTAATTTGTGTATCTTGTCTTTTAATAATTTGTAGATTCTCAGACATTTTTATAAATATTTAGAGAATCTGCTGTGAAGAATTTAAACCGATTAAAACTTCAGACTTTAACTGTGGCGCCTTCACTCTGGTGAAGAGATGAAACTTCAGTGACTTCAGACCAGTCACTTCTGAAGTTAGTTTGTGGTTTTGGACAGGTTGTACTGAAATATGTGAATTTCCCTCTGGGAGTAATAATGTATATTCATTCATTTACTGGTCTGAGGGACTTGTCATCTTTACATAAGAGCCCCCCCCCTGCATCAGTCAGGCTGCTGACACACAGCAAGGTAAACCTTCCTGCCTCTAAATCCTTAAAATGGAGCAGAGATGAGAATTGAGGGATTATTTCTATAAGTCTGCGGCCTGCATGAGCCTCTCTGGAACACGCTCACAACTGCAGTTTGACATAAGCTGATTATTTTATCAGAAGCCAGGACACAGTGCTGGAGTTTCCTGACTGGATTTCTCTCCTGTTTATTTTGACAAACCTTGCTGCTTACACACACTTACACACACACAATGTTTAAGAAAAGTCAATTTAGAGTTTCCTCATTGCAAGTAAGCAAAAGGCAAACGTTTAACTCAGTTGTAGCCTTTTCTTCATAGACTCATCAATAGTAACTACTTTTACTAAAATAACTACAGAGTTGGAAGAAAGGATATATTATATTATGGAAGGGTTGGATTTAGGAACCATCAGCGTTAGTGAGGATAATGAAGCTGAAATAAACAGAGAAACATGTTGTTCTAAAAAAAACCTGCAAACAAATGAGGAACACCAGCTGAAAAACATAGATTTATTTTTTATTAAAACGACACATGCTGCTACATTTGGAGATAAAAACAGTTGATGTAACAGTAGGAGGAACAATGATAAATTACCAGGTTTCACATTTTTGCTTATTTATTTCCAGAGTACAAAACGACACAGGAAACTCAGTAAAAACCGTCAAAAGTCTCGTTTTCAAAGCTCTTCAGTCCGTCAGACTTTCTGGGTGTTTGATTATATTTAGAAGCGGTACACACATGCAGATGTCTGCTTCGTCACGTCGAACCGGAGCGTTATTAAAGGCCGACTCCAGAGTCAAGCATGAAGAAACTACTTCAGTCCAAAATCAAACTAAAGTTCAAACATGAACAGAATACTTACAGTAAAAAGTTTTTGCACCATCATGAAAAACAAAAAAAACTCAGATTTAACTTTGATTTGTTAACACACTGCTGAGGCACTGATAATGCTGCTCCTTACTGTCGTCCAAACTGAGAACATCTGGATATGGTTTCTGAGTTTGACTTCTTTAAGAGATAGTTTGAATCTTTTTTTGTGAAGTTGTGCATCTTTTTAATAAAAAGCTTTGTTTGGTCAACCAGTCTCATGTTTTGCAGTTAGTAGGAGCTGCAGGTCTGTCCTGGGTTTAAAGCTGGAACAAGCCGTCCTCCTCAGCATGTAGCTGGTTGTTGATACGCTTGCATCAGTGGCTGATGAAGCAGCAGGAGCTGAGAAACGGTGATATCAGCACTTACACAACTGAAAGGCTTCAGATGAAACACTCGCTACGACCACAAAGTGTTTCATTCAAAATTAGAGTACAATCAAAGCAAATATCCTAAACAGACTTGAGTCAAACACAAAACCCCAAAAGAAAACATTCAGATACTTTTGAAGCTGCTTCACGCAGAAAAGATGTGGAACTTTTCAAAATGTAACATTTCTGTGTGCTTCTTTAAAGACAAACCGCAGTAGAAACAGGATCATTTCACTGGTTTGCTGCTGAGTCCCAGATCTACATCAGAAACATGTAGAAACGTCTCAGTTTGTTCACAGCACCGACATGAGAGCTCAGAATGAGTCTGAATGTTTGTTCAAACAGGAAACAGTCGCTGAGGAAGACTTGGTTTAAAGACTTAGCTTTAAATGTTTCTGTTGGCAACTGAATGCACTGGTGCTGATGGAAAAACAACATGTGCAACAGTCAAAGAAAAGTCATACAACAATCAATTTATGCCACCATGATGCAAAATATTTATGTATGTTTATATATAAAAATGTTTAATGAATATTTTCATTTTTACTTCTTAAAGCATCTTGAAAGATGAGGGTTTATTTTCAAATTGAAACATAATCTAGCTTGTTGAGCTAATAAAGTCAAGGGAAAAAGACGATTATAATCAACAGTTCAGTCATGAGAAAAACTAAGTACACCCTTCCATGTGACTGAAATGCTCTGGAGTTAAGCCCATCTGATCAGAACTGGGTCATCAGCAGGACAACGACCCAAATACAGCAACAGATCTATCAACAGGATGGACAAAAGAAATAAAGAAACGGCCTAGTCGAAGTCTAGATATCAAGTTCGTTACATAGAACTGATCAGTTTGTTAGAACTGTTCTGGGGTCAGACTCTGAGGTCAAACAGGTCAACTCCACTCCACTAGTTTATTAAATTAAGACTTGAATCTGTTGGCCAAGGAAGTGACTTTCTGATATGAATGAGCTTTAACATCTGGATCTGATATGCAAGTAATGCTAACATGTTTACATGCTAACATGCCAACGTGTTGACATGCCAACGTGTTGACATGCCAACGTGTTGACATGCCAACGTGTTGACATGCCAACGTGTTGACATGCCAACGTGTTGACATGAATCAAAACATTTTGATGAAATTAAACTGATTTTCAAGCTTCTGTGCTGTGATTGGTGGAAGGCCTCGACTGAAGAACCCAAACATCCGGCCAGACTTGGCCTGACTGGACCGTTCAGACCCTCCTTCACACACACCGGTGTGTGAATCAGTGCAAACAGTACTGACTGGACGCCATTCTGAGTTTCTCTCTCTCTGCTCCGTTAGAGATCTACCTTTAAATGAAACTTTACGGATAAACATATTCAAACGGCGCTGAGCGCAACACAAAATACATTACTTTCTGTTTGGTTCCTCTGAACCTCAATCTGTTCACTTTCCAGCCATTGGCCTA